>CM077312.1:59264587-60660837 GCA_039655065.1 Glossophaga mutica | reverse complement strand
TACCAGTGCACTTTTCTACAACAGGCCATGCTACTAAGACAGGGAGTCAAAGCAGTTCTGTATAATATATAGAAACAAACACAGGGAGGCTGCCAAAATGAGGAGACAAAGAAATATGGTCCAAATGAAAGAACAGAACAAAACTCCAGAAAAAGAATTGAATGAAAGGGAGATAAGCAATTTATCAAATGCAGGGTTCAAAACACTTGTTATTAGGATGCCTAAGGAACTCGTTGCATATTTCAACTACATTTAAAAAAAGGCTGAAATGAAGGTTACACTAACTGAAATAAAGCAAGATTTATAGGAAATCAACAGTGGACTGGATGAAGTTGAGAATCAAGTCAATGATTTGAAACATAAGGAAGAAAGCAACATTCAATCAGAATAGCAAGAAGAAAAAAGAATCCAAAAATATGAGAATAAGCTAAGAAACCTCTGGGATAACTTCAAACATACCAACATTCAAATCACAGGGGTGCCAGAAGAATGGAAAGATCAGACATTGAAAACTTATTTGAAAAAATAATTAAAGAAAACTCCCCTAATTTGGTGAAGGAAACAGATGTACAAGTCTAGGAAGCACAAAGAGCCCTAAACAAGATGGGTACAAAGAGTGTCACAAAAAGACATATCATAATTAAAATGCCAAAAGTTAAAGATAAATAGAGAATTTTAAAAGCAGTAAGAGAAAAAAAATAAAGTTTCCTACAAAGGAGGTCCCATAAGACTATCAGCTGATTTCTCAAAAGAAACTTTGCAGGCTAGAAGGGATTTTCAAGAAGTACTCAAAGTGATGAAAAGCAAGGACCTACAACCTAGATTACTTTATCCAGCAAAGCTATCATTTAGAATCAAAGGGTAGATAAAGTGCTTTCCAGACAAGGTGAAACTAAAAGAGTTCATCATTACCAAGCCATTATTATATGAAATGTTGAAGGGACTTATTTAAGGAAAAGAAGATCAAAACTATGAACATTAAAATGGCAATAAATTCACAACTATCAATGACTGAATCTAAAAAAAAACAAACTAAAAAAGAATTGAGCTCAAAAAATAAAATAAAATAATAATAAAATAAAAAATAAACTAAGCAAACAAGCAGAACATAAACAGAATCATAGATACGGAGATCGTTTGGAGGGTTACCAGTTGGGGGAGGGAAAGGGGAAAATGAGGGGATGGGTGCAGCAATTAAGAAATACAAATTTGTAGTACAATAGATAAGGAGATGTTAAGAAAAGTACAGGAAGTGGAGTAGCCAAAGAACCTTATATGCATGACCCATGGACATAAAATAAGGGTAAGGAGATTGCCAGAGGTAATGGGGGGTATTCGGTGGAGGGGGGCAAAAAGGGAAAAACTAGGATAACTCTATAAGTATAATCAATAAAACATATTTTTATAGAAAAGAAAAGAAACAGTATAGGTGGAGACACTACTGCCAATTATTTTATTTTAAAAGGAATTTTACAAAATAATAATAACCTAAAGGAAAGAAGACAATGTCCTGCTTGTACCTATGGCATTTGGAACTACCTCAGGCCCTGCCCATGGCATCTGAGGGCCCTGTCATGTGAGTGTGGATCAGTTGCCTCACCCCACACCCACATGTGCCCCTGGCCTCCCATCCAGGGCCCCACCAATGCTGCTGACACAACTTGACTGAGAGAGGCAGTCAAGTGCAGAAGCCCTGATGTCATTGGAGCATTTGACATTTCCGCCCCCAGTCCAGGAACTGCCCAGTCTTTCTCATCCTCCCCTGCTCACTTACTCTGCCCTCATTCCTTCCCCCAGATAGCTTAGAAGCTTTCACTGCAAACTCTTAAGTCTTTCCTCAGGCCTTTGAGAAGGACCTGTGTGTGAATCTAGCGTGAGAATTTATTGTCCCTACTTCTGTGTTCTTGAATGAAGGCTTGGGTGAAAACTTTTCTTGTTGATGTGTGCCTATTACAGTTCTAAACCTTTTATTGATAAAAATTTGTTTATTCATCATTTTGTGGCTTGGCAAGAAGAAAAGGAGAATCCCTGATGTCTAGAACACCCTGGAACACTGTCTCAACAGCCCCACTGCTGTCCTATCCCCAAAGGTCCCATTTTTAAGAGAATCCTGGTTTTTATATTCTGTTCCTATACCAATAAACACCTCCACCTCCCAGTGTTGCTTCTCCCAAAACCAGGGCCCATTGCCTTCACATTGCCCTTGCCTTCCAGTTCAGCCTTGGCTGGCTCTAATTCTTCACATGCCAAAATGCCTTTTCAAAGACACATATCTACATAATTCTCGCTAGGATGTAAATGACTGCCAGGATCCTCCACCTCCATGTATATTTGCCTTCTAAATAAGACCACTCTGATCCCAGGCTTCTCTCAAAGGGAATCACCTTGTTACCACAAAAAGAATGGGAAGCAGGCCATCAGTCAGTTGGCACAAGATTTCCATTTCTGGCAGACAGAAAGCCTATGGCAATATGGTGGAACATGAAACAGAGGGTAGAGGGGAGCTGCATCCCAAGATATTGACAGATAGGGGCAAGTGTGCCTGGAAGGACCTAGAGAGATATTTGCTTAGCCACAAGGATGGGTGTAAATCTGAGAAGAGTCATTTGAAAGGATGCAACAGACACACCTAACAGATGACGATCTGGCTTCTGCCTCTTAACCAGAAAAATCCATAGGAACAGGTCCCATCAGGCAAAAAGGCCATAACATGATATTTTCTTTTCTTCTAAGACAAGCTCCTGGGCTGTACAGCACCTGGGATAACAGAGCAGAGAAAACCTTTTGCAAATCAAGGTGACCACTCTCACCTCCCATGCCTACATTTCCCTTTCTTGTGACTAATGACCAGCAAAATGAGTTACACACACACACACAAAGCAGTACCAAAAACCAGAAACATCCCCAATTAACCACTGGGCTGAGGCCTCTGATGGCTAGCATATGGAGCTGCAGCCATCACAAGGCCCAGGAGACATGGCCTAGCCCAGACCAACCCAGTCACTTCCTCAGGCCATGTGCCCAGGACATGAGAGATGCCTTGGTGACACAGAGCATCCCACCGAAATGTGGTCTTAATACTACAGTTTGCCATGAACAAATAAAACCACTGACAACATAACACTTTACAAGGACCAGAAATTTCCACCCCCATCAGCTCCTCCTTGCCCCACCCCCATAAAGCAAATGCCCCTTGGGGTCTGGAGATCCCTGTGATGACAGTGATCCTTTACATGGCACTTTCTACACACCAACCTGTCCTCCAAGCTTTGTATGGCTGAACCAAGTTAATGCTCATTTCAAACCACATACATCACCTTCCTTTTACAGAAAAGGAAAACGAGGCATGCAACGATTGCTAAGTTCATGCAGCTGCAAAGTGGAGGATCCTGGACTTGAAACCAGGTGTTCTACCTTCAGAGGATGCTCTCACCTAAAGTTTTGCTTCCTCAAAACAGCACTTTGTTCACTATTTAATTTCTGTGTTTTAAATGATCATAGAGTAAGTAATTGCTTTGAGTTACAAGTCTATGAGTTTTGACAAGTGTATACAACCTGCACCATAATCAAGATTCAGAATAGTCTCATTGTCCCAAGAAGACTCCTTCATGCTGCCCCTTTGGAGTAAGTCCCAGTCCCTGGCAGCTGCTGTCTGCTCTCCTCTGTCCCTCCACCAACAACACATTTTTAAGGACAAGTGTATTTTGTCCAGGACTTCAATTCCATCCCATAGCCACGGGCACTGGAGCCTGGGGTAACATGAGTTGACACAAAACACAAGCAACAACACTTTGAAATAGTTTTTTGACACATGACTCCACATAACTGAAATCAAATAAGGTGCTGGTCAAGCCCAGCTTGAATAGAGAAACTTCACAAAGATTCACTAAGTTCAGAGCATACAACTGCCACATCTTCTCATTCATGTCTGTCAAAGTAACAGTGATCACCACCTGATACAGTATCACATGTGAGAGAATAAAGTGGGACCCTGCTTTCACACCATCTAAAAAATAAATCACAATGGATCTATGACCTCAACATAAGTCCTAAAATGATAAAACTCTTAGAAGAAAACAGTTAGAAATGTTCATAACATTGAAGTCCACAATGATTTCTTAGAGACAGGCAGTCAGGGTGGAGAGGATGCACAGCAAGGCAGCTGGAGGACCAGGTGGGTGAGGCAGAAGCTAGTGGACTGGGGTGAGCAAGGTGGGGACTGGAAAACTGGGCAGTCCCACATTTGCATGCATATAAACCAGGTGGAACAACTGGGGAGTGAGACAGACTGCACAAACCAGGGTTTCAGTGTGGGGAAGAGAAAGCTTCAAAACCTCTGACTGTAAAAACCAGTGGAGGTTGTGGTGACAGGAGAAACTCCCAGCCTCACAGGAGAGTTTGTTGGAGAGACTCACAGGATCCTAGAGTGTATACAAACCCACCCACCAGAAAGGCCCAATTTGCTTGTGGATAGCAGGTGAAGTGACTAAAAGGGGGTCAAAAGCTGAGGAAGCAGCATTGTTCCCTCTCTGACCCCTCTGTCACATCCATTCACCTTCATTTGCTGCTGCCAGGGCCACGAGAACATGTCCAGGACTGCAGGGTGTGGGACTTGAGTAGCAAAGCTTCTCTTGCTCCTCCAACCCCCAGCTAGCTAGCACATGCAGCTGAGCTTTTTGATTCGTTAGTTACACAGCAACACTTGGCAGACTCAGTGGTCACTACCTCATTTGACATGGGCATTCTGAGTATCGTGCTTCTTTCTCACAGCTGAGGTTATTGAAGCTCAGAAGTACCCTAGATCATCTAAGTTGTATGTGATGGCCTGAGACTTAAATGCAGGTCATCTGACTCCTGGGACAACCACTTGGCTCCCTTTCTGCAAGCCTTTGTAGAACTGAGCCAGAGTTACTGAAATTACGCCTAACCAATGGTTGTTCTTCCACAGAGCCTTCTGTTTCTGTTTTTTGTTTGTTTGTTTGTTTGTTTGTTTGTTTGTTTGTTTTTGATTCTATGCATCAAATTGCCTGGTTTTCATTAAAAGCCAGCACAGACCAAAAAAAGGGGGAAATAAGCTCTGGAGACTGAACGGGGCCTTTCTTTAAGGGAAGTGACCATCACTCCATGTATTGAAATGGGATTTAATTCTACTCTCTGTGTTGAGGGTCTTCAAGGACTTGTACTCATTTGCAGTCTCCAGCTTCCCAGCTACACCTTGTTAACAAATATGTGAAAAATAAAACTAATAATTTTAAAGATTTAATACCAGTTATGAATTCAATCCAAGACCCATGATTAGGTGTGAGACATTTCTAAAGAAAAATCTTCTTAATCACCTTGCTTCAACTTAAGAGCAGAGTCCTCTGTCTCTTGGTTTTATACAAAATATATCTAACTTCTATACTACTAACAATATTAAATAGCATCACCTGCTTCCACTTAAGAAAATTTGGGTAATTTTCAGAAGCCCAGATCACCGGCACAAATTGGGTCTTAAAATGGGCCAATCTCTTTTATCAAATTATCAGCCTACTAAATGTCTTAGACATAAGTATGGCAAATAAAATAAGTTGACAGACATTTCTCCCTTTCCTGGCCAACAAATCTCACTTGTGTTTAGAGAACAGTGGGGCAACCCTAATGTACTAATAGGAAATGACGAGGGATCATAACTGGTCCAAGGGCCCAATTCCTTTTGTGGCACTTGGTTCATGTGTAGGCATAGGAGAAATCTCCTGTAAATTTTGGAGAAAGACATTTTTTCTATAATAAATACCTGTCTATCTTATCTATCTATCTATATCACCTTTTAGGCTTTCCACTTACTCCTTACCTTTAAACATGATAATGTTTGGAGACAGTATGAAAAAACAAAGCCCAGAACTGGGGCAGCCATCTCACCACAATGAGGCAACAAGCCTGAAAGCAAAAAGGCAACAGGCTGAGAGTGCCAGAGAAGAAGATGGACAGAGCTTGTGTGCCAGATGACACTAATGAGGCCCTGATCAGCCCTGGCACTGGCTCCTTCCTTACTTCTCATAATGTGAAATACTTATGGTATGTGGCTTTTTAAAACCACCATTAGTCAACTCCTTGCTGTTGAAAAACAAGCCAACACAGAGATGCACCAATTTGTTTTATGAGACTATGATAATTTTGACACTTAAACCTGAAAAAGACATTTTGAGAATGGAAATTTAGAGGCTAATCCTCCTCATGAGCATAGATGCAAATATCTTATAGAAAATCTTAGCAAATAAAATACAGCAATATTTTTAAAGGGTTTATTTCAGAAATGCAAAGGTAACCTATCATTTAAAAGGCATTTAGAGGAGATTCAAGATGGTGGCATGGTAGGAGGACACAGAATCCACTTCCTCCTGCACATGGGAGAAAAACCTAGCTGATCTACAGAGGAACAGAGCAGACAGCCAACAATATCACAGCATGTATGAAAATAGGAGATCAAAACCTGTAGCAGACATTGGAAAACCAGACGTGGCAGCTGAGCGACTGAAGGCAGCCCTTCGACCGGGACAGAGGCAACTCTGTGACCAGAGGTGACTCTGCGACCAACTGGAAGCAGCCCTGCGACTGGGATGGAGGTGGCTCTGTGACTGAAGGTGGCTCTGCAACCGACCGGGGTGGCCCTGGGACCTAAAGTGGCTCTGCGACTGACCGGAGGCGGTCCTGCAACTGACCAGAGGTGGCCAAGCTCCCACAGGCAGCCCTGGGACTCGAAGCTACCCTGGGACCAGAGGAGGGGGCTCTGTGGAATACCCAGAGCTCACATCCGTGATCCTAGGTGAGACAAAAAAATCCTCGAACTGTGAGAAAAGCGGAGTTGGACCAAAAGACAGGGCATCCCAACAGCTGAGAGAGTGGAAGCTGTGAACACCAGGATACCTGAAGGAGACTACACTGCTGAATCTCACAGATATTCTACCACAGAAGTTCTCACCATAAACACACGGAGCCGGAACAGATCAATTTAAGAAGCTGAGGCTTACAAGAACAGTCTCACAAACAATGAGAAGACAAAGAAACAATCCCCAAATGAAAGAAAAGGAGGAAGCCCCAGAAAGAAGCCTAAATAAAACAGAGGTAACTCAACTATCAGATATTGAGTTCAAAGCAATGGTTGTCAGGAAGCTCCATGAGCTCTCCATGAGCTACCAGAAACTACAGGGAAGCTACGATGAACTCACTGCAAACTATATCAACATGAAAAAGGAAATAGAAACTATCAGCAAGGGCCAAGAGGAAATGAAGAATACAATTTCTGAACTGAAGAACACAGGAGAAGGAATGAAAAGCAGAATTGATGAAGCAGAGGATCGGACTAGAGACTTGGAGGACAAAATAGAAAAAACACCCAGAAAGAGCAAGAAAAGGACAAGAGGCTCAGAAAGAATGAAGAGGGATTAAGAGAAATGCAAGACATCATGAAACGAAATAATATCCGTATAATAGGGATACCAGAAAGAGAAGAAGAAGAGCAAGGGATAGAAAATCTATTTGAAAAAGTAATGATGGAAAAATTCCCTAATTTGGTGAAAGAAAAAGCCACACGAATCCAGGAAACACAGAGAGTCCCAATCAAGAGGAACCCAAACAGGCCCACGTCAAGACGCATCATAATTAAAATGGCAACATTCCAAGACAAAGGAAGGATCTTAAAGGCAGCAAGGAAAAAAAGAAAGTAACATAAAAGGGAGCCCTGATAAGGTTAGCAGCTGACTTCTGAATGGAAACGCTCCAGGCCAGAAGAGAATGGCAAGAAATATTCCAAGCAATGAGAACCAAAGGCCTGCAAACAAGACTACTCTATCCAGTAAGGCTTTCAATCAAGATAGACCAAATAAGGAATTTTCCAGACAAAAGAAGTCTAAAAGAATACACCTCTACCAAATCAATTCTGCAAGAGATATTAAAGGGACTGCTTTAAGGGAAGAAAGGAAAAGACAGAGAGAGAAAGAGAGAGAGGAACACAGGTATGAAAATGGCAATGAATAAATATCAATAATAACCTTAAATGTAAATGGATTAAATGCTCCAATCAAAACACATAGAATAGCTGAATGGATAAGACAGCATCACCCACACATATGCTGCCTACAAGAAACCCACCTCAGGACAAAAGACATACACAGGCTCAAAGTGAAGGGCTGGAAACAAACATTACAAGCAAATGGACAGGAAAAAAAGCTGGGGTAGCAATACTCATATCAGACAAAATAGACTTCAAAAGAAGAGCCATAAAGATAGACCCAGAAGGTCACTTCATAATACTCAAGGGAAGAATCCACCAAGAAGACATAAACATTGTAAACATATATGCACCCAACGGAGGAGCACCTAAATACATTAAGAAAATCTTAGGGGAATTCAAGAAAGATATTGAAAGCAACACAATTATAGTAGGCAATTTTAACACCCCACTGTGAAAGATGGACAGATCTTGCAAACAAAATATCAACAAAGATATTGTGACATTGAAAAACACTCTAGAGGAAATGGACTTAACTGATATATATATATAGCCCTTCATCCCAAAGAAACTAAATACACTTTCTTTTCAAATGCACATGGAATATTTTCAAAGATAGACCAAATGATAGGACACAAAACAAGCCTCACAAATTCAAGAAAATTGAAGTCATACCAAGCATTTTCTCTGACCACAAGGGACTGAAACTAGAAACCAACCCCAAAGAAAAAAACTCAGAACCCTTAAAATCATGGAGATTGACTAGCATACTACTAAACAATGAATGGGTCAAGAATGAAATTAGGGAGAACATCAAAAAGTTTCTGGAAACAAATGATAATGAACTCACATCCACCCAAACTTATGCAACACAGCAAAGACAGTCCTGAGAGGGAAGTTTATAGCGATACAGGCCTACCTAAAAAAGATAGAAACATCTCAAACAAACAACATAACTCTATGTACACAAGAACTCAAGGATCAACACCAAAGACAGCCGAGAGCAAGTAGAAGGAAGCAAATAACCAAGATCAGAGCAGAGTTAAATGACATAGAGACTAAAAGCACAATTCTAAAGATCAATGAATGCAGGAGCTGGTTCTTTGAAAAGACCAACAAAATCGACAAGCCTTTAAGCAGGCTCATCAAGAAAAAAAGAGAGAGGACTAAAACAAACACAATCAGAAAAGAAGGAGGAGAGATTACAACGGACACCACAGAAATCCAAAGACTGTAAGAAACTAGTAGAAAAAAACTGTATGCCAAGAAATTTGAAAAGCTAGGTGAAATGCAAACATTTCTAGAAAAATATAATCTTTCAAAACTCAATGAAGAAGAAACAGAAAGCCTGAACAGACCAATAACAGCTGATAAAATAGAAGCAGTAATAAAAAAACTCCCAACACACAAAAGCCCTGGACCACATGGTTTCACAGGAGAATTCTACAAAACATTTAAGGAAGAGCTAACCCCTATCCTTCACAGACTACTCCAAAAAATCAAAAATGATGGAAGACTCCCAAACTCTTTTTATGAAGCCAGCATCATCCTAATCCCAAAACCAGATAAAGACACAACAAAGAAGGAGAACTTCAGGCCAATATCGCTGATGAACATAGATGCTAAAATCCTCAACAAAATATTGGCAAACCGCATCCAACAACACATTAAAAAGATCATACACCATGACCAAGCAGGATTCATCCCAGGGATGCAAGGATGGTTCAACATTCGCAAATCAGTTAATGTAATTCATCACATAAACAAAAGCAAAGACAAAAATCACATGATCATATCAATAGATGCGGAAAAAGCATTTGATAAAGTACAGCACCCATTTATGATAAAAACACTCAGCAAAGTGGGAATAGAGGGAGCATTCCTCAACATAATAAAGGCTATATATGAGAAACCTACAGCCAGCATCATACTCAACGGGCAAAGACTAAATTCTTTTCCACTAAAATCAGGAACAAGACAAGGCTGTCCACTTTCACCACTTCTATTCAATATAGTATTGGAAGTCTTAGCCACAGCGATTAGACAAGAAAAGGAAATAAAAGGCATCCAACTTGGAAAGGAGGAAACAAAACTATCATTGTTTGCAGATGACATGTTAGTATACATAGAAAATCCTATAGTCTCAGCCAAAAGACTGCTCGACCTAATAGATGAATTTGGCCAAACAGCCAGATACAAAGTCAATATCCACAAATCAAAGGCATTTTTCTATACCAACAATGAAACAACAGAAGCAGAAATCAAGAAAAAAATCCCATTCGATATAGCAAAAAGAAAAATAAAGTACCTAGGAATAAACCTAACCAAGGAGGTAAAAGACCTGTATGCAGAAAACTACACAACACTGAGGAAAGAAATCAAGGAAGGCACAAATAAATGGAAACATATACCATGTTCATGGATCGGAAGAATTAACATCATCAAAATGTCCATACTTCCCAAAGCAATCTACAGATCCAATGCAATACCTATTAAAGTACCAATGGCATATTTCACAGATATAGAACAAACTCTTCAAAAATTTATATGGAACCATAAATGACCCAGAATAGTGGCAGCAATCTTGAGAAAGAAGAGCAAAGTAGGAGGGATCACAATACCTGATACCAAACTGTATTACAAGGCCACTGTAATCAAAACAGCCTGGTACTGGCATAAAAACAGGCACGTGGACCAGTGGAATAGAACAGAGAGCCCAGAAATAAACCCTAGTCTCTACAGTCAAGTAATATTTGACAAAGGGGGCAGCAACATAACATGGAGTAAAAATAGCCTCTTCAACAAGTGGTGTTGGGAGAACTGGACAGCTTCGTGCAAGAAAATAAAACTCGAGCACCAACTTACACCATACACAAAAATAAATTCAAGGTGGAGAAAAGATTTAAACATAAGCCGTAACACCATTAAAGTCCTAGAGGAGAACATAGGCAGGAAAATCTCAGATATTCCACGCAGCAACATTTTTACTGATATGTCCCCTAAAGCAAGGGACATAACGGAAAGAATAAACAAATGGGATCTCATCAAAAGAAAAAGCTTCTGCATGGCCAAGGAAAACAACATTAAAATAAAAAGAGAACCGACTGTGTGGGAAAACATATTTGCCAATGATACCTCAGATAAGGGTTTAATCTCCAAAATATACAAAGAACTTACACGACTCCACTCTAAGAAGACAAGCAACCCAATTAAAAAATGGGCAGAGGACTTGGGCAGACACTTCTCCAAGGAGGACATCCAGAGGATCCAGAGACACATGAAAAGATGCTCGATATCGCTAGCTATCAGAGAGATGCAAATTAAAACCACAATGAGATAAAACTTGACACCAGTCAGAATGGCCCTCATAAACAAAGCAACAAACAGCAAGTGTTGGAGAGGTTGTGGAGAAAAGGGGACACTAGTGCACTGCTGGTGGGAGTTCAGGCTGGTACAACCACTATGGAAAACAGTATGGAATTTTCTTAAAAAAACTAAAAATGGATATACCTTTTGACCCAGCAATTCCACTGCTAGGACTATATCCTAAGAACCCTGAAACACCAATCCAAAAGAACCTATGCACCCCTATGTTTATAGCAGCACAATTTACAATAGCCAAGTGTTGGAAGCAACCTAGATGCCCATCAGTAAATGAATGGATCAAAAAACTGTGGTACATTTACACAATGGAATTCTATGCAGCAGAAAGGAAGAAGGAGCTCATACCCTTTGCAACTGCATGGATGGAATTGGAGAGTATCATGTTAAGTGAAGTAAGCCAGGCAGTGAAAGACAAATACCATATGATCTCACCTTTAACAGGAAGCTAATCAACAAAACAAACAAACAAGCATAATATAACCAAAGACACAGAAATTGAGAACAGGCTGAAAGTCACCAGAAGGGAGAGGGGAGGGAATTTCAGGGGAAAAGGGGAAGGATTTACAGAAACAAGTATAAAGGACACATGGACAAAAACTATGGGGGCGTGGAAATGGGAGGAAGGAGGGGAGGGCTGGGGTGGTGTGTTCGGGTGAGAATAAAAGACAGAAAACTGTACAAGATCAACAATTAAAATAAAAATTAAAAAAAATGTAAACGGATTAAGTGCAACAATCAAAAGACACAGAATAGTGGAATGGATAAGAAAACATGACCCACACATATTCTGCCTACAGGAGACCCATATCAGAACAAAAGACCTACACAGACTGAAAATTAAGGGCTGGAAACAAACATTACAAGCAAATGCACAGGGAAAAAAAGCTAGGGTAGCAATACTTATATTAGACAAAATAGACTTCAAAAAAAGAGCCATAAAAAAAGACCCAGAAGGTCACTTCATAATACTCAAGGGAAGAATCCATCAAGAAGACATAAACATAGTAAATGTATATGCATCCAACATAGGAGCACCCAAAACATAAAAGTCCTCCTCTTGGAGGACTTCAAGAAAGATATTGATGGCAACACAATTATAGTAGGTGATTTTAACACCCCACTGTCAAAAATGGACAGATTTTCCAAACAAAATATCAACAAAGATATTGTGGCATTGAACATATCCCTAGATCAAATTGACTTAACTGGTACATATAGAGGCTTTCATCCCAAATAAGTTAACTAAACATTCTTTTCAAATAAATGCACATGGAACGTTTCCAAAGATAGACCACATGATAGGACACAAAACAAGCCTCAACAAATTCAAGAAAATTGAAATCATATCAAGCATTGTCTCATAACACAAAGGACTGAAACTAGAAACCAACCTCAAGGAAAAAAAAAACTCCAAAACAATCAAAATCATGGAGATTGAATAGCATGCTATTGAACAATAAATGGGTCAAGAAGGAGATCAAGAAGAACACCCAAAAGTTTCTGGAAACAAATGAAAATGAACTCAAAAATATATAAAACTTATGACACACAGCAAAGGCAGTAATGAGAGGGAAGTTCATAGAAATGGAGGCCTACCTAAAAAAGACAGAAACATTTCAAGTAAACAACCTAAACCTAAGCCTAAAAGAACTCAAGGAACAACAACAAAGACACTCAGAGCAGAAGTAAGGAAATAACCAAGATCAGGACAGGAGTAAATGACATAGAAACTAAAAGCACAATTCTAAGGAACAATGAATCCAGGAGCTGGTTCTTTGAAAAGATAAACAAAATCAACAAGCCTTTAAGCAGGCTCATCAAGAAAAAAAGGAGAGGACTCAAATAAACACAATCAGAAATGAAAGAGGAGAGATTACGACTGACACCTTAGAAATACAAAGGATTGTAAGAAATTACTATAAAGAACTATATGCCAAGAAATTTGAAAACTTAAGTGGAATGGACAAACTTGTAGAAAAACATAATCTACCAAAACTCAATAAAGAAACAGCAGAAAGCCTGAACAGACCAATAACACCTGATGAGATTGAAACAGTAATTAAAAAGCTTCTGACACACAAAACCCCTGGACCAGATGGTTTCACAGGAGAATTCTACAAAACATTTAAGGAAGAGATAACCCCCATCCTCCACAGATTATTTCAAAATATTCAAGAAGATGGAAGACTCCCAAACTCTTTTAATGAAGTTAGCATCATCCTAATCACAAAACCAGATAAAGACACAACAAAGAAAGAAAACTTGAGGTGAATATCACTGATGAACATACATACAGAATCCTCAACAAAATATTGGCAAACTGCATCCAGCAATACATTAAAAAGGTCATACACCATGTCCAAGTAGGATTCATCCCAGGGATGAAAGGATGGTACAACATTTGCAAATCAATAAACATAATACACCACATAAACAAAAGCAAAGACAAAAATCACATGATCATATCAACAGATGTGGAAAAAACATTTGATAAGGTACAGCACCCATTCATGATAAAAACACTCAGCAAAGTGGAAATAGAGGGAGCATTCCTCAACATAATAAAAGCCATATATGAGAGAGCTACAGCCAACATCATACTCAATGGGCAAAAACTTAGAGCTTTCCCACTAAGACCAGGAACAAGACAAGGATACCCACTTTCACCACTCCTATTCAACATAGTACTGGAAGTCCTAGCCACGACAATCAGATTAAAAAAAGAAATAAAAGGCATCCAAATTGGAACAGAAGAAACAAAACTGTCACTGTTTGCAGATGACATGGTAGTGTACATAGGAAATCTATATATTTTTTTTCTTTTAATCAGTATTTTTTAATTGTTGATATTGTACAGTTTTCTGTCTTTTACCCCGCCCCAGCCCACCACCCCAGCCCTCCCCACCTTCCTCCCATTTCCACCCCCCCATAGTTTTTGTCCATGAGTCCTTTATACTATAGACTCCACCAAAAAACTACTTGACCTAATAAAAGAATTTGGCAAAACAGCTGGTTACAAAGTCAATACCCAGAAATCAAAGGCATTTTTGTACACCAACAATGAAATATCAGAAACAGAAATCAGGAAAAAAGTCTCATTTGATATAGCAACAAGAAAAATAAAGTACCTAGGAATAAACCTAACCAAGGAGGTAAAAGACCTGTACTCAGAAAACTTTACAACACTGAAGAAAGAAATTAAGGAAGATACAAACAAATGGAAGTATGTACCACGCTCATGGATTGGAAGAATTAACATCACCAAAATGGCCACACTACCCAAAGTGATTTATAGATTCAATGCAATCCATATTAAAATACCCATGACATATTTCACAGATATAGAACAAACATATCAGAAATTTATATGGAACCGTAAACGACTCCAAATAGCTGTAGCAATTTCGAGAAGAAGCACAAAGCAGGAGGGATCACAATACCTGACATCAAACTGTATTGCAAGCCCACTGTAATCAACACAGCCTGGTACTGGCATAAGAACAGGCACATAGACCAATGGAACAGAACAGAGACCCCAGAAATAAACCCAAGTTTCTACAATCAATTAGTATTCAACAAAGGAAGAAGAAGCATAAAATGAAGCAAAAATACCTTTTTCAACAAATGGTGTTGGGAGATCTGGACAGTTACATGCATAAAAATGAAACTCAATCACCAACTTACACCATACACAAAAAAAAATTCATGGTGGATAAAAGATTTAAATATAAATCTTTCATGACACCATAAAAGTCCTAGAGTAAAACATTGACAGGAAAATCTCAGGCATTCCATGCAGCAAAATCTTCACAGATATGTCCCCTAAAGCAAGAAACATAAAGTAAAGAATAAACAAATGGGACCACATCAAATTAAAAAGCTTCTGCATGACTAAAGAAAACAGCATTAAAATGCAAACTGAGCCAACCATATGGAAAAACATATTTGCCAATGACACCTCGGACAAGGGCTTGATCTCCAAAATATATAAAGAACTCACAAGACTCCACTCCAGGAAGACAAAAACCCAATTAAAAAATGGTCAAAACACTTGAACAGACACTTTTCCAAGGACAACATACAGAGGTCCCAGAGACAGATGAAAAGACACTCAGCATCACTAGTCATCAGAGAGATGCAAATTAAAACTGCAATGAGATACCACCTCACATCAGTTAGAATGGCCAACATAAACAAATCAAGAAACAAGTGTTGGAGAAGATGCAGAGAAAAGGGAACCCTAGTGCACTGCTGGTGGGAATGCAGACTGGTACAGCCACTGTGGTAAACAGTATGAAATTTCCTCAGAAAACTAAAAATGAAACTGCCTTTTGACCCAGCAATTCCACTGCTAGGATTATATCCTAAGAACCCTGAAACACCAATCCAAAAGAACCTATGCACTCCACTGTTCATAGCAGCACAATTTACAAAAGCCAAGTGCTGGAAGCAACCTAAGTGCACATCAGCAAAAGAGTGGATAAAAAAACTAGGGTACATTTACACAATGGAATTCTAGGCAGCAGAAAGAAAGAAGGAGCTCCTACCCTTTGCTACAGCATGGATGGAACTGGAGAGCATTATGCTAAGTGAAATAAGCCAGATGGTGAGGGACAAATACCATATGATCACATCTTTAACTGGAACATAATCAACAAAAGAAAAAAGCAAACAAAATATAACTAGAGCCATTGAAATTAAGAACAGTCCAACAATGGCCATAGGGGAGGGGTGAGGGGACAGTGGGAAGAAGGGTTTTCAGGAACAATTATAAAGGACACAAGGACAAAACAAAGGGGAAGCAAGGGAGCGGGTGGGGAGAAAATACAGACAACTATAATTGAACAACAATAAAATAACTTAAATTAAAAAATACTTTAAAATTGTGGAATATAGTTTACTACATAAGGAATAAAAGGAGAAATATCAAGATCATCAGTAGATGCACAGAAAGATTTGATAAAATTCAACATCTCACACAAGTTAAACATGTTTAGCAAACATTCTGGGAAGATGATGGAGTGGAAAGCACCAGGATTCTGTCTCTCAGCCAGGATAATTGCATTGCAGTCTATCCATTGTAGGTAAATATTTTGGAACTCTGGGTATTGACAGCTTATTGGAGTCTATTGCAACTTCCAGGGTAAAGCTTATCCAGTAAATTGTGATTAATTGCTGTCAATTTCAGCTCTTAACACAGTAGTAGCTAACCATTCCCTAACCCTCAGCCCTGAGGCAGCCAACCATGTATTTCTGGAGCAATTTGCACAAACCTTGCAGGAACCAGTGTAGGCAAAAAAAAATACCCTGTCCTCCAGATATGGGGGATTGTGTTCTGATCACTGTTGCTTCTGATCTCAGAGATGCATTCTAAGAGGTGGGCAGCCACAATTGTCACATGTGTTCCCATTATTGCAAGTCCATCCCCCTCAAACTAAAGTGATTTCCAGAGTATTTAATGGGCCAGTGTCCTTCTTTCTCCCTTAATTTTTTTTCCTTTTCGTCTATGGGAGTAAGACATTGAAGACTAGAATATTCAAAAGCAACTATATATATATGAGTTACCACATAGGGAATAACAAAAGCTAGTATTATTGTAACAATGGTGTATAACTTCAGTTCTTGTTTTCTACACAAAAACAATTATTAGTCAAAAAGCTAATATTAAACAACTTGAGTTCAATCAATTTTAAAAAGCTAAAATTATTATAACTTAGCTTTGTAACTCCACTTTCTTTTTTCCAGATCATTTAAGATAGGGGTGTCAAACTCATTTTCACTGGAGTCCACATCAGCCTGGTGGTTGCCTTAAAGGGCCAAATGTAATTTCAACTCCTTAACAGTTAAGGAGTAGTTACATTTATACACCCCTAAAATTATAATGTAAAGGGGACGGAAAGATGGAGGCAAGGTAGGTGGGAGTGGAGTCCAGTTCTCCTTGTGCCTAGCTGGAACACCTAGCTGATCATCTGAGGAACAGAGTGAACAGCCAACGGAATCCCAGCTTATATGAAGTTTGGAGGCAAAAAATTGCAGAAAACATTGAAAAACAGAGAGTAAGGAGAGTACTCTGAGACAGTAAAGTCCCTGGGATCTGCACCTGGGGTCTACTGTTGCCCCTGGCCTGGCACCTACTGTAGGATACAGGGAGAAGAATTAGAGCACCAGCTCCCTCCCCTACCAGCAGGGAACGCAGCCTGGCAGTAGGAGGGACCTGGGTGCTGGAAGTCACTGGGGGAAGTAGAGATGAAGTGGGAGACACACAGAGGTGGTACACATCCACTAGGACTGTGGACGCTGGCACCAGAGAAACTGGGGTGCTGGGCAACACCCAGAGAAGGGAGGAGTTGGGCCATGTTGGACCCTGACATGGATAGTCTCCGGACTGGTTGAAAAGTGGGGCTGTGTGAAAAGCCATGCACTTGATAAGAACGTTGGGCAGCTGCTTTGTAAGGAACTCTTGAGCAGCAGCTCGCTGGCCGCCAGGGAGATTTCAGCTGCGCTGCCCAGAGTGAGTGGTAGAGGGGAATCCTGTGCCCCACCTGTCTGGCACTGAGAGACTAGAGACAGTACCCAAGCTGAACTGCGCACCCCACTAGACTCACACCACGTGCCCAGAGACAGGAGTAGAGGGGAACCGTGCACCCCACTTGTCTTGGGTTCCACGCTGGAGATTGACTCATGCTATGAGCAGCTGAGTAGATGATTTGAAGCTGGCAGCTCAGGGAATACATAGGCCAGAGGCCAGGAAACTGTGAATAGTGCCACCCAAACCTGGTCTCCATCCTCTCAGAACCAAAGGAAGTGAGAGAAGTAAAGCCCAGCCCCTTCTTCCTTTGGCATCTAGGAAGACCAGCAGAACAGGTTCAAAGTCAGCAGGAGGCTTATTATTATCTTTTTTGTCCTTTTCTTTTTGGATCCTCTCTCTTCCCACCCACCCCCTTCTTTTTTTTCTTCTTCCAAGTGAGACAATAAGACTCTGAGTTACAAAGCATCCAGAGACAGATCAAAACAGGGAGCACAAGGCTAACCCCAAAAACTGAGAAACTGAGACAAATGTCACTTTGCTAGCCCACAAAGCTGGCATTTTATTGTGTATGTGTATTATTATTATCTTGTGATTATTTTTTACTTTTACTTTATTAGTATTTTTTATTTCTCTTCCTTATGTTTAGTTTTCCTCATTTTATTTCCCTGTTTCATTGCATTGCTTGACTGGTTTTTCTTATTCTCTCTGTATTGTATTTTAATTTCCTTTCTTTCACTTCACCCATGTTCCAATAACACACAACTCTTGATCAGGTACTTTCTATTCTGGATATAAAAATCATATATTTCTTGTCATATTATTATTGTTCCAGTACTGTTGTAAATAATTATTGTTCCATACAATTGTACTTATTACACAGCAACCCTCCCTGATCTTAGCCCATTTCACTTTAATCCTGAGCATTATTATTGTTGTGGTTAACCCTATTCTCTCTCAAACCACCTCTACTATCTGTACCTTAATCTCACCATATCTCATCACCTAATCTTGCACAACTTCTCTGTTTTCTTGATTCAGCTCACAATCATCCTCCCCTCTAACAAGAGTCATCTCTCTTTCACCTTTTATAAAAAATGGCTAATTGGGTGAAATATCACAATTAATGCTATATTTACCCAAAGAATCTCCAATCTCTTCTCTACTTGCTGGTACTTTAAATCCCATAAAATACTCCCCTGCTGTCTTAATCCATTTTGCCTACACCCTGCCACTGATCACATACAAGAATAGGTGGGAGCTTCGAATATCATTATACCTGCTGGAGGAGAAAAACCACCAATAAAGGAACCACCAAAAGGTATAAACCCAAGTACAAGAAGAGAGCCCACACAAACAGAAGAAAGGGCAAACCTAGACTGTCCAGTCAAGGAGATCAGAGACCAAACCACTGAACCTCATAGAATTCCTATCATAGAAGTTCACCCTACAAACACAGCTAACAAAGCGAAACATCAGGAACCACAGAAATAAACAAAAAGAGTCACCTAAAATGGGGAAACAAACAAAAAAAAACATGCAACCAAAAGGAATGGAAGATTCCCCACTAAAAGAGCTAAATGAAATGGAGGTAACCAAACTATCAGATATAGAATTCAAATTAATGGTTATAAAGATGCTCAAAGAGCTCACAGACAACTACGAGGAACTGAGTGAGAACTACATTAGCATGAAAAAGGAAATAGAAACTATAATCAAAAAACAGAAAGAAATGGACAATACAATCTCAGAAATAAAAAAAAAAAAACAACAACACATTAGAAGGAATTGCAAACAGGCTGGATGAAGCAGAAGATCCAATCAGCAAGTTTGAGGACAAGGTAGAAAAAAACTTGCAGATAGAGCAAGAAAAAGAAAAGAGACTCAGAAAGAACAAACAGGTGGTAAGAGAGCAAGACAACATGAAATGTAACAATATCTGTATAATAAGGGGTACCAGAAGGAGAAGAGCAAGAGATCGAAAACCTGTTTGAAATAATAATGGAAAACTTCCCTAACTTTTTTTCATTCGTTAAAGTTTCTGTTATTGAGTAGCAATTTCCAATTTATTTTTTTTTACTTTTTTAAAAATATATTTTATTTGTTATGCTACTGCAGTTGTCCCATTTCCACCCCCTTTATTCCCATCCACCCAGCAGACCCCCTCCCACCCACATTCCCCCACTTCAGTTCATGTCCACGGGTCATATATATAAGTTCTTTGGCTTCTACATTTTCTATACTATTCTTAACCTCCCCCTGTCTATTTTCTACCTACCATCTATGCTACTTATCCTCTGTACCTTTTACCCCTCTTTCACCCTCCCACTCCCCTGTTGCTAAGGCTACATGTGATCTCTATTTCTGTGGTTCTGTTCCTGTTCTAGTTGTTTGCTCAGTTTGCTTTTGTTTTTGTTTTAGGTGTGGTTGTTAATAATTGTGAGTTTGCTGCCATTTTACTGTTCATATTTTTTTATCTTCTTTTTTTTAGTTAAATCCCTTTAATATTTCATATAATAAGGGCTTGGTGATGATGAACTCCTTTAACATGACCTTATCTGAGATGCACTTCATTTTTTAATTGGGTTGCTTGTCTTCTTAGAGTGGAGTCATGTGAGTTCTTTATATATTTTGGGGATCAAACCCTTGTCTGAGGTATCATTGGCAAATATGTTTTCCCACATGGTTGGTTTTCTATCATTTTAATGCCGTTTCCTTCTAAAAAAGACTTCAACAGACACTTCTCCAAAGAGGACATACAGAGGGTCCAGAGATATATGAAAGGATGTTCAGCATCACTAGCCATCAGAGAGCTGCAAATTAAAACCACAATTGGAGACCACTTCACACCAGTCAGAATGGCCATCATAAACAGAGCAACAAACAAGTGTTGGAGAGGTTGTGGAGAAAAGGGAACCCTAGGCACTGTTGGTGGGATTGCAGACTGGTGCAACCTCTATGGAAAACAGTATGGAATTTCTGCAGAGAACTAAAAATGGAACTGCCTATTGACCTAGCAATTCCACTGCTAGGATTACATCCTAAGAACCCTAAAACACCAATCCAAAAATACCTATGCACCGCAATGTTCATAGCAGCACAATTTACAATAGCCAAGTGCTGGAAGCAACCCAAGTGTTCATCAGTAAATGAATGGATCAAAAAACTATGGTATATTTACACAATGGAATTCTACGCAGCAAAAAGAATGAAGGAGCTCCTACACTTTATGACAGCATAGATGGAATTGGAGAGCATTATGCTAAGTGAAATAAACCAGGAGATGAAAGACAAGTATCATATTATCTCACCATTAACAGGAATCTATTCAACAAAACAAACAAGCAAGCAAAGTATAGCCAAAGACATTGAAATTGAGAACAGGCTAACAGTGATCAGAAGGGAGAGGGGAAGGGATAATGGAGGAAAAGGGTGAAGGGTGTACAGGAACAATTATAAAGGACAAATGGACAATAGCAAGGGGGGTTGAAAATGGGGGAGGGAGGCGGGGAGGTATGGGGTGGTGGGAAGGGGTGGCGGGGAAAAGGAAGAAAATTGTACTTGAAGAACAATAAAAAATTTTTTTAAGATTGTGTAATTCTTAAAAAAATTATACTGTAACTACTACATCACAAATTATAATGTAATGACTACATTATGATTTATAATAATAAATTATATATATTTATATAAATTGTATATTACATATTATAATTTTTATATCATGTATTTTATTATTATTTATATATTATACAGTATATTATATATTTATGTAAATAAATTATATATTTATAATTTATAATGTTGTAGTTTACATTATAATTTTAGGGCTGTATAACTGTAACTACTCCTTAACTGTTAAGGAGTTGAAATTACATTTGGCCCTTTGAAGGTAACGGTCAGGCTGATGTGGACTCCAGTGAAAATGAGTTTGACATCCCTGATTTAAGAGATGGATGCATTAAAAATCATTAGTTTATGCCTTAGATGTGCAATGTATAAAAATGTAATTTGAGGACACCAATAGCTGAAAGAGTAGGGATAGAGAGATGTTAAAGGAGCAGAGTTTTGCATGTTATTCAAATTAATCTAGTATAAATTCAAATTAAATGTTGTAACTTTATGATATAAAATGCAATCCCATGGTAACCACAAAGAAAATAGCTAAAGAATATATACAAAAGAAATGAAAAAGAAATGAAAAAGAAATGTATATATTTCACTGCAAAAAAAAATCAGCTAAACACAAAAGAAACAGAAATGAAGGAAATGAGGAACAAAAAGGCTATAAGGTATATAGGAAAACAAATAACAAAATGGCAGAAGAAAGTCCCTCCTAATCAGTAATCACTTTAACAGTAAACAGATTATGTTCTCCAATAAAAAGTGCTTAGCTCATTAGAGGGACTGTGGACCCCTGAGAAAGAACATGACTACTCAGAAGGGCTTGCAGTGGCTAACTGGGCTCAAATTTAAAAAACAGAGCCTTCCACCTATTTCTACACAGGGGCCTGTCACACAAATCACACTTCAGGGAGAAGTCTACACTAAACTGCCTACCTGCACTGTGTTCTTGCCATCTGAGCCAGCCCTTATAGAGAAGTTCCTGAAATCATATTTCAATCAATAAGACTGAGGTTTTCCCCATCCATTGGGAGCTACACAGCTATATTCCCATCAGCTTCTTCACCCAACAAATCAGAAAAACTCATTCCGACCAATCAAGACAGTTCCTTTTTCGGCGAATCAAACTTGGAGGAGTACATTCTCCTGCTCCTTCTTAATATTATTATTTTGCATGATGCCAATGCATAAGAATAGAAAAGATCTAAAATCTCATGAGAAATCTTATTACCCTTCCATAATTGACAATGTCACTTCACCTGCAGTGATATAATTTCATTTGCAAATGATATAATCATACAAGTACAAAACAAAGATTCTACATGCAAAAACTGTTAGAACTGATCAATGAATTCAGCAAAGTAACAGGATACAAGGTCAACACACAAAATTCAGTTGTGTTTCTATACATTATCAATGAACAATCCAAAAATGGCATAAAAAAAAAAACCAATTCTAGAGAGACAACAATATGGCAAGAATGCCTGGCAGCAGGTACTGTAACATCAGCTCTACCAGCACCCTGAGAACAATGAAGACCTGGACAAGCTTGGTGAGAGGGTGGGGGGGTGCCTGAAGCTGCACCACTGCAGTGTGCACTATTGCAGCACTGTAGAGGAGGAAGAGGAGGATAGGGTGGGTGGAGCCTGGAGAAATAGGAAGAGGAAGAAGAAGAAATGGGGCTGTATTGGAACAAATCCCTGGAGCCTGAGAACTGGGTCAGGGTGGAGCTGGAGCCCAAGCCCATCCATATAATCAGTATAGACCAGCACACCCCACTGTAGCTCGAGGTGCTGCCAATACTGCTGGCACCCCAGGCTGTGGCGAGTCTCTCGGAGCCAGGGCTGAACTGAACCCCGAGGTGCTTTAGCACCCAGAGTGGGCCTGGCTGAGCAAGAACACCTGGCTGGCCACCAGCTATGCCTTGCACATCTTCTGTGAGTAAGAAGGCACAGAGCCTGGCATATGGACAAAGGAGCCCTTTGCTGAACTCCTGCTATGCCGAAGCCAGCTCCAAGAGCACCTAACTTCACAGCAAGTTGTCACTCATCAGCATTCACAGCTCCCACAACCACTACCTCAATGAGTCCCTGTACTGCTGCACATTCAACCTCACCAAGGGCCTGGAGCTGCTCAGTGCCAGCCTGACACTGGCTGCTGTCTTGTGCAAGCTCAAGGAGCAGGGAGCTGAGCCTATGGTGCACAAGCAAGCCATCACACACACCAGCCCTTGCATGCTCTACACCTCAAGTGTCTTCAGCACCAATACACTCTTTCAGCTGCTCAACTTTGTTTGTGGAGAGGTTCATGTACTTCTGCATGCACAGCCACAAGATCCGGTGCAAGCTGGAGGAGGACTCTTTTGGGCTAGCCATGAACAAGGACAGCAGCAAGTCCTACTTTAAATCCAATCATCCCTATTGCTAGTTGCACTTGTCATTGTCATGGAGCAAGAAATGGGCAGAGAGCAGCAACTAGCAGAACTTGACCAGCATGTACTAGACAGACACCGAGTTCTGCCCCTATGCCAGTTGTCAAGTACCTACAGAAGCCCTCTGCAAGGCATACCCTCTGCAAGGCATTCTTCCAGCAGCACCTGAACCACTAAATCTACAGTTATGTGACCTCATATGAAAACAAAGTCATCGTCAAAAACTTGCTGGGTACCAGGGTGCAGATGTACACCACAGCAGCCAAGCTCTCCAAAACCTATACCAACCACTGCATAGGCACTCTATCACCACGCTCAACAACATCACTGGCATCTGCACCCAACTGGGCTTGCCCACCCCACAGGACTGCTATGCTGAGGCTCTGAACTACTTCCAACCCCCCTACACATCCCTTCCACCACTTTGCTTCCAGCCATCCTCTCTGGGGAATACCCATATCCCCCTGAAAGACAGCCAGATCCAGCCTGATGTGAAATCTGAGGTTGAGCCCAAGCACACCCTCAGACTTTAACACATATGTTAAAGTTTGGATCAGGGCAAATCTGTGGCCTCTTTTCCTCCAAAAGGCTTCATATCGGCCTTGCTTTTCAGAGTCTGTGGATGCCATGGAGGTAGTTTTGGTGAAACATGACCCTTTGCTGCTTCTTTCAGAAGTCAATGGGCAAAGAAGCACCAATTCTCACACAATAGTTTCACCTACTATTGTTTCCCCACCCAGGATTCAGAAACCAGAGGTCTTTGGGGACTATTCATTATTCTGCAGGCAGGAGTAGCCACTGGAGATTTTAGAACTATGACCTACCTACCATCAAGCAGAAGTAGGAATTTGAACTGTGAGTCTGGAGGTATAGTGCAGGCCCTTCAAGGCACAGATGGCACAGACCCAATATGCCAAGACCTCTGATCACTATATGTCCTCTATCTCCACTGAACAACCAAGGCCTTCTTTCTCCAGCACAAGTCACAACATCCAATACGCCAGTCCAAACTTATGTGAGCCAGCAGCCTGGCCATCTTCATCAAATACTCTGAATCAAGAATCAAAAAACTGTTGATTCTGGATTCAAACAGCATTTCTAATTGACAGAGATAGACGGATGTTCAGATATATCTTGAATTTTCTATGAATATCAAAACTCATTCTCAATGATTTCAAGGTCTTCATTTTGTTTTATGAAGGGGCAAAATATTTTTCAGCTTTAACCCATATTGTGGGAAATAGAAAGATGAAAGCAAGACAGAGAAACTGATCACTTTTCAAGGTCCTTTGAGTACCTAATTGTGCAGGTTGCCCCAGACATTGGAAAAAGGACCATGCTCAGCAGTGACAAATCCTTGATAGAAGTGTTTCCAGAGATCATAACAGGATGTGTAACTCTATCACGGCAGGTTGGAATCATTACTCAATGTAAATGATCAGATTTCCACTGAATGGCTGCTGCTGTCATCTTAATTCTATCCAGGTCCTTCAGAGGTTGCAACAAAGAGGATTAAGGAAATCATCCCAGTTCAGCAAATATGTTCTGCAGTGGGAACTGAAGTGGATCTGTCATCCAGACAAAGCAAGAGCCTCAGGACTAAATGAACATATTTCTCATGCAAAAAGAAAAAAAACATACACAACAAATAACACAAACAAAAATGGGACATTTGGGCACTGTTGGGACAGAAAACCAAGTCCTGGACCTAAAGTTGAATAGATTTATATCAAATAGAGACCATACCTGTATTCATATAGGTATAATTAGAATCGTGATATTCCCAATGTGTAAAAAATATATAAATATATACATATATTTCAAAAGGCAGGAAATGCAAAACAAAAGAAAGAAAAAGGTGGTAGTTACAGTTGGTGCTGTGTTTGTTACAGGGGGAATCTGGACAGATGGCTGGGCAGAGGGGAGGGAATCCCTGAAGTGGGTTTGGAAGTGGCCATGGGGACAGGATTGAAATTGCAGCTGGCACATGACAGATTTCCATACCACTCAGGTAAGAATAAACAAACCAGGCCCACAGTGACATGGCCACTGCTGCACACAGCTAGAAACCCTTCCACATTTATGGATCTTGGTGACAGTAGAAGGCCCCTGCAGAGAGCATGTGTCAGGCTAGTGAAATGTTGGACAAGGTAAAAAGCCCTCCTACTTGGTTTTGCCCCATATAAAATTTTGCAGGAAGGGCAGGCAAAGTCTTGGCCGTCTGGTTCTAAATTGCTTGACCAGTTGGGGGCCTAGCATTCCTAGGCCAGCAGGCAGTGGAGGCAGCATGCTAGGAGACAAACCCTGCTTGAGTGGCAGGGGCTCCAACCTGTGTGGTCCTGCTGGGCCAGGTGCCTGGACACAATGGCAAACAGACTGCTGGAGTATCAGGGTACAGGTCTAGGCAGGCAGGCAGCAGCCAAAAGTAAGGGCAGTGGGGCCCAAGTAGGATGCCAGTGTGTACAGACAGCAGAAAGATGACTGAAGCTGAACTGTGACAAGGAACCAGCTAAGCCACCTGCATTTCCCAAAGGATGGTATTTTAAGTAGAGAAAAAATTCCAGGCACAGCCTTAAACTAATCTTGTCAAAGGTGGAGGGGGCATTGGTCTCTAGGTGTTTTAGAGGAAATGATCTTTGAGGAAGAAGCCCATATTCTACTAAAATTGTAGAGCCTTTAAATAAAAGACTCCCTTCCTTTTTCACCAAACCTCTACCTCCAGAATTTATGGGCAGTGGGCAGTGCAACCCACTGTGGCTATGGCTAACATGATAGCACTAAAGTGTCCTGGGTCTCCCAAGACCTCTGACCAATAAACAAGCCATGAGCAATGAGAACACATCTCACACTTTCCATTGCCAACAACCATCCATCGTTTCTTTTTCCTTTGCCTTTATTTTTTAAAGATCCTTTTTTAAATTTTATTTTAATTATTGTTCATGTACAGTTTTCCGTCTTTTACTCCCATTCCACCCAGCACCCCCAGCCCTCCCTACCTCCCTCCCATTTCCACCCCCTCCCCCAAGTTTTTGTCCATGTGTCCTTTATACTTCTTCCTGTAATCCCTTCTCCTTTTTCCCTGCAATTCCTGCCCCACTCCTCTCTGGTCAATCAGGCTGTTCTCTATGTCAGTGTCTTTGCTTATATTTTACTTGTCTGTTTCTTTTGTTGAATAGGTTCCTGATAAAGGTGAGATCATATGGTATTTGTCTTTCACTGCCTGGATTATTTTGCTTAGCATAATGCTTTGCAGTTGTATCCACGCATTGGCAAAGGGTAGGAGCTCCTTTCTTTCTACTGTATAGAATTCCATTGTGTAAAGGTACCATAGTTTTTTTATCTATTCATTTACTGATGAATGGCACCTAGGTTGCTTCCAACACTTGGCTATTGTAAATTGTGCTGCTACGAACATTGGAGTGCATAGGTTCGTTTGCATTGGTGTTTCAGGGTTCTTAGGATATAATCCTGGCAGTGGAATTGCCGGGTCAAAAGGCATTTCCATTACTACTTTTCTCAGGAAATTCTGAACTGTTTTCCCCAGTGGTTGCACCAGTCTGCGATCCCACCAACAGTGCACTACACTTCCCTTTTCCCCACAACTTTACTGGCACTTGTTTGTTGATTTGTTTATGATATCCATTCCCACCGATGTGAAGTGGTATCTCATTGTGGTTTTAACTTGCATCACTCTGATAGCTAGAGACACTGAGCATCTTTTCATGTGTCACTGGATCCTCTGTATGTCCTCCTTGGAGAGGTGTCTGTTCAAGTCCTTTGCCCATTTTTTAATTGGGTTGCTTGTCTTCTTACAGTGGAGTCATGTAAGTTCTTTATATATTTTGGAGATTAAACCCTTGTCTGAGGTATCATTGGAAAATATGTTTCCCCATATGGTTGGTTCCTTTTTATTTTAATACTGTTTATTTTATTTTATTTTATTTTATTCTATTCTATTCTATTCTATTTTTTAATTTTTATTGTTCTTCTTGTACAGTTTTCTGTCTTTTACTCCCATCCCAGGCCACCGCCCCAGCCCTATCCACCTCCCACCCATTTCCACCCCCACCCCAGTTTTTGTCCATGTGACTTTTATACTTATTCCTCTAAACCCTTCAGATTTTCCCTTGAAATTCCCTCCCCTCCCACTCTGATGACTGCCAGCCTATAATGAATTTCAGCATCTTTGGTTATATTTTGCTTGTTTGTTTGTTTTGTTGAAGAGGTTCCTGATATAAGTGAGATCCTATGGTATTTGACTTTCAACGCCTGGCTTGTTTTCCTTACCATGATGCTCCCCAGTTCCATCCATGCTGTTACAAGGGGTAGGAGCTCCTTCTTTCTTTGTGCTGCATAGAACTCCATTGTGTAAATGTACCATGTTTTTTTGATCCATTCATTTACTGATGGGAACCTAGGTTGCTTCCAACACTTGGCTATTATAAATTGTGCTGCTATGAACATTGGGGTGCATAGGTTCGTTTGGATTGGTGTTTCAGGGTTCTTAGGATATAATCCTAGTAGTGGAATTGCTGGGTCAAAAGGTAGATCCATTTTTAGTTTTCTTAGAAAAATTCCATACTGTTTTCCATAGTGTTGTACCAGTCTGCAATCCCACCAACAGTGCACTAGGGTCCCCTTTTCTCTACAATCTCTCCAACACTTGTTTTTTGCTTTGTTTATGATGGCCACTCTGACTGGTGTCAAGTGGTATCTCATTGTAGTTTTAATTTGCGTTTCTTTGATAGCTAGTGATACTGAGCATCTTTTCATGTGTCTCTGGATCCTCTGTATGTCCTTTTTGGAGAAGTGTCTGTTCAACTGCTTTGCCCATTTTTTAATTTAGTTGCCTGTCTTCTTAGAGTGCAGTCATGTAAGTTCTTTATATATTTTGGAGATTAAACCCTTGTCTGAGGTATCATTGGTAAATATGTTTTCCCATACAGTTTGTTCTCTTTTTATTTTAATACTGTTTTCTTTGGCTGTGCAGAAGCTTTTTATTTTGATGAGATCCCATTCATTTATTCTTTCCTTTATGCACCTTGCTTTAGGGGACATATAAGTAAAAATGTTGCTGTGTGAAATATCTGAGATTTTCCTGCCTATGTTCTCCTCTAAGACTTTAATGACGTCACAGCTTATATTTAAATCTTTTATCCACCTTCAATTGATTTTTGTGTATGGTGTAAGTTGGTGCTCCAGTTTCATTTTTTTGCACGTAGCTGTCCACTTCTCACAACAACACTTGTTGAAGAGGCTATTTTTACTCCATTTTATGTTGATGCCCCCTTTGTCAAATATTAATTGACTGTAAAGACTTGGGTTTATTTCTGAGCTTACTGTTCTATTCCATTGACCCACGTGCCTGTTTTTATGCCAGTACCAGGCTGTCTTGATTACAGTGGCCTTGTAATACAGTTTGGTATCAGGTATTGTGATCCCTCCTACTTTGCTCTTCTTTCTCAAAATTGCTGCCACTATCCGGGGTCGTTTATGATTCCATATAAATTTTTGAAGTGTTTCTTCTATGTCTGTGAAATATGCCATTGGTACTTTAATAGGTATTGCGCTGAATCTGTAAATTGCTTTGGGAAGTATGGACATTTTGATGATGATAATTCTTCTGATCCATGAACACAGTATATGCTTCCATTTGTTTGTGTCTTCCTTGATTTCTTTCTTCAGTGTTGTGTAGTTTTCTGCATACAGGTCTTTACCTCTTTGGTTAGGTTTATTTCTAGGTATTTTATTTTTCTTTTTGCTATATCGAATGGGATTTTTTTCTTGATTTCTGCTTCTGCTGTTTCATTGTTGATATACAAAAATGCCTTTGATTTCTGGATATTGACTTTGTATCCAGCTGTTTGGCCAAATTCATTTATTAGGTCTAGCAGTTTTTTGGCTGAGTCTATAGGATTTTCTATGCATACTATCAAGTCATCTGCAAACAATGATAGTTTTGTTTCCTCCTTTCTGAGTTGGATGCCTTTTATTTCCTTTCCTTGTCTAATTGCTGTGGCTAAGACTTCCAATACTATATTGAATAGAAGTGGTGAAAGTGGACAACCTTGTCTTGTTCCTCATCTTAGTGGAAAAGATTGTAGTTTTTGCCCATTGAGTATGATGTTGGCTGTAGGTCTCTCATATATGGTCTTTATTATGTTAAGGAATGCTCCCTGTATTCCCACTTTGCTGAGTGTTTTTTATCATAAATGGGTGTTGTACCTTATCAAAAGCTTTTCTGCATCTATTGATATGATCATGTGATTTTTGTCTTTGCTTTTGTTTATGTGATGAATTATAGTTACTGATTTGCAAATGTTGAGCCATCTTTGCAACCCTGGCATGAGTACCTCTTAGTCATGGTGTATGATGTTTTTAATGTATTGTTGGATGCGGTTTGCCAATATTTTGTTGAGGATTTTAGCATCTATGTTCATCAGCAATATTGGCCTGAAGTTCTCCTTCTTTGTTGTGTCTTTATCTGGTCTTGGGATTAGAATGATGCTGGTTTCATAAAAAGAGTTTGGGAGTCTTCCATCATTTTGGATTTTTTGGAATAGTCTGTGAAGGATAGGTGTTAGCTCTTCCTTAAATGCTTTGTAGAATTCAGCTGTGAAACCATCTCGTCCAGGGGTTTTGTGTGTCAGGAGATTTTTTAATTATTGCTTCAATTTCATCAGCTGTTATTGGTCTGTTCAGGCTTTCTGCTTCTTCCTCATTGAGTTTTGGAAGGTTATACTTTTCTAGAAACTTGTCCATTTCACGTAGGTTTTCAAATTTCTTGGCATACAGTTCTTCATAGTAATTTCTTACAATCCTTTGTATTTCTGTGGTGTCAGTTGTAATCTCTCCTCTTTCATTTCTGATTGTGTTTATTTGGGTCCACTCTCTTTTTTTCTTGATGAGCCTGCTTAAAGGCTTGTCGATTTTGTTTATCTTTTCAAAGAACCAGCTCCTTGATTCATTGATCCTTCGAATTGTGCTTTTAGTCTCTATGTCCTTTAATTCTGCTCTGATCTTGGTTATTTCCTTCCTTATACTTGCTCTGGGCTGTTGTTGTTGTTGATCCTTGAGTTCTTCTGTGCGTAGGGTTAGGTCATTTGTTTGAAATGTTTCTATCTTATTTAGGTAGGCCTGTATCACTATAAACTTACCACTGAGGACTGCCTTCATTGTGTCCCATAAGTTTTGGGTCGATATGAGTTCGTTATCATTTGTTTCCAGAAACTTTTTGATTTTCTTCTAATTTCTTGACCCATTCATTGATTAATAGCATGCTATTCAAGCTACATGATTTTGAGAGTTTTGGGTTTTTCCCCTTGGGGTTGGTTTCTAGTTTCAGTCCCTTGTGGTCAGAGAAAATGCTTAGTATGGCTTCAATTTTCTTGAATTTGTTGAGGCTTGTTTTGTGTCCTATCATGTGGTCTATCTATGAAAATATTCCATGTGCATTTGAAAAGAATGTGTATTTAGTTTCTTTGGGATGAAGGGCTCTCTCTATATTTATACATCAGTTAAGTCCATTTCATCTAGAGTGTTGTTCAATACCACAATATCTTTGTTGATATTTTGTTTGAAAGATCTGTCCATTTTTCAAAGTGAGGTATTAAAATCTCCTACTATAATTGTGTTGCTGTCAATATCTTTCTTGAAGTCCTCTAAGATTTTCTTGATGTATGTAGGTGCTCCTATGTTGGGTGCATATACATTTGAAATGTTTATGCCTTCTTGGTGGATTCTTCCCTTGAGTATTATGAAGTGACCTTCTGGGTAACTATTTATGGCTCTTCTTTTGAAGTCTATTTTGTCTGATATGAGTATTGCTACCCTGGCTTTTTTTTTCCTGTCCATTTGCTTCGAAAATTTTTTTCCAGCCTTTCACTTTGAGTCTGTGTATGTCTTTTGTCCTGACGTGGGTTTCTTGTAGGCAGCATATATGTGGGTCATGCTTTCTTGTCCATTCAACTATCCTATGTCTTTTACTTGGAGCATTTAATCCATTTACTTTTAAGGTTATTATGGATAGGTATTTATTCATTGCCATTTTTGTACCTCTCTCTCTGTCTCTGTCTGTCTTTTCCTTCCTTACCTTAAAGTAGTCCCCTTAGTATCTCTTGAAGAACTGGTTTGATAGAAGTGTATTCTTTTAGACTTCTTTTGTCTGGGAAACTTCTTATTTGGCCTTCTATCTTGATTGAAAGCCTTGCTGGGTAAAGTAATCTTGGTTGCAGGCCTTTGATTGTGATTGCTTGGAATATTTCTTGCCATTCTCTTCTGGCTTGGAGCGTTTCCATTGAGAAATCAGCTCCTAACCTTATCGGGCTCCCTTGCATGTTATATCCTTTTTCTCCCTTGCTGCCTTTAAGATTCTCTCTTTGCCTTGGAATTTTGCCATTTTAATGATGATTTGTCTTGAAGTGGGCCTCTTTCAGTTCCTCTTCATTGGGACTCTCTGTGTTTCCTGGATTTGTGTGACTTTTTCTCTCATCAAATTAGGGAAGTTTTCCATAATTACTTTTTCAAATAGGTTTTCTATCAGTTGCTCTTCTTCTTCTCTTTCTGGTGTCCCTATTATATGGATATCATTATGATTCATATTGTCTTGCATTTCTCTTAATCCCTCTTCATTCTTTCTGAGCCTCTTTTCCTTTTCTTGCTCTTTCTGGGTGTTTTTTCTATTTTGTCCTCCAAGTCTCTGGTCCGATCCTCTGCTTCATCAATTCTGCTTTTCATTCCTTCTACTGTGTTCTTCAGTTCAGAAATTGTATTCTTCATTTCCTCTTGGCCCTTGTTGATAGTTTCTATTTCCTTTCTCATGTTGATATAGTTTGCAGTGAGTTCATCGTAGCTTCCCTGTAGTTTCTGGTAGCTCATTGAGAGCTCATGGAGCTTCCTGACAACCATTGCTTTGAACTCAATATCTGATAGTTCGGTTGCCTCCATTTCATTTAGCATTCTTTCTGGGGCTTCCTCCTTTCCTTTCATTTGGGGGGCACCTAAATATATCAAGCAAATCTTGATGGACATAAAGGGAGAGATTGACAGTAAAATCATCAAAAGGGGATTTTAACACCCAATTTACATTAATGAATTGATCTTCCAACAGAAAATCAACAAGGAAACAGCTGCCTTACATGACACATTAGATCAGATGGATTTAATTGATATCTTCAAGCGTTTTACAACAAAGCAGTTGAATATACATTCTTTTCAAGTACACCTGGCATGTTTTCTAGGCTAGACCACATGTTACAACACAAAACAAGAGTCAATAAGATAAGAAGATTTAAATCATATAAGGTATCTTCTCTGACCATAATACTATGAATCTAGAATTCAGTCACAAGAAAAAACTAAAATAGATACAAATAAATGGAGGCTAAATAATATTATTAAACAATGACAGGGTTAACAACAAGATAAAGGAAGAAAAAACAGCTAGCTATAAACAAATGAAAATGAGAACACAACAACCCAAAATCTGTGGGACACAGAAAGCAGTCCTGAGACAGAAATTCATAGCACTGCAGGCCTACCTCAAGAAGCAAGAAATATCTCAAAGAAAAAAATTTAATCCTATTACAAAATGAACTAAAAAAAAAAAAACAACAAAGCTCAGAGTAAGTAGAAAAAAAGAAAATAATAAACGTCATATGTTTATTATTATATACATGACATACATTTATATATACATTATTATATAAATGACATACAGACTAAAAAGCAATAGAGAATATCAATGAAACCAATACATGTTTTTTTAAAAGATAAACAAGATTGACAAATCATTAACCAGACTCATCAAGAAAGAAAAAAGTGAGGTTCCAATTAAATCTTATCAGAAGTGAAAAAAGGGGAAGTAAAAACTCACACCACAGAAATATAAAGGATTATAAGAAAATACTATGAAAAACTACTATATGTTGAAAAATTGAACAACCAGAATGAAATTACTAAATTCCCAGAAACATACAATCTTCCAAAACTGAATTGGGAAGAATCAGAAAACCTACATAGAACAATTAAAACTAATGAAATCAGACTTCTGGCCAAGGTGCAGGCATAGGTAGACACACTGCCTCCTCACACAACCAAAATAAGGACAACAAAAATTTAGAAGTAAAAAAAAAAAAACAATCAGTACTGACAGAAAATTGAACTATATGGAAATCCGACAACCAAGGAGTTAAAGTAGATACATTCATCCAGACCTGTAGGAGGGGTGGACTCAGGCAGCCAGGCAGAGAGGCGTCACAACAAAAGAGCACTGGCTGGTGGACTCTGGTCATTCAGACGATGGCTGGCAGACTGCGCAGTCCCACATTTGTGTGCAGATAAACCAAGTGAAACTGGGGAACCAGACAGACTGCACAACCCAAGGTTCCAGCTTAGGGAAATAAACCCTTAAAACACCAACTGAAAACAGCTGTGGGAGTTGAGGTGTGGGGAGAGACTCCCAGCCTCACAGGAGAGTTCGTTGGAGAGACCCATAGGGTTCTAGAATGTGCACAAGCCCATCCACACAGAAATCAGCACCAGAAGGGCCCAGCTTGCTTGGGGGAAGCAGTGGAAGAGACTGAAATCCAGCGGAGAGCAGAGCAAGCAACATTGTTCCCTCTCGGCCCAAGCACCCACCAACAGCATCACAATGCAGCAAGGTGGGTTGCCCGGCCCTGGTGAATACCTAAGGCTCCATCCCTCATTACATAACAGGTGTGGGGGCCCCTGTCCTGGGCGCCGGATGTGGGGGGGCTCCACCTGCAGAGCCCCATCCCTCCATCATGGATGAAAATAAAAATTACCAAGACATCTTCTGCTTGGGGAGGAAAGGGGTCAAACTCTCAGAGGAGAATGACCTAGAGCCCCATCCTCACTAGGCTTTTATTGGGGTCAAATACACCGGAATACAGGTTTAACATGTCAAAGAAATCTGAGGGCTTAATCCGAGCCAGTGTTTGTCAGGAAAGGGGGTTGCCAAACTTTGGGAGACATACTCATTTCCTCCTGGGACACTTGTCACCTAAGGAAGAGCACTCTTAGCAAAGCAGGTTTCACAGGACTTTAGGAATTCATTCTTATGTCCAGTCACCCAGGAAACTGTCCAGGCCAGCACAGGGCTGCACTGCTCACCCCCACAGTTTCAGGCTTTAAGCCTATTAGGAAGCAGGAGACATCTCCCAGATGGAAATGAGGACTTGGGCTATGTCAGAATAGCCGGGGGGCGAGGGTCCATCACATCCCTTTGCTGCAACCCCCCGAGTCCTTCCATGAGGCCTCCCAAGTGGTTGCGTCTGGCTTAGGTTGCCCCTCCCATGAGGAGTCTTACCTGTCATTGACTGCCAACCAAGCAATGGGGCCAGAGATGGATGAGGCAAAAGCAGTGCTCCTGCCAGGGAAATAAGCTTTGTCTCCTTAATAGGTCACGTCCTTGTGACAGAGCAGACCCAGATGAAGTGGGTCCCTTGGGCTCTTACACAGCCCACCATGGGGCGAGGGTTACAACTCCTGAAACCAGGCTGAACGGTCCGCAACAAACAGGCATGTCAAGACAAAAAAAAAAATGGCCCAAATGAAAGAACAGATCAAACCTCCAGAACAAATACAACTAAGCAACAAAAAGATAGCCAACCTATCGGATGCACACTTCAAAGCACAGGTGATCAGGATACTCACAGAATTGGTTGATTTTGGTCGCAAATGAGATGAACAAATGAAGGCTACACTAAGTGAAATAAAGGAAAATGCACAGGGAACCAATAGTGATGGGAAGGAAACTGGGACTCAAATAAATGCAGTGGACCAGAAGGAAGAAAGAAACAACCAAACAGAAAAGAATAAAGAAAAAAAATTTTAAAAAAATGAGGAGAGGCTTAAGAACCTCCAGGACATCTTTAAACATTCCAACATCCAAATTATAGGGGTACCAGAAGGGGAATAAGCAGAGCAACAAGTGGAAAACTTATTTGAACAAATAATAAAGAACTTCCCCAATCTGGCAAAGGAAATAGACTTCCAGGAAGTCCAGGAAGCTCAGAGAGTCCCAAAGAAGTTGGACCCAAGGAGGAACACACCAAAGTACATCATCATTGCATTACCCAAGATTAAAATGAAGGAGAGAATCCTAGAATCCACAAGAGAAAAGGAGGCAGTTACCTACAAAGGACTTCCCATCAGACTGTCAGCTGATTTCTCAAAAGAGACCTTCCAGGCAAGGAGGGGCTGGAAAGAAGTATTCCAAGTTATGAAAGGCAAGGACCTACATCCAAGATTGCTCTGTCCAGCAAAGTTTTCATTTAGAATGGATGGGAAGATAAAGTGCTTCTCAGATAAAGTCAAGTTAAAGAAATTCATCATTACCAAGCTCTTATTATGTGAAACATTGAAGGGACTTATCTAAGAAAAAGAAGATAAAAAAACATGTATAGTAAAATGACAGCAAACTCACAATTATTAACAACTACACCTAAAACAAAAACAAACTAAGCCAACAGCTAGAACAGGAACAGAACCACAGAAATGGAGATCACATGGAGGGTTAGCAACAGGGCAATGGGAGGAGGAGAGAGGGGGAAAAGGTACAGAGAAAAAGTAGCATAGATGATAGGTAGAAAATAGACAGGGGGAGGGCAAGAATAGAATGGGAAACGTAGAAGCTAAAGAATTTATGACACATGGACATGAACCAAAGAGGGGTAATGTGGGTGGGAGAGGTTGTGCAGGGTGGAGGGGAGTGAAGGGTGGAAATTGGGACAACTGTAATAGCATAATCAATAAAATATATTTTAAAAAAGTAAAAAAGTATATAGCAATAATAGGATAAAAACTAATGAAATCAAAGAAGTAATTCAAAGAAAAAACTTCTGGTCAAGGTGAAGGCATTAGGTAGACACACTTTGCCTCCTCACACAACGGAAAAAAGGACAACAAATTTAAAAACAAAAAACAACCAGATATGCCAGAAAATCAAACTGTGTAGAAGTCTGACAACCAAGGAGTTAATGAAGAAAAATTCATCCAGACTTATAGGAGGGGCACAAACAGGCAGCCAGGGTGAAGAGGACCCACAGCAAGGTGGCAGCTGGAGTGAGCAGGCAAGACAGTGGCTGACAATCCCACATTTGCATGTGGATAAACCAGGAGGAATGACTGCAGAGAGAGACACATCCTGCAACCTAGGGTAACAGCCCAGGAAAAGAAAGCCTCAAAAACTCTGCCTGTAAAATTCTGTGGGGGTTGTGACTGTGGGAGACACTCTTAGCCTCACAAGAGAGCTCATTGGAGAGACCCACAGGGTCCTGAAACATACTCAAAACCACTGACCTGAGAATAAGACAACATGGGCCAAATTTGCTGATGGGTAGCATAGGAAGTGACTGAAAGCCAGCTGAGAGCCCAGCAAGCACCATTGTTCCCTCTCTGACCCCTCCCTCACATACAGGGCCATAAGCAGAGAAATGAGTTGTCCTGCCCTGACCAACACCTAAGCCTTACTATGTAAGGCCAACACCACCCCTTGCTGTGTAACAGGCATGCCCAAATAAATGTGGCATGCCCAGATAAATGTGGCCCAAATAAAAGAGCAGATAAAAGCCCCCAAAATAGAACTAAGTGATGAAGAGATAGCCAACCTATCAGATGCACAGGTCAAACCACTGGTAATCAAAAGGCTCACAGAAATGGTTGAGTATGGTCACAAAATAGAGGAAGAGGCGAAGGCTATGCAAAGTGAAATAAAGAAAAATGCACAGGGAACCAACACTGACAGGAAGAAAACCCGGACTCAAATCAATGATTTGAAACAAAAGGGAGAAACTAAATTTTGACCACAACAGAATGAAGAAACCAGAATTCATAAACATGAGGAGTGGCTTAGGAACCTCCAGGATAATTTTAAACATTCTAACATATAAAGCACAAGGGTGCCAGAAAAAGAGGAAGAGCAAGAAATTGAAAATTTATTTGGAAAGTAATGATAGATAACTTTCCCAATCTGGCAAAGGAAATAAACTTTCAGGAAGTCCAGAAAGCTCAGAGGGCTCCAAAGAAGTTGCCTCTTCATGGCTAAAGAAAACAGTATTAAAATAAAAAGAGAACCAACTGTATGGGAAAACATATTTGCCAATGATACCTCAGACTAGTGTTTAATTTCCAAAATATATAGAGTACTCGCTCGAATCCACTCTAAGAATGCAAGCAACCCAATTAAGAAAATGGGCAAAGGACTTGAACAGACGCTTCTCCAAGGAGGACATACAGAGGATCCAGAGACACATGAAAAGGTGCTCGGTATCACTAGCTATCAGAGATGCAAGTTAAAATCTCAATGAGGTACCACCTCACATCGGTGAGAATTACATCATAAACAAAGCAACATACAGTAAGTGTTGGAGAGGGTGTGGAGAAAAGGGATCCCTGGTGCACTGTTGGTGGGATTGCAGACTGGTACAACTACTACGGAAAACAGTATGGACTTTTCTCAGAAAACTAAAAATGAATCTGCCTTTTGACTCAGGAATTCCACTGCTAGGATTATATCCTAAGAACCCTGAAACACCAATTCAAAAGAACCTTTGCATCCCAATGTTCATAGCAGCACAATTTACAATAGCCAAGTGTTGGAAGCAACCTAGGTGCCCATCAGTAAAAGAATGGATCAAAAAACTGTGGTACATTTACACAATGGAATTCTATGTAGCAGAAAGAAGGAGCTCCTGCCCTTGCCATAGCATGGATGCAACTAGAAAGCATTATGCTAAGCGAAATAAACCAGGCAGTAAAAGACAAATACCATATGATCTCACTTTTAACAGGACCTTAATCAACAAAAGAAACGGACAAGCAAAATATAACTGAATTCACTGAAATAGAGAACCAGCTGACAGTGATTAGAGAAGAGAGGGGAGGTAATTTCAGGGGAAAAGGGGAAGGGGTTGCAGGAACAAATATAAAAGACACATGGACAATAACGGGGGAGGGTGGAAACGGAGGGGAGGTGGGGAGGGCTGGGGGGTGTTCCGGGGTGAGTGTAAAAGGCAGAAAACTGTCCTTGAACAACAATCAAAATAAAAAAGTTATTTCTGGGTACCTTTTATTTGTAGCAATAGTAAATGAGATTGTTTTCTTAATATGTCTTTCTAATAGTTTATTACTGGTTTATAGAAATTCCATGGTTTTCTGAATTGTATTTTGTATCCTGCTACTATAGTGAATTCACTTATCAGTTCTAGCAAGCTGTGTGTGTGTGTGTGTGTTTGTAGTCTTCAGGGTTTCTATGTGCAATGTCATGTCATCTGCAAATAATGGCAGTTTTACTTCTTCTTTTCCAATTTGGATTCCTTTTATGTCTTCTTGTCTGATTGCCATTGGTAGAATTCCCATACTATTTTGAATAAGTTGTGAAAGTGCACATCTCTGTCTTGATGTTGATCTTACAAGGGATGCTGTTAGTTTTTGCCCATTGAGTATGATGTTGGCTGTGGGTTTGTCATTTATAGCCTTTATATTTAGATATTTTCCCTCTGTGCCCACTGTGCTGAGAGATTTTGTCAGGAATGAATGCTGGATTTTATCGAGTGCTTTTTCTGCATCCATTGATATGTAATTTTTATCCTTCATTTTTTTATGTGATGTGCAACATTTATTGATTTGCAAATATTGTATCAACCCTGCATCCCTGGAATAAATACGATTTGATCATGATATATGATCTTTTTAAGGTGTTGCTGGATCTGGTATGCTAATATTTTGTTAAGTATTTTAGTGTCTATGTTTATCAGGGTTATTGGTGTATAATTTTCTTTCTTTCTTGTGTCTTTATCTGGTTTTGGAATTAGAATAATGCTCACCTCTGAAAATGAACTCAGTAGTCTTCCCATCTCTTGGGTTTTTTGGAATCCCTTGAGAAGGAGAACTGTTACTTCTTCTTTGAACATTTGTCAAAATTTGCTGGTGAAGACATTAGGGAGACTTTTGTTTCCTGGCAATTTTTAAAAAAGTATTTTATTTTATTTTAAGTATATTTTATTGATTATGCTAATACAGTTGTCCCATTTTTTTTCTCCCCTGTATTCCTCTCAACCCTGCACTCCCCCTGCCACCAGCATTCCTCCACTTTAGTTCATGTCCATGGGTCATACATTTAAGCTTTTTGGCTTCTTCATTTTCCGTGCTATTCTTAACCTCTCCCTGTCTATTTTGTACCTACAATTTATGCTTCTTATTCCCTGTACCTTTATCCCCATTCTCCCCTACCCCTCCCTGCTTATAATCCTCTATGTGATCTCAACTTCTGTGATTCTGTTCCTGCTGTAGTTGTTTGCTTAGTCTATTTTTGTTTTTGTTTTCAATTTCAGTTGTTGATAGTTGTGAGTCTGCTGTCATTTTACTGTTCATTGTTTTGATCTTGTTTTTACATAAGTCCCTTTAACATTTCATATAATAAGGGCTTGGTGATGATGAGCTCCTTTACCTTATCTGGGAAGCACTTTATCTGCCCTTCTATTATAAATGATAGCTTTGCTGGATAGAATAATCTTGGATGAAGGTCCTTGCCTTTCATGACTTGGAATACTTCTTTCCAGCTCCTTCTTGCCTGCAAGGTTTCTTTTGAGAAATCAGCTGATAGGTTTATGGGAACTCCTTTGTAGGTAACTGTCTCCTTTTCTCTTGCTGCTTTTAAGAGTCTCTCCTTATATTTAATCTTGGGTAATGTAATGATGATGTGCCTTGGTGTGTTCCTCCTTGGGTCCAACTTCTTTGGGACTCTCTGAGCTTCCGGGACTTCCTAGAAGTCTATTTCCTTTGCCAGATTGGGGAAGTTCTCCTTCATTATGTTTTCAAATTAGTTTTCAGTTTGTTGCTCTTTCACTTCTCCTTCTGGCAACTCTATGATTCAGATGTTGAAATGTTTAAAGTTGTCCCAGAGGTTCCCTAGCCTCTCCTCATTTTTTTGAATTCTTGTTTCTTCATTTTTTTTGTGGTTGAATGTTTCTTTCTTCCTTCTGCTCAAACTGTTGATTTGAGTCCTGGTTTTCTTCCCTTCACTGTTGTTTCCCTATACCTTTTCCTTTATTTCACTTTTCATTGCCTTCACTTTTTCTTCTGTTTTGTGACCATATTCAACCACTTCTGTGAGCTTCCTGATTACCAGTATTTTGAACTGTGCATCCGATAGGTTGGCTATCTCTTCATCGCTTAGTTGTATTTTTCTGGAGATTTGATCTCTTTTTTCATTTGGGCCATATTGTTTTGTCTTGGCACACCTGTTACATAGTAAGGGGAAGAGCCTTAGGTATTCACCAGGGTGAGGCAACCCATGTCACTTCATTGTGGCGATGTATGTGGGGGAGAGGTTGGAGAGGCCACTTGATCAGCTGGCTTTCAGTCACTTCCTCCACTACCAACTAGCAAATTGGGGACTTCTGGTTCTGATTCCCAGGTGAGTGGTTTGGTGTAGGTTCTAGGACCTTGTGAATCTCTCTAATGAAGTCTATTGTGAGGCTGGGATTAATCCTGTCACCTCAACCCTCACAGAATTTTTCAGTCAGAGGTTTTGTGGTTTTCTTTCCCTGCAATGGAACTGTGGGTTGCATGGACTGTCACACTTCCCAGCCCTTTCTCCTGGTTTATCCTCATGCAAACGTGGGACTGCTTGTTTTGCCAGCCGTCACCCAGTTTGGTCCTCCAGCTGCCACTTTGCAGCTAGTTCTCTTAATCTCAGCTGCCCGTCTCTGGCCCTCATAACAGTCTGGATGAATGTTCTTCTTTAACCCCCTTGTTGTCAGACTTCAATACAGTTCGATTTTCTTTTGTTTCTAGTTATTTTTTGCTTGTAAATTTGTTATTGTCCTTGTTTTGGTTGCGTGAGGAGGCAGAGTGTATCTGCCTACACCTCCATCTTTTCTGGAAGTATCCCTGTCTATTTTGTCCTTACCAATTACACTTCTTTTTTCTTTTAATTATTATTATTTGTTTAATTTTAATTGTTGATCTTGTACAGTTTTCTGTCTTTTACTCCCACCCTAGCCCACCACCCCAGTCCACCCCCTCTCCCTCCCATTTCCACCCCCCATAGTTTTTGTCCATGTGTCCTTTATACTTGTTCCTGTAAACCCTTCCCCTTTTCCCCTGAAATTCCCTCCGCTCTCCCCTCTGGTGACTGTCAGCCTGTTCTCAATTTCAGTGTCTTTGGTTATATTATGCTTGTTTGTTTGTTTTGTTGATTCGGTTCCTGTTAAAGGTGCCTGTTCTAGTTGTTTGCTTTTGTTTTAGATGTGGTTGTTAATAGCTGTGAGTTTGATGTATTTTCACTGTCATATTTTTTATCTTCTTTTTCTTAGGTAAGTCCCTTTAACATTTCATATAATAAGGGCTTGGTGATGATGAACTCCTTCAACTTGACCTTATCTGAGAAGCACTTTATCTGCCCTTCCATTCTAAATGACAGCTTTGCTGGATAGAGCAATTTTGGATGTAGGTCCCTGCCTTTCAAGACTTCAGATACTTCTTTCCAGCCCCTTCTTGCCTGCAAGGTCTCTTTTGAGAAATTAGCTGACAGTCTGATGGGAAGTCCTTTGTAGGTGACAGTCCCCTTATCCCTTGCTGCTTCTAGAATCCCCTCCTTCATTTTAATCTTGGCTAATGTAATTACGATGTACCTTGGCATGTTCCTCCTTGGGTCCAACTTCTTTGGGACTCTCTGAGCTTCCTGGACTTCCTGGAAGTCTATTTCCTTTGCCAGATTGGGGAAGTTCTCCTTTATTATTTGTTCAAATAAGTTTTCCACTCGTTGCTCTTCTTCTTCCCCTTCTGGTACCCCTATAATTCGGATGTTGGGATGTTTAAAGATGTCCCAGAGGTTCTTAAGCCTCTCCTCATTTTTTTGAATTCTTGTTTCTTCCTTGTTTTCTATTTGGCTGTTTGTTTCTTCCTTCTGGTCCACTCCATTGATTTGAGACACATTTTTTCTTCCATCTCTATTGGTTCCCCATGCGTCTTCCTTCATTTCACGCATTGTAGCCTGCATTTTTTCACCTAATTTGTGAGCAAAATCAACCAATTCTGTGAGCAACCTGATCACCAGGGCTTTGAACTGTGCATCTGATAGGTTGGCTATCTCTTCATGGCTTAGAGGAATTGGCTCTAGGGATTTCATTTGTTCTCTGGTTTGAGCCATTTTTGGTGTTTTTTTGTTTGTTTGTTTGTTTTATTTTGGTTGTAGTCTGGTCGTGGCTATTATGTAGTGAGGGGTGGAGCCTTAGGTGTTCCCCAGTGCGGGGCAGCCCAGTCACCGAGCTGTGACACTGTACGTGGGGGAGGGGTCCGAGATGGAATAATGGCACCTGCTCCACTCTCTCCTGGATTCCAATCTCCTCCGCTGCTTCCCCTTCACCTGGACTATCTGTGCACTCGAATGTGGGACTATCTGGTCAGCCAGCTGCTTTGCTCAGCCTCACTGGGTCTGCACAGTTGCCACCCCGTGCCCAGGGTCCAACAGCCCCTGCCTCTGGGCCTGCCAGACGTCTGCACACTTGGGAACTGCCAGCCACTGCTTCCTGTGTTCCCGGGTCCGCACCTCCACCTTTTCCCGCCGAGACTCCACCCCTCTTACTGGTCTGGATGAATGGTTGTTGTACTTCTGTACAATTCAGTTTACTATTAGCTCTCATTGTTTTCTTGTTTCTAAATATTTGTTGTCCTTAATTTTGGTTGTGAGAGGAGGCACAGTGTGACCACCTACGCCTCCATCTTGGCCGGAAGTGCCAATTACACTTCTTATTCCCTGTACCTTTTCCCCCATTATCCACCCTCCCCATCACCACTGATAATCCTCTATGTGATCTCCACTTCTTTGATTCTGTTCCTACTCTAGTTGTTTGCTTAGTTCGTTTGGTGTTTTTTTTTTTTTTTTTTTTTTTAAGGTTCAGTTGTTGATAGTCATGAGTCTGTTGTCATTTTACTGTTTATAGTTTTGATCTTCTTTTTATTACATAAGTTCCTTTAACATTTCATATAATAAGGGCTTGGTGATGATGAACTAATTTAACTTGACCTTTTCTGAGAAGCACTATATCTTCCATTCTAAATGAAAGCTTTGCCGAATAGAGCAATCTTGTATGTAGGTCCTTGCCTTTCATGAGTTAGAATACTTCTTTCCAGTTGCTTTTTGCCTGCAAGGTTTCTTTTGTGAAATTAGATGATAGGCTTACAGGAACCCTCTTGTAGGTAACTGTCTCCTTTTCTCTTGCTGCTTTTAAGATTCTCTCCTTATATTTAATCTTGGGTAACGTAATAATGATGAGCTTGGTGTGTGCTTCCTTTGGTCCAACTTCTTTGGAGCCCTCTGAGCTTTCTGGACTTCCTGAAAGTTTATTTCCTTTGCCAGATTGGGAAAGTTATCTATCATTACTTTCCAAATAAATTTTCAATTTCTTGCTCTTCCTCTTTTTCTGGCACCCTTGTGCTTTATATGTTAGAATGTTTAAAATTATCCTGGAGGTTCCTAAGCCACTCCTCATGTTTATGAATTCTGGTTTCTTCATTCTGTTGTGGTCAAAATTTAGTTTCTCCCTTTTGTTTCAAATCATTGATTTGAGTCCGGGTTTTCTTCCTGTCAGTGTTGGTTCCCTGTGCATTTTTCTTTATTTCACTTTGCATAGCCTTCACCTCTTCCTCTATTTTGTGACCATACTCAACCATTTCTGTGAGCCTTTTGATTACCAGTGGTTTGACCTGTGCATCTGATAGGTTGGCTATCTCTTCATCACTTAGTTCTATTTTGGGGGCTTTTATCTGCTCTTTTATTTGGGCCACATTTATCTGGGCATGCCACATTTATTTGGGCATGCCTGTTACACAGCAAGGGGTGGTGTTGGCCTTACATAGTAAGGCTTAGGTGTTGGTCAGGGCAGGACAACTCATTTCTCTGCTTATGGCCCTGTATGTGAGGGAGGGGTCAGAGAGGGAACAATGGTGCTTGCTGGGCTCTCAGCTGGCTTTCAGTCACTTCCTATGCTACCCATCAGCAAATTTGGCCCATGTTGTCTTATTCTCAGGTCAGTGGTTTTGAGTATGTTTCAGGACCCTGTGGGTCTCTCCAATGAGCTCTCTTGTGAGGCTAAGAGTGTCTCCCACAGTCACAACCCCCACAGAATTTTACAGGCAGAGTTTTTGAGGCTTTCTTTTCCTGGGCTGTTACCCTAGGTTGCAGGATGTGTCTCTCTCTGCAGTCATTCCTCCTGGTTTATCCACATGCAAATGTGGGATTGTCAGCCACTGTCTTGCCTGCTCACTCCAGCTGCCACCTTGCTGTGGGTCCTCTTCACCCTGGCTGCCTGTTTGTGCCCCTCCTATAAGTCTGGATGAATTTTTCTTCATTAACTCCTTGGTTGTCAGACTTCTACACAGTTTGATTTTCTGGCATATCTGGTTGTTTTTTGTTTTTAAATTTGTTGTCCTTTTTTCCGTTGTGTGAGGAGGCAAAGTGTGTCTACCTAATGCCTTCACCTTGACCAGAAGTTTTTTCTTTGAATTACTTCTTTGATTTCATTAGTTTTTATCCTATTATTGCTATATACTTTTTTACTTTTTTAAAATATATTTTATTGATTATGCTATTACAGTTGTCCCAATTTCCACCCTTCACTCCCCTCCACCCTGCACAACCTCTCCCACCCACATTACCCCTCTTTGGTTCATGTCCATGTGTCATAAATTCTTTAGCTTCTACGTTTCCCATTCTATTCTTGCCCTCCCCCTGTCTATTTTCTACCTATCATCTATGCTACTTTTTCTCTGTACCTTTTCCCCCTCTCTCCTCCTCCCATTGCCCTGTTGCTAACCCTCCATGTGATCTCCATTTCTGTGGTTCTGTTCCTGTTCTAGCTGTTGGCTTAGTTTGTTTTTGTTTTAGGTGTAGTTGTTAATAATTGTGAGTTTGCTGTCATTTTACTATACATGTTTTTTTATCTTCTTTTTCTTAGATAAGTCCCTTCAATGTTTCACATAATAAGAGCTTGGTAATGATGAATTTCTTTAACTTGACTTTATCTGAGAAGCACTTTATCTTCCCATCCATTCTAAATGAAAACTTTGCTGGACAGAGCAATCTTGGATGTAGGTCCTTGCCTTTCATAACTTGGAATACTTCTTTCCAGCCCCTCCTTGCCTGGAAGGTCTCTTTTGAGAAATCAGCTGACAGTCTGATGGGAAGTCCTTTGTAGGTAACTGCCTCCTTTTCTCTTGTGGATTCTAGGATTCTCTCCTTCATTTTAATCTTGGGTAATGCAATGATGATGTACTTTGGTGTGTTCCTCCTTGGGTCCAACTTCTTTGGGACTCTCTGAGCTTCCTGGACTTCCTGGTAGTCTATTTCCCTTGCCAGATTGGGGAAGTTCTCCTTTATTATTTGTTCAAATAAGTTTTCCACTTGTTGCTCTGCTTATTCCCCTTCTGGTACCCCTATATTTTGGAGGTTGGAATGTTTAAAGATGTCCTGGAGGTTCCTAAGCCTCTTCTCATTTTTTTTAAATTCTTTTTCTTCATTCTTTTCTGTTTGGTTCTTTGTTTCTTTCTTCTGGTCCACCCCATTGATTTGAGTACCAGTTTTCTTCCCATCCTTCCTAATGGTTCCCTGTGCATTCTCCTTCATTTCACTTATTGTAGCCTTCATTTGTTCATCTCATTTGCGACCAAAATCAACCAATTGTGTGAGCAACCTGATCACCAGGGCTTTGAACTGTGCATCGGATAGGTTGGCTGTCTCTTCATCACTTAGATGTATTTACTCTGAGGCTTTGATCTGTTCTTCTGTTTGGGCCTTTTTTTTTTTTTTTTTTTTTTTTGTCTTATCGCACCTGTTACATATGAGGGGCAGAGCCTTAGGTGTTCACCAGGATGTGGCAACAGTCACTGGGTTGTCATGTTGTATCTGGGGGAGGGGTCAGAGAGGGAACAATGGTACTTGCTCCCCTCTCTCTTCGATTTCAGTCCCTTTCACCACTTCCCACAAGCAAATTGGGCCTGCCTGATGCTGATTCCCAGGTGGGTCAGCTTATATACATTCTAGGACCCTCTGGGTCTCTCCAACGAACTCTCCTGTGATGCTGGGAGTCTCTCCCAGCATCTCAACCCCCACAGGTGTTTTCAATCCGTGATTTGAGGCTTTATTTTCCCACACTGGGACTCTGGGTGCACAGTGCGTCTTGCTTCCCGGTTTCGCCTGCTTTATCTGTGCGCTTATGTATGACCACCGGTCAGCCAACCAGCCTGCGCACCTCACTGGGTCTGCCAGACACCGCCTGGGCACCCAGTCCGCCAGCCACCACTTTTCTCGCAACGACCCTTCTCTGCTGACCACTCTACTCTGCCCCTCTTACCAATATGCATGAATGTGTCTATTTTAACTCCTTGGTTGTCGGACTTCCATACAGTTCAATTTTCTGTCAGTTCTGGTTGGGATTTTTTTTTTTTTTTTTTTTTTTTTGGTTTCTAAATTTTTGTTGTCCTTATTTTGGTTGTGTGGGGAGGCACAGGGTGTCTACCTATGCCTCCATCTTGGCCAGAAGTCTCTCTTTTTTAACCTTTTGACCCCCTTCACCCATTTCTCCCACCCCAGCCCCCACCTCTGGCAACCATCAATCTGTTCTCTGTATGTATGAGCTTGGATTTTTAAATTCCATTTATAAGTGAAATCATAATATATTTGTCCTTCTTTGACTGACTCACTTCACTTAGCCTAATGCCCTAGTGGTCCATCCATGCTGTCATAAATGGCAAGATTTTATTCTTTTTTATGGCCAAGTAATATACCACTGTGTATACATACCACTTCTTTATCTAATTGTCTATTGATGGACACTTAAGTTGTTTCCATATCTTGGCTATTGTAAATAACACTCCAATACATCTTTTTGAGCTAGTGTTTTTATTTTCTTCAGACAAATAGCCAGATTTGAAATTGCTGGGTCATATGGTAGTACCATTTTTAATTTTCTGATGATCCCCCATAATGTTTTCCATAGTAGCTGACCAATTTACAACACAAACAGTGCACAAAGGTTGCCTTTTCTGCACATTCTTGCCAACTCTTGTTAATTCTTCTCTTTTTGATGATAGAAATTTTAACTGGTGTGAGGTGATACCTATTTGTAGTTTTGATTTGCATTTCCCTAATAATTAGTGATGTAGAGTACGTATTTGCTAATGTACTGTTAAATGAGAATAATTTCCTGAGTGTGTACTGTACTTCCATTTAAATTTTTTTAAAAATCTCATATTTGTGTATATGTTTGTAGGAGCATGCAGACAAATATGGATAGATACACAGAAAGCTGACAACACTGGTTGCCTTTGGGTGAGGAGTGTGTGTTTATGTGTATATCATAGGAATAATTAATTTTTTAAAGATTTATTTATTTATTTATTTATTTTTAGAGGGTAAGGGAAGGAGATAAAGAGGGAGAGAAACATGAATGTGTGGTTGCCTCATATGCACCCCTTCTTGGGACCTGAACTGGCCTGCAACCCAGGCATGTGCCCTGAATGGGAATTGAACCAGCAACCCTTTGGTTCACAGGCCCATACTCAATCCACTGAGCTACACCAGCCAGGGCTAAAATTTTTTTATTAAAACTCCTGAAGTTACAAACCCAACTCAGAGCTTAACTTCATCTCAATCACAAAAGTACAAAGTACTCATCAAAATTTAAAACTTCTCTTTAGAAGACATTTAGGTAAGGAAAAGACAAGCCACAGACTAGGAGAAAAAATATATATATATAATCTCCATGATAAATTATTTATATCCAGAATATATATAAATAAACACAAATCAATAACAAAGAGGCAAACAATGCAATTTTTACATGAGTAAAAAACATAGACAAATGCTTCACAAAATAAGATATACAGATGTCCAAAAAGTACATGAAAAGATGCTCAACGCCATCTGTTATCAGAGAAATGCAAATTATAACCACAATGAGATGCTGTTCTGCACCTCCTAAAATGTCTAAAATTAAAAAGACTGACAGTATCAAGTGCTGGTGAGAATGTGGAACACGAGGAACTCATGCTCTATTGTTGGAAGTTAAAAATGGTACAGCCACTTTGGAAAACAGCCTGGCAGTTTTTTATGAAACTAAACATACACCCACCCAATGACGCTCCCAAGATCAATTAAAATATATGTCCACACAATAAACAAATTGTACAAAAACATTCATAGCAAGATTTTTCATCATTAACCAGAACTAGGGAAAATGTAATGAGTGTTATACAATAAATAAACAAACAAAACTGCTTCCTAGAACTGAATACTGCCCATCAATAAAAAGGGATAGACAGCTAATACACGTAATAACATGGCTCATCCTAAAAAATATCATGACATAAAAACAGGTTAGAAAAGACCACTGGCTGTAAAATTCTGTTCACATGGCATTCAGGATGGGCAAGGCCAGCATGTGGTGATGAAATCAGAGCAACAGTGCCTGGGGATCCTGCAGACTGGCAGATGGGGCTTGAAGGAGCTTCGAGACAGACATGCTTGCTCTCTCCTCTGGGGTGGAGGGTATCTGACTTGAACAAAGCTTAAAGCTTTTACCTCAATTAAGTCAAAGTAACAAGCCTCAAAGATTAGCATAGGGATTAATTTGAATTTGGAGCCAAGAGGGAGCCAAGAGCATGGGGATGCAGCCACACAGCAGACTAAAGTCCCACCTGCAGACCTCCACCTGTTACACCCCAGGAAGCAAAACAACGGGTGTGAAGTGAGAAGAAGAGACCAGGAAAGGAGCTGGGTGGCAGCTACTGTGGGCCACTGGTCTCCAACCACTGGGGCTCTGTGACTAGAGGAAGGTGAACCTTAAAGGGATGTTTGCCCACCAGTCCACCCCTCCTGTTTGGATATTGTCATCCCCCAACCCTTCCCGTCCTATGTGCAGAGATTCCAGAAGCTGTGGGTGTGTGCCAGAATGTGGGCAGGCTACCACTTGAAGGGCCTGTGATAGCTATATTCTTGTTCCCACCCCAGTAGGCAAGGCAACCAGGGCCCCCAACCTACCACACTAATGAAAGTTAGCAGCCCTGCATCCATACTTTGTTGTGACAATGAACACCACACTTGGCCTTACTGGGGTCAAGATTCCTCCACTCATTTTAAAATATAAGAAAAGAGTGCCTGAGGTGGAACTGACAAACTCTCCACCCCAGAGCTTCCAACTAACATTAAGGCCCTCAAATGCTACAAGCAAGGTCATATTTCCAAGTTCAGCACCTTCATTCCTGATGCGGCAAGTTCTGATTAAAACTTTGGAGAGTTGCCCTTGATATAGGTTGATCTGGCCAGACAGCGTGGCCAGGCCTGGGAGAGGGGAGGGGTCCTAGGATGAGGCTGCCCAAGGCAGCAATAAACAAGCTGGCAAGGTGCATGACAACAGATTACCCTGTGCATGACAACAGATTACCCTGCCCACAGGCAGAGACACAATAGGAGGAGGCCCTACACAGAATATGTGAGGCTAGGGAACCATTTGGGTAACGGAAAAGCCCTCGTACTCCGTTCCAGAATGGCAGTGGGAGGAGGTGCTGACATGTCAGTTTAGCCTGGGAAAAGGACAGGAAAAAGCTGGGGAGGGAAATCCTTTCAGAGTGAATGGAATTTTGGGCTAGGAGATTAAAGTGGAGGGAGGTCAGAGACTTGTCTTTTCTCTCCCTCTGAGATCCACACACAGACATGCATGCCAGAGCACTCCCAGGACCCAGTGGGTCCTTGAAGCCACATAGCCAGGTGGCAGCCACTGAGCCCCATGGATGGAGCCTCTGCACAGCCAGCTTCAGTGGTTGGCAGCAGCCCTAGGCCCCCAAGTATAGGAAGCCACAGCATGGTAATGGTAGCACAGGCCACCTGCACACATTCCAGAGATCCTGAAGCTTGAATGTCCTCAGCTAGCAGCCAAGTACTCCAAAGGTAAGATGAAGATGGAGTGAGGACTTCCGGCCAAGATGGAGGTGTGGGTAGACACACTGTGCCTCTTCATACAACCAAAACAAGGACAACAAATTTAAAAACAAAAAACAATCAGAAGTGACAGAAAATTGTACTGTATGGATATCTGACAATCAATGAGTTAAAGAAGAAACATTCATCCAGACTGGTAGGAAAGTCGGAGACAGGCAGCTGGGTAGAGAGGACTAGCGGCAGGGCAGCTGCTGGAGGACCAGGGCAGGCAAGGCAGAGGCTGGCAAATCAGGCAAGGCTGTGCTTGCAGACTGGACAGTCCCACATTTGTGTGCAGAAAAACCGAGAGGAAGAACTAGGGAGTAAGATAGACTGCACAACCCAGGGTTCCAGTACTGGGAAGTAAAGTCTCAAAGCCTCTGACTGAAAACTCCCAGCCTCACAGGAGAGATGGCTGGAGAGACCCACAGGGTCCTAGAATGTACACAAACCCACCCACTTGGGAATCAGCACCAGAAGAGCCCAATTTGACTGTGGGTAGCAAGGGAAGTGACTTAAAACCTGCACAGCACAAAGCAAGCAGCACTGTTCCCTCTCAGAACCCTCCCCCACATACAGCGACACAACACAGCGGTCACAACGCAGCTACACAGCTACGTGGGTTGCCCCAGGCTGGTGAAAACCTAAGGCTCCACCCCTTGCTATGTAACAGGCTGCTAAGACCCAAAAACAAAAAAGGCTCAAATGAAAGAACAGATCAAAGCTCCAGAAGAAAAAATACAACTAAGCAACGAAAAGATAGCCAACCTATCAGATACACAGTTCAAAACACTGGCAATCAGGATGCTCACAGAACTGATGGGATATGGTAGAAAATTAGAGGAAAAAATGAAGGCTATGAAAAGTGAAATAAAAGAGAATGTACAGGGCAAAAACACTGAAGGGAAGGAAACCAGGACGCAAATCAACAGTTTGGAGAAGGAAGAAAGAAACATTCAACCACACAGAATGAAGAAACAAGAATTCAAAAAAGTGGACCGGAGGCGGCCTGGTGACCGGAGGGGGTTCTGCAACCGACCGGAGGCGGCCCTGCGACTGGAGGCAGCTCTGCGACCAGGTCGGAAGCGGCCCTGGGGCCAGAGGCGACCCTGCAACTAGAGAAGGGGACTCTGTGGAAGACCTGGAGCTCACATCTGTGATCCTGGGGTGAGTGCGCGCAACTTGGGAAACTCTCGGAGCCCACGCCCATAGTCTCAGGTGGGCGCTCTCGCCCTGTAGGAGACCCGGAGCTCACAGCAATAGGCTCGGGGAGGGATGGATGGGTAAGAGATCCCAGCTGAAACCCGTAAACTTGGGAAAGCGCGCCCTCTGCAGGAGGCTCAGAAATCACACCCAAGGCCCTGCATGGAGAGAGCGCCATTAGCCCTGGGGTCTGGGCTCGTCTGGCACTGAGGACAGTAGCCCAAAGCTGACTGAGTGAGGAACAGGGAGAAAAGTGGTACGAGTCGTGTCGCAGCCTGCTACAGCCAGCAAGTCCAGAAAATCCAGTTTGGCATGTTTGAAAAAAGCAAGATATATATATATATATATATTTTTTGGGTTTTGAGTATTTTGTTTCATTTTGTTTTGTGGGGTTTTTTTTGATAGTTGTTTTTTGTCTGTTTAGTTGGGTTTTTTGTTTGTTTGGTTGTTTTGGTTTGTTTTTCGTTTTTCTGGGGTTCTTTTTGTTTTGTATTGATTATATATTTTTTTATTTTTTTATTACTTCTACCTTTTTTATCCCTCAATTCCTTTTGCTTCTCTTTATTTCTTTCTGGCTTTATTCCTTCTTCCTTTCCTTCCAATTCTATCTCTCCTTCCTTCCTCTTTTTTTTCTCTTCTTTTTTCACTTTATTCTTTTCTCTTTTTAAATACGAACGAGTGAGGCAAAAAAAGTCCTAGAACTGTGAAAAAACCAGAGTTGGACCAAAAGAGGGGGTATTCCAACAGCTGCAACAGTGGAAGCTGTGAACACCAGGATATCTGAAGGAGACTACACCACTGAATCTCACTGGCATTCCACCACAGAAGTTCTCACCATAAACCCAGGTAGGCGGAACAGATCAATTTAAGAAGCTGAGGTTTACAAGAAGAGTCTCACAAACAATGAGAAGACAAAGAAACAATCCCCAAATGAAAGAAAAGGAGGAAGCCCCAGAAAGAAGCCTAAATGAAACAAAGGCAACTCAACTATCAGATAAGGAGTTTAAAGAAATGGTTGTCAGGAAGCTCCATGAGCTCTCAATGAGCTACCAGAAACTACAGGGAAGCTACGATGAACTCACTGCAAACTATATCAACATGAAAAAGGAAACAGAAACTATCAAAAAGGGCCAAGAGGAAATGAAGAATACAATTTCTGAGCTGAAGAACACAGTAGAAGAAATGAAAAGCAGAATCGATGCAGCAGAGGATCGAATCAGTGAGTTGGAGGACAAAGTAGAAAAAAGCAGCCAGAAAGAGCAAGAAAAGGAAAAGAGGCTCACAAAGAATGAAGAGGAATTAAGAGAAATGCAAGACAACATGAAACGTAATAATATCCGTATAATAGGAATACCAGAAGGAGAAGAAGAAGAGCAAGGGATAGAAAACCTATTTGAAAAAGTAATGAGGGAAAACTTCCCTACTTTGATGAGAGAAAAAGTCACACAAATCCAGGAAACACAGAGAGTCCCAATCAAGAGGAACCCAAACAGGCCCACTTCAAGACACATCATCGTTAAAATGGCAAACTTCCAAGACAGAATCTTCAAGGCACCAAGGGAGAAAAAGGAAGTAACATACAAGGGAGCCTCGATAAGGTTAGCAGCTGACTGGAAACGCTCCAAGCCAGAAGACAATGGCAAGAAATATTCCAAGTAATGAGAAACAAAGGCCTACAACCAAGACTACTTTATCCAGCAAGGCTTTCAATCAAGATAGAAGGACAAATAAGGAGCTTCCCAGACAAAAGAAGTCTAAAAGAATACACCTCTACCAAACCAGTACTGCAAGAGATACTAAAGGGACTGCTTTAAGGAAAGAAAGGCAAAGAGAGAGAGAGGAACACAGGTATGAAAATGGCAATGAATCAGTACCTATCAATAGTAACCTTAAATGTAAATGGATTGAATGCTCCAATCAAAAGACATAGAATAGCTGACTGGATAAGAAAGCATGACCCACACATATGCTGCCTACAAGAGACCCACCTCAGGACAAATAACCTACACAAACTCAAAGTGAAGAACTGGAAACACATTTTCCAAGCAAATGGACAGGAAAAAAAAGAGCCGGGGTAGCAATACTCATATCAGACAAAATAGACTTCAAAAGAAGAGCCATAAAGAGAGACCCAGAAGGTCACTTCATAATACTCAAGGGAAGAATCCACCAAGAAGACATAAACATTGTAAATATATATGCACCCAACATAGGAGCACCTAAATACATCAAGAAAATCTTAGAGGACTTCAAGAGAGATATTGACAGCAACACAATTATAGTAAGTGATTTTAACACCCCACTGTCAAAAATGGACAGATCTTCCAAACAAAATATCAACAAAGATATTGTGGCATTGAACACTACTCTAGATGAATTGGACTTAGCTGATATATATAGAGCCCTTCATCCCAAAGAAACTAAATACACATTTATTTCAAATGCACATGGAACATTTTCAAAGATAGACCACATGATAGGACACAAAACAAGCCTCAACAAATTCAAGAAAATTGAAATCATACCAAGCATTTTCTCCGACCACAAAGGACTAAAACTAGAAACCGACTTGATGGGAAAAATCCCTAAATCATCAAAATCATGGAGATTGAATAGCATGCTATTGAACAATCAATGGGTAAAGAATGAAATTAGGGAGGAAATCAAAAAGTTTCTGGAAACAAATGAAAATGAACGGACAACAACCCAAAACTTATGGGACACAATGAAGGCAGTGCTCAGAGGGAAGTTCATAGCAATACAGGCTGACCTAAAGAACAGAAACATTTCTAACAAACGACTTAACCCTATGCCTACAAGAACTTGAGGAACAACAACAAAGACAGCCCAGGGCAAGTAGAAGGAAAGAAATAGCCAAGATCAGAGCAGAATTAAATGACATAGAGACTACAAGCACAATCCTAAGAATCAATGAATCCAGGAGCTGGTTCTTTGAAAAGATAAACAAAATCGACAAGCCTTTAAGCAGGCTCATCAAGAAAAAAAGAGAGAGGACTCAAATAAACACAATCAGAAATGAAAGAGGAGAGATTACAACTGACACCACAGAAATACAAAGGATTGTAAGAAATTACTATGAAGAACTGTATGCCAAGAAATTTGAAAACCTAGGTGAAATGGACAAGTTTCTGCAAAAATATAATCTCCCAAAACTCAAAGAAAAAGAAACAGAAAGCCTGAACAGACCAATAACAGCTGATGAAATTGAAGCAGTAATCAAAAAACTCCCGACACACAAAAACCCTGAACCAGATGGTTTCACAGGAGAATTCTACAAAACATTTAAGGAAGAGCTAACCCCTATCCTTCACAGACTATTCCAAAAAGTCCAAAATGATGGAAGACTCCCAAACTCTTTTTATGAAGCCAGCATCATCCTAATCCCAAAACTAGATAAAGACACAACAAAGAAAGAAAACTTCAGGCCAATATCACTGATGAACATAGCCGCTAAAATCCTCAACAAAATATTGGCAAACCACATCCAACAATACATTAAAAAGATCATACACCATGACCAAGTGGGATTCATCCCAGGGATGCAAGGATGGTTCAACATTCGCAAATCAGTAAATGTAATACATCACATAAACAAAAGCAAAGACAAAAATCACATGACCGTATCAATAGATGCAGAAAAAGCTTTTGATAAAGTACAACACCCATTTATGATAAAAACACTCACCAAAGTGGGAATAGAGGGAGCATTCCTCAACATAATAAAGGACATATATGAGAGACCTACAGCCAACATCATACTCAATGGGCAAAAACTACAATCTTCCCCCCTAAGATAGGGAACAAGACAAGGCTGTCCACTTTCACCACTTCTATTCAATATAGTATTGCAAGTCTTAGCCACAGCAATTAGACAAGAAAAGGAAATAAAAGACACCCAAATTGGAAAGGAGGAAACAAAACTATCATTGTTTGCAGATGACATGATAGTATACATAGAAAATCCTATAGTCTCAGCCAAAAAGCTGCTCAACCTAATAAATGAATTTGGCCAAACAGCTGGATACAACGTCAATACCCAGAAATCAAAGGCATTTTTGTATATCAACAATGAAACAGCAGAAGCAGAAATCAAGAAAAAAAATCCCATTCGATATAGCAAAAAGAAAAATAAAATACCTAGAAATAAACCTAACCAAGGAGGTAAAAGATCTGTATGCAGAAAACTACACAACACTGAAGAAAGAAATCAAGGAAGACACAAACAAATGGAAGCATATACCGTGTTCATGGATTGGAAGAATTAATATCATCAAAATGTCCATACTACCCAAAGCAATTTACAGATTCAATGCAATACCTATTAAAGTTCCAATGACATATTTCACAGACATAGAACAAACATTTCAAAAATTTATATGGAATCATAAACGACCCCGGATAGTGGCAGCAGTTTTGAGAAAGAAGAGCAAAGTAGGAGGGATCACAATACCTGATCCCAAACTGTATTACAAAGCCACTGTAATCAAAACAGCCTGGTACTGGCACAAGAACAGACACATGGACCAGTGGAATAGAACAGAGAGCCCAGAAATAAACCCAAGTCTCTACACTCAATTAATATTCGACAAAGGGGGCAGAAACATAAAATGAAGCAAAAATAGCCTCTTCAACAAGTGATGCTGGGAGAACTGGACAGCTACATGCAAAAAAAATGAAACTTGAGCACCAACTTACACCATACACAAAAATAAATTCAAGGTGGATAAAAGATTTAAATATAAGCCATGACACCATTAAAGTCCTAGAGGAGAACATAGGCAGGAAAATCTCAGATATTTCATTCAGCAATAGTTTGACTGATATGTCCCAGAGAGCAAGGGACATCAAGGAAAGAATAAACAAATGGGATCTCATCGAAATAAAAAGCTTGTGCACAGCTAAAAAAAAACAGTATTAAAATAAAAAGAGAACCAACTGTATGGGAAAACATATTTGACAATGATACCTCAGACAAGGATTTAATCTCCAAAATATATAAAAAACTTACAAGACTCTACTCTAAGAAGACAAGCAACCCAATTAAAAAATGGGCAAAGGATTTGAACAGACACTTCTCCAAGGAGGACATGCAGAGGATCCAGAGACACATGAAAAGATGCTTGATATCTCTAGCTATCAGAGAGATGCAAATTAAAACTACAATGAGTTACCACTTGACACCAGTCAGAATGGCCTTCATAAACAAAGCAACAAACAGCAAGTGTTGGAGAGGTTGTGGAGAAAAGGGGACCCTAGTGCACTGTTGGTGGGAGTGCAGACTGGTACAACCACTATGGAAAACAGTATGGAATTTTCTAAGAAAACTAAAAATGGACATACCTTTTGACCCAGCAATTCCACTGCTTGGATTATATCCTAAGAACCCTGAAACACCAATCCAAAAGAACCTATGCACCCCTATGTTCATAGCAGCACAATTTACAATAGCCAAGTGCTGGAAGCAACCTAGGTGCCCATCAGTTAATGAATGGATCGAAAAACTGTGGTACATTTACACAATGGAATTCTATGCAGCAGAAAGAAAGAAGGAGCTCCTACCCTTTGCAACAGCATGGATGGAATTGGAGAGTATCATGCTAAGTGAAATAAGCCAGGCAGTGAAAGACAAATACCATATGATCTCACCTTTAACAGGAAGCTAATCAACAAAACAAACAAACAAGCATAACAGAAACAAAGACACTGAATTTGAGAACAGTCTGACAGTGACCAGAGGGGGAGGGGAGGGAATTTCAGGGGAAAAGGGGAACGGTTTAGAGCAACAATTATAAAGGACTCATGCACAAAAACTATGGGGGGTGGAAATGGGAGGAAGGTGGGGAGGCTGGGGTGGTGGGCTTGGGCGGGGTAAAAGACAGAAAACTGTACAATATCAACAATTAAAAAATATTGATTAAAAAAAGAATTCAAAAAAGTGAGAACAGGTTTATGAACCTCCAGGAAAACTTTAACATTCCAAAATCTGAATTATGGTGGTGCCAAAAGGAGAAGAAGAACAACAAATTGAATCTTATTTGAAAACATAATGGAGAACTTTCCCAATCTAGCAAAGAAAATAGACTTTCAGGAAGTCCAGGAATCTCAGAGTCCCAAAGCACTTGGACCCAAGCAAGCACATACCAAGGCACATCATAATTACATTACTTAAGATTAAAGATAAGGAGAGAATCTTAAAAGCAGCAAGAGAAAAGGAGACAGTTACCTACAAAGGAGTTCCCATAACACTATCAGCTGATTTCTCAAAAGAAAACTTATAGGCAAGAAGGAGCTGGAAAGAAGTATTCCAAGTCATGAAAGTCAAGGACCTACATCCAAGATTGCTCTATCTAGCAAAGCCATCATTTAGAATGGAAGGCCAGATTAAGTGCTTCCCAGATAAGGTCAAGTTAAAAGAGCTCATCATCACCCAGCCCTTACTATATAAAATGTTAAAGGGGCTTATCTAAAAAAAAAGATAAAAAATATGAAGAGCAAAGTGAAAACAAACTAACAGCTATTAATGACTGAACCTTAAAAAAACTAAGAAAATAACTAGAACAGAAACAGAATCACATAAATGGAGATCATATGGAGGGTTATCAGAAGTGAGGGGGATGGGGGAATGAGGAAAAAGGTACAGAGAATAAGTAGCAAAATGATAGGTAGAAAATAGACAGTGGTAGGTTAAGAATAGTATAGGAAATGTAGAAGCAAAGAACTTATATGCATGGCCCATGGACATGAACTAAAGGGGGAGGAATGCAGGTGGGAAGGGGTGTGCAGGGTGGAGGGGAATAAAGGAAGGAAAATGGGACAACTGTAATGGCATAATCAATAAAATATATTTTTAAAAACTAGTAGAATATATATATGTATGTGTGTATATATATGGAATACATATATGTGTGTATACATACATATATATGTACATACACACACACACACATATATATTCCTGTAAGTAACCTTAAAGAATTGTCTCTGGATAGAAAACAGTCAGGTTTAAGAAATAAAATGTATCAAATTGGCTTTGAAAAAAAACACAGTTGGAGTGAGATTTCTGGGCATGGGTTTGGGTTTCAGTCTTTTGGGGAACAAATGGGCTTTTTTCTGTGTTTTGTGAAAGAGAAGCCTGGAGTCAGGGAATTTCCTATTCCCCCAAATTTTACAACATCTTAATAAAGACTTTTTCCTTCCCTACCAACATTTGTCATTTGAATATACGTATGTTCAGTGAATATACGTATGGCAGCTGAACTCCATTTTTGTTCAGTAACACCCTGACTTATGTGGTTCAGTGGATTGGGGATTGTCCCACAAACCAAAAGGTTACTGGTTCAATTAGCAGTCAGGGCACATGCCTGGGTTATGGGCCAGGTCTCCAGCTGGAGGCATGCAAGAGGCAACTGATCGACTCCCGGCCAAGATGGAGGCATAGGCGCACACACTGTGCCTCCTCTCACAACCAAAATTAAGGACAACAAATATTTAGAAACAAGAAAACAACCAGAGCTAATAGAAAATTGAACTGTACAGAAGTCCAACAACCATTCATCCAGACCGGTAAGAGGGGTGAAGTCGCGGCAGGAAAAAGTAGAGGTGTGGACCTGGAACACAAGCAGCAGTGGCTGGCAGTTCCCAGGTGCACAGGTGGCAGCTGGCGGTCCCCGGGCCCACAGGAGGCAGCTGGTGGACCCTGGGCACGGGGTGGCAACTGTGCAGACCCAGTGAGGCTGCACAAGGCCCCTGGCTGACCAGATGGTCCCACATTCACGCACGCAGACGGTCCAGGCAAGGGGAAGTGGCGGAAGGGACTGAATCCAGGAGAGAGCGGAGCAGGCGCCATTCTTCCCTCTCAGACCCCGCCCCCACCTATAGCGTCACAACCCAGCGACTGGGCTGCCCCGCCCTGAGGAACACCTAAGGCTCCAACCCTCACTACATAATGGCCACAACCAGACTACAACCAAAATAAAACAAACAAACAAACAACAACAACAACAAAAAAACACCAAAAATGGCTCAAACCGGAGAACAAATAAAATTCCTAGAGCCAATTCCTCTAAGCCCTGAAGAGATAGCCAACCTATCAGATGCACAGTTCAAAGCCCTGGTCATCAAGATGCTCACAGAATTGGTTGATTTTGCTCACAAATTAGATGAAAAAATGCATGCTACAATATGTGAAATGAAGAAAGACGCACGGGGAACCAATAGAGATGGGAGGAAAACTGGGACTCAAATCAATGGAGTGGACCAGAAGGAAGACAGCAAAAACCAAACAGAAAACAAGGAAAAAACAAGAATTTGAAAAAATGAGGAGAGGCTTAGGAACCTCCAGGACATCGTTAAACATCCCAACATCCGAATTATAGGGGTCCCAGAAGGGGAAGAAGAAGAGCAACAAGTGGAAAACTTATTTGAACGAATAATAAAGAAGAACTTCCCCAATATGGCAAGGGAAATAGACTACCAGGACGTCCAGGAAGCTCAGAGAGTCCCAAAGAAGTTGGACCCAAGGAGGAACACGCCAAGGCACATCATAATTACATTAACCAAGATTAAAATGAAGGAGAGAATTCTAGAAGCAGCAAGGGATAAGGGGACAGTCACCTACAAAGGAGTTTCCATCAGACTGTCAGCTGATTTCTCCAAAGAGACCATACAGGCAAGTAGGGGCTGGAAAGAAATATTTGAAGTCTTGAAAGGCAGGGACCTACATCCAAGATTGCTCTATCCAGCGAAGCTGTCATTTAGAATGGAAGGGAAGATAAAGCACTTCTCAGATAAGGTCAAGTTCAAGGAGTTCATCGTCACCAAGCCCTTATTATATGAAATGGTAAAGGGACTTACCTAAGAAAAAGAAGATCAAAAATATGAAAGTGAAAAGACAGCAAACTCACAGCTATTAAGAACCACACCTAAAACAAAAGCAAACTAAGCCAACAGCTAGAACAGGAACAGAACCACAGAAATGGAGATCATATGGAGGGTTAGCAACAGGGGAGTGGGAGAAGGAGAGAGGGGGAAAAGGTACAGAGAATAAGTAGCATAGACGGTGGGTAGAAAATAGACAGGGGGAGGGCAAGAATAGTATGGGAAATGTAAAAGCTAAAGAACTTATGACACATAGACATGAACTAAAGAGGGGGAATGTAGGTGAGAGGGGGTGTGCAGGGTGGAGGGGAATGATGGGGAGAAATGGGACAACTGTAATAGCATAATCAATAAAATATGTTAAAAAACTTTAGTAAAATGAACTTTTGTCAGCCTCAATGTTTTATTACCTTTTGAAGCCCAGGCCTTCTCCCATGACTAATTTAGACAGAGGCTCTCGGCCTCCTACCACAATGATGAAGGCAGGAATAGATTAAGTAGTTTTATGGACTCCAGCTGGAGGGCAGCTCTTCTCTGTGGGGAACACCCTGAAGTTTTCAAAGAAGATTTTATTTATTTATTTATTTATTTATTTATTTATTTATTTATTTATTTATTTATTATTTTTAGAAAGAGGAGGAGGGAGGGAGAAAAACATTGATGTGTGAGAGAAACATTGATCAGCTGCCTCTTTTTTAATATTTTAAATATATTTTATTTATTATGCTACTACAGTTGTCCCATTTCTCCCCCATCATTCCCCTCCACCCTGCACACCCCTTCCCACCTACATTCCCCCCGTTTAGTTCATGTCTATGTGTCATAAGTTCTTTAGCTTTTACATTTCTCATACTATTCTTGCCCTCCCCCTGTCTATTTTCTACCCACCGTCTATGCTACTTATTCTCTGTACCTTTTCCCCCTCTCTCCTTCTCCCACTCCCCTGTTGCTAACCCTCCATATGATCTCCATTTCTGTGGTTCTGTTCCTGTTCTAGCTGTTGGCTTAGTTTGCTTTTGTTTTAGGTGTGGTTCTTAACAGCTGTGAGTTTGCTGTCTTTTCACTGTCATAGTTTTATCTTCTTTTTCTTAGATAAGTCCCTTTAACATTTCATATAATAAGGGCTTGTTGATGAACTCCTTGAACTTGACCTTATCTGAGAAGCACTTTATCTGCCCTTCCATTCTAAATGAAAGCTTTGCTGGATAGAGCAATCTTGGATGAAGGTCCTTGCCTTTCAAGAGTTCAAGTACTTCTTTCCAGCCCCTTCTTGTCTGGAAGGTCTCTTTGGAGAAATCAGCTGACAGTCTGATGGGAAGTCCTTTGTAGTTGACTATCCCCTTATCCCTTGCTGCTTCTAGAATTCTCTCCTTCATTTTAATCTTGGCTAATGTAATTATGATGTGCCTTGGCGTGTTCCTCCTTGGGTCCAACTTCTTTGGGACTCTCTGAGCTTCCTGGATGTCCTGGTAGTCTATTTCCCTTGCCATATTGGGGAAGTTCTTCTTTATTATTCGTTCAAATAAGTTTTCCACTTGTTGCTCTTCTTCTTCCCCTTCTGGGACCCCTATAATTCGGATGTTGGGATGTTTAACGATGTCCTGGAGGTTCCTAAGCCTCTCCTCATTTTTTCGAATTCTTGTTTTTTCCTTGTTTTCTGTTTGGTTTTTGCTGTCTTCCTTCTGGTCCACTCCATTGATTTGAGTCCCAGTTTTCCTCCCATCTCTATTGGTTCCCCGTGCGTCTTCCTTCATTTCACATATTGTAGCATGCATTTTTTCATCTAATTTGTGAGCAAAATCAACCAATTCTGTGAGCATCTTGATGACCAGGGCTTTGAACTGTGCATCTGATAGGTTGGCTATCTCTTCAGGGCTTAGAGGAATTGGCTCTAGGAATTTTATTTGTTCTCCGGTTTGAGCCATTTTTGGTGTTTTTTTTGTTGTTGTTGTTTGTTTGTTTTATTTTGGTTGTAGTCTGGTTGTGGCTATTATGTAGTGAGGGTTGGAGCCTTAGGTGTTCCCCAGGGCAGGGCAGCCCTGTCCCTGGGTAGTGACACTGTATATGGGGGTGGGGTCTGAGAGGGAACAATGGCACTTGCTCCGCTCTCTCTCTAGGATTCCATTCCCTTCCGTCGTTCCCCCTTTGCCTGGATTATCTGCGTGTGAATGTGGGACCATCTGGTCAGCCAGCCGCCTTGCGCGGCCTCACTGTGTCTGCATAGTTGCCACCCCATTCCCGGGGTCCACTATCTGCCGCCTGTACGCCTGGGAACTGGCAGCCGCTGCTGCCTGTGTGCCCAGGTCTGCACCTCCACTCTTTCCTGCCACAACTCCACCCCTCTTACCAGTCCAGATGAATGGTTGTTGGACTTCCGTACAGTTCAATTTTCTATCAGTTCTGGTGTCTTCTTGTTTCTAAATATTTGTTGTCCTTAATTTTGGTTGTGAGAGGAGGTGCAATGTGTCCACCTATCCCTCCATCTTGGCTGGAAGTCCTCATTTTACTAGAGTTTTTCACAAGAGTTCATTCAGAGGGCCTTTGAATTCAAGCTAGACCTCAAACATGTTGAGTAATTAATGAAATTCACAGGCTGAAATTCGCAGTCTGGCCATCCTCATAGGTACTAAGAAGCCATCAACAATTAATGCAAATTTACTTTATATAATGACTTAATTTGCAAAAGGGGAGAGTGAAAGCATTTTCAGTCTTCGAAAAGAGGCAAAGGTGAATGTAGAGACACACACTTGTTTTTTTACAGAATGTGTCACTGTGAGTGATGAGGAAATAAATTGGGAAAAGAAAGGTTATTGTGTGCAATGGTTCTTCCAGGTCTAATGATGATCCATCTATCTGAGGACTTGGATGGGATCCCATTCTCTGCTAGTCAGCAGAGCCAGTGGACACCCAAGTAGAGAGGAAAGCCACAAAGGAGATGGCCCACAAAGAAACCCACACATAGAATAAGAGCAAGTTACCACAGTGTAGGCATCTGTCCCCATGGCCAGCACCAGGCATATCTTGGGGGTACCATCGGAGGTGTGGCTTGCCTTCCTTGGGGGTAAAGACTGTGGCATCCTCAGGCCAGAAGCATGTTTCCTGACCTATTTCAAAAGGAATCCCAACTCTCTGCCTACCCATTTATTTTAGGAATAATTGTACCTCCAAATTGCTGTGCAGACTTAGACCAGCAGTTCTCAAAGTGGTTTCCTGGAGGAGTCATGACAACCCCACCAAGTAGCTTGTTAGAAATGCTTGTCCTTGGACCCTGCCAGAGACTTCCTCAATGGGAAGCCCTGGAGTGGGGCACAGCAATCAGCTCTAACAACTCCACAGGATTTGATTCTTTGTTTCTTTCAATGTCTTCTGAAAGAATTTGTCACTGAATCCTGGCAGAGAGGACATGTTGACAGCTGGAGCCGTATATAATGGTGAACTATAGCAACTAGTGAGTTTCCCTTCTTTAGAGAAGTCTAAACAGAGGCCAAGCAATCATTTAAAGCAGGGTAGATTCCCTGGGATTCAACATCAACTAAAGTGTAGCTTACTTTGTAGTGCACAGGAACAATAAAACAAACTGATAGATGAATAGGTTGACCATAAAGCAAATGTAGAAAAACTTAACTGTGGTATTCAGGGGCTCAGCATATCAACTTTTCTTAAAAAGTTTGAAATTTTTTGTATAAAATGTTGCATGAGGAAATAAAGTGAGGAACTGAGTTTGATGACCATCCTTCAATCCTGAATTCATGGTTCTCTGACACTAACTCTTACCACATATAACCATGTGTAAATCCAGCCAGGCCCCAGGTTGGGTCATTATCAGAGATATTAGGAAGGCAAACACCACAGAAGATTCACCTACAGGAGAAAGGTCACTAAAGATGGGGCAAAGGTGAGGGAAGCTTTGTTCAAGAACAAGAAAATCAGGGTCCTGAAATTTCAATCTGGAAAATTCATACAAGTGCTACAGAAACTAAGGTAGAAGGAAAACCAGTGAAATATGCTAGCCTCTGTTCCCTATCAGCACTGAGCCAAAAGAATCACACCCAAGAGTTACAGATGCCAAGGGAATATACAGTTAGGGAACTTAGTGAACACAGTAATAAATGGGTTGTCAGATGCAGAAAAGTAATTAAGGCAGGAATCCTATCCCCATCCACTTAAATCTGCCATAATTCTATGAAAAACAAGGGCCATGGTACACATGTGTCAGGTGAGTGGTCTACCTGAGAGTCATGTGGAGACTCAGCAGTGCACAAGAGTCTATCTGGACTCCCAAGAGCTTTTAAATGCTCATTCCAAGATCCATATGCAGACCCCACATAGTAGGATCTACTGAGGAACACACAGTCTACATTTTGCCAAGTTTGCAGTGCTATTCTGATGAGCAGGCACCATAAGAACCAAAAATCCCATTCCAAAAGCTATTTGTGCCTGGAGGTAGGGTTATTCTAGGCACCTGCCACACCCACACCCATATCCTCTTGCTGATGAAGGGACACTGCATCTCTTCCCAGGACACTACCTTCCTGAGGACAGCCCTCAGCCATCAGACTAGCATCTTCCTCATCCTCCGAGGCACAGCTCTGAGACCCCCAAATGTCCAGGAGCACCTGCTCATAAGCCTAGTCTGCACAGGCTGCACCTGCCCACTCCTTTACCTGTGTCTCCTGGTGTGAAAATAAATAAAGACCACCCCAGTGAAAACAAGAAAAAGCTACTTGATAGAGCTGTGACAGCAAAGGAAAGCAGCCATCATCTCTTGAATGTGGCAGACTCAAATGCAGGCCAGAGAGTGGGAAAGTTTTATGATGAAAAAAAGGAAATATTTCAGGTTGGCCTGAGGCCAACTGGTTAAGAGAGCACACTTGGCTTATTTCTCTGGTTCATGCTAAATTGGACATTGGGACAAAAATTAGGGCAGCTGATGGTTTTTGACCAAGCCTGGCCATTGGACCAATTGCTGCAGAGGTTGTAATTTGGCTTCCTCAGCTGGGGCTGTAGATAGTGGGTCAGGGTTCTACTGTCACATATGGTTTGGCCATTGACTGTCAGTATAAATGTCTCTCACTGGGATTCCCTCCCAGATGTGCTTGATGTACTCCAGCCTTTGTCTCAGGGTCTGTTCTGGAGACTCAGCCCAAGAGCTTCCATGAGAATGAGGATTCAAGTTGAGTGGACTGGGAGTCAGCTGAGCCATGGACTGTACCCCAGAGGCTTCACCAGCTCTGCTCACCACCTTTCAGTGCCACAGGGAAGCCACATCTCAGGCCCATCAGGTGGGACCAGCCTGAGCAGCAGAAACCATTCCTATTCCTGACATACCCAATGGTCAGCACAAGGGCCCCCAGAGATGCATAAGTCCTAACCCAGAAAATTGTGACATGGAACTTTATAGGGATAAGGGAGTTTGCAAATGTGATTAAGAACCTTAAGGTTGGGGATTTCCCTGGACTACCCTGAGGGGCCCTAAACATAATCACATAAATCCTTGAGAGCCAAGAACTAACTTTGATTGGAAAGACTGAAGAGGGAAGGTGGGTCAGAGAGATGCCTAACCTCTGGTGTCAGCAGCCCCCATCTTCCCATTCTGGAGCCACATCAGGCTCAGGGCACCCAGGCATTATGCCCTGTACCTTTTCCTCCTGTCCTCTGGTCCTACCTTCTTCCAGGAATTGCCCATAGTCCCCACTCCAAACCCCCAGAGGAGATGTTACCTTGACCAATTTAGACCAGAAGTAGTGCATGGTGAAATCTCAGTATGTCAGGTAGGAGGCAATTTAGTGTGGACAGTCTAAATCCATACCTGGCCTTTGGGTCTCACAGCACCAGGTCATAGGTTACACTGCTGCCACTGTTTCACAGGTAAAGCTTAAATAGCCACTGGACATGTGCCTCTATTTTAACTACCAGCCTTACATAATGAGATGTCAGAAGCCATGTCAGGCCTTCAAGTAACCTCCTGGTAGATGACATAGTACTGGGGACAAATAAGTCAGTTTGAGACCAGCATCCAAGAACCAATCCCCTTTCAGTCTGATGAAAACTGAGCATGCCCTGGGCACCTGAATTCAGCTCCACCTTTGAATCTGGGTTTCCATCACCACTGGAAATGTTTTCAGTTCTCCTAAATAACAGAAGTACAGACTCTTCCATCCTTCCTGATTTCCTGGCAACTAACAAGTACACTCCCCTGACACTGACCCAGCCACAAACCCCAAGTAAGTTGCAGCCCTTTTATACTGAGAAAAAGAAAAACTGGAAAATCCAACTTGAATTGTGTTAAACAATAAGGGACTTCATGGGAACCTGTAATTGGAAAATCTGGCAATATGTAAGCTTCAGGGTAGGTTTGAGCCAGGAGTTTGTCACAATAGTCTCTATAATTCCACCCTCATTATAGATTCCTCCTCCACCTGGCTGCCCTTATGTACCAACAAGGCTACCAGCAGCTATGGGGGATACATGTTACCCATGGAAGGAAGAAGAAAAGAAGGAGGGGGAGCAGGATTCCAAACCCCTGCCCAGCCCTTGGTTCGGGGATAGGAGGAGCAGATGATACAGCAGTTAAGATACTTTGCATATCTATGACAAACTGATGGTTAGTTAATAGCTGTGCTACAACCCTGGGGGTGACTTCCAGAATGTATGGTGACTCATTACACAGTTGGGAGTTTGTATAGCACCTTCATGATAGAAAGGGAGGAGGTTCGCCCTGCATCACAGAGTCACTCTTGCCTTGACTAAAGGGGGCAACCAAGAGAATATAAATGACATGGGAAACTGGCAAATGTGGCTCACTGTGGGAGGAGCTGCATAGGAGGTCATATAGAAAGTTCCATGTCAGGATTTAAACTAAAGGTGGTCTGAAAGGCGGAAGGGTTCAGCCACGACTCCAGTAGTAAGACAGGAGCCATGCGGGGGTGTTGCGGACCGTTCAGCCTAGTTTCAGGAGTTATAACCCTCACCCCATGATGGACTGTGTAAGAGCCAAGGGACCCACTTCATCTGGGTCTGTTCTGTCACGAGGATGTGACCTACTAAGGAGACAAAGCTTATCTCCCTGGCAGGAGCACCGCTTCTGCCTCATCCATCTCTGGCCCCAAAGCTTGATCGGTTAGTCAATGACGGGTAAGACTCTTCATGGGAGGGGCAACCTAAGCCAGACACGACCACTTGGGAGGTCCTCATGGAAGGACTCGGGGTGGGGGCTGCAGCAAAGAGGATGTGATGGACCCTCACCCCCAACTATTCTAACATAGCCCAAGTCCCCATTTCCATCTGGGAGATGTCTTCTGCTTCCTGAGCCTAATCGGCTTAAAGCCTGAAACTATGAGGGCAAGTGGTGCAGCCCTGTGCCGGCCAGAATGGTTCCCCAGGTGATTGGGCATAAGAAAGAATTCGTAAAGTCCTGTGAAACCTGCTTTGCTAAGAGTGCACTCATTTAAACGATATGGGTCCGAGGAGGAAATGAGTAGGTCTCCCAAAGTTTTGCAACCCCCTTTCCTGACAGACACTGACTCATATTAAGCCCTCAGATTTCTTTGACATGTTAAACCTGTATTCCTGTGTATTGGAACCCAATAAAAGCCTAGTGAGGAAGGGGCTCTGGGTCATCCTCCTCTGAGAGTTTGACCACCTTTCCTCCCCAAGCAGATCATGTCTTGGTAGTTTTATTTTCATCCATGACGGACAGGATGGGGCTCTGTGGGTGGAGCCCCCCCACATCTGATGCACAGGACAGGGGCCCCTTACACAGGGGGAGTGACTGTAGAGAAGAAGGAGCCATGATGTAGCAGCTAGGCAGTCTACAGTCATGATTCGGCCATGTGACCTGGTATAGTAAGGGATAGAATGGCATGCTGCTGCTCTGATCATGCCCACTCTAGCTGACTCAGAAGCCATCAAGGACTCTGCCTTGCAAGACTCTGACTCTTGGGACTCAGAACATATGAAAAGGCTACTCTCTTGGGACTTGTGCCTTTCCTAGACTTCACCATGATCCAGTGCAACACCGTACATATTTTCCTAGACCCTTTATGCAGAGGCTGATGACAACATACCCCAGATCCTGACGGAGAGAGCTGCTTTGAGAGGATGGTGACTTTGAGACCCACAAGTGTGCTTTTCAGAGGGACTAGAAACTGTTTGCACAGCTGGCTTAAGATGAGGATATGGGTTCTTAGGATATAATCCAAGCAGTGGAATTGCTGGGTCAAAAGGTATGTCCATTTTTAGTTTTCTTAGAAAATTCCATACTGTTTTCCATAGTGGTTGTACCAATCTGCACTCCCACCAACAGTGCACTAGGGTCCCCTTTTCTCCACAACCTCTCCAACACTTGCTGTTTGTTGCTTTGTTTATGAAGGCCATTCTGACTGGTGTCAAGTGGTATCTCATTGTAGTTTTAATTTGCATCTCTCTGATAGCTAGCGATATCGAGCATCTTTTCATGTGTCTCTGGATCCTCTGTATGTCCTCCTTGGAGAAGTGTCTGTTCAAATCCTTTGCCCATTTTTTAATTGGGTTGCTTGTCTTCTTAAAGTAGAGTCTTGTAAGTTCTTTATATATTTTGGAGATTAATCCCTTGTCTGAGGTATCATTTCCAAATATGTTTTCCCATACAGTTGGTTCTCTTTTTATTTTAATACTGTTTTCTTTAGCTGTGCAGAAGCTTTTTATTTTGATGAGATCCCATTTGTTTATTCTTTCCTTTATGTCCCTTGCTCTAGGGGACGTATCAGTGAAAATATTGCTGCGTGAAATATCCTAAGAATCCTGAAACACCAATCCAAAAGAATCTATGCACCCCTATGTTCATAGCAGCACAATTTACAATAGCCAAGTGCTGGAAGCAACCTAGGTGCCCATCAGTTAATGAATGGATCAAAAAACTGTGGTACATTTACACAATGGAATTCTATGCAGCAGAAAGAAAGAAGGAGCTCCTACCCTTTACGACAGCATGGAAGGAATTGGAGGGTATCATGCTAAGCGAAATAAGCCAGGCAGTGAAAGACAAATACCATATGATCTCACCTTTAACAGGAACCTAATCAACAAAACAAACAAACAAGCATAATAGAAACAAAGACACTGAATTTGAGAACAGTCTGACAGTGTCCAGAGTGGGAGGGGAGGGAATTTCAGGGGAAAAGGGGAACGGTTTAGAGCAACAAGTATAAAGGACTCATGGACAAAAACTATGGGGGGTGGAAATGGGAGGAAGGTGGGGAGGGCTGGGGTGGTGAGCTGGGGTGGGGTAAAAGACAGAAAACTGTACAATATCAACAATTAAAAAATACTGATTAAAAAAAAGTAAAAAAAAAAAAAAAAGAAAGAATAAAGGCCTGTCATGTCGAAGGCCACGGCTTTTGCTCCCCTTGGAAAAAAAAAAAAAAAAGATGAGGATATGGGGATTTGGCTTTGGCTTTTACCCTTTTGAGGAGCAAGGGAAGTGCTGGGTGTTGGGGAAGAACAGGGCTCCAAGAATAAGTGCTCTCAGCAACAACCCCCAACCCAAGGTTGGAATTTTGTAAATAAAAGCCTGTTTCTCTCAATACTGATTGTTGGGTCATGCACAAGGCACCACGTAAATGGGCCTCTGTTTGCTCAGTTATAGGATGAAGAATGGAAGATACCTTTTCTTCTAATTATAGAACATATGTGCTTCACTGGACTCTGAATGAGCCACCTTCAGTCATGCACCCACCTCTGAACCAACTGAACTGATGTGGGCTAATCAGAACCTATTCCATGAGCTGGGGGGTTATGTCAGCACCTTCAAATTCCTCAGTTGCAGGGCCAGCATGTCTACTGCCCCACTGCTCTGTTCTTGCCATGTCCAGCATGTTGTCAAGCAGGTGACTGGATGGGCAAAGACAGGGAGACAGGGTCCATCCCAGAGAGGTGTGTGCTTTAATTCTTTCTGGACCCACTTGAAACATATAACTTTCCAAAGATGCCCACAACAATACATCCCCTCCTACATGCTGTTCTTATCATGTGACAGTGACTCTATCCCACTGAGGTAGGGTCTGTTTTGTTGCCCATCCTTTGAATCTAGGTAAATCTGTGATTATGGCAGAAGTGACCCTATATGATTTTCAAGGCTCTGTCATAAAAAATGATGCAGCTGCTACCTGCTGCTCCAGAAGATAATCATCTTAAAACTCAGCCACCATGTTGTAAGAAAGCCTAAGGTGAAGGTGTTCCAGCCAACAGTCCCATTTGGGCTCAGCCAACAGCCAGCGTTAACTCTAGACTTGGCATAAACAGGACTTAGGATTTTCCAAGTCTTGCCCTTTGGATCTTCCCAGCTGACATCCCAAACCTCATGAAGATAGGTCATGCCTATACAAGTCCACAACCTGAAGAGTATGTGATCATAACAGAATAGTTGCCAGTTTATAACACTAAGCTTTGCAGTGTTTGCCCCTCTCCTACAAAGTGCCAAGATTCTCTAGGATGAGGCCCATTTGGGGTGAGTGTGAAGACCCATAGGCCTTGAAGATTTGTAGGGTCTTACCAATTGTTGAGAACTTCAATTGTAGAGAGCTTTGCAGTTTAGATAGAACTGCATTTCCCCAGAGAGGGCCAAAGACTGCTGAAGTCCCATCACTGTTATAGAGGAGGCCTGAAGCTGGAACAGGTTCAAGAATAGGGCAGAGGGGAGGGGCCAATGATAGCACCTAAGGAAGAAGTCACAAAACCCTGAGGAAAAAGTTGGGAGATACCAGTTCTCAGGTAAGACCATGCTCATTTCTTAGATCACAGCACCACCAAGTAGACAACCACTCTGAAGAAATGCTTAAACTGCATTTTCACAGAGAAATATAAAAACAAAAAAGGTTTTCTAGCCTTACCATTCAGATAACCACCACTGACTTCAAAAAAATAAAGCACTAAGAGAACATAAAGGTATCAGAAGCTAATCAGATAATCCTCTCCTTGGGCCACCAGTTTTTGTTTCTTCCATACATTGTTTAGGTACACAAAATCTGTTTTACCACATACACACACTCAAGACTCCTTCTGAAACCACCTAATTCTCTAGTATACAAGGCTTCGTGATTTTTTTGTTTACAGTCTTTCTGGATGGTATATTAATGCCACCTACCCTTCTGCTTCTTCCAAAGGCTCAGGCCACCAACAGGGACCCCATTGCCAAACTGACATCTGCAGTTGTCCAGAGCACATGAGTGTCTCTTCCCCAATCTCAGTCTTGCCAGTGCCAGCATGGCAGGCACAGAAAGCCACAGGTGTGTGACATTGGGCCCAACAGAGAACAGGTGGAGCTCAATGAGGAGGTCACAGAAGCCAGAGCCACACTGCCAAGGCCTGAGCTCCAACTCAGCAGAACTTCCCACAACTTTTCACCTTCTCTGTGCCTCAGTTTCCTGTGTATAAAATGACAGTGTGGGGATTAAATTAAGAAACTGGCATAAAGTGCTGAGAAAATGCCTGGCACTTTCATTATTATTATCATTTACATCATTAAAACTAATGGAGTAGCACTTGCTGACAAAGCCCTAGACACCCTGGGACCAGGCTATGGCTGAGACAGGTGGCATGAGAAGGAAAGCTCAGGATCTGGAGGTGACAGGATGTTTCGGATGTCCTGTTTGCTTCTTGGCCATGTGGCTGGGAAGATGGGACAGTACAGTGAGAGAACTGGGCAGTTCTGGTCAACCAAGCCCCACATAGTATAAATAAGAGCTAGAGCAGTGTACATAATTGGCCACAGAACAGGCACGCTCTCATGGCCTATAGGGTTTTGGGATTGCCCCACTGAGCCCTGTAGAGTCCCACACTGGAGTTAAGTCTGCACGCCTGGAAATTTAACCTTCACCTCAGGGGTTCAGTGGCCTGAAGTGGGTAGACTGCACCATCCCCTCTCATCTCCTACCCTAAGCCCCTAAATACTTCTTCATAGCCAGCTCCTCCTCTGAGATGCTAGGCAAGCCAGATGTGGCAGGGTATCTTGTGGCCACTTTCTAGACTCCCAGGGCCCTGCAATAACAGTCTTAGACTGACAGAGGGCACTGGGACCAAGAACTGAAGGTCATTTTCTTCCTGAGATTAAATGTACTTTCTCAGGTCTCAGATCCCACTAAAACTGGTCTGATCCCATGCTCAGCCCTGCCTTCATGGAAAAAGCACACAGGAGGATATCAAATGTCAGATCTTGAAAGTATCCTCAAAGGGCCTGCCTGGACAAGGCTGTGGCCTCCAGCTGTCTCCCCTAGGATACCACAGCTCCAGAATGTTCCAGAGCTAGGCATAGGGTCCCCTACTGCTGAGCACGGTTTGCAAACAACTCTCTCTTCTGGAGCAGCATGGCAAATTATCCAGACCTTGGCTGAGCCTTAGTTGCAAAGCCTGACCCTAAAGTACACCAGCTGTTGGGCTTATGCAAGTGACTTCACCTCCCTGAACCTTAGTTTTCTCATCTGTAAAGTGGGGGCACTCACACCCATCTTAAAGAGTTGTGAGGACAATCAATTGAGTCAATTTGCTAATAATGTGAACACAGGAAGTGGTCAATAAATGGCAGTTATTCTGATTATTTTCATCCACCCAACCATGTCAACACCTGGCCACCCTCAGACATTTCCTGCTTCCTCCTAGCACCCCTGCCCACCCATGGCCCAGGAACTGCTGACCTCCCAGAGTCGGGATATACAGCCACCCAGCTGCCACCCTGGCAGCTGCAGGCAACCACACCTTTGACATGTGTTCGGAGTACAAATGGAAGGGTGGGGACATGGCTTTTTCAGTCTTTTAAGTGTCTGACTTTGGTTTCTTTAACTCTATCAGGGATTCTGCCAGAAGCATGTTTCCTTTCCCTCCATCTTTAGGTGAGGCAACAGACCTGGGACTACCCTCCCATAGGCTGGTGTTAGACCCTCACAAACCTCAGGGCCCTTTGTGCAGATGTGAATCCTGAGATTCAGACAGCCTCAAGTCACTAAAGCCAGTGAGCTGGAGCTCAAGACCAGCATGCTGGAGCAGGGCCCTGGCCCAGCCACCCAAGGCCTACCACTGCCAACCAGTGGAGTCAACTGCTTGGGGTCCAACCTAGCAGTAGCTCTCTAATGAAATGACTCTTCGTTGAACTCAAAATCCAAGGGCAGGCTGCAGCAAGTCACTCCCCCAGCTCCCTCCAGGGCCTTGCCCTTTACTCCATAGCCCTGCCATTCCCTTACTAGAACTCTCAAATCTGAGCCCCATAAAGTGGTCAGAGACACTCTGGCAGAGATTACTCCATTTTGCCATTGCTAATATGATGCAGACCCCAGCTCATGGGGTCTGAGGTGTTATGGATAAGACGAGACAAATTCACACGGACTACCAAGTCCTGTGGAGAAAAAGGTATGGCATAGCCACGGGCCTGCTAACTAAAGGATTGCGGTTCGATTCCCAGTCAGGGCACATGCCTGGCTTGCAGGACAGTTCCCAGCGACAGTTCTTAGCAGGGGACACACGAAAAGCAACCATACATTGATATTTCTCTCCATCTCTCCTTCCCCTCTAAAGATAAATAAATAAAGTCTTTAAAAAAAAAAAAAAGAGGAGAGTGCTGACCCTTGCCTTGACAAGCTTTTATTGCTTTTTTGGGCACATTACCTTGAGGACGGTCCTCATTTACTATGCACAGGTTCGCTTTAGGTGTTTACCTTTTACAGAAAACAAAGGAGAAGATGCCACTAATCACATCACAGAAGAAGGATATTTGCAAATGCAAAGGGGAAAGTGGCTGAACTTGAAAGGCTTAGCATGGATTTTAGGAAGTCACTTTAAAGATATGCAGTAAAAGTTTGCTGCCTCAATTCAGGATGAGGGGGTTTTAGCAAAAAGCAAGTCTCAGTGCAGCCCAGGTACAATGCAGACCTGATTCCCCACGGTAGAACCCATCCATGGGCATGGGTCCTGTGTACCGGACTTTGCTTTCCGGACTGGTCTTTCTGAGTGGGAGCTGGGCCCACACCACACAGAACGGTCTTCTACACTAATAAATCTGGGAGTTTGCAAACTGTACCTGCTTTCTGAAGGCTTTGAGAAGTACCACATACCGTGTGCATATTTGTACAAGGAAACTTGTTGGTGCACACCTGATACCTAATAGTTTGGAAAACACTACTCCAGCTATGAGGATGGAGACAAAACAACTTACTGTCATTGGGCACTATGGGTTATTCCCTGGCTTATAATGCTCTTTTCCATATCACCTCTCTTAAACTGCATAAGAAGTCTAAAAGGTGAACACCTCTTTCCTTTCATTTCCCTCCCTTCCTCCCTTCCTCCCTTCCTCCCTTCCTCCCTTCCTCCCTTCCTCCCTTCCTTCCTTCCTTCCTTCCTTCCTTCCTTCCTTCCTTCCTTCCTTCCTTCCTTCCTTCCTTCTCCTTTTGGTAACAGACAAGGAACAGCTAGTACCAGGAAACTCCAATCCCTACAGCTTCTCAGGGACACGACATTGTGCAAGTCAAGGAGAGTTGCAGTTTTGATGGCACAGCTCTGGCTTTCCTTCCTGGAGCTTTGTACAGGTGAGAAGGGCACTTTCTGCAGCTGGTTGTGGACCAGGGACCAGTAACTGGGAAAAGGGGTTCCACCATCTCCACTGCCCTCAGAGGATAAGGAGGGAATATCATCATCATTATAATCATTGTATCACTATAAACTCATTACTTACAAATATTTGGTGTGTTGCAACCCCCTAGTGTTATTATTCTTATTGATGCTAATTTGTCACCTTGAGCTGGTGGAAGTCTCTTCGAGTTGACGCCCCAAATTCTTTCACCTTCTAGGTCCATCCACACTGTTGCAAATTCTAAGATTTCATTCCTTTTTATCACCAAGTAGTATTTCATTGTGTAAATCATGTGTCCCCAAGCCCTGGGCCTCGGACTGGTACTAGTCCATGGCCTGTTAGGTACTGGGCCACACAGTAGGAGGTAGGTGAGTGGTGGGTGAGCAAGTGAAGCTTGAGCTCCTCCTTCTGTCTCTGCCTGAGTACTACCCCTGTCTCCCACCTCCCCCCACCTACCTCCCCACCACTGGCCATGTGTGTTGCCACCCTTCAAAGCCAGGCAGGTTCATGATATTCGTGCAGACAGAAAAATATTCACAGAGCCGTTGGGATGTCTGGCATGCCTTTATTCATGGGTGGGCAAGCCATGCATGCTGCAAGCTACATGTCTATCTGCATGTCTCCTGTCATGGCCCCTGCTCCCCAGTGTGGCACCCATCGTGGCACCTGTCCCCTTGCATGTATCTCATCATCATCATCTCCAGCAGGGAGTCCCTACCTGTTTAAGTACTAGAGGAGAACAAAGCCAGAAAACTGCCAAAACCTTACATAACATAGTTCTGCACATTCAAGCTCACTTTATGTTATGGGAACAGTTTATCAGACCCAGTTTCAAGGCTATGAGAATACTAGTTATCAGGCCCCTCCTATAGGAACACTACTCCCTTCAGCTACCCAGACACCCGGGTGAGGAAGACGGACTGCCTCCACCTACCCTACACATGGAAAAATTATCTTCCACAAAATTGGTCCCTGATGTCAAAAAGGTTGGGAACCACTGGTGTAAATGTACCACAGTATTTTTTATCCACTCATCTATTGATGGGCACTTAGTTGCTTCCATATTTTGGCTATTGTGAATGACACTGTGATGGCACTGTTTTCATTATTTGAAGAGTTTTTGTTTTGGGGGGTTTTTTTGGTTGGTTGGTTGGATGGTCTAACATTAGTCATTCTCTTCTGCCATTTCCTTGTATAGTGTAAGTTTTTAACTACAGTTTTGAGATGATTGAGATGTATTTGATGTGTATATATTTTCTGAATATATATAGTGTTTCTTCAGATATATACCCAAAAGTAAAATCACTGGGTCATAATGTTGCCAAACAACACTTGGGGTTCTGCTGTCCACCACAGCCCTCTAGGCAAAAATTCCACAGGCAAAAGTTTGGTGATAAAGGGAAGAGTCTTTACTCAAAAGCAGGTACTTAAGCCTATCAAGCCACGGCTTTAATCACTTCAGCGTCTCAATTAACCTAAACTCTAACACCTCTATTTTCCTATCTTTTTTCTGTCAGTTATCCTGTTTCTATAGGGTTAGTTTACTAGCTGAAAACAACGTAATATACAAAAACACACTTTTGTGAGAATGGCAGTCTTCTGCCTCAGAACCTGTTCCCTCTAGAACACCCAAAGAATAAACCTGCCACTCTCTGCCAGACCAGCCTGATCCTAAGCTGTGCCTGGAGTTCCTTCGTGTACAAAATACCATCCACCAGGAAATGTGGGCAGCTGCAGCACGATCATCCAGGCATCCTCGAGGAAGAAGAGCCTGAGACTGAACCTCAGAGCCAAAGCCAGAGCCAGAGTGAGAGCCAGAGAGAGAAAGCCAGCTCAGGAGGCAAAGAGCTCTCTCAACCAGAGCTCTTTTTTATTTCCATTGGCTCAGGAGGCATTCAGCTTCTTAGCCAATCCTAGGCTACCCACAGTTGCCTCAGCAAAGTCCTCCTATGGCCCCTTGCTACTTCTTCCCAGTGATCTGAGTTATCTTAATCAGATCTCTCTGTATCAATGAGGCAGTTCCACTTTTAATTTTTTGAAGGAAGTTCATAATATTTTCCATTGTGGCTACACCAGTCTGCAATCCCACCTACAGTGCATGGGGATTCCCTTTTCTCCACATCCTCACCAACACTTGTTATTTGTCGAGAACAGTGCACATGTTCTTTTGACATGACCTCAGAAATCTCCAATGGCTTCCTTGCTCTCTGGGAAGACCAGATAGATGTTCCTGGCTCACCTTGTACATTTCCTGCCCTGGCCTAGAACCACCATTTCCCCAAATAGCCTTGGCCCCTTCTAGTGAAAAGTTACATTTAAATGTGCTCATGGCCACCTCATTGGTCTTTTTCTTTTTGAAGATTTTATTTATTTATTTTTAGAGGGAGGAAAGGAGGAAGAAGAGAGGGAGAGAAACACCAATGTGAGGCTGCCTCTCATGTGTCCCCCACTGGGGACCTGGCCCACAACCCAGGCATGTGTCCTGACTGAAAATTGACCTGGCAACCCCTTGGCTCTCAGGTTGGTGCTCAATCCACCAAGCCACATCAGCCAGGGTTCATTGGTCATTTTTTGTAGGCATCTTCAGTGGAGAGAGTTAATGAGTGTTTGTTCTGAACTTTACTTAGAAAGTGAGGCAGCCATATGTTAAGGTGGCCCCCACAACGTCTCCCCCTTGTATGCAAGCCTGTGGCACTGTCCTCTTGACTGAGGGCAGGACCTGTGACTTGCTTCTAAACAATAGTTTAGCCAAGATAACAAGGGGCCAGCTACATGATAACCTTCATAAGATTGTAACCCATTTTTCTAGGATACTCTATCTTGCTGGCTTTAAGGAAGCACATAGCCACACTGGGAAGGCCCACATGGCTAGGAACAGACAGCTGCCAACAAGCACTTGAACTTGAAAGGGGATCATCTCTGGTTCAGCCTTCAAATGGGACTGCAGCTCTGGTGACACTTAGATTTCAGTGTGGTGAAGCCTGAAGCAGAGAACCCAGCTCAGCTGTGCCCAGATCCTGACCCACAATTACTGTGAGATAATAGACTTGTTCTGTTTTAAGCTGCTAAATTTGTGGTCATCTTTTATGCAGCAGTATATAACCCACACAATAGCTGGATACAGTTCATTGAATTTTCCTCTCAAATTGCAAAAAGAGATCCATGATAGAGGAAATGAGTCAAGTACCCTGAGAACAGGGTCTGCAAAGAAGTTCACACAGCAGTGCTGTCTGTGCCTAGATGTGCCCTCTGTAGTAAAATTTAATGTGTTTGAATCAACTGTGTAGCCTCCAGCTATGTATCATGAGATGCAACAAAATGGAATAGCAGGTAGGAAAAGTGTCAGAGGAGAGTCCAGAATACTGGGTACCTAGGGTCCCTGCCACATAAACTGCACCTGCCTCCTTTTCACCCCAAGAGGAGGCGAGGAAGAGCTTTCAGGAGACCCAGGCTGGGGAAGAGGGGACCAAATCACCCTGTCACCACCAAGGTCAATAATTTTGTTAACACCTCAAATTAGAGAGACAGCACTTTCTGCTCACAGAGTCAGAAATAAGAGGCTTCCCAGCTGTATGGGCTGCACCTTAGAAGTCCTGGCTCTGGAGGTTCTGGCAAAACCAGACTCTGTTTTTACAACCAACAGAGGGATGGATGTGGGGGTGTGATGAGTCCCAGTGGGGAGGAGGATCATGCACACACCTTGACTTCACCTAGCCAGGCTTTCCCAATCCACCCTGTGTTCCTCCCAAATCCATTCACACCCTTGGGGATTAGGAATCTCATGGAGGAGCCCTACTTTATAACCAATTAGTGGACAAAGCCATGTTCTTCACATGGTGAGATGACAACTGACCAAGGCCAGCAGTGGACACAGCATAAAGGACAGAAGTACATTATGCACATCCTCAAGAAAGGAGAACAGGAGAAATAAAATGGGTTCAATCAGTGTTTCCCAAACCTTAGAGGCCAAAAATTCTCCTAAAGCATTTATGAAAACAGACTCCTGGGCTGCAGTCATAGAGAGTCTGATTCATAAGGTCTATTGGGGCCTGAGAATCTGCATATCCAACAAGTTCTCAGGGACTGCTAACTCCAATGTTTCAGGGACCACACTTCAAGTAGCAAGAGGATAAAGGACAAATGAGAGATGAATGAATGAATGAATGAATGAATGAGACTCAGTATGGAGCCCATCACCCTGCAGCACTTTAGGAATGCCTTGGATAGAACAGAAATAGTGCACATAGCACACATACACATAATCACCATGTGCACAGACACACACCTGCACATGTGTGCACATGTGCTCACATGCACAGACATATATAAAACTTGTAACTCACAGGAACACACACAGACACATGAACATACAGATATGCAAACAAAGAGACATAAACACACAATATATGCTTACACATAGACACCCACACAGGCACAAACATACATGTGCACAAATATATCAGTGTTCTCCAGAAAAACAGAACCAATAGACAGAAAAACAGAACCAATAGATTTGGTTCTGAAAAAACAGAACCAAATCTCTGTGTAAAGAGATTTACTATAAGGAATTGGCTCTCACAATTATGGATACTAAGAAGTCCAGACCCAGGAAAGTCAGTGGTATAGTTCCAGCTTGAGTTCAAAGGCCTGAGAAGCAGGATCCAATGGTGTAAGTTCCAATCTGAGTCTGAAAGCAAAGACTGATGTCCTGGCTTGAAGACAGTCAGGCAGAGAGGATTCGTTTTTACTCAGCTTCTTATTTTACTCAGGTCTTCAACTGACTGGATGAATCCCACCTACAGTGGGGAGGCAATCTGCTTTACTAAGTGCACCAATTAAATGCAAATTTCCTCCAGAAATATGCTCACAAGCACACTCAGAAATCATATTTAACAAAATATCTGAGCAGCCCATGACCCAGTCGAGTTGACACATAAAATTAGTAATTACAAAAAAAATTAGTCATTACAACATACACATACAAATACACACATATATGCACATAAGCACACACACTCAGAAAAACACTCACACACATTCACATTCAAACCATATACAGACTGAAACAAAAATAGAGTAGATACACAAGCATATACACAGAGACACAAACAGACACAGACACATCTACATATATGATACCATCCATGGACATGCACACACACACACACTTTTCCTGGAGAACACTGTAACAATATTGAGGCAACATCAGCTCCTTCCTGCAAAGGCACTTGTGACTTAATGAGGGACTCCCTGTACTTTTGCCCCACAAGCTTGAGAGCTGTGGGGCTGGGGATGTGGATGACTGTCACCCACATTCACGGATTAAAGGGCCAAAGACTGAAGAAGATACAGTGACTGGATAAAGTCCCAAAAACCATGCTGAACCTTGCCCAATGCTTCTGAAAGTGAAAAGAATCCGAGGCACTAAGGACAACCTGCCACCTGAGTTAGGCAGGCACCAGTGCTGTTGCACTTGCCCCTATTCTATCCCAGACTCCTACCAGGGATGAATCCCAGACATGGCACATGTAATCAGGGCCCAGAGTCTGGCAAGGAGACATCACCCTGGAGTCCTCATACCACAGCCTCTGACAGCCAGAGGGTGAGCATCCAGAACTGGCAGAGCAGGCCCAGCAGAATGTGCTGACTGTCACAGCAGCCACGGTTTATCAATGCTACCATCTACCAACACTGTGTTAAATGTGCTTTGCTGATAACAGTCCTCCTGGAAGCCAGGAACCTGGAGCAGTAGGGGGTGCTCCAAGAGGGTATATGGCTTATCCAAGTCACACAAACCCAGATCCCCTGCCTGGAATCTAGTAAAACACAGTAGAATCCATCTGGGGAAGATTTTCCCTTGGGTGGTGTTAACATGCAGGTCCAGATTCAGAGAGTATGCCATCCAGCCACCACAGGGGGTGCAGTGCATGCACTAGGAGTAGTGAGACTCAGTTTCTTGTGTTGCCCATGAACTGCCCATTCAGCTTGCTTTATCCAGGCCCTGAGCATTTACATTGAGAAAGTCCCCAAATTCACACCACAACCCTATCAGGGGGAAATTGAAGCATAGAGGCTGTCCCACATCTAAGGTCACCCAGGTAACAGAGCTGGATTTAAACAAACTCAGGCCATTTGGCTCCAGAGCCTCACTTCTAATGGCTGATCTGGCACATAAACAGGCACTCTGCTGGCGGCTAGAACCTCTGAGCCACATGTGTTCTTTCTTCTCCTTCACCACCTTTGAGCCAAAGATGGGCCATGATCCATCAATTAGCAAACATTGCTCTTTTACCAATGCCAGGTGCAGAGATCACTAGAGGCAGCATGTGCCCTGACCATGTTCACTCACTGCAATTGCACTCTGCACCCTGCTTCCTGCTCACTTCTAGGTAGGGGTGATGCCCACTCACACCAGTAGGCAAAGAGTCTCCTGCAGGGGCCCACTCAAAACCTCAGAAAATTGGAGCCTTGGACATGAAAAGTATGGTTTGGGGAAGGGAATCAAAGTGATTCTGCTTCTGAAAATCCTGGGTTTTTTTGTTTTTTTTTTTTTGTTTGTTTGTTTTTTTTAATGCAACATCTCTTCCATGTGTTTTGAGGCTAGAAGGTTGCAGCGTTTTTGTTCATATGTTTCATTTATTCTCTTCCTCCTCACCTTGCAAAGAATCGCACTTTGGAAACTCAAATAAAGGAAGTGGTTGACTGTGTAGCCTATAGATGTGAAGTTGAAGAGCTTCTGGTCAAAATGATTTAGCAAGAAACCACCACCACCCGCCCTGTAACAAGGCAGGCAGCCCTCACCCGGGCCAGGGCAGTTTGCAGAGCCCCCTCCACACCGCCCCAGCCCCGCCCCGCCCCACCAGCCACAACCATGCTCCCTAGCACCGCCCCTGTGGCGCACACCCAGCACTTTCTTCCACGCAGCCATGCAAGCAGCCTGGGCACTGTTTGCCTTCTGCAGCCTCGTCTTGAGCACCACAGTGAACCTGTCCCCAGGTAAGAGGGTCTCCCTCCGTTTTGCACGATCCCAAGATTCTCAGAGGGGGCCCGCATGCCATGAGCTCCTCCTCTCATTCCGGGGATCTATGAAACACAGCCCTAGTTGGGCAACCCCAGCAGACCATGCAGTGGCGGGGCACCAAGGCCCCCAGTGCTGGCGGCAGCTGCCTTCCAAGGCTTCAGGAATGAGACTCTGAGTGCTGCTTGCGGTCCAGGGAAGGTACTTCTGTTCCCTGCTGCTGCTCCGGGATTATGGTGGTGGCCTAAGGACCTTCCTCACAAAGGAGAGATGGAGCGCAGGAATGGGTGTGGTAAAGCGGTTTCTGTCTTCGGGCTGGTCACTTCTGCCTGCTGGATGCTGTCCTGTGACTTGGCTTTAGGGACCCTGTTGATCAGACGTTGTCATGCTTCCTGCCAGGCCAGGGGAGGAAGGGAGACTTAGCCTTTGTGTCTGGAAACTGAGGCATGGCTAGGATAGTTGACTTCCTCAAGTAACGCAGCCAGTGAGCACCTGCCCCCAGACTCCTCCTGCACCTCCACCTCCCCCTGCCACATACACACTTGTGGGGCTGGAGATGCCTTACCAGCACCAGAATCATAGGCCATGGATGCTGGTGAAGACCTAGAGGACCCCTTTCCCACCTCCTATAACCAATGAGAAAGCAGTGCTTCCTCATTGACATGACCTGACATGATGTGAAATGACATGACCTGCTGAAGTCCCACAGCCACTTCCCAGGGAACAGGAGCAGTGCCTATGCAGTGACTGGTTTTTCCCTCTTCTCTCTTTAGAAGGGGGTTGGAGCCTGGCCACAGGGACCAGGTGGAGGGTGTTCAGGCAGGGCCAATGACAAGGGGACAGCCCCAGAGCCTCTTAGTCTGTGGATGGGTCACATCATCATGGTAACATTGTCTCAGGCCCCTGGACCATCTCAGGTGGTTGCTACACTCAGACTATGAGGACAGGATACTCTACCTCAGCCCTCTTCTGCTGCTTTGTTCTTAGCTCACACAGTGAAGCCCTGACCACACACCCCCTCTTCCCAGCATGCCCTGTCCTGATTGGATGCCAGTGTCTTACTATGCCCCACTAGTGCCCCTAGGAGGGAACAAGTCAGGGGAAGAAATGAGATGCTCAGACCAGAGAAACACACTCCTCAAACCTTAGTGAAGGGACTTCTAAGGGTGTGACACCTGCCTTCTCAACTGTACTGAGATTTAATTATTTATATTTCTGCTTGCCTCAGCTTCCTACCCTAACAAAGCAGGGACAATACCAGGATTGCATGGGGAATCCCTACCCAACTATCAGTGCCCTTTCACCAGAAAGATTACCAACCCTCTGCTGGTATTTCATACTGAACAGAGCCCTCTCCAACACACTCCCCTGTTCACAGCTGCTCCTGCCTTTCCCTGCCAAAGCCATTCTTAGACAGCCTGGGCAATTCCTTGTTAGACCTGCTGTCTGCCACCAAGCCCCAGATGAAGGGTCCAGAGTCCACACTCACATACAGAGGGTCTTAGGACATGCAGACTCCCTGAGCCTAGTAGCTGTGGAGCCTAGTAGCTGTGGAGCCTGGAGCTTCCCTAGCATCAGCCTCATGACCCATGCAATGGGTAAATTAAGTCATCCCTGTTAGGCCCTGGAGAGGTTTCACTGTGGTAGAGACAGATGGCACTCTCACTGAGTCTGGGGTGCTTGCAGTTGCCCACTCTAGCCCTGCTCCTGAGTCTGTTTGATCCTGGCAGCCCCCATGTCATACCACCCTACCCCATCCTACCCCAGTTTCAATCCTTTCAGGTGCTTCCTTCATTCAACAGATGAGGGCCTCTGAATGAGGGACTTGAAGACCCCTCTCTTTGGTGTGGAACAGAAATGGGAACTCAGCCCCAGGCTTAGTTCTCTCCTCCACCTATCCTCTCCCTGTCCTGCGGCTCCCACAACCTTCAGTGAACAGATTCCAGAGCCTTTCTGTGTTGGTGAGGAGGGGTTGACAGGGACCCCTAAGGTGACCATCTGGGCATCTGGCTTCTCCCTATGTCTAAGCACTAAACTGCACTAACCAAAATACGGATCCCCCAGTAGCTCTCCCCCAACCCCAGACCTGCAGAACTTAGGGAAAATGAAAAATCCTTCTTTCTCAACCTGTTAGCTCTCCTGGGAAACTCCACTTGGCCACCACATCACACTCTGCTCCCCGCCTAATCCCCCAGCAAAGCTGTCAATGATCCATCTTCTCATTTCAGGGCCAGCTGGGCAGGGGTCCAGCAGCCATCACTCCTTCCACATGCAAGGTCACATTAGTCCTCAGTTACTAGTACCAAGAGCTGGGAGCACCTGTCACACCCAAAGACCACCTGCAGTAAAGAAGATACCACACTGCCCCTGCATCCAGGGAAAGGGTCCTGGGAACTGCTGCAGGCTGTGTTTGGGCCTACTCTCTGTCTGCATCTTGAAGTTTTTTTCCAATAGAGGACACCAATTTGCTCTCAGGGACCCCCACTGTAGCCATATTGCACATTTGTCTAATACTTGATTATATTTACACTACTGCATACCATTTATCAATAACATCATTATCTGTAACATCTCATATAATCTCACCACTACCCTATGAGGTCGGTGCCATCATCATCCCCATTTAACAGATGAGGACATAAGAGCTTCAGAGAGGTTAAGCAGCTTGCTAAATGTTACACAGCCAGTGAGAGGCAGAGCTGAGATTCAAATCCTGGGCATGTCCCAATAAGTTAAGGCCAGGATTAATCAGCATCCTATTTATGTCAAAGGAACACATGTTCCCTCAAAAGAATTAGGTCTATTCATTACTCAAAGCCATCAGAACACAGCTGGGCAGGGGCAGTTCCATGGAATTAACGGCAACAATACAGACTCACCAAATTTTGGTGTCATATGAGAGAACTAGAGGGGTGCAAGGTTCAGGATGTCATCTCCAGGTAGGCAGAGAATAGACACTAGCACCACTGAGCCTGATAGTCATGACCCTTCAACCCAGTCCTTAGGTCCAGACCTCCAGACTGTGAGCTTCAGGAGCAGGGGATTCATGGGGGTCACTTCCCCTAAGGACCTAGCATCCTGCCCAAAAGGGCTCCATGATGCTGGAAGGGTAAGCCTGAGCAGCCACCCCAGGTCACACAAGGAGGACACCAGCATGGACTGCCAGTATTTGACTCCTGAGTACCCAGGGGTTCTCTTCTCAGGCGTGGTCTTACATACGTGCTGGCATTCCCGCTATCTCCGAGGCCACACCTAGAACACTCCTGAAAGAAGAGGGTGGTGAGGAACCCCACCTTCCCAAGAACTCCCTTTGCAGGACAGTGTACAGAAAGAACAGGCCCAAGGGGACAGGAGCTCTCTCCAAAGGGTCTGGACTTCCATATGGCTTCAGGATGTGGACACGTGGCCAGTTGCCCAGGTTCTGGTGTCCTGTACTGGACATATATCCAGTTTGTCTTAGCTCTTCAGAAAAATAAATTAAGGGTTGTTTACCAAAAATACTCATTACTGGATTATTTTACCAACTGGTCTTTGTCAGGAAGTCCTTGTCCCACACCTCTTATGGGCATTTGTCTATATGTTCATGGTAACTCGAGAACAGATTATACCCTCTTTAATCTGCCTGGAAACAGTTAACTATTGCTACAACTAACACTCTGGTTATTGACAGTGTCCCTAAACTGTGCTATCACCTGTTCACCTGCAGATTTGATTGAAACTCTTAGTTGTTCAACACACATCAGCAGGCCTGTAAATGAAGTGCTTGGCTCACAAAGGATGGGGCAGTACTCATGGGGGTGGCATGCAGAGCTCGGCACACTAAAAGTAAATCCAGGTTGAGTGTCATAGTTCTGAAGTGGGTGTGGGGATGCAACAGGAACAGGATGCTGGAGTAGGAATCATTTGTGATTTGTATAGAAAAATCACATTTTTAAGTGAGAAACATCAGAATGTTTCCTTGAATTCAGCTTTGCTTCCCATTTTAATAACCACAGAGAGGAGACTCTGGTTATTATTGATACACGGAAGGTTGGAGAGGACTAGGGTGACTGTACAGAGAGGATGGCCCAGGGATCCACTGGTGCAGGCCTGGCACAACCCAGAGCCTGAGGGGCACCCCTAGTTGTCTCAGTTTCTGCAGCAAGGCTGAGCTGTTCACAGGCAGGTAGGGAAGGTCTGCACCTCCGCACTATGTGGTAGACCCCACATGTTGGGTCTCAGTGCCAACTTTCCAGGGCCTGTTCTGAGAAGACTATCTGCACTGCTCCAGGCAGTAGTCCACACCCAGAGGTAAAAAGCTGGCTGTATCTTTTTTTCTTAATCCTCATCCAAGGATATATTTATTGATTTTTAGAGAAAGAGGAAGGGAGAGGGGAGAGAGAGAATAACATTGATCAGTTGGTTGCCTCTGGTTTGAACCTGCAACTTAGGTATGTGCCCTGACCAGGGATAAAAGTTGCAATCTTCTGGTGCACTGGACAACAACCAACTGACTAAGCCACCTGGCCAGGGCAGCTGGCTACATGCTGATGCTCTAAGGGCTGGAACACAGCTGTCCTCTTCCAAGTACTTTAGCATTTTATATATGTACATTGTGCTTGTCCCTCCTATTATACTGTGTGCCCTGAGGGTGGCACCTGGGTCACAAGCACAGCATACTCTGCTCAGTGGCTAGACCAGTCTCTTGGTCATCCTGATGTCCTCTCCATGTCTCCCAGCCCCACAGGAGAGAGATCCTGCTGGGGTGAGGATGCCTCTCCCTCAGTGGCACCTCCCCACCCCTTGATCTCCTGTCATTAGGGTCATTATTTTCAAGACCAAAGAGCAATTTCTTTTCTGTGAGGAGTAGGGAGTCCTTTGTGGAGTGTCCTGCTCCTAGACTTGTCAGGCAGAGCCATAGTGGGGAGCAAATTCCCTCATCTTCTCTCCTTTCTGGGTACTTTTGACCTCACTTCTCACCTGACTGTGGACAAGGCTGTATGTGGCTTGGGTCCCCAGGGCCTGGTACAACATTGCACATCCAAACCCTGGGCCTTGATGTATTTATTCTCTGTGCTGTTCTGGGAGGTGTGGAGGCAATGAGGGAATCTTCCCTCGTTTGGGAAAACTTCATTTCTTTCTAACTGTGCACAGTTTGTCTCCAGTCCAGCATTGGTCCTTTGCAGAAGAATGTTTTGTTTCTTCATACCAACCTGCTCCTCCTCCAATTGTCCTTTCAGTGCATGTCACCCAGGCCATCACAGTGCCACTCCAACACTGAGTGCTGTCAGTGCTGCCTTCACACTCAGCTCTCTCTCCTCCTTACCTAGGCCATTTCCTGCTACCACTTTCTCACTGGTCTCCTCACCCTCAGCTTGCCGCCCTCAACACTCTCTTTATTGGCTGGTTACAGTCACCCTCCTAGAACCTGCCTAGCCTAGGTCTACATGCTGCCTTCCTTCTTGTACTGTAGACTCCCTAGTATCAGAGTCATCTTGGCATTGTCCATAGCAGCTGCCAAAAAATACTTCTTAAATGACAAAAAAAGAGCATGGTCTTTAGAATTAGTCAAATCTAGATTTAAACCTGCCTTGCACTCCTCTGCGGCCTCAGTTTCCTCACTTGTAAGATGGAGATGCAAACACCACCCCTGTAGAGGTATGAGAAGTGATTGCAGAGCAGGCTTCTCCTGCTCCCCCAGACTTCAGCTTCCCTGTACAAACTACAAACCCCACTCCAGAGGACAGAGGACAGGGAGAGGCTGACTCCTGGGTTAGGTCCCAGGGACCTCGCCATGTTGTCAGCATCTGTTCGTTTTCTTCCCTGAAGGAGAGTCGGCTCCTTGTGATATTTTTCTTTATGATCAGCCCTTCCCTGTTAATTTCTCTTGAATCATCCTAAAAATAGGTTTGACTTTTCAACTGTTTTTTAAATTAAAAATAGAGCCTTTACTGTTTGTCTGGACCTCTTTACTGTTTGCGCTGACTTAAAACTGCTACTTTTGGAAACATGTTAAATAAAAATAAAGCAACTTCAAAGTATTTCATAACTTTTTTGTAATTTGACCAAAATCATTAGGAAGTAACATCACATTCATCTGAGGTTCTGCTTCACCTGACTTCACTTCATTGTTTTAATTCTGCTAAACTCAAACAAAATTAAATATAATCCATTTTATTTAAAAAACAGATAACAGTGGCTAACCTAGAGATATTGAAAATGATTTCTAATATTTTTGTTAAACTGTTCTGTATTTTTAAAATTTCCTACCCAAAATAAGTAAGCTTATAATCAGAAAAAGCAATAAATGTAATTTTACAAAGCAATGAATTTATTAATCCATAGTAGGGAATGGGAGACCATGTAATAAGGGGAATTTGAAAGAAAGGGACTTCTTTCTTTCTCTGCTGTATAGACTTCAGTGATGAGTAGAAACCAAACTGTCTTCCAAAACAGTTTTTGGCTACAACTGAAATGCACACCAATTTTCCTATGGTCAGTAAGCACAGGTACCCCAGGAATAGTCCTCCCAGCCATGTTAACATCAGCATGCAAGGGCGTAAGACCTCCATCACCACCTGAGTCAAAACCACGTGGGGAGACAGGGAAATGGTTTCAGGGCCTGACACAACCTGATCAACCCAGCTCTTGGGGCTTAAGGGACTGAAGCAGTTTTCATTGCTTCAGACACAAGTGAAGGTTTCAGCCCAGCTTCTGTGAGCATGTCATTTAAAGGCTGGATTATTGCAAAGGATAATCTAGAGGACATTTGTAGGGGACAAAGCTCTGGAAAAACCTTGGACCAACATATGGCCATAGTCCTCTGTTGGAAAAGGCCATGTCCTTTGGGCTGCTGAAACATAGGGAGTCCTGCAGAGGAATCATGAACTTAGTCTTGACATTTGTCTTTGGCCCCAGGGAACCAGTTGGGGAAGCCCCACTGGCCAAGCAGAGACCGCTTGGTCAGGCAGTGTGGGTCTTCCAGAGACAACGGGGCACCTCCCAGGGTAAGGGAACTTACACAGACCCACACCTTTTCTTCCCACTCTCAGTCTCCTTCCACTGCAGCACTCACAGGGGAGAGGAGACCCTGTAGGCAGGCTGCAAGGAACCAGCTACACAGATGCCCATCCATCCTAGTTCTCAGTGGGTGTCTCAGGTGCACGCCATCTAATCAAACATTCAGGTTCCACTGCCTAAAACCTGAGTTGGCAGTGGAAATAGCCGCCTCTTGGACTTCTTATTTTTAGTTGATGAGATCACTGACACCCTGGGCAAGACCTCCCCGCTGAGCTGAGTTTCTGGCCCCCTCTTCTTACCAGTGTAACCCATGCTGGTCCCATGGGATATATTCCAACATGCTTTACCAACTCTAGCCCAGGACCATATGGACAGTCTGTTTCAGAGACCCTGTGCCCAGCTATAATGTTCCTTTCCCCCCACAAGGGCTCGTTCCCTGGGCTCTTGGGCACAGCCTTACAGGTAGGCCATAGCTAGCATAAAGCTCCAAAGGGTACCATTATGCCAGGCACAAATCCTTAAGTGGTTCAGGTTTACATTTCCCCGAGCCTTGCCAGCCCACTGGCCATATCTAATCCTACCCCCAATACAAGGTAAAAGGTACTTCTCTCAGCCCTCTTCTGTCAGTCCCCATGAGTGGGGTACTCCTTGGAATAATGCTTCTCTATTAAAGCTCCCAAGCCCTGCTGAATACATGCTGCTGATTTCCTCCCTAAGCTTTGTTTTTTTTACATCCCAGGGAATCACCTGGTACTTTGACTCCCCCAAAAGCCCACATCCCTTGCCACCATTATCTTCTCAGACAGAACATGTCTATAACCCAAATACATCTGGGTGTCTCCAATCTCAGCGAGACAAGTCCGTGTGGAGAGAGGTGGGGACCACAGGGCAGCAGGAATCTGTAAGCTGGAAGCTTGTCTGGTTAGCACTGCTGCTGCCCTCGCACCACATCTCCACTTCCTGTTGCTTGGGCACCTCTGCTGCATGCTACATGTACTACCTCGGCAAGGACATAGTCCCTGTCTGCACCATCCCAGATGGTAGTCACTGCCACCTGTGGCTACTATACAGAGCATCTGACACCAGCCATGCCACCAAAAAGCTGAACTTCCTATTTCATTTCATTTCATTTAGTTAATGGAATAAAATCATTGACTGGGTTAGTGCCAGCCTTGTGGGACAGCTCAGCTCTGGGTCATGTCTGGCATGCTAACATCTCAGGAAAATCTGGGGGAAAGTCTTAGTAAAGAGCAGCAGTTTACAGACCTAAAAACCCTCTTCCCACTCTCTCAATCCCCCAATTTATTTAGATTTCCCCCCCATATTTTTAAGTTTTTGTTATTTTGATACACAAGTAGTGTATGACCCTTGTAGTAAAACTGACAAATTCACCCATGAGCCCACCAAACAGAAAAGGCCATTTATACTTACTGCCATTCACGCAGCCTACAGGTGTTTTACATTCCTATTTTCTTCAAAATAAAATCCAATGTTCATAACCTAAGTTAGCACAATCACATCAAGCCAGCCTTGCCTCTCAGTACTTCTCCCTGTGCCCTCCTCACTTCAGCCACTTGGTCCCCTGAGCCCTGAGACACCTCTGCCCATGGCCCACAGCTGGCTCTTAGCCCCTCCATTAGGATCTGTGTAGATGGTGCAGCCAGACCCTACATCCCTGCAGACAACCCCCTGCACAATTTCTGCCTGTTTATTTGTGGAACATGAGCTCCAGCAAACACAAACTTGTGTGGCCCCTGCACCTTCAGGATGAGGAGGGCTCAGCCCATGGGGAGCTGAACGAAAGAGTGATCCTTTAGGGAGGGACTTTTGGTCCACCTGGCCTCTGCTGCTGTGGGAACTGGGAGAGGGGGATGTGGAGAGCAGAGAAGGAGTACCAGGTCCTTGGTTCTGCCTAGTTGTCAGAGGCAGAAGTATGTGATGGTAGGGGAAGACTCATGTTGCTTCTCCCATCTTTTATCCAAAGATGGACCTTCTCAGAACAGGAAGAGCATGGAAGGGTAGAAGAAATCCAGGCCTCCTGCTACCACATGCCAATTCCATAGTGGAGCTGTGTGGGATAAAGTCACCCAGGCCTGGCCCTGTCCTCAGATTTGTACCCAAAACAGTGCAGAAGGAAGCAGCATGAAAGCAGTATGATATGAAGAGTACCAGTTGCTATGGACCTTCCTGGGGAATGGGGGCCCCTGGGAGTGTGGCTTGGAAGCTGTGTAGGTTCTAACAACCATCCCTGAGGCAGAGGATAGCAGCAGCCTCCTTACAAGTGAGAAGGCAGGACCAGGCTTTGGACACTTTCTCACAATCCACTTGCTGGGGACCAGCTGAGGGATCAGGGCCAGATGTTGTCGTTGAAGACCAACTGGAGCAACTTCTCTTAAAACCCTGAGGCTGCATCATGTCCAGAGGCTCTGCCACCTTTAAATATGTTCAGGTTTTCTTTAACACACATTGGAAATCCCCTGGGTTCTGAAGGAGGGCGTGGAAAGGACAAGAACTGTATCTTACCCATCACTGTACCACCCGCCTTGCCTGGTACACAGCTTTCAGTACAGGCAACCAGGGGATGCAAAAGAAATGCACTGTGGGGTAAAGGCTCGATGGGCTAGAGAGGGTGGACAGGAGAGTGGAAGGTGGATGGACGAGGGGAGGGTGGACTGGTGAGAGGAGGGCAGATAAGCAAGGAGCTAGACAAGCTAAGGTACTGAGAAGAGAGCAGAGAAGAACACTAAGCACCAAGGTATGAGGCATGACACTGGAACCTAGAGCTCCACTGACAGCAATGTTTTTGTCTGGTTCTATTTCTTTCAGATTTTTGTTCCCAGACCTTTAACTCAGATCTGAAGCCAGGATTTCCTAAAACAATCAAGACCAACGACCCAAGAGTCCTCAAAGCAGCCAGACACAGTGTTGAAAGATTCAACAACTGCTCAAATGACATCTTCTTGTTCAAGGAGTCCCATGTCAGCAGAGCTCTGGTCCAGGTGAGGGTCTGGCTTCTGGTGCACAGCATCTCAGAGCCGGAAGGCCAGGCTGCAGAGTCTCCTATCCTACCAGGGGCCCACCTGTCTAGTGCCCTGGCCATCAAAAACACAGACCAGGCCAGGAGACTTGACAGTAGCAGCCACAGTTAGTCCACAAGCAAGCCAAACCAGTGTTATCAGAGTTTGGCAGAAGATCCTGGAGCCATCTCTTACTGAAACCAACTTCTCCTGGGTGGAGCTGCCAGGTGTAGCACAGAGGAGGGCAGAGGTGGAACTGGGACCAGAGGTGGGCATGCTGAAGGCTGGGGGTGGGGAGAAACCAGAAGCTAGGCAACAGGAACCAAACTGATGAAAATGCTGACCCCTTGAAGGGGCCTACTGCAGAGCCTGCCAAAGCTGCCCCTGCCTAGATCCCCACCCTTGCCTGACCACCTTACCAGAACCACAGCCCCAAAGGACCTTTTGAAATTCTCTTCCTGGGACTTGTTCTTTCACATTAGAGCTTTGCCCAAGATGCACCTGCTTCCCACATGCAAACCCCTCCTCCTCCTGTCTTGCCTCAATGTCATACCCTGTAAAGTTGTCACACAGATAGCCCAGCACTTGCCCTCTTAGAAGTGACCCTACAGGGCAGAGCCAGGTCTTGCTCATCTGTGTCCCGGGAACACAGGGTGAGCCTGGGATAAGGTACAATTAGGAGGTGGCTGCCTTGTAGTCTCTGCCCCTACTAAAACTAGGGATACTGTACAGCCATTTAAAAAGAAGTTCCCAGATGTGGGAAACTAGCTTTGGGCAAAATCTACATTTCCGTGAAGGTGTGGTGTTGAGAGGAGGAGGAAAGATGCTGATGAATTTTACACACTATTAATGGTTGGTTACCTTTGGGTCATAGATTATAGGTGATTTTTATGTTTACTCTTTTTGGCTTTTGCAAACCTTTTGAGAGAGGTGTATTTTTATGATTAGAAATGTCATGTGGAAAGCACTATGGTTTAGGGATGGCTTTTATAAGGTTCTCCATGGGAACAGCTCAAGTGTCATCACTCCAAGGACCCAGCCCCAGGGACTGGGTGAGGCTGTGGCCTCCAACAGGAACACAAGTACAATATGCCCTGTGCCAAGTGCCTTTGGAGGGAGGGGTGCATTATCCCTCAGTGATGCTGGGGACTTTATTTTATTTGGTACTTGGTAGGGCTGAGACAAAATTGTGGACTTTTTCTCCAACTCCTCTGAGATCACAAATGAGGGAAATGAACCAAGTTGTTGGCACATCCGAGTGAAGATGGGTTATTTTGAAACTGAAAAATAAAATGCCCAGGAATGGTGAGGGGGGCCAGCAGATACCCTTGCTTGCACTCATGCCACATAAAGGCCACAGAGGGAAGGCAACAGTGAGTGGTCAGGGCATGGGCGGGCCATGGGGTGGCAGGTCAGGACTTTATCTTTGCCCTGGAACCAGGGGAGCCCTAGGGCAACCCTAGTCTGTCACCCTCATAATGCCTGATGGAAAGTCCTGGGCAGAAAGGAGATGTCCTAAGACAGGACACAAGGTATGAGTTTTGCTGCAGGACCAAGAGTAAAGTCTCTGAGCAGGAATGAGAAAATGAGTGAATAAAGGAGAGAAGAGGGAGGGGATTCAGTTACAGACTTTCTCCCCACTGCAGTTCATATGAAGTCCCACATTCCCTCTCCACCACTCACCCCCTTTCCAGGACATGGACAAGTCCCATCAGGGCATCTTCACCACCTATCCCTGTTGAACTGAACCAGGCCCTGCCCTCTGCTCTCTTTAGATAGTGAAAGGCCTGAAATACATGCTGGATATGGAAATTGGCAGAACTACTTGCAAGAAGACCAAGCACCCCAATCTGGACGACTGTGACATCCAGACCAACCACACCTTAAAGCTGGTAAAACAAAGGGGTCTCACCTCCTCAGACCCCTGTTTCCCTAGCCCCACCCATTGTCCAGGGTTTTGGGAAAAAGTCCTTCAACCCATCTCTGGCCCATGGTTCCAGATATCATAGCTGAAGTCAGTTTTCCCGGCATCTGACGGACCCAACAAACATGAAGTGGGGCACCCCTCCCCGCCACCCTGAGAGGCACATGTACATTCAGGGGTAATGTATATATACACAGTAGAAAGCAAATGTGGCAAAATTTAATAATTCATAAATATAGGCGAAAAGTATAAATCCTTGAATTATCCTTTCAATTTTTCTATAGGTTTAAAACTTTTTAAAATATACTTTATTGCTTATGCTATTGTTATCCCATTTCCCCTTTATTCCCCTTCACCCTGCACACCCCCTTCCACCCTCATTCCCCCCTTTAGTTCATGTCCATGGGTTGCATATGTAAGTCTTTGGCTTCTACATTTCCTATACCTCCCTCTGTCTATTTTCTATCTACCATTTATGCTACTTATTCTCTGCACCTTTTCCCCCTCTCTCCCTGTCCTACTCCCCGACTGATAACCCTCCATATGATCTCCATTTCTGTGATTGTTTCTATTCTAGTTGTTTGCTTATTTCTGGGGTTTTTTAAGGTTCAGTTGTTAATAGCTGTTAGTTGGTTGTCATTTTAGTGTTCCTATTTTTTATCTTCTTTTTCCTAGATAAGCCCCTTTAACATTTCATATAATAATGGCTGGGTGATGATGAACTCCTTTAACTTGACCTTATCTGAGAAGCACTTTATCTGTTCTTCCATTCTAAATGATAGTTTTGCTGGATAGAGTAATCTTGGATGTAGGTCCTTGCCTTTCATGACTTGGAATATTTCTTTCCAGCCCCTTCTTACCTGCAAGGTTTCTTTTGAGAAAGCAGCTGACAGTCTAATGGGAACTTCTTTGTAGTTAACTCCCTCTTCTCTATTCCTGCTTTTAAGATTCTCTCCTTATCTTTAATCTTGGGTAATGTAATTATGATGTGCCTTGGTGTTTTCCTCCTTGGGTCCAACTTCTTTGGGACTCTCTGAGCTTCTTGGAAGACTATTTCCTTTGCCAGATTGGGGACGTTCTCCTTCATTATTTTTTCAAATAAGTTTTCGATTTCTTGTTCTTCCTCTTCTCCTTCTGGCACCCCTATGATTTGGAAGTTGGAACATTTAAAGTTGTCCCAGAGGTTCCTAAGTCTCTCTTTTTTGAATTCTTGTTTCTTCATTCTGTTGTGATTGAATGTTTATTTCTTCCTTCTGGTCCAAATCATTGATTTGAGTACCGGTTTCCTTCCTGTCACTGTTGGTTCCCTGTACATTTTCCTTTATTTCACTTTCCAGTCCTTACTTTTTCTTCCATTTTGCAACTTACTCAACCAATTCTGTGAACATCCTGATTACCAGTGTTTTGAACTCTGCACCTGGATAGGTTGGCTGTCTCTTCATTGCTTAGTTGTATTTTTTTCTGGAGCTTTGATCTGTTCTTTTATTTGGGCCATTTTCTTCTTCTTTTTTTTTTTTTTTGGTCTGGGCATGCTTATTATGTAGTAATGGGTGTTGCCTTAGGTATTCTGCAGGGTGAGACAACCCAGGTCACTGCGTTGTAGCACTGTATGTGGGGGAGGGGTCCAAGAGGGAACAATGCCACTTGTTCAGCTCTGCCGGATTTCAGTCACTGCTTCCGCTAACCACAAGCAAATTGGGCCCTTCTAGTGCTGATTCCCAGGTGAGTGGTTTTGTATACATTCTAGGACCCTGTGGGTCTGTCCAGTGAACTTTCCTGTGAGGCTAGGAGTTTCTCCCACCACCTCAAGCCCCACAGGCTTTTTCAGAGGCATTGAGGCTCATTTCTCCACACTGGAATCCTGGGTTGCATGGTCTGTCTCACTTCCCAGTTGTTCCTCCCAGTTTATCCGTATGCAATGTGGGACCACCCACCCCAGTCTTCCAGCTGCTGCCTTGCCTCGAGTCCTCTCTGTCACTCCTCCCCATCTCTGCCTCTCCTGCTGGTCTGGATGAATGTTTCTTTTCACTTCTTGGTTGTCAGTCTTCCATACAGTTCAACTTTCTGTCAGTTTTCATTGATTTTGTCTTTAAATTTGTTGTCATCCTTCTTTTGGTGGTGAGAGGAGGCAGTGTATCTACCTACACCTCCATCTGGCTGTAAGTCTCAAAATTTTTTTAAATGGAACTCAGGGCAAGGACAAAACTCAGTAAGGAAAATGCTCACATGCATGCACACACAAGTGCACAAAACACACAGAAACAGCCCACAGGCAGCAGTACAGGAAATTCTGTGGAGTGGGCAGCCTCTTTAGAGAGGGAGGCTTTTGTGACAGGTAGCACAATTCTTAGGGTGTCCTTCTTTGTTCCAGACTCTCTGTTGCTACTCTGAAGTCTGGGTCATCCCCTGGCTCCAGAAGTTCAAGGTGCCCATTCTCCATTGTCATTGACTTCCGCAATACTACAGCTGCTGTCATTCTTGAAATAGGATCTTCCATCAAGCAGAATGAAGTGCCTATGGGTTCATTACAGAGTAGCTTGGATGGAAGAATGACTGTCCTACAGTTTAAATACTTGACATTCTCTTCTAGACTGAGTCCTCCAATGGGAATGTTTTGGTTCTCAGTCCCAGAGGGAGCCCCTCCCACCCAATCACCATTGGCCTTGATTATTCCATGGTCCCAGGTCTTGGATGAAAGCCCAGAGATCTATCCTTTTGTTTGAAAGTTACAGCACTGAACAAAAGGACTAAGTCTGCTATGCACCATCTTGACCTTTCAAGGATGATGAAAGTTATAAATATGAATAAAGAACTGACCTTCTCAAAGCAATGGCTGTTGTTTTACCTGTTAAAGGGAGACTCAAGAGGTGAGCATTGAGGAGTTCCCCTCAGTGCTCTGAGTAAACCAACTCCATAAAGGACCCTAGTCGTTAGCTGATGGCTTTTCTGGCCATTAGTTAATGGCTACAACATACTAGAGACCAAAGCAGCCAGATACAGACCAGCCTGTCCATATCATGAACTGGCAGAATAGGTGGCAACCCACAGAGAGCGTTCACTCTCCAGCTGTGCTTTCTTCTGACTGGGGGCATCCATTCAATTCTATCTGCTGCCTTTGAGGCTCAGCCTATGCACAGCTGTACTTGGACAAGGGAGGTAGGATAAAGCACTAAGATAACATCCCACAGAGACCCACCAAGGAGTGGGAGCACCATATTCCACATACAGCCCCACCCAAGAGGAGCATACGCCATACATACCCAGCCAGGAGAGGGAAGACAAGGTCAAGGGTGGACATACTGCACTGGGAGCACAGGGGAAGGAAACCACCCAAGGTCCTTGTAAGACAGGCCTTGTGCTTGCACTGGAAGCAATGTTAAGGCTAGACCACAGAGCAGAAGTCCAGGAGTTGCACCAGTAAGCCTGATGCAAATGCCAGGGCCCCTCACTTTGGAATTCTTCCTCTTTGGGCCCTCTTCCAACTATGGATTAGTACAAAATATATTGTCTGACTTCAAAAAATGCGGACCTGATAATTCACAGGAAGAGAAAATTTGCATTAAATATGTATGGCAATTTAACACACTGTCATAAACTTGATCAATGTCAACAACTAAAATGAATGACCCTCAGCTTCCTTCAGTGATGACAGTAAAACTATAACTCCAAATCTCCACCTTTTTTTGCTGTCTTGACTTACCTCCTTCTGGTCATTTAATTCAGGGACAATGGTGGTGACTATGCCACAAGACATTTAATTTATCTTACAATTCTCAAGGCCCCTGAAGGCAATCCTTTCATAAAGATTAATGAGTTCACTCAGAGCTGTTGACACCATATATTAGTAAGACAGCAGGAACACCAACACCAGAAGTGTAAGCAAGACCAGCTTCAGGACAGAGCTCAAGGGGTCTTTTGTGATTTATGCAAGATACAGCAGCAAATGAAGAGAGGATCCCAGATTCTGAGCTCCCAGTCAGTCGTCATTTACATTTAAATACCAGCCAGAGTTCATCAAGGCCAGCTCTATCCTAAAAATTACTTAGACCTCCGGAGAGCACCCACCTCCACTGACTTTACATACAGTGTCAGAAATGAAAATGCACATCTGTGGGGAACCACTTGGCCTGGTATCAGGGACTGTGGCCCTGTGAAGAACAGGCCCTGAAAGGGGCCAGTAAGTCTCCCTGGAAAGCCAGGAAACCCAGGAGGCAGACAAGATCCAATACAGGCACAGGAAGTTCCCGTAAGTAATCAGGCACTATCTCCTCTGAAGGTTGTCCTGCTAAGACTGTCTCTGGGTTAATGTATACCAGAGATTTAGGTTTAAAGCACAGGATTGTCTTGCCCTCCCAACTTTGTGGCCATCTGGCGTCTTTCTGTCTAGTGGATTCTGACCTGAGGAAGATCTCTGTGTTTCCTCAATTGTTATCTATAGATAGTATCTGTTTTCTATTAACTATAGCCTTTGGCCATTGACTGATGAGTTTTGCATGCATAGTGTATACCCCTGCACATACCAATCCCAATAAAAGCCTCCAGAGAAGAGACATTGGGGTTCTTCTCCACTGGGAGATTAGCCAGTCTTTTCTCCCCAAGCAGATCATGCTTTGGTAGTCTAATTCCATCTGAGGCTCCGGGGGACATCGCAGGATGGTGTCCCCCACACACATCCAGCTATGGGAGAGAACAGCCTCATAGAACACCTGCTTGGAGCTGCATAGGAACTCCCTCCCCCACAGTCCTACACATCCTCTGTCCAGCCAGGAGGCTGTGTCTAGCCTTCCCTCAGAGAAGGGAGGAGGAAACTTCAAATCCCAATCTCAAAACTCTCAGGTTTGCACTCTAACCTATACCCACAATTTTAAAAACATCACTTGGGGCCAAGTATTTACTGCCTCCTATAGAGTTAACAAAGAGAAGTCTTACAACTATGGCAAATCAGCCACCAAAGAAGCTAGTTGACTGTTTGCCCCCAACCTCAGGTTTCTGCAAGTCTTCCCTCCATGAGGGCCTCAGGGCCAGAATTCCAGGTAGAAAAGGCTCTATTTTATAATGCTTCCATAGTTCTATCATCCCCAATCCCAATCTGTTTTATGTAGTGTATGTACCTCACAGAAGTAAATGCTTGTCTTCAAACAACTCTTAAACCTGCATGGTAACATCAGAAGGAAAGGGGCTGGGTGGTGAGCCAGTATGAAGCTACCTTGAAATCTGAAAGCCAGCAGGTGGCATACCTTGACCCCTACAGAGATGTGTACACCAACCAAACCACTGTAGACATTTTGCTCCAACTTTCTGGAGAGCAGGCCCCACAGGCAGTGTGTGTAATGACTGTGTTAGCTCCATTCACTTTTTCCATCATCATAACTCTGCCTGCTGTAAGAAATTGTTCTCTCTAGACTCAGCACACCAAAGTCCCACCTGTGAAGGAACTGCCAGAGTCCTGCAGTGGGTTCAAACAGATGAAACCAAACACCCACGTGGAGACAGGATACCTTACTGCAGGTGCTGGATGTCAACGAGTGATGACCTCAAGTCCCGCACTGCCACCCAAATTCTACCAGTTTTTTTAAAACTCATCAGCTTTACTCTGACTCAGAGGGAAAGCTATACCATCATCTAATGTTATTACCATGGAGAAAATGTAAAGTACCCATGACTCTAAGAACAGAAATGCAACCAAAAAGAAGGAACACTTTCTCAAACTTGAACAAACCTAACAGACAGTGCTCTACTAAGTGTTTTAAGCTTTGAGCCTCCACACCTCCTTACTGATTGCATACAGACTCTCTCTTGTCCTCGGCTCCAGACATTCACACAGCTTAGGCCCTCTTGAGGTTGCAGATGGGCCCAGAATGCGAAGAATGCCTCACCACTACCCATAGAGACCACCTGTGAAACTTTAAACCACAATGATGCTTAGAGCACATCAGAGTTAGGCATCCTACAACACCACCCTGTCTCATTCTCTATCTCCTTGTATCATTAAAAGGTCAGAGTATGTGAAAACACTTTCAAAACTATAGACCATTCTGTAAGTGTATACTGATGATAAAAATATCAAAGTGGGACCTCTATCCTACAAAAGGCAATAATTAAATCTTTTTTTCCTAAAGATTTTAGTTATTTATTTTTAGAGAAGGGAGAGAGAAAGAAAGGGAGAGACACATCAATGTGTGGTTGTCTCTCGAGTGCCCTACTGGGGGTCTGGCCTACAATCCAGGCATGTACTCTGACTGGAAATCGAGCCAGTGACCCTTTGGTTCACAGCCCAGAGCTCAATCCACTAACCCACACCAGCCAGGGCAAGCAATAACTGAATCTTCATGGAGTTTTTATAACAGATAATAAAGAAGCCCAGAGTGAACAAACAAGCTAAGTGAATTTTAAAACCATGTTAGTAATTCATATCAGAGCAAATCTATTTCATGTTTACAATAAGCACTACCACATATTTAAACCTAATAAGGTAGAATTTTACACGTGACCATGGAAAACTAACAAATAAAATGCAGGAAATGACACTTTGGGACAGAAAATGAACATCTGAATCAAATAAAGATTCCTCTGCTGAAAACTGATAAAAGCAATTTATTAGCTTCTTTGTAATAAAAAAATTAAGCACTAAATGCAAAGCCCGACCTTCTCAGTCAAGGAGTTGACTTATTTAGGACCAGGACATTTAAATTGATTTTTCTCTTGTATGTGTAACATATGGGAAACATTACCTATTATATTAAATAACCACTACTCTATTTTCTTTCCTATAAAGTTATATAAATAATACAAGGTGATTCATCTGAGACAATATAGGCTGTATCAACTAGACTATTCCACTATTGCTTCACATAAAGCTAGCCTGACAAGGGTGACACAAGATCAGCTCACCACTAGATTCCAGGCTACCTTCTCCCAAAATGAGACTGACGAGCACATGGGGTTCAGGGGCAGGGGCTACAGATGAAAAAAAAACAAGCAAGAGCTGAAGGCAAGCCAGTGCGACACGACACAAAGGTTCATATTTTGCCACAGTTCTCAACGCTCTTTGAATTTTAGACTCATTACCTAGTTAAAAAATTGTACTTGAAGAATCCATCAAGAAGACATAAACACTGTGAATATATATGCACCGAACGAAGAAGCATCCAAATATATATGAAAAATTTTGGAGGACTTCAAGAAAGATATTGACAGCAGCACCGTTATACTAGGGGATTTGAATACCCACTTGTCGAAAATGGATAGATCTTCCAAATGAAATATCAACAAAGATATTGCAAAACTGAACAATATCCTAATCAAATGCACTTAACTGATATACGCAGTGCCCTTCATCCCAAAGAAGCAAAATACACATTCTCTTCAAATGCACATGGAAGGTTTTCAAAGAGAGACCATATGATAGGATACAAAACAGGCCTCAACAAATTCAAGAAAATTGAAATCATAACAAGCATCTTCTCAGATCACAAGGGCCTGAAACTAGAAACTAACCCCAAGGAAAAAACTCAAAAACACTCAACTCATGGAGATTTGAGTAGCATGAAATTAAACAGGGAATGGGTTAAGAATGAGATCAAGGAAGGAATCTAGAAGTTTCTAGAAACAAATGAAAATGAACTCACAACAATCCAAAACTTATGGGAAATAGCTAATGCAGTCCTGAGAGGGAAGTTCATAGCAATACAGGCCTCCCTAAATAAGAACAGAAACATTTCAAATAAACAACCTAAACCTATACCTACAAGAACGGGAGAAACAACAAAGACAGCCCAGAGCAAGTAGAAGGAAGGAAATAACCAAGATCTGAGCAGAATTAAACAACATAGAGAATAAAACCACAATTCTAAGGATCGATAAATAAAGGAGCTAGTTCTTTGAAAAGATAAACAAAATCAACAAACCATTAAGCAGATTCATGAAGAAAAAAAGAGAGAGGATCCAAATAAACACACTCAAGAAATGAAAGAGGAGAGATTACAACTGATACCACAGAAATACTACAGACTGTAAGAAATTACTACAAAAAACTATATCCCAGAAATTTGAAAATCTACATGAAATGGACAAATTTCCAGAAAAATATAATTTTCCAAAATTCAATGAAGAAGCAGAAAGCCCGAACAGACCAATTAACAGATGACAAAATTGAAGGAGTAATCAAAAACTTGCCAACACCCAAAAGCCCTGCACGAGATAGTTTCACAGGAGAATTTTACAAAGCATTTTAGGAAGAGCTAACCCCTATCCTTCACAGACTATTCCAGAAAATTCAAGATGGAATACTCCCAAACTCTTTTTATGAAGACAGCATCATCCTAGTCCCAAAACCAGATAAAGACACAACAAAGAAAGAAAACTTCAGGCCAATATTGCTGATGAACATAGATTCTACTAAAATTCTCAACAAAATATTGGCAAACTGCATCCAACAACACATTAAAAAGATCATACACCATGACCAAGTGGGATTCATCCCAGGGATGCAAGGATGTTTCAGTATTCACAAATCAGTAAATGTCATACACCTCATAAACAAACACAAAGACAAAAATGACATGATCATATCAATAAATGTAGGAAAAACATTTGATAAGGTACAGCACCCAATTATGATAAAAACACTTAGGAAAGTGAGAATAGAGGGATCATTCCTCAACATAATAAATGCCATATACAAGAGACCTACAGCCAACATCATACTCAATGAACAAAAACTAAAAGCTTTACCACTAAGATCAGGAACAAGACAAGGATGACCATTTTTACCACTTCTATTCGACATAGTAAAGTCTCAGCCACAGCAATCAGACAAGAAACAGAAATAAAAGGCAACCAAATTAGAATGGAGGAAAACTGTCATTGTTTGCGGATAAGATGATAGTGAACAAAGAATATCCTATAGACTGCACGAAAAAACTATTCGAACTAATACTGAATCTGGCAAAACAGCAAGATACAAAGTCAATATTCAGAAATCAAAGGCATTTTTGTACACCAACAATGAAATAACAGAAACAGAAATCAGGAAAAGAATCACATTTGATATAGCAACAAGAAAAATAAAGTACCTAGGACTAAACCTAACCAAGGAGGTAAAAGACCTATACTCAGAAAACTACACAAAACTGAAGAAAGAAATTAAGGAAGACACAAACAAATGGAAACATATACCATGTTCATGGATTGGAAGAATTAACATCATCAAAATGTCCATCTACACAAAGCAATTTATGGATTCAACACAATCCCAAGAAAGTACCATTGACATATTTTATGGATATAGAACAAACACTTCAAAAATTTATATGGAACCATAAATGACCCTGAATAGCTGCAGCAATTTTGAGAAAGAAGAACAAAGGAGGAGGGATCACAATATGTGATATCAAACTGCATTACAAGGCCACTATAATCAAAACAGCCTGATACTGGGGTAAGAACAGACACATAAATGAATGGCAGAGAACTGAGAGCCCAGAAATAAACTCAAGTCTCTATGGTCAATTAATATTTGACAAAGGGAGAAGAAGCATAAAATGGAGTAAAAATAACCTCTTCAGATGTTGGGAGATCTGGACAGCTACATACAAAAAAATGAAACTGGATCACCAACTTACACCATACACAAAAATAAATTCAAGGTGGATAAAAGATTGAAATGTAAGTTGTGACACCATAAAAGTCCTAGAGGAGAACACAGGCAGAAAAATCTCAGATATTTCACACAGTAATATTTTCACTGAAATGTCCCCTAGAGCAAAGGACATGAAGAAAAGAATAAACAAATGGGACCTCATCAAATTAAAAAGCTTCTGCGCAGCTAAAGAAAACAGCATTAAAATGAAAAGAGAACCAACCATACGGGAAAACATATTTGCCAATGATATCTCAGACAAGGTTTTGATTTCCAAAATACACAAAGAACTCAAAAGACCCTACTCCAAGAACACAAACAACCCAATTAAAAAACAGGCAAAGGACTTGAACAGACACTTCGCCAAGCAGGAGATACAGAGGGCCCAGAGACATGAAAAGATGCTCAGCATCGTTAGCCATCAGAGAGATGCAAATTAAAACCACACTGTGATACCACTTCACACAGGTCAGAATGGCCATCATAAACAAATCAGCAAACAACAAGTGCTGGAGAGGATGTGGAGAAAAGAGAACCCTAGTGCACTCTTAGTGGGAATGCAGACGGGTACAGCCACTGTGGAAAACAGTATGGAATTTCCTCACAAAACTATAAATGAAACTGCCTTTTGAACTGGCAATTCCACTGCTGGGATTATATCCTAAGAACCTATGCACTCCAATGTTCATAGCAGCACGATTTACAATAGCCAAGTGCTGGAAGCAACCTAAGTGCCCATCAGTAAATGAATGGATCAAAAAACTATGGTACATTTACACAATGGAATACTATGCAGCAGAGATAAAGGAGCTCCTACCCTTTGAGACAGAATGGGTAGAACTGGAGAACATTATGTTCAGTGAAATAAGCCAGGCGGTGAAAGACAAATACCATATGATCTCACCTTTAAGTGGAACCTAATCAACAAAACAAACAAGTAAGCAAAATATAACCAGAGACAATGAAATTAAGAACTAAGTGACAGTAACTAGAGGGTAGGTGGGAGGGGGTAATGCGGGGAAAAGGGAGAAGGGTTTTCAGTAACAACTATAAAAGACACATGGACAAAACCAAGGGGGGGGGGTGGAAGCAAGGGAGGCAGGTGGGAATGGCTGGGGTGGGAGGAATGGTGGGGGTGGTAAATGTAGACAATTGTACAATAAAATAATTTTTAAAAAAATAAAAGACTTTAACGCCCAATGGGCTTTTGTGCATGGACAGCAACACTCAGTACTATTCATATTTTAGTGCTCTATTTAATTAATAGGTTTAAATAAATACAATTTTAAAAAATAAAATAAATAAATAAAAGGACACATGGACAAAACCAAGGGGTATGGGGTCAGGGGAGGAAGGTTGGGATGGCTTTGGCAGTGGGGAATAGTGGGGGGGAAATGCAGATAGCTGTACTTGAACAATAAAGTTAAAAAAATAAAGTAAAATATTGTCTTTGTCAAATTCTTCATAAACTATCCCCGTGAGCCCTGTCTGGTATGGGTCAGTGGAATGAGCATCATTCTGCAAAGCAAAAGGCTACTGGTTCAATTCCTAGTCAAGAGCACATGCCTAGGTTGCGGACTGGCCCCTGGTCCGGGCACATACAAGATATAACTGAATGAGGTTTTTCTCTCACTTGCACATTTCTTGACCTTCCTCCCTCCCTTCCTCTCTATCTAAAAATAAATAAATAAATTCTTTAAAAATTAATCTTAAAAAATATAACTATCCTAGAGGCACAACCTGTTCTTCATAGGAACAGATATTAGACCAATTTTGTAGGTTAGAAAACAAGAGAGCAGTAAAGTATCAACTTAAGAGTTAATTTATGCTGGGAAGCAGCATGGAGGAAATGGCCTAAGGCTGGCTGCTACTTCATGAGAGGTCCTGAGCAAATCAGATGAACTGCTTGTCCCTAAAACAAGGTCCTAGCCAAAACAATTCCCATATCAACCATGGATGCAATCAAATTTCTGTCACTGTTAAAATAATTATACTTAAAGTAGAGAAGAAACTCCTTGGCAACACCATCAAAAAAGACTAATCCGCATAAAAGTTCAATTATCATTTTATAGGTCTCCCTAACAAAATTACGGCCAGCGTGTAGACATACAGCAACTTTCAGGCTTGTGACAGTCAAGTGAATATGACATTAACAGGTGGACTATTCACATCTGTGGGTCTAGGGGTGAGGAACAAGGTGTATAAACAGGACTGCCCTCAATTCACCCAGCTGTTGGGTCATTCAATTCGGGTGGTAGGTTCTTCAGAGAAAAGTCCAGCAAGTCTTGCTGGAGCTGTTGAAATCAACATCCTTTTCCTATGCACTTACTCAGGTCCTTCCTTACCTTTATATGATTGATGGGACTCAGGAGTTTTAACAAAAACCCTGTTATGAGCCAGAGTAGGCCAGAGGGTGGGAGCAATGGAAGGAGAACCCCAGGGATAAAGGGCCCATATCCCACACAACTCTGGAGAATGCAGAGCTAACATCAGTGCTGGCATAGCTCCACCCATGGCCTCCATGCACTTTTGCACTGAGCAATCCTTGCCCTTCCTGTGCTCCTCCCTGTGAGACAGGCATTACCCGGTTTTATAATAAAGACATTGAGGCTGGCAGGACAGAGCCAGTAGCTAAAACAAGATCCAGAGACAACTCATCTACTGCTCTATCCATCAAAGCCTAAGACCTGCTGAAAGTACATGATGTCCCCTAAGTCCCAGAAAATTTACTGTACTTAGGATTTTTTAAGAGAAAATAGCTTTACATGAACTTATTTTCCAATGGCAGATGTTATGCCTCTCTCTAAATGAGAAATCAAACCCAGGTGAGGGCTGTCCTACAGAAGTCAAACCCAGGTGAGGGCTGTCCATATGCCTGCAGGGTCACACCACACTTCCAAGGACCAGTACTAAAGGTGAAAAGGGCTGTGGCCATGGTGTCCTGAACCAGGTGCGGTGCCCAGTGTGATGACTCCTGGCACAGCCATGATCAGGGCTGCAATCAGGACAGCTAGACAGACTGAAGGCTGAGTCTGCCAAGGAAGGGGGCCTTGAAGGAGCCCAGGTATAGGTGTCCATCATGTTCATGCACTTCGCTGACGTAGATGGCCGCTTGCCCATCAGGATCATGTAGGCTTCTCCAGAAGGCCCCACTGTCGCTGAGTTCTAGGACGAGGCTATACCATGGCAGAAACTTCATCACCATCTCCTGACTAAACAGCTGGAAGGGAAGCACAATGTGAAAAGAGTTTATCTTCTGACTAAGAGACTGTAAGTAGATCCAACCTTTTAAAAACAAGACAAGAGGCCCACAATGAAGTAGCTGATAGTAAGCTCCACATCTCCAAACCAAGACTAAACTTGTAGTTTAGGCTCTCCCACAAATGAAATCTTAAGCCAGTCAATCAGAATCCCCCCACCAGCACTAGTTAGGTAATCTGTCTGGTAGACCCCTGTTGTCCTCTAAAGGAAAGTGCTCTTGCAATTACCAACCTGATTTTTACTTAGCATGACGTATTTGTTCCTGCTCCCTTCTGCCTGTCAAAGTCTCTCATTTTGTACAACTCCTTGGAGCTCCTTTCTGTCTTTGAGACTGGATCCTGCCTGGTTCTTGAATCACTGAATAAAGCCAGTAAGCTCTTTAAAATTTACTCAGCTGAATTTAATTTTTAAAAGACCCCCCACTCCCTAGCCCCTCACCACTTGGAAAGGGCTCAGCTCCTCCAGTAAAAGGGAAGCCATATAGGACAGAGCTAGGGATAAACCAGCTCCCAATTCCTAGCACAGGGCTTGTCCCACAGCAGGTCTAAGTCCTGCCCACTGTGTAGATCAGGCAAGGTGCCTCCTGTCATTTGCATACAAGAGGCACGGCTAACCACGCACAAACAAGGACAGTGGCTGTCTGACAGTTCTTATGTGATACCCACCAAGCTTGCCATGTAGGTACCTCTCCGGATGACCTGGCTGAACACAGAGAAGCACAAATCACATCCGAGGAAGACACAACATGAGGCCAAGATCATGTCCGAGGAAGACACAACATGAGGCCAAGTTCTAGAGCAACTCAACCCCAGAATGCCAGGTTAAAACCAGCACAGCCCCACCAGAATAAATGCCAAGCCCTCGGATGGTATTTAAGATATTTTGGCTGTACATCATGCAAATGCTGGTTCATGTAAAAGAACCTCAGCAGGTCAAATGAACATGTCCCTGCCCTATGAAACATGACAATGGTTCTAGGCTCTCCTTGCAGCCAGTGTCAAGATCAAACACTTCTATGCTGAGCAGGCACCTTCTAGAAGCCTAGCCCTTGGCTCAGCTGGGCCAAGAGGCCCACAGGGGTATTGAAGGGTTTTAGGCAAAGAAAAACAGATAGTAACATGTAATATCTGGCAGAACAGAAGGATACCCGTAAGAAATGATGGACGACACCACTACATGAGATGAACAAATGAAAATTAATAGGCAGATGTCTGCCTTTTTTTTTTTTTTTTTTTTTTTTACTTTTTGTTTCTCTTTTAAAGATTTTATTTATTTATTTTCACAGACAAGGGAAGGGAAGGAGAAAGAGAGGGAAAGAAACATTAATGTGTGGTTGCCTCTCATGTGCCCCCTACTGGGGACCTGACCCACAATCCAGGCATGTGCCCTGACTGGGAATCAAACCAGTGACCCTTTGGTTCACAGGTCCACACTCAATCCACTGAGCTACACCAGCCAGGACTACCTTCTAATATAAGGAAAAACAGCTACACAATCACAAATGTCCAATAATGTCTCCTAGTCACTGGAAATGTTCAGACATACAAGGGGACTGTGTTCTAGAAGGTTCTATAGCAATCAATCAAAGATGCATTACAGCTCAAAATATTCCATAAAACTTCCCAGGACCCATGAAATGCTACTTTCCTTCAGCCATCACTCCTCCCCTCTCTACTCTCTCCATCTTATCCCTAAAGAGATCTCCTACCTTCCCATTAGTTTAACTAGTCACTTTTCTAGAAAGTTCTCAAACTTCTACCTCTATTTTCTGATGCCCAGGGCTAAATTTCCCACTGCCCAGGACCAATCTCTACCTGTACTTTCTAACAGCTCTTCAAATTCAACAGACTCCTCAGCTCAGGAGATGGGGCTCCTGACACCAGCTGCTGACACCAGAAAGTCAGCCTCACATTTAATCCCTCTCTCAAACCCTGCAGGCCCAGCATCAAGGCGTCTTGTCATCTGCTGTGCATGTACCACCCCTTCCCTAAACTCTCCCCTCTACCTCTCCTGGCTACTCCAACCACCTCCACACAGGCTCCCAAACCTAGTGGAGCCCTACTACAGGCTGTTCTCCACAGAGTACCTTCAGTTATCTTTTTAAAACACTATTTGTAGTACATTACTCCTCTCTCAAACAATTCAGCCAAGCAGCAAGCAGCTTATGGGTCAGAACAGGGAAGATGTCTGCAGACCAGGGAGTCAGTCCAAACAGGGTGAGGGAGGCCATGCCAATGGAAGGGAGAGGGTAGTAACACAGAGTACAGTGTCAGAGCTCAAACAGGCTGAGACAGTTTCCCCACAGTGGGGTGGCCTGGCACAGGCTATCAGAGCACAGGCAGGATGAAGAGCGTGTTTATCTGAGAGACAGTCATGCAAATATCAGGGCCCTTCAGAAGAAAGCCTGGCCCCCTCACATAGTCGAGAGGAGAAAGGTTGGTGCTAGAGCCCTGGCAGGGGCCATGTGACAATGGCTACAGATTGGTGACATTTGGGGAATTGATCAAATAGGTATGAAGGATATTGAGATCCTTTCTATATACAAACACAGAAAGGGAAAAAACTACAATAAGTCCTGTGGTATTGGACTAGTAATAAAGATACCAGCATTATTTATGGTTTTCAATTTAAATAAACAGATGAAAATGTTGGTAAACATGTTTATACACACTATATATGTATATATGTGTATATATATGTCTACACATGCATACATTCTCTGCTTTGTCCACTGAGGGGCCCTGGGAGCAGTGATACCCAAAAAAATCAATGTGTACCCTTAGCCCAGATTTCTTCTAGAAAGAACCAGGACTCCTTGGGCAAATGGATGATTCTAAGAATAGTAGGTACATGTCCAAAGTCAAGAAGCCACACTGAAGGGGCTCCCACTGGACAAAGCTGGACAGCTGAGCAATCAAAATAAATAATGAGCCCTAGCTGGTGTGGCTTAGTGGATTGAGCACCAGACTGCAAACCAAAGGGCTGTGGGTTCGATTCCCAGTCAGGGCACATGCCTGGGTTGCAGGCGAGGACCCCAGTATGGGGCATACAAGAGGCAACCACACACTGATGTTTCTCTCCCTCTCTTTCTCCTTCCCTTCCCCTCTCTAAAAATAAATAAATAAAATCTTTAAAAATAAAAAAATAATGATAGTAACAGATTATACAACCCATTGAGTATAATAAGCAACCATGAGATCATACTGATATTTACCAAGTTATAAAGTACCTCCCCACAAATACTTGTTAATTACAAATGGAAAAAGAATGACTTCACAGAAGCCTGGCATTCGCCACTTAATCAGGAGATAAACGTTGCCACTACTAGCATGGGACACAGTTACATCACTTCCCTCCTGACAAGACATACTGAAAACCCAACTTCACTTCTGTGATCTCCCTGCCAGGGATACATAACCTGAATCTAAGCATGATAAATACCTGACAACTCAAATGGAGAGGCATCATGAAACATAACTAACCTGTAATCTACCAATAGGTTAAAACTGAGGAATTGTTCCAGACTGAAGGAGAATTAAGAGATGTGCTAACTACAGGCCACGCCTGATCCTGGACTGAATAACTAAAGGACATTATTGGGGCAACTGAAACAACCTGAACTGGATGTGTTGGACAGTTACAGGTATCCAGGTAAATTTCCTGTTTGGACAGGTGGTCATAAGGGAGAATGTCCTAGTTGTAGGAAATAAACTAACATATCTAAGGATGATGGGGCATCAGGTTGACTACTTACTTGTAAACAGTTGGTGAAAAAATTCTTTGTAGCCTTCTTGCTACTTTTCTAAGTCAGATATTGTCTTAAAACTTAAAAAAAAAAAAAAAAAACCCACCCTCAATGACTTTGATTACATTTTGAATAAAATCTAACCTCCTACAAGGCCTGTGATCCTGGAAATATCTCAGAATGGGGCATCAGATCAACAACTTACTGGCAAACAGTTGGTGCAAAAAGGCTTTTTGTACCCTTCTTGTTAATTTTCTAAGTCTGGTATTGTCTCAAAACTTAAAAACAAAAAAATCTTTGATGATTTTGATCACATTTCACCAGGAACACATCCTGCCACTCCAGTTCTGTCTCATATTTACAGTCTCAGCTCTCTAATCACTCATGTATTCAGTAATAACTTCTGAGTACCTACTGTGTGCCATATACTGTTCTCAGTAATGAGAACAAAGGAGTGAACTAACCAGAAAATAATACCTGCTCTGGGACCTCCAGTCAAGATGGCAGCACAGGTAAACATGGCTAGCCTCCTCGCACAACCACATCAAAATTAAAACTAAATTATACAACAATCATCACTCAGAATCATCAGAAATCAAGTTGAATGGAAGCCTGACAACTATGGAATTACAGAAACCACATCCATTCAGACTGGTAACAGGGGGCGCAGACACACAACAGGCTAGTCCCAAATCCACATGTGTTGAATAAAAAATTGGGAGGGATATCTCAGGAGCAAGAAGTACTAGCCCCAAACCAGGAACCCCACACCAGAGTTCCACTGCCAGGAAGATAAGTCCCCATAATGTCTGGCTGCAAAAACCAGTGGGGACTGAGTCATTGGGGGAAAATTCTAGAGTCCCAAGTAGTTCCTCTTAAATTAAGAACCCACACATGGACTTACTAAGACTTGCTCCCTCTGAGCTCCAGAACCAAGGTAGCAGCTTGAAAGGTACCAATGGCATACAGGGAGGAATTGAAGTACCTGGCATCAAGGGAAAGCTTGGAGACAGCTTTCTCCCAGACAGGAAGGCAGGAAGAGGCCATTGTCCCTTTTCTGAACCCTCCCTCCACAGAGCCACAAAGCCAGTAGGTGGGTGCTACATCTGAGACTCCATCAATCTGGCTATAATAGTTTGCCCTGCCCCAGAGATCCTGAGACTCCAAGCTGCTAACAAACAGAGACTTTTCCATATGAATGGCTGGTCTTGATTCATGCTTCACAACTTCCTAAATCATCTCAAACAAGCAACAGCTGACCTCCGCGAGCCCTCCAGACCCCCATACCTCTTGCTAAATAGCCTAGGCCCGCATTAGTAGCAGCCCCCCTGATTCACAGCTTAGCTTCAACTGGAAATCTCCAAGCCCAGTACAAATAGCAGCCATCTCAGATTGCTTTATAGCCCAGGCAGGGTGGGCCAGGGCAAAAGACAGAGTGTGGCCAGCTTGGCCTGCACCACCTGGGAAACCCCAGAACCTGTACATCCAGTGGACAACTACAGACCACAACAGAGCACTACCACCCTAAACCTGCACAGCTGATCCTGCATGAGAGTGGAGGTTGGTGGTCAGTGGTTACAGCCAGTCCTTGCAGGTGACTGACTTGGGTAAATCCCTCCCATTGACCTGCCAACAGCAATCAAGGCTCAACTACAAGAGAAGGGTGTAATCAGCCTGCATGAAAGGCACACCTCGAGGACCCAGCTTGGGTGATAAGGGATGCTGTGCCACTGGACCCTATAGGACACCTACTACTTCAGGCCGTGTTACAAAGACAGGAAGTCATAGCGGCTCTACCTAATACCTAGAAACAAACACAGGGAGGCTGCCAAAATTAGGAGACAAAGAAACATGGCCCAAATGAAAGAATAGATCAAAACTCCAGAAAAAGAACTAAACAAAAGGGAGATAAGTAATCTATCAGATGCAGAGTTGAAAACACTGGTTATAAGGATGCTCAAGGAATTTACTGAGGACCTTGACACCATAAAAAAGATCCCGTCAGAAAGGAAGGATTCACTAATGAAGCCAAGAATCAAATCAATAATTTGGAACATAAGGAAGAAAGAAACAACCAACCAGAACAAGAAGAAGAACAAAAAATCCAAGAAAACAAGGATAGTGTAAGCAGCCGCTGGGACAACTACAAAGTGTTCCAACATATGCATCATAGAGGAGCTAGAAGGAGAAAAGAAAGAGCAAGAAACTGGAAATCTATTTGAGAAAAATAATGAAAGAAAACTTCCCTAATTTGGTGAAGGAAATAGACATGCAAGTCCAGGAAGCACAGTCTCAAACAAGTGGATGCAAAGAGGCCCCACTCCAAGACACATCATAATTAAAATGCCAAAGGTTAAAGATAAAGAAAGAATCTTAAAAGTAGCAAGAGAAAAGCAGTTAGTTACCTACAGAGGAGTTCCCATAAGACTGTCAGCTGATTCTCAAAACAAACTTCACAGGCTAGAAGGGATTGCAAGAAATATTCAAAGTCATGAAAAGTGGGAACCTGCAGCCAAGATTGCTCCACCCAGCAAAGATATCATTTAGAATTGAAGGGCAGATAAAAAGCTTCCCAGACAAGAAAAAACTAAAGTTCATCATCACCAAACCATTATTATATGAAATGTTGGACTTATTTTAAAAAAAGAAGATCAAAACTATGACCAATAAAATGGCAATAAATACATAACTATCAACACTTGAATCAAAAAAATTAACTAAGACTTCCGGCCAAGATGGAGGCGTAGGCAGACACACTGTGCCTCCTCTCACAACCAAAATTAAGGACAACAAATATTTAGAAACAAGAAAACAACCAGAACTTATAGAAAATTGAACTGTACGGAAGTCCAACAACCATTCATCCAGACCGGTAGGAGGGGCGGAGTCGTGGCAGGAGAAGGTGGAGGTGCGGGAGCGCAAGCAGCAGCGGCTGGCAGTTCCCCGGTGCACAGGCGGCGGCTGGCGGTCCCTGGGCCCACAGGCAGCAGCTGGTGGACCCCGGGCACAGGGGGACAACTGTGCAGACCCAGTGAGGCCGCACAAGGTGGCTGGCTGACCAGGTGGTCCCACTTTCGTGCACGCAGACGGTCCAGGCAGAGGGGAAGTGGCGGAAGGGACTGAATCCAGGAGAGAGCGGAGCAGGCGCCATTGTTCCCTCTCAGACCCCGCCCCCACATACAGCGTCACAACCCAGCGACTGGGCTGCCCCGCACTGGGAAGCGCCTGAGGCTCCACCCCTCACTACATTATAGCCGCGACCAGACTAAAACCAAACCAAAACAAAACAAAAACAAAAAAAAAAACACCAAAAATGGCTCAAACCAGAGAACCAATCAAAGCCCCAGAGCCAATTCCTCTAAGCAGTGAAGAGATAGCCAACCTATCAGATGCACAGTTCAAAGCACTGGTCATCAGGATGCTCACAGAATTGGTTGATTTTGCTCACAAATTAGATGAAAAAATGCAGGCTACAATCCGTGAAATGAAGGAAGATGCATGGGGAACTGATAGAAATGGAAGGAAAACTGGGACTCAAATCAATGGAGTGGACCAGAAGGAAGAAACTAACAACCAAACAGAAAACGAGGAAGAAACAAGAATTCAAAAAATGAGGAGAGGCTTAGGAACCTCCAGGACATCTTTAAACGTCCCAACATCCGAATTATAGGGGTCCCAGAAGGGGAAGAAGAAGAGCAACAAGTGGAAAACTTATCTGAACAAATAATAAAGGAGAACTTCCCCAATCTGGCAAAGGAAATAGACTACCAGGATGTCCAGGAAGCTCAGAGAGTCCCAAAGAAGCTGGACCCAAGGAGGAACACACCAAGGCACATCGTAATTACATTAGCCAAGATTCAAATGAAGCAGAGAATTCTAGAAGCAGCAAGGGATAAGGGGACAGTCACCTACAAAGGAGTTCCCATCAGACTCTCAGCTGATTTCTCCAAAGAGACCTTCCAGGCAAGAAGGGGCTGGAAAGAAGTATTCCAAGTGATGAAAGTCAAGGACCTACAACCAAGATTGCTCTACCCAGCAAAGCTGTCATTTAGAATGGAAGGGCAGATAAAGTGCTTCTCAGATAAGGTCAAGTTCAAGGAGTTCATCATCACCAAGCTCTTATTATATGAAATGTTAAAGGGACTTATCTAAGAAAAAGAAGATAAAAATACGACAGTGAAAAGACAGCAAACTCACAGCTATTAAGAACCATACCTAAAACAAAAGCAAACTAAGCAAACATCTAGAACAGGAGCAGAACCACAGAAATGGAGATCATATGGAGGGTTAGCAACAGGAGCATGGGAGGAGGAGAGAGGGGGAAAAGGTACAGAGAATAAATAGCATAGACGGTGAGTAGAAAATAGACAGGGGAGGGCAAGAATAGTATGGGAAATGTAGAAGCTAAAGAACTTATGACACATGGACATGAACTAAAGGGGGGAATGTGGGTGGGAGAGGGTGTGTAGGGTGGAGGGGAATGATGGGGGAGAAATGGGACAACTGTAATAGCATAATCAATAAAATATATTAAAAAAAAACAAAAAATAAACTAAGCAAATAAGAAAAAAAGAGACGGACTTACGGATACTGAGAGTGTTTTGATGGTTGCCAGGTGGGAGGGGAGTGTGGCAGAATGGGTGAAGTGGTGAGGGAATCAAGAAGTACAAATAGGTAGATACAGAACAATGATGGGGATGTAAAGTACGGTATAAAAAATGGAGTAGCCAAAGAACTTATACACATGACCCATGGACATTAACAATGCAGTGAGGAGTGCCTAAGGGAGTGGGGGGTATTGGGTAGAAGGGGGAAAAGGAGGAAAAGTTGGGACAACTGCAATAGCATAATCAATACCCGCTCAGAAGAAGCACACATTCTATCAAGGGAAAGAAACAAACACCCACCACTAAGAGATTACATCCTTGCTGTAGGAAAATTGACAGGTACAGGAACTAAACACTTACTACACTCAGAAAAGTGCACATTGTACATATTCTCATTACATTTTTACATCACCTATTGAATTCCCATTTCACTGATGGAGAAATTGAGGCAGAGAGACCATGACATCCGCCCATGGTCCCACAGTTGATGTAGTCTTCTTCAAAATCCCTCTTCTTGCCCACCATACTATTCTGCCTCCTCCTAGGTTCCAATGGGAACAGATTCTGGCTCTGAAGCCAACAAGACAAAGAAAGGGAATGTGTTGTTTCTGAACAGATTATGATTTTCTACAATGATCCATTAAACTCAAACAACACTGAAAGCCATGGGCCAGCCTGACTAAACAGGTGTATGCAGCCCCTCTCTAGGGTCTAGACATAGGTCCTGGCACCACATGGGCTCAGGAAGCTGCCTGGCACCTTCCAGGACTTTAAGTTACAAATATTTTATTATCTATTAAAATATTCAACATCAATTTCAAATACTATTCAGTCTATACAGTGGAGCTTTTCAGAAAATAAGATTGCTTTCTGGAGAAAGCACCTGACAGTATCAGCAAATTACTTAGCCCCATGATAAAACATGTTAAGTTACATTGGGGCATTTCATGGACATCACTGGAAAAAAGGGTAGGATGACGAACATTTAAAGGCTATATTGAAAGGGTCATTTAAAGGTTATATTGAAGGGCTACTGGTGAGGGTGGATGATTTTTTTTTTTTAAAAGAATTTAGTGTGCAACATCCTATAGAAGTGGGTGACTGACCAAGAAGGTAGGAGGGAGCAAAGCAGAATGAGGTGCAAAGGTGAGTGGGTTTACATGTATGGCCACAAGAAGACTCATCTGATAACCCTCTGAGGAGAAGCACTGTCATCTGCTAGTAGGAAGGAGAAGGCCAGGTTGCAGAGTTTGGAGGACAGAGGAGAAGGTCTAAAAAAACCCATCTCAGAGCAAGAGTGAGGATGACAGGAGGATATAGGCCCCAAAAGGTCATGATGGTAAGAGTGATGATAAAAACATCCAGACCTGAAAACCAGAAGAAAAAAAATCAGAGTCCAAATGTTTAAGTTTACATGTCAAGCTGAAAAATAAAAGGTGTATTAAAGAAGTCACTTTAGGAGACCATTCCGCATGGTGTGGGCCCAGCTCCCAGTGGAAAGCAAGGTCCAATGCACAGGACCCACACCTATGGATAGGTTCTCTCATGGGGAATCAGGCCTGCATTGTACCTAAGCCTCTTTGAGACTTGCTTTTGCTAAAACTCCCTCACCCTGAATTGAGGCAGCAAGTGCCTACTGTAACTTCCTAAAATCTGTGCTAAACCTCCCCAGTATGGAGTGTAACTGGTTCAACCACTTTTGCCCTTGGTCTGAAACATCCTTCTCTTTGAAGTAATTAACGGGATCCTCTCCTTTGTTTTCTGTAAAAGGTAACCACATAAAGCGAAACTGTGCATAGTAAATGAGGACCATCATGTAATGTGCCCAGAAAAGCAATAAAAGGTTGTCAAGGCAAGGGTCGGGGTGCTCTCCTCTTGAGAGAGTGGCCAAGGTGCTCCAAGGCACTCTCCCCTTGAGAGAATGGCCATGCCGTCCCTTTTCCTCCACAGGTCTCAGTAGTCTATGTGCATTTGTCTTGTGTCTCATCCATAATGTCACGGACCCCAGTCTACATCAGTCACTAAAAGTACTAAATATTATACGCAGAACTAGAATTTCCAGAGCTATAAATCAAAAGAGATCATAATTGGGTGTATCTTCTAATTATAGTTTTGGTTTTTGAAATTATAGTTTTCAGTTACCTTAAAAATCATTCTTTTAATACTAGGTCTCTCGGATAAGAAATCCAACATTGAAAACCCAGGGTTGGAGCGAATGGTTGCCATGCAGACCCAGTACCCTCCAGAACTGCTGGGCCGGATGTTGTCTGGGAATCCAGGCAGGTTCTCTACGAACAGGTCAGACCCTCCCTTCATCAGGCCAGACACGTAGAATCTGAAAAATTCACCCAAGCAGGTAGGTATGAGCAGCAGCCCCCCAATTTAAGAAAAAATTTTAGCCAAGCACCAAATTAGTCTTGGTTCCAGTAAGTTCATGGAAACAACTATAAACATGTCCATTATAAACAAAGGTATACCTACTGAAAGAAGTACTCATGAACCCTGGGTCCAGCTAGACAGAGCTTCAGGAAAAGCCAGTGGACAAAGACCCACTGATAGGGAAAGGAACCTTGGATGCACAGTCAGAATTAAATTAAAAGTCTGCAGACTGTGACACTCAAGTAGTCTGAGAAATGGGAGTAAAAAATGCACTCAAGTTTGTCGTTTATAATTTTTACACAAAGGAGAAGGTGCCCTGCTGATTCTCAGATTCTGTCCATTGACACCTCCATGCCCATCCTGGGCACAAGGAGCTCTGGTGATCAATGATAGCCCCACAGATACTACACACACCTTCTTATCCTTGCCATGGTTGTCTCTGCCACTAGGATGAAGTCCTCTGCAGGAGAAAGCTGCACTCCATTAGGGAACCGCAACTGGTCCAGTAAAACCTTTACTTCCTTGGTCTCTGTATCATACTCAAGCAGGCTGTGGATGCCAATAACAAAGGGTCACACAGGGAGAGTACATGACTATCCCACTGGCTGGAAACCCTGCTCCCCTCTGGGCAGGGACCTGAGAAAGCAGACTCAGCCTTACACTAGAATGAAGGCCCCTGGTAGCTCCCTGCTCAAGTATGGCTCAAGGTTGGTCTCTACGGGCCCTTCCCCATCCACGGCAGCCCCAGGCACCCTCCTCCAGACATCCCCCAGTCAGGTCTCTCATTGACCTGGGAGCTGGCTCAGCAGCAGGGAGGCCACCATGGCTCCAGCCTCACAGAAGTCCTCCTTTAGAGGGATGACCTAAAACCTAGGCCTGCCTGTAGCTCTTTTCCAAAATGCATAGACCACAACTGACATGGACTGGCCTATTTTTATTTCTTCTCATCAAAGAGAAAGTAAGACCATCTTCCTCTGTTCTGTTGCATCCATCACCCATTTCCAGAAGCCATTAAGGTACTATTGAAATGCTCAAATATCATGCTCAGAAATACTCCCAAGATTTCCAGAAGTAATAGCTCTGCTAAAGTTACCTTGCCTGACTAATAATCTTACTAAGCAGAAGATATCGCATACATACTCACCGCCCATCATCTGTTCCTTCCATAACCAGAAGCAGATAATCTCGTCTTTGCCACTTGCTGCTGGAATCCGTAAAGTAAATTTTCCTCCCATCCCGAGTTATTGTAAGATCGTTCACAAAGGACATTTTCCGCCCCTCAATGGGTGTGTCAGAGGACAGCAACAATTTCACTTCACCTGAAGTAGCAAAGAAAAAAAAGAAAGGAAGAAAGTAAAGAAAGGAGGGAGAAGGACACCTGCTTTCATTCTAAGAACCTGTACCTCAATTATTTCAAAATATTTATTAGCCTGACTTAAAAAGAAAAAATAAAATGAGCTTCTCCATGCCACATGTCAGAACTTATTCCTTCTTACAGTAAAAACAATGTTTTTCTTTCTTTCATCTGTTAACTGATGAATTTTTCTTAGACTACATTAAAGCAAAACCCTTCCTCTAAGGATTAGGAATTTTTTCTTATCGAGACTAACTGACTAAAAATCTATTAGAAGTCTTAGGTAAAAGGCAATTTTCTATTTGTCTGAAAGAAATATAAAATGTTCTATTCATTTGCTTTTAAACAAAGAAGTAAGAAAGGTAGTAAGTTTTTTAAAGAGCAGAATAAACATTTGTTAAGTGCTAAGCTCTTTCCATGTATAGCACTTAAACTCTCACAACAATCCCACAAGGCAGGCAACTACATTATCCCTATTCATAAATGAGGAAAGTGAGCACAAAGAGGACAAATAACTTACATAGTCACAGAGCCAGTCAATGGCACAGTAAACCCATGCAGTCAGTCTCTAGTGCCTGAACCCAGGGTCCCATGAACCACCCGTGATAAACCCCTCCATTATAGCACCCTCCCCTGCTAAAGCATATACAGCAAATGTTACACTGCTGGTCAGGGTGACATCCTGACCAGTCAGGGGAGAGGAATGAGAGGAAGAGTTGGAGAAAGAAAATGAAGGCAGAGACAAAGGGTAAAGTTAAGAAAAGACTGAGAAGCAGAAAAACAGAAAGACAAGACATAAAGAAAGACAGAGAAAAATAAAGATGGAAGGAGGAGGTCTAACATCCTCAAAATAAGTCCTATTGAGGCCTGTGGCCGAAACACAAACACCAGAGGAAATTAGGTACTAACTAAATGAACATGAATGGGAATTTATGTGCTATTTATATTAGCTGATATTTGTAAGGTAATGCTTTTAGTACTAATCAATAAGTAAGAGAATACAAGTGTTTCCAGTAGACTGTATTGAACAAATTCTATTAAATCCACTTATGTACATACTATTTTAAAAATCTGATATCATCACAGAAGCAAACAAAATATTGTCACATACGTTTCCAGGGATTTACTTCAAATAGTCCCTTATATGCATCAGCCACAAAGAGGGTCCCATTGGGCCCCACTCGGATGCCCAGCGGTCTCCCACAGGTAGGTTCATCATCTCGGGTTTCTAGAGAAGCAAACAGACATAATTTGGTGGCAGGTCTTGATTCTGTCTGTGCCCCCATCAATATACAGGCACCTCATCTATCCCTTCCTAACTACTCATAGTGCTGTAGAGAACAAAAAAGACCATGACATTGCAGACAGACCCACCCCCCAGTATTACAGTACACTAGATTTTAGGACAACTGTCCAGTATATCCAGAGGAGCCACCTGAGAATCCAGATCTGGATATAAGCACAGCAACTGATACCAAAGAATCATGTTCACATCAGCACCTTGAGACCTAAACAGTTAACTCAGGTACATCACCAGGAATCAGGCTTCAACTCTAGAATCCCCCCAGAACCTCAGGAGTTGGGAGGTTAATCCCAATAGCCTCCCCATCTAGAAGTATGATGGCTTTCTCTCCACCTGGTATAAAGGGAAAGTTACTATTTTATTCCTTAGATTAACTCTCTTGCTCTACTACCTACACTCTTTTAAAACCTATGGCAATGCGTATTTACTACAAGGTGCTTACTGCACAGTGCCCACTGTGGAGAGCTTACTGTGAGGTGCTTACTGTAAGTACTTACTAAAGGATGCCCACTGTAGGGTGTTTACTATGGAGTGCTTACTGCAGAGGAGCTTATAGCAGAAGCAGGGGCGCTTGCCATAGAGTGCTTACTAGAGGTATTTAGAGATATTTCCATAGAGTGGAAAAAGGCAGGGTACAGAACCAAATGCAGGGTATGATTCTATCCCCCATAACCGTGGATGGCTGTAAGTATCCATGAACTGAAAGATATCTGAAAAGTTATTCATTAAAATGTCAATAACAGTTACATCTGAAAAAAATCTGAGGTGATTTTTTTTCTTCTTTGTACCTTTGCATTGTTTGCATTTGACAATGAAAATGCATCATTTTTACAAAAACATTCTAGCTATTAAAAAGGGATAAACGAATATGAAGTCAGGACTACTGGTGTTTGAACAATAAGATTATTCTAATATTCTAAGTTTTCTAAAATCGAAGTGACTTCAGCGTATTTTTACTTTGAATGACACTGCTGAAATTTCTGAGAAGCTAAATCAGGAATCGTATTTAAGCATCCAAGTAATGACAAAGCCAACTGCTTTGCTCTAGTAGCACTCAGACAACACCTATTAATCTCCAAGTTTCCTCAAAAGTGAGCACAGGCCTCTGCAGAATGGCAAGTGCTGGGGCTGAGAAGTAACCAGCACGTGCCATGGTCACTGCCTTGCTGTGAAACTGACATGAAAGATGACAACCAGGCACCATAAGGTCCAAGGACCACTGGCAAATAAAGAGTACTTGGTAACACCCAAGTCAGGCTTTCTGCCAGGTGGTCGGGGCTCTTCTTCTCCAAGGGTGAATCTGACTTACACAGGGCCATTTGGCACCTTTCCGAATGACTGGAAGAGACATACAAGAGGGGGACTGAAACTGACTTACTGCATGGACCTGACCCAAACTGGGCGATGGTATCTACTTCACCATTTTCAAATTTTATAACCCGGCCATCTGCTGTACCAGAAAACATCACATCTGTTTAAAAAAATAAAAAAAGAATAGAAGTGTTACTTGGTCAGCCTAAGAACTGTGATCATAGTACCTTTTTCTACAACAGAGCTGGCTTATTGGTTCTTTTCATCTCCAGAGAAGAAATGACAGTTCTGAAGATGAAGGAGAAGTGATGTCTGGGAAGCAAAAGTCCTTGAAACATGCAACAGTAAAATTGTGGGGTCCTGAGGCATCTGCCTGTGTGCTTAAACCTGACAACAGAGCAAGGGAGCAGGAGACACCAGTCAGTGATAAAACCATGAGGATTTTCTACTCTCTTGGGGTTGGCAGTCAGGGACAAGTGTTCATGACTGTCTCATATCAGTGTCTGCCATTGAGGCTGATCATATCCAACTGAAAGGAAAGGACTGCTAGGACGTCCCTCAGGATAAAATCAAAGCACACTTGGTACTCACTTCAGCAGCACATATACTAAAATTTAAAAAATACAGAGATTAGCATGGCCCGACACCAGGATGACAGGCAAATTCATGAAACATTACATTTTTTTTTTTTAAATCCTCACCTAAGGACATTTTCTCATTTCTTTTTTTAGAGACAGAGGAAGAGAGAGAGACAAACATCAATGCAAGAGAGAAGCATCCACTAGCTGCCTCCTGTACATGCCCAGACAAAGGATCTTATGCAGCCAGACCAGGATCGAACCCCCAGCTAGGTTACTTGGACAATGCTCCAGCCAACTGAGCCATACTGGCTCAAGGCATATTACATATTTTTTTAAATGTACATTACAAATTCTAGGGCAACCACAAAAAAAGTTTTATAAAAGTAACTGATACACTAAGAAAGGACAGAAAATGAAACCATAAAAACTACAAAAGGTAGACAGTAGAAGACAAAATTAGGAATAAAAAACAAGGGCAATGAAAGAAAATAGTAACAAATACAGTAGCTGCTAACCCAACTCCTTTAATTCTTGCTGAGAACGGAACTAAAAGAAGAAAGGGACAGCCCCATGCGGTCTGGCTGTCCAGGAACAAAGGAATGGGGTAGACTACCATTTAAGGAGATCACTTCCTGAAACTAGGGATAACAAGTAGCCTAACTGCCAATAGCTAACAGCTACATTTGCTTCTGTGAAATGCTTGCTTGCTTATGCATATAAAAGGACCTGTTGTAAGCGCTGCGCCGCTCTCCTCTGTAGCTCTTCTGAGCATTGTGTCTCCGGACACTCTGGGAGTCCGCCCCTGCGCAGGTTAAACTTTTGGCCAATAAAGTAACATCTTTAAATCCTGAAAGTTTCTGAGCATCTGTTTCTCGCATCGGTGAATGCAACAATTCTTACTTTAAATAGCCTCAATATACCAATTAAAAGACAGACTTAGAAGTCAGAGTAGATAAAAAAAAAAAAAAAAAACAACTACTATCTGTTGTCTTAAGAAACCCACTTTGAATATAAAAACATACACATTAAAAATAGAGGACTGGACAAATATCATGTCAACACTTAACAAAAGAAAGCTAAACTAGCTATATTAACTTCAGATAGACAACTTCAGAGCAAGGGAAGTTGTCAGGGGAACAAATGCCAACATTACATAATGATAAAGGGTCACTTATGCATGAAGACATTCTTAATGTGTACATGCCTAATAACAAAGTGTCGAAATATATAAATCAATCCACTGTTAGTGTTGGGAACCTTAACAAAATACACAGTTGAACTAAACAGCACCATCAATCAACTGAATATAATTGATATCTATCAACTAGGTAATCCAACTGGTGAGAATATACACTCCTTTCAAGCTCACATGGCACATTCCCTAAAATTAGAACACATTCTGTGCAATAAAGCACACCTTAACACATTTTATTTTTTTAATTTAATGTTAATTGTTGTTCAAGTAGTTTTCTGCCTTTTACCCCCATTGCAGCCCGCCCCCTCAAGCCCTCCCCACCTCCCTCCCATTTCCACCCCTCTCCTTGTTTTTGTCCATGTGTCCTTTATATTTGTTCCTATAAACCCTCCCCCTTTTCCCCTGAAATTCCCTCCCCTCTCCCTTCTGGTCACTATCAGCCTGCTGTCAATTTCAGTGTCTTTGGTTATATTTTGCCTGTTTGTTTTGTTGATTAGGTTCCTGTTAAAGTTGAGATCATATGGTATCTGTCTTTCATGGCCTGGCTTATTGTGCTTAGCATAATACTTTCCAGTTCCATCCATGCTGTCGAAAAAGGTAGGAGCTCCTTCTTTCTTTCCGCTACATAGAATTCCATTGTATATATGTATCACAGTTTTTTGATCCATTCAATTACTGATGGGCACCTAGGCTGCTTACACCACTTGGCTATTGTACATTGTGCTGCTATGAACATTGGGGTGCATAGGTTCTTTTGGAGTGGTGTTTTAGGGTTCTTAGGATATAATCCTAGCAGTGGAATTGCTGGGTCAAAAATGGCTAAAGAGACTTCCGGCCAAGATGGAGGCGTAGGCAGACACACTGTGCCTCCTCTCACAACCAAAATTAAGGACAACAAATATTTAGAAACAAGAAAACAACCAGAACTTATAGAAAATTGAACTGTACGGAAGTCCAACAACCATTCATCCAGACCGGTAGGAGGGGCGGAGTCGCGGCAGGAGAAGGTGGAGGTGCGGGAGCGCAAGCAGCATCGGCTGGCAGTTCCCAGGTGCACAGGTGGCGGCTGGCGGTCCCTGGGCCCACAGGCAGCAGCTGGCGGTCCCCAGGCACAGGGGGGCAACTGTGCAGAACCAGTGATGCCGCACAGGGCTGCTGGCTGACCAGGAGGACCCACATTCGCACGCAGACGGTTCAGACAGAGGGAAAGTGGCGGAAGGGACTGAATCCAGGAGACAGCGGAGCAGGCGCCATTGTTCCCTCTCAGACCCCGCCCCCGCATACAGCGTCACAACCCAGCGACTGGGCTGCCCTGCACTGAGGACCGCCAGAGGCTCCACTCCTCACTATGTAACAGCACGCGCCCGTGTGCAGATAATCCAGGTGAAGGGGAAGCGGCGGAAAGGACCGGAGTCCAGGAGAGAGTGGAACAGGCACCATTGTTCCCTCTTGGACCCCGCCCCCACCTAAAGCGTCACAACCCAGCGACTGGGCTGCCCCGCCCTGAGGAACACCTAAGGCTCCACCCCTCACTACATAATAGCCAAGACCAGACTAAAACCAAACCAAAACAAAACAAAACAAAAAAACCCCACCAAAAATGGCTCAAACCGGAGAACCAATCAAAGCCCCAGAGTCAATTCCTCTAATCCGTGAAGAGATAGCCAACCTATCAGATGCACAGTTCAAAGCACTGGTCATCAAAATGCTCACAGAATTGGTTGATTTTGTCACAAATTAGATGAAAAAATGCAGGCTATGATACGTGAAATGAAGGAAGATGCATAGGGAACTGATAGAGATGGAAGAAAAACTGGGACTCAAATCAATGGAGTGAACCAGAAGGAAGAAACTAACAACCAAACAGAAAACGAGGAAGAAACAAGAATTCAAAAAAATGAGGAGAGGCTTAGGAACCTCTGGGACATCGTTAAACGTCCCAACATCCGAATTATAGGGGTCCCAGAAGGGGAAGAAGAAGAGCAACAAGTGGAAAACTTATTTGAACAAATAATAAAGGAGAACTTCCCCAATCTGGCAAAGGAAATAGACTACCAGGACATCCAGGAAGCTCAGAGAGTCCCAAAGAAGTTGGACCCAAGGAGGAACACACCAAGGCACATCGTAATTACATTAGCCAAGATTCAAATGAAGCAGAGAATTCTAGAAGCAGCAAGGGATAAGGGGACAGTCACCTACAAAGGAGTTCCCATCAGACTCTCAGCTGATTTCTCCAAAGAGACCTTCCAGGCAAGAAGGGGCTGGAAAGAAGTATTCCAAGTGATGAAAGTCAAGGACCTACAACCAAGATTGCTCTACCCAGCAAAGCTGTCATTTAGAATGGAAGGGCAGATAAAGTGCTTCTCAGATAAGGTCAAGTTCAAGGAGTTCATCATCACCAAGCCCTTATTATATGAAATGTTAAAGAGACTTATCTAAAAAAAAGAAGATAAAAATATGACAGTGAAAAGACATCAAACTCACAGCTATTAAGAACCACATCTAAAACAAAAGCAAACTAAGCAAACAGCTAGAACAGGAACAGAACCACAGAAATGGAGATCATATGGAGGGTTAGCAACAGGGGCATGGGAGGAGGAGAGAGGGGGAAAAGGTACAGAGAATAAATAGCATAGATGGTGGGTAGAAAATAGACAGGGGGAGGGCAAGAATAGTATGGGAAATGTAGAAGCTAAAGAACTTATGACACATGGACATGAACTAAAGGGGGGAATGTGGGTGGGAGAGGGTGTGTAGGGTGGAGGGGAATGATGGGGGAGAAATGGGACAACTGTAATAGCATAATCAATAAAATATATTTAAAAAATGGCTAAAGAAAACAGTATTAAAAAGAGAACCAACCATATAGGAAAACATATTTGCCAATGATACCTCACACAAGGGTTTAATCTCCAAAATATATAAAGAACTCACAGGACTCCACTCTAACAAGACAAGCAACCCAATTAAAAAATGGGCAAAGGACTTGAACAGACACTTCTCCAAGGAGGACATACAGAGGATCCAGAGACACATGAAAAAGATGTTCAGTACTGCCAGCTACCAGAGAGATGCAAATTAAAACCACAATGAGATTCCACTTCACACCAGTCAGAATGGCCATCATAAACAATTCAACAAACAACAAGTGTTAGAGAGGTTGTGGAAAATAGGGGACCCTACTGCACTGCTGGTGGGATTGCAGAGTGGTATAACCACTATGGAAAACAGTACAGATTTTTCTCGGAAAACTAAAAATGGATCCGCCTTTTGACCTTAACACATTTTAAAAAGCCAGAAATTATATAATGCCTGCTCTCAGAACACAATGGAATTAAAGTAGGAATGAACAGAAAGAACGCTGGAAGAATCACATTATACTTGGAGATTAAATAACATACACTTCTATATAACACATGGGTCAAAGAAGAAATCTCAAGAGAAATTTTTTAAAAATTGAACAAAATGAAAATATAAAAACAATTAATCAAAATCTGTGGAATGCAGCAAAAGCAGTACTTTGAGAGAAATTTTAAGCACCAAATGCATATATTAAAAGAGAAATCTAGGACGGGAGGTGGCCCTGAGACGGGACAGAGGCGACCCGGCGACCGGAGGCAGCTCTGCAACCGACCGGAGGCGGCCCGGCGACGGGAGGGGCCTCTGCAACCGACCGGAGGCGGCCCGGCGACCGGAGGCGGCTCTGCAACGGACCGGAGGCGCCCGGCGACCGGAGGGGCCTCTGCAACTGACCGGAGGAGGCCGCGCGACCGGAGGCGGCTCTGCAACAGACCGGAGGCGGCTCTGTGACCGGGTTGGAAGCAGCCCTGCGGCCAGAGGCGACCCTGCAACTAGAGAAGGGGACTCTGGAAGACCCGGAACTCACATCTGTGATCCTGGGGTGAGTGCGCGCAACTCGGGAAACTCTCGGAGCCCACGCCCTGTAGGAGACCCGGAGCTCACAGCAATAGGCTCGGGGAGGGATGGATCTGCAAGAGATTCCAGCTGAAACCCATAAACTCTGGAAAGCTCGCCCCCTGCAGGAGGCTCAGAAATCACACCCAAGGCCCTGCATGGAGAGTACGCCATTAGCCCTGGGGACAGTGCTGGGCTGGCACTGAGGACAGTAGCCCAAAGCTGACTGAGTGAGGAACAGGGAGAAAAGCTGTACGAGTCGCCTCGCAGCCTGCTACAGCCAGCAAGTCCAGAAAATCCAGTTTGGCCTGTGTGAAAATAGCAAGAGATTTTTTTTTTCCTTCTTATTCTTTTTTTTTTTTTTGGGGGGGGTGTTTTGTTTCATTTTGTTTTGTGGGTTTTTTTTTTTATAGTTGTTTTTTGTCTGTTTGGTTGGGTTTTTTGTTTGTTTGTTTGTTTTGGTTCGTTTTTTGTTTTTGTGGGGTTCTTTTTGTTTTGTTTTGATTATATATTTTTTATTTCTTTATTACTTCTACCTTTCTTATCCCTCAATTCCTTTTGCTTCTCTTTACTTCTTTCTGGCTTTATTCCTTCTTCCTTTCTTTCCAATTCTATCTCTCCTTCCTTCCTCTTTTTTTTTTCTCTCTCTTCTTTTTTCACTCTATTCTTTTCTCTTTTTGAATACCCACGAGTGAGGCAAAGAAATCATAGAACTGTGGAAAAACCAGAGTTGGACCTAAAAAGGGGTTATTCCCAAAGCTGAGACAGTGGAAGCTGTGAACACCAGGATACCTGAAGAAGACTATAACACTGAATCTCACAGGTATTCCACCACAGAAGTTCACACCATAAACGCAGGAAGCCAGAACAGATCAACTTAAGAAGCAGAGGTTTACAAGAAGAGTCTCACCAACAATGAGAAGACAAAGAAACAATCCCCAAATGAAAGAAAAGGTGGAAGCTCCAGAAAGAATGCTAAATGAAACAGAGGCAACTCAACTATCAGATAAGGAGTTCAAAGAAATGGTTGTCAGGAAGCTCCATGAGCTCTCAATGAGCTACCAGAAACTACAGGGAAGCTACGATGAACTCAGTGCAAACTATATCAACATGGAAAAGGAAATAGAAACTATCAAAAAGGGCCAAGAGGAAATGAAGAATACAATTTCTGAGCTGAAGAACACAGTAGAAGGAATGAAAAGCAGAATCGATGAAGCAGAAGATCGGATCAGTGAGTTGGAGGACAAAGTAGAAAAAAACAGCCAGATAGAGCAAGAAAAGGAAAAGAGGCTCAGAAAGAATGAAGAGGGTTTAAGAGAAATGCAAGACAACATGAAACGTAATAATATCCGTATAATAGGAATACCAGAAGGAGAAGAAGAAGAGCAAGGGATAGAAAACCTATTTGAAAAAGTAATGATGGAAAACTTCCCTAATTTGGTGAGAGAAAAAGTCACACAAATCCAGGAAACACAGAGAGTCCCTATCAAGAGGAACCCAAACAGGCCCACTTCAAGACACATCATCATTAAAATGGCAAACTTCCAAGACAAAGAGAGAATCTTAAAGGCAGCAAGGGAGAAAAAGGAAGTAACATACAAGGGAGCCCCAATAAGGTTAGCAACTGACTTCTCAATGGAAACGCTCCAAGCCAGAAGACAATGGCAAGAAATATTCCAAGTAATGAGAACCAAAGGCCTACAACCAAGACTACTTTATCCAGCAAGGCTTTCAATCAAGATAGAAGGACAAATAAGGAGCTTCCCAGACAAAAGAAGTCTAAAAGAATACACCTCTACCAAACCAGTACTACAAGAGATACTAAAGGGACTGCTTTAAGGAAAGAAAGGAAAAGAGAGAGTGAGGAACACAGATACGAAAATGGCAATGAATCAGTACCTATCAATAGTAACCTTAAATGTAAATGGATTAAATGCTCCAATCAAAAGACATAGAGTAGCTGACTGGATAAGAAAGCATGACCCACACATATGCTGCCTACAAGAGACCCAGCTCAGGACAAAAGACCTACACAGACTCAAAGTGAAAGGCTGGAAACACATTTTCCAAGCAAATGGACAGGAAAAAAAGGCCGGGGTAGCAATACTCATATCAGAGAAAATAGACTTCAAAAGAAGAGTTATAAAGAGAGACCCAGAAGGTCACTTCATAATACTCAAGGGAAGAATCCACCAAGAAGACATAAACATTGTAAATATATATGCACCCAACATAGGAGCACCTAAATACATCAAGAAAATGTTAGAGGACTTCAAGAAAGATATTGACAGCAACACAATTATAGTAGGAGATTTTAACACCCCACTGTCAAAAATGGACAGATCTTCCAAACAAATTATCAACAAAGATATTGTGGCATTGAACAATACTCTAGACGAATTGGATTTAGCTGATATATATAGGGCCCTCCATCCCAAAGAAACTAAATACACATTTTTTTCAAACGCACATGGAACATTTTCAAAGATAGACCACATGATAGGACACAAAACAAGCCTCAACAAATTCAAGAAAATTGATATCATACCAAGCATTTTCTCCAACCACAAGGGACTGAAACTAGAAACCGACTTGATGGGGAAAATCCCCAAATCATCAAAATCATGGAGATTGAATAGCATGCTATTAAACAATGAATGGGTAAAGAATGAAATTAAGGAGGAAATCAAAAAGTTTCTGGAAACAAATGAAAATGAACTCACAACAACCCCAAACTTATGGGACACAATGAAGGCAGTGCTCAGAGGGAAGTTCATAGCAATACAGGCCTACCTAAAGAAGACAGAAACATTTCTAACAAACGACTTAACCCTACGCCTACAAGAACTCGAGGAACAACAACAAAGACAGCCCAGGGCAAGTAGAAGGAAGGAAATAACCAAGATCAGAGCAGAATTAAATGACATACAGACTAAAAGCACAATCCTAAGGATCAATGAATCCAGGAGCTGGTTCTTTGAAAAGATAAACAAAATCGACAAGCCTTTAAGCAGGCTCATCAAGAAAAAAAGAGAGAGGACTCAAATAAACACAATCAGAAATGAAAGAGGAGAGATTACGACTGACAGCACAGAAATACAAAGGATTGTAAGAAATTACTATGAAGAACTGTATGCCAAGAAATTTGAAAACCTAGGTGAAATGGACAAGTTTCTAGAAAAATATAACCTTCCAAAACTCAATGAAAAAGAAACAGAAAACCTGAACAGACCAATAACAGCTGGTGAAATTGAATCAGTAATCAAAACACTCCCGGCACACAAAAGCCCTGGACCAGATGGTTTCACAGGAGAATTCTACAAAACATTTAAGGAAGAGCTAACCCCTATCCTTCACAGACTATTCCAAAAAATCCAAAATGATGGAAGACTCCCAAACTCTTTTTATGAAGCCAGCATCATCCTAATCCCAAAACCAGATAAAGACACAACAAAGAAAGAAAACTTCAGGCCAATATCACTGATGAATGTAGACGCTAAAATCCTCAACAAAATATTGGCAAACCGCATCCAACAATACATTAAAAATATCATACACCATGACCAAGTGGGATTCATCCCAGGGATGCAAGGATGGTTCAACATTCGCAAATAATGTAATACATCACATAATCAAAAGCAAAGACAAAAATCACATGATCATATCAATAGATGCAGAAAAAGCTTTTGATAAAGTACAACACCCATTTATGATAAAAACACTCAGCAAAGTGGGAATAGAGGGAGCATTCCTCAACATAATAAAAGCTATATATGAGAGATCTACAGCCAACATCATACTCAATGGGCAAAAACTGAAATCTTTCCCACTAAGATCAGGAACAAGACAAGGCTGTCCACTTTCACCACTTCTATTCAATATAGTATTGGAAGTCTTAGCCACAGCAATTAGACAAGAAAAGGAAATAAAAGGCATCCAAATTGGAAAGGAGGAAACAAAACTATCATTGTTTGCAGATGACATGATAGTGTACATAGAAAATCCTATAGACTCGGCCAAAAAGCTGCTCGACGTAATAAATGAATTTGGCCAAATAGCTGGATACAAAGTCAATATCCAAAAATCAAAGGCATTTTTGTATACCAACAGTGAAACAGCAGAAGCAGAAATCAAGAAAAAAATCCCATTTGATATAGCAAAAAGAGAAATAAAATACCTAGGAATAAACCTAACCAAGGAGGTAAAAGACCTGTATGCAGAAAACTACACAACACTGAAGAATGAAATCAAGGAAGACACAAACAAATGGAAGCATATACCATGTTCATGGATTGGAAGAATTAATATTATCAAAATGTCCATATTACCCAAAGCAATTTACAGATTCAATGCAATACCTATTAAAGTTCCAATGCCATATTTCACAGACATAGAACAAACACTTCAAAAATTTATATGGAATCATAAACGACCCCGGATAGCGGCAGCAATTTTGAGAAAGAAGAGCAAAGTAGGAGGGATCACAATACCTGATACCAAAATGTATTACAAAGCCACTGTAATCAAAACAGCCTGGTACTGGCACAAGAACAGACACGTGGACCAGTGGAATAGAACAGAGAGCCCAGAAATAAACCCAAGTCTCTACAGTCAAGTAATATTCGATAAAGGGGGCAGCAAAATAAAATGGAGCAAAAATAGCCTCTTCAATAAGTGGTGCTGGGAGAACTGGACAGCTACATGCAAAAAAATGAAACTCGAGTACCAACTTACACCATACACAAAAATAAATTCAAGGTGGATAAAAGATTTAAATATAAGCCATGACACCATTAAAATTCTAGAGGATAATATAGGCAGGAAAATCTCAGATATTTCACGCAGCAATATTTTCACTGATACGTCCCCTAGAGCAAGGGACATAAAGGAAAGAATAAACAAATGGGATCTCATCAAAATAAAAAGCTTCTGCACAGCTAAAGAAAACAGTATTAAAATAAAAAGAGAACCAACTGTATGGGAAAACATATTTGGAAATGATACCTCAGACAAGGGATTAATCTCCAAAATATATAAAGAACTTACAAGACTCTACTCTAAGAAGACAAGCAACCCAATTAAAAAATGGGCAAAGGATTTGAACAGACACTTCTCCAAGGAGGACATACAGAGGATCCAGAGACACATGAAAAGATGCTCGATATCTCTAGCTATCAGAGAGATGCAAATTAAAACTACAATGAGATACCACTTGACACCAGTCAGAATGGCCTTCATAAACAAAGCAACAAACAGCAAGTGTTGGAGAGGTTGTGGAGAAAAGGGGACCCTAGTGCACTGTTGGTGGGATTGCAGATTGGTACAACCACTATGGAAAACAGTATGGAATTTTCTAAGAAAACTAAAAATGGACATACCTTTTGACCCAGCAATTCCACTGCTTGGATTATATCCTAAGAACCCTGAAACACCAATCCAAAAGAATCTATGCACCCCTATGTTCATAGCAGCACAATTTACAATAGCCAAGTGCTGGAAGCAACCTAGGTGCCCATCAGTTAATGAATGGATCAAAAAACTGTGGTACATTTACACAATGGAATTCTATGCAGCAGAAAGAAAGAAGGAGCTCCTACCCTTTGCGACAGCATGGAAGGAATTGGAGAGTATCATGCTAAGCAAAATAAGCCAGGCAGTGAAAGACAAATACCATATGATCTCACCTTTAACAGGAAGCTAATCAACAAAACAAACAAACAAGCATAATATAAACAAAGACACTGAATTTGAGAACAGTCTGACAGTGTCCAGAGTAGGTGGGGAGGGAATTTCAGGGGAAAAGGGGAACGGTTTAGAACAACAAGTATAAAGGACTCATGGACAAAAACTATGGGGGGTGGAAATGGGAGGAAGGTGGGGAGGGCTGGGGTGGTGAGCTGGGGCGGGGTAAAAGACAGAAAACTGTACAATATCAACAATTAAAAAATACTGATTAAAAAAAAAAGAAAGAAAAGAAGAAAGACCAATGTGAACAATAAAAACTTGATTTGTAAAAACTTTATAAATATGAAGCTATTTTCTGGTTATCCAAGGAAGAAAGAGGATGAATATTAACTTTTCTTAATATATCAACATCAGTGAGTTTGAATAGGCATTATTGTGTAATTTCTGAAAAGGAATTTAATAAAAATATTTTTTAAAGTCAAAAAAAAAAAAAAAAACGAGAAATCTAAAACCAACCACCTAGCCCTGGCTGGTATGGCTCAATGGGTTGAGCACCAGCCTGCAAACCAGAAGGTCACCATTTTTATCCTCAGTCAGGGTACATGCCTGGGCTGTGGGCCAAGACACCAGCTGGGGGCATGTGAGAGGCAACCAATTGATGTTTCTTTCACACATCGATGTTTGTCCCTCTCTTTCTCCCTCCCTTCCCCTCTTCTCTAAGAAACAAATAAAATCTTTTTAAAAAAATGAAATAAAATACAATAAATCATCTAAGCTTCCACCTTAGGAAACTAGAAAAAGAAGAAAAAATTAAATGCAAGACAAGCAGAAGAAAGAAATAATAAAAATTAGAGTATCAATGAAACTGAAAACAGAAAATCAATAGGGAAAAATCAACAAAAAAGAAACTAGTTCTTTGAGAAGACCAACAATACTGATAATCTTCTAGCCAAACTAAGGAGAAAAAAGAGCAAATGCAAATTACCAATCTCAGAAATGAAAGAGGGAACATCATATAGACTCCATGGGTATTAAAAAAATAATAAAGGAGTATTATGAACAACCCTGTATCCACAAATTTCATCATCTAGATGAAAATGAACCAATTCCCTGAAAGACACAATATGCCAAAATTCACACAAGAACTAAGACAATTTCAATAAGCCTATATCTATTGAAGAAACATATCAATAATTTATAACTTCCAAAACAGAAAACACTAGGCTAAAATGGGTTCACTGGTGAATACTAATGAACACTTAAAGAAGAAATGATTATTAATTCTCTACAATCTTGATATAGAAAAGAAACAGCAGTCCCATTAGTGTAAAGAAAAGAAATATAGCAGAATTGAGATAGCAGTTCCATTAGTGTAAGAAAAGAATTATGGCAAGATACAAATTCCATTCCTGAACCCCTTGACTAAAAAGAAGAGATAAACCAGGACAAAGGGGAGGGGGAGTTAAAGATTTACGACCACCTCTGCCGCGGGAGCCAAGATGTAAGATGCTTAAAAGGAAGAGTTTTCCCTGAGATCGGGGCCCAGAATTTGGAGACTGCCTCCTCTGGGACCACGCGTGTAATAAAGAGTCGTGCTTCGTGAACTCCCTGCGTCTGGATCGTTTCATTTCTCCGTAACAATCTCTTCCAGAAGACAGAGCAGAGGGAATACTTCCTAATTCATTCTATGAAGCCAGCACTGCCCTAATACCCAAACCAAAGTCATGAGAGAAATGAACCAATATCTCTCATGAACAAAGATACAAAAATCCTCAACAAAATATTAGCAAATCTAATCCAACAATGTAAAAAGAATTATACACCCAACCAACTGGAATTTATCCAGGGTGTTAGCAAGGCTAACAATTTAGCAAGGCTAGTTCAGCATTTGAAAATCAATTAAGTAATCCATAACATCAACAGGCTAAAGAAAAATCACATGATCACAGCAACAGATGCAGAAAAAGCATTTGACAAAATTCAGCAGCCATTCATGATAAAACTTTCAGCAAATGAGAAAGAGAAGGAAACTTCCTTAACTTGATAAAGAACATCTATTTTAAAAAAAGAAAAATGGACAGCTAGCATCACACTTAATGGTAACAAGCTAGAATAGAAGTTTTTTCACTGAGATCAGGAACAACAGAAGAATGTCCCCTCACTACTCATTTACAATACTGTACTAGAAGCCTTAGCTCATTCAATAAAACAAAAAAAAAAAAAAAAAAAAAAAAAGGAAATAAAGACTATACTAATTGAGAAGAAAGAACTAAAATTGTTTTTCTTCACAGATGACATAAGTATCTAAGCAGAAAACCCAAAAGAATCAACAACAACCCCTCCTGGAACTAGTAAGGTTACAGGATACAAGGATAATATTCAAGTCAATTGCTTTCCTATATACCAGCAATGAACAAGTAAAATTGGAAATTAAAAACAGAACACCATTTACATTAGCATCCAAAAGAATGACACAACTGAGATCTAAAAACAAATCTCTACATAAGAAAAACTATAAAACTATAATGAAAGATCAAAAAACTATATAAATGGAGATATCCCATGTTTATGAACACAGAGTCAATATTGTCAAGCTGTCAATTCTTCCTAACTTGATTTACATATTTAAAGGAATCCCAATCAAAATCCACAAGTTATTTAATAGATACCCACCAACTGAGTATAAAGTTTAAATATGGAAAAGCAAAAGATCCAGAATAACCAACACAATATTGAAGAACATCAAGAGAACTGTCACTGCTTGACTTGAGACTTACTATAAAGTTATAGTCAGACAGCAGTAATTAAGCCTGCAGTAATTAAGACAGCATGATAACAGCAAAAGAAAAGGTAAATAGATCAGTGGAACAGAATAGAGTCTAGAAACAGAACCACAGAAATAATCACCTCATCTTTGACAAAGGAGCAAAGGCAGTACAATAGAGCAAAAACAGTCTTCCACAAATTGTGCTGAAAAAACTGGACATCCACATGCACACACACAAAAAATCTAGACACAGACCTACAATCTTAACAAAAATTAACTCAAAATAGACTTAAATGTAAAATGCAGAACTGTAGAACTCCTAGAAGATAGTATCAGTGTTAACTAGTTGATCTTGGGTGTGAAGATAATATAATCATAAAGACAATCCATGAAAGAAAGGACTGATAAGCTGGACTTCATTAAAATTAAAAACATCTGCCCTGGCTGGTATAGCTCAACGGATTGAGTGCCTGCCTGAGAACCAAAAGGTCACAGGTTCGATTCCTAGTGAGGGCACATGCCTGGGTCTCCTCCAGTTGTGAGCATGAGAGAGGCAAGCAATCGATGTTTCTCTTGTATATTGATGTTTCTCTCCTCTTTTAATCCCTCCCTTCCCCTCTCTCTAAAAATAAGTAAGTAAAATCTTTTTTAAAAATTTCAAACTTCTGTTCTATAATGGCACTACTGAGAATGACATAACAAGCCATAGACTGGAAGAAAATATTGGCAGAAAACACATCTGTTAAAGGACTGTTATCCGTAATATTCAAAGAGCTCTTAAAACTCAACAGTAAGAAAATAACTCAGCTTTTAAAATTGCCAGAAGACTTAAACGGATGGTTAATAAGCATATGAAAAGATGCTCAACATCTATGTCATTAGGGAACTACAAATTAAAACAATAATGTACCACTACACACCTATTTGAATGGCCAAAATCCTCCTTAGGGTTAACATCTGCAGGAGGCTAACTAGACAGACCACCCTCCAACCCCCCCACCCCGCCCTCTGCTGCTCCTTGTACCTAACCAGAAATGTCACCAGAAAGATAACCAGCTCCTTGATCTGGTGATAGAGTACAATGAGATGTTCACCCAGGCAGAAAAGAAAAAGGTAAGAATAGACTTCTCTTTGAAAGTTTTTAAAAAGTCACTTTAACTCCTCCAAGTTCCAGTTTTGACTTCCAAAATTTGATTTTTTTCACTAAAAAAAAATTTTTTTGAAAATATATATTAATACTAAACGTCAATGTCTTTTAGTGGAAATAGGAAGTCTATCATGAAGTACCTATCCTTCTTCAAACAATTCTGACTTTGCTAGCCAAACAAACCATTGCAGAAATCCACCAGTGTTTGGGTACTGCATGGAACATGATGGTCTGGGAAAGACAAATAGTCAGTATCACAGGGGAAGTGGCCCTGGTCTGTCTTCAAAACAAAACAAAAGAGCACCCCCAGCGCACTGTCCAAAACTACTTCACAGAAAACATATAGTACTTTAGAATTAGAAGCAGAGTGCCCAGCTAAACTGCTCAGAAATCCTCATACCATATTAAGTACAGCAACTTTAATTTTATCTTTTCATTCCAAAGCTTAATTCTCATTCTAATAGAAAGTTCATTGTTTCAGGCTGCTAGAGACTCTAGTATTAGCACCACACTTAATTCTAGTTTAGGTTTGGACAATTCTGAAGAAAAAAAGTAGAAATATTAAGAATCATTTATATTCTTTTCAAAAATGAAATCTATACGAACTTAGCTAAGAAACAATGTCCTGTCAAGAAATATCTACATAATTTTAATAAATGAACTAAACATCAATGTCTGCATTTTTTCATTTCTTTTTAGTGGGTCTAACAATTTGAGCCAAATAAAGTGCTCCACACAAAAGAACTCAAAATCACCCCATACTGAAATGGCCCATAATTCAAAGAGCCGAGAAGCTCCCTCAGGATATCTGCTCAACAAACACATGCACATCACACATCTGCAGCTAAAGATGGTGAGGGCTCTCCAAACCAGGAGCAAGGTGCCAGTGGCTGTTCCTATAGAATCACCCCTCCAAGCCACAGACAGCCTCAAAGTTATCCCAGACAGACTCTGAAGTTCCAGGGGTTTACTTACCCCCGATACTTGCTATGGACTCTGGCCCAATAAGTTGATTTTCAAATAGCCTTTCCACCTGTCGTAACTTCGTATTTGGTTGCAGAACACCAAGCAAGCAAGGGGGTTCTTTGAAGCTGTAAAATAATGCAATTATAGGGATTTGTCTATAGAAAACACATGAAGAAGTTTTTACAGAGGACCTACAACATGCATAATTCCATTGATAAAGAGGGTTCATTCCAATAAAATTCGTATCTGCCATAAATATAAAAGTTAAGAAAAAACTGTTCCTCAGATGGCAGGTCATTGCAAAATGTGAAAAATTTGCAATCACTTGCCATCTGAGAGCACTCCAGGGCCTCCACCCACCTGACCTGTTTATCATGAGTCCAATGCCTGGCAGCAGGTTAAACCTCCTCACACCCTGTGATTCACACACCCTGGCATTTATACTCCCAGTGGTTGCTCTCCCATTAAAGTCCAATGGAGATGGAGGGGAGCCATATGGACATTTCACAGCTGACAGCCTTGCTTCATGAAGACAGAAATGAGACGAGTGCATAGGGAACTGGTGCCACTGCCCTACCGTCCAGCATAGGTGTACCCTCAGGACCCATCTGGCATCTCTCTGAAGACAGCTTCCACTGGGCCCTGCCTCCCTTCCTTCACTCAAATTGGGCTCCAGGAACTCTTCCTTCTCCTCAGATCTTTCCCTCTACATGCAAATATATTCTTTCTCCCAATCCATCAGAAAATCACACTGATGCCACCTCTAAAAGACAGACATCACTGAACCCTTTTGCCCCATGTCCTCTGCTACCACTCTGGTCCAGGCAACTGTCTTTTCTCCCTTGCTTCCTCTCTGTCCTCAATAGTCTATTCTCAACCCAGTAGCCCATGTGAGCACTATAGTCAGATCACAGCATGAATCTGCTCAAAGCCTTGTAATGGCCCCATCTCACCTAAAGCCTAAATCCTTGCTGTGGCCCTGAGCCTTACACCATATGGCCTGTCAATTTTCTCTCTCCTCTCCCAGTACTTCACTCTACCCCTCCACACCAGCCATTTCCTGCTGGTTCTTGACTGAACTAGGCATCTTCCATCTTAAGTCCTTCACACTGGCTGCTCCCTTCAACCTCACCTTCTCAGTGAGACCTGCTCTGACATCCAATTTAATATTCAACACCTCCCTGCAAAGCACAGTCCCCCGCCCCAACTCTATTGGGTTCAGAGACCATTTCAGCTTCTTTCTTCCGTTGTGTTTATTGTCTGCCTATTCCCACTAGAGTAGATGAGATTGGGGATTTGTTGTTTTTCGCTGTTATATTCCAACCACCTGGCATAAAGGAGGCTCCTGATGAACACTACAGAAGGAGTGGGAAGGTGGGAAGAGTGGGGAGGGGAATCTCCTAATTCCCTCCCCACCCTGCCCTACAGCAAAGCAGTCTCCTGGCCAGATCACCAGAGTAGGAGATACAAAGGGGACAGAGGGAGTGGCTGAGGATGTGGAAAAAAGCTTTCTGCCTTGCAGGCAAAGCACTTTACCTTTGCCACCCCCTATGAGTGGGTACTATGCAAAACACGGACAACTTCCTTCAAATTAAATTGCCCCTCTCCCCCATCATTATGATTTTCAACTTGCTGGGGAAAAAAAAAAAAAAACACTTCATTTAACTAGGAATTTTATTTCCAAAGGAAGAGCAGTCCTGTAACCTGCATTTTCAGTGGAAAAGCCTGAGCTTTGGAGTTGTACAAATCTGCTCTCAATTCTTACCTTGGAAAGGTCATACTTCCCAAAGGCATATGCGAAGACTGAACAACATAAACACATAAAGCCCAGGAATAGCCCTGGCTGGTGTGTCTCAGTGGACTGAGTGCCAACCTTAACCAAGAGGTCACTTGTTCGATTCTTGGTCAGGGCACATGCCTAGGTTGATAGCCAGGTCCCCAGGTGGGGGTGTGTGAAAGGCAACCAACTGATATCTATGTATTATGTATCTCTTGCACATAGATGTTTCTCTTCCTCTCTTTTTGCCTTCCTTCTCTACTCTCTAAAATAAGTAAATAAAATCTAAAAAAAAAAAAAGCCCAAAGATAGAGGAGGGTACACCTGATACCAGCCCCTGTCACCCAGTCCTTGGACCTTACCTAATTCTCTACACACAGGAAGTCCTCAAGATATATTTGCAAAATCAAACTAATCAGCATATGACATACTGTCCCTGCCCACAATGAGCCTAAGAATTATCTAAGCAGGAAGATAAGAAAACAAAAAATGCAAAGGACAGGCAAGGAAAAAAATCCATTCCTGCAACTGGGCAGCAGAAGCACCAAGGAAAGTGGCCCCAAGCAGCCCAAAGTAGCACTCACAGCAAGCCAGACCACATGGACTCTGGTTAAGGCCAGTGACCTTCTGTTAACTAATTAATTCCTGATAATTCACATTAATTTCCACTAACTCCTGCTAACTCCACGTGTCAAATGTATGCTGAAAGACTCTGGTCAACATCCTCCAGAAATCAGGATGCCACATATGTTCTGTACATAACAGTCCTCCAATCTTCCAAAACGGAAAAGAAAGTGGCTTTCCATGTCAGGTTTTTGGCAAAGTCCTGCAGCCTTCTAGGTGACTTTACTCCCTAGAACTGAAACCAATGCATAACAAACAACCTGCTCTGGAAGGGTTCCACCCCTCCTTGTGCCTGGTCTATCTGTTCTCTGATTTCTCAGAGACTTCTAAGCATGGTCTAAGCTCAAATAGAGGTCATTAGCATCCTGGAGGTAGACTCCCCAAGGCACTGCCATTGCTGACCTCCCACTCTGCCAGCTGACCTAATCCCATTGTACATGGCGCCTCCCTTGGCTGGAGATGACTGAAGTAGAGCATAAACCAGTAGCTCTGCTTTTCTGACCTCATCAACACTGCATCACTCACCCCAAACCGTGGGTCTCCTCCTTCCTTGCTCTTTTTGCTCTGAAGAGAGTTTTAAAGAAGGCTTTTTTTGCTGCTGTCATTAGCATTTTCCCAAACCTCAATTTATTTCTGTTCTTACACTCTCTGCCACTCTGCTTTTCATCTGCACTGAGGTCCATGCCTCTAATTTTTGAGCAAGTCATTCCATAAATCTGAGCCTGTGGGAGAGATCCTGCCAGCCACACTGATTTCACTAGTTTTCTCCACCTTTCCTTCTTCATCAGACTCATCTACTGCCCAGGCAGAACTCTCATGCACAACTTTAAATCCTTACTAGACCATGTTTCCTTTCAGTTTCTGGTCATGAGTACACACCCACCTTTCTTCTGAATCTCTTCACCACTCTTTCCACACATAAGTTCACCTTTATTGAGATCAAAGGTCTTCAGTCACTTAAGCTCCATCCCTCCCACTCCAGCTTTGAAACTCCATCTTTACCTGCTCTCTCTACTTTCCTCCTCTTTCCCAAAGGCTACCTCCCAGCCCAGACTTTAATCCCCAGCTGTGGACAAAGTTCATTTTCTCACCTTGCCAAATGAATAGAAAAGTCCGGGTCAGTTTCTATTTGGGTTGGGCTGAGCCACATCCTTCCACATATTGAGACGGGTTAGCAAGAAAGAGGCCCCTCCCCTCTATGTGTGTCCCAGAACCCTTTCAGAGAGAACATCTAGGGTGTCCTTGCAAGGAAATATTGGCACACCAGGAATTACAAAGCAAATATGCATATGAATCAAAGGACCCAGGCCTCAACCCATTGTCAATCTAATTCAATCTTATGCAAGCTCATTGTGTTTTAACAACAGCATGTACCTTAACTAATTCCTAATCCAACAACAAAAGTTGACTCTTTTCTATGTATGTCCATCTAAGGTCAGAACAATTGATATGTCCTGCAGGTAGATATCGGTTAGATACAAAACACCAATACATTATAGAGTTGCATATGTTATATTTACTTCAAAATAAGACATGGTTCTTTCTGAAGTTTTTAAACCTTACATGGACTAATTCACTTAAAATAAACTTCAGACTGCTCACCCCTCCAGGCAGTTACAATGGAAAACAGGAACTTATTGAACCAGACTGCATGACCTTCTTGCACCACATAAACATCAATGTCATAAATCACAGCAATAAAAGTCTGGCTCAGTATTAATATAACTAAGAATATGAATACATTTCATCAGACTCCCTAAATGTATACTATTTTATCAAGTTATAACAGACTGCATTACTCACAGATCACCAATGAGGAAAGGTAACTTAGGGAAAAAAGAATATTAATTACAAGTTGTTTTTTTTTTTTAATCAGTTACTTACAAAATTTAAACAAAGTAACCTCCATTTGTGTATGCTTTTGCCACTTCTTATTAATTCAGCTTAACTGTGTCTAAATACTTAAGCTTCTCTTATTTGGGATTCTTCTGATTTTTGTTTTTGACTTGTATAGTTTTGTTTTTGAAACAATAACATGGGCAACACCATGCATATATTCTGTGGAACATCTAATTCAATATAAAATGCTGGCAAAAAAGTCAGATCTTTATTTCTCATAACTTACCTTTCAAATCAGATTGGTTTAGTTAGTCAAGAAATCATCCCAGCCTATTATACTTTGCTGAGCAATTCCTCCCAAGAACTGCTGGGGCAGCTCACCTGAGAGGCTGTGGATCTATGGGAGAATCCAGCAGCATCACAGCTCCAAGAAGTGGAATGGTGAGGGAAACAGCCAGCATCAAAAAGGTCACTCGGAAAACTCTGCCACTAAAGGAGCTGTCAGAAATGAAATACATACAAAGGTAATCAACAGAGGCTCAGACAATGACAACTTGGCTGGTTTCAAAGCCCTTTCGGCAGGAACGGGCTTCTCACTCCACGTCTCCCCAATGACACCATCCACTTCTGTGGCTTGTGATTAAACTTTAGCACTGTTTTGCCAGCATTGGCAAATATGCTTTTGTTCTTTTTTTAATCTTCCAGCTGTGTGGGGCACTCTTATCAGTTATTTTCCAGAGAGTACAATAGGCTGTATGTTAAATCCTCTAGTAGAGTTCTGAAGAGAGAAAACGCAAAGCACTGATGAACACAAAAAGTAATGGAAATAAAGAATTACAATCAGGAAAGGAAGACACATTCATCTACAGAGAAGACAGGTGTTTCTCAAAAGCCAGTATTTTCTGGTACATGAATTCAAAGCAGCAACACTCAGTACAGTATGTTCCTAGATTCTCAGGTTCTGTGAATGAAAGAAACAGAGACAAATTCATGAGGCAGAGGAAGAAGAACAACTTCCTGAGCATCCCATTCCCCAGTCATTTGTAGATCACACCTTTAAGATCTCAAAAGGTAACCCCAGCTCTTCAACCTAGAAGAGTCTGACAGATACTGACAGTTATTTAGAAAGAATCTATAAAATTACAATTCCAAGTCATCAATACTAAAGCCCTGGGAAGATCTGAAATCTGCCTTAGGAATCACACATTAAGTTTTGGGACAAATGACCAACAGTAACTAAAATTCTCTCAAATGATCCTCACCTACATCATTACTCACCTGGTTAAAAAAAAAAGTGAACACACTTAGCCTCTTGCTACTAAATAAACTTTACAGGATCATTATTTGCTTATATTGAATGTATTCAAATTTACTAAACACTTGACATCAAGATTAACTTAAAGCATCAGACCACAGTGGGTTTCTGCCTCTGCTGCCACCATTGTCTCAGACCCTCAGGTCTCAACAAGGCCCGGTGATGCTCCAGAATGGGAGACAAGCCAATCTGGGAGCAGACTGAATCCAGTTTCTTTCAACATTATTGCACATTATTTAATAAAGATAGAACCCAACTAGGCGCACTTTACATTGATGTGTCATGTCTTGCGTGGGAAGGACAGCAATTCCAGGGGAAAGCTGCTATTGTGGAGAAGTTGTCTAGCTTTCCATTCCAGAAAATCCAGCACAGCCCCAAGGCACAGGACCATCAGCTCCCTCCAGATAGCTGCATCATCAATATGGTTGTCCCATCATGGGGTTACACCAGATGATCCTATTAAAGAGCATCAACTATGCTTGGGTTTGCACCAATGACATTTTAGGCTTGCCCTGCACAACTTCAGCTGACCTCCTACTGGCCAAGCACTCATGCCGTTTCCTCTTCCCTCCTCTTCCTGATTCACATTCCTCCAGATGCTCCAAACATCATACACAAATGAGCAGGGCCATGGTGGAGGTGGAAGTGGGCGCAGTACGCTGCTGCTAGCTAGGTATTATATACGATGTTTGGACATGAGACTAGTTACATGACTAGGAGAAGGTTGTGTTGTAACAGCTCATGGCCTTGGAAAGACTTAAGTAATGCAAAAGGTAGTATTTTTTTTTCTAAACATTTTATTTATTTATTTTTAGAAAGAGGGAAAGGGAAGGAGAGAGGGAGAGAAATATCAATGTGTGGTTGTCTCTTATATGCCCCCTATTGGGGGTCCGACCTGAAACCCAGGCATGTGCCCTGACTGGTAATCAAACCAGCAACCCTTTGGTTCACAGGCCCATGTTCAATCCACTGAGCTACACCAGCCGTGGCTTGTTTTTTTTTTTAATCTATTGGCAAGTTGCTCCAACCCAAAGAAATGAAGGAGAAAGGAGCTGCCTCACCACCCAGCTATTGATTTGTTCAGATGTCTCAATGCCTCAAGATACAATAAAACAACAAAAATTTTCCTAACAGTTAAAAAAAAACTAAAGCAAATGGAATCATGAGCTCCTAAGACAGAGAATCTTTTTTTTGTTTGTTTGTTTGTTTATCCTCACACAAGGACATGCTTATTGATTTTAGAGAGAAGGAAAAGGAAGGAGAGAAACATCAATGAGAAAGTACAACATTGATCGGCTGCCTCTCATACATGCTCCAATCCGACTGAACCTGCAACCTAGGTATATGCCCTGACCAGGAATTGAACCCACACCCTTCTGTTTCTGGGACAATGTTCCAACCAACTGAACCACACCAGCCAGGGCAATAATCTTTTTCTATCAAAAAAAAAAGTGAGTTAAAAAAAAAATCAATACTCACTTAAAAAAATAATTGAAGGGGAGTGTTTTGCTTGATTTTGACAGGATAATCTTCTTCTGCATAAAACAGATCCAGATAGAAATGTAGGGACCTTGATGCCAGTCCTAACTTCCCAAAAAACAGCCAAACCACTTCAGGTGAGTTTCTTCATCCAAAGCCCACAGGCTCCCCACTGTGCAACTGGGTGTGTGGGACAGGGAACCCTAAAACTCCTGCCCAATTCTGAACATGCATGATTTTATTAAATGAATAAAACAGAAAAAAATAAGTAACTCATTGTTTTTATAGGGCTAAGAAAAGTAAAAGAAAAACAAGGAGAGACAGAGAAGCTTTCATAGCATATCACCCTGCAGACATTTGGGACAGCACAACTGACGAGTGTGTGAATTCTGCCCTGGCTGGTATGGCCTAGTGGTTGACTGCCAGCCTTCAAACAAAAGAGTCACCATTTGATTCCCAGTCAGGGCACATGCCCAGGGTTGTAGGCCAGGTTCCCAGTAGGGGGTGTGCAACCACACATTGGTGCTTCCGTCTCTTTCTCCCTCCCTTTCCCTCTCTGAAAACTAAATAAATATAATCTTTAAAAAAGAGTGTGTGAATTCTGCCAACAATATGAGTGGGCAGAAAATAGGTTCTTCTTAGAGCCTCCATAAATACGGCCCCCTGCCACACCTTGCTTTTAGCAAGGTGACCTGTCAGGACTTGTGACCTCCAGAACTATAAGATAGTCAATATGTTGTTCAAGAAACTAAGTGTGTGGTCATTTGTCACAAGAGCCATAGAAAACTAATATGTTTCTCATTAAGCTAATTTTATTACCTGAAGTGGGGTGCTGCTGTAACAAATACCTAAAATGTGAAAGTAGCTTTGGAATCACACTGCTGGTAGAAAAATTCTGAGGAACGGGGTAGAAAAAGTCTAGATTTCCTTAAACAGACTTTCAGTAGCAACATGGATATTAATGACTCTGTTAATAAGGGCTCAGAAAGAAGTGAGGAGCAGGGCAGAGAAACCTAAATCATCTTAGAGAATACCTAAATTGTCAGTAACAGACTATTAGCAGAAATAGGGACACTAAAGGTGCTACTGGTGATGGCTCCAAAAGATGTCAGTATAAGTTAGTGGAAACTGGAGGGAAGCAGATCCTTGTTATATCATGGCAGAAAGCTTCGCTGAATTATTTCCTGCAATGATATGAAACACAGAACTTATAAATGATGAACCATGACATTTAGCTAAGAACATTTCCAAGGACAACAGCATAAGGGACAGTGCTGACTAGTTCTTCTTTCCTTTGACATTTCCTCTTTCCTAATGAGAATCCTAATCTGTATCTATATTCCTTCTAATAAAAGGAAAAACAAATTTTGTTCCTAACTTACTTCTCTTCTCTCTTACAGGGTGCAGAACTCACCCCCAACCAGGTAAAATACCAAGTTTTATCCCTTTTGCTAGCTGGGAAAGGAGATGGTTCAGTCTCACAGATCCGGTAGGGAGAGGCTGAAAGAAGTGAGGCTCTTGAAAGAGGACTGTTGGCCAGGAAAGAAAAAAATCAGGATAACTCCTCCCTCCCAGCCCTCTCTCCAAATCCCAGAGCCACATAACGTTCTTCAAAGGTGACTGATTGATGCTGACAAGAAAATGCATACTTGGCACAGATCAGCTATGAACTCTCACAACGGCAAGCTAATGTAGCCTGAAAGGTCCTCAGCAGGAAAGAAGTGAGGGCCATGACAAGAGTAGTAACAAAAACAGTCACAATAAGAACATGGCATGTGCCCTGGCCAGGTACTCAATTGGTTAGAGTGTCATCCCAATAAGCCATAGCTGTGGATCCGATCCCTGGTCAGGGCACATGTAAGGATCAACCAATGAATGTGCAAGTAAGTGGAACAACAAATGAATGTTTCTGTCTCTCTCTCTATCTCTCACAGAAATAAGTTTAAAGAAAAGAAAAAAAAAGGACTTCCGGCCAAGATGAAGGCATAGGTGGACACACTGTGCCTCTTCTCACAACCAAAACTAAGGACTACAAATATTTAGAAACAAGAAAACAACCAGAACTGATAGAAAATTGAACTGTACGGAAGTCCAACAACCATTCATCCAGACCAGTAAGAGGGGCAGAGTCACAGCAGGAAAAAGTGGAGATGCAGACCCGGGCACGCAGGCAGTAGGGGCTGCCAGTTCCCAGGCGCGCAGGCGGCGGCTAGCAGACCCCAGGCACGGGGTGGCAACTGTGCAGACCCAGTGAGGCCACACAAGGCAGCTGGCAGACCAGGTGGTCCCACATTCACACACAGATAATCCAGGTGAAGGGGAAGCAGCAGAAGGGACTGGAATCCAAGAGAGAGCAGAGCAAGTGCCATTATTCCCTCTCAGACCCCGCCCCCGCATATGGCGTCATAACTCAGCGACTGGGCTGCCCTGCACTGCAGAATACCTAAGGCTCCACCCCTCATACGTAACAGCCAGGACCAGACCAAACACACACACACACACACACACACACACACACACACACACACACCAAAAATTGCTCAAACCAGAGGACAAACCAAAGCCCCAGAGCCAATTCCTCTAAGCAATGACGAGACAGCCAACCTATCAGATGCACAGTTCAAAGCCCTAGTGATCAGGATGCTCACAGAATTGGTTGATTTTGCTCACAAATTAGATGAAAAAATAAAGGCTACAATACATGAAATGAAGGAAAATGCATGGGGAACCAATGCAGCTGGGAGGAAAACTGGGACTCAAATCAATGGAGTGGACCAGAAGGGAGAAACAAACAACCAAACAGAAAATGAGGATGAAACAAGAATTCAAAAAAAATGAGGAGAGGCTTAGGAACCTCCAGGACATCTTTAAACATCCCAACATCCGAATTATAGGGGTACCAGAAGGGGAAAAAGAAGAGCAACAAGTGGAAAACTTATTTGAACAAATAAGAAAGCAGAACTTCCCCAATCTGGGAAAAGAAATAGACTTCCAGGAAGTCCAGGAAGCTCAGAGAGTCCCAAAGAAGTTAGACCCAAGGAGGAGCATGCCAAGGCACATCATAATTACATTAGCCAAGATTAAAATGGAGGAGAGAATTCTAGAAGCAGCAAGGAATAAGGGGACAGTCACCTACAAAGGAGTTCCCATCAGACTATCAGCTGATTTCTCAAAAAAGACCTTCTAGGCAAGAAGGGGCTGGAAAGAAATATTCCAAGTCATGAAAGTCAAGGACCTACATCCAAGATTGCTCTATCCAGCAAAGCGTTCATTTAGAATGGAAGGGAAGATAAAGTGCTTCCCAGATAAGGTCAAGTGAAAGGAGTTCATCATCACCAAGCCCTTATTATATGAAATGTTAAAGGGGCTTATCTAAGAAACAGAAGATAAAACATCTGACAGTAAACAAACAGCAAACTCACAGGTATTAACAACCGCACCTAAAACAAAAGCCAAACTAAGCAAACAACCAGAACAGGAACAGAAACACAGAAATGGAGATCACATGGAGGGTTAGCAACAAGGGCATGGGAGGAGGAGAGAGGGGGGAAAGGTACAGAGAATAAGTAGCATAGATAGTGGGTAGAAAATAGACATGAGGAGGGCAAGAATAGTGTGGGAAATGTAGAAGTTAAAGAACTTACGACACATGGACATGAACTAAAGGGGGGGAATGTGGGTGGGAGGGGGTGTGCAGGGTGGAGGGGAATGATGGGGGAGAAATGGGACAACTGTAACAGCATAATCAATAAAATATATTTAAAAAAATAAAAAGAAAAAAAAAAATTCCAATGCAATGTGCTTTACAGGTAACTAGGCAGAAATGTGTATCTTTGAGCTTTACAACAAGGGAAGTGAACAGAGAAAGCAGGAGTGGCTTGCCTGTAGCCTACTGCCAAAACTGGAAGAACAGGGCTGAATGCCAGGTCTGATTTTAACCCTGTGGTCACCATTAGCAACACTACCTGCTGAGTAAAAGGGAAAGGATACACAGACCTAGAGCCTGACTCTGAGGTCTGAAACACTCTCTGCAAAAGTAAATGGTGATTTGCCAATTCTGGACATTTCATGGTATGGGATCAAATGGAATCATACAATAAGTGATCTTTTGTAACCGGCTTCTTTCACTCATGTTTCAAGGTTCAACCAAGGTGCAGTATACGAGGTCTGTCCAGAAGGTATCCAGCTACGTAATATGAAAAAGAGACATTTATTGAAGAAAATACAAGAAACAATGTATATAGGACAATGACACCTCAGTCCCCTTCAAAGTAGGCATTGGGACCTCACACAGTTCTCCCAATCGCGATCAGCTGTCCCATCATATTTTCCTGAATCTTACCAAGAGTCTGAAATCTCACCTTTAAAGGTGATTTTAGTTTTGGGAAAAGCCAGAAGTCGTGGGGCACCAAATCTGGGCTGTAGGGGACCTGAGTCACCTGGGTGACTTGATGTTTTGCCAAAAACTCTACAAGAGATGTGATGCATGAGCAGATAAATTGTCGTGATGAAGCTGCCAATCACCAGTTGTCCATAGCTGTGGCCTGCTGAATCATCTGAACAGTTTCTTTGGAGGAATGTTCAAGCTTAACACAAAATTTGATGCAGGTTCGTCGCTCTGCTCGCTCAGTCATTTTACATGTGATGGCAACATAGTACACATGCTGGCTCAAGTGTCTACCACCCCCACTGATTAGTACAGTGAAGTGGTCACTGCTTACTCATGTGCATTCCACCACTCTCCTTGGCTGCCAGGTTGCATCAATGTCATGTGAACCATTCTCACTAATATTAACAATAGCTGGACTTTTTCTGGACAGACCTCATATATCAGGACTTCAGTCCTTTTTACGGCTCAATAATATTCCATTATAAGTATATACCATGATTTTTTTAAATTTTATTTATTTATTTTTAGACAGAGGGGAAGGGAGGAAGAGAGGGAGAGAAACATCAATGTGTGGTTGCTTCTCACACTCCCTGCACTGGGGAACCTGGCCCGCAACCCAGGCATGTGTCCTGACTGGGAATCAAACCAGCGACCCTCTGCTTCGCAGTCCGGCGCTCAATCCACTGAGCCACACCAGCCAGGGCTATACCATAATTTTTTATCCATTCATTTGCTGATAGACATTCTGGTGGTAGAAGGAAATGCAGAATAATTACTTAATGGATATAAGGTGTTTTTATGGGGTAATGAAAAAGTTTTATAACTAGAGAATTGGTGATTGCCCAGCACTAAATAGCACTGAACTGTACACTCTAAAAAAGGTAATTTTATGTTATGTAAATTTCACCTAATTTTTTTTTAAAGTCAGCAGTGATTAAAATGTTCTAAACTTAGATTGTGGTGATTGTTTCAAAACTCTGACTATACTAAACACCACTGAATTGAACAATTTAAATGGGTGAATTTTATAATATGTAAATTATACTTCGGACTTCCGGCCAAGATGGAGGCGTAGGCGGACACACTGTGCCTCCTCTCACAACCAAAATTAAGGACAACAAATATTTAGAAACAAGAAAACAACCAGAACTTATAGAAAACTGAACTGTACGGAAGTCCAACAACCATTCATCCAGACCGGTAAGAGGGGCGGAGTCGCGGCAGGAGAAAGTGGAGGTGCGGACCCAGGAACGCAAGTAGCAGCGGCTGGCAGTTCCCAGGTGCACAGGCGGCGGCTAGCGGTCCCCGGGCCCACAGGCAGCAGCTGGCGGACCCCGGGCACAGGGGGGCAACTGTACAGACCCAGTGAGGCCGCACAAGGCGGCTGGCTGACTGACCAGGTGGTCTCACATTTGAGCGCGCAGACGGTCCAGGCGGAGGGGAAGTGGCGGAGGGGACTGAATCCAGGAGAGAGCAGAGTAGGCGCCATTGCTCCTTCTCAGACCCCGCCCCCACCTATAGCATCACAACCCAGCGACTGGGCTGCCCCGCCCTGAGGAACACCTAGGGCTCCACCCCCTAACTACGTAATAGCCGCGACCAGACTAAAACCAAAACAACAACAACGAAAAAAACCCACCAAAAATGGTTCAAACCGGAAAACAAATAAAAGCCCCAGAGCCAATTCCTCTAAGCAGTGAAGAGATAGCCAACCTGTCAGATGCACAGTTCAAAGCACTGGTCATCAAAATGCTCACAGAGAGAAGCGCGGGCGAAGTGAGACAACTGCATGAAAATAGACACCCTCAGGGGACTGCACATGGTCGTGGGCTAGTGGACACTCGTGAAAACATAGGCGCGGGCCGCTGGAGACAGCTGTGGAGCCAGAGGTGCAAACGCGGACAGCTCAGGCCCAAGGTGCAGGCGCCGGATAGCAGCTGGAACGCAGGCCCCTCTCAGAAACAAAGGCAGGCAGCTGTGCCCGAACACTGAAAGCCTCCCAGTGACAAAGGCAGGCGGCTGTGCAGTGCGCACACACAAGGAGGCTCAGATTACACGCTGGAAACCCTGTGGGGAGAGGCGCCCACTAACGCTGGGATACATAGCACAGTGAGGACTGAGTTCTGAACACAGAGAAAAGCAATAAGATCACCCCTCGGCCATTGCAGCCAGCAAGTCCAGAAAAACCGGCTGGCAAGTTTGAAAACAACAAGAGGGTGTTTTTTTTTTGTTTGTTTGTTTGTTTTGTTTTGTTTTTTCATTTTTTAATTTTATTTTTTTATTTTATTTTTTTAAAAAATATTTTGTTGCGCTTTGCTTGTTCCTCCCCCCCCCCCCGGCTGCTTATATTTGTGTGGGGGTGTCTGTGTGCGTGTCTCTTTTTTGTTTTGCCAGTTTGTTAGTGTCTTTTTGTTTGTAAGCCTGTCTATCTATATGAGTTTTTAACTACTCCTTCTTCATTGTTTATATCTTCTTCTTTACTCCCCAACTCCTTTTGCCTCCCTTGAATTCCTTCTCCTCTTAATCCCTCCTCCTTTCTTTTCAATTTTATCTCTTCTACCTTCCTCTTGTTTCCTCTTGCTTCTTTTTTTCATTTTCCCCCCTCTTCTTTTTGTAAATACCCACGAGTGAGACAAAACAAACAAACAAGCAAGCCTGAAACTGTGGGGAAAAACAAAAACAAAAACAAAAACCAGAGTTGGCCCCCAAAAGAGGGTATACCAGCTGATGAGACAGTGAAAGCGGTGAACAACAGGATACCCGAAGGAGAATCCACCACTGAATCTCACAGATATTCTACCACAGAAGGTCATACCACAAACCCAGGGAGCCAGAACAGATCAATTTAAGAAGTTGAAGCTAACAACAAGAGTCTTACAAACAATGGGAAGACAAAAGAACAATCCCCAAACGAAAGGAAAGGAGGAAGCTCAAGAAAGAATGCTAAATGAAACGGAGGCAACTCAACTATCAGATATCGAGTTCAAAGCAATGGTTGTCAGGAAGCTCAGTGAGCTCTCAATGAGCTACCATAAACTACAGGGAAGTTATGATGAACTCACGGCAAACTATATCAACATGAAAAAGGAAATAGAAACTATCAACAAGGGCCAAGAGGAAATGAAAAACACAATCTCTGAACTAAAGAACACAGTAGAAGGAATGAAAAGCAGAATCGATGAAGCAGAAGATCGGATCAGCGAGTTGGAGGACAAAATAGAAAAAAACACTCAGAATGAGCAAGATAAGGAAAAGAGGCTTAGAAAGAATGAAGAGGGTTTAAGAGAAATGCAAGACAACATGAAACGGAATAATATTCGTATAATAGGGATACCAGAAGGAGAAGAACAAGAACAAGGGATAGAAAACCTGTTTGAAAAAGTAATGATGGAAAACTTCCCTCATTTGGTGAGAGAAAAAACCACACAAATCCAGGAAACACAGAGAGTCCCAATCAAAAGGAACCCAAACAGGCCCACTTCAAGACACATCATAATTAAAATGGCAAAATTCCAAGACAAAGAGAGAATCTTAAAAGCAGCAAGGGAGAAAAAGGAAGTAACATACAAGGGGGCCCCAATCAGGTTAGCATCTGACTTCTCAATGGAAACGCTCCAGGCCAGAAGAGAATGGCAAGAAATATTCCAAGCAATGAGAACCAAAGGCCTGCAACCCAGACTACTTTACCCAGCAAGGCTTTCAATCAAGATAGAAGGCCAAATAAGGAGCTTCCCAAACAAAAGAAGTCTAAAAGAATACACCTCTACTAAACCAATGCTGCAAGAGATACTAAAGGGACTGCTTTAAGGGAAGAAAGGAAAAGACAGAGAGAGAAAGAGAGAGAGTAACACAGGTACGAAAATGGCAATGAATAATTACCTATCAATAATAACCTTAAATGTAAATGGATTAAATGCTCCAATCAAAAGACATAGAATAGCTGAATGGATAAGAAAGCATGACCCACACATATGCTGCCTACAAGAAACCCACCTCAGGACAAAAGACATACACAGGCTCAAAGTGAAGGGCTGGAAACAAATTTTCCAAGCAAATGGTCAGGAAAAAAAAGCTGGGGTAGCAATACTCATATCAGACAAAATAGACTTCAAGAGAAGGGCCATAAAGAGAGACCCAGAAGGTCACTTCATAATACTCAAGGGAAGAATCCAGCAAGAAGACATAAACATTGTAAATATATATGCACCCAATGGAGGAGCACCTAAATACATCAAGAAAATCTTAGAGGACTTCAAGAAAGATATAGACAGCAACACAATTATAGTAGGTGATTTTAACACCCCACTGTCAAAAATGGACAGATCTTCCAAACAAAATATCAACAAAGATATTGTGGCATTGAACAACACTCTAGAGGAAATGGACTTAACTGATATATATAGAGCCCTTCATCCCAAAGAAGCTAAATACACTTTCTTTTCAAATGCACATGGAACATTTTCAAAGATAGACCACATGATAAGACACAAATCAAGCCTCAACAAATTCAAGAAAATTGAAATCATACCAAGCATTTTCTCTGACCACAAGGGACTGAAACTAGAAACCAACCCCAAGGAGAAAAAACCAAAACCCTCAAAATCATGGAGATTGAATAGCATGCTATTAAACAATGAATGGGTCAAGAATGAAATTAGGGAGGAAATCAAAAAGTTTCTGGAAACAAACGATAATGAACTCACATCGACCCAAAACTTATGGGACACAGCAAATGCAGTCCTCAGAGGGAAGCTTATAGCGATACAGGCCTATCTAAAAAAGACAGAAACATCTCAAACAAACAACCTAACCCTTCGCCTACAAGAACTCGAGGAACAACAACAAAGACAGCCCAGAGCAAGTAGAAGGAAAGAAATAACCAAGATAAGAGCAGAATTAAATGACATAGAGACTAAAAGCACAATCCTAAAGATCAATGAATCCAGGAGTTGGTTCTTTGAAAAGATCAACAAAATCGACAAGCCTTTAAGCAGGCTCATCAAGAAAAAAAGAGAGAGGACTCAAATAAACACAATCAGAAATGAAAGAGGAGATATTACAACCGACACCGCAGAAATACAAAGGATTGTAAGAAATTACTATGAAGAACTGTATGCCAAGAAATTTGAAAACCTAGGTGAAATGGACAGGTTTCTAGAAAAATATAACCTTCCAAAACTCAATGAAAAAGAAACAGAAAGCCTGAACAGACCAATAACAGCTGGTGAAATTGAATCAGTAATCAAAACACTCCCGATGCACAAAAGCCCTGGACCAGATGGCTTCACAGGAGAATTCTACAAAACATTTAAGGAAGAGCTAACCCCTATTCTCCACAGACTATTCCAAAAAATTCAAAAAGAAGGAAGACTCCCAAACTCTTTTTATGAAGCCAGCATCATCCTAATCCCAAAACCAGATCAAGACACAACAAAGAAGGAGAATTTCAGGCCAATATCGCTGATCAACACAGATGCTAAAATCCTCAACAAAATATTGGCAAACCGCATCCAACAACACATTAAAAAGATCATACACCATGACCAAATGGGATTCATCCCAGGGATGCAAGGATGGTTCAACATTCGCAAATCAGTAAACGTAATTCATCACATAAACAAAAGCAAAGACAAAAATCACATGATCATATCAATAGATGCGGAAAAAGCATTTGATAAGGTACAGCACCCATTTATGATAAAAACACTCAGCAAAGTGGGAATAGAGGGAGCATTCCTCAACATAATAAAGGCTATATATGAGAAACCTACAGCCAGCATCATACTCAATGGGCAAAGACTAAATTCTTTTCCACTAAAATCAGGAACAAGACAAGGCTGTCCACTCTCTCCACTTCTATTCAACATAGTATTGGAAGTATTAGCCACAGCGATTAGACAAGAAAAGGAAATAAAAGGCATCCACCTTGGAAAGGAGGAAACAAAACTATCATTGTTTGCAGATGACATGTTAGTATACATAGAAAATCCTATAGTCTCGGCCAAAAAACTGCTCGACCTAATAAATGAATTTAGCCAAACAGCCGGATACAAAGTCAATATCCAGAAATCAAAGGCATTTTTGTATACCAACAATGAAACAACAGAAGCAGAAATCAAGAAAAAAATACCATTTGATATAGCAAAAAGAAAAATAAAGTACCTAGGAATTAACCTAACCAAGGAGGTAAAAGACCTGTATGCAGAAAACTACACAACACTGAAGAAAGAAATCAAGGAAGACACAAATAAATGGAAACACATACCGTGTTCATGGATTGGAAGAATTAACATCATCAAAATGTCCATACTTCCCAAAGCAATTTACAGATTCAATGCAATACCTATTAAAGTACCAATGGCATATTTCACAGATATAGAACAAACTCTTCAAAAATTTATATGGAACCATAAACGACCCAGAATAGCGGCAGCAATCTTGAGAAAGAAGAGCAAAGCAGGAGGGATCACAATACCTGATACCAAAATGTATTACAAGGCCACTGTAATCAAAACAGCCTGGTACTGGCATAAAAACAGGCACGTGGACCAGTGGAATAGAATAGAGAGCCCAGAAATAAACCCTAGTCTCTATAGTCAATTAATATTCGACAAAGGGGGCAGCAACATAAAATGGAGTAAAAACAGCCTCTTCAACAAGTGGTGTTGGGAGAACTGGACAGCTTCGTGTAAGAAAATGAAACTCGAGCACCAACTTACACCATACACAAAAATAAATTCAAGGTGGATAAAAGACTTAAACATAAGCCGTAACACTATTAAAGTCCTAGAAGAGAACATAGGCAGGAAAATCTCAGATATTACACGCAGAAACATTTTTACTGATATGTCCCCTAAAGCAAGGGACATAAAGGAAAGAATAAACAAATGGGATCTCATCAAAATAAAAAGCTTCTGCATGGCCAAGGAAAACAGTATTAAAATAAAAAGAGAACCGACTGTGTGGGAAAACATATTTGCCAATGATATCTCAGATAAGGGTTTAATCTCCAAAATATACAAAGAACTTACACGACTCCACTCTAAGAAGACAAGCAACCCAATTAAAAAATGGGCAAAGGACTTGGGCAGACACCTCTCCAAGGAGGACATACAGAGGATCCAGAGACACATGAAAAGATGCTCGATATCGCTAGCTATCAGAGAGATGCAAATTAAAACCACAATGAGATACCACTTGACACCAGTCAGAATGGCCCTCATAAACAAAGCAACAAACAGCAAGTGTTGGAGAGGTTGTGGAGAAAAGGGGACACTACTGCACTGCTGGTGGGAGTGCAGACTAGTACAACCACTATGGAAAACAGTATGGAATTTTCTAAAAAAACTAAAAATGGATATACCTTTTGACCCAGCAATTCCATTGCTAGGACTATATCCTAAGAACCCTGAAACACCAATCCAAAAGAAACTATGCATCCCTATGTTTATAGCAGCACAATTTACAATAGCCAAGTGTTGGAAGCAACCTAGATGCCCATCAGTAAATGAATGGATCAAAAAACTGTGGTACATTTACACAATGGAATTCTATGCAGCAGAAAGAAAGAAGGAGCTCATACCCTATGCAACAGCATGGATGGAACTTGAGAGCATCATGCTAAGCGAAGTAAGCCAGGCAGTGAAAGATAAATACCATATGATCTCACCTTTAACAGGAACCTAATCAACAAAACAAACAAACATGCATAATATAACCAAAGACATGGAAATTGGGAACATGCTGAAAGTCACCAGAGGGGAGAGGGGAGGGAATTTCAGGGGAAAAGGGGAAGGATTTACAGGAACAAGTATAAAGGACACATGGACAAAAACTATGGGGGGGTGGAAATGGGAGGGAGGTGGGGAGGGTTAGGGTGGCGGGTTCGGGTGAGAATAAAAGACAGAAAACTGTACAAGATCAACAATGAAAATAAAAATTAAAAAAAAATGCTCACAGAATTGGTTGATTTTGCTCACAAACTAGATGAAAAAATGCAGGCTACAATCCGTGAAATGAAGCAAGATGCATGGGGAACTGATAGAGATGGAAGGAAAACTGGGACTCAAATCAATGGAGTGGACCAGAAGGAAGAAACTAACAACCAAACAGAAGACGAGGAAGAAACAAGAATTCAAAAAAATGAGGAGAGGCTTAGGAACCTCCGGGACATCTTTAAACGTCCCAACATCCGAATTATAGGGGTCCCAGAAGGGGAAGAAGAACAGCAACGAGTGGAAAACTTATTTGAACAAATAATAAAGGAGAACTTCCCCAATCTGGCAAAGGAAATAGACTACCAGGACGTCCAGGAAGCTCAGAGAGTCCCAAAGAAGTTGGACCCAAGGAGGAACACATCAAGGCACATCATAATTACATTAGCCAAGATTCAAATGAAGGAGAGAATTCTAGAAGCAGCAAGGGATAAGGGGACAGTCACCTACAAGGGAGTTCCCATCAGACTGTCAGCTGATTTCTCAAAAGAGACCTTCCAGGCAAGAAGGGGCTGGAAAGAAATATTTGAAATCTTGAAAAGCAGGGACCTATATCCAAAATTGCTCTATCCAGCAAAGCTGTCATTTAGAATGGAAGGGAAGATAAAGTGCTTCTCAGATAAGGTCAAGTTGAAGGAGTTCATCATCACCAAGCCCTTATTATATGAAATGTTAAAGGGACTTATCTAAGAAAAAGAAGATAAAACTATGACAGTGAAAAGACAACAAACTCATAGCTATCAAGAACCACACCTAAAACAAAAGCAAACTAAGCAAACATCTAGAACAGGAACAGAACCACAGAAATGGAGATCATATGGAGGGTTAGCAACAGGGGCGTGGGAGGAGGAGAGAGGGGGAAAAGGTACAGAGAATGAGTAGCATAGATAATGGGAAAAAAATAGACAGGGGGAGGGCAAGAATAGTATGGGAAATGTAGAAGCTAGAAAACTTATGACCCATGGACATGAACTAAAGGGGGGAATGTGGGTGGGAGAGGGTGGGTAGGGTGGAGGGGAATGATGGGGGAGAAATGGGACAACTGTAATAGCATAATCAATAAAATATATTTAAAAAATAAATAAATTATACTTCAAATGATTTCAAAAAAAAAGGAAAAAAACAAAGTCAATGACTCAATTATGCAAACTGCTACTCCAGAGGCTAGGACAATCTGTAACTCAAGATTTTCTTTAAGTGCCCTAAAGTCTTTCAACACAATGGAAATAACTCTAAGTAAAAATGACAGCAAAGACTTGATTATGTGGTTCTTTTAAAAACAGAATCCCAAAGAGAGAAAATGGTGAAGACACATGGCTGTCCATAGTGAACGCTGACCACATGAGCATTCTAGTAGGCTGAGGTAATCACACCTCCCCACCCCAGTAGAGAAGCAGTTCCATGGGGGATGCTGCATTGTGCAATCTGTCACCATAGAACTGTCATTAACAAAATGGTGACATTCTGGCCAAAGTGCAACTTTACCTTTTCCTTGCCTGACATGATTCCACATAAAACAAAAGCTCCTCATCTGTCTCAAATTCCTATATCCTATAGTTAACTTTCCTTTACCACAGTGTAGCTTAAATCTTTTAAATCTAAATTTAGTAATCTGATTTAGTTTGTGATACCCAGCTTGAATATCTGGTAGCTCCTTCACACAATGGTAAATGCCTCACTTATCTTAAAAAAAAAAAAAAAAAGGTCATTCTAGGACTGAAAGCCCTAGTGCTTACAGCTAGGAAGGCAACCAGAGGTCTGGGACAATGACCTATGTCCCATATGGCCCACCCTTGCCAGAGATCTAGCTAATGCTATCTTACAGTAAGAGTATAAAAAGCTGAAAAATGTAGAGGTCACCCAGTTCAGTGCTCGCAAGACTGGCTGGCCCCTGGACTGCACATACCATATGATTGGGGCAGCTTTAACAAACTATAGAAATGATCCCTGAAAGTATAGTCTTTGATTGGGGCAGCTTTAAATAAGGCCCAGAGATTCTAATTGGGTAGGTCCAGCATTGGCCTGGAAGCTTTTTTTTTTCTTTCATGCTTTCCAGTTGTTTCTGATGTGCAACTGGATACCACCAACCTTATTTAAACTCCCTCCCCCGTGAAAGAAGTGTATCAATACCCAAGTCACTGATCATCGGCTAGCCTCTATTGGAAAGTTCTGTGATCATGTTTTAGAAATATTGCCTTAACTCCTTGAGCAGTGCTGTCTAATTGAGCTTTCTCCAATAACAGAAATACAGCAGCCACTAGCCATGTGTAGCTAAGGAACACTTGAAATGGGATTAACGTATTATACAAAAGATCCAAAGACCACCAATGTGTATCAGGCCCCTGGGCTGTTTATTTCTTCACTGCAAGCTGTGAGAACCATTAGCTCAAAAGGCCCACCATCACCAAACTCCAATTTTTACAAATCTAATTATTTTTAAAATTAGCCCAAACAAGCAAATTTTCAGCCATTTAGGATCTGCCTGCTTTCCATATTCTGTGAAACTTCACCTGACAGCTGTTGCCCACTGATAAAAGGGACTTGCCCAGCCAGTGCTGCCCTTGGAGCGCTCTGACCCTGAGACTCACCTTGACAAAGGAGCCCTCTCTCTGTTCTCCCTCTTTTCTGGAGTTCCCTTGCCCTCCTTCCCTCAGGACTGTGGCACCCCTCCTGTTGTCCTCTACATGCAAACCTGTCAAAGTATCACCCAATAAAGCTTGTGTGCTATGACTGCCACCTCACAGTCATATCTTTTTCCTTGATCCCTTTCCCTCAAAATCCCCTCAAACTCTCTATCTAACACAAATGAGGAACTGAATTTTTAATTTTAGTTAATTAACATTTTTAATTAATTTAAACTTAAAATAGCTGCATATAGCCAAGTGGCCATGACATCGGAAAGCACACTTAGACTACTTAATTTTCCTTCATATGTAATCATTTAATAATCACCTACATACATGTGCCAGGTAGTATATGCAGCCCCGAGAGTACAGCCACAAATAAAATAGTTTCCTGACCTCCTCTGTGTATTCTACTATAAATAAGCAAATGCCAGACAGTAACAAGTACAATGAAGAACGATAAAGTAGGGTTGGGGGTTGAGTGATGGTCTGACTAACAGACCCTGCAAGATTAAAAACCACCTGTGATTTTTATGGGAAACCTGTAAGCCCCAAATCCATAGAGGACAAGAACTGCAGGTGTCAGGTGATCTCTGGAAACTGAAAAAGTCAAACAGCAACAAAGTCCACCTTTTTAAGTGACTGCACCTTAAATTTGTTCATTTTTCACATTCCTTTATAGTGGGGCTCCTAGACTATAGATGTCTTCATTTTAGCATTGAGAATAACTAAGAAATTAAAAGAGCCACTTGAAAACATACACCAGGGCAGGGGAAGGGCTGAGAAGAAAATTCCAGATTCCTAAATCCTCATGACTTTATGAATTTATGGAAGCCCCATCTGTTCCTCCACACTGCCTCCCTTACTCTTCAGTCTTAAAAAAGAAAAAAATGAAATTGACCTAGTAGAGATTTTTAATTAATCTAAAATCCTTTAGAAAAACTATTCAAAAAGCAGCTGTTAAATTCTCAATGCATTCAGTTTTCAGTCCTAAACAGTTATTTGTGGGCATTAAACACCTATTCAAAGGGCCAAATGTAATTTCAACTCCTTAACAGTTAAAGAGTAGTTACATTTATACAGTCCTAAAATTATTTTGGCCCTTTGAAGGCAACCACAAGGCTGATGTGGCCCTCGGTGAAAATGAGTTTGACACCCCTGCTCTACTGAACCCAATTTACCAGTGCAATTTTCTACAATAGGCCACACTACTGAGACAGGGAGTGAAACAGTTCTACCTAATACATAGAAACAAATACAGGAAGGCTGCCAAAATTAGCAGACAAAGAAATATGACCCAAAATAACAAACAAAACTCCAGAAAAAAAGTAAACAAAATGGAGATAAGCAATCTGTCAGATGCAGAGTTGAAAACACTGGTTATGAGAATGCTCAAGGAACTTAGTGAGGACATGAACAGCATAAAAAAAGATCCAGTCAGAAACAACTGATTCACTAACTGAATCAGAAATATAGAACAATTTACAGGGAAACAACAGTAGAGTGGATGAAACTGCAAATCAAATCAATAATTTGGGAGACACGGAAGAAAAAAATCCAATCAGAACAGCAAGAAAACATAATCCAAAAACACGAGGGCAGGCTAAGGGGCCTCTGGGACAACTTCAAACATACCAACATTCAAATCATAGTGGTGACAGAAGGGGAAGGGAAACAACAAGAAATGAAAACTTTCTTTTTAAAGATTTTACTTATTTATTTTTACAGAGGGCAAGGGAGGAAGAAAGAGGGAAAGAAACATTAATGTGTAGTTGCCTCTCACGTGCCCCCTACTGGGGACCTGGCCCACAACCCAGGCATGTGCCCTGACTGAGAATTGAACCAGCAACCCTTTGGTTCGCAGGCCAGCACTCAATCCACTGATACACACCAGCCAGGGCTAAAAACTTGCTTGAAAAAAATAATGAAAGAAAACCTCCCTAATTTGGCAAAGGAGATAGACATACAAGTAAGTCCTAGAAGTACAGAGTCTCAAACAAGATGAACACAAAGAGGACTACACCAAGACACATTATAATTAAAACACCAAAGGTTAGGCCTGGTTGGTGTGGCTCAGTAGACTGAGTGCCAGCCTGCAAACTGAGGGGTCACTGGTTCAATTCCCAATCAGGACACACCTGGGTTGCAGGCCAGATTCCCTGGAAGCGGGTGAGCAAGAGGCAACTACAGATTGATGTTTCTCTCCTTCTCCAGCCCTTTCCCTCTCTCTAAAAATAAACAAATAAAATCTTAAAAATGAATGAATGAATGAATGAATGAATAAGTTGCCAAAGGTTAAAGATAAAGAATCTTAAAAGCAGCAAGACAAAAGCAGATGGTTACCTACGAAGGAGTTCCCATAAGACTGTCAGCTAATTTCTCAAAAGAAACTTTGCAGGCTAGAAGGGACTGGCAAGTTTTCAAAGTGATGAAAAGCAAGGACCTACAACCTAGATTACTCTATCGAGAAAAACTATCATTTAAAATGGAAGAGCAGATAAAGTGCTTCCTAGACAAAGTAAAACTAAAGGAGTTCATCATCACCAAGCCATTATTATATAAAATGTTAAAGGGACTTATTTAAGATAAGGAAGATCTAAACTATGAACATTAAAATGGCAATAAAGTCACAACTATCAACCATTGAATCTATAAAGCAAAGTAAGCAAACAAGCAGAACAGAAACAGAATCATAGATATGGAGACCATTTGGAGGGTTACTAGTTGAGAGGGGGGGAGGAAAGAATGGGGGAAAAGGTGCAAAGATTAAGAACTACAAATTTGTAGATACAGAATAGACAGGGGGATGTTAAGAACAGTGTACAGGAAATGGAGTAACCAAAGAACTTACGTGCCTAACCCATGGACAGGAACTAAAGGGACAGGGGTTACTGCCAGAGGGGACGGGGGGTATCAGGTAGAAGGCAAAGGGGGTAAAATTGGGACAACTGTAATAGCATAATCAATAAAGTATACTTTTTTAAATAAAATAAACCTGAAAAAAAAATATCTTAGACGAACACAATGTAAAAGGTACACTGGAAAAGACCAGCAGCAGTAACTTTGGAACATCCAATTTACCCTGCCATTAAGTCAGAAATCCCCACAGAGAAACTGAAAAACAATTTAATTAACTCTGCCCCTCTGGAGCAGGGCCAGGAGTGTCAGAGGAGCCCAGGTGAGACTTGGGCCTATCCAGTAAGTGCCCTCAGTAGCTATATGCCTTGGTTTTCAACACTGCACCTCACAGAGATCTCAAGGCCAGCTGCATTTTCATTTCTCATGTAAAAGTGTACATGGCATGCCTTGTCTTTATGGTTTCTATAGTAAAGCACTGTTAGTTCTTGCATGACTATTCTAAAAGGCTCCTCAGTCATCATCAGAGGATGACTTCACAACCAATGTCCACAGTCAATAGGGTGACCAATTTATCCTGGTCTGACAAGATTAGCACTGAAAGTCCTGCATCCTTGGAAGTTTCTTGGGCATCCTTGGAAGAATCCAGGGCAAATAGGATGGTTGGTTACCCCTATAGTATGGACTGTATCATATTACCCACCCTCCCACTGAGCCCAGGAGTCAGATATTACCAGAAAGTCTTCTCTGCGAATCACCCTTCTAGACCCAAACACTCCTGTTTCATCTCTCCTTCAAAGGTGTTCCTCTTATTATCATAGGTGAATAAATTCAAAATTCAGTCTGTTCTGGCAAAAACTGTCCCGCATTCAGTATCTACCATATCCCTTGGCACACCAATAAATATTTCTATTTCTATCAACTTATAAGTCAATCAGTTCCACAACTTTGAGCTTGTTCTATATAGGGCCACTTGGTTCTCCCCAAGCTATGAGACTCAGGACGCAAAATTAAAAACAGAAATTTAAGTATTTTACATTAAAATAGATGTTTAAGGACCATGCTTCAGTTTTTATCTAATAAAACAGAGCATACTTAAATTCTGGAAGGTTGGCAGAAGCAAAGGCCAAAAATTTGAGATTTCTTTCATTAGGCATCAACTAGTTTCCTCTGCTTCTTGGTCCGTATTAGGAAAAATCCGCAAGGCTAAATTCTCATGAAAATTGCCTAACAAAGTCACTTCTCTGTTCGCTACTCTTTCCAGAAAACCGCAGTGAGGACTGGTCCTGCTCAAAAGGGGGAACCAGATGCAGAACCCAACTCTTCGCTGGATATCCAGGTGCGCCCCAAACCGTCTTTTCAGACCTCCCTTCAAGACAGTGCGAGCGCGGAACCCGGAAGAAGTAGGACAGTGGCTAGATGGCTCTCCCCGGGGATACGGTAGGCCAAAAGTAAGGACAGCGTGTAGGGAAAGGGAAAGCGAGGAAACCACCGCTCTGGAAGCTGGAGCAGGAGGGGCAGGTGCAGCGCGAGGAGGCCTCGGGACCCGGAGCCGGGAATAATGCCGCAATAGGGCACTGAGCGTGCGCAAAGCCTCCAGGATCTGGCAAGTGCCATCAGCTTGATCCGAGCCTGTTTCTTCCCTGTAAAATTAGTTTTGCCAAGGGTATTAAATGAGACGGCGCATGCCGCCCGTCGGCACCGCTTGTACCTGGCTGCTGTTAATGCCATCGGCGTGCTCTGCGGTCGGCCCCGCCGCTCGAGTACAAAGTCTGGGGGCCAGGCCTACCTGCGGTCCTTGGTCTCTGGGATCTGCCCGTCATCAGTGACGACCTGCGGCCGCAGGGGCCGGCGCTGCCGTAGCCCGTCCGCCTCGCTCATTCTGCGACTAGCAGTGCCGCCCGCCCCCCAAATACCAAAAGCGAGCCATGCAAACACCAGGAATGGTGGCGCACCGCTCTTTCTCCCTCCGCGCGCGGAAGTGACGTGACCCTTCCGGCAGCGTGGCAGGCAGGCTCCTGGGCGTACCTCCGTGGGCCTTGCGCTCGATTGTCCGCGGGTTCCCCCAAGGCTGGGCGCAGGGCTTGGAAGCGGTGTAGAGTGAGCGAGTGCTTTTGGCCTGTCTTTGCGCTGCCTGCTTTCATTTCATTTCACTTGTGGTGGCGAATGACAACAATCATTGTTTTGCACCTCGGAGGTGCTGGTGGTTTGTGTTGGTAGAGGGGATGGTGCTGTTTATTAGAATGACAAAGACCTGGGTCTCTACAGGCAGCGTAAAAAACATCATGTGGCTGGTGTGGCGCAGTGAATTGAGTGCCAGCCTGCGAACTGAAGGTTGCCTGTTGGATTCCCAGTCAGGGCACAGGGAACCGGGTTGTGGCGGGAGGCCAGCAGCCGGTTCCCAGCTGGGGGCGTGTGAGAGGCAACCACACATTAATGTTTCTCTCCCTCTTCCTCCCTGCCTTCTCCTCACTCTAAAAATAAATAAATCTTTTAAAAATATGATATTATACTCATAGAGGTATGTCAGGGCAACAATGCCTACCTAAAAATTATACTTTGAACTGTTACGGAGAAATGAAACGATCCAGACGCAGGGAGTTCACGAAGCACGACTCTTTATTACACGCGTGGTCCCAGAGAAGGCAGTCTCCAAATTCTGGGCCCCGATCTCAGGGAAAACTCTTCCTTTTAAGCATCTTACATCTCGGCTCCTGCGGCAGATGTGGTCGCAAATCTTTAACTCCCCCTCCCCTTTGTCCTGGTTTATCTCTTCTTTTTAGTCAAGGGGGTCAGGAATGGAATTTGTATCTTGCCATAATTCTTTTCTTACACTAATGGAACTGCTATCTCAATTCTGCTATATTTCTTTTCTTACACTAATGGGACTGCTATCTCTTTTCCATATCAGAACAGGTCCAGTTAAGAGGAAAACAGGCTAGAAAATGTCTCTTGGGTTAAGGCCAGAATTTGCGTGTTAAGCCTTTTTTGTGATGGTTACAACAGGTGTTTGATAAAGTTTATAAAAAGTGCTAAGAAAACAATTCTAAATTAAATTACAGCAGGAGAGTGAAAGAGACAGTCTGTTGTCTGCTGACCACTTAACAAAACACTACATTCCTGTTTTGCCTGTTGGAATTTAGGGTTAATTTCCAGGTGGCTATTTCACAGGTTATTTTAGCCAGGCACCATATAACTTCAGGAGTCCCACCTGTTTGCACAGGGTTTTTCGGACTGCTGCCCTCAACCAGTCTACAGTAGTGGACATTTCTTTATATTCCAACTTGGCAACTGTCCCAAAGCTAGACCCCTTCCACCTTGCCTATTACTTTGCCTATAGCTTATGTGAATTCTTTCAGACATCTTATTTCTCCCTTCCCCCTACTTGATGTATTAAAATGCTTGCAAAATTCTGGGACCATGTACAGGCTGTCTTTTCTGCCTAGCCATACTGCCATACTGCATCTTTGACTCAATAAAACCTTACTTAGAAAAAGACTTTCAGCCATTAATATTTTTTAAAAAAATTAGTTTGACGTATGAAAAGGTTACCCGAGTAATAAACATGGGGTATAAATAACAATAAGTAAGGTCTAAGAAAACATGAAATAATCATCACTTTGTCTTTTAACACTAATTTAGTGAACCAGGTATAATTTCTTAAGTTCTGGAAGATGATGGTGAGCAAACCACAGACTTGCTCAGTTATAGAAATTTAAGGAGAGAGACAACTTTAATCTCACCATAATAAATGTAAAATTTTAAGTGTAATAAAGGAATAATATGAGAGTATTTTACAGCTGAAGGAACTGAAAAATGAATAGGATTTTGGTGAAGGGAGCAGGGAGTAGGATTCACAGGCAAAAGAAACTAAGTCCTGCTACTATGTATCATCTCTAGAAAAGGCCTATTTGAAATTAAATAGTAAGAATTAATTCACTCATTGCACTTGAAGGCTTTCCTGATGGAAAGTGCCCTCCTCTTTCTTAGTGCTAGGTGGCACTAGAATCCCACATGACTGTACCATAAGAAGTGATGAAGAAGAACTAACATGAGGGAAGTAAATAGTTCTATAAATCCAGGCCTTCAGGGATCCCAAGTTATAACTGGCAACACTTTACTTCATTCCCTGTTGAATAAAACCAATATATCAGGGAGGCTTTTGACAGTACTGCATAATCTGGCCCTTCCTGCCTGTCTGGATTATCCTTCCTTCCCTGACTCCACTGTTTCAAACACTCAGGATGGCTGCTATTTCTAATCCTATGCCTCCCTGCCTTTATTCATATTATCCCTTCTCCCTATGATAATGCTTGGCTTCAGCTCCACTTCGCCAAAAATATTTCACTATTCAGGACCTGCTTCAAGTATCATTGCTGAAAATCATTATTCCCTTAATTTCTCACACAGAACATTTGTTTCTAAGTCACTTTGTTAACTAAATTTGTGATCCTTTCACAATATATATACAAATATTGAACTATTGTATTATATAACTAAAACTAATATAATGTATATCAATTATTACTCAATACACAAAAATAACAAGTTAGTTTTATTAAACTTCCTACAACAAAGGAATGCACCAGAGGCCCTGTGAGGCTCCTCAAAGCAGTGGAGTTATGGAAGGGTCCTCTTGGGATATGGGGGCTGGAGTTGGTCACAGATCATCTTGGCAGGGATAGGTCAAGATCTGTAAACTAAGAGAGTCTCTGGAAGGAGTCAGTCGTCTTTATCTTAGAGCACGTGGTCTGAATGAACTAAATGAGTTCAATGGTCTGAGCTTAGATCACTAATCCTTAGGCACAGTTTAGTATCATTTTTCTGTTTGTGAGTCATGGTGAGGTCCATTTTGTTAGCTGTGGTTTCAGTTCTCAGTCCCCTCACCCCACCCTCTAGCCTAATTGCCACCCAATTATTGGCAGTAGGGTAGAACCTCTGCGATTATTTAGACAGGGTGTCTCAACCTCAACACTGTTGACATTTTGGGCCAGATAGTTTTTTGTTGGGGGTCTGCAGGGGAGAAGCTTTCCTGTGCGTTGTAAGATGCAATATCACTGACTTCCACTCTCTAGGTTCTAATACCATCCCACATAGTCATGATAATCAATAATATGAACAAGTGTGTCCCCTGGGGGCCAAAATAGCCCCTGTTGAGAACCACTAGGTTAGACCAACCAGAACCTCTGCCCCACCCCCACCCACCACACCCTAAGACTGGGGATGAGGCCCACTTCCACTGAAACGCTGGCCCACATGAAGGACATTTATCTCAATAAACTCAGGGTTCTACCAGCTTAGAAGCAATGATGCTGGGCGTGCAACCAAAAGTGTGCCTCACAGCTAAAACTAGAAACACACCTTTTTTCAGTCCTTTGCTTTTTCCCAACCCCATGTTGTTTCTATTTCTTCTACAGATATCTCCTGAAAGCCTTCCAAGTGCTCAGCCAAGTATTGTGACAAAACAAAGATAAAATAACATGACTCAATCTGCAGGAATATTTGTCTGAGAGGGGAAATAAGAAGCATAACAACCGATATAAAGTAATGCCACAGAAGAACTACAGAGTACTTTGTAGGCCAGGAGGAACGAGTCCCATTAATTGGAAGTGGCCAGAGAAGGCTTCTTGGAGGAAGTGACCTGTGAACCAGGCCTTGGATGAGTAAGATTATCATGGGCTAGTTGAGGGGATGATATATGACAACAAACAGTCTAAGAGGGAAGGGTAGCATACCCAGGGATTGGTCAACAAGAGTGGTGATCAGTGTAGACCAAGTTTTGCATAATCAAGGAAGACTTGTCTGAAAAAAGCAAAGAAGAGCAGAAAAGGGCCAAGCCCTTCCTGCCTTCAGATAAGGGAAAGTAGGAGGAAAACTGGCCTGCTTAGCCTAAGGTTTTATAAGTGTTTGTGCTGTGATGCCAAGCTTTGGTTTCAGCTAAGGAGGACCATGGAGAGTACAAAATTAGAGGATGTAGACTAGTTAGTTCACAGTAAAATATATATATATATATATATTTTAGGGATTACTCAGTTGCCAGAAAGAGAAATCCACAAACAAGTTGAAGATGAGGAAGGGATCTATAGAAAGGATATGAAGATATCTTATGGAACTCAGTGCAGAAAGTACAGCCAGGCCTCCCAGATACTGGAACAAAGACCTGGACAAACAGAAGCAAAGTTCCTCTCCACCCACTGGTGCCTCATGGTATGCTCTTTCTGCATCCCCTCCATGATTCTGTGTAAGCTCTGTTGTTTGGCAGGCCTTTTTCTCTTTTGCCACCCTCTACTCTTGAGCTGAAAAAGATACATTGTCACTTTTCCAGCTCTTGAAGCTAAGGTGATCACAGGCATTGTTCTGGCTGTGAGATAAAATTAGAAATCTACGAATTCTTTTCACCTCTGCTGAAGTTCTTGCTTTTCTAATAAAAAGCAGAGATGGTGTTTGTAGATCATTCTGCGTGGCATGGGCCCAACTCCCAGTGGAAAGCAAGGTCCAATGCACAGGACCCACACCCGTGGATAGGTTCTCCTATGGGGAATCAGGCCTGCATTGTACCTAGACTGCTATGAGACTTGCTTTTGCTAAAACTCCCTCACCCTGAATTGAGACAGCAAGTGCTTACTGTAACTTCCTAAAGTCTGTGCTAAACCTCCCCAGTATGGATTGTAACCGGTTCAACCACTTTTCCCTTTGCATTTGCAAATATTCTTCTTCCATGATGTGATTAAAATACTCTTCTTCTGTGATGTGATTAGTGGCATCATCTTTGTTTTCTGTAAAAGGTAACCCCCTAAAGCAAACCTGTGCATAGTAAATGAGGACCATCGTGTAATGTGCCCAGAAAAGAAATAAAGGCTGGTCATGGCAAGGGCCGAGGCTTTTTCTCCTTTTGAGAGAAAAGGCATGCTATCCCTTTTCCTCCACAGGACTCAGTAGTCCATGTGAATTTCTCATGCCTCATCCACAATGTGGTGCACCCCATGAGCCAGGGTCCATATCAGGTGTTGTCCCTGCCATTTCTTCTCCTGCCCTGAACTCCAAGTTATGCTTAGAATGACAGCAGTGACATATGACTGCAGGAGACACTTGAGGTCTAAAGGACATGCTGAGCACAGAAAATCCAAGGTCCTTGGTGGGACTCTTGAGCTGCTGACCAATTGCCAACAACCACCTACACCTGGGCTTTTTCTTGCATGAGGAAAACAATCCCATGTGGATCTAGGCCATTGTCAGCTAACAATGGATGCTTGTACCTGAACACTTTCCTTTTGATATGCCAACATTCTCAGGTTGAGCATGTCTGTGGCATAAAATTATTGCCTCAAGCACAGCTCTCCACAACTGCCCATTTCAAGTATGCTACTTCACCGGTTTCTTTGTCCAAAGTCCTGATTCCTGTACTGAGAATCTGAGGTTTCCAACTTCAGTGAGGTGCCCATGCCTGGTTGATTATCTGTGTTGGAGGACAGAATCCCATGGCCCACTAATCATTCGATGGGTGCCAGGAGAGCAGACTAGACACTGTGGGCATGAGTAGGACAGAACTGTCACATGGAATGATGTTAGCCCCAATGAAAAGCAGGCAGGAGTAGAGGTAAGGATTATAAATAAGCTGATGAGAGAAAAAGTCCTCAGTGCCCCTAAAGAGGAATATCTTAAGGTCAACAGAGACTCGATAGGAAAAGTTGCTCAGTAGGAAAGACATTCAGCAGTCAATGTCTGCCATGGGTGTGATGTTCATCATTGTTATCTCCCTTGAAAAGTGAACTTAACCTATCTCCTGTTCCCTTGGGACTCAAACCAACATTTCATGGTTGGCACAAGTCACTCACTAATTGTATGTTTCATTACAGCCAGAAACCATTCCTTGAAGCAACAAATTGTTTCCCTTTCACCTATTTTTGCTCTGCCTTTTTGAACAAACATAAGCATACCTGTGACCGTTAAAGATTTCCTTGACTCTCAGAAATAAAGATATGTGTGGTTGGGTGAGGTGGTATCCTTCAGGAAAGGAATTGGCCCTAGGAGTATCTGTTCAGAAGGCTACTTAGCAGAAATTTGGATCTGCAGGAACAGGGTGACTAGACAACTCAGTTGGTGGCTCTTAAGCAGAAATTTTTACCCTGTTGCAAGAGAAATTGGCAGACTGACTATTCCAATGTTTTTCTGAATTCCTTAGTACTTACTGGTTTACTATATACTATATACTATATACTATATACTATATACTATATACTATATACTATATACTATATACTATATACTAGGACAGCCTACATCCCACTTTCTTTCCTTTTCTACTTCTAGGTTTATTTAGAGTAGGATTCTTCCCCTCTGGCTCTTCACCTCCTTAGAGACAACACTAAGCAGATGAGCACTTCTTCCTACTCTTGTTGGTTCATGGGGTTGCTTTTCCAGTTTGCTTCTTCTTAAGTCAAATGTTCCAAGAAGACTGTCCCAGTGGTAGACACAATAACAGGAGTATTGTGACCTTCACAAGGGCAGTGACTAGACTCAGGCATTACATGAAAGTAACAATGAATGTATGTTATGCAACACTGGCAAATACTTCAACTGATCATCATAAATTATGTTACACCAAGTGCTGAACTTTTAGTTCAAGATAGTGGTTCTCAACTTTGACTGTACATTACAATCATCTGGGAAGCTTTAAACTACACTGATGCTTGGGTCCCATCCAAGAAATTCCCATGTAATTGATCTGGAATATGGCTCAGGCATCACAGCTTTAAATGCCCCCAGGTACTTTTAAAAGCCAAAGTTGAGCACTGCTGCTTAAAGAGGAAATAGAGAAGTATAGATAGCATTCCAGTTTGCAGAAGAGATAGGACTTGAGTCCAGTGTCCCTAGGGCTAGAGACTGGGAGAATCACCTCCACCACCATCTAAAGGACTGTCTGCCAAAAGGAAACACCTGGGAGGCATCTCTGGGCTGAAAGGAGTTAGGGGAACTTTAGGCAAGACCATGATAAAACAATCCTTCTCTGGGCTGGGACCCTGAGGAGCTATGACTCGGCAGTAGTGAAACCAGAGGGTGCCTGGGTCCCTGGACTCGTGCTGCTTGTCACAGCTCAGTCAAAAAGCAGAGACAGTGATTGAATTATAATTAGACAGAGGCTAGTAATCTAAGAAGATGGTGGGTAAAAACCCTAACATCTACCTTACCTTGAGCTTTGAGAAGCAAGTTTATATAAGGGAAATATAGGAATTTGGGAGAAGGAAATTCCTAAGGGGGAGCACAAACATGCTGTTTCTCTTGGGAGGGGTAGCTGAAAGGGAAGTCTGCAGCTTCTTCCCAAGCTGGCTTCTTTTTTAGAATTCCTCTTCCTCTCTTCCCAGAGGCCTGAGGTTTATGGCCAGGGAGGTTATGTATTCTCTGGTTAGGGAGAAGAGGTATAAAACATTTACTCTCAATTTGATAGGGGACTCAAATGTTGGGAAGTTTTTAGTTTCAGTTAATAGCTAATAAGCTTAGTAATCAACGTATGTAAAAAGCTATTGTTTCAGGAACTGAATATATAACCCACTTTGACTCCAGGAGACCATAAGCAGTTCCACCTTAGTCCCTCAGGAGGACAGCAAGCAATCAAAATGGTATCTGAGCCATTGCACTCTGGAGTGAGACCACCACCACTCAGGACACAGCTAAAGACCACCACCTGGGGCACAACTGAAGACCATAATCTAGGGGGAGATGCTACAGTTTTTTTAATCCAATTAACTTTTCCCTGAGTTCTAAACCCCTTATCTATACTTTGTTCTTCTTATAAAATGGGCAATTTTAAAATGTAATTGAAGACAGTCTGTTAGGGTACAAACCGACCATCTTCTGAGATCACCAGTCATCTGAATAAAGGGCCCATAAAGATTCAATCCCTGTCTCTGCTTATTGGGTCTGGTAGGTGACAGGCAGCATGAACTCTGGCTTTTCCGGTTTCAAATTGTCCTTGGTTAGGGGAGATAAGGTCTAGAAATTCACTAGCTGGCTGTAAATTGCTCAAACTGTTTAGTCTTGTTTAATTTTCTTATCTCAGTTTCCCCATTCCACTTGCCTGGGAATTTTCCTAGCTTCTTGCTCTTGCTGCCTGTCTTAGTTTCAGGAACTGAAGCTATTGATAGGGGACTTCAGACATGGAAAATTTTAGTTTAAGTAATAGCTAATAAGCTTAGTAATCAATGCATGTAAGAGTTTTTGTTCCAGGAACTGAAGGTATGAACCACCCTAACTCCAGGAGACCATAAGCAGTCCCACCTTTGTTCCTCAGTAGGACTGCAAGTAATTTGAGATGATATCTGAGCCATTGTACTCCAGGGTGAGACCACCACCACCCAGGACACAGCTAAAGACCACTGCCTGGGCACCTTAAGAGTGACAATGCTGAAGTTGTTTTTTAATCCAACTAACTTTTCCCTGAATTCCAAACCTACACTTTGTTCTCCTTATAAAAATGGCCATTTTAAAGTGGAATTTAAGATGGTCTGTTAGGGTATGAACTTGCCATCTTCTCAGATTGCCAGCCATCTAAATAAAGCTCTCATAAAGATTCAATCCCTGTCTCTGCTTAATGGGTTTGGTAGTGACAGGCAGCCCAAACTCCAGTGTCTTTTCTTGTTTCACTATGACCCACCCTGACTCCAGGAAACCACACAATTCTACCTTTGTGCCCCAGGAGAACTGCAAACAGTCAAGGTGGTATCCTAGCCACTGTGTTCCAAGGAGAGAAGTCCAACACCCAGGACACAGATTCCAAGCCCCTTTCTCCTACCTGTGCCTCTTCATTCAAATTTGCCTCATTTTACCATCCCTTCTACCCCCACTCCTGCCTATCTTCCTACAGATTAATTACTGTATTTGTTTTCCAGCTCAGCAGCACTCTAATCCCTTAAGGCCAAACTCTTTTAATCAATATTACCCAGCAAGGGGTGATGTTATTTCTTTCTTTCCTAATCCCAGTCCTGCATTAAACTCCCTTTTGGAATTAGGTTTGGTTCCACTGTGCCCACTTAAGTAAACACAAAGATACAAAGAGGAAGAAAATCTCACCCCACTCCCCTTCCAGACCCTAAAACACTCTAAATTCTCCTAAAGATCTGGGAGCTGTTATATCCTGGGGAGGAGGTGGGGGCGGGGACTGCCTCTTGATGCAGGGAAAAGAGTGGCCATTTTTAAACTCAAGCCACTTTTCCACCCCTAGGCCTAACTCTTTAACACCTCCTCCAGTTCTCCCTACTTGTCCTCCTTGGACCTATCCACCTGTCCCTCCTTCAAATTTGGGTTCTCCTGACCATTCTAGGAAGCCCCTAAACCTGTGACCCAACTCCCTAAACCTGAGGTTGCTGGATCAGAGGGTATTATTTGGGTCCGAGCTCCCTCTTCAATGTCAGACCTCTTCCAAATTGAGGTTAGACTTGGCAGTTTTTTTGTAAATTTGGCTGAATTTACAAAGGAGTTTGAATATCCCATCCTCTCATATGGCATAATTAGGACTGTTTGGGGACTGCCAATTTGTACTTCTTAATCCCTTCACCTTACTCACTTAATTTCCCATTTATTTCTGGCAATAGTCACCCTCCCTCAGAGTGAGATTCTATACAAATGGTAGAGATAACGATCCAGTCAATTTTTAAATCAAAACCTGTACCCTTTGGACTTCCGGCCAAGATGGAGGCATAGGCGGACACACTGTGCCTCCTCTTACAACCAAAATTAAGAACAACAAATATTTAGAAACAAGAAAAAAAACAGAACTTATAGAAAATTGAACTGTACGGAAGTCCAACAACCATTCATCCAGACCGGTAAGAGGGGCGGAGTCACGGCAGGAAAAAGTGGAGGTGCAGACACAGGAAAGCAAGCAGCAGCTGACGGTTCCCAGGTGCACAGGCAGCGGCTGGCAGTCCCCGGGCACAGGGGGGCAACTGTGCAGACCCAGTGAGGCCGCACAAGGTGGCTGACTGACCAGGTGGTCCCACATTCACACACGCAGACGGTCCAGGCAAAGGGGAAGTAGCGGAAGGGACTGAATCCAGGAGAGAGCGGAGCAGGCGCCATTCTTCCCTCTCGGACCCCGCCACCACCTATAACATCACAACCCAGCGACTGGGCTGCCCCGCCCTGAGGAACACCTAAGGCTCCAACCCTCACTACGTAATAGCCGCAACCAGACTAAAACCAAAACAAAACAAACAAAAAAGCTCACCAAAAATGGCTCAAACCAGAGAACAAATAAAAGCCCCAGAGCCAATTCTTCTAAGCGACCAAGAGATAACCAACCTATCAGATGCACAGTTCAAAGCACTGGTCATCAAAATGCTCACAGAATTGGTTGATTTTGCTCACAAATTAGATGAAAAAATGCAGGCTACAATACATGAAATGAAGAAAGATGAATGGGGAACTGATAGAGATGGAAGGAAAACTGGGACTCAAATCAATGGAGTGGACCAGAAGGAAGAAACTAACAACCAAACAGAAAATGAGGAAGAAACAAGAATTCAAAAAAAATGAGGAGAGGCTTAGGAACCTCTGGGACATCGTTAAACGTCCCAACATCCGAATTATGGGGGTCCCAGAAGGGGAAGAAGAAGAGCAACAAGTGGAAAACTTATTTGAACAAATAATAAAAGAGAACTTCCCCAATCTGGCAAAGGAAATAGACTACCAGGATGTCCAGGAAGCTCAGAGAGTCCGAAAGAAGTTGGACCCAAGGAGGAACACACCAAGGCACATCATAATTACATTAGCCAAGATTCAAATGAAGGAGAGAATTCTAGAAGCAGCAAGGGATAAGGGTATCCCTACAAAGGAGTTCCCATCAGACTGTCAGCTGATTTCTCAAAAGAGACCTTCCAGGCAAGAAGGGGCTGGAAAGAAGTATTCCAAGTCATGAAAGTCAAGGGCCTACATCCAAGATTACTCTATCCAGCAAAGCTGTCATTTAGAATGGAAGGACAGATAAAGCGCTTCTCAGATAAGGTCAAGTTCAAGGAGTTCATCATCACCAAGCCTTTATTATATGAAATGTTAAAGGGACTTATCTAAGAAAAAGAAGATCAAAAATAGGACAGTGAAAAGACAGCAAACTCACAGCTATTAAGAACTGCACCTAAAATAAAAGCAAACTAAGCAAACCGCTAGAACAGGAACGGAACCACAGAAATGGAGATCATATGGAGGGTTAGCAACAGGGGAGTGGGAGGAGGAGAGAGGGGGAAAAGGTACAGAGAATGAGTAGCATAGATAGTGGGTAGAAAATAGACAGGGGGAGGGCAAGAATAGTATGGGAAATGTAGAAGCTAAAGAACTTATGACACATGGACATGAACTAAAGGGGGGAATGTGGGTGGGAGGGGGTGTTCAAGGTGGAGGGGAATGATGGGTGAAAAATGGGACAACTGTAATAGCATAATCAATAAAATATATTAAATAAAAAAAAAAAAAAACTTGTACCCTTCCAATTAGGAAATGTTATGGGGCAATATATATTTTTACCAATCAAATCTGTCCCGATTTACTTGGTAGGATTGTTACATAGCAGCTAAGAATGAGCAGCCAGAGGGGAAATAAAGGTAGGGTCCTCACCATTACAATCCAAGAAAGAATTTAATACAGGAGGCTGGAAACAAAGGAAGACATGTCTCACCACCTATCTCAGCAGTCCTGAGCCTGGTTCAATAAGATTGCCAGGCATTCTGAACAATATAAATAAAACTATGAAAGTGCATAAGGGGGAGCCCTTGAAAGTCTGTGTTTATCATCTCCACTAGCTGGAAAAAAGAAAACCTTAAGACTATATATTCATCCCGAGGCCTGGAAGGAATTCCATGGTGCCCCAAGAAAAAGTCCATAAAACAACTTTGGTTAATTGCCTGTCTTCCATCATGTATGCAAAATGAACAAATGAAGTTTGGAGCAAGACAAGAATTCGGGCTAACAGACCTCCATACATATCTACATTTGGTATTAATGTCTGCGTGGGGCAGGGGGTGGGGGTGCTGCCACCACCTTTACCTTTCAATCAATATGTAACTCCCTCACCTCCAACCTACCAACTGTATAAGTCCTTAGAAAAAAGGACTTGCTCTGTTGGCTTTGTCTTGCCACACAGGGACCCCGGGACCTGGCCTCTGGCCACGTCTCTCTGGTCACCCAGCCTCTGGACACCTAGTTCCTTGAACCCCTGCTTCTTTCTACCCTTGCTTTTGTTTTCCCGTTAGAACTTAGCATTAATACATTTTGCCTGCATGGTAATAGGCTTGCTGATCTGTAATTCTTTACTGCATTAGCAAGAAGATTGGACTTTGTCCCCTAATAAGGTGAGACTTTCTTCAAAACAATGTTGCCCAAATATGTTTCTCCAGAATGTATATAGAACTAAACAAACCACTTACTGGAAAAAAATGGGAAAATAATCATCTTTTTTCTCTTCCTTATGTATATTTTATTTTTAATCTCATGATATTTTATTACCATATTTTATTGATTATGCTATTACAGTTGTCCCATTTTTCCCCCTTCACTCCCCCCCACCCTGCAAACGCCCTCCTACCTGCATTCCCCCTCTTTAGTTCATGTCTATGGGTCATACATATAAGTTCCTTGGCTTCTACATTTCCTATACTATTCTTAACCTCCCTCTATTTTCTACTTACCATTTATGCTACTTATTCTCTGTACCTTTTCCCCCATTCCCTCCTCCCCCTCCCTGCTGATAACTCTCAATATGATCTCCATTTCTGTGATTCTGTTACTATTCTGGTTGTTTGCTTAGTTTGTTTTTGTTTTTGTTTTTAGATTTGGTTGTTAATAGCTGTGAGTTTATGGTCATTTTACTGTTCATATTTTTAATCTTCTTTTTCTTTTTTTTTTTTTTAATTTTTTTTCTTCTTTTTAGATTTTTTATTTTATTATTTATCTTCAGAGGGGAAGGGAAGGAGAGAGGGAGAGAAACATCAATGTGCGGTTGCCTCTTGTATGTCCCCTGCCGGGAACTGGCCTGGCAACCCAGGCATGTGCCCTGACTGGGAATCGAACTGCGACCTTTCGGTTCGCAGGCCCGCGCTCAATCCACTGAGCTACACCAGCCAGGGCTAATCTTCTTTTTCTAAGTCCCTTTAAGATTTCACATAAAAAGGGCTCGGTGATGATGAACTCCTTTGACTTCACGTTATCTGGGTAGCACTTTATCTGGCCTTCCATTCTAAATGACAGCTTTTCTGGATAGAGTACTCTTGGATGAAGGTCTTTACCTTTCATGACTTGGAATAATTCCTTCCAGCCTCTTCATGCCTACAAGGTTTATTTTGAGAATTCAGCTGATAGTCTTATGGAAACTCCTTTCTAGGTAACTGTCTCCTTTTCTCTTGCTGCTTTGAGATTCTCTCATGTTTAATCCTGGCTAATGTAACTATAATGTGACTTCATGTGTTCCTCCTTGGGACCAACTTCTTGGGACTCTCTGAGCTTCCTAGACTTCCTCGTAGTCTATTTTCTTTGCCAGATTGGGGAAGTTCTCCTTCATTATTTGTTCAGATAAGTTTTCAAATTGTTGCTCTTCTTCTTCTCCTTCTGACACCCCTATGATTTGGATGTTGGAATGTTTAAAGTTGTCCTGGAAGTTCCTAAGACTCTCATTTTTTTGAATTCTTGTTTCTTCATTCTTTTTTGGCCTGATGTTTCTTTCTTCCTTCTGGTCCAAATCATTGATTTGAGTCCCAGTTTTCTTCCGAGCTGCATTGGTTCCCTGTTCATTTTCCTTTCTTTCACTTAGCATAGCCTTCATTTTTTTCATCTAATTTGTGACCATTTTCAACCACTTCTGTGAGCATTCCAATTACCAGTGTTTTGAGCTGTGCATCTGATAAGTTGGCTATCTCTTCCTGGCTTAGTTGGGTTTTTTTTTTCCTTGAGCTTTGATCTGCTCTTTCATTTGGGCCATTTTTTTTTGGGGGGGGGGGGTCTCTGAGGGGCTGTTACATAGTGAGGGGTGGAACCTTAGGTTTTCACCAGGGCAGAGTAACACAGATCACTGTGTTGTGGCTCTGTATGTGGGGAAGGGGTTTGAGAGGGAACAGTGCTACTTGCTCCACTTTCTGCCAGTTTTCAGTCACTTCCCCCACTATTCACAATCAAATGGGGCCGTTATACTGCTGATTCCTATGTGGATGGGTTTGTATACATTGTAGGACCCTGTGGGTTTCTCCAACTAACTCTCCCATGAGGCTGGGAGTTTCTCCCACTGCTGCCTCAACCCCCAAAGTATTTTCAGTGAGACGCTTTGAGGCTTTATTTCTCTGCAGTGGAAGCCTGGGTTGCTTGGTCTATCTCCCTCCCCAGTTGTTCCTGCCAGTTTATCTGCATGTGACTTTGAGACTGCCCAGTCCCCAAGCCACAGCCTTGCCTTGCCATGAATCCTTTCCACTCAGATGCCCATCTGTACCCCTCCTACCCGTCTGCAGGACTGTTCCTTCTTTCTTTCTTTTTCTTTCTTTCTTTCTTTCTTTCTTTCTTTCTTTCTTTCTTTCTTATTATTATTTCTTTATTTTAATTGTTGTTCTTGTACAGTTTTCTGTCTTTTACTCCCGTCCCAGTCCACCTCTCCAGCCCTCCCAACTTCCCTCCTATTTCCACTCTCCCTAGTTTTTCTCCATGTGTCTTTTATACTTGTTGCTCTAAACCCTTCCCCTTTTCCCCTGAAGTTCCCTTCCCTCTCTCCTCTGGTGTCTGTCAGCCTGTTTTCAATTTCAATGTCTTTGGTTATATTTTGCTTGTTTGTTTGTTTTGTTCATTAGGTTCCTGTTAAAGGTGAGATCATATGGTATTTGTCTTTCACTGCCTGGCTTATTTCGCATAGCATAATGCTCTCCAGTTCCATCCATGTTATTGTGAAGGGTAGGAGCTCCTTCTTTCTTTCTGCTGCATAGAATTCCATTGTGTAAATGTACCATACATTTTTGATCCATTCGTTTACTGATGGGCACCTAGGTTGCTTCCAACATTTGGCTATTGTAAATTATGCTGCTATGAACATAGGAGTGCAGAGGTTCTTTTGGATTGGTGTTTCAAGGTTCTTGGGATATAATCCTAGCAGTGGAATTCCTGGGTCAAAAGGTAGATCCATTTTTAGTTTTCTTAGAAAATTCCATACTGCTTTCCACAATAGTTGTACCAGTCAGCAATCCCAACAACAATGCCCTAGGGTCCCCTTTTATCCACAACCTCTCCAACACTTGCTGTTTGTTGCTTTGTTTATGATGGCCATTCTGACTGGAGTCAAGTGGTATCTCATTATGGTTTTAATTTGCATTTCTCTGATACCTAGCGATATTGAGCATCTTTTCATGTGTCTCTGAATCCTCTCTATGTCTTCCTTGGAGAAGTGTCTGTTCAAGTCCTTTGCCCATTTTTTAATTGGATTGCTTGTCTTCTTAGAGTGAAGTCCTGTAAGTTCTTTATATATTTTGGAGATTAAACCCTTGTCTGAGGTATCATTGGTAAATATGTTTTCCCATACAGTTGGTTCTCTTTTTATTTTAATACTGTTTTCTTTGGCCGTGCAGAAGCTTTTTATTTTGATGATATCCCATTTGTTTATTCTTTCCTTTGTCCCTTGCTTTAGGGGTCATACCAGTAAAAATGTTGCTGCATGAAATATCTGAGATTTTCCTGCTTATGTTCTCCTCTAGAACTTTAATGGTGTCACGGCTTATATTTAAATCTTTTCAATCCACCTTGAATTTATTTTTGTGTATGGTGTATGTTGGTGCTCCAGTTTCTTTTTTTTTTGCTCGTAGCTGTCCAATTCTTCCAACACCACTTGTTGAAGAGGCTATTTTTGCTCCATTTTATGTTGATGTCCCCTTTGTCAAATATTAATTGACTGTAGAGACTTGGGTTTATTTCTGGGCTCTCTGTTCTGTTCCACTCATCCATGTACCTGTTATTATGCCAGTAAAAGGCTGTTTTAATTACAGTGGCCTTGGAATACAATTTAGTATCAGGTATTGTGATCCCTCCTGTTTTGCTCTTCTTTCTCAAAATTGCTGCAGCTATTCTAGGTCATTTATGGTTCCATGTAAATTTTTGAAGGGTTTGTTTTATGTCTATGAAATATGCCATTGGTACTTTAATAGGTATTGCACTGAATCTGTAAATTGCTTTGGGTAGTATGGATATTTCGATGATGTTAATTCTTCAATCCATGAACATGGTATATGCTTCCATTTGTGTCTTCCTTGATTTCTTTCTTCAGTGTTGTGTATCTTACCTTTTTCATTAGGTTTATTCATAGGTATTTTATTTTTCTTTTTGCTATATCAAATGGGATTTTTTCCTTGATTTCTTCTTCTGCTGTTTCATTGTTGATATACAAAAATGCCTTTGATATCTGGATATTGACTTTGTATCCAGCTGTTTGGCCAAATTCATTTATTAGGTCAAGCAGTTTTTTGGCCGAATCTCTAGGATTTTCAATGTACACTATATGTCATCTGCAAACAATGATAGTTTTGTTTCCTCCTTTCCAAGTTGCATGCCTTTTATTTCCTTTTCTGGTCTGATCACTGTGGCTAAGACTTCCAATACTATATTGAATAGAAGTGGTGAAAGTGGGCAACCTTTTCTTATAGAAAAGAGATCTTAGTAGAAAAGATTTTAGCTTTTGCCCTTTCAGTATGATGTTGGCTGTAGGTCTCTCATCTATAGCCTTTATTATGTTGAGGAATGCTTCCTCTATTCCCACTTTGCTGAGTGTTTTTATCATAAATGGGTGTTGTACCTTATCAAATGCTTTTTCCACATCTATTGATATGATCATGTGATTTTTGTCTTTGATTTTGTTTATGTGATGTATTACATTTACTGACTTCCGAATGTTGAACCATCCTTGCATTACTGGGATGAATCCCACTTGGTCATAGTGTATGACCTTTTTCATGTATTGTTGGATGCAGTTTGACAACATTTTCTTGAGGATTTTAGCATCTATGTTCATCAGCAATATTGGCCTAAAGTTCTCCTTCTTTGTTATGTCTTTATCTCGTTTTGAGATTAGAATGATGCTGGCTTCATAAAAAGAGTTTGGGAGTCTTCCATCATTTTGGATTTTTTCAAATAGTCTGTGAAGGATATGGATTAGCTCTTCCTTAAATGTTTTGTAGAATTCAGCTGTGAAACCATCTGGTCCAGGGCTTTTGTGTGTTGGGAGTTTTTTGATTATTGCTTCAATTTCATCTGCTCTTATTGGTCTATTCAGGCTTTCTGCTTCTTCTTTGTTGAGTTTTGGAAAATTATATTTTTCTAGAAATTTGTCCATTTCATCTAGGTTTTCAAGTTTCTTGGCATACATTTCTTCAAAGTAACTCCTTATAATCCTTTGTATTTCTGTGGTGTCAGTTGTAATCTCTTCTCTTTCATTTCTGATTGTGTTTATTTGGGTCCTCTCTCTTTTTTTCCTGATGAGGCTGCTTAAAGGCTTGTTGATTTTGTTTAACTTTTCAAAGAACTAGCTCCTGGATTCATTGATCTTTAGAATTGTGCTTTTCATCTCTATGTTATTAAATTCTGCTCTAATCTTGGTTATTTCTGTCCTTCTACTTGCTCTGGGCTGTCTTTGTTGTTGATCCTCTAGTTCTTGTAGGCATAGGATTAAGTGGTTTGTATGAGATGTTCCTATCTTTTTTTAGGTAGGCCTTTGTCACTATAAACTTCCCTCTGAGGACTGCTTTCACTGTGTCCCATATGTTTCGGGTCGATGTTAGTTTGTTATCATTTGTTTCCAGGACCTTTTTGATTTACTCCCTAATTTCATTCTTGACCCATTCACTGTTTAATAGCATGCTATTCAATCTCCATGATTTTGAGGGTTTGGGGATTTTACCCGTTAAGGTGGTTTCTAGTTTCAGTCTCTTGTGGTCAGAGAAAATGCTTGGTATGATTTCAATTTTCTTGAATTTGTTGCAGCTTGTTTTGTGTCCTATCATGTGCTCTATCTTTGAAAATGTTCCATGTGCATTTGACAGAAAAGTGTATTTATTTCTTTGGGATGAAGGGCTCTATATATATCTGTTAAGTCCATTTCATCTAGAGTGCTGTTCAATGACACAATATCATTGTTAATATTTGTTTGGAAGATCTGTCCATTTTTGACAGTGGGGTGTTAAAATCCCCTACTATAATTGTGTTGCTGTCAATATCTTTCTTGAAGTCCTCTAAGATTTCCTTGATGTATTTAGGTGCTCCTACATTGGGTGTATATATATTTACTATGTTTATGTCTCTTGGTGGATTCTTCCCTTGAGTATTATGAAGTGACCTTCTGGGTCTCTCTTTATGGCTCTTCTTTTGAGGTCTATTTTGTCTGATATGAGTATTGCTGCCCCGGCCTTTTTTTCCCTGTCCATTTGCTTGGAAAATGTGTTTCCAGCCCTTCACTTTGAGTCTGTGTAGGTCTTTTGTGCTGAGATGGGTCTCTTACAGGCAGCATATGTGTGGGTCAGGCTTTCTTATCCATTCAGCTAATCTATGTCTTTTGATTGGAACATTTAATCCATTTACATTAAAGGTTATTATTGATAGGTATTTATTCATTGCCATTTTCATACCTGTCTCTGTCTCTGTCTCTGTCTCTGTCTCCCTCTCTCTCTCTTCCTTCCTTTCCTTAAAGCAGTCCCTTTGGTATCTCTTGCAGAACTGGTTTGGTAGAGGTATATTCTTTTAGACTTCTTTTGTCTGGAAAATTCCTTATTTGGCCTTGTATCTTGCTTGAAAGCCTTGCTGGATAACATAGCCTTGGATGCAGGCCTTTGGTTTTCATTACTCGGAATATTTCTTGCCATTCTCTTCTGGCTTGGAGCATTTCCATTGAGAAATCAGCTGTTAACCTTATTGAGGCTCCCTTGTATGTTACTTCCTTTTTCTCCCTTGTTGCCTTTAAGATTCTCTCTTTGTCTTGAAATTTTGCCATTTTAATTATGATGTGTCTTGAAGTGGTCCTCTTTGTTTTCCTCTTGATTGGGACTCTCTGTGTTTCCTGGATTTGTGTGACTTTTTCTCTCATCAAGTTAGGGAAGTTTTCCATAATTACTTTTTCAAATAGGTTTTCTATCCCTTGCTCTTCTTCTTCTCCTTCTGCTATCCCTATTGTACGGATATTATTACCTTTCATACTGTCTTGCATTTCTCTTAATTCCTCTTCATTTTTTCTGAGCCTCTTTTCCTTTTCTTGCTCTTTCTGGGTGGTTTTTACTATTTTGTCCTCCAACTTCTGCTTCATCGAGTCTGCTTTTCATTCCTTCTACTGTGTTCTTCTGTTCAGAAATTGTATTCTTCATTTCCTCTTGGCCCTTGTTGATAGTTTCTATTTCCTTTTTCATGTTGATATAGTTCGCGGTGAGTTCATCATAGCTTCCCTGTAGTTTCTGGTAGCTAATTGAGAGCTCGTGGATCTTCCTGACAACTATTGCTTTGAACTCAGTATCTGATAGTTGAGTTGCCTCTGTTTCATTTAGGATTCTTTCTGGGGCTTCCTCCTTTCCTTTCATTTGGGGATTATGTCTTTGCATTCCCATTGTTTGTAAGAGTCTTCTTCTTAGCCTCAACTTGTGAAATTGATCTCTTCTGGCTCCCTGGGTTTGTGATGTGACCTTCTGTGGTAGAACACCTGTGAGATTCAGTGGTGGATTCTCCTTCGGATAGCCTGTTGTTCACAGCTTCCACTGTCTGAGCTTCTGGGATACCCTGTTTTGAGGGCCAAGTCTGTTTTTTTTTCTTCACAGTTCCAGATTTGTTTGTCTTTTTTGTCTCATTTGTGGTTATTTAAAAAGAGAAAAGAGGGGGGAAATGAAAAGATAAGAAGGAAAAAAGAGGGAGGTAGAAAAGATAAAACTGGAAAGAAAGGAAGAGGGAATAAAACAAGAAAGAGGTAAAGAGAAGTAAAAGGATTTGAGTAAAAAAGAAGATAAAAATAATGAAGTAATAATATAAGAACAATTATATAGACAGACAGACACACAAACAAAAAACAAAACAAGCAAACAATCAAAAGCAAAAAACAAACCCAAAGCAAACAACGAAAAAAAACCCAAAACACCAAACAAAAAACTCTTGCTGTTTTCAAACTTGCTGAGCTGGTTTTTCTGGTCTTGCTGACTGCAATGGCTGAGGGGTGATGGTATTGCTTTTCTCTGTGTTCAGTACTCAGTCATCATTGTGCTACTGTCCCCAGAGTTAGTCCAGTGCCCCTCCACACAGGGCTTCAGGCATGTTTTCTGAGCCTCCTGGAGTGTGCGCACTTTCCCAAGTTTATGGGTGTGAGCTCGAGTCTCCGGTGGCACGTAGCTGTCTCCTTTGGCCACGGCGCAGCTATCTGTTTTGTCCTGGGGCCTACAATCCTGCAGCCATCTCGCACCTTCGGGCCTATGGCCCCAAGCATTCTGCATTGCGTGCAGGCGGCTATGGTCCCATAGCTGTCTCCAGTGGCAAGTGCCTATGATCTCACTCGTGCCTATGATCCCTCGACCGTCTGCGGTCACATGTGGGTACCCATTTTCATGCAGCCATCTAAGTTCACATGCACAGCTGTCTGCAGTCAAGGGCAACCAGGATTGCTCAGCCCGCAGTCAGGGGCACCAGGATCATTCAGTCCAAAGTTGCGCAGTGGCGATCAGGATCGCTCAGCCCGTTTCAGCGGTTGACCCAGCTCCATCCCTAGAACCCTGGCGCAGGCCTGGCAAGCGCCAGCCCGGGGCTTCAGCCACCCTGGTCTCTGCGCTGATCCCTGGGCTCCTATTGTTTTGAAGTACTCTCCTTACCGACTGGTTTTTCAATGTCTGCTACAATTTTCAATCTCCTATTCTCAAATATGCTGTGTTACTGTTCCTTGTCTTCTCTGTTCTTCTGTAGATTGGCCAGGTTTTTCTCCTGTGTGTAGGAGGAAGCGGAATCTGCTCCCTCCTACCACGCTGCCATCTTCCATTCCCCGAATGTTTCTTCTTTATTTTCTTTTTTTAAATATATTTTATTGATTATGCTATTACAGTTGTCCCATTTCTCCCCCGTCATTCCCCCCACCCTGCACACCCTCTCCCACCCACATTCCCCCCTTTAGTTCATGTCCATGTGTCATAAGTTCTTTAGCTTCTACATTTCCCATACTATTCTTGCCCTCCCCTGTCTATTTTCTACCCACTATCTATGCTACTCTTTCTCTGTACCTTTTCCGCTTCTCTCCTCCCACGCCCCTGTCGCTAACCCTCCATATGATCTCCATTTCTGTGGTTCTGTTCCTGTTCTAGTTGTTTGCTTTTGTTTTAGGTGTGGTTGTTAATAGCTGTGAGTTTGCTGTCTTTTCACTGTCATATTTTTTATCTTTTTCTTAGATAAGTCCCTTTAACATTTCATATAATAAAGGCTTGGTGATGATGAACTCCTTGAACTTGACCTTATCTGAGAAGCGCTTTATCTGTCCTTCCATTCTAAATGACAGCTTTGCTGGATAGAGTAATCTTGGATGTAGGCCCTTGACTTTCATGACTTGGAATACTTCTTTCCAGCCCCTTCTTGCCTGGAAGGTCTCTTTTGAGAAATCAGCTGAGAGTCTGATGGGAACTCCTTTGTAGGTGACTGTCCCCTTATCCCTTGCTGCTTCTAGAATTCTCTCCTCCATTTTAATCTTGGTTAATGTAATTACGATGTGCCTTGGTGTGTTCCTCCTTGGGTCCAACTTCTTTGGGACTCTCTGAGCTTCCTGGACATCCTGGTAGTCTATTTCCTTTGCCAGATTGGGGAAGTTCTCCTTTATTATTTGTTCATAAGTTTTCTACTTGTTGCTCTTCTTCTTCCCCTTCTGGGACCCCTATAATTCGGATGTTGGGATGCTTAACGATGTCCTGGAGGTTCCTAAGCCTCTCCTCATTTTTTTTGAATTGTTTCTTCCTCATTTTCTATTTGGTTGTTAGTTTCTTCCTTCTGGTCCACACCATTGATTTGAGTCCCAGTTTTCCTTCCATTTCTGTCGGTTCCCCATGCATCTTCCTTCATTTCACGTATTGTAGCCTGCATTTTTTCATCTAATTTGTGAGCAAAATCAACGAATTCTGTGAGCATTTTGATGACCAGTGCTTTGAACTGTGCATCTGATAGGTTGGCTATCTCTTCACGGCTTAGAGGAATTGACTCTGGGGTTTTCATTTTTTCTCTGGTTTGAGCCATTTTTGGTGGGGTTTTTTTTTGTTTATTTTGTTTTGGTTTTAGTCTGGTCTCGGCTATTACGTAAGAGGGCTGGAACCTTAGGTGTTCCTCAGGGTGGTGCAGCCCAATCGCTGGGTTGTGACGCTACAGGTGGGGGCGGGGTCCGAGAAGGAAGAATGGTGCCTGCTCCGCTCTCTCCTGGATTCAGTCCCTTCCGCCACTTCCCCTCTGCCTGGACTGTCTACGTGCGCGAATGTGGGACCACCTGGTCAGCCAGCCGCCTTGTGCGGCTTCATTGGGTCTGCACAGTTGCTCCCCTGTGCCTGGGGTTTGCCAGTTGCTGCCTGTGGGCCGAGGGACCGCCAATCGCCACCTGTGCACCTGGGAACTGCCAGTCGCTGCTGCTTGGGCTTCCGGGTCCGCACCTCCACTTTTTCCTGCCTCAAACCCACCCCTCTTACCGGTCTGGATGAATGGTTGTTGGACTTTCGTACAGTTCAATTTTCTATCAGTTCTGGTTGTTTTCTTGTTTCTAAATATTTTTTGTCCTCAATTTTGGTTGTGAGAGGAGGCACAGTGTGTCCGCCTACGCCTCCATCTTGGCCGGAAGTCTTGAATGTTTCTTCTTTAACTCCTTGGTTGTCAGACTTCCATAAAGTTCAATTTTCTGTCAGTTCTGGTTGTTTTTGTTTCTAAATTTGTTGTCTTTCTTTTGGTTGTGCAAGGGGGCACAGGCTGTCTACCTACACCTCCATCTTGGCTGGAAGTCAGGAAAATAATGATTTTAAAGAAAGCTCCCAAGAGGAAACTAATCTTGAGACTAACTGAACATTTGCTAACCACACTTTCTTCATTATTAACTTCCATGAAATCCTCAGGGATAGCTTAACAGGGTACCTACTCTACTCAGAATAGCCCAAAATAGCCCAGAGATTTATAGGAAGACCTCTAACTCTCAGCTTGTTGCATAGCTGTCTCTCTGTAGACAGAGAACCAGTCCACAGGGCTTCAAGAGTCCCCTTTTGGGGTTCATCCTCACCAATTGGGAGGAATTTGACCCTGACTCCCTCAAGAAAGAGGCTACTCTCCTTTTGTAATACTACCTGGTCTCAATATAAAGTGGGCAATGAGGAGGCTTGGCCAGTCAATGACACCATTAATTTCCATGCTGTCTTACAGCTAGGCCTGTTTTACTATTCCCACAGGTATTTCACAGAGGTTCCATACATGTAGGCCTTTATGGCCCTCAAAGACGACCCAAAGTATATGCCCTCAGTAAACTGGAAAAATATACCCAAGTGGGAAAAAATCATATCAAATATAGGTAAATGATTTATCAGTTTTTTCAGACATTTGAATGGCTACCCAAATGTCAAGGATTTGAAAATAATTCTTTTGTAAGGGTGGCTGGTGATGCGGGGTGTGAAAGAATTCATAAAGGTAAGAAGATGTAAAAAGTAAAGCTTTTATTCACTCTCCAAGAAAGAAGAGGGGACTGTTGTGGAGAGATATGCCAGCATTGAGGGGTGGGGGCTTTGGGCATTTACTGAGTTATAATTGGATTAAAAATGGTGGGAGGTTACTGTTGTGAGGCCCCTGGGCTGTTGAGGGCCATTTTAACCAGGAAGCTGCAGTTTGTTCCAATGTTATCTTCTGCCTGTGGCTGTAGGAAGTCGTTGGTTAGTCACCTTCTATTCTTGCTTTGCAGTAGTTTCCAGTCCTGAGGACAAGTTTAAAAGAGTAAAATGGCAGTCATGAGAATAAACAAGTTTTCTTAAATCTGGAATATGAAAAGATTTGAAATTAGCAATATTTTAAACAAAGTCATAAGAATAACAATTATCTTTAGTTCATTCAGCCCCATATAATATATTTTGTTTGTCTTAATTATTTGCTAGCATTTCCATAAAACCAGTTATTCTAAGGGTGCTATAAATCTTCACTTACTTTAAAGATATGACCTGCATAGATACTTGTAATTTAGAGTAAGTTAGAGTCCTTTGCATGAACCTATCCAAAGATACATTCGCAAATGCATTAGAGTAAAACAGTGACTGCTTATAAATGACCAAGTTTCAAATAACATGGTCGTACAGATGATTAAAATGCAATTGATAGCCCTGGCTGGTGTGGCTCAGTGGATTGAGCACGGGCTTGTGAACCAAGGGGTTGCCAGTTCAATTCCCAGTCAGGGCACATGTCTGTGTTGCAGGCCACGTCCTTGGTGCGGGGCATGTGAGAGGCAACCACACAAATGTTCCTCTCCCTCTTTTTCTCCCTCTCTAAAAATAAATAAGTAAAATTTTTTAAAAAATGCAATTGATAAAGAACTTTGCCTCTTTGTAAAATATAGTTTAAGATAGCAATTTCTTGATAAGAAAAAATACTATTAAATGACATAAAAGAATAATATAAAGCCCATATTTTTAGATTTAACACATTATCTTAATATATTTAAAGGCCTAACTGTATGCAAGGTTTTAAAACACTGTACAGGACTTACTGGAAGTGTGCATTGAGCATTAGAAACAATTAATAAATTCCCAATGTGTGGGTTATAAATACTCAGGGTACCACTGCTTCATGTCCCTATAAGGAACCATCACTCTTGATTTCTCCAGTATTAGTGACAGGATACCTGTTACCCCTAAGAGCTCCCTATTTGAACTTGATTCTGAATCTTTGTAAGTTCCTCCCTGAAGCAGGTTGAAATTTCTAGAAAACATATTTTGATAAAACATATGAATACAAATAAAATAGTTATTATTATTATTCTGTTTGACAAAGATTCCCAAGTAATTTTGAGCATATTAAACAGGCCTAATTACTTCAAAAACTTCTTATGTAATGAGAGAACAAATCCTTGAGTGATTCCAGGGGCCCATTGGAATAATTCAAAGTCACTTCTCAGTTTTTAAATTTAAACTTTGGGAAGGTTGTCATTTTTAACCACATCAACTTTTTGTAAAACAACACATTTTGGGGAGGTAATAGCCCAAAAAGACATTAATTAAACTTAAAACCAGGTTTAACATCAAATAGTTTGTCCAGAACATAGGATCCTGCTTAATTTATATAAGTACTTAACATCTTTAAGCCAATAAAATATTACACCCTACTTATGCCATCCAGAGGCAGAAAATGCACCAAATGTAATACACTAAGATGTTGTGGACTGTTCAGCCTGGTTTCAGGAGTTGTAACCCTCACCCCATGGTGGGCTGTGTAAGAGCCCAAGGGACCCACTTCATCTGGGTCTGTTCTGTCACAAGGACATGACCTAATAAGGGGACAAAGCTTATCTCCCTGGCAGGAGCACTGCTTCTGCCTCATCCATCTCTGGCCCCAATGCATGGTCGGTAGTCAAAGACAAGTAAGACTCCTCATGGGAGAGGCAACCTAAGCCAGACACAACCACTTGGGAGGCCTCATGGAAAGACTTGGGGGAGGGGTGCAGCAAAGAGGATGTGATGGACCCTCGCCCCCCAGCTATTCTGACATAGACCGAGTCCTCATTTCCGTCTGGGAAGATGTCTCCTGCTTCCTAATTGGCTTAAAGCCTGAAACTGTGAGGGCAAGTGGTGCAGCCCTGTGCCGGCCAGGACAGCTCCCTGGGTGATCGATTGGGCATAAGAAAGAATTCCTAAAGCCCTGTGAAACCTGCTTTGCTAAGAGTGCTCTCACTTAAGTGATAAGTGTCCCAGGAGGAAATGAGTATGTCTCCCAAAGTTTGGCAGCCCCCTTTCCGGACAGACACTGACTCAGATTAAGCCCTCAGATTGCTTTGAAATGTTAAGCATTGTTTGATCCTTGCTGCCTGACATACCTGTATTCCTGTGTATTTGAACCCAATAAAAGCCCAGTGAGGAAGGGGCTCTGGGTCATTCTCCTCTGAGAGTTTGACCACCTTTCTTCCCCAAGCAATCATGTCTTGGTAGTTTTTATTTTCATCCGTGACGGAGGGATGGGGCTCTGCGGGAGCCCCCCCCCCCCCACATCTGGCGCCCAGGACAGGGGCCCCGGCACTAAGACATATCACATAAAGACTACATGCATGAAGACTGAACACACAAAGACCATACACATAATTTGAATTACTAATTTTTGTATAGAAAGCCTAAGATTTTTCTTATTTGCTTTTGACAACTTTAAGACAACTGGAAAAGGGATGGAAGGTCCTAAATACAAAGCAAGAAGACCTGTTGAGACTCTCAGTAAAAACTTTAAGGACTGTTAATGAGTGGTAGAAATAAAGAAAGTCTTGGTTCCAGTTCAAGGAACTGAGCAGCAAGAAAGAGCCTGGGCAGGGCTACTTGACTGCCAGAACTATACCAGGTCAGAAACCTGGTAACAGAAGACATATGCTCCAGATTGAGGACTGGGAATTAGATTCCACACCAGCAGAGAGATACAAAGAAATAGATTTGTTTACCCATTTGAGAAAGCCATACTGGCAGAGAAAAAGAAAGCATGTTTGTGAGCGAAAACCCATTTGACCCATGGATGTGTTTACCTCATGCCCTAAGGGTGGCCCTACCAATGACAAGAGCACCAAATGAAGAGGAAGAAATGGGTCTCTTCAGACATCAGGGGTGATTGGTTCCTGACTTAACTGGACTCAGGTGTCACCTATGGACAGTTATGTAGGGTGACTCCATGATTAGAGGGCAGCCTTACCTTCTATCTTAGTATTGACAAAATACATTTTGATGAAGGATTTATTCCACAGCTGACAGGTAGGTTACCCCACATTAATTAGGGGAAAAGAAAGTGTAATAAAAATAACTTCAGGTACCGTCAGAGTCATTAAAGAATGTTACCAGTGGGAAATTAGGTGGAAAAGGAGTACTAGATCCTGAGCTTTCTTTTTTCACAAATTTAAAAATTTCACAACTTTCGCAAACCTTTTGCAATTTTAACAAACTTTTATATCCCTTTAGAAATAACCATCATTAGGATAACTCATTTTTAATCCCTGTCCTTCAAAATTGCATTTCCATTCCTTATGACTTTTATTACTAAAACCATACAAATTTTTCCAACTTTGTAAGAATTTTTAACTTTTAGAAATTTTAATTTCCAATAATGACTAAAAAGTAAGCAACCAGCATATCCTAGATTGACTTTCACAAGCATATCTAATGACCTTTAGAAACATTGGTTCTTCTCCTGGCCAACCCACCCTTACTTTCAAGAAATACACCTCCAGGGGAGGAAGATGGCAGCAAGGTAGGACAGAGCATATTCCACTTCCACACAGGAGAAAAACCTAGCTGATCCATGGAGGATCAGAGCAAACAGCCAACAGTACCACAGCATATATGAAAATAAGAGACCAAAAATTGTAGTGGACACTGAAAAACCAGACAGTAAGGAAGGTGCTTCAGGACAATAAAGTCCCAGGGACCAGCACAGGGACCAGGGCAGCTGCAGCCCCAGGCCTAGTGCCTGCAGGGTCTGCCACAGGGTTCTTGGGAAAAAGCTGGGTCAACTGCTCTCTCCCCTGCCAAACAAGGATTGAGCAGCACCGAGAGAGACTTGGCTGCTCAAAGTTGAAGAGAGGGGAATAAGGACTAAGTGGCAAACACACAGGGGCTGTGAGCACCCACAGAATCTGTGGACGGTGTTTGGAGACAGTTGAGAGTCACGCAGTGACGGGCTCTGACCCTTATAGTCACCGGTCTGGATGAAGAATTGGGCTGTGTCAAAGGCCAGAACACTGTACGGAGTGGCAAGTTTGAGTAGGAGGAATTTCTCAAAAAAAAAAAAAGTGAAAAAAGAGTCACTGTTCGGGGAATTCTCCTGCAGCAGCCACTCTGCCTACCACCCCACCAAGCTGGCAGCAATCGGGAGGTTGAGCAGAAAGCCTTGCACATCTCCATAGCACTGGGAAGAGTGGGCACCCAAACCTGTGGGACAGAGGTGGCCTGGTCGAGTGCACGTGCGCTCGCACTCCAGCCTACAGTAATAACCTCAGGAAAAGTGTGCTCTGTGGAGGACATGGATCCCACGCCAAGGTGCCAGGGAGAGGTGCCAAGCTAGCTCTAGGGAGAGTGTGTGAAGCTGACTGCAGATAGGAAGGGAGAAAAGCCATACCAATCACTCCTCAGCCTGCTCCAACAAGCAAGACCAGAAAAACTGGGTTGGCCAGTTGGAAACCAACAAGAGGCTCTTTTTTTCTTTTTCTTTAAGTAATTTTTAATTTTTTTTTAATTTTTATTATTTTTTTATCTGCAATTCATTTTTTCTCTCTTTCCTTCTTTCTTGTTTTATTGCTTCTTCATTTCTTTCCAATTTTAACTCTTCTTCCTTCCTTCTTCTGCCTTATTTTTTTTCTTTTAATATACGCAACTGAGACAAAAAAACCTGAAACTGTGAAAAGACCAGAGTTGGGCACAAAGAAGGGGAATCCCAACAACTGAAACAGTGAGACAAATTTCACTTTGCTATTACAGAGAACCTGCAAGTTATTGCTATTTGTATTATTATTATTTATCATTATTATTACATATTTTATTTTAATAGTATTTTTCTATTACTCCTCTTTCTGTATAGTCCTCTTTGCTTGGCTGGTTCTATGGAATCATGTGACAGGTTTCCCCTGTTCTCTCTTTCACAGTCCATTGTTGATTTACTGTCCTTCACTTCACTTGTGTTCAATTACCACACTACTCAAGGTTGTATACTCCCTATTCTTGTTATCCAGATCACATAGATTCTGTCATATGACTGTTGCTCTAATATTGTAAATAATAGTTGTTCCATACAATTGTAAATACTTCACAACACCCCTCCCAGATTTTAGCCCACTTCACAGTTTCCTGAACTCTATTACTATAGTGGTTAACTCTGTTCTCTCACACACTACACCTATTTACAATCCTTTACTCTCACTTACCTCAGATTTTGACCTCCCACAAGCTCAATGCTTTCTAGATACAACTCACAATCCTTTTCTCCCCAACAAAAGTATTATCTTCTTTCCATCCTTTCTAAAAAGTGGCTAGATGGGTGGAAGGTCATGGTTAACACTGTACATAGAAAAAGGGTCTCCTATCTCTTCTCTACCGGCAGCTACTCTAAATATCACAGAATACTCTCTTGCTGTCTTAAACCATTTTGCCTTCCCCTTCAACTGATTACAAAAAAGAGTAGGTGGAACCTGTGAACACCAGGATACCCACTGGAAGAGGAAACCCAACAACAAAGGAACCATTAACAGATAACAACAGAAGGTGAAGGAGGGGGTGGAAAGCACACAAACATAAATCCAGGACCTATCTGGAAATACAACTAAATAGTGGAGAAACTACCCAGAAGAAAACAACTGAACAAGAAGAGCAAAAGAGAATCCATGAAACCTTGTACACACGGAAGAAACAACTTCAACACAACCTGCCATCATCAGCACAACAAAATACAAGAGGTGGTGGACATAGTGACCCACAGTTGACCAGCTGGTGGGAAGGACCCACCAAAGAAAGACCCAACAACAGTCAAAACCCAAATACAAACACAAGGCCAATTTAAACAACAGCCCAAGACCAGTGACCTTGGGAGATCAAAAAGACTGCACCACTGAATCTCACAGGTGTTCTACAACAGAAGGTCACACAATAAACCCAGGAAGCCAGAACACATCAATTTAAAAAGCTGAGACTAACAAAAACAGTCTCACAAACAATGGAAAGACAAAGAAACAATCCCCAAATAAAAAAAGGGAGGAAACCCCAGAAACAATGCTGAATGAAATAGAGGCAACTCAACTATCAGATACAGTTGAAAGCAATGGTTATCAGGAAGCTCAATGAGCTCCCAGAGAATTACCAGAAACTACAGGGAAACTAAAATGAACTCACTGCAAACTATATCAACATAAAAAAAAATAAAAACTATCAACAAGGGCAAGGAGGAAATAACGAATACAATTTCTGAACTGAAGAACACAGTAGAAGGAATCAAAAGCAGGATCGATGAAGTAGAAAATTGGATCAGAAAGCTGGAGGGCAAAGTAGGAAAAAAAACACCCAGAAAGAGCAAGAAAAGGAAAAGAGCCTCAGGAAGAATGAAGAGGGATTAAGATAAATGCAAAACAATATGAAATGTAATAATATCTGTATAATAGGGATGCCAGAAAAAGAAGAGCAAGAGATAGAAAACCTATTTGAAAAAGTAATGATGAACTTCTGGCCAAGATGGAGGGATAGGTGGACACACTATGCCTCCTCTCACAACCAAAATTAATGACAACAAATGTTTGGAAACTAGAAAACAACCAGAAATGATAGAAAATTGTACTGTATGGAAGTACAACATCCATTTATCCAGACTGGTAAGAGGGGTGGAGTTGTGGCAGGAAAAAGTGGAGGTGCAGACCCAGGCACGCAGGCTGCAGTGGCTGGCAGTTCCCAGGCATGCAGGCGGTGGCTAGTGGACCCCGGGTACGGTGTGGCAGCTGTGCAGACCTGGTGAGGCCGCACAAGGTGTCTGGCTGGCCAGGTGGTCCCACATTTCTGTGCACAAATAATCCAGGTGAAGGGGAAGCGGCGGAAGGGACAGAAATCCAGGAGAGAGTGGAGCAGGCGCCATTGTTCCCTCTTGGACCCTGCCCCCACATACAGCGTCACAATTCAGCAACTGGGCTGCCCCACACAGGGGAACACCTAAGGCTCCACCCCTCACAAAGTAACAGTTGTGACAAGACCAAAACCAACAAACAAAAAAGAAAACACCAAAAACGGCTCAAACTGGAGAACAAATAAAAGCCACAGAGCCAATTCCTCTAAGGGACAAAGAGATAGCCAACCTATCAGATACACAGTTCAAAGCCCTGGTGATCAGGATGCTCACAGAATTGGTTCATTTCGCTCAAAAATTAGATGAAAAAATAAAGGCTACAATACATGAAATGAAGGAAGACACATGGGGAACCAATAGAGATGGGAGGAAAACTGGGAATCAAATCAATGGAGTGGACCAGAAGGAAGAAACAAACAACCAAACAGAAAACAAGGAAGAAATAAGAATTTTAAAAAATAAGGAGAGGTTTAGGAACCTCCGGGACATCTTTAAACATCCCAACATCCGAATTATAGTGGTACCAGAAGGGGAAGAAGAAGAGCAACAAGTGGAAAATTTATATGAACAAATAATAAAGGAGAACATCCCCAATCGGGCAAAGGAAATAGACTTCCAGGAAGTCCAGGAAGCTCAGAGAATCCCAAAGTAGTCTGACTCAAGGCGGAACACACCAAGGCACATCGTAATTACATTAGCCAAGGTTAAAATGGAGGAGGGAATTCTAGAAGCAGCAAAGGATAAGGGGACAGTCACCTACAAAGGAGTTCCCATCAGACTCTCAGCTGATTTCTCAAAAGAGACCTTACAGGCAAGAAGGGGCTGGAAACAAATATTTGAAGTCTTGAAAGGCAGGGACCTACATCCAAAATTGCTCTATCCAGAAAAGCTGTCATTTAAAATGGAAGGGAAGATAACATGCTTCTCAGATAAGGTCAAGTGAAAGGAGTTCATCATCACCAAGCCCTTATTATATGAAATGTTAAAGGGACTTATCTAAGAAACAGAAGATAAAACATATGACAGTAAGCAAACAGCAAACTCACAGATATTAACAACCGCACCTAAAACAACCAGAACAGGAACAGAACCACAGAAATGGAGATCACATGGAGGGTTAGAAACAGGGTAATGGGAGGAGGAGAGAGGGGGAAAAGGTACAGAGAATAAGTAGCATAGACTGTGTGTAGAAAATAAACAGGGGAAGGGCAAGAAGAGTGTGGGAAATATAGAAGCTAAAGAACTTATGACACATGAATCTGAATTAAAGCAGGGGAATGTGGGTGGGAGGGGGTGTGCAGGGTGGAGGGGAATGATGGGGGAGAAATAGGACAACTGTAATAGCATAATCAATAAAATATATTAGAAAAAAGAAAAAGTAATGATGGAAAACTTCCCTAATTTGATGAGAGAAAAAGTCACACAAATCCAGGAAACACAGAGAGTCCCAATCAAGAGGAACCCAAAGAGGCCCACTTCAAGACACATCATAATTAAAATGGCAAAATTCCATGACAAAGACAGATCCTTAAAGGCAGCAAGGGGAAAAGTGGAAGTAACATACAAGTGAACCCCGAGAAGGTTAGCAGCTGACTTATCAATGAAAATGCTCAAGGCCAGAAGAGAATGGAAAGAAATGTTTCAAGTAATGAGAACCAGAGGCCTGCAACCAAGGCTACTTTACCCAGCTAGACTATTAATCAAGATAGAAGGGCAAAGAAGGAGCTTCCCAGACAAAAGAAGTCTAAAAGAATACATATCCACCAAACCAGCTCTGCAAGACATGCTAAAAGGACTGCTTTGAGGAAAGAAAGAAGAAGAGAAAGAGAGAAAGGAACACAGGTACAAAAATGGCAATCGGTACCTAACAATAATAACCTTAAATGTAAATTGATTAAATGCTCCAATCAAAAGACATAGAATAGCCGGATGGATAAGAACATAGGACCAACACATATGCTGCCTACAAGAGCCCTAGCTCAGGACAAAAGACCTACACAGACTGAAAGTGATGGGCTAGAAACACATTTTCCAAGCAAATTGACAGGGGAAAAAAAAAAAGCAAGGGTAGTAATACTCATATGAGACAAAATAGACTTCAAAAAGGGGACCATAAGGAGAGACCCAGAAGGTCACTTAATAATTCTCATGGGAAAAAGACATAGTGTAAATATATATGCAACCAACACAGGAGCACCCAAATACATAAGGGAAAATCTTAGAGGGCTTCAAGAAAAATATTGACAGCAACAGAATTATTCTAGGGGATTTTAACCCCCCACTGTCAAATGGACAGATCTTCCAAACACAATATCAACAAAGATAACGTGTCATTGAACAATGCCCTGGATCAAATGGACTTAACAGATAATATATATATAGAGAGAGTCCTTCATCCCAAAGAAGCTAAAAACACATTCTTTGAAATGGAATATTTTCAAAGATAGACAACATGATAGGATGCAAAACAAGCCTCAACAAATTCAAGAAAATCAAAATCATAATAAACATTTTCTCCAACCACAAGGTACTGAAAATAAAAACCAACCCCAAGAAAAGAAACCCCCAAAAACTCAAAATCATGGAGAGTAAATACCATGCTATTAAATAATTAATAGGTCAAGAATAAAATTAGGGAAGAAATCAAAAAGCTTCTGGAAACAAATGAAGATGAACTCAACAGCCCAAAACTTATGGGACACGGTGAAGGCAGTCCCCAGAGGGAAGTTTATAGCGATACAGGCCTACCTAAAAAATATAGAAACATTTCAAAAAAACAACCTCACCCTACACCTACAAGAACTCATGGATCAACAACAAAGACAGCCCAGGGCAAGTAAAAGGATGGAAATAATGACGATCAGAGCAGAATGAAACGACAAATGACATAGAGACTAAAAGCACATTTCGAAGGATCAATGAATTTAAGAGCTGGTTCCTTGAAAAGATAAACAAAATTGGCAAATATTTAAGCAGGCTCATCAAGAAAAAAAGAGAGAGGACACAAATAAACACAATCAAAAATGAAAGAGGAGAGATTACAATTGATACCACAGAAATACAAAGTATTGTAATAAATCACTATGAAGAACTGTATGCCAGAAAATTTGAAAACCTAGGTGAAATGGACAAATTTCTAGAAAAATATAATCTTCCAAAACTCAATGAAGAAGAAGCAGAAAGCCTGAGAAGACCAATAACAGCAGAGGAAATTGAAGCAGTCATCAAAAAACTCCCAACACACAAAAGCCCTGGACCACATGGTTTCACAGGAGAATTCTACAAAACATTTAAGGAAGAGCTAACCCCTATCCTTCACAGACTATTCCAAAAAATCCAAAATGATGGAAGACTCCCAAACTCTTTTTATGAAGCCAGCATCATCCTAATCCCAAAACCAGATAAAGACACAACAAAGAAAGAAAACTTCAGGCCAATATCGCTCATGAGCATAAACACTAAAATCCTCAGCAAAATATTGCAAACCACATCCAACAATACAGTAAAAAGATCATACACCATGACTAAGTGGGATTCATCCCAGGGTTGAAAGGATGGCACAATATTCACAAATTAAGAAAAGTAATACATCACCTAAACAAAAGCAAAGAGAAAAATCACATGATCATATTAATAGATGTGGAAAAAGCATTTGATAAGGAACAGCACCCATTTATGATAAAAACACTCAGCAAAGTGGGAGTACAGGGAGCATTCCTCAACATAATAAAGGCCATATATGAGAGACCTACAGCCAACATCACACTCAATGGGCAAAAACTAAAATCCTTTCCAGTAAGATCAGGAACAAGACAAGGTTGTCCACTTTCACCACTTCTATTCAATATAGTATTGGAAGTCTTAGCTGCAGTGATCAGACCAGAAAAGGAAATAAAAGGCATCCAAATCAGAAAGGAGGAAACAAAACTATCATTGTTTGCAGATGACATGATAGAGTACATAGAAAATCCTGTAGACTTTGCTAAAAAACTCCTCAACTTAATAAATGAATTTCCCAAAACAGTGGGATGGACGTTCATATCCAGAAATCAAAGGCATTTTTGTATACCAACAATGAAACAGCAGAAGAAGAAATCAAGGAAAAAATCCCATTCGATATAGCAAAAACGAAAAATAAAATACCTAGGAATAAAACTAACCAAGGACGTAAAAGAAATGTATGCAAAAAACTACACAACACTGAAGAAAGAAATCAAGGAAGACACAAATGGAAGCATATACTGTGTTCATGGATCGGAAGAACTAATATCATCAAAATGTCCATAGTACCCAAAGCAATTTACAGATTCAATGCAATACCTATTAAAGTACCAATGGCATATTTCACAGACATAGAACAAACCCTTCAAAAATTTACATGGAACCATAAATGACCTAGGCTGCCGCAATTTTGAGAAAGAAGAGCAAAGCAGGAGGGATCACAATACCTGATACTAAATTGTATTCCAAGGCCACTGTAATTAAAACAGCCTTTTACTGGCATAATAACAGGTACATGGACGAGTGGAACAGAACAGAGAGCCCAGAAATAAACCCAAGTCTCTACAGTCAATTAATATTTGACAAAGGGGGCATCAACATAAAATGGAGCAAAAATAGCCTCTTCAACAAGTGGTGTTGGAAGAATTGGACAGCTACGAGCAAAAAAATGAAACTGGAGCACCAACTTACACCATACACAAAAATAAATTCAAGGTGGATTGAAAAGATTTAAATATAATTCGTGACACCATTAAAGAGGAGAACATAAGCAGGAAAATCTCAGATATTTCACGCAGAAACATTTTTACTGATATGTCCCCTAAAGCAAGGGACAAAGGAAAGAATAAACAAATGGGATATCATCAAAATAAAAAGCTTCTGCACGGCCAAAGAAAACAGTATTAAAATAAAAAGAGAACCAACTGTATGGGAAAACATATTTACCAATGATACCTCAGACAAGGGTTTAATCTCCAAAATATATAAAGAACTTACAGGACTCCACTCTAAGAAGACAAGCAACCCAATTAAAAAATGGGCAAAGGACTTGAACAGACACTTCTCCAAGGAGGACATAGAGAGGATTCAGAGACACATGAAAAGATGCTCAATATTGCTAGGTATCAGAGAGATGCAAATTAAAACCATAATGAGATACCACTTGACTCCAGTCAGAGTGGCCATGATAAACAAAGCAACAAACAGCAAGTGTTGGAGAGGCTGTGGATAAAAGGGGACCCTAGGGCACTCTTCGTGGGATTGCAGACTTATATAACCACTATGGAAAACAGTATGGAATTTTCTAAGAAAACTAAAAATGGATCTGCCTTTTGATCCAGCAATTCTACTGGTAGTATTACATCCTAAGAATCCTACGCACCCCAATGTTCATAGCAGCACAATTTACAATAGCCAAGTGTTGTAACCAACCTAGGTGCCCATCAGTAAATGAATGGATCAAAAATGTATGGTACATTTACACAATGGAATTCTATGCAGCAGAAAGAAAGAAGGAGCTCCTACCCTTTGCAACAGCATGGATGGAACTGGAAAATATTATGCTAAGCGAAATAAGCCAGGCAGTACAAGCCAAATACCATATGATCTCACCTTTAACAGGAACCTAAACAAGAAAACCAAAGAAACAAGCAAAATATTACCAAAGACACTGAAATTCAGAACAGGCTGATAGTGACCAGAGGGGAGAGGGCAGGAAATTTTAGGAGAAAAGGGGAAGGGTTTATAGGAAGAAGTATAAAGGACACATGTAATAAAACTACGGGGGGGGGGGTGGAAATGGGAGGGAGGTGGGGAGGGCTGGTGGGTGGGCTGGGATGGAGTAAAAGACTGAAATCTGTACATGAACAACAATTTAGAAAAAGAAATACACCTCTGTGTCATCCAGCCAAGATGGAGGCATAGGTAGGCATACTGTGCCTACTCACACAACCAAAGGAAGGACAACAACTTAAAAACAAAAATGAATCACAACTGACAGAAAATCAAACTGTATGGAAGTCTGACAACCAAGGAGTTAAAAACGAAACATTCATCCAGACTGGTAGGAGAGGTGCAGGATGGCGGCTGGGTGGAGAGGACTCATGGCAAGGTAGCAGCTGGAGGACCAGAACAGGGAAGGTGGTGGCTGACAAACCCAAGGAGGTGGTTGCTGGTGGAGAGAGCAGTACTACATTCCTGTGCAGATAAACTGGGAGGAACAACGGGAGAGCAAGACAGACCGAGCCACTCAGGGCTCCAGTACAGTGAAATAAAGCCTCAAACCTCTGAGTGAAAACAGTGGTGGGGGTTGAGGAATCAGCTGAAGAACCTCCCAGTCTCATGGAAGAGTTCGTTGGAGAGACCCACAGGGTCCTAGAATGTACATAAACCCATCCACATAGGAATCAGCACCAGAGGGCCCAATTTGATTGTGGGTAGTGGGGGAAGTGACTGAAAACTGGCAGAAAGTGGAGCAAGTGCAAGTAGTACTGTTCCCTCTCAAACCCCTCCCCCACATACAGAGTCACAACGCAGTGATCTGTGTTGCTCCGCCCTAGTAAAAACCTAAGGCTCCACCCCTCACTATGTAGCAGCCCCTCAGAGAAAAAAAAAATGGCCAAAATGAAAGAACAGATCAAAGCTCAAGAAAAAAAAATACAACTAAGCCAGGAAGAGATAGCCAACTTATCAGATGCACAGTTCAAAGCTCTGGTGAGCAGGATGCTCACAGAAGTGGTTGATTTTGGTCACAAATTAGATGAAAAAATGAAGGCCACAATAAGTGAAGTGAAGGAAAATGCACAGGGAACCAATGCAGCTGGGAAGAAAATGGACTCAAATCAATGGGGTGGACCAGAAGGAAGAAACAAAGAAACAAACAGAAAAGAATGAAGAAAAAGAATTCAAAAAAATGAGGAACCTCCTAAATGAGGCTTAGGAATCTCCAGAACATCTTCAAACATCCCAACATCTGAATTATAGGGCTACCAGAAGGGGAAGAAGAAGAGCAACAAGTGGAAAACTTATCTGAACAAATAATAAAGGAGAACTTCCCCAATCTGGCAAAGGAAATAGACTTCCAGGAAGTCCAGGAAGTTCAGAGAGTCCCAAAGAAGTTGGACCCAAGGAGGAACACAGCAAGGCACATCAGAATTACATTGGCTAAGTTAAAGATAAGGAGAGAATCTCAAAATGGCTAGAGAAAAGGAGACAGTTACCTACAAAGGAGTTCCCATAAGCCTATCAGCTGATTTCTCAAAAGAAACCTTGTAGGCAAGAAGGGGCTGGAAAGAAGTATTCCAAGTCATGAAAGGCAAGGAGCTTCATCCAAGATGGCTCTATCCAGCAAAGCTATCTTTTAGAATGGGAGGGAAGATAAAGTGCTTCTCAGGTAAGGTCAGATTAAAAGAGTTCATCATCACCAAGCCCTTATTATGTGAAATGTGAAATGGGTTCATCTATGAATAAGATAAAAAACATGAGCAGTAAAATGAGAGCAATCTCACAGTTATTAACAACCACACATAAAACAAAAACAAACTAAGCAAACAACTAGAACAGGAACAGAATCACAGAAATGGAGATCATATTGAGGATTATCAGCAGTGTATGGAGGAGAGAGGGGGGAAGGGACAGAGAATAAATAACATAAATATAAGGTATAAAATAGAAGGAAGGTTAAGAATAGTATAGGAAATGTAGAAGTCAAAGAACTTATATGTATGATGCGTGAACATGAACTAAAGGAGGGGAATGTGGGTGGGAGGAGTGTTCAGGGTGGAGGGGAATAAAGGGGGGAATAGGACAACTGTAATAACATAATCAATAAAATCTATTTTTTTAAAAAAGAAAATTACCTTCAAGAAAGCATAAGACATTTATTTATAGCTCCAAATCTATTTTACATCCTCTTTGTAATAAAAAGCCCAAAGCAAGTGACTTAAAACTTGTCTAGCAATTAATATTTCAGTATTTTGTTATTTCAAAATTCCTAGATATTCAAAAACTTATCAGAATTTACTAATGTAGAAGGGAATAGCTGAAATAAATTAAATTGATAAGCACATATATAGCTAAGGTTATCCCCCTTTCAGAATTATTTTCCCAAAATTTGTTTTTTTTTTTTTTGGTGAAAAAGGAAAGGAGTTTTTATTCAAAAGCTACACAATTTTGGAATAATAGCTTTCCACATGCATTAGTCACTTAAGCCTATGAACCAAGGCTGAAATCTTTTTAACTCTTTTTTAAAAATATATGTTATTGATTATGCTATTACAGTTGTCCCATTTCTCCCCCATCATTCCCCTCCACCCTGCACACCCCCTCCCACCCACATTTACCCCCTCTAGTTCATGTCCATGTGTCATAAGTTCTTTAGCTTCTACATTCCCCACACTATTCTTGCCCTCTCCTTATCTATTTTCTACCCACCATCTATGCTACTTATTCTCTGTACCTTTTCCCCCTCTCTCCTCCTCCCACTCCCCTGTTGCTAACCCTCCATATGATCTCCATTTCTGTGTTTCTGTTCCTGTTCTAGTTGTTTGCTTTTGTTTTAGGTGTGGTTGTTAATAGCTGTGAGTTTGCTGTCTTTTCACTGTCATATGTTTTTTTTTGTTTGTTTTTTTTTTTAAAGATTTTTTAAGTACTTTTTTTTTCCTTTTAGATTTTATTTATTTATCTTTAGAGGGGAAGGGAAGGAGAGAGGGAGAGAAACATCAATGTGCGGTTGCCTCTTGTATGTCCCCTGCCAGGAACTGGCCTGGCAACCCAGGCATGTGCCCTGACTGGGAATTGAACTGCGATCCTTCGGTTCGCAGGCCCGCGCTCAATCCACTGAGCTACACCAGCCAGGGCTCACTGTCATATGTTTTATCTTCTGTTTCTTAGATAAGTCCCTTTAACATTTCATATAATAAGGGCTTGGTGATGATGAACTCCTTTCACTTGACCTTATCTGAGAAGCATGTTATCTTCCCTTCCATTTTAAATGACAGCTTTGCTGGATAGAGCCATCTTGGTTGTAGGTCCTTGACTTTCATGACTTGGAATAAATACCTCTTTCTAGCCCCTTCTTGCCTGGAAGGTCTCTTTTGAGAAATCAGCTGACAGTCTGATGGGAACTCCTTTGTAGGTAACTGTCCCCTTATCCCTTGCTTCTTCTAGAATTCTCTCCTTCATTTTAATCTTGGCTAATGTAATTACGATGTGCCTTGGCATGCTCCTCCTTGGCTCCAACTTCTTTGGTACTCTCTGAGCTTCCTGGACTTCCTGGAAGTCTATTTCTTTTCCCAGATTGGGGAAGTTCTCCTTTATTATTTGTTCAAATAAGTTTTCCACTTGTTGCTGTTCTTCTTCCCCTCTGGTACCCCTATAATTCGGATGCTGGGACATTTAAAGATGTCCCGGAGGTTCCTAAGCCTCTCCTCATTTTTTTGAATTCTTGTTTCTTCCTTCTTTTCTGTTTGGTTGTTTGTTTCTTCCTTCTGGTCCACTCTATTGTTTTGAGTCCCAATTTTCTTTCCATCTCTATTGGTTCTTCCCCATGTGTCTTCCTTCATTTCACGTATTGTAGCCTGCATTTTTTCATCTAATTTGTGAGCAAAATCAACCAATTCTGTGAGCATCCTGCTCACCAGTGCTTTGAACTGTGCATCTGATAGGTTGGCTATCTCTTCATGGCTTAGAGGAATTGGTTTGGGGGCTCTGATTTGTTCTGCAGTTTGAGCCATTTTTTAGTGGGGTTTTTTGTTTGTTTGGTTTGGTTTGGTTTTGGTCTGGTCGTGGCTGTTATGTAGTGAGGGGTGGAGCCTTATGTGTTCCCCAGTGCAGAACAGCCCAGTCACTGAGTTGTGATGCTGTACGTGGCGCTGGGGTCCGAGAGGGAACAATGGCACCTGCTCCACTTTTTCCTGGACTCCAGTCATCTCCGCTGCTTCCCCTTCACCTGAATTATCTGCTCCCGTGAATGTGGGACCACCTGGTCAGCCAGCTGCCTTGCGAGGTCTCACTGGGTCTGCACAGTTGCCAACCCGTGCCTGGGGTCTGACAGCCGCCGCCTGTGTGTGCGTGGTGGGGGGCTCCACCCACAGAGCCCCATCCCTCCATCATGGATGAAAATAAAAACTACCAAGACATGACTGCTTGGGGAGGAAAGGTGGCCAAACTCTCAGGGGAGAATGACCCAGAGCCCCATCCTCACTAGGCTTTTATTGGGTTCAAATACACAGGAATACAGGTATGTCAGGTGACAAGGATCAAATAATGGTTAACATTTCAAAGCAATCTGAGGGCTTAATCTGAGCCAGTGTTTGTCAGGAAAGGGGGTTGCCAGACTTTGGGAGACATACTCATTTCCTCCTGGGACACTTATCACTTAAGTGAGAGCACTCTTAGCAAAGCAGGTTTCACAGCACTTTAGGAATTCTTTCTTATGCCCAATCGATCACCCAGGGAGCTGTCCTGGCCAGCACAGGGCTGCACCACTTGCCCCCACAGTTTCAGGCTTTAAGCCGATTAGGAAGCAGGAGACATCTCCCAGATGGAAATGAGGACTCGGGCTATGTCAGAATAGCCAGGGGGTGAGGGTCCATCACATCCTCTTTGCTGCAGCCCCCCGAGTCCTTCCATGAGGCCTCCCAAGTGGTTGAGTCTGGCTTAGGTTGACCCTCCCATGAGGAGTCTTACCCGTCATTGACTGCCAACCAAGCATTGGGGCCAGAGATCGATGAGGTAGAAGCAGCACTCCTGCCAGGGAATTAAGCTTTGTCCCATTATTAGGTCACGTCCTTGTGACAGAATAGACCCCGATGAAGTGGGTCCCTTGGGCTCTTACACAGCCCACCATGGGGTGAGGGTTACAACTCCTGAAACCAGGCTGAACAATCCGCAACACCTGTGGGCCTGCCAGCCGCTTGCACACTTGGGAACCGCCAGCCACTGCCGCCTGTGTTCCCGGGTCCCCACCTCCACTTTTTACTGCCACAACTCCGCCCCTCTTACCGGTCTGGATGAATGGTTGTTGGACTTCCGTACAGTTCAATTTTCTATTAGCTCTGGTTGTTCTCTTGTTTCTAAATATTTGTTGTCCTTAATTTTGGTTGTGAGGGGAGGCACAGTGTGTCCACCTACTCCTCCATCTTGGCTGGAAGTCCCAAAATTTGTATTTTAAAAGATCACCAATACAAGGATTCTTCTTCAAGAACCCAGGTATTTACATTCCAAAGATGTAGATTAAAAAAAGCAAGCTTCTCCTTAAAGTACTTTGGTTTCATAAAGCCAATTACCCATAAGTTTTTAAAGATGAATAGAGGAGATTTTGGAAAGGTGAAATACTTTAGTGGGCTTTGGTATCCTGAAACCACATCTCTGGTCCTGTAAAGACTTTATTTCTGAAACAAAGAGAGTTATTTTTAATACTTTAACTGTTGGGTAGCCACTCGAATGTCTGAAAGGACTGAGAAATTCACTTACCCACATCTGAACTGTTTTTTCACCTGGGTATAATTTTCAGTTTACTGAAAGCATAATCCTTAGGTCATCTTTGAGGGCCATAAAGTCCTACATGTATGAAAACTCTGTCAGATTCCTGTGGGAATAGTAAAACAGGCCCAATTGCAAGTCAGCATTGAAATTAATGGTGTCATTGACTGGCCAAGCCTCCTCATTGCTCACTTTATATTGAGACCAGGTTGTGTTACAAAAGGAGAGTAGCCTCTTTTTTGAGGGAGTCAGGGTCAAATTCCTCCCAATTGGTGAGTATGAACCACAAAAGAGGACTCTTGAAGCCCTGTGGACTGGTTCTCTGTCTACAAAGAGACAGATACACAGCAAGCTGAGAGTTGGAGGTCTTCCTATAAATTTCTGGGCTGTTCTTAGTAGAGTATGTGCCCTGTTAAACTATCCCTGAGGATTTCATGGAAGTTAATAATGAAGAAAATGTGGTTAGCAAATGTTCAATTAATCTCGATTAGTTTCCTTTTGGGAGGTTCCTTTAAAATCATTATTTTCCCATTTTTCCAGTATCTGGTTTATGTAGTTCTGAATACATTCTGGAAAAAACATATTTTTGCATTATTGGCTTAAAGAAAGTTCACCCACACCAAGTAAATCGGGAGATTTGATTGGTAAAAAATATACTATGTTGGCCCATAACATTTCCTATTTGGAAGGAAACAGGTTCTGATTTAAAAACAGCCTAGATAATTATCTCTACCATTTGTATAAAATATTACTGTGAAGGAGGGTTACAGTTGCCAGAGGTAAATAGGAGCTTAAGTGAGTAAAGTGAAGGGATTAAGAGGTACAAATTGCAGTCCCCAAACAGTCACAAGTATACCATATGAGAGGGTGGGATATTCAAACTCCTTTGTAAATTTAGCCAAATTTACAAAAAACTGCCAAGTCTGACCTCAATTTGGGAGAGGTCTGACATTGAAGAGGGAGCCCGGACCCAAATAATACCCTCTGATCCAGCAACCTCATGTAGAGTGAGTTGGGTCACAGGCTTAGAGGGTTCCTGAAAGGGACAGCCCACTAGAACCAGAATGGAATGGCCAAGAAATACCCAATCTGAAGGGGGAGGGAGAGGGAGACTGAACTTAAAAATGCCACTTTTCTTTCCCTGCATCGAGAGGCAGACCCCATTTTCCTCAGGATTTAGCAGTTCCCAGGGCTCCAGGAGGAGAATATAGTGTTTTACAATCTCAGAGAGGGTTGAGACTTCTCCCTCTTTGTACTCTTGTTATTACATATGATGTGCATAGTGGAGCCAAGCCTAATTCCAAACAGGAGTTGAATGCAGGACTTGGGTTAGGCAGGTATGAAATAGTATCATCCCCTGCTGAGTAATATTGATTAAAAAAGCCTGGCTTTAAGGGATTAGAGTGCTGATCAGCTGGAAAAGAAATACTGGGGTGGGGGTGGGTGGTAGAGTGAGGTAAATTTGAATGAAAAGGCAAAGTTAGGAGAATGATGATGTGGACACCGGTTCATGGGGTCCATGGTATTATGGATGAGATAAGACAAATTCACATGGACTACCAAGTCCTGTGAAGGGAAAGGGACAGCACAATCACTCTCTCAAGAGGAGAGCATGCTGACCCTTGCCTTGACAAGCCTTTATTTCTTTTCTGGGCACATTACATGATGGTCCTTATTTACTATGCACAGGTTTGCTTTAGGTGGTTACCTTTTACAGAAAACAAAGGAGAGGATGCCACTAATCACATCACAGAAGAAGGATATTTGCAAATGCAAAGGGAAAAGTAGCTGAACTGGTTACACTCATGCTTAGATGGCTTGGCATAGATTCTAGGAAGTCACTTTAAAGATATGCAGTAAATGTTTGCTGCCTCAATTTAGGGTGAGGGAGTTTTAGCAAAAAGCAAGTCTCAAAAAGGCCCTAGTACGATGCAGGCCTGATTCCCCACGGGAGAACCCATCCATGGGCATGGGTCCTGTGTACCAGGCCTTGCTTTCCACTGGCCTTTCTGAGTGGGAGCTGGGCCCACACCACACAGATTGGTCTCCTATAGAAAGAGACCTAGAATCCCCACTGAGGGTTAAAATCTTTTCTCCTCCTTTTGGGAACTAAAGCTAAAGCACAGATCAAGACAGTGACAGTAAAGATGAAACTGGAGAATAATATTGTAGTAAAGAGATCTATCTGTGGGTCAGACTTCCTGGTCATTCAGTTTGTATTGAGGCCAGGCCTTGTTGCAATAGAAAATCAAGTGCTTGGACTTGATGTTGGTAAATCCCAGATCCTTTAAGTTCTTAATTAGACATCCCAACAAAGAGTCCTTCTGAGAGTTTGATTGAGAATTGCCCATGGTGAAAACTGTGAAGGGAATGTGAAAAGAAAAGGGAAGTATATCTCAGGGATGAGAACAAATCATGGGTGAAGGTTTGAGGAGGTCATCCCCAACTCAAAAGACCTAGAGATCTGTGGCCAGAGCTGGGATCCAGACCAAACCTGGAAGAACTTTCTCAAAGCTAGGCATTCCTGAGCCCCACGACAGACTGAACTAGCAGGGAAACAGTTGGAGGCATTCTTCCCAGCTGAAACCTTGGGGTAGTGATAGACCCAGTGCCAGAGTTGGATAGGATGTTTTTGTCCCAAGATTCAGAGAGATTTTTATCCGTTGCTGGCTATAAAGATGGGTGAAGAGGAGGAGGCTGCCTGCAGAGTCTGGAGAGACAGAGAAGGATTAGAATCCTTTTTCCAAACCTCACAGAGACAGGGTTAGGGAATTAGCCCAGGTTAAGCTTCCGCTGCCCACTGCTAGTCTCAGGAGGCCAGAGGAGAGGGAGAAATAGAGAATGTCCCTGTGGGTGTTTGGTGACTTGGGGCTATGAAAGAATTCACAAGAGGAAAGTGTAAAGAGTAAAGATTTGTTTTTATTTTTTAAAATATGTTATTCATTTATTTTTAGAGAGACAGGAAGGGAGAGAGACATCAATGTGTGATTGCCTATCACTAACCCGCTCCTGGGGTCCTGGCTCAGATCCCAGGCATGTGCCCTAACTGGGAATCAAACTGGCAACCCTTTGATTCACAGGCCATCACTCAATTCACTGAGCTACACCAGCGAGGGCCACAGTAAAGATTTTGTTCACTCCCCAGCAAAGGAGAAAGGCATGGTGTGGAGGGATATGTCAGCACTGAGGATGGAGTCTTTGAGCTTTTATTGAATAACTGGATTAAAAAAGGGCAGGGGGGTTGCTGTTGTGAAGCCCCTGGGCTGTTGGGGATGTTGTAATGGGAGGCTGCAGTTTGTGTGGCTGTAGGGAATAGTTGGTTAGTCACCTTCTGTCCTTGCTTTCTAGTAATTTCCAGTTGTGGAGACAAGCTCAAAAGAGTAAAATGGCAGTCATGTTTAACAAGGTCATAGGCCTATTAGGCAAATAGTGCCTCAATAGCAAATGGTGCCAGTTTTATCCTTTCATCTTTGTTTTATGAATAGTCTTTACAGGGCCAGAGGTGTGGTTCCAGAACATCAAAGCCCACCAAATCCTTTTACCTTTCCAAAACCACTCTTTATCCTTAAATCTTAAGGCAGGGGTATCAAACTCATTTTCACCAGGGGCCACATCAGCCTCAAGGTTGCCTTCAAAGGGCTGAATGTAATTTTAGGACTCTGTAAATGTAACCACTCCTTAACTAGGGGCAAGAGGCTTGGCACTGCCATTGGGTAGATACAAGGTGCTGGGCCAAATAAAACAAGGTAGAGGGCCAAATTTGGCCTGTCAGCCTTGTGTTTGCCACCTGTGTCTTATGGGTAATTGGCTTTATGAAACCAAAGTCCTTCAGGGGGAAGCTTTTCTTTTCCTACATTTTGGCAACACAGACACCTGTCTTCTTCAAGAGTTCTTCGCTAGGCTGTCATTTAAAAATATAAATTTGGGGAGATAATTCTTATCAAAAGGGGCTAATCTTAGCTATAGCTGAGCAAATCAATAATTTATTTCAGCTCTTCCTTTCTAAATTGGTGAATTATGATGTAAGTAATTGAGTGTCTAGGTATTATGAAATACTGAAACAAGGGTTGCTAGACCTACTCTTGGCTTTTTATTACAAAGAGATTGTTTAGTGGATTTAGAGTTGTAGATAAATGTTTTGTGCTTTGTTGGAGGTATGTTTCTTGAGAGTGACAGTGTCATTGCCAATAGAGGAACCTATGTTTCTAAAAGTCATGAGAAATGTTTGTCATAGTTGGGCACAGGTAGCCGTTCTTGGTGACCAGAACAAAGAATTGAACTGAACACACAGAGCTTATAGCTGAGAACATGGGAGCAGGCCAACTCCAAGCAGAGATTTACCTAATGGACTGAAGGGATTCTATTCTTATGGGACAGATTGTTCCTGGCTACTTTTGGCAGGCTTTTACTGCACATGTACAAGTAGTTGTATTACTTTAAAGTTACTGCACATGTGGCCTCCCCTGATTTTCCTTGATTGGCCAACACAGAAGGGGTCGCACAATGTTACTGAATGCCCCCCCTCCTCCTGGGTTCCCCCTGTACTAGGTTCACCTTGCCCACTGCCAGGGAATTATAGCTCTCCATGTCAGAGACTGGTGAAAAGGAAAGGAATTATTTATTCAAATGTTATACAGTCTTAAGACTAATGACAATGTCTTCATTAAAATCCCAAAGTCCCTTAAAACACCCACAAACACACACAGTCCTTCCTTCCCTCACCCACCTTTGCCCAGTCTGGGGTGATGTATGTCAGGAAAAGAAATAGAAGTCCATAGCTTAGGTAGCCCCCAGTTCTTCCCAGTAATCTGTGCTCAGCTAGTAGGCTTTCCTCAGTTCCTGGCACCATCAGCTGTGTCGCTGGGATCTCCAGGTCTTAATCCAAAACCACATGACACCTTCTTATGGCCCACCAGCAAGAGTCCTTTCACCCCTTTCCTTCCTGCAGTGTCTCTCCTGCATTCTTCCAAACTACTAAGAGAGAGCTCTGCATCACTGCTATATCTTGCTTTCTGGCTTCCCAAGCTGCATGGCAAAGGGAGACCAAAAGCCATGTGGTTTTCACCTACTAAAGCTGCATGGTTTTTCTCTGCCGAAGCCACGTGGTGATTTTCTGCTAAAGCAGTGTGATTCTTCTGTCATGGCTGATGCGCCTGGGTTTAAATCCCAGCACCAGTCTTCCTCTGCAGCCCCATTTCTGACTCCTCCCACAATCGGCTACACTTGCCAGCATTTCCTTATTTTTCCAGCTTTTCTGGGCTGCTGTAGTGAGTTTGGGCAGGTGTGGCCCTATGGTTTGGAGCCAATCATCTTCAAGCTCTTACGCAGGCTCTGTAACCAGGGGGAGTTGCCTCCTGGTTACCACATGGGTGAAAGTAACTCCCATCTCCCTTGCTCAAAGCACAGGCACAGCTATTTAACATATCTGTGAAACTAGTTAAAGTTATAGATATGTTAAATGACTGGTCTAGAGGTTATCTGCAAAACTGTTGCTAGGCAAAACAACTCTCAATGGCCCTGCTCCATGTGTCCCATCCCCCAGTTCAGACTTGTGGGGGTGAGGATATCCCATATTTTTAATATTTCCTGGACACCCTGAGTTCTGGACCCCACTGCAAATCCTTCTTTGGGGGGCCTCCTGGCTGCACCCTCTTACATGTTCATAAGTCAATCTAGGGAATGCTGGTTGCTTACTTTTGGGGCATTATTGGAAATTGAGGTTTCTAAAAGTTAAGTGCAAATCAAGTTAGGAAGAAATTGTATGGTTTTAATAATAGAAGGCATAAGGCATGGGGATGCAATGTTGAAGGACAAGGATCAAAAATGAGTTATTCTAAAGATGGTTATATCTAAAGGGATAAGACATTTTGGGAAAGTTGCAGAAAGGTTTGTGAAGATGGTAAAAGTTTGTAAAAGTCTGTGAACGTTTTTAATTTTTAAAGAAAAAAACTCAGTCAGTGACTGAGGACAATTTCTCTTCAGTGACATTCTTTGACTCCGGTGTTGCCTATAATTGTTTTCATTACATTTTCTCTTGTCCTCTTTGGTGTGGGAAAACCTACCTGTCAGCTGTGGAATAAATCCTTCATCAAGATGTGTTTTGTAATGCTGACATAGGAGTTAAGGCTGCCCTCTGGACACAGAGTCACCCTTCAAAACTGTCCCCAGGAGACACCTAGGACACGGGGCCCAGTGAGTCAGGAACCAATCCTCCTGATGTCTGAAGGAACCTATTCCTTCCCCCTTTTTTGGTGCTCTTGTCATTGGTAAGGCCACCCTGAGGGCATGGGGTATACACATCCATTGGCTGGCATGGAGGTGAGTCTTCTGTCTGAGTGATAAATCCATGATGCCCTGGTCTTTGGTAGGGCCACCCATAGGGCATGGGGTAAACACATCCATGGGTCAAATGGGTTTTCTCTCTCAAGCATTCTCTCTCTGCCAGTGAAGTTCTCTCAAATGGGCCTTCTGTTGAGACCTCTGTCTCTGTGGGTTAAATTCAATCCCAGGTCATCTGGCTGGTGCTTTTGTCAATGGTAAGTTCACCCACAGGCACAGTGTAAACACATCTATCTCTTTGTATTTCTGTGTTTGTGTGGACTATAACTCCTGGTCCTCTATCTAGAGCATTTATCTTTTGTCACCAGGTTTCTAACCTTTCAGGGGGTCAAGTACCCCTGCCCAGGCTCTTTCCTGCTGCTCAGTTCCTTGAATTGGAGCCAAGACTTTCTTTATTTCTACCACTCATTAATAGTCCTTAAAGCTTTTATTAAGAGACTCAACAAGCTTTCTTGCTTGGTATGTAGGACTGTTACAGAACAGACCAGGGGTGGGGGAATGATATACTATTACTGAATGGACCCACCAGTGTGCTCTGGGCGTCCCCCACCTCGTACTAGGTTCACTTTGCTCACCGCCAGGGAAAGACATCTTTCAATGCCAGAGATTGGTGAAAAGGAAAGAGATTATTTATTTAAAGAGTTATACAAACTTAAGAGTAATAACTTAATGTCTTCATTGAGATCCCAGAGTCCTCTAGAATACCCTCAAATGCACAGTCCTTCCTTCCCACTCTGCCCAGTCCAGAGTGCCATATCTCAGAAAAAGAAATAGAAGTCCATGGTTCTTCTCTGCCAAAGCCATATGGTCCCCAAAAGACCCCGCATGGCTGCCTAGCCTGTGTTTAAATCCCAGTACCAATCTTCCTCTGCCACACCATTTCTGACTCCTCCCACAATTGGCCACAGCTGCCAGCATTCCCATATTCTTCCAGCTTTACTGGGCTGCCATAGTAAGTCCAGGCAGGTGTAGCCCTGTGGTGCACAGCCAATAATCTTCAATCTCTTATGCAGGCTCTGTAACCAGGGGGAGTTGCCTCCCAGTTACATCATGGGTTGAAGTCATTCCCATGCCCCTGGCTCAAAGCATGGCCACAACTGTTTAACATATCTATGAAACCAGTTAAAGGTTATAGATATGTTAAATGACCATTCTAGAGGTTATCTGTAAAACTGTTGCTATTCAAAACAACTCTCAATGTCCCTGCTCCATGTGTCCCATCCCCAGCTCAGACTCGTAGGGGTGAGGACATCCTATATACTGGACCTCATTACAAATCCCTGTTTGGGCCCCCCCACCTTGGCTGCACCCTGTTTGTTACAGGAACTTCCATCCCCTTTCCAGTCATCTTGAAGTTGTCAAAAGCAAATAAGAAAAATTTTATACTTTCTCATGATAATTAGTAATTCAAATTATGTGTATGGTCTTTATGTGTTCAGTCTTCATGTGAATAGTCTTTATGTGATGTGCCTTTGTCTGTGTATTACATCTGGTGCATTTTCTGCCTCTGGATGACATAAGTAGGGTGTAATATTTTATAGGTCTAAAGATATTAAGTGCTTATATAAATTAAGCAGAATCCTATGGTCTGGACAAAAATTTGATATTAAACCTGGTTTTAAGTTTAATTAATATCTTTTTGGGCTATTACCTCCCCCAAATGTGTTGTTTTACAAAAAGCTTATGTTACAATCTTGTGGTTAAAAATGACAACCTTCCCAAAGTTTAAATTTAAAAACTGAGAAGTGACTTTGATTATTCCAATGGGCCCCTGGAATCCCTCAAGGATTTGTTCTCTCATTACATAAGAAGTTTTTGAAGTAATTAGGCCTGTTTAATATGCTCAAAATTACTTGGGAAGCTTTGCCAAACAGAATAATAACTTCTAAGATTTTATTTATTTCCCTTTAGAGAGAGGATAAGGGAGGAAAAGGGGGAGAGAAACATCAATATGTGAGAGAAACATCCATCATGCATTCATCACAGGCATCCATCAGTTGCCTCTTGCACGCCCGCAATCGGGGACCTGGCCACCAACCCAGGCATGTGCCTTGACTGGGAATCGAGCCAGCAACCTTTTGGTTCATAGGTGAGAACTCCTTCTACTGAACCACACCAGCCAGGGAAGAATAATAATTATTTTATTTGTATACATATATTTCTATCAAAATAAATTTTATAGAAATTTCAACCTTCCCCAGGGAGGAACTTGCAATAATTCAGAATCAATTTCAAACAGGAATTTCTCAGGAGTAACAGGTGTCTCTGTGGGGACATTGAGCAATGGTACTCTGGGTGTTTTAACCCATGTATTGGAATTTATCAATTGTTTCCAATGCTCAGTGCACACTTCAAACATTGCATAATGTTTGATACACACACACACACACACACACACACACAAGATTGTGTTGAATAAAAAATATGGGGCTTAGAACTTCTGGTCAAGATGGCATTGTAGGCAGACATGGCTTGCCTCTTTGCACAAGTACAACAAAATTACAACTAAAATATAGAACAACCATCACTCAACCAACACCAACAGAAATTGAGTTGAATGACAGTCTGACAACTATGGAATTAAAGAAACCATATCCATCCAGACTGGTAGGAGGGATGCAGACACAAAACAGGCTAGCCCCACATCCATATGTGGTGGATAGAAATTTGGGAGGGCTATCTTGGGAGTGAGGAGTCCCAGCTCCACACCAAGCCCTCGGCTTAGATTCCAGTGCCAGAAAGATAAGTTGCCACAACTTCTGGCTGCAAAAACCAGCAGGGATTGAGTCAAGGGAAGAAAATTCTGGAACCCTAAGCAGTTCCTCTTAAAGAACACACACACAGACTGATGTAATCAGACTCACTCCTTCTGGGCTTCAGCACCATGGTGGTAGCTTGAGGGGCGCCAGTGGCATATAGGGGGAAGCTGAGGTGTCTTTCATCATGGTGAGCAGAACCCACTGTCCCTTTTCTGTGCCTTTCCCCCACAGATCTGGCAGACTGGTGCTGTATCTAAGATTCCATCAACCTGACTAACACTGTTTGACCCTCCTTGGAGATCCCCAGAGGCTTCCTACACATAACTTATAGGCTGACCCAACCAGCTTTTCCATATGAATGGCTGGTCTCGACTCATGCTTCACAACTTCCTAAATCTTCTCAAAGGTGCAGTAGTTGGCCTCTGTGAGCCCCAGGCCTAGAACTAGCAGCCTAGATTCACAGCTTGGCTTTGCATGGAAATCTCCAAGCCCAGCACAAGCAGCAGCCATCTCAGATTGCTTTACAGCTCAGTCAGGATAGCCTCAGGCAAAACACAGGTGGGAGCTGACCTTGGCCTGCAACACCCAGGAAACACCAGTGTCAGCACACCCAGTGGACAGCTGCAGACCACGTTGGAGCCACCACCCTACACTTGCACGGCTGATCCTCCACAGAGAGCGGAGGTTGGTGGTCAGTGGTCACAGCCAATCCTTGCAGCTAACTGGCCTGGGTAAATCCCTCCCATTGATCTGCCAACAGCAACCAAGGCTCAACTGCAAGAGGACAGTGTTCTCAGCCCACATGAAAGGTGCACCTTGAGTACCCAGCTTGGGTGATAGGGGAGGCTGTGCCACTGGACCCTACAGGACACTTACTACCTTAGGCCACATGACCAAGACACAGAGTCAAAGCAGCTGTACCTAGTACATAGAAACAAACACAGGGAGGCTGCCAAAATGAGCAGGAAAAGAAACATGGCCTAGATGAAAGAACAGATCAAAACTCCATAAAAGGAGCTAAACAAAATGGAGATAGGCAATCAATCTATCAGATGCAGAGTTCAAAACACTGTTTATAAGGATGCTCAAGGAACTTAGTGAGGACCTCAACTGTGTAAAAGATCCCATCAGAAATGAAGGATACACTAATTGAAAAAAAATAAAGAACAGTTTACAGGGAAACAACAGTAGAGTGGACGAAGTTGAGAATCAAATCAATGATTTGGAACATAAGGAAGAAAAATACAACCATGCAGAACAAAAAGAAGAAAAAAGAATAAAAAAAAAGTTAGGCTAGTATTAACAGCCTCTGAGACAACTTCAAGCAGTCCAACATTTGCATCATAGGGGTGCCAGAAGGAGAAGAGTGTTGTGGACCATTCAGCCTGGTCTCAGGAGTTGTAACCCTCACCCCATATGGGCTGTGTAAGAGCCTAGGGACCCACTTCATCCAGGCCTGTTCTGTCAAGAGGACATGAGCCACTAAGGAGACAAAGCTTATCTCCCTGGCAGGAGCGCCGCTTCTGCTTCATCCATCTCTGGCTCCAGTGGTTGGTCGGTAGTCAATGACCGGTAAGACTCCGCGTGGGAGGGGCAACCTAAGCCAGACACAACCACTTGAGAGGCCCTCATGGAAGGACTCGGGGGGGCTGCAGCAAAAAGGGGGTGATGGACCCTCTCGCACCCCGCCCCGCCTCTGTATTCTGACATAGCCCGAGTCCCCATTTCTGTGTGGGAGATGTCTTCTGCTTCCTGAGCCTAATTGGCTTAAAGCCTGAAATTATGACGGCAAGCGGTGCAGCCCTGTGCTGGTCAGAGTGGTTTCCCGGGTGATCGGGCATAAGAAAAAATTCCTAAAGTCCTGTGAAACCTGCTTTGCGAAGAGTGCACTCATTTAAATGATAAGGGTCTAAGGAGGAAATGAGTATGTCTCCCAAAGTTTGGCAACCCCCTTTCCTGAAAGACACTGACTCAGATTAAGCCCTCAGATTTCTTTGAAATGTTAAACCTATATTCCTGTGTATTTGAACCCAATAAAAGCCTAGTGAGGAGGGCACTCTGGGTCATTCTCCTCTGAGAGTTTGACCACTTTTCCTCCCCAAGCAGATCATGTCTTGGTAGTTTTATTTTCATCTGTGATGGAGGGATGGGGCTCTGCAGGCGGACCCCCCCCCCCACATCTGGCACCCAGGACAGGGGCCCCCTGCAGAAGAGAAAGAGCAAAAAATTAGAAATCTGAAAAAGTAATGAAAGAAAACTTCCTTAATTTGGTGAAAGAAAAAGATATGCAAGTCCAGGAAGCACAGAGAATCCCAATTATGACGGATGCAAAGAGTCCCACTCCAAGACACATCATAATTAAAATGCCAAAGGTTAAAGATAGAGACTCTTAAAGGCAGCAAGAGAAAAGGTTAGTTACCAGATGGTTGCCAGATGGGAGGAGGAAGGAAGAGAATAGGTGAGGAGGTGTGGGGATTAAGAAGTACAAATAGGGCCCTAGCTGGCGTGGCTCAATAGATTGAGTGCCAGCCTGTAGCCTACAGGGTTGTTGGTTTGATTTCCAGTCATGTTACATGCCTGGGTTGTGGGCCAGGTCTCCAGCTGGGGATGTTCGAAAGGCAACCATACACTGATGTTTCTCTCCCTCTCTTTCTCCCTCCCTAACCCTCTCTAACCCAATGTCTAGAAATAAATAAATAAAATCTTAAAAAAGAAAAGAAGTACAAATAGGTAGTTACAGAATAGCCATGGGGATATAAAGTACAGTATAGGAAATGGAGGATCTAAGAACACTTATATGTATGACCAGTGGATGTGAACAATTGTGGGGGTATTGTCTGAGGGAGTAGGGAGCAAAGGGGGAAAATTCAGGACAACTGTAATCACATAATCAATAAAATATAATTATAAATAAATAAAATACCCAAAGAAAAATAAACCTGCCACACTCTACCAGTTCAAGAATACAACTTAAATCACTTTTCCCACTCCTAAAAGTACCATCCTTTATGAAATGCAGGTATCTGCAACAGGATTGTCCAGGCAGCTCGGCCACAGTTCAGCTAGTGCTGCTGCTTTCTGTGCAGGAGGAGAGCAGGGGCTTGGAGCCCAACCATGCACTCTCCAAGGCACCTGACAGTCTCCCTGTGAAACCAGAAAAGACCAGTGTTTGTGCTGCCTGTCACATACTGAACCCAATAAGTAGAGACAGGAATTGAATCTTTATGAGCGATTTATTTAGATGGCTAGTGATCTGAGAAGATGTCAGGTTCATACGCTAACAGACCATCTTAAATTCCATTTTAAAACGGCCCTTTTTATAAGAACAAAGTGTAGGTATGGTGCTTGGAATTCAGGAAAAAGTTCATTGGATTAAAAAAAAAAAAAAAAAAAAACTGCAGCATTCTCTCCCTGGGAGGTGGTCATCTCACCCTGGAGTACAATCACTCAGATACCATCTTGAATTGCTTGCAGTCCTCCTGAGGAACAAAGGTGGAACTGCTTATGGTCTCCTGGAGTCAAGGTGGGTCATACCTTCAGTTCCTGGAACAATAGCTTTTACATTGATTACTAAGCTTATTATCTATTACTTAAACTAAAATTTTCCAACTCTTGAGTCCCCTGTCACCTGTGGCATTTGAATACCGCCTAGGCGCCAGGGGAGGGGAAAGAGAGCGCACATCTCAACTTGTCCTGATTTACAGACTCCATCCAGAAACCCCTGCATGATGGAACATCTGGCTTTCTAACCAATGTGCACTAATATCCACCTTTGTTTTGCCTCTCTTCACTTCCGTTTTGTGCAAGGGGTGAGAAGTCTTCAACCATGCATACTCAATATAGCTCCCTTCTGCTGAGTCATGAGCTGCTTGGTTACCAGCAGCCATGTACTACGAAGTGCAGCTGGGCTGGTTACTGTAGACACATTCCTTTTGTTTACAGTTGCCTCAGGCGATCTTTTCTGGCGGCCCCTCCCTTCACTGGGAGGGCAAGCCCCTTCTCATCTTCAATTCTGATGTGGGGTTTTCTCCCTGCAACCTGCCTTCTCCTGGCCTCTGGCCTGACCCCTCTGTTACAAGAAGTCAGAAAAAGAGGCCTAGGAAGTAGGTTCAAAGAGTAAGCAAGAGACAAGCTGCCATTGCCCACTGCTCTCCTGTTTGCAAATATCATGGGGACCCTTGGAGTTCAGGAGAAAGTTCACACTCAGAAAGAAAAGGCATGCTGAAGGGAATGCCCAGGCTAACATTCTTTGTCTTGAGGGCTTTTATGTCTCTTCTTGGGGCAGGGATCTTAGGGGAGGTCTCAGGGGAGGGTTTCAGCAGAATATTCATTAGCTTTCCAGATGTGTTCTTTAATATGTTTGTAACGGGGTAGGACAGACCAGAGGTCACTGAATCAAGGTGATGGGAAACTCAAATGTTGGAAACTTTTAGGTACTTGCTAACAAACTTAGTAATCAATGTATGTAAAAGCTATTGTTTCAGGAACTGAAGGTATGACCCATTTTGACTCCAGGAGACCATAAGCAGTTCTACCTTTTTTTAAAAAAAACAGATTTTTTTATTTATTTATTTTTAGAGAGAGGAAAAGGAAGGGAGAAAGAGATAGAAACATCAATGTGTGGTTGCCTCTTGCCCGCCCCATACTGGGGTCCTGGCACACAACCCAGGCGTGTTCCCTGACTGGAATTGAACCAGTTCAAAGGCCCACACTCAATCCACTGAGCTACAGCAGCCAGAGTGTTTTCTGATGGGATCTTTTACACAGTTGAGGTCCTCACTAAGTTCCTTGAGCATCCTTATAAACAGTGTTTTGAACTCTGCATCTGATAGATTGATTGCCTATCTCCATTTTGTTTAGCTCCTTTTATGGAGTTTTGATCTGTTCTTTCATCTAGGCCATGTTTCTTTTCCTGCTCATTTTGGCAGCCTCCCTGTGTTTGTTTCTATGTACTAGGTACAGCTGCTTTGACTCTGTGTCTTGGTCATGTGGCCTAAGGTAGTAAGTGTCCTGTAGGGTCCAGTGGCACAGCCTCCCCTATCACCCAAGCTGGGTACTCAAGGTGCACCTTTCATGTGGGCTGAGAACACTGTCCTCTTGCAGTTGAGCCTTGGTTGCTGTTGGCAGATCAATGGGAGGGATTTACCCAGGCCAGTTAGCTGCAAGGATTGGCTGTGACCACTGACCACCAACCTCCGCTCTCTGTGGAGGATCAGCCGTGCAAGTGTAGGGTGGTGGCTCCAACGTGGTCTGCAGCTGTCCACTGGGTGTGCTGACACTGGTGTTTCCTGGGTGTTGCAGGCCAAGGTCAGCTCCCACCTGTGTTTTGCCTGAGGCTATCCTGACTGAGCTGTAAAGCAATCTGAGATGGCTGCTGCTTGTGCTGGGCTTGGAGATTCCTAGGCAAAGTCAAGCCATGATCTAATCTGACTGCTGATAGGGCTCACTGAAGCCAGCTGTTGCTTGTTTGATAGGATTTATGAGGCAAGAACAGCCACTCAGAGGGAAAAGCAGTTTGGGTGGGCCAATAAGTTGTGTGGGGCAGAGCCTCTGGGGATCTCCAAGGCAGGTCAAACAGTGTTAGAAATGTTGTTGGAGTCTCGTATAAGGTACCAGCTTAGGGGCTTGGATGGGAGGAGTATTTAGCAAAGGAACAATGTCCTCGGCTCATCTTGATGCCAGACACTTCAGTTTCTCCCTGTATACCACTGGTGCCTTTCAAGCTACTACCCTGTGCTGAAGCTCAGAGAGAGTGTGTTTGTGTAGGTGAGTCTGTGTGTGGGTTCTTTAAGAGGACTGCTTAGGGCTCCAGAAGTTTCTTCCCCCAACTCCATCCTTGCTGGGTTTTGCAGCGAGAAGGTTTGGGACTTATCTTCCTGGCACTGAAACCTTGGGCTGAGGGGCCTGGTGTGGGGCTGGGACTCCTCATTCCTAAGATACTACTCCTGAATTTTTATCCACATGGGTATGGGACCAGCCAATTCCACATCTGCATCTGTCCTACCTATCTGGATCGATGTGGTTTCTTTAATTCCACACTTGTCAAACTTCCATTGAGCTCAATTTCTGATGTTCCTAAGTGATGGTTGTTCTGTATTCTAGGTGTAATTTTGATGTGGTTGTGTGAAGAGGTGAGCCATGTCTGCCTATGCCAAGGTCTTGACCCAGAAATCTTCTTCTTTGGCTATTTTAAAAGGGAGCTGGGCCCTGAGGCACAAATCTGTCACCATTCCAAAACTATTTAACCTTTAAATAAATAATCACTTTCCTTGTAACCTAACTCCCGTCTCCAGAGTTATGCCTCTAGGCAACAAACAATAGAACCCCACTGACTGTTCTGGAACAACACAAGGCTGTCCAGTAACATTCTCAGTGAACTAACAGCAACTCTGCCTTAGTTCACTTCTTTCCTATAACATTTCTGGAGAATCAAAGCAGCCCTGCCTAGGCTATCTCCTGTTGCTTTTTCTACCCTAAGACCTTTCTTTGTTTTACTTCCCCCAGCTTTAATAAATGTACTCTGAAAATCACCTGGACTTGTTTTGTGAACTCTTTCCTATACAAAGTCAGGAGCCCACACACCTGCTCTGGGCCTGGTCCATTTCTTGTAACCCAAAGATGTGCTTGGATGTTCATTTAAGTCTTGTTTCTAATGTAACCAAATTGTAATCACTTTAAATATCCAATAATAATGGTAAAATAAATGCTCAAATTTAAAGTTTGGCCATAGTCAGTCATTACAAAGAATAAGATATTATTCCAATAGGGATATATTCACCTTATATTGGTAAAAGGTGAAAGATTTGTGCATTTTGAAGAGAAACTAAGAGTATATATTTACCTTATATTGGGAGGAAAAAAACAGTAATACAGTTCCTCAATAACTAATGCAAAATACTTGGGTAAAAAGTATGTTGAAATTCAGAATCTTTTGCATTTTAGGAACTATATGCATGGCATTCTTTTTGTGTGATTGCAGATTAGATACTTGAGACTCATATTCTCAATGGGGAAAATGATGAACATTTTCTTAAAACATTTAAGTATCATGATGAACATGATACTTAAAACATTTGCTAGAAGACATTGCAGAACCTGAACGTGGTGACCAGGAAGGTCAGAGGCCAGAAAGATGAGTCCAGTCAGAGCCACTTTTTCTGAGCGCATTTGCAGATACCAGAGGAGAATGTTGGGAGGGCAGTCCACATTTCTGACAGCTAGTTCTGAGTTAGATGTTTTGGAGACATATTTGGTGAGATTCCTTGTGCGTCCTGCAAGATCAAGCAGCTGTTTACCAGTAATGCTGGCTAACACAATAGTACGATTGTTGTGTTGGTTTTTCCTCCTTTCCTACAGCCCTCATCACTCACACCTGTTCCTGGAATCACATTTCTAAGTATATTACCACATGCAAGCCTTTATCTGAGGCTCTGCTGCTCTCAGGGCAATTAAGTCTAAGGCAGTAATAGATATAAAAAATAGAATGTGAAGAAGTTCCAACACTTGAACACTTGAAAAGTTTGGAGTTCTCAAAAAAAAAAAAAAAAGAAAAAGAAAAGGATGGAAGGAAGGGAGGGAGGAAGGAAAGAAAATTTGTGTGGATGAAAAGTGACCACATACTAAACCTGAAAATCTCAGGGGAGGCCTAAGTGGCAGCCTTACAAACCAAAGCCCTAAAGTAACCACAAAGGAAAAGCAGTTCATGACAGGTAGTCATGTCTTAGGCTAGAATCTTACATGACAAATGTCAATCTTTGTCTTTATTACACTGGTCTATTATCTTTTTGCACCTGCAATAACATACCTTTGGAATATCAAAGTAATTTCCCTTTTTGAGACTCCTCAAAGCACAAATCCTTTCATTGTTATTGTTATCATGTTGATTGGCTGTTAACTATCCTGTACCCAGCTATGTAAAAGAAGTATGTTCTCTACAGGTCTGAATGTTTCTTATGCTGAAAATAGGCAAAAAACTATATTTAAAGATATAGTAATTGAGATATTTTCAAAATTGATTAGGATAAACATCAAGCCACAGATCCAAGAAGGCTCACAGAGCCCAGGCAGGACAAATAAAATGAGGCAACAAAAATAATACTACGAAAACCAAATGCAACTGGTATTAACAAACCCAGAAATGATATATATTTACTTGTTTTAATTTTGTTATGCAGCAAAATTCCCAATGTTGAAGGGAAAACTTACATAGGTAAGATTGAAGGTCATTAAAACTCAAATTGGCATTACTGTTACAGAAAACACCTCCCCACTCCTGGGGGTCTTTTGTTACTCTAGGTTCTTTCTGTCCACTTCTGGGTTAAGAACTGTGGCTCTCAATGCCAGAGTTTGGTAAAAAGGAAAGGAACTATTTAATTAAAAGTTATACAGGTTTAGAATAATGGCAGAATTCTGTTAAATCTCTCTCTCTTTGGAAACAAAGATACACCCACAAACACACAGTCCTACCCTCCCCCTTTTCCAAGTCAGGCTAGTCTCAGAGTATGCCAGTCAAAAGAACTGCCTTCTAGAAGGAAAAAACAAGTCCGTAGCTCACTTCTCTGGTTCTTCCCAGTAATCCGTGTTCAGCTGGGCAGGTCTTCCTCAATTCCTAGCACTATCAGCTGTGTTGCTGTGATCTCCAGTTCATAATCCAAAACCATGTGGCACCTCCTCATGGCTGCTGGGCAAGAATCCTTTCACCCCCTATTGACCCACATGGTCCCACATGGGTCTCACATTGTCCTGCATTGTCCCCTAGTGTCCCCTAGTGTCCCCATTGCACATGGCAGCCTGACTTTTTGTTTAAATTCCAGCCTGGATCCTCCTCCATATCCCTATTTCCAACTCCTCCCACAGTTGGCTACACCTGCTAGCATTCCCATATTTTCTACCTTTCTTCGCTGACATAGTCAGGACAGGTGTGGCCCCATGGTGTGGAACCACCTCCAAGCTCTCACATAGACATTGTAAATGGATGGGGGAACTATATCACAGGTCAAAGTCATGCCCATCTCCCTGACTTAGGCAGACTTTGAAGCTAGCCTGCTGTTACTGATATGCAAAATAATTCTCAATCCTGTGCTGCTGCTTTTCCCAGCCCCCAAGCCAGGTGGGTTTGGGGCTTCTCAACCTACACACTGTTCTTAGCCTCATTCTACAACCATTATCAAGCCACAGACCCAAGAAGCCTTATAGGACAAAAGAAATGAGGCAACAAAAAATAATACTACAAAAACCAAATGCAGTTGGTATTAACAGACCCAGAAATGATATATATTTACTTGGTTTAATTTTGTTATGCAGAAAAATTCCCAATGATGAAGGAAAGATTTATATAAGTCAGATCGAAGGTTATTAGAATTCAAACTGCCAATATCATCCCTGCTCCCGTTACAGAGCTCACCAAAACTGTAAGCAAGCCAACTAGGGCCCCATCCACGTAGTGCTTTGGTGAAAGACCCAGCAATTAATGCTAGAAGGTGCAGATCTTTGTTTACAACATTCCAACCTTGATCGGGGGTCGGGCATCAGAGCACCTCGGCTCAGAGCTCTCCTTTCCCATAAGACCCAGTGTTACAGAGCAGACATATACCACTCACATGCAGGGCCAAGACGCCAAGGAGGTCTTGATATACTACTACTGAAAGGACCCCCTACTGGGCTCGATTGTCTGTCGCCGAATAGGAAAGATGTCTCTCAATGCCAGAGATTTGTGAAAAGGAAAGAAAATGTTTATTTATGCTATACAGACTTAAGGTAGTGACCTAATGTCTTCAATAAAATATCAAAATTCTTTTTTTACGTATTTTTATTTTATTTATTTTTTTAAAGTTTTTTAAAATATATTTTATTGATTATGCTATTACAGCTGTCCCGTTTCTCCCCCATCATTCCCCCCACCCTGCACACCCTCTCCCACCCACATTCCCCCCTTTAGTTCATGTCCTTGTGTCATAAGTTCTTTAGCTTCTACATTTCCCATACTATTCTTGCCCTCCCCCTGTCTATTTTCTACCCACGATCTATGCTACTTATTCTCTGTACCTTTTCCCCCCCTCTCCTCCTCCCAGGCCCCTGTTGCTAACCCTCCATATGATCTCCATTTCTGTGGTTCTGTTCCTGTTCTAGCTGTTTGATTAGTTTGCTTTTGTTTTAGGTGTGGTTCTTAATAGCTGTGAGTTTGCTGTCTTTTCACTGTCATATTTTTTATCTTCTTTTTCTTAGATAAGTCCCTTTAACATTTCATATAATAAGAGCTTGGTGATGATGAACTCCTTGAACTTGACCTTATCTGAGAAGCGCTTTATCTGTCCTTCCATTCTAAATGACAGCTTTGCTGGATAGAGCAATTTTGGATGTAGGTCCCTGCTTTTCAAGATTTCAAATATTTCTTTCCAGCCCCTTCTTGCCTGGAAGGTCTCTTTGGAGAAATCAGCTGACAGTCCGATGGAAACTCCCTTGTAGGTGACTGTCCCCTTATCCCTTGCTGCTTCTAGAATTCTCTGCTTCATTTTAATCTTGGCTAATGTAATTACGGAGTGCCTTGGTGTGTTCCTCCTTGGGTCCAACTTCTCTGGGACTCTCTGAGCTTCCTGGACTTCCTGGAAGTCTATTTCCTTTGCCATATTGGGGAAGTTCTCCTTTATTATTTGTTCAAATAAGTTTTCCACTCGTTGCTCTTCTTCTTCCCCTTCTGAGACCCCTATAATTCGGATGTTGAGATGTTTAACGATGTCCCTGAGGTTCCTAAGCCTCTCCTCATTTTTTTGAATTCTTGTTTCTTCCTTGTTTTCTGTTTGGTTGTTAGTTTCTTCCTTCTGGTCCACTCCATTAATTTGAGTCCCAGTTTTCTTTCCATCTCTATCAGTTCCCCATGTGTCTTCCTTCATTTCATGTATTGTAGCCTGCATTTTTTCATCTAATTTGTGAGCAAAATCAACCAATTCTGTGAGCATTTTGATGACCAGTGCTTTGAACTGTGCATCTGATAGGTTGGCTATCTTTTCACAGCTTAGAGGAGTTGGCTCTGGCGTTTTTATTTTTTCTCCGGTTTGAGCCATTTTTGGTGGGGTTTTTGTTTTGTTTTGTTTTGGTTTTAGTCTGGTTGCGGCTATTACGTAGTGAGGGGTGGAGCCTTAGGTGTTCCTCAGGGCGGTGCAGCCCAGTCACTGGGTTGTGACGCTATAGACGGGGGTGGGGTCCGAGAGGGCAGAATGGCGCCTGTTCCACTCTCTCCTGGACTCTGGTCCCTTCTGCTGCTTCCCCTTCGCCTGGATTATCTGCGCATGCTCGAGTGCTGTTACGTAGTGAGGAGTGGAGCCTCAGGCGCTCCCCAGTGTGGGGCAGCCCAGTCGCTGGGTTGTGACGCTGTATGTGGGGGTGGGGTCTGAGAGGGAACAATGGCGCCTGCTCCGCTCTCTCCTGGATTCAGTCCCTTCTGCCACTTCCCCTCTGCCTGGACCATCTGCATGCTCGAATGTGGGACTACCTGGTCAGCCAGCCGCCTTGTGGGGCCTCACTGGGTCTGCACAGTTGCCCCCCTGTGCCCGGGGTCCACCAGCTGCCGCCTGTGGGTCCGAGGACTGCCAGCCACCGCCTGTGCACCTGGGAACTGCCAGCAGATGCTGCTTGCATTCCAGGTCTGCACCTCCACTTTTTCCTACTGCGAATCTGCCCCTCTTACCAGTCTGGATGAATGGTTGTTGGACTTCCGTACAGTTCAATTTTCTATCAGTTCTGGTTGTTTTCTTGTTTCTAAATATTTGTTGTCCTTAATTTTGGTTGTGAGAGGAGGCACAGTGTGTCCACCTACACCTCCATCTTGGCCGGAAGTCCAAAATATCAAAATTCTTTAGGATACCCACAGATGCCCACAATGCTTCCTTCTGCCCCTGCCCTACTTCAGGGTACCATAACTCAGGAAAAGAAGTAAAGGTCCGGGATCCAGGCTCCTGACACCGTCAGCAGTGTCACCATCCAGGCAGGATCACTAATTAATCCAAAGCCATGTGGCATCTTCTCATGACCTACTGGCAAGAGTTCTTTCACCCTTCTTCCAGGCAAAGTTTCTCCTGCTTCCCAGGCCACGCAGCCAAAAGGAACCCCCCAAAGCTGCAGGGGACCCCCTCTCTGGCCAAAACCGCATTGTTCTTCTCTCCTCCAGAGCTTCGGAGTTCTGCCCTCTGGCCAAACTGCATGGCATCTCTTTCCACCAGAGCTGCAGGGGTCTGCACTCTGGTGAAACCACGTAGAACTCTCCTGCAAAGCTGCGGGGAGGGGGCGGATGACCGCTATGCCAAAGCCAAGTGGCAGTTCTCTGCTAAGCAACATGGTGATTCCCAGTCACATGGCTGCGGGGTTCTCTACTTTGGCCAAAGCCACATGGCTCTCTACCCTATGGCTGGTGTGTCTGGGTTTAAATCCCCATACCAATCTTCCTCTGTACCCCCATTTCCTTCCTACTCCTCCTACAATCAGCTACACCTGCCAGCATTCCTGTATTATTCCAAGTTTACTGGGCTGTCTTTGTGAGTTTGGGCAGGTGTGGCCCCATGTCCTGGAGCCAATCTTCGCCAAGCTCCCACACAGGTGCTATCACCTGGGGGACCTGTCTCCCAGTTACATCTTGGGTGGGGGAGTCCCTTTCCATCCCCTTGCTCAGAGCATGGCCACAGCTATTTAACATAGCTATACAACCAGCCAAAGGTTAGAGATATGTTAAATGACCATGCCATGGATTAGCTGCAAACCTGTGACTGCACAAAACAGCTCTGCATGTTCCTGCTCCATTTGTCCCTTCCTCCAACTCACACCTGAGGGGGAAGGGGTGAGGACATCTTATATGTCTTTCTAATATTTCCTGGACACCTTGAGTTCTGGGCCCCATTCCAAATCCCTATTTTTGCACCCCCCCCCCCCCCCCCGGCTCTGGCTGCACCCTGTATCACCAGCACTTCCCATGCTTCCCACCAGGCTACTAGCCAAAAGCCCTGAACGTTTTCCATGTCCTTAAGCCAGTAGCGCCGCAAACAGTTCAAGTCTCTCTGGATCAAAGCTGCCATCCTCATTCAGCAGCTCCCTCCTTCAGGATCTGGGATACGTGTCATCAGCCTCCATTTAATAGTCCAGAAAAGCATGTGCCATGTTTCTCTGAATCATAGTGAAACTTAGGAAAAATAGAAGTCTTAATAATCCAGGTAAAAATCTAGGTGTAGCAGGACAGGATCTTGCAAGGTAGACTTTTGCAGCTCTTCAGGCTGCATGGATTCCTCCCTCACTCTAAACTACATTCTACATGGTAGAAACCCTCCTTCTCCTTTCTAACTCGTGGGGCTAAGGGTGTTCCCAAGCCCCATGGTCAAGAGGCCTTGCATGACTGCCACGCTTGAGTTTAAAATTTAAATCTTCACACTCCTTCTCCATAACCCCATTTCTGACTCCTCCCATAATCAGCTACCTCTGCTATCCCTGACATAACTTCTGCCTTTCTCAGCTGCCATTGTTAGTTTGGGCAGGCTTGGCCCCATGACACAGGGGAAGCACTTTCCTACTTCTCTCACAGGCGCTGTAACTGGGTAACCACCTCCCAGCTACATCACAGGTTTAAGTTATGCCCATCTCCCTGGCTCAGAGCAGACAAACTATTTAGCATGACTATAAAGTCAGCCAGCTGTTACAGATATGCAAAGTAACTTTCAATGTCTGTCCTCTCCCTCTCCCTCCCTGAAGCCAGGTTAGTGGAGACTTCCTTGTTCTGGGGCTTCTCAGACTACACCCTGTCCTGAACCTCATTCCGTACCCATTACGCTCCCTCCCTCCAAAAATTACAGTCTCCAGGAAGGCTTCCTCTTTGCCTGGATTTAGGCTTCTTCCCCCTACTGAAGATACCAGTTCACAGAGCTACTCAGAAGTCAACAGTAAGGTGCCTTAATAAAATGAATTAAAAAATAAAATGCTGTGCAATTCCTCAAAGCTCTCCCAGGAGGAGACAACACCTTTGGTTTGAGCATGGGGATCAAGAGTGGTATCAGACAAGCTCTATCCAAACAGTTGCTCCACTACTTTTCCCACATCTTCTAGAAGTGGGTACAAAGATATATCTGCTATCACTGTAAGAAATTTTATGAGTTTATTTGAGCCAAACTTATATAATAATTTTTAAGTGTTTATTTCAGCCAAATTGATGACAAATGCCTGGAAGCAAAATCTGGATTGAGAAAATGCTCCAGAGAATGGAAGTTTTGCACATTATTTTATACATTACAGTCAAAGGAGGAGGCATATGAGGTTACATAAAATCCACTCACTAGTGATGGATTAGGGAGGTGGAAGAAAGCAAAGTGGAGAAATTGCTGTGATTGGATAAAAAGTAAAAGGAATAGAAGACACTTAGTACTTTTACAGAGATCCATATACATAGTTAACAGTTAACAATTAACATAACAGTAACAAGGAAGGGCTCTGTGATCTCCTGCTCTGGTGGGGGATTGTGCCCTGAGGGGTCTGAAAGAAGGAAATTACCCTGACATTCCAAAAGTGTGTTATCCCAGAAGCAAATAGAGAATAGATGGGCTCAGTTAAGGTAAAGATTGACCTTTGGCAGGGAAGATACCTGCATAAGGACATGACTACTCACCACAACTTGCTGTTTTAAAAAATTTATTTTTTAACTTCAAAATAAATTGGTATTCAAGTATACTTGTCTCCATTTTCTCGCCACCACTCCCCACCCCACCCCAGCCATCCCTGCTTCCCACCCTCCATCATAACCCTCTTTGGATTTGTCCATGTGTCCTTTATAGATGTTCCTGAAAAACCTTCCCCCTTTTTCCCTAATTATCTCTTCCCACCTCCCCTCTGGTTAGTCACTTTGTTCTTAATTTCAATGTCTCTGGTTGTATTTTGCTTGCTTGTTTGTTTTGTTGATTAGGTTCCACTTATAGGTGAAATCATATGGTATTTGTCTTTCACTGTCTGGCTTATTTTACTTAGCATAATGATTCTGTTTCATCCATGTTGTTGTAAAGGGTAGAAACTCTTTCTTTCTGCTGTGTAGTATTCCATTGTGTAAATGTATCATAGTTTTTTTATCCACTCATTTACTGATGGGCACTTAGGTTGCTTCTAGCACTTGGCTATTGTAAATTGTGCTGCTATGAACATTGGGGTGCATAGGTTCTTTTGAATTGGTGTTTCAGGGTTCTTAGGGTATAATCCCAGCAGTGGAATTGCCAGGTCAAAAAGCAGTTCTATTTTTAGTTTTCTGAGGAAATTCCATGGTGTTTTCCACAGAGTCTGCACCAGTCTGCATTCCCAACAACAGTGCACTAGTGTTCCCTTTTCTCCACAACCTCGCTAGCACTGGTTGTTTGTTGATTTGTGTATGATGGCCATTCTGACCGGTGTGCAGTGGTATCTCATTAAAAAATTTGCATCTCTCTGATGGCTAGTGATGTTGAGCATCTTTTCATATGTCTCTGGGACCTCTGTATGTCCTTGGAGAAGTGTCTGTTCAAGTTCTTTGCCCATTTTTTAATTGGGTTGTTTGTCTTCTTGGAGTGGACAACTTTTAGTTATGACTCACTTTTAGTTGGAAAGTTTTAATTTTACAAGTTTTAATCTTATGTGGTTACTTTAGGTTTCTGAATTTGTAAGACTCACCATGCAGGACTCCACTGAGATTGTTGGATTTAGTATGTGACCCTTAAAAAAATAGATAGATGATAGATAGATAGATAGATAGATAGATAGATAGATAGATAGATAGATTTTAGAGAGAGGAAACAAGTGAGAAAGAGAAACATCTATTTGTTTTTCCACTTATCTATGCATTCATTGGTTAATTTTTATATGTGCCCTCACCAGGGATCCAATTTGCAAACTTGGCATATCAGAACAACATTCTAACCAACTGAGCTACCTGAAAGGCAGTGTGAGGATGAAATGGGTGTTGAAATCATGAACCTGCTCAAAGCCTCCTTGCACATGGCACTCAGTAATGTAAGCATTTCTGTCATCAGACCCAAAGTTGGGTGTCACAAGGGTAGTGGGTGTAAGTCAGGTCTGCAAGGACTAGCACAACTCATGGTGATTGCACAGCCAAATCTCCACTACTCTGCCAAACTGAGGGAATGTTTCTTACCAATGAGTTTAGGTTCTTGTCCTCTGATATCACAGACATAGTTCTGGCAGGGCTTAACTCATTTAGATGGGGGGATTTGTTCTGGTAGGACCTGACTCAATGGAGCAATTTGGGGGAACATTTTCTCCTACCTGTTTCAAGTTCACTGTATTTTCTTCACCATAAATTCAGCTGCTGTCAGACATCCAGGGATGAGTGTGTGCTAGAATCAACTTATGATTTACTTTCAGATAAATGTACAAATCATGAACATTAGCTATGATTTCCTTTTTTCTATTTTTCTATTTAATAGGGACATACAATGGAACCTGGGTTCTCGAACTTTTGGAATTTGTTCCAGAAGCTGTTCGAGAAGCAACTTGTTCAAAAACTGAGTCATTCGAGTGACTGGTTATACAGGTATCAGCATGAAAGGGTCGTCGTGTTGAGAACCAAAGTTTTCTTTGACAACCAAGACATTTTCTTCCATGAATAACTTGGTGGAGAACTGAATTATTCAAGAGGGGAGATGTTTGCCAACCAAGGTTTGACTGTATTTCTTTTTGGGAATTAATCACATTGAAGGCTGAATTTTCCCTTTGAGCATGACAACTTTTGTTTTTAGCCACTTTAAAAGGGAAGTATTCTGAAAAGGCACTGCCTACTGCTTCTCTGAGTATGAATTTAATTTGCCTTGGAGACTTACAGTTATTATGAATGTAATCTCATGCCATCCTGGGATATACTGAATGTTTAAACTACCTGCCTGCTCTCTCTGATCTTCAGTGGCACTGACTTCAGTCTCTGTCAGGATGTTTCAGTAAAGACAGAAAAGCCAAAGTAGGAATTGGAGTTCAGGGGTAGGGTGGGCCTGGTACAGCTTGGCCAGGCTTCTGTGCATCTCCCCCAGGCTCCATGTCTTCTGAACTGCTCTGTCCCCAGGTAGGCCCTGCCCTGTAATGACTAAAAGGCTACTGTAGCCCATCTCTGTATCCTGTCTTATCTGGTGGGTGCATGGGCAATAGTCCCTTTCCCAACTGTGTCTTTGTGTCTCCTCCCTAGAAGCCCTGGTAACACTGAGTGGCCAGGCATGAACTTGTCACTTATGCCAGGGACCATGATGCTGGGAATAACCATCACAAACCTCTTAGCAGGCAGGGTGGTCCCCTGAAAAAAATAGAGGACAGGATGGTCCCCAAAATAAATCAGGGCTTTACTAGAGAGGGGCAATAATGACAACCTAATCTGTTATAAATCTATCTATAAGCTTGCTGTGATGCCCCACCTGGGATGGTGTGGATTCAGACTATTTTCTAAAAAAGTAGTCCTGCCATGACTCCCCACAGCACTCAGAGGTATATAAGTATATCTTTCCCAGTGAGTTGGCATTCTGTGCATTCAGACTACCTCAGATGGGCACCTGGGAATCCCCTCAGCCCCCGGTCCCTATCCCTGAGGAAGAAGAACAAATGCCATCCCTAGAAAGAGCCATTCTCAACTCCTGCTTTGGAGGCAGTGGTAGGTTCAGGCTTTGTGGGAGCTGAATCAGCCTTTCGCATCTTACCTCTCACCTCTCATGGCACCAGTTCAATGTGTCTTCTGTTTCTCTGTCTAGTGAAGGACATGGAAAATCTCATCCACCCACATCTAGTATAAGGACGACCTGGGTGATGGGATATCTTACACACAAGCCTGTGCTTTTCCTATATGCAATCTGTGATGTTGATTTAGCTACCTAAAGATATTTTTGTGTCCTCATTCTCACCTACATTCTAGATAAGAAAGATGACTGGAATGTTCTTGTCCACGTGTCCAGTCTGGTAGCTACTGACCACATACAGCCACTGAGTATTTGAACTGTGGCTACCGCCATGAAGGAACTGAATATCCCATTCTGTTCTGTTTGTTCTATTGTATTGTTTTATTCTCATCTATTCTGTTGTCTTTATTTATATTTAAATAGCCACATGTGACTAGTGCTTATTGGACAGCACAATAATCAGATGATGGATTTTCTTAAGTGGTCTCTTTTGAGTAAATAAGTCCCTTCCAGTTTTGTTCTTATTCTATTCAGCAACAAAGAACAGTATTATTTGATCAAAAACATCACCACTAACAAAGGAGAATGAGCAAAATAAAGTTTTATTTGAACTGCCCTACAGATCATTCTGAGGCCCTGGTCACTGTCCAAGTTTACATCTAAGTCATTTTATAAATAACACCATAACTACGGTCTGCCAAGTCTACCACAAACGTGACAGGCACTGGTACATGGTTCTCTGTGGCTAACACTGCAACAACAGACCATCACCCAGTATACGTGTGTGCTATAGCCTATGGCCACCCTGTTGGGTGTCACAGAGGCAATCACCTAATCACCTGACAGGCCAGTGCAGCTACAGTCCACAATAAGTGTTCAGCACCCTGAAAGCCCCTTGAACACCTACACAGGTGCAAGGTACCATAGCCTGTGAGATAAAGACAAGAATAACCTTTCTTTGTCCTCAAGGATCTAACTCAGCAGGCTAACTTCCCCTGCACCCCACACCATCAACCCTGGCATGCTTGGATAATAAAGAAACACTTTGTGACTTGATGATTTACATCATCTTGCTAACCTTCAGAGGACTTAAGGCACATTGAAAGAAAGAAGCTTGGTTCAGAGCCCCAGATCTCATCACTGGACCTATATGGTTCTTATGCCCCAAGCACAGAATGAAGAACAGACACAGTTTGCAAGGACCTGGTTATAGCAAGATTAGTGGTCTAAGATACCTTAGTTTTCACTGGCTTCCCTGAACTTCCCCATAGGAGGCATCGAAAGTAGAGAAGGAGAAATCTTTCCAGATCACAGCTTGGAAAAACAGAACATATGACTGGAATAGCTTTAGAATTTAAAGGTGAAGAATTTCATGTCATCAGTTTACCAGTTGAGTTTCATTGTACACAAACCAAAGGAAGTAGAAATATACACCAAAAAAAGATGTTGTGGGCCTGAGTGTTCTCAAGATAGCAGTGTTTAAACTGAGGTATCAACACTTCCAATTCAGATTTCCAAATATGCCAAACAATAATTAAAAGTTCACCCTCCAATCCTCTCCATGTTTCTCCACAAGCAATGGCAGAAAAGAATGTATTCATAACTTTAAATATTACAAAGAGCATGTACAAGCAAATCCACACATTCCAGACATGGACTTGCATGTTATTCTTCAAAAATATAAAAGTATAAAAATAAAATCTCTGCCTTCTGTATCTAGAAACATCTGGGAAAAAACATGACTCCTTCTAGTTCTCAGTCATTTGAGTAGACATACTATGCCAGATGTTTCACCTTCTTGTGATGTCTGGAGAGGACACAGAAACAGATGACAGGGACTCTTCACCCCAGGAAACCAAATTCAATACAAGTAGAACAAACACCAACCACATATGACAGTATCCCTGCATGGGTTCTCCAACAGAAAGAAGGAAGAAGGTTTAGCATGATCTTTACAATTGAGGCAGTGTGGATGATGTGCTAGGAGGGAGGGAAATGCTCTGGGACGTCTGAAAAGAAACCAAGTGAGAGCTATGTTCTAGAAGGACAAGTTAGGGGCCTGGGTTTTGGGTCTTGGCCACAGCCCATCACTGACCAGCAGCCCGCTTGTCTATGTGTTTCTGGTAGGCACTCAGTATTTCCGCAATTATGCTGGGGTCCTCTAGAGTGGTGGTGTCCCCCAGATCCTGAGCTCTGCCTGTGATTATCTTCCTCAGGAGCCTCCGCATGACTTTTCCAGACCGAGTTTTTGGAAGACGTTTCACTATCTGGCAAAGAAGAGGTACAACGTTGAAATCTGCAAAGGTGCCCAGATTCCCAGCCAGCATCTGACTGCATTGAAATAAGAAGGGCTATTTCCCAGGGGATTGTGGGGCCCACATGACTCTGGTTTCATTCTCCTACAATCTGGACCTAAAGCTGTAATCAACCAAAAGGGCAGAATCAACTATGAATCATGCTTGAAGCCTCCACCAGGCCAGGGTTCACCTCACTGCCAACACCTATTTCTCCCATCAGCTACATTACTGAGGGCCTTCAGGTGGCAACAGAACCAAGTATGTGCCACGGCACCTCATCTCCACCCCAGGGCTTGGGTCTGGGTTGGTTTTGTCTTACATATGAGATGAGAGTTACTTAAGAGAAAAAACACTGTCTTGCTTAGTGTTTGAAAATTTAGCATTTTACATTTTCAAAAAGCCACAGCCCATTCAAAGTCAGTTGGTAATACATTAGGAGCTGTGTTTGGGCACTTTAATAGTGATCTGTCTTTCAAAAGAGTACAGGTCTCTTTCAGAAACTCTGGTTCCAAAGCCAACAGTTTGACCTTGTGTCATACCAGGTGAGGCTTCAGAGGACCACTTCCAGTCAAAAGAACACCATGGGGCCCTGGCTGGTGTAGCTCAGTAGATTGAGCGCGGGCCTGCGAACCAGAGGATCGCGGTTCGATTCCCAGTCAGGGCACATGCCTGGGTTGCAGGCCAGTTCCCAGCAGGGGACACAGGAGAGGCAACCGTACATTGATATTTCTCTCCCTCTCCCTCTCTCCTACCCTTCCCCTCTAAAGATAAATAAATAAAAAAATCTTAAAAAAAAAAAAAAGTGTGTAGGTTAAGGTTCTACAGCACGCTGCCTCACAGAAACTCTCTTTAAAAAAAAAAAAAAAAAGAACACCATGGGGAAAATGTTAATAAAGGAATGAAAAGCTAACACAGCTGAGAGGCTGGCTCAGTTCTTCCACAAAACTACTCCAACACAGGCTCACTCAGATAGGATCTGGTGGCACCTCCTTTGCTGGCACAGGAAAAGGTTTCAGAAACCACACAGGGGCTGAAGAACTCTGATACTTTCTACATGTGTCTGTATTTAAAAACTTATGTTGGCCTCCATGTGCCAAAATAAGGGTATCTAATCTGGACCAGCACTACCCCCTGAATGGGTGAGCTGTGAAACTTCTGTTGCTATGTCTTCCTGCCACTCTCCCTCTTTTTCTGACATACAGCCATCTGCCACCCTTATCTACCATCCAGGAAACCAAACAGCTAGTGCTAGTTTTGCTGTGATGTTAATTATGGGAAGTGGAGAAGAAAGTGTAAGATAAGCAGTGCAGTTGAACCAGAGGCAAAAGTGCACTCACCAGGATTTGATCAGGCACAGCATACTTGGCAATCTTGGTGGCCACCATGGACCTGAGCTCACTCATCACTACCTCTGAGTCACCTGCATCTTCTTTCAACACGATAAAGGCAAATGCAGCTGAAAGGAAAACAAGATTTTGAGATGTTAGCCAGAGTGTTGTACACAAACTGCTGTAAATTCAAAGGATTTCAAATCATATATTGGTGACTTTGTAGCAGCTGGTTTCTTTAGTTGAATCCCTAAAGATGCATTATCATTTTCAAAGTGGAAATGATTCTGTCAGCTCCACTGAATGTCCCAGTGGGTGGGCATGAGTGGGTGAGAGCTTGACACCATGGCTCTGGTGTTGACTGGCTATGTGTATGACCTTAAACACAGGACTAATCCTCTTTAACTATACCAGCACCTGTGAAATAGCCTGTAACATGGACTCATCGGAGATTTACTATCAGCTCCTGTGAGATGGTACAAGGGAACATGGCACATGGCACTAACTTCATGCATATGTATCCAACATTGTAAGCACTAGCCACAGTGGCTATCTATATATAAATTAAGTTAAAAATGTGGTTCCTTGGTTACAGGAGCCACTTGTTACACGAACAGCTCCATCATGGCAGAAAGTCTGTTGGGCAGCAATGGCCATCCCATATCTTAGCGCAGATACTTTGTCAATATCCTACCATGTTCCAGAAAAAAGTCACAGTAGCTCCCACAGGTCTCCAAATGCATTTCTTTTCAATCTATCTGGGATAATCTTGTATATGGTATGAAATCAGGTTCTAATTGAGTTTACTGTTCATATGAGCCATCACTTGTCCCAGTACCATCTTGGAGAGTCTGTCCTTTCCCCCACTGACCTTCAGTGTCCCTTTTCTCATACACAAAGTTTTATATATGTGTAGCTCTCCTTATTGTTCATTTGTCTATTTATTCTTGTACCACTTCCACTCCATCTTAATGAATTCTCCCTCTGGCACGTATCACCTAATATATTATGTAGTTTCCTTATTAATCATGTTTATTGTTTATGTCTGTCTCTCTACTCTAATCCCAAACCACTATAGCATGTCAGCTCTAAGGAACAGGGACTTCTGACTCTTTTGCTTTCTGCTGTGTCTCAGTATCTACAACTGTGCCTAGAACACAGGAGGTGCCCAACACATTTTGTTAAATGAATCAATGAATGACTTTCCTGAATAAACTGCAGTCTGTAGAGACCTACAGCCTTTGCCTGAAAGACTGCCCCCTCCCATTTCTACCAGCAAAATCCTATTCATCCCTCAAGACCCAATTCAGCTACCTTGTACCCTGTGAAGCCTTTCTGGACTCTGTCCATAAATGCAGCTGTGGCACTTGCTATGTATGAACAGCTATTGGTCTCCCATGCCTACCTCACTAGATTGTGAGATCTTTCAGGGGAAGAACTACATTTTTCTTTCCTCTTGGTATTTGAGATTCTAGGCAATCTAGGCCCACACTACAGGGACTCAGAGGAAAGGAACAAAGCTAATACACCAGCCAGCTGGGAATATCCACTGAGAGATGTTCTACAGCTTGGGTTTAATTAAAATTTTAAAACCACCAAAGCAACATATACTGATTATCAAACATTAAAACACTGTAGAATATATAAAATAAAACTGTGCCTCCTCTCCCTGCCTCTCTCCCTTCATTCCCCCCCACCCCCATTAAAGGCATTGCAGAATGATGGTTGGGAGAGACTGCTCTAGCTCCATATCCTGGCTCTGCCACTTGCTAGCTGCATGGAAGCCACTTAACCACTCTGTGCCAGATTTTTAAATGCAAAATGGGGAGCCAACAGTACCTCCCTCACAGCTATATGTTAGGATTAAATGGTGATAGCACCTGCATAAAACCTACAATAAATAGGTTCTCGAGGGTTGCTGACTGCTCTCCCCAGACCCAAATTTTATTTTATTATTTTTAATATATTTTATTGATTATGCTATTACAGTTGTCCCATTTCTCCTCCATCATTCCCCTCCACCCTGCACACCCCCGCCCACCCACATTCCCCCTCTTTAGTTCATGTCCATATGTCATAAGTTCTTTAGCTTCTACATTTCCCACACTATTCTTGCCTTCTCCCCCTGTCTATTTTCTACCCACCATCTATGCTACTTATTCTCTGTACCTTTTCCCCCTCTCCCCCTCCCACTCCCATGTTGATAACCCTCCATGTGATCTCCATTTCTGTGGTTCTGTTCCTGTTCTAGTTGTTTGCTCTTGTTTTAGGTGTGGTTGTTAATAGCTGTGATTTTGCTGTCTTTTTACTGTCATTTTTATCTTCTTTTTCTTAGATAAGTCATTTAACATTCCATATCCCAAGGGCATGGTGATGATGAACTCCTTTAACTTGACCTTATCTGAGAAGTGCTTTATCTTCATTTCCATTCTAAATGACAGCTTTGCTGGATAGAGCAATTTTGGATGCAGGTCCTTGCCTTTCAAGACTTCAAATACTTCTTTCCAGCCCCTTCTTGCCTGGAAGGTCTCTTTTGAGAAATCAGCTGACAGTCTGATGGGAACTCCTTTGTAGGTGACTATCCCCTTATCCCTTGCTGCTTCTAGAATTCTCTCTTCCTTTGAATCTTGGCTAATGTAATTACAATGTGCCTTGGCATGCTCCTCCTTGGGTCTAACTTCTTTGGGACTCTCTGAGCTTCCTGGACTTCCTGGAAGTCTATTTCCTTTGCCAGATTGGGGAAGTTCTCCTTTATTATTTGTTCAAATAAGTTTTCCACTTGTTGCTCTGCTTCTTCCCCTTCTGGTACCCCCATAATTTGGATGTTGGCACGTTTAAAGATGTCCCGGAGGTTCCTAAGCCTCTCCTCATTTTTTTGAATTCTTGTTTCTTCATTCTTTTCTGATTGGATGTTTCTTTCTTCCTTCTGGTCCACTCCATTGATTTGAGTCCCAGTTTTCCTCCCATCTCTATTGGTTTCCTGTGCATTTTCCTTCATTTCACATATTGTAACCTGCATTTTTTTCATCTAATTTGTGAGCAAAATCAACTAATTCCATGAGCATCCTGATCACCAGGGCTTTGAACTGTGCATTTGATAGGCTGGCTATCTCTTCATTGCTTAGAGGAATTGGCTCTGGGGCTTTGATTTGTTCTCCAGTTTGAACCATTTTTGGTGTTGGTTTTTTTTTTTTTGGTTTTTGTTTTTTGTCTGGTCGCGGCTGTTATGTAGTGAGGGGTGGAGCCTCAGGTGTTCCCCAGGGTGGGGCAGCCCAGTTTCCAGTTGTGACACTGTATGTGGGGGTGGGGTCTGAGAGGGAACAATGGCACTTGCTCTGCTCTCTCTTGGATTCCAGTCCCTTCCACCGCTTCCCCTTCTCCTGGATTATCTGTGCACAAATGTGGGATCACCTGGTCAGCCAGCTACCTTGTGCGGCCTCACTGGGTCTGCACAGTTGCCACCCCATGCCCGGGGTCTGCTAGCCGCCCCCGCCTGCGCGACTGGGAACTGCCAGCTGCTGCTGCCTGCGCTCCTGGGTCCAAACCTCCACTTTTTTCTGCTGCGATTCCACCCCTCTTACCGGTCTGGATGAATGGTTGTTGGACTTCCGTACGGTTCAATTTTCTATCAGTTCTGTTTTTTTTCTTGTTTCTAAATATTTGTTGTCCTTAATTTCAGTTTTGAGAGGACGCACAGTGTGTCTATCTATGCCTCCATCTTGGCTGGAAGTCCCCAGACCCAAATTTTAAAGTTAACTTCTGGGTTTATAGGGTTTATGTTGACATCCTTTAAACCCTAGTAGGATCACAGTGGACATGCTGCCCTGAGTGTTTCCCCTTTGTCTCTAATCAGTACTCTTTCCTGCCAGTCACTTGTATCTCTAATGAGATGGGAGTAAACTTAGCTTGGATTGTTGAATCCTGAGCATAAATGGATCAGGAAAGCTTCAATGTGAAAGGAAGAGCCTGGCTGAGAGCCTAGTGGAGGTAGGTGCACAAGGCTGAGATCAAGGACTGGTGGGACAGGAGGATGGCGGGGAAGCAGCACATTGGTCAGATCAAGTAGAGAAATAACGGGGACAAATAAATGCACAACAGTTGTTGCACACAGCTTTAGAGTTTCTCAAGAGCAGTTAATGGGTTTTTCATGTATTACAAATGGACAGATGCTCAAATTTGTAAGAAATCAGGAAAATACATATCATCATACCCATGATATACAAATTCTCTTTTACCAGCCTGGCAGACAATAAAAGGCTTGGCAATATCAAAGTAGCTTAGGATCCAGAAAATAATGCTGAGAGCTGCTTATGGGAGCATGAAGTGCCTAAGCACTCTGAGAGTCACACATGAAGACCTGTTCCTCCCATTTCCATCCCTTTCTGATTCCTAACAGCTCTCCTATAAATTCCAGTCATCTGCTAACAAAGGGAAGACAACTTCATGGGCACATCCTTCTTATGGCAACTGAACATGATTTTTTAGAGCACTGAAATAAATATTAATTTTTACAATGGGTCAATTTAGCGAAAGTATTGAGTAAATAACAGAACAGTGGTACACAAACTTGGAAAGGAGGCAGGTGACCTTAAGGACATACTTAACACAGAATAATCTGACAGGAGGGAGGGTACCCAATCCCAGACACTTGGTAGGGTAGTAGAGGTCAGTCTTTCCAACAGTACAGTACAGGATTAGTGAGTGTCCAGATCACACCATGCCAGACTAGAATGGCCACTGTATACCTGCCATTACAACACCCAGGTGAGTCTGCCCCTTCCCAGCCCCACCTGCTTAGAAACTGGCAGACTTTGAAACAAAGTGTGTCTTCAGTAAAGAAGATAATACCAATTACTTGTTCTGCATTCCCCTCTGCATGTCACTGCAGTAGGAACCACAGGCCAAATTCCTCTAAAAAGAGTCCCAGAGCAGCAAAAGAGCCCACTCCAGGGCATGTAGCTGCAGAGCTGGCAGTGGATGCTGTGTATGAGGATGTGCAAGGAGATACTGTGAGCAGGGTGCAGCATTTCATCATAAGTCCTCTGTAACAGGGCTGCCAGAATCATCATGGACACAGCAGTGAACTCCCCAAGCTTAGTTTAAGCCAAAGAGCTTAGGACTGCAGAGCTAGAGCATTTCAGAAATCCGATCTTAGTCTTAACAAGCATGCTATTCAGCCTCCTCACCCAAAATCTACACCTGAAAGACAAGAAAACCAATAGTTTCACCCATAAACACCCTGCCACCCATCCTCCAGAGTCTGTTCTTTTTACAAAGATTCCATGATGGGAGTGAGCTCAGAGATTAGAGGAGTTCCTTCCCTAGTACTCACCTTCTCCTTTGATGTTGTGGGGATAGCCAATGACAGCAGTCTCTGGCACTGCAGGGTGGCTAGCCTGCACAGAAAAATAAAAAGGCAAAATAAAAAGGCAAAATATGTGGGAGCTAGAACTCCTGACTGCAAATTACAGCCCCCAATCTGAGACCAACATGGCCTGCACTCACCATTGCATCCTCAATCTCTGCAGTCCCCAGTCTGTGGCCGCTGATGTTGATGACATCGTCCATCCGCCCCGTGATCTGGTAATAGCCTCCCTCAGTTCGGTGAGCTCCATCTCCAGTGAAGTAGTAGCCTTTACCACAGTGAAGGAATTCAGAGCCAATACCTCTGAACCAGGACCCAGAGTGGCTCTTGTCCTTCCAGAACTCAGGACAAGGGTACCCATGTCCTACCCTTGCTCTATAGAAGAAAGCTATGAAGCCCTGAGTTCTGCTGACATTCTGCCTACTGCTCCTCCTTGCAACCCGACATGGAAATACTCTCTAGATGTGTTATTAGGCTGTATGCTAGTGAAAGGGCAAAGGGCTCTGACAAAGCAATCAAAACTACAAATGTCGTGGGAGCAGAGGACATAAAAAGAGTGCACTCAAACTTCCCAAAAAGTGAGACTCATTTACACGCTTGACACTGAAGATTATGGGTTACAACGGGTACACTGTATACGTAAATTTCCAACCCAATGACACAAAAGCAAACTGGGAAAAAAGTAAGCCAGAAGAAAACTTATAGCTATCATGATAGTTTTCCAAGGTAGTTTCTTCAATCTTCTTTCCTGACAGCCTAAGGAGTACTCACCATGGGCTATGTGATCAGGGTTCTGTGTGCTTTCCCACGTAACCCTATGAGGTTCCTGAGGTAAATCTTTTTCCATTTTAGACATAAAGTCAGAGATGTAAATGGAGGAAGGGAGAGGACTCAAAAGCATGCCTCCAAAGTGCCTGCACTATGCTCACAGTCACCATTATCTTAGAAATGTTTTCTGAGTATAGGGTTCCAACAGTATGTGGAAAGGCATGACACAACTACATTAGCAACCTCACCTGGATAAGCCTTGAAGTAGGCATCCACAAATCTCTGATGGTCTCTGTAGATGGTCCTGGCCATGCCTGGCCAGGCCTGGGAGAGGCACAGAGCCCCAGAGACATTGCCACCCTCTACAACATTCCCCTGCAGACCAGAGAGACATGTATGTGAGAAGATGGACAGATTATTGTTGAGAAGCAAAGAACTGACAATCAGCATCATCCCCCTAAGTGCTTGCCTAGAGGCAGAGAAATGACAAGTGTGCTCTGAAGGAACTGTCCTTGAGAGGGCCTCTGAGGATAACCTGGGCTCGCCCCATGTGGTGATTTTATCCACTGTGTCTCTAAAAGAAAGCTCTCCAGTGCATGCTGCATGAGAACACAGGCCCTTTCCACCAACCACCAGACCCTGGGCATGTGTGATGTGGGTAAGTAGGCGAAGGAGGCCAGGAAGACAAAAGAAACACCAGGGAGCTTGTTAGGGTGGCCATGGAGGAGGGAGTCACCTCTGTGAGGCCCCCACACACCTTCTCATCCATGAGAACTGGGACAATGCCAAAGAAGGGCCTCATCGCCATTCCGGGGAGGATTTCTGCCCCTTCTTCTGAGGGCCGTGGTGCAATGCAGATGCCACCTGTTTCTGTGGGGTGACAGGGAAGAAACACTGATGGATCAAGAGACTAGTGACACATTTATCCAGGCCATCCTGTCAAGAATCTGGGACAGACACACTGGATGGTACTCTCCCAGGATGGGAGGTGGGTGGAATCTGGGGCAAGGAAATGGCCCCCACAGTCACAAGGACTTTTCTGTGAGGCAAAACTAGACTTGGGGTCTAGTCTCCTCCACTGTGGAATGGAAGTAGGGTGGGTTATGCCTCTCCTCCTTTAAGGCCCTGCTTGTCTAGTCTGCTTCAGTGGGAAAAGTGGAGTCCACCTACTTGCACAGGAAGATGAAGAAGAATTGCTTCTGGACCAGTGCCCATGTCCACACAGATCAAACAACAAAAACAGATGCCCACAAATTCCTTTTTCACATTATCTCTCTGGCACTTCCCTCTATCGGTCTGCACGGAAATATCTCACAAAACACAGCTGTAATCTTAGGCCAAATCTTAAGCCATTTGGAATATCCCACTTTCTGGCTCTGGGAAAGATGCGGTGTCAGCCACATCTGCGGTGGTCTCCCGAAAACAAAACATCCTAAGTCAGATACCCAAGAGAAGAGAGGGAAGATCTAAACAAAATGCCACAGAAAATTCCTTTTCCCACTAAAATTTAGATTTAGACTTACAGTCCCTTAAACAATAGGGCTCATTCTCACCATATGTACTTGCATTCAAAAAGTGGCTTATGAGGAAAGTAAACATTTAGCTGTGTACTTATTACATGTCAGGCCTTGGGCAACATGCATTAGTGGTATTTCACTCTGTCCTCATCTAGAACTCATTTTACAAATGAGGAAACCAAGCTTCAGAGAAGTCCCAAGTCTTACAGCTGCAAAGCCAGGCTCCACCTCTGAGCTTCAGACACCAGATTTTCAACAAGCACATATGTTGAGTACTGAGGCATTAGTGGTGCTGGTATCATTCACAGAGCCTCACACCTGTCCCCACTACTCAGTGTTTAGCTATGTGTTCTCAGTGCAGTAATGTTGAAACCAGAGCTGTTGCAGAAGGGACCCACTTGTACTTGATTGCCAAGTATGCCCTGACCCCTCCTCCTGGGAGATGCTCTCACCTGTCTGCCACCATGTGTCCACCAGTGTACATCTGCTGTCCCCCACCACATTGTGGAGCCACTCCCAGGCTTCGTGGTTGATAGGTTCTCCCACTGAAACCACACACAAAATAGAAAAAAATATTAATAGACCACAATAAACCTTAAACAAAAAGGAATATACTGTTAAGGTACAAATAGCTCTATAATTTTTCTGAAGGACATAAAAGGTGATTTGAAAAAGCAGCAAGAACTGTCATGTTATAGCCATGAAAGAAATATAAATTTCAATTTCATTTTTACCACTGGAGAGTCAAAAATTTAAAAAAATTGATAAGAATATCACATGCACTTTTGGAGTGTAATTTGATATAGCAATTTTGATATTTTTCTTAATATTTAAGAGTGCATACACCCTATACAACTACTTTGGTCAATTGTTTGGGGTGGATTACACTAAAGCTAATATAGATTTATCCTATTATGCAAAAATGTTACTCCTGGCACACACTCCACAAAAACAAGAGCCTATGTCCATTAAAAATGGACATATACAAGAATGTTCACAGTGGCCAAAAATTAAAATGCTGTCCATCAAAAGTCAAATGGAGAAATAAAGTGTGCTGTGTTCATACAGTGAACTACCATACAGCATGAAAACAAGTAAGCCACTACTATCATAGGGACAAACCTCAGAGTCATGGCCCCAAGCAATTGCAGCAAGCTCAACGGCAACACATGAATAATAAGCCTATGTATATGAAGTTCAAGAATAAGCAAATCAATCCACACTGAGAGCAGCCAAGTAGTGGTTATATCTGAGGACTCCTGACTAGGAGGGAGCATAAAGGAGCCTTCTGGGGACTGGACATTTTTATGGCTTTATCTGGGTGTGGTAACATATATGTATATATGTAAATAGTTCTCAAGCTGAACACCTACATTTGTGCATTTCACTGTATTTTATACCTTAATGGAGAGGGAAAAATGCTTATGCCCTATGACTCTGTTGCCAATTCTCAATGTCTACCTTCTGTGGTCTGAATGTGTATGCCTCCCAAGTTTATGTTGAAATCCTAACACTATGACACTACACTGATGTACACTACACTACACTCACGCCAGGCTAGCATTCAGCCAAAAGCTGCAGGTTTAGATGTACTGTTGCTAAAATACTTAAATACTCTCATGATGATTGCCTCTTGTTCAGGACTTTCCATGATGCAGCAGCCAACCAAGGTCTGTCCTAACCAGCGTCTCCCATGCTGGTCACACAGGTGGCTGGGTGTTGTGTGTATCCCCCCTGCACTCATGTGTGTCCACAAGGAGGCAGGAAGATGCCAAAGCAACACTGATTGATACTGGGAAACTGCCAATAGCCCCAATAACCAACCACAGGGAAGTGACTACATGAATCATGGCAATCCCCACAGGATGGTGTGAGCAAGTTTTCAAACATGGCGGAGCCATATGGAAACCTCTGTCTATGGTTGTGTTAAGTAAATATCATATTAGAATAGTACAGTGTGATCATGCTCATGATAAAGAAATCATCTCAGAGATGAGCTGTGTCTTTGCATAGAAATATAACTTTGAAGAATATTCTGAAAGGTATACAAGAAATAGGGTTCCCTGGAATAGCACTCATGGAGGACAAGAGCTTTCATTGCAAAGGACAGAGTTTTGCTTTTTACAATAAGATTATACCTATGTGGTACCTATAAAATTGAAAGTTAAAATAATTCTTTTATTAAACATTTTTCAAAGGTTTTTATCTATTTTGAGAGAGGGGAAGGGAAGGAGAAAGAGAGGGAAGGAAACATCAATGTGTAGTTGCCTTTCACCTGCCCCCTACTGGGGACTTGACCCACAACCCAGGTATGTGCCCTGACTAGGAATTGAACCAGTGATCCTTTGGTTCACAGGCCTACGCTCAATCCACTGAGCTACACCAGCCAGGGCAAAATAATTCTTTTAATAAATACATATCTTGGGGTAGAAGTCTTGAGTAGCTGGGTTCTAATGACTAGTAAGATTAAATGAAGTCAACACACCCAAAGCCAGTAGTGCTGTGAGGGCTAATCCACCTGCCTAGAATGGTCCTGATCTCTTACCACAGCAGGAGACTAGCACCAAGCTGGCCTTGCCCAGGTATGAAGCATACAGCTCATCTAACAGCCAACAACCCAAGGTCCAGAACAGCCAAGGAAATCCCCAGGAGAAGCAGCATAGAGAGAGGCTTTGAGGGAGGGTTGGGATCCTGAGGTGGAAGGGGGCAATGGGGCACCGTAGGCAAGGCAGACAAACTAAACCAAGGCCCTAAGTCCTGTATCAGTGTTGCTTGCCCTCATTACTGACAAATAAGTGTGCACACTATCACTGAGGTCGCTTTTCCATGGACAAACTGGTAGAAAGAAAGACACATCCCATGAAAAACTACAAAGCAAATCTATGTATTCACCAAGAAGCATGGAAGGCCTCTCACCATATTTTCCTCCTGACCACACCTAACAACACACGTTGGGGCAGAAGTGAAATGCACCAGGAAAAAGCAGAGAGAACAGGCAGGACCTTCCAGTACCTTCTGAACTAATCCCATTTTACCTTTGCCAAAAGCCTTCATATGACTTGGCAACCTCTGTCAAACTAAAATTGAAGATAACCCTTGATCTTACAACTACCTACCTGGAAATATCAAAAGTGAGAGCAGTGCACAGCACACAATGACATTTATTAAAGTGCTTGGAAATAATCATCACCCAACATCACAGGAATACTCAGTGTACAGTAATTGATTTCCACAGAGCAATCCCATGCAGCCACTGAAGAAAGGGCTCAGGCCTTAACTTACGGAGTTGGTAAGGATTCATGAGGATGAAACCCATAGTAGTGCAGAAAGCGTTTGGAATGCTGTGTTCCATACTGTTAATAGCTGTGGGCTCCAAGGAGGGGCTGACAGGCCTCTCTTCCTACTTGATGCTGACTGGCATTGTTTGACTGCATCACAGACACAGCCATATAGCTTTCATGATTAAAATCATTTAGAAACCTGCAGTGGCTCTGATAGACAGTACCCATGCCCTCTCTAGCTGCAGAGCAGTGCTCACCTGACCCCAGTGTCCGCAGGGATGAGCGGTCGTACTTCCTCACCCAGGCATCTCCATATTTCAGCAACAGCCGAATAGCCGTCGGGGCACCATAGAACTGATTGATCTTCAATCTCTGCACCATCTCCCAATATCGACCTACAAAAAGGCTCCAATTCAGTCAGTCTGAGAGCCCACCAAACAGTATCTATTTTAACCTAATTTAGAGATCAGTCAATAAACTCAGTACTGAACACATTGTTAGCAAAAACAGGATTCAATACGCATCACGGGATCAGAAGGGAGATCTCTGGGAAGGGTTCCTTGTGGCAGTTGTCCCCCAGCACACAGCCATATACAGGCTGGCTCTTTTGTAAAGAGTCCTTACCTGGCTCCAGATAGCCATACCTATACAGTGTACCTCATATGATATAGTGAAAAATAAGTTAAAAAGATGTTACTGTGAATTTAAAAATAACCCATGTAGCATTAACATAGAACTTACATGTTCAGTTGCATTTAAATGGTCTTTAAAGTGGTGACTGGTGCTCCCCTGGAATACTGAGGACAGGCCACGAATGCATCCCAGGGAGCAGGGCAACTTGCCCTGTATGCACTCATCTCATTTCCTATAAGTTGCTCTCCCCGCCTGCCCATCCCCTCAACTTACCACCATTCCTCTATACACAGGAAGCTGCATTTAAAGAGGTGGAAGTTACTACATCTAAGACATGGCTCTTAATCCCTAGCTATGCCCCTTACATATCCTTCTAAAGAGTATACAGTCCCACTGGGAGGCTAGAGAGGAGCAAGGGGAAATGACAAAGATGTTCCACACACAACTGTCAGCGCTGTGGGATGTTTGGGCAAGAGCCTTTGGCAGGGCCACCATCACTGGATTACATTAAAAAAAATACTTGAGGTCACTGAGCTGAGGAGGAGGAAGATGCCAAGTTAAGCAAGACACAGCCATGTCCTCCAAGTGAAATCAATTCATGGAGGTGACACCAGGCCATGCATGACACACTTTGACAGAACAGCCTTGGAGGCACAGGTGGAAGGCTGTCTTTCTCCAGCTGGGGGACCTGCAGAGACTGGCAGTGGCATGGACTTCAAGGAAACACTGGACCTGGTCTGGTGGTCATAGAGGTAATAGGAACGGCCTGAGACACGCAGTTTAAGTTAAAGAATTCTGCAGTGGGTGGTCTTGAGACAGCTTCCAGTACCAAATTAGACCCCCTTCTATTGCTCATCTGATCTTATTGTGGGCAAGGCCCCCAGCTCTGGCCCATTCAGCAGGGCCCAAGGCTTGGCAGCTATGCGATGGGACCACGAACCACAGCCAGGCCAGAGAGCAGGCCTTTATACCACTCTCTTGTGCATCTCTCATCCTTCCTCAAGTTCCCTCCCAGGGACCCTATTCGGGTTTCCAGTCCTCACCAGCATCAGGGTAAACTGGGGTGCTCTCAAAAAGGACACTGGTTGCTCCGTTGCAGAGGGGTCCATATACCACATAGCTGTGTCCAGTGATCCAGCCAATGTCGGCCACACAGCTGAAGACATCTCCTGGCTGGTAGTCAAATACAAGCTGCAGAAACAGGAGAGGCTGTCAGAAGACTATGACATGTCACTAGGAGTGTTCTATAACTACAAGATGCAGCTGCTCCATGGATACCAAGAGCAGAGGAGTAAGTTAAAAGACAGAGTTACTGGTACAAGAACAACACAGTGACTCAGAGGACAGTGAAAAAAGCCAGACCTCAGGGTGTACACTGTATGATCCCAGCTTGAGAAAGCCAATCTGTATGCAGAGGTCACACCACAGCTGGTCTTGCTGAGGTCCAGCTTTTGAGGGGTAGGTCAGGGCCTTCCAGGGGCTGAAGATGCCCCAGACCCACATGTACTCACAAGTAAAACTTTATCTAGTGGTATGTACAAGGGCATCTTTCTGGATTAAATTATGCCACAATTTTAAAAATTATTTAAAAAGTGCAAAAAATTAAAATAAAAAAGACCTAGAAATGCCTCAAGCATCATTAGCTTCTAAGAACCTGAGAGGAGAGATGGGTGTCTCCTGCATTTTTGCCAAAGGGTCCAACCTGAGCCTGATCACATCTCTGGATCTAACTTCCCTTTGCAGGAAACATGGAGGAGAGAGGGGAAAATGGCCAGATGCTACAACAAAGTTGAAGGAAATGGAAGGAATGGAGGAAAACCTTTAGGGTAAAAATGACTTAAAAGAGCCCTGGCTGGTGTGGCTCAGTGGTTGAATTGTGGCCTGTGAATCAAAGGGTTGCCAGTTCAATTCCCAGTCTAGGGTACATGCCTGGGTTGCAGGCCTGGTTCCTGGTAGGGAGCATGCAAAAGGCAACCGCATGTTGTTGTCTCTCTCCCTCTTTCTTCCTCCCTTCCCCTCTGTCTAAAAGTAAATAAATAAAATCTTTTTTAAAAAAAGGCTTAAAAGACATAGCAAAAAAAAAAAATGTCAGTGGCAAGAGTAAGCTACAGGATCTAGGGATGCACATCCAGGTGATAACTAGAAAAAGGAAAACACAAGGCACTGATGCTATGCTATACAAGTCAGGATGTGTGGAGAGGGCTGAGGGCGGAAGGACTGTGAAAGGGCTTCTGTAAGAAGAGCGACATTCCATTTCCTGAATGAAGTGGGTTTACTTTATAATAATTTATTTTTTTATAATTTTTTTATTATTATTATTTATTTATCTTTTTAGAGGGGAAGGGTAGGAGAGAAGGAGAGGGAGAGAAATATCAATGTACGGTTGCCTCTCGTGTGTTCCCTGCTGGGAACTGGCCCGCAACCCAGGCATGTGCCCTGACTGGGAATCGAACCGCGATCCTCTGGTTCGCAGGCCCGCGCTCAATCCACTGAGCTACACCAGCCAGGGCTATAATAATTTATTAAGCCACACATTTGATTTGGATGTTTTTCTGTATGTGTTCTATTATACGATAAATATTTTTTTAAATTGGGGAACAGGGGGGCTCTAGTCTTCTGCTGCCAGAGACAAAAGGTGAGATTCTCTAGGAGTTCCAGACAGCACAATGGTGGTCTGGACGTGGTTAGGTCCCTGTGGAGTCATGTCCAAGCAGGGATGAGAGAGGATGGATTCTTTCAAGGAAGACTGTACTTTCATTGCCCTGGTGGATCAGCATACTCATATCCAAAAACCCCACAGCATTTTGAAAAAGGATTTTTAATACAACTCAGAGGCAAACTGTCAAGTCTTTCAGGAGGCTGGAGATTTCTTTCCTTGAAGTCCTGGGGCTAGCATGAGAGCACTGTGGGAAAACATGAGCCGCTTTTACCCATGGGAATAGCTTTATAGCAGGAGGAATTCTAGCCCTAAATTCAGCCTCACCCGGCCCCTGCTCAATCTCGCCAGAGAGGCAAGTACCTCCCACCCTCCACTTGCCACCAAGGACATACCCTGTGTGTCAAGGCAGCATACAACAGGTAGCCTGCCTGGGTGTGCACAAGGCCCTTGGGCATCCCAGTGCTCCCGGAGGTGTATAGCAGAAAGAGCATGTCCTCACTGCCCATGCTCTCTGGGGTACACACAGGGTCCTCCTTGGCCATTTCCTGTAAGGGGGAAGACAAAAACAGCCCCACCCAGGGCAGTTAACCTCTCCACTCCATTTGGCTTCCCTGAGAACACCTCTCTCTGGCTACTGTGAGACTCAGGCTGACTGGATTAGAACTCACTTCTCTGGCCTGCCCTAGTTCAAGTCCAGATGCAGAGAAGACACAAAATAAAAGAATGAATCCAATCATTTCTGTTACATTTACTGTTACACTGTATTTGTGGTATTTGAGTTCCATTTTCCCAACCAGGATATAAGCCTATCAAAACTACAGGGGAACCCTGGACATCTCTGGGCAACCCACATTCAGAACCACAATCTGGCAAGACTCAGACCCAGTTAACCCATCAATAATCTCTCCTCCTCAAACCATACAAAGCAAGGGAAACCCACCTGCTCAAGTGGGATATCCAGATGCCCCATGTGGACCTTGTCGTCTGTCCTGTGAGCTACCAAGACATGCTGGATGGTTGGGCAATGCTTCACAGCTTCATCCACTATCTTCTTCAGCTCCACCACACGCCCTCCCCGCAGGCCTTGGTTGAAGGTGATAATCACCTTACACTTTGCTAATAGAGACAATGGACATCTCTGATCAGTTTTCTTTCCACTGAGCCTTGTAGCCCAGACTGGCAGCCACACATTGCAAGCACAGGAGTATGATAGAGAAAGTTCGATATTGAGGTAAAGAGTCAACAAAAAAGTGAAGGGTAAGCCTACTGTGCAATCTTTGTACATAATACAGAAGCACCAGGCCTTTTCCTAGCTTTGAGGAGGAGCAAGAAGCAACAGGAGATAAACTGAAGCTGAATTCTTCCAGCTTTTCACCATTTCTTCCTACCTGCCTCAGAGGCTTTTCCAGGTGACAAGCCATCACATTGCCTCCAGCCACAGCCACTGTGAGGCAGAGACCAAGAAAGCCAGAAAGCCAGAGACCAAACCCCAACATGTCCTGTGAGCCCCTAAATTGTCTAAGACTAAACTGCCAAGACACAGAGACACTACCCCAGGTGGATGCCAGGAGCTGTTGGCCCCTACCCTCACCTTCAGAAGAAGGCCCTGCAGGCTCCACACCTGCTCTTCAATGATGCAGGCAGGCTCAGCCAGGCTCAGGGCAATGCTAGGCTGACAGCAGAGCAGGGAATTAGGTACAGACACAACTAGACCTCAGGACCACAAAAGAATGATCTTCCACACTGTGTCTTAACTTGAATGAACCAGTGGAATCAAAGCTACAGTTGGTATTTTTTTTAATCCTCACCCAAGGATATGTTTATTGGTTTTAGAGAAAGAGAGGGAGAGGCAGAAACATCAATGTGAGAGAGAAATATTGACTGGTTGCATTTCACACGTGTCCTGGCTGGGAATCGAACCAACCTAGGTACATGCCCCAGGCAATACTCGAACCAATGCAATCATTCAGACAAGGCTACAGTGGGTTTTTATATGGTTCCCTAAGGAAGACCCTGGAACAAACATCCAGTATAGTACTGTCTAGTGGGGCCCAGGCACATCACTCGAGACTTTCAATCAAGGTCTTCCTTTGGAGCCACAGGAAGAAGTGCTAGGGAATTACTCCAACGCTAGCAGCCCTTAACAAGTGGTTCTCAAAAGCTGGAATATAAATACCCCAATGCCCTCACCCCAGTGTAGAGGGGTTATTCTGACACATGTCTTTTAAAAAAAATTTTTTTTTATTTTAATTGTTGATCTTGTAGAGTTTTCTGTCTTTTACTCCCACCCCAGGCCACCACCCCAGCCCTCCCCACCTCCCTCCCATTTCTACCCCCCATACTTTTTCTCCATGAGTCCTTTATACTCGTTCCTGTAAACCCTTCCCCTTTTCCCCTAAAATTCCCTCCCTTCTCCCCTCTAGTGACTGTCAACCTGTTCCCAATTTCAGTGTCTTTGGCTATATTATGCTTGTTTGTTTTGTTGATTAGGTTCCTGCTAAAGGTCAGATCATATGGTATCTGTCTTTCACTACCTGGCTTATTTCGCTTAGCATGATCCTCTCAAGTTCCATCCATGCTGTTGCGAAGGGTAGGAGCTTCTTCTTTCTTTCTGCTGCATAGAATTCCATTGTGTAAATGTACCAAAGTTTTTTGATCCATTCATTTACTGATGGGCATCTAGGTTGCTTCTAACACTTGGCTATTGTAAATTGTGCTGCTGTGAACATAGGGGTGCATAGGTTCTTTTGGATTGGTGTTTCAGGGTTCTTTGGATATAATCCTACCAGTGGAATAGCTGGGTCAAAAGGTAGATCCATTTTAACTTTTCTTAGAAAATTGCATACTGTTTTCCATAGTGCTTGTACCAGTCTGCACTCCCACCAACAGTGCACTAGGGTCCCCTTTTCGCCACAACCTCTCCAACACTTGCTGTTTGTTGCTTTGTTGATGATGGCCATTCTGACTGGAGTCAAGTGGTATCTCATTATGGTTTTAATTTGCATCTCTCTGATAGCTAGTGATATTGAGCATCTTTTCATATTTCTCTGGATTCTCTGTATGTCCTCCTTGGTGAAGTGTCTGCCCAGGTCCTTTGCCCATTTTTTAATTGGGTTGCTTGGCTCCTTAGAGTGGAGTCTTGTAAGTTCTTTATATATTTTGGAGATTAATCCCTTGTCTGAGGTATCATTGGTAAATATGTTTTCCCATACAGTTGGTTCTCTTTTTATTTTAACACTGTTTTCTTTAGACATGCAGAAGCTTTTTATTTTGATGAGATCCCATTTGTTTATTCTTTCCTTTATGTCCCTTGCTTTAGGGGACATATCAGTAAAAATGTTGCTGTGTGAAATATCTGAGATTTTCCTGCCTATGTTCTCCTCTAGGATTTTAATGGAGTCACGGCTTATATTTAAGTCTTTTATCCACCTTGAATTTATTTTTGTGTATGGTGTAAGTTGGTGCTCAAGTTTCATTTTCTTGAATGTAGCTGTCCAGTTCTCCCAACACCACTTGTTGAAGAGGCTATTTTTACTTCATTTTATGTTGCTGCCCCCTTTGTCAGATATTAATTAACTGTAGAGACTTGGGTTTATTTCTGGGCGCTCTGTCCTGTTCCTCTGGTCCCTGTGACTGTTATTTTGCCAGTACCAGGCCGTTTTGATTACAGTGGCCTTGTAATACAGTTTGGTATCAGGTATTGTGATCCCTCCTACTTTGCTCTTCTTTCTCAAAACTGCTGCAGCTATTCTGGGCAGTTTATGGTTCCATATAAATTTTTGAAGTGTTTGTTCTATGTCTGTGAAATATGTCATTGGTACTTTAATAGGTACTGTATTGAATTTGTAAATTGCTTTGGGTAGTATGGACATTTTGATGATATTAATTCTTCCAATCCATGAATATGGTATATGCTTCCATTTGTTTGTGTCTTCCTTGATTTCTTTCTTCAGTGTTGTGTAGTTTTCTGCATATATTTCTTTTATCTCCTTGGTTAGGTTTATTCCTAGATATTTTATTTTTCTTTTTGCTATATTGAATGGGATTTTTTTCTTGATTTCTGCTTCTGCTGTTTCATTTTGGTATACAAAAATGCCTTTGATTTCTGGATATTGACTTTGCATCTAGCTGTTTTGCCAAATTCATTTATTAGGTCGAGCAGTTTTTTGGCTAAGTCTATAGGATTTTCTGTGTACACTATGATGTCATTCGCAAACAATGATAGTTTTGTTTCCTCCTTTCCAAGTTGCATGCCTTTTATTTCCTTTTCTTGTCTAATCTCCGTGGCTAAGACTTCCAATACTATATTGAATAGAAGTGGTGAAAGTGGACATCCTTGTCTTGTTCCTGATCTTAGTGAGAACGATTTTAGTTTTTGCCCATTGAGTATGATGTTGGCTGTAGGTCTCTCATACATGGCCTTTATTATGTTGAGGAATGGTCCCTCTATTCCCACTTTGCTGAGTGTTTTTATCATAAATGGGTGTTGTACCTTATCAAAAGCTTTTTCTGCATCTACTGATACAATCATGTGATTTTTGTCTTTGCTTTTGTTTATGTGATGTATTACATTTACATTTGTGAATGTTGAACCATCCTTGCATCCCTGGGATGAATCCCACTTGGTCACGGTGTATGATCTTTTTAATGTATTCTTGGATGCCGCTTGCCAATATTTTGTTGAGGATTTTAGCGTCTATGTTCATCAGCGATATTGGCCTGAAATTTTCTCTCCTTGTTGTGTCTTTATCTGGTTTTGGGATTAGGATGATGCTGGCTTCATAAAGAGAGTTTGGGAGTCTTCCATCATTTTGGATTTTTTCAAATAGTCTGTGAAGGATAGGGGTTAGCTCTTCCTTAAATGCTTTGTAGAATTCTCCTGTGAAACCATGTGGTCCAGGGCTTTTGGGTAATGGGAGTTTCTTGATTATTGCTTCAATTTCATGTGCTCTTATCGATCTGTTCAGGTTTTCTGCTTCTTCTTCATTGAGTGTTGGAAGATTATATTTTTTTCTAGAAACTTGTCCATTTCCCCTAAGTTTTCAAATTTCTTGCCATATAGTTCTTCATAGTAATTTCTTACAATCCTTTGTATTTCTGTGGTGTCAGTTTTAATCTTTCCTCTTTCATTTCTGATTGTGTTTATTTGAGTCTTCTCTCTTTTTTTCTTGATGAGCCTGCTTAAAGGCTTGTCGATTTTGTTGATCTTTACAAAGAACCAGCTCCTGGATTCATTGATGCTTAGAATTGTGCTTTTAGTCTCTATGTCATTTAATTCTGCTCTGATCTTGGTTATTTCCTTCCTTCTACTTGCTCTGGGCTGTCTTTGTTGTTGTTCTTCGAGTTCCTGTAAGCGTAGGGTTAAGTCGTTTGTTTGAAATGTTTCTATCTTCTTTAGGTAGGCCTGTATTGCTATGAACTTCCCTCTGAGGACTGCCTTCACTGTGTCCCATAAGTTTTGCGTTGTTGTGAGTTCATTTTCTTTTGTCTCCAGAAACTTTTTGATTCCCTCACTAATTTCATTCTTGACCCACTCATTGTTTAAGAGCATGCTATTCAATCTCCATGATTTTGATTGTTTTGGGATTTTCCATCAAATGGACTCCATGGAGTCGGTTTCTAGTTTCAGTCCCTTGTGGTCAGAGAAAATGCTTGGTATGATTTCAATTTTCTTGAATTTGTTGAGGCTTGTTTTGTGTCCTATCATGTGATCTATCTTTGAAAATGTTCCATGTGCATTTGAAAAGAATGTGTATTTATTTTCTTTGGGATGAAGGGCTCTATATATATCTGTTAAGTTCATTTCATCGAGCGTGTTGTTCAATGCCACAGTATCTTTGTTGATATTTTGTTTGGAAGATCTGTCCATTTTTGATAGTAGAGTATTAAAATCCCTAGTATAATTGTGTTGCTGTCAATATCTTTCTTGAAGTCCTCTAAGATTTTCTTGATGTATTTAGGTGCTCCTATGTTGGGTGCATATATATTTACAATGTTTATGTCTTCTTGGTGGATTCTTCCCTTGAGTATTATGAAATGACCTTCTGGGTCTCTCTTTATGGCTCTTCTATTGAAGTCTATTTTGTGTGATATGGTATTGCTACTCCGGCTTTTTTTTTCCTGTCCATTTGCTTGGAAAATGTGTTTCCAGTCCTTCACTTTGAGTCTGTGTAGGTCTTTTGTCCTGAGGTGGGTCTCTTGTAGGCAGCATATGTGTGGGTCATGCTCTGTTATCCATTTAGCAATTCTATGTCTTTTGATTGGAGCATTTAATCCATTTACATTTAAGGTTACTATTGATAGGTACTGATTCATTGCCATTTTCATACCTGTCTCTCTCTCTCTCCCCCTCTCCCTTTCTCTCCCTCCCTCTCTGTCTTTTCCTTCCTTTCCTTAAAGCAGTCCCTTTAGTATCTCTTGCAGAATTGGTTTGGTAGAGGTGTATTCTTTTAGACTTTTTTTGTCTGGAAAATTCCTTATTTGGCCTTCTATCTTGATTGAAAGCCTTGCTGAATAGAGTAGTCTTGGTTGCACGCCTTTGGTTCTCATTGCTTGGAATATTTCTTGCCATTCTCTTCTGGCTTGGAGCATTTCCATTGAGAAGTCAGATGCTAACCTGATTGAGGCCCCCTTGTATGTTACTTCCTTTTTCTCCCTTGCTGCCTTTAAGATTCTCTCTTTGTCTTGGAATTTTGTCATTTTAATTATGATGCGTCTTGAGGTGAGCCTGTTTGGTTTCCTCTTGTTTGGGACCCTCTATTTTTCCTGGATTTGTGTGAATTTTTCTCTCAACAAATTAGGGAAGCTTTCCATAATTACTTTCTCAAATAGGTTTTCTATCCCTTGCTCTTCTTTTTCTCCTTCTGGTATCCCTATTATACGGATATTATTACCTTTCATATTGCATTTCTCTTAATTCCTCTTCATTCTTTCTGAGCCTCTTTTCCTTTTCTTGCTCTTTCTGGGTATTTTTTACTATTTTATCCTCCAACTCGCTGATCCAATTCTCTGCTTCATCGATTCTTCTTTTCATTCCTTCTACTGTGTTCTTCAGTTCAGAAATTGTATTCTTCATTACCTCTTAGCCCTTGTTGATAGTTTCTATTCCGTTTTTCATGTTGATATAGTTTGCAGTGAGTTCATCATAACTTCCCTGTAGTTTCTGGTAGCTCATTGAGAGCTCATGGAGCTTCCTGACAACCATTGCTTTGAACTCAATAGCTGATAGTTGAGTTGCCTCTGTTTCATTTAGCATTCTTTCTGGGGCTTCCTCCTTTTCTTTCATTTGGGGATTGTTTCTTTGTCTTCCCATGGTTTGTAAGACTGTTGTTGTTAGCCTCAACTTTTTAAATTGATCTGTTCTGGCTCTCTGGGTTTATGGTGTAACGTTCTGTGGTAGAATACCTTGAGATTCAGTGATGGAGTCTCCTTTGGATATCCTGTGTTCACAGCTTCTACTGTCTCAGCTACTGGGATACCCTCTTTTTGGGACCAACTCTGTTTGTTGTTTTTTTTGTCTCAATCATGGGTATTTAAAAAGAGAAAAGAGGGATAAAAATGCAAAAAGAAGAAGAAAAAAAGAGGAAGGTAGAAGAGATAAAATTGGAAAGAAAGGAAGAGGGAATAAAACAAGAAGTAAAGAGAGGCAAAAGGAGTTGGGGAGTAAAAAAGAAGATAAAAATAATAAAGCAATAATAATTAAGAAGTATTATATAAACAGATAGACACACAAACAAAAAATAAAACAAGCAAACGAACAAAATCACAAAACAAACTAAAAAACAAAACAAAAAAAACAACAAAACAAACAAACAAAAACCCAAAACGCCAAACAAAAATCTCTTGCTGTTTTCAAACTTGCCAGACCAGTTTTTCTGGTCTTGCTGGCTGCAATGGCTGAGGGGTGATGGTACTGGTTTTCTCTGTTTTCAGCACTCGGTCATCCTGGTGCTATGGTCCCAAGAGTTAAACCGGTGCCTATCCACAGGGCTTCAGGTGTGTTTTCTGAGCCTCCTAGAGTGCACACACTTTCCCGAGTGTATGGGTGTGAGCTCGGGTCTCCGGTCGCAGGTAGCTGTCTGTGTTGGCCCCTGCTCAGCTTTCTGTGGTATCCTGGGGCCTACAATCCCACAGCCATCTCACACCTGTGCACCTATGGTCCCACAGCTGTCTTCAGTGGCAAGCACCTATGATCTTGCTCGTGCCTATAATCCCCTGACCATCTGCGGTCACGTGTGGGTACCTATTTTCATACAGCCATCTCAGTTCACACGCACAGCTGTCTGCAGTCTCTCACAACCAGGATTGCTCAGCCTGCAGTCAGGGGCACCAGGGTCGCTCCATCTACAGTTGAGCAGGAGTGAACAGCATTGCTCAGCCAGTTTCTGCAGTTGACCCAGCTCCCTCCCTAGAGCCCTGGGGCAGGCCTGGCCAGCCCCAGGCCGGGGCCTTACCCACCCTGGTCTCCACGCTGATCCCTGGGCTCCTATTGTTCTTAAGTGCTCTCCTTACCGACTGGTTTTTCAATGTCCGCTACAATTTTCAATCTCCTATTCTCAAATATGTTGAGTTACTGTTCCTTGTCTGCTCTGTTCTTCTGTATATAGGCCAGGTTTTTCTCCCATGTGTAGGGGGGAGTGGAATCTGCTCCTTCCTACCACGCCGCATCTTCCTTCTCCGCCGACACATGTCTTGAGTTGGCCAAAAAGTTCGTTTGGTTTTTTCTTGTAAGATGGTTCTAGTAGCACATAGTTGTCTTTAACTTCATGAAAAACAACTTTATTATATTATATTGTGAAAGCTGTCATATCAGTGTGCATTAAAAAAAAACTTATCAAAATTGGTGAATGTTTGGTAGCCATTTTAATATTGAAGATGGCAGAAAATATGCAACATTTTCAGCATATTATATTTTATTATTTCAAGAAAGGTAAAAATGCACCTGAAACACACAAAAAAAGATTTGTGCAGTGTTGCGGACCGTTCAGCCTGGTTTCAGGAGTTATAACCCTCACCCCATGATGGGTTGTGTAAGAGCCTAGGGACCCGTTTCATGTGGGTCTGTTCTGTCAAGAGGATGTGACCTACTAAGGAGACAAAGCTTATCTCCCTGGCAGGAGTGCTGCTTCTGCCTCATCCATCTCTGGCCCAGTGCTTGCTCGGTAGTCAATGACAGGCAAGACTCCTCACGGGAGGGGCAACCTAAGCCAGACACGACCACTTGGGAGGCCCTCATGGAAGGACTCGGGGGGCTGCAGCAAAGAGGGGGTGATGGACCCTCGTCCTCTGGCTATTCTAACATAGTCCGAGTCCCCATTTCCATCTGGGAGATGTCTTCTGCTTCCTGAGCCTAATTGGCTTAAAGTGTGAAACTATGATGGCGAGCAGTGGAGCCCTGTGCTGGTCAGGACAGTTCCCTGGGTGATCAGGCATGAGAAAGAATTCCTAAAGTCCTGTGAAACCTGCTTTGCTAAGAATGCACTCATTTAAATGACAAGGGTCCGAGGAGGAAATGAGTATGTCTCCCAAAGTTTCCCAACCCCCTTTCCTGACAGACACTGACTCAGATTAAGCCCTCAGATTTCTTTGAAATGTTATCCATTGTTTGATCCTTGCTGCCTGACATACCTGTATTCCTCTGTATTTGAACCCAATAAAAGCCTAGTGAGGAAGGTGCTCTGGGTCATTCTCCTCTGAGAGTTTGACCACCTTTCCTCCCCAAGCAGATCATGTCTTGGTAGTTTTATTTTCATCCGTGACGGAGGGATGGGGCTCTGTAGGAGGAGCCCCCCACATCTGGCACCCAGGACAGGGGCCCCTCACAGTGCAGTACATGAAGAAGGCGCTGTGACTGATGGAATATGTCAAAAGTGATTTGTAAGGTTTTGTGCCAAAGATTTCTTTCTGGGTAATGCTCTACAGTTCAGTAGACCAGTTGACCGCGATCAAATTGAGACATTAATCGAGAATAATCAACATGCAGGAGATAGCCAACATACTCAAAATATCCAAATCAATAAAGTTATCGGTGAAAATGAAAACTGTGTCTTTTATTTTATAGAAAAATTGATACAGTCTTTTCAGCCAACCCAACAGTTCTATCATCTTACAGGGTTTCCCTGTGGGACTGAGCTCTGGTCACCCAGTGTAAAAGTTGATCTTATTTGATTCCCTTTCCCAGCCTCACTTCCACAGCCTTATAGCACTTCCCAAATGAACCTAAACTCTCATCTCAGGATCTGCTTCTAGGCAAGCCCTGTCTAAGGCACAAATCTCACTCAGGTTTTCAGTATGAAAAGCAATTTCTAGCAACATATCCACATTCTTTCTACCTCTCAAGATCCCTAGAAAGTGAAATAGTGTTGAAGGCTACCCAAGAATTCTCCAGACAGATCTTTGCAGCTGGATGACTCAGTAGAGTCATCTCACCCAGCTCATGGTGAGACCTTGGTGGCCATGCTCATACTCCCACTCTCCCAGGGGCAGATTAAAGATAGCTACAAATCCTTGACCTGGTCTCATACTACTTCTCATGATGAAGTGGGTTCTGGGTCTCATTCCCTTGAATTTGGAATGGGCATTAACTGTTTTGACCATTGAAGTATAGCTAAAATGCCATGTGTATTCTGGGCCAGGCCTTTAGTATAACTAGCAATTTCCACTTCCTTCCTCTTGGAGCCATGCACTACTATGTAACAAGTATGGCTACTTGAGGTTGCCGCATTGTGAGGAAGCACAAGTTAGTCAAGTGGAAAGTGCCACACAAAGAGAAAGCAGTGCCTGACCAGTCCCTACCATTCAAGCCAACCCTAATGATACCCTAAGCATCATGAAACAGGAAGAGCCATTCCCAATATGCCCATCTGACTCCTGCTTCACAGAATCATGAAATACAAGAATAATATTTAGTTTAAGCTAATGTTTTAAGCACTAAGTTGTGGAATAGTTTATTAGGTACCAATAAACTACTCAGCAATAATTACACAGTGACACAAAGCACCCCCTCACTGACCAAAGTGGGTACAGATACCTGCCCCAACAGAGTCCTGCCCTTAGGACCCTGATATCTAAATAGCTAGACACAAAGATTGAAAGGTACTGGGGAGGAGCCCCTGTAATGGCAAAGTTCTAGAGAAAATTTACAGGAGTGTCCCCTACTGAGGCCCTCAGAGTCTCAGCCCCTGCCCTCCCATGGTCTAGTTGTTTAAGATTCCTGAGGTTCTGGGTACTGCCCCAGAAGGCAACTACTAAATCCCTATATGCTAAGTTCCAAGAATCAAACTGTTACCTGTTTCCAAGAATTTTAACAGAAACATTTGGTAACTATAGGCACATCGGCAAGAAAGAAAATTAGCAGCCTCATGTAATAATAAAAGCATGGACTCTTGTGCCAGAATGCCTGCATTCAAACCCTGATCTGTCACTAACTAATGATTCAACTTTGAGCAAGTCACTTAACTGCTCTGTGCCTCAGTTTCCTTGTGTTTAAAAAGTGAATACTCACCCTGGCTGGTGTGGCTCAGTGGACTGAGCACTGACTTATGAACCAAAGGGTTGCCAGTTTGATTACCAGTCAGGGCACATGCCTGGGTTGTGGGCCAGGTACCCCAGTGAGGGATGCACAAGAGGCAACCAAACATTTATGTTTCTCTCCTTCTCTTTCTCCCTCCTTTCCCCTCTCTCTATAAATAAATGAATAATATATTTTTTAAGTGAGTACTAACCTTACAATAAAGAAAATTCCAGGACCAGATAGCATCACTGGTGAATTTTACCAAACATTTAAAAACAAATCAACACCAATCTTCCTCAAACACCAAAAAAACTTGCAGAGGAAGAAACACTTCCTAATTCATCTTACGTGACCAGCACACAGTGGTATCTATATGATCCCAAACACATCACAAGAAAACCACAGACCAATATTCCTTATGAACTCTGATGCAAAAATGGTCAACACAAGCCCTGGCCAGGTGACTTAGTTGGGTGGAGTGTCATCCTATGCACGAAAAGGCTGTGGGTTCGATTCCCAGTCAGGGCATGTGTGGGAGGCAACCAATGGATGCTTCTCTCTCACATTTATATTTCTCTCTCTCTCTCCCCCTCTTCCTTTTCATGTTAAAATCAATAAACATATCCTTGGGTGAGGATTTATTAAAAATTGCTCAACACAAAATGCTAACAAACTGTATCCAGCAGTACAGTAACAGAGTCATACATCATGATGAAGTGGGGTTTACTCCTAGAATGCAAGGAAGGGTCAACATATGAAAATCAATCAATGCAACATACAACACTAATTGTTTGAAGGATGAAAACCACATCATCATTGGAGAAAGAGCACTTAACAAAAACCCAACACTCTTTCATGGAGAAAAAAATCTTAATAAATGAAGAATAGAAGGGAACTTCTTCAACCTGATAAAAGGCATCTATGAAAACCCACAGATAATATACTCAATGGTGAAAGACTGAAAGCTTTTTTCCTTAAGTTCAAGAACAAAACAAGGACACCCACTTTCACTACTGGTATTCAATACTGTTATAGAAGTTCTAACCAGAGCAAGTAGGAAAAAGGAAAAAAAAGGAAGTAAGGAAGAAAACATCCAAAACATAAAAAAAGAAGTAAAACTATCTCTATTCACAATTAATGTGACCTTATATGCAGAAAATCCTAAGGAATCCACAGAAAATTACTAAAACTCATAAACAAATTCTGCAAGCTTGCAGGATATAAAATCAACACACAAAAATCAGTTCTATTTCTATACATTAGCAATGAATAATCCGAAAAAGAAACTAAAGTAATTTCATTTACAAAGGCTTCAAAAGAGTAAAATGAATTTAACCAAGGAGATATAAGACTTGTACACTGAAAACTACAAAAGAAATTAGAGAGGACATAAATAAATGGAAAGACATCCCTTATTCATGGATTGGAAAACTTAATATTGTCAATATGGCAATAGTTTTCAAACTGTTTTACAAATTCAGTGTAATTTCTGTCAAAATCATGATAGCCCTCTGCAAAAATGGAAAAGTTGATTCTAAAATGCATATGGAAATGCAAGAGATGCATAACAGTCAAAGCAATCTTTAAAAAGGAACATGAAGTTGGAAGACTCATGCTTTCTAATTTCAAAACTTACTATAGACTTCTGGCCAAGATGGAGGCATAGGTAGACACACTGTGCTTCCTTGCACAACAAAAAGAAGGACAACAAAAATTTTAAAACAAAAAACAAGCAGAACTGACAGAAAATAGAACTATATGGAAGTCCGACAACCAAGGAGTTAAAGATGACACATACATCTAGACTGGAAGGAGGGGTGAAGTCGGGCGGCCTGGTGGAGAGGACTTGTAACAAGGCAGTGGCTGGCAGACCCAGCAAGGAGGTGGATTGTGGAATGGGGTGCACAAGGCAGTGGCTGGTGGACCGGGCAGTCCCACATTCACATGCAGAAAAATCAGGAGGAACAAAGGGGGAGTGGGACAGATGCCAACCCAGGGTCTCAGCACAGGGAAATAAAGCCTCAAACCACTGATTCAAAACACCTGTGGGAGTTGAGGCGGCAGCTGAAGAAACACCCAGCCTTACAGGAGAGTTTGTTGGAGAAACCCACAGGGTCCTAGAACATACACAAACCCACCCACACAGGAATCAGCACCAGAAGGGCCCACTTTGCTTGTGGGAAGTGGGGGAAGTGACTGAAATCAGGCAGAGAGCGGAGCAAGCACATTGTTCCCTCTTGGATCCCTTCCCCACATACAGGGTCACAACACAGCCAGATGGGTTACCCCACCCTGGTGAACACCTAGGCTCTGCACCTCACTATGGAAAAGGCATATCAAGACCAAAAAATAAATAAATAAATAAATAACCGAAACGAAAGAACTGATCAGAGCTCCAGAAAAAATACAACTAAGCGATGAAGAGATAGCCAGCCTATCAGATGCACAGTTCAAAACACTGGTAATCAGAATGCTCATAGAATTGGTTGAATTTGGCTGCAAATTAGACGAAAAAATGAAGGTTACACTAAGTGAAATGAAGGAAAATGTACAGGGAACCAATAGTGATGAGAAGGAAACTGGGACTCAAATCAATGGAGTGGACCAAAAGGAAGAAAGACATTCAAACAGAAAAGAATGAAGAAACAAGAATTCAAAAAAATAGGACTTCCGGCCAAGATGGAGGCGTAGGCGGACACACTGTGCCTCCTCTCACAACAAAAATTAAGGACAACAAATATTTAGAAACAAGAAAACAACCAGAACTTATAGAAAATTGAACTGTACGGAAGTCCAACAACCATTCATCCAGACGGGTAAGAGGGGCGGAGTCGCGGCAGGAGAAAGTGGAGGTGCAGACCCAGGAACGCAAGCAGCAGCGGCTTGCAGTTCCCAGGTGCACAGGCGGTGGCTGGCAGTCCCCGGGCCCACAGGCAGCAGCTGGCGGACCCCGGGCACAGGGGGGCAACTGTGCAGAACCAGTGAGGCCGCACAAGGCGGCTGGCTGACCAGGTGGTCCCACATTCGTGCACGCAGACGGTCCAGGCAGAGGGGAAGTGGCGGAAGGGACTGAATCCAGGAGAGAGCAGAGCAGGCACCATTGTTCCCTCTCAGACCCCGCCCCCACATACAGCGTCACAACCCAGCGACTGAGCTGCCCCACACTGGAGAGCGCCAGAGGCTCCACTCCTCACTACGTAACAGCACACGCGCGTGCCCAGATAATCCAGGTGAAGGGGAAGCGGCGGAAAGGGCCGGAGTCCAGGAGAGGGTGGAGCAGGCGCCATTATTCCCTCTCAGACCCCGCCCCCACATACAGCGTCATAACCAGGCGACTGGGATACTCTGCCCTGAGGAACACCTAAGGCTCCACCCCTCACTACATAATAACCGCGACCAGACTAAAACCAAACCAAAACAAACAAACAAACAAAAAAAACCACACCAAAAATGGCTCAAACCGGAAAACAAATAAAAGCCCCAGAGCCAATTCCTCTAAGCAGTGAAGAGATAGCCAACCTATCAGATGCACAGTTCAAAGCACTGGTCATCAAGATGCTCACAGAATTGGTTGATTTTGCTCACAAACTAGATGAAAAAATGCAGGCTACAATACGTGAAATGAAGGAAGATGCATGGGGAACTGATAGAGATGGAAGGAAAACTGGGACTCAAATCAATGGAGTGGACCAGAAGGAAGAAACTAACAACCAAACAGAAAACGAGGAAGAAACAAGAATTCAAAAAAATGAGGAGAGGCTTAGGAACCTCAGGGACATCTTCAAACATCCCAACATCCGAATTATAGGGGTCCCAGAAGGGGAAGAAGAAAAGCAACAAGTGGAAAACTTATTTGAACAAATAATAAAAGAGAACTTCCCCAATCTGGCAAAGGAAATAGACTACCAGGATGTCCAGGAAGCTCAGACAGTCCCAGAGAAGTTGGACCCAAGGAGGAACACACCAAGGCACATCATAATTACATTAGCCAAGATTCAAATGAAGCAGAGAATTCTAGAAGCAGCAAAGGATAAGGGGACAGTCACCTACAAGGGAGTTCCCATCAGACTGTCAGCTGATTTCTCAAAAGAGACCTTCCAGGCAAGAAGGGGCTGGAAAGAAATATTTGAAATCTTGAAAAGCAGGGACCTACATCCAAAATTGCTCTTTCCAGCAAAGCTGTCATTTAGAATGGATGGACAGATAAAGCGCTTCTCAGATAAGGTCAAGTTCAAGGAGTTCATCATCACCAAGCCCTTATTATATGAAATGTTAAAGGGACTTATCTAAGAAAAAGAAGATAAAAATATGACAGTGAAAAGACAGCAAACTCACAGCTATTAAGAACCACACCTAAAAAAAAAGCAAACTAAGCAAACAGCTAGAACAGGAACAGAACCACAGAAATGGAGATCATATGAAGGGTTAGCAACAGGGGTGTGGGAGGAGGAGAGAGGGGGAAGGTACAGAGAATGAGTAGCATAGATAGTGGGTAGAAAATAGACGGGGGAGGGCAAGAATAATATGGGAAATGTAGAAGCTAAAGAACTTATGACACATGGACATGAACTAAAGGGGGGAATGTGGGTGGGAGAGGGTGTGTAGGGTGGAGGGGAATGATGGGGGAGAAATGGGACAACTGTAATAGCATAATCAATTAAATATATTAAAAACAACAACAACAAAAAAAAAGAATTCAAAAAAATGAGGAGAGGCTTAGGAATCTCCAGGACATCTTTAAATGTCCCGACATCCGAATTATAGGGGTACCAGAAGGGGAAGAAGAAGAGCAACAGGTGGAAAAGTTATTTGAACAAATAATAAAGGAGAACTTCCCCAATCTGGAAAAGGAAATAGACTTCCAGGATGTCCAGGAAGCTCAGACAGTCCCAGAGAAGTTGGACCCAAGGAGGAACACACCAAGGCACATTGTAATTACATTAGCCAAGATTAAAATGAAGGAGAGATTCCTAGAAGCAGAAAGAGATAAGGAGGCAGTTATCTACAAAGGAGTTCCCATCACACAGTCAGCTGATTTCTCCAAAGAGAACTTACAGGCAAGAAGGGGCTGGAAAGAAGTATTCCACATCATGAAAGGCAAGGGCCTACATCCAAGATTACTCTATCCAGCAGAGCTTTCATTTAGAATGAAAGGGCAGATAAAGTGCTTCTCAGATAAGGTCAAGTTCAAGGAGTTCATCATCACCAAGCCCTTATTATATGAAATGTTAAAAGGACTTATCTAAGAAATAGAAGATAAAAAATATGTACAGTAAAATGATGGCAAACTCACCATTATTAACAACCACACCTAAAACAAAAGCAAAAGCAAACTAAGCCAACAGCTAGAACAGAAACAGAACCATAGAAATGAAGATCATATGGAGGGTTATCAACACGGGAGTGGGAGGGGGGAGAGAGGAGGAAAAGGTACAGAGAATAAGTAGCATAGATGGTAGGTAGAAAATAGACAGAAAGAGGTTAAGAATAGTATATGAAAAGTAGAAGCCAAACACAACTTATGTGTATGATACATGGACATGAATTAAAGGTAGGGGGCAGTGGGGGATATGGGTGGGGAGTGTGCAGGGTGGAGGAGTGTGAAGGGGGGCAAACGGGACAACTGTAATAGCATAATCAATAAAATATATTAAAAATAAACTAAATCACCGCAAAAAAAACAACTTACTACAAAGCTGCAGTATCAAAACACTTTGGTACTGGCATAAGGGCAGACATTTAGATCAACAGATTAGAATAGAGAATTTAGAAATAAGCCCTTACAAATATGGTCAAATTACTTTTGACTAGGGGTGTCAAGACCATTCAATGGGGGGAAATAGTCTGTTCAGCATATAGTGTTGGTCCCATTGGATATCCACAGAGCAAAGAATGAAACTGAACCATTACTTTACCCAAAATTAACTCAAAATGGGCCAAAAATCCAAATGTAAAACATGAAAAAACTATAAATTTCTTAGAACTAAACATAAAAGCAAATTTTCATGGCATTGGATTTGGCAATGGATTCTTTAAAAATAAAACAAAAGCACAAACAACAAAAGAAAAAATACATGAATTGGATTTTATTACAATTTTAAATTTTTATATATCAAAGGACACTATCTAGCCCTGGCTGGTGTGGCTCAGTGGATTGACGGCTGGCCTGCTAATCAAAGGGTTGCCAGTTCAATTCCCAGTCTAGGGCACATGCCTGGGATGTGGGCCATGTCCTCAGTAGGGTGCATGTAGAGAGGCAACCACACATTAATGTTCCTCTCTCTCTCTCTCCCTCCCTTCCCCTCTCTAAAAATAAACAAAAAAATCTTTTTTTAAAGGACACTATCTAAAGGGTAAAAAGATAACTCACAGAATGGAAGAGAATAACTGCAAACTATATATCTATAAAAATCTAGTATCCAGCATATATAGAGGACTCTTACAACCCAACAATAAAACAACCAATTAAAACCTGGGGCCCTGGCTGGTGTAGCTCAGTGGATTGAGCACGGGCCTGCGAACCGAAGGATCGAGGTTCGATTCCCAGTCAGGGCACATGCCTGGGTTGCCAGGCCAGTTCCCGGCAGGGGACATACAAGAGGCAACCGCACATTGATGTTTCTCTCCCTCTCTCCTTCCCTTCCCCTCTAAAGATAAATAAATAAAATCTTAAAAAAAAAAAAAACCTGGGCAAAGGACTTTTATTGAAGTAAGACATAGAAATGGACAATAAGCACATGAAAGATGCTCAGTGATATTGGTCATTCAGAAAATGCAAATCAAAACCACAGGGAATTAACCGCTTCTTATCCATCAGAATAGCTATAATGTTTTTTAAAAAGGGAAATAACAAATTATGATGAGAATTTAGAGAAATTGCAACATTCATATATTGCTGGTCACAATGGGAAATAGCACAGCTCCTGTGGAAACCCATTTTGCAGTTCCTCACTAAGTTAAACGTAGAATTACCATTTAAGCCAGCAATTCTACACCTACACGTACACTTAAAAATTAAAAGCAAGTGTTCTTGTACACAGACATTCATACCTCTATTTTCTATAGCCAAAAAGTATAAACAACTCAAATGTCCATCAACAGATGCATGGATAAGCAAAATATAGTATATCCATATAGTGAAATATTATTCAGCTATACAAAATGAAGTACTGATCTCACATCCCAACATGGATGAACCTTCAAAACATTATGCTTAGTGAAAGAAGCCAAACACAAAAGGCTACATATTGTGAATTGATTTATACAAAATGTCCAGAATATGCAAAGTATAGAAACGGAAAACAGATTAGTGGTTCCCAGTGGCTGGGGGTAGGGAGAAATGGGGAATGAATGCTTAATGGATATGAGGATACATTTGGGGTAAGGAAAAAGTTTTGGAATAGATGATGATGATGGTTGCACAGCACTGTGAATGTACTTAATACCACAAAATTGTACATTTCAAAATGATTACAGTTGTAATTCAAAAGGGAGAAACAATAAGAATATTATTCCACACAATATTTATAAGGACAAAATTAGTGAAATTAAAGTCAATGGACTTGTACTCAGAAAATGACACAATGCTGAAGAAAGAAATTAAGGAAGACACAAACAAATGGAAGTATATACCAAGCTTATGGATTGGAAGAATTAACATCATCAAAATGTCCATAGTACCCAAAGCAATTTATAGATTCAATACAATCCCTTTTAAAGTATCAATGACATATTTCACACATATAGAATAAAAATTTTAAAAATTTATATGGAACTTCTGGCCAAGATGGAGGTGTAAGTAGACACACTGAGCCTCCTCAAACAACCAAAAGAAGGACAACAAATTTAAAAATAAAAACCAACTAGAATTTACAGAAAGTTGAACTCTTTGGAAGTATGACAATCAAGGAGTTAAAGAAGAAACATTCATCCAGACTGGTAGGAGGGGCGGAGATGGACAGCTGGGTGGAGAGGACTCATGGCAAGGCAGCGGCTGAAGGACTGGGTGGTCCCACATTTGTGTGCAGGTAAACCAGGAACAACAACTGGAGAGTGAGATAGACTGCACAACCCAGGTCAGTACACGAAATAAAGCCTCAAAGCCTCTGTCTGAAATACACCTCTGGGGGTTGTAGCAGCTGAAGAAACTCCCAGACTCACAGGAGAGTTCATTGGAGAGGCCCACTGGATCCTAGAACATACACAAACCCATCTACCTGGGGAATCAGGACCAGAAAGACCCAATTCGATTATGGGTAGTGGGGGAAATGACTGAAAACCTGCAGAGAGCAGACCAAGGGGCACTCTTCCCTTTGAAGTATTCAAAGTCATGAAAGGCAAGGACCTACATCCAAGATTACTCTATCCAGAAAAGCTATCATTTAGAATAGAAGGGCAAATAAAGTGCTTCCCAAATAAGGTCAAGTTAAAGGAGTTCATCATCACCCAGCCCTTATTATATGAAATGTTAAAGAGACTTATCTAAGAAAAAGAAATAAAAAAATATGAACAGTAAAATGGCAACAAACTCACAGCTGTTAACAACCGAACCTAAACAAAAAAAAAAAAAAAAAAAAAACAACAACATAAACAAAGCAAACAACTAGAAATGGAACAGAATCACAGAAATAGAGATCACATGGAGAGTTATCAGTGGGGGAGTGGGATGAGGAGAGAGGGGGTAAAAGGTACAGAGAAGAAGGAGCATAAATGGCAGGTAGAAAATAGACAAAAGGAGATTAAAAATAGTATAGGAGATGTAGAAAGAAGCCAAAGAACTTATATGTACCACCCATGGACATGAACTAAAGTGGGGAATGCAGGTGGGAAAGGGTGTGCAGGGCGGAGGGGAATAAGAGGGGGAAAATGGGACAACTGTAATAGCATAATCAATAAAATACATTTAAAAAATAAATAACATGCAGATTAAAGTAAAAAAAAGTTTATATGGAACCATAAATGCCCCTGAATAGCTGAAGCAATTTTGAGAAAAATTATCAAAGTAGGAGGGATCACAGTACTAGATATCAAACTGTATTACAAGGCTACTGTAATCAAAACAGCCTGTTACTGTCATAAGAACAGACACATAGACCAATGGAACAGAATTGAGAGCCCAGAAATAAACCCAAGTCTCTATGGTCAACTAATATTTGACAAATGAGGGCAGATGTATAAAATGGAGTAAAAGTAGTCTCTTCAACAAATGGTGTTGGGAGATCTGGACAGCTACATGTGAAAAAATGAAACTTGATCACCAACTTATACCACACACAAAAATAAACTCAAGGTGGATAAAGACCTAAATCTAAGTAGTGATACCATAAAAGTCCTAGAAAAAAAACACAGGAAGGAAAATCTCAGACATTCCACACACCAATATTTTCACCGACATGTCTTCTAGTGCAAGGCACATAAAGGAAAAAATATACAAATGGGATCTCATCAAAAGAAAAACTTCTGTGTGGCTAAAGAAAACAGCATTAAAATGAAAAGAGAACCAACTATACAGGGAAACATATTTGCCAATGATACCTTGGACAAGGGCTTGATCTCCAAAATATATAAAGAACTCAGACACTTCCAGCCAAGATGGAGGTCTAGGTGGACTCACTATGCCTCCTCGCACAACCAAAATTAAGGACAACAAAGATTTAGAAACAAGAAAACAATTAGAACTAATAGAAAATTGAACTGTAAGGAAGTCCGACAACCATTCATCCAGACCGGTAAGAGGGGTGGAGTTGCAGCAGGAAAAAGTGGAGGCTGGCAGACCCGTGCACACAGGCAGCAGCTGGCAGATTCAAGGTATACAGGTGGTGACTAGTGGACCCCAGGCACCGGGTGGCAATGGGCAGACCAGTGAGGTCGCACAAGGGGGCTGGCTGACCAGGTGGTCCCACATTCACGTGCAGATAATCCAGGCGAAAACGGGGAGCGAGACCGACCTTGCAAACTAGGGCCCCAGCTCCAGGAAATAAAACTTAAAAACATTGACTGAAAACACTTGTGGGGGTTGAGGTGCCAGGAGAGACTCCCAGCCTCACGGGAGAGTTCACTGGAGATACCCACAGGGTCCTAGAACATACACAAGCCCACCCACATGGAAATCAGCAGAAGAAGGGCCCAATTTGCTTCGGGGAAGCAACTGAAGGGGCTGAAATGGGGGAGAGAGCGGAGCAAGCGCCATTGTTCTCTCTTGGACCCCGCCCCTACACACAGTGTCACAACCCAGTAGGTGGGGTGCCCCGCCCTGGGGAATACCTATGGTTCCGCCCCTCACTACATAACAGTCGGGACCAGACCCAAAAAAAAAAAAATCCCAAAATGGCTCAAACTGGAGAACAGATCGAAGCTCCAGAAACAATTCATCTAAGTGACCAAGAGATAGCCAACCTATCAGATGCACAGTTCAAAGCACTGGTGATCAGTATGCTCACAGAATTGGTTGATTCTGGTTGCAAATTAGATGAAAAATAAAGGCTACAATAAGTGAAATGAAGGAAAACCCACAGGGAACCAATAATGGTGCAAGAAAAACTGGGACTCAAATCAATGGAGTGGACCAGAAGGAAGAAAGAAACATCCAATCAGAAAAGAATAAAAAAAACAAGAATTCAAAAAAATGAGGAGAGGCTTAGGAACCTGTGGGACATCTTTAAATGTCCCAACATTCAAATTATAGGGGTACCAGAAGGGGAAGAGGAAGAGCAACAAGTGGAAAACTTATTTGAACAAATAATAAAGGAGAACTTCCCCAATCTGGCAAAGGAAATAGACTTCCAGGAAGTCCAGGAAGCTCAGAGAGTCCCAGAGAAGTTGGACCCAAGGAGGAATACACCAAGGCACATCGTAATTACATTAGCCAAGATTCAAAGGAAGGAGATAATTCTAGAAGCAGCAAGAGATAAGGGGACAGTCACTTACAAAGGAGTTCCCATCAGACTGTCAGCTGATTTCTCAAAAGAGACCTGACAAGCAAGAAGAGGCTGGAAAAAAGTATTCCAAGTCATGAAAGGCAAGGACCTACATTCAAGATTGCTCTATCCAGTGAAGCTGTCATTTAGAATGGAAGGAAAAATAAAGTGCTTCTCAGATAAGGTCAAGTTCAAGGAGTTCATCATCACCAAGCCCTTATTATATGAAATGTTAAAAGGACTTATCTAAGAAGAAGAACATAAAAAACATGAACAGTAAAAAGACAGCAAACTCACAGATATTAACAACCACACCCAAAACAAAAGCAAAAGCAAACTAAGCAAACAGCTAGAACAAGAACAGAACCACAGAAATGGAGATCGCATGGAGGGTTATCAACACGGGAGTGGGAGGGGGAGAGAGGGGGAAAGGTATAGAGAATAAGTAGCATAGATGATGGGTAGAAAATAGACAGGGGGAGGGCAAGAATAGTGTGGCAAATGTAGAAGCTAAAGAACTTATGACGCATGGATATGAACTAAAGGAGGGGGGATATGGGTGTGCGTGGGCCGGGTGGAGGGGAATGATGGGGGAGAAATGGGACAACTGTAATAGCATGATCAATAACTTTTTTTTAAAAAAAAGGAAAAAAAAGAACTCACATGACTCCACTCCAGGAACACAAACAACCCAAATAAAAAAATAAGCAAGAAACTTGAACAGACACTTCTCCATACAGGACATACAGAGGGCCCAGAGACATATAAAAAGATGCTCAGCATCACTAGCCATCAGACAGATGCAAATTAAAACCACAATAGTATGCCACTTCACAGTGGTGACAAAGGCCATCGTAAACAAATCAACAAACAACAAGTGCTGGAGAGGATGGGGAGTAAAGGGAACCTTAATGCACTCTTGGTTGGAAGGCAGACTGGTGCAGCCACTGTGGAAAACAGCATGGAATTTCCTCAGAAAACTAAAAATGAAACTGCCTTTTGAACTGGCAATTCCACAGCTTGGATTATATCTTAAGAACCCTGAAACACCAATCCAAAAGATCCTATGCACCCCAATGTTCATAGCAGCACAATGTACAATAGCCAAATGTTGGAAGCAACCCAAGTGCCCATCAGTAAATGAGTGGATCCAGGTGGTGAATGACAAATACCATATCATCTCACCTTTAACAGGAACCTAATCAACAAAGCAAAGAAACAAGCCAAATACAACCAAAGACACTGAAATAGGAAACAGGCTGACAGTGACCAGAGGGGAGAGGGGAAGGTATTTTAGGGGAAAAGGGGAAGGATTTGCAGGAACAAGTATAAAGGACACATGGACAAAAACAAGGTCTGGGGGTGGTAACGGGAGGGAGGTGGAGAGGGATGGAGGGATGGACTGGTATGGGAGTAAAAGGCAGAAAACTGTACTTCAACAATAATTAAAATAAAAAAATGAAAAATAGGAAAAAACAACTCTGGTACATTTATGCAATGGAATTCTATGCAGCGGAAAGAAAGAAGGAGCTCTGACCCTTTGCATGGATGGAACTAGAAAGCATTATGCTAAGTAAAATAAGCCAGGGGTTTAGGGACAAATACCCTATTATCTCACCTTTAAGTGGAACCTAATCAACAAAACAAGCAAGCAAAATACAACCAGAGACATTGAAATTAAAAACAAAGTGGCAGTAACCAGTGGGAAGGTGGGAGGGGATAATGTGGGGGAAGAGAGAAAGGTTTTCAGGAACATGTACAAAGGACACATGGACAAAATCAAAGGGTGGGGTGGAAGCAGGGGAGAGATGTAAGGATTGCTGTGGTGGAGGGAGAATGTTAGGGGGTAAATGCAGACAACTGTACTTGAACAATAATAAAATCATTTTAAAAAATAAAGAAAGAAAGTCAATGACCTTTGTAAACTGCTTAGAAACTGCCTGGCACATAGAAAGTGCTTCCTTTTAGAGAAAGAAGTGGCAGAACCAACCCTTGGAAGTGAAGGGAGAAAACATTAAAAGGGATTCAAAGGCTTAACAGTCTTTTCTAAAGAGGGTGGTCAGCAAAAGTCAGAGAACTCTAGCTTTTAGTTCTGTTTATTACTCATAAGCAAGTCTTCCATGAGACACAAAGAACTCCAATTGCCCCCAGAACTTGGCATTCTCCTTGGGGAGCCAGCAAAAGGATTCTCTCTAGAATCTCATTGGAGAAGGGTTCTGACCACATGAACATGGGGCACCATTATAACAATGGGCTCTCTGACACCAAAAAAAGGAAAGAGATGATATTCTCCTGCACCTTGTCTGGGAAATTCTGACCCATCTGTAGACAGAAAGCTTTAAAGATACATCACAAGTTCCCGTACCTGAGACTCAGCCTCCAGAGATGGCCCATGATCATTCTTCACAATGAAAGGCTTCCTTCCAGCTATTGATCTATGGGAGCTTCCCTGTACACCTGTACATCCCCAGCCTCATCTCACCCTACCCATTTCTTCCCTTCTCTTCTGAAGCCACACCAGCCTACTCCAAGCACTTACACACTCAATTCCTCTCATCACTCAGCTGGTACCTATGCTGGTTAAGTACACCCTACACCTGGTTAAGTACAACATGCTCAGATCTTAGCTTATAGAACAAATGCTCATTCAGCAGTGTGCCTGTCCCTAATAGTGTCTGTCATTTGTCTGTGTAACTTTCATTAATGCCTATCTGTACTCTGAGTCCAAGGAACAAGGACTAGGTAACTCTGGTTCCTCCCTCCTTTTCCCTGCCCATATGCTCACCATCATTGATCCTTCCAGCCAAGGACTCTGCACTGAAGCCAGCAAAGATGACTGTGTGGACAGCTCCAATCCTGGCACAGGCAAGCATTGCAGCCACAGCCACTGGGGACACAGACATATAGATGGCCACACGGTCCCCTCGACAAACTCCATGCCTCTTCAACACGTTGGCCAGGCGGCATGTGGTCTCCAACAGCTCCCTGTGGCACAGAGAAGAGAAGACTATCACAGATGGAGGAGGCCCAAAACTCAGAAAAATCTGGAGTGGAATGATTCTGCAAATACTGTATACTTAGCCAGTGCTTGGAGGATAGCAGACAATTAAATACTTATTGCATGGTAAGGTCTTTTCCAGAAAACAATGCTTTTAACTTTGTAGACTGTGATTTACAAAGATTCATTGTCACACTGCTGAGGTAAAATGACTGTCCTTGCAACTGTTTAGGGGATAGCTTCTCAAAGACTGCAAGTGTCCAAAGCGAAGATTGTCATATCCCTGAGACTTCTCAAAATGTTCATTTCCAAATGCTAAGCGAAATAAGCCAGGCAGTGAAAGACAGATACCATATGATCTCACCTTTAACAGGAACCTAATCAACAAAAACAAACAAGCATAATATAACCAAAGACATTGAAACTGAGAACAGGCTGATAGTCACCAGAGGGGAGGAAATTTCAGGGGAAAAGGGGAAGGGTTTAGAGCAACAAGTATAAAGGACTCATGGACAAAAAGTATAGGGGGTGGAAATGGGAGGGAGGTGGGGAGGGCTGGGGTGGTGGGCTAGGGTGGGAGTAAAAGACAGAAAACTGTACAAGATCAACAATTAAAATAAAAAAATGTTAAAAAATGATTTCATAAGTAAAACAGTTAGTGGGAAAAAACAAGGCCCAGTTTTCTGAATCAACACAGACCATAAGACCCAGCAAGGCTCTTGCCAGGCAGGGACCCAGGCTCATACAGCAGACCCCAACTCTGTGAACCCACAGTGAGTTGGGAAGGAAGAGAAGCTGCAGGACAGTGACACTCCATGTAGCCCTGAGGCAGAGTTGGTGGGTAGCAAGAGCACCCCATTTCCCTTTATGCTAAGTGCACAAAGGGCACAATGGGAAGGGGTCCAACTGTGCCAAGGGCCCACTATCCCATGCCTCTCCCCTCCCACACATGACCCCACTCTCTACTCTCCAGCATATATCAAGACTCAGCTTGTCAATAAGAACCCTGTCTCCCTGAACAACATGATTGGCTTAGGGATTATCACATGACCAAAACTGGCCCATACAGAGTCTATGGCAGTCAATTTAAGTACCTGGTCTAGCTGAACCTGGACTTTGGAAATAACCATTGTCTCATTTTTTTAAAAAAAATTTTAAAAAACTTTATTTATTTTTAGAGAGAGGGGAAGGGAAGGAGAAAGAAGAAAACATCAATGTGTGGTTGCCTTTTATGCATCCACCACTGAGGACCTGGCCCGCAACCCAGGCATGCACCCTGACTGGGAATCAAACCCACAACCCTTTGGTTTGCAGGCTCACACTCAATCTACTGAGCTACATAAGCCAGGGCTATTTTCTCATTTTTGCTATACATGATTTGATTTTAACTTATTACTTAATAAAAAGAACTAACGCAGGAGGACAGAATAAGGGGAAACCAAGGCTCTCCTCTTGTTACCAGATTGTGCCACTACATTAGTAAATCCATAAAATACTATTGACTTCTTTTTTTTATGCTTGTTAACAAGTCTGCATTCACACTTAAAAACAAAAACTATCAAAAGAAAAAAAATACTATTCAGTACAGGAGACTAAATAACCATGTGTAGTCTCAAAATAAATTTGATTCCTTAAGAAGTCTAATTACTTCCTATTGTCTTTAATACATAAATATATGTATATGTACTTATACATATATATAACTATAACTATATATACATATATTTGTATATATTATTCTATGATTCTACTTTGGTTCCTCTACTGCACTGAAGATCTAGGGGCATAAAAGCATTGTGTGCCCCACTGAACAGTGGCTCTAATGATACAGAAAGGTTACAAGTGGCAGTCTGGTCCTTCACTGATCTGAACTATTCATGGCTTCATTGTAAGCGATTATCCTTTTGGGATCTTCTGCAAATTCCAAACAGAATCCATTTCTTTAGCGTGATATACAATAGCAGCCCTCAGGTCAAATGGACCCCAGCTATTATTCCTTTCTAGACTGCTCTGGTATCTGTTCTTTGGTGGAGCCTAACAAAGTGTTTGTAGGAGATGCCAGAGGATTTTGATTTTCTATCTTGTAGTCTTTTAAAAGAAACACTAAAACACCTTCACTACTGCTGTCTGCTTTTTGCAGATGACCTATATTACTGGGTTCCAAGGATAAGGCTCCACTCTCACTAGTAGTCTCAGATTTTAGAATGCTACCCAGAACTTGAGGACTAGTCAATTTTTCTGGCTCATAAGCCTTGGGAATACAGGATGCTCAGATACTGAGGAAATTATTTCAGCACTCAGTGAAACCAAAGTGGCAAGATATTCCCCTTGAAATGTCTCGTCCATCACTTTATGACCTGATGACTTCCCCATAACAGTTTTTGGGTCAGCACTGGACTCATTTTTAAATGATAAACCCCACTAATTCTGGAAGATATCCCCCAGGTTTTGCTGATATGTCTAAGAGTGTAGATTCGCTTGGACTGTGCTCAACAGCATACTTTGCATATTTGAAAGGTAGATTAAAAGGTTAGACTTAATTAGTTCACCAGCTGCTGAAGGGAGGACATGTCCCACAGAACAATCAGTCCCAGGAGAGATGGGTATTAGGGTATTAGCAGCAGTAGTTAGTAGTGGCTGAGCCCCTGGAGAATACACACTTGCATCAGTCCCAGCTAAAACAAGCCCATTATAAAAGTTGGCTGAAGTAACAGATTTCAGTGTTAACACAGGGACCTGAGATAACCAATTTGAAGATAGGGTCTGAGTTTTCTCAGTATATAAAGAAGAGGATAAAGATGAAAATGGTGGCACACAATTATTTTGTAGTTTTGTTGAGGTTTTCCTTAATTTTGCTTGCATAACTTATTTTAAGAACTATTTTGGCACTATAATTGTACACTGGAAAAACTGGAGGAAGTTTAAATAGGGTCCAAAAGTCCTCTTTGGAGGCAAAAACAGAAGCATACTTTCCTTTGAGCCAATCATTAATCATTAATCAGTACTGGGTATTAATATCAGATCTTTTCTACAGTATATTGCCCATAGCAGCCTTTCCTCAATTTGTTCCTCAGGCCTATTTTCGTACCTCTAAATGGGCTTTGAATTATTTACTCAGTTTCCCTTTTGTTCACTGTAGTCAGGCTTTAGTTTCAAATCCCTGGTTGAAGGTTGAGACACTGGTTTCTTGTTTCATTGCTTTGTGCTATACTAATAAATTAAGGTTTTCACAACCCTTGGCATTATTGCATCTAGCTTTCCTTTTTTAAGGAGTGGTATATCCACTCTAGATCCACCACCTAATTATCTGCTGCTTTGCCCATATAACCATTAGTAATATAGCCAGAATTATTTGTTACAACACTTTTGGAATTACTACAGTATCACTCTTATCTACAGACGGGTTCCAGATTTATTTTCATAAGACTTTCCATTCTTTTTGTTCATACTATTTTTCTGAATTAAATTCCTCATTTTAATTCCTACTTTCCCAAAGGTGCTGGCTTTTAAAGTCTGCTTCAGATTAGTATCTACAAGTAGATTGCTATTGAGGACCATGGAAATAGGGTTGGTAATTTCATCAGAACCATATTCTTTAAAGATATTTCCCTTTCTTCAGCATTACCATTTAATTCATCACAGCCTGTTTCCCCTTGCATGTTCCCAGGTGCTGCTGGAGGGTATTTCTGCTCATGTTTCAGCAGCTTTGGCTGGGCCTTGGAGCTGCCCTTGGCTCCAAGCTGCAGTTATGTGTGAGGTTGCTGGTGATGGTGGTTGTGGCTGTGGTTGTAGAAATAATGGTGGTGGTGGTACAGCTGCTGCTGCTGCTACTGCTGTTGGGTAGGTGGTATTGGCTGTGATGGTGCAGAGTGTGTGGCTGGCCAAGCTTCTCAATGAAAACAGCTGGGACTCCCTGGCTGAGGATGCAGTTTGCAGTACCATCAGGATCTGAGCTTGACTTTCTTGTCTTCTTTTTATTCTCCAACACATCCCCTGGCAAGAACTAGCTAAACAAGTCAGGAAAAGGTGGAAATTCCAGGAGGAACTAAGCTTGCAGGCAAGAACCAGATAAAAAACCCAAGAGCCCAGCTAAAAAATTGGTCTGTGCTCGAAGGCTCCAAGATGGCACTGGCAACCCTTCCCAAGCAACCTTTGACAAACTTTTCTTCAGCATGTTAAAAATCATTCCCATGGGTGCAGATTTAACAGTAATGAGATGTAATTTATGGCCAGGCATTTTCCCAGTATGTTTAGAAACTGTGATGCTCCTCTACAATTCCTAGATCTCCACCTTTTCCTCAGAAATCCTTACTCCCTTAAGTCCAGCTACCTGCCACTAACCTTTTAAGACTCTCCTAATTTCTTCAAATTTGACAAATAGTGTCTTTAGAGCATAAGCTTGGCCTTTTCTGTGCCTTGATCAAAGAATATAGTTTCTCTTCTGCTTTACCAAATATAGTCTCATTCTCTTGGTGTGAGCAACATTGGGCAGAAGGACCTTATTTGGAGTCCCTGACACATAAGGTTTTGGTGACACTCTCTGGTTGGGGAAGGCCACTGGTGGGAAGGCACCCCTGTCCTCTGCAGTGCTCCAAGAGGCCCCTAGTGGGGCAGTGATGGCTTCTGCAGGTCAGCAGGTCCAGCTCTCCTTCAAGCTCTTCAAGGCCCCTACAAGTATCTGCATAGTTCCCCTCTGTTCAAAGGATAATCAAGGAAAGTGTTCCAAAGAAAAGCAAATCTCAGCAAGAAGCTGCCCAGAAAACCACAGCAGAATGAAAATGAAAGGTCCTTATCTCAAGCAGGGACCTCCAGAGGACCTTTGTTTCTTTCCAAAGCCATCAGGCAAGGAGACCAGAAAAGAACCAAGTCACAAGGCCAGTGTGCACCTCACCCCACCATCACCAGCAACTCCTGCCCAGGCTGGCTCCAGCATGCATCTTCTGTAAGATTTCATCTTTTCTCCTTAAAGCTTTCAGGAGGACAAAGGCACCTTTCATTGGCACCCCACCCACCATCTTCCTAAGTTTATGATGAAAGAAAAAGCCTCCCAACAGCCCCTAACATCAAAGCCCCCAGAATCCAGGGGCCAGAAACACTTCTGCTACACCAGGAGCAGAGGCTGGGATGGCCTGTTGACAGTGCTGATGTGACAACTATGGTCAATGATGCAGAAGAGTGTTCATCGCTTTAAGGATTTAAGCCTCCAGGCGGTGCCTAGGGAGATGGAGGCTTGAGTGTGTGTCACAGATCAATGGTGATGAAATTCAGTCATTCTGCAGACCAAATGCAGCAGTTTGAAGTCAAGGAACAAATGTGAGCTGTATCAGCAGAGATCTGTGTTAGCTTTCAATAGCAGCTGCCTAAGCATAGAATCTTATCTTTCTCAGCTGCTACAAAACCATCAGACAAACAGCAGGCACCATCTACCTTGTATGACTGTTACAAGTATTAATGAGAAGTATCACCCACCTGGGACCCTGCCAAATATTCAACAGGTATTATTTTTCTCATTAGATATCTTTGTTTGAAATCATTTTCTAAAACAACTAAAATCAGCTAACCCACTTAAGTGAATTTTTAACAAATACTTTATTTATTTTTAGACAGAGGGGAAGGGAGGGAGAAAGGGAGGGAGAAAGGGAGGGAGAAAGAGAGGGAGAGAAACGTCAATGTGTGGTTGCCTCTTATATGCCCCGCACCAGGGAACCTGACCCACAACCCAGGCATGTGCCCTGAACTGGGAATCAAACCAGTGACCCTTTGCTTTGCAGTCCAGTGCTCAGTTCACTGAGCCACACCAGCCAGGGCTCAGTGAACTTTTAAGATGCTAAAAATTCCTTTCCAGGGATGATGGGGGTGAGTGGGATATTAGACAAATGTAATGAGCTGGGATGTGTCCTCCAAGAGTACAGCTTTGACTGAAATGGGATGTGTCCTCCAGGAGTACAACTTTGACTGCATGGGGAAGTGAAGGCACATGCACAAGAGTTTGAAGTGCATTTATCATCTCATCTTGGTGGTACATGGCTCAGGGCAGCAGGGAGAGCGTTCTGGAAAGGTTAGCTGTGGGGAGGAGGAGCAAGGCAGCAAAGAGGAAATGAATGAGTGAATTTTCTTGCAAGGGCAGAAGTTGCCTCACTGTCAGAGCTGAACAGTTGACCCATAGTCCTGGGGGAGGGTCTGGAGACCACACTGAGGCAATCTTTGTGCTCCCTGAAGGGTCAAGGGGATTTAATCTGTGTCTTGGAGCTAGAACTAGGTCTCGTGGGTCCCACACTCCTACTGGATCCAGAGGAGAAATTTTTAATAAAGAATTTGATCTAGGTAAAACTCTAAGCTCATATCCCTTCCTATCTGCTCTGCAAAGCCCATAAACCTCAAGGTTGAAGGAATCCTTATAGGTAAGAGGTGCAGCTTCCCTGGAGTTCAGAAATCTCACTACAACATTCTTGACCACAGTAGTCCAGGCTCTGTCAAACATCACACTGCCAGGAGTCACCACCTTACAGGGCTGCCTCTTTGTCACTTGACTAAAGAAAGTCTTCTGAAAATTGGACCAAGATTTGTAGCTGTTCAAATTCCACCCCTTGGTCCTAGCTCAGCCCTTTAATGCTCCCCTGAATAAATCTAATTTGTCATCGAATGACAGTGCTTTAAATTCCTGAATACTCACAACTATCCCATGAAGCCTTTTGTCTATCTCACAGGTTCTCTTGTCCAGCTCTTCATGACCCCACTTTCACTCACTACATACCTCCAGGTTGACAAATGGACTCCCATGGTTATCTGCTCAGAGCAGAATATAGGTACCCAGAACCTTCCCTTCAACTCTACTTAACCATGTAAATTAAGAATATATCAATCGTTTAACACTGACACAGGTGGCTCAAATTCAATGAGTTTGCTAATCCACCCCTAGCCCCCAACATATGGAACAGCTATTCTTTAACCACAGCTTTCCTATATTAATCAGATAATTACTTTTTAAAGTAGACTTTCTGAATTTTACATTTGTCCCTATTTAATTATATTTCAATTTCTATTCATCTTTTCAGCTAACCCATTATTTTTTAAACTTGGATTTTTTCAAGTTAAACTTTTGCTTTTTATTAGCAATTGCGTCCAGACTTAAACCATTGGAAATTATGGTAAGCAAACCTAAGTCTTCAAATCATTAAAAAAACAATATTATTAAATGATCCTCTTATTCCAAGCACTCAAAGATTGTTTAAAAGCATGTTTTTGGATATTCATGACTTCTCAAAGACTTCCACAAACTTAAATGCTACTGTTTCTGGATCAAAAAGATAATGCAGCCACTTAGTGACTGGTGCTTTGGGCTATCACTGCAGGAAACACTAGCTTTCTTCTCCTTGCCTATAGCATCTTTCCAAGGGAGAGTTAGGTACAAATTTCTGAGAAATAAATCTCACTAAAGTGATTTAGAGTTATATTTTCAAGTGCAAGGAGAAATATAACACTTGTTCTTCAGATACTGAACAAGATACCTAAGTTTGCCTACAACATAGACTCTTCAGGGTCAAGCCTTCAATGTGGACATATGCAAATAATGTCCCCAAATACACAAATGTCGCCTTGTGCTCATGATGCTTCACACCAGTAAAATACTGACTGGCCTTGGAGAAAGGAAGGAGATCTTCTACAGCCAACTCTTTTCTTCTTTTTTTAATTATTGTTCAAGTACAGTTATCTCCATTTCCCCACCACCATTCCCCCACCCACCCCAGCCATCCCCACTTCCCTACCCTGATCCCATGACCCCCAACCCTAGGTTTTGTCTATGTGTCCTTTATAGTCCTTCCTGAGAACCCTTTCCCCTCTTCCCCCCATTATCCTCTCCCACCTCCTCTCTGGTTACTGTCAGTTTGCTCTCAATTTCAATATCTCTGGTTAGTTTTGCTTGCTTGTTTGTTTTGTTGATTAGGTTCCACTTAAAAGTGAAATCATTGGGTATTTGTCCCTCACCACCTAGCTTATTTCATTTAGCATAATACTCTCCAGTTCCATCCATGCTGTTGCAAAGGGTAGGAGCTCCTTCTCTCTTTCTGCTGCATAGTATTTCATTGTGTAAATGTAACATAGTTTTTTGATCCACTCATTTACTGATGGGCACTTTGACTGCTTCCAGACTTGGCTATTGTAAATTGTGCTGCTATGAACATTGGGATGCATAGGTTCTTTGGGATTTGTGTTTCAGGATTCTTAGGATATAATCCTAGCAGTGGAACTGCTGGGTCAAAAGGCAGTTTCATTTTTAGTTTTCTGAGGAAATTACATGCTGTTTTCCACAGTGGCTGCACCAGTTTGCCTTCCGACCAACAGTGCACTAAAGGTTCCCTTTACTCCACATCCTCTCCAACACCTGTTGTTTGTTGATTTGTTTATGATGGCCATTGTCACCACTGTGAAGTGGTATCTCACTGTGGTTTTAATTTGCATCTGTCTGATGGCTAGTGATGCTGAACATCCTTTCATATGTCTCTGGGCCCTCTGTATGTCCTCCTTGGAGAAGTGCCTGTTCAGGTCCTTTACCCATTTTTTATTTGGGTTGTTTGTTTTCCTGGAGTGGAGTTGTGTGGGTTCTTTATATATTTTGGAGATCAAGCCCTTGTCCGTGGTATCATTGGCAAACACGTTTTCCCACACATTTGGTTCTCTTTTCATTTTAATGCTGGTTTCTTTAGCTCTGCAGAAGCTTATTTTGATGAGATCCCATTTGTTTATTCTTTACTTTATGTCCCTTGCTCTAGGGGACATACCATTGAACATGTTACTGCATGGAATATCTGAGATTTTCCTGTCTATGTTCTCCTCTAAGACTTTTATGGTGTCACAACTTATATTTAAGTCAGCTCTTAAGCATCAACTGGGAGTAATGTTTATTCAATGGTAAAGACACACTAACTACAGGTATTTGTAACTGATATGTTACCTGCCCAAACTCAGAGAGTATAAAGATACCCCTAGCCCAGCTCACTCTAAAACAGGACACAGCCAGAAATATAGTTCAGAAGAGAGAAAGAAATATACTGGTATTTATTTATCCATCTTTAAATCGAAGGTATTTTTTCATGGTTACTATTTGAAAGTATCTTTCCTTCCTAGCTATTTCCTGATGCCAGCCCAGGGGAGTAAGGTAACCCATGTGTGTGTGTTCCTGTATTTAAGGGGAATATATGATTTGCTTACTTCCTAAAATTATTCTGGCTCCTAGTGGTCATTAAATAAACACCAGCTATCCAACTTACCTCCCCTAATGTCCATTTGCCCCACTGAGTACAGTCTCTACTCATGCAGAGATTTGGAGATTTATTGCCTTCTTACCGGTGTCTAGAACTGAGTCTAGCTCATTGAAGAGGCTCTATAAATATTTTTTGAATAAATGGGAACAGCAGGTAAGCCTGAAACAAGAGCCTGTGCTGTATGCATGAGCACCAGTCTATACTACAGATGACTTCCACTTTCCTGAACAGAGAATGGACAAGGCTGGCCATAACCTCACTGTCAGACTGGCAGGAAAATGTACTGCCCCACTGAGAAAGCAAATAGAAAGGACTATTCCCCACTGGTAAACCAACTCACAGCTACTTTTCTCTTCATTTTCTTCTGCCAATAAGAGAAGTAAACCCAGTTAACTGTGTTGATATGTGAATATAAGGCCTGTGACAGACACAAAGCATTTTGTAGACAGTTACTTTTCTTCACTACACCTGGGTGCTTACAGGGGAGGGGTGAGCTCCATGGTCTAGATGCAAAGATGAAAAACATTTTTTTTCTTTTTCTTTTTAATGTATATTTTATTGCCCTGGCTGGTATGGCTCAGGGGATTGAATGCAGGTCTGCAAAGGGCCACCAGTTCAATTCCCAGTCAGGGCACATGCCTAGGTTGTGGGCCAGGTCCCCAATTGGGGGTCACAAGAAGCAACCACATATTGATGTTTCTATCCTTCTCTTTCTCCTTTCCTTCCCCTCTCTCTAAAAATAAATAAATAAATAAAGTATTTGTTAAAAAGCATATTTTATTGATTACGCTATTATAGTTGTCCCAGTTTTTTCCTCCCTTTTACTCCCCTCTGCCCTGCACCCACCCTCCCACCAGTATTCCCACCCTTTAGGTCAGGGGTGTCAAAATCATTTTCACCAGGAGCCACATCAGCCTCATGGTTGCCTTCAAAGTGCTAAAATAATTTTAGTACTGTAGAAATGTAACTACTCCTTAACTGTTATGGAGTTGAAATTATGTTTGACCTTTTGTAGGCCATCGTGAGGCTGATGTGGCCTCCAGTGAAAATGAGTTTCATACCCAAGCCTTAGTCATGTCCATAAGTCATACATAAAAATTCTTTGGCTTCTACATTTCCTATACTATTCTTAACCTCTCCCTGTCTATTTTGTACCTACGATTTATGCTTCTTATTCCCTGTACCTTTTCAACCATTCTCTCTGCTCTCCCTCCCTGATGATAATTCTCCATGTGATGGAGCATTTCTGTGATTCTGTTTCAGTTCTAGTTGTTTACTTAGTTTGTCTTTGTTTTTGTTTTAGGTTCAGTTGTTGATAGTTGTGAGTTTGTTAGCATTTTATTGTTCATATTTTTGATTATCTTCTTTCTCTTAGGTAAGTGCCTTTAACATTTCATATAATTAGGGCTGGGTGATGACTAACTCCTTTGACTTGCCCTTATCTGGGAAGCACTTTATCTGGCCTTTCATTCTAAATGATAGCTTTGCTGGATAAAGTAATCTTAGATGTAAGTCCTTATCTTTTATGACTCTGAATACTTCTTTCCAGCCCTTTATCTGTAAGGTTTCTTTTGAGAAATCAGCTGATAGGCTTATGGAAACTCCTTTGTAGGTAACTCTCCTTTCCTCTTGCTGCTTTTAAGATTCTCTCTTTATCTTTAATCTTGGGTAACTTAATTATGATGTGCCTAGGTATGTTCCTCCTTGGGTCTAATTTCTTTGGGACTCTCTAGGCTTCCAGGACTTCCTAGAGATCTATTTCCTTCACCAGATTGGGGAAGTTTTCCTTCATTATTTGTTCAAGTAAGTTTTCAATAACTTGTTCTTCTTCTCCTTCTGGCACCCCTATGATTCAGATGTTGCAGTGTTTAAAATCTCCCAGAGATTCCTAAGCCTCTCCTCATTTTTTGAATTCTTGTTTCTTCATTCTGTTCTAGTTGGATGTTTATTTCTTCCTTTTGCTTCAAATCATTGATTTTAGTCTTGGTTTCCTTCCTTTCACTTTTGGTTCCTGTATATTTTTCTTTATTTCACTTTGTATAGCCTTCATTTCTTCCTTCATTTTGCAACAGAACATAATAATTTCTGTGAGCATACTGATTATCAGTGTTTTGAACTCTACATCTGATATGTGGTCCATGTCCTCATTGCTTAGATCTTTTTCTGTCTGGAGTTTTGATCTATTCTTTCATTTGGACCATATTTCTTTGTCTTGGTGCACCTGTTATATATTGCAATGGGCAGAGCCTTAGGTATTCACCAGGGCAGGGTAACCCACATCACTGTGTTGTGGCACGGGGGAGGGTTCAGAGAAGAAATAATGCTGTTTGCTCACTCCATTCTAGCCCCACTTTTCTTGCTTCCCACAAGCATATTTTGCCCTTTCCGGTGCTGATTCCCAGGTAGTTGCATTTGTCTACATTCTAGGATCCTGTGGGCCTTTCCAACAGACTCTCCTGTGAGAACAGGAGTTTTTCCTGCCTTTTCAACCTCCACAGAACAGGTTTTAAGTCTTTATTTTCCCAGTCAGCCAGCCCATGCCTCACTGATGCTGTCCACCACCTTGCCTTGCATCCTCTCTACTGCCCATCTCTGCCCCTTCTGCAAGTCTGTACGAATGTTTCTTTAACTCTTGCCTGTCAGAGTTCCATGCAGGCTGATTTTCTGGAAGTTCTGGTTGTTTTTTAAAGTAGTTATTATTCTTCTTTTGGTTGTATGAGGAATTGAAGTTTTCTACCTACACGTCCATCTCATCTGGAACTCCAACAATGACCGGGCATTTTCTGGTTTCTGGTATTTATAAGACCCCAGTCTGTGGTGTTTTGTTATAGCAGTTGGAAAAGACTTAAGAATCTAATGTGAAGCCCTAGGCACAATTATTGCAGAAAGTGGCAGAAAAACATTTAAAAGAAGATGGGCACCTCAAGTGCCTCTTCTCAGAAGGGAGAAGGAAAATGCCAGTTGCTTTTGTGTAAGTTGCAAATATCTCTGTCATTCATTGACTCAGAGTGAATGAGCCTCACAGGTATTTGAATGCCATGCATGAAGCCCTCACTTACATGGCCCATCTGTTGCATCCCTGTGGTAGGTGCTATTGGGAAGTCCTCAGCTTAGCGTGTAGCAGGGGGATTTGAGAAGGGTTCATTACTCACAGTCAGGTTGCTACTGACCTGCAGGTTCCAGGCACTTAGCCAATAACCTGTGGTTCTAAAAGGCTAGAGGGAAGGCAGACATCCCCACCCTGCCACGCTCTGGGCACTTCACCCACCCATTACCTGCTGTGTCATCCCACAGTCTGCATGAGCAACCCCACCTCTTCCAGCCTCACCTACCACCTACTAGAGCACTAGAAACCTTCTCCCTAAGCCACTGCAACATCATCAGGCCCACCATCTCTTAACTCCTCAGCATCAAAGGGGCTGCTCCCTTCCCTAGCCCCACATTTTACTACCTAGAACACCCTCCTCCTATCTACCTACCCTCCACTCACATTTCCTGCTCATGGAATCACAACAAGTGTCATTAAGTGAATGTCCTGTGCCGAGTACTGCTCTGAATCCTTCGCATATCTATATAATCCTTATAACTTACAGGTTATGAGTTATCATCTCCTTCCCACATTTTTCAGATAAAAAGACTGAGACACACAGCACTTAAATGACTTTTTCACAACTCTTCAACTGAAAGGGTTAGGCCTGGCTCCAATGGTCTGGTTTTAACCAGTTCCTCTATAACCCTCAGCATCAGAACTGCTTCCTTTCTATTACACAAAGGTGCCTAGATTTTATGATTTTTTTGTCATCTGGCTCCTTATTGTTATTTATGTAATATATTGGGGGGTGGTTTATTTTTATTCAAATTTATTTAAAAAATAAACTAAAGGCTCTGAACCTGAGGCTAACCCTACTCAAAAGGGAATTTAAGAAGTGTTAAAAGTCTACTCACACAGTTACATCCAGCCTTTCTTGTAATCAGGTTGAAGAATGGAGAGAGTGAGACTGAGGATGAAGTAACCTTTTCCTTCACAATTCAGTGTTTGGTTTTATACTCAGGATTATTTCCTCCAGGGTATGTCTCCCTAGGCATGTCTGGTCAAATGCTATATCCCAAGAGTTTCTCTTCTACTCTGACAGCCTAGTATATTGTTGGCCTCTAGATTAACCTTGTGGAATGGAAGTAACAGTCAGACTTCAGAAAATCTCTATCCTCCTCCACAATTAATGCCTAGTTTCCCACTTGGCATAATTCCCCTTAGACCCTAGCAGTTGGCCTTCAGCCAGAGTCTTCTCTTCTGAAAAGAAGTGCTTTCCTTTCCTGAACCAAAGCCCAGCTCGTATCACTAAGGACACCCATGCACAAAGAGCTCCAGAGGAGCTTTCAGACTGACAGCCTGGACAGGAGACACTAGTGGACTCCAGTCTGGAACCCATCCCTGAAAGTTCCTGGTTTCCTGACAAGACATTCATCTACTGCTTGACAGGCTTATTTACCTTCCAGGGAAGCCACAAAAGTAATGGTCTTCCCCTGGCAGTATATGGGATAGGACATAGGTTTTAACTTTATAAATACATGCACTTTTCCTTGTGGTTAAGGAAAAAAATGTGACAGGATGTTCAGTTCCCTCCTCAGGTTTACATGCCCACATGTGATTTGGTGAGTCTCTCTACACTGCTGCATGAAAATCCCCTGGGCCACAATAGCAATGACAAAACAGTGCAAGTGGGTTCACACAGATAGTTTTAAACAAGACACAGGTGGAGATGGCTCTTTCTCAGGCTTTAAGGTGAATCCACAGAGCCTTCCAAGTTAACACCCAGAGGAAAGTAAGAAGGAACAGTTTGCTCTGCAGACATAGTCACACAGGGGGAAATCCAGATGGCACAAAAACTTGGTGTGATTGTCTCAGTGTTGCAGACCATTCAGGCTGGTCTCAGGAGTTGTAACCCTCACCCCATGGTAGGCTGTGTAAGAGCCTAGGGACCCACTTCATCTGGGTTTGTTCTGTTAAGAGGATGTGACCGACTAAGGAGACAAAGCTTATCTCCCTGGCAGGAGCGTTGCTTCTGCCTCATCCATCTCTGGCCCCAACGCTTAGTCGGTAGTCAATGACAAGTAAGACTCCTAAGTCAGACACAACCACTTGGGAGGCCCTCATGGAAGGACTGAGAGGGGGTGCTGAAGCAAAGAGGGGGTGATGGACCCTTGCCCCCTAGGTATTCTAACATAGCTGGAGTCCCCATTTCCGTCTGAGAGATGTCTTCTGCTTCCTGAGCCTAATCGGCTTAAAGCCTGAAACTATGAGGGCAAGTGGTGCAGCCTTGTGCCGACCAGAGTGGTTCTCCGGGTGATCGGGCATAAGAAAGAATTCCTAAAGTCCTGTGAAACCTGCTTTGCTAAGAGTGCACTCATTTAAATGATAAAGGTCCAAGGAGGAAATGAGTATGTTTCCCAAAGTTTTGCAACTCCCTTTCCGGACAGACACTGACTCAGATTAAGCCCTCAGATTTCTTTGACATGTTAAACCTGTATTCCTGTGTATTTGAACCCAATAAAAGCCTAGTGAGGAAGGGGCTCTGGGTCATCCTCCTCTGAGAGTTTGACCACCTTTCCTCCCCAAGCAGATCATGTCTTGGTAGTTTTATTTTCATCCATGACAGAAGGATGGGGCTCTGCAGGTGGAGCCCCCCCACATCTCAGGCCCAAGTTGTTTTCCTGGTCTTTCAGTCACAGCTTGAAGAAACATAAAACTGCCTCTGAGCCTGTCATCAAGTTAGTGTTGTAAAGCAGCAGGGTCCCCATTCGTATCTTCACCTCTCCCTCAGATGGGTATAGAAGACTCAGGTTCCTCAGCACAGCCAAAGAGCAAGGCAAAAGTAGTTCAAATCTTATTTCTAGCATTTCCAGCTGGGCGAGCTTGAGAGTTCCTAAAGCTCATTGGGTGTCAGGTCCTGGGCTTTAAAACTAAGGGTTACCATGAATGTGAACTAAGATTGTCAGTGTGAGCTCACGTCCAGTCCCGTCCCCCTGCCAAAGGATGAGCCATAACTTCAGGAGGACAGAGGGTTGGGATGTCCTATTTCCAGCTTGGCTGTGGGATTTTTATTGCATCCTTCCCCAGTTGTTCCTGACAGTCCTTGTCCAGGCAAGTCCTGATGGAGACAAGACAGCAGACAGGTCAGTGTGACCCAACAGTGAGGTCCACAGCAAAGCTGTGAGTCAGGCTTACCCCACTGTCTTTAGCCTCCAGGAGCAGAAAGGCAAACACAAATGGGAAAAACAAAATACTTCCCTAGAAGCCACAGCTCCAAGTGCCAGCTACAGCGAAGCCTATGCCCTTCCCCTCATATCCCAGAGCCCATGCAATCACACCTCCACCCCACTCCCAAAGGCAGCACCATCCCTCACCAGCACCCTCAGAGCCTGAATTCTCCCCTCACTAGGCTGTGCCTCTTCTCTTCTCACAATTCAACCAATCCCCAAAACCTCTGGATGGCAGAAAGTGGTTCAGAAAAGCAAAGACCCAATATTAAGGGAGGTGTGCTCGGCTAGGTGTGCTCCCAAGTAAGTCTCTACTACTGTGCTCAGAAAGTCCCCATCAGATTTCTCTGGACACAGACAGATTCTCTCAGTGTGAGTCATTTCTGCTGCAATCTCAAGATATGGTCATTCTAAAACATGAAATTCCAGGAGCCTTAGCTTTCCCAAAAGGACAAAGAAAAATTAAGTGGTCATTTAAGAAAGGTTCAAAACACTTCCCAGCTTCAACATCAGGAGCCAAAGTTTGAAAGAAACCAGCTCAATCCAAGTAACGCAGGTTTCTACTGAATTCTGGGAGTGAGCATGCAGATTCCTCTTAGGCTAGAAGCTGGAACACCACACAGAAGTCCAGAATCCACTGGCCTCTCTGCCCCACCCAGGGGACCCATTGAACAAACCAACTTTGCCTTGCATGACAGGTGGCCAATCACCACACCTATCAACCTCATTATGCCAGTTTAGGATCCTTCTCTCAATTGCCCCAATATTTTAATAAAGGAGTCTGCTCACTAAAGTAATTACTTTGGGGATGAAAAGAAGAGCAAGGTGCAAGGGTCAGGCATAAGAGAAGAGAGAGGGAGGGGCAGCCTGTTAGCTGATGAGGTTATTCTCCTGAGTTGAAGTCCTCACCCTGAAAATGCCACCCTATCCTCCAAGCACCAGCAACCATAGGGATATCCTGTGCTCTTCCCATTGTCAAATCTGATATCCTCTACTGACCTCCCTTCAACTGGCCCTCATCCTTCCAGACACTTTTCTGGGCTTTAATGCCCCATGTCCTGCTACCTAATAGAGAAGTGTTTCCACTTTTCAGGTGAGAAAACTGAGGGTCAGAAAGCTGGAGTGGCCCTGGCTGGTTAGCTCAGTTGGTTAGAGCATCATCCTGATATACCAAGATTATGGGTTCAGTTCCTGGTCAGCGCATATACGAGAAGCAACCAACAAATACATAAATAAATGGAACAAATTGATATCTCTCTCTCTTCCTTTTTCCTCTTGCCCTTCCTCTCTCTAAAATGAAAATTAAAAAGAAAGAAAGAAAGCTGGAGTGATTTCCGTAAGGTCACACACACACACACACACACACACACACACACAGAGCCAGGGGACAGAGTGGGCTTGGAGCATCAACCTCCTACCTACACCCATGCTGGGTGCCTCACCCTACGGTTTGCTCACATGCCACTGCCCCTCTGCCTCCACCATCACGTCTCCCCACCCTGCTACCTCCCAAAATCTAACCCTTCACAGGACTTCCCCAGAGACTTATCAACTAGGTGTCCACAGTGAGACTTCCTACTTCATACCACTGGTATCCACAGGGATCAGCCACTCCTATGGCCTTAGTAAGTGGCCCAGTTTGAAGAACCTAGGCCCAAGGACACAAACGAGCCTCTGGGGGAGGTGCCTCCAGGCTGCGGGCCCACTGGCTCCTTCTGCCCATGTGTGCTGGTCTAGCTGTCCCACACAGAGGGACATCCCAAAGGGCTGGGACCCTTCTTATATTCCCAGTGAGGCTTCCACATTAGGCACCAGGCTACATCAAGTCTCAATGACATCTGATGCCTGGCCCAACATACCTAGGGAGAAAGCCATCTGCTCAGCACCTGAGCTCTGGGACAGACATGGGGAGGAGGGCCCTACATCCCCCTTCTCATCTGGATAGGAGCTCCTCATTTTGGAGAGCCCCCCCAATAAAAAGGTCCACATGGAATAACCATAGAAATGCTCCTCCAGGGACTTGACTCACAGTGAAAATTACACTCAACTCACATGGCGGGGGGGGGGGGGGGGTGCACACACAAGATGATGGCTGCCCTTTCAGGTGCAGCACTATGCCTAGTAGCTCTACTATTCTTGTGTTTACATTGGGCATGTTACTATATGCTGCCCCATGGCCACTGATAATGGAATATCACTGGTCTCCTCTAATCCCTGGTATAACAGGTGAGGATGCTGAAGTCCGCAGTACTGGCCAGGGTTAAAACCTGTTACAGCTTAATTAAAAGGGTCACATCTGAACTCAGGCAAAAGATGAGCTTGTTAAGATCTTTGGTAAATACTCTCAGCATGGAACCCACAGTCTGTTCTCTCCTGTTTCTGGACATCCATACACACACATACCCCCTACAAGTCAACCTCATGAACCTACCACCTTCCTGAAGGAAAGGGATCTATGTTTCTCCCCAACCCCATCCCCAAAGGGCCTCTGCAATGTGCCAACCTGAATTACATGTGAAGGACAATCTTGTAAAATAGGCACCAAGCTGAAGAAGCTCCTGTGGACAGTTGGAAGAAGCAAAGCCCAAAGGGCTATCTGGCTGCAAAACCTTGGGGAGCCACCCAGGTTATTTGGGCCCACCTGGCTTTTGTAGACCCTATCTAGAAGGCCTCAGGCATTGTAAGAAGGGCCCAGGGTTTGCAGTCCTGCTGGTTCACTAGGAGAGAATAGCTTCCTCAGGCCATCCCTGAACACACATCTGAAATTGGGATGGGGTGGCCTTCTGACCCTGGCTCTTGCCTCAGGTAATGGGCTGCCCTCTTTCTTGGGAGATGGGGAGATGTGTGCAGGCCATCCCAGGTTGATCCTTGCCAAGCAAAGCATTCCTGCTCCTTCATTTCTTATAGGGAAGTGAACACTATACCTCTGAAGGAGGAAGCTTGAGAAAACCAGTCAATGAGGTTCTACTACCAGAGACAGGTGGCTAGCACCAGCATAAGGCCTACCTGCACTGCTGACAGCAGGTAGCCCCATCCTGGCAGCTTTGGCTCATCTTAAAACTGGTGTCACAAAAGGAAGGACCTGATGGGGTATGGGAGGCACGGAAGGTGGCGGACAGGATTAGGATATGGGGCCTCCCCAAGGTTCCCAAAGCCAACTGCCAGCCCTCTCCCACCCAAGGGAAGTAAGATTATAAATACATGGCAGTATTCAGAATAGGGGATACTTGAAGGACACAGGTAAGTAATCGCAGACAAGACTAACAGAGCAGAAGGGCTGTGCCTGCAACCTGGAAAACATTACTGGGGCAGATCCTTTAACACTAACAGGAGCTTGTAGGAATATACCTGGAGAATGAGCATGTTTAAAATATATGCGTGCAAGTGCATGTACTGCACACACATATATATATATACATACCCCTGTAGGCATGCACATGTGTGTCTACCTAGACATATGGAAAACAGTGGCAATTTTTGCAAGTGGGATGAAGATGTTACTAATGGTTATTGGGACAGGAGCTCTTGGTTCATGTTACAAAATCAACAATGGCTTCAGAAATGTGCCTTGTCAAAAGAAGGCACAGGAGTGAGAGGCTTTGGGCACCCAAGGAATGAGACATGTCACCCAAGCTTGAGACAGACAAGGTGGATATAGTCCCCAGGAAACTGCACTGCCACCAGTACCCCAGCCTCTAAGAACCACAACCCCAAAAGGTTTCCATAAAGGGCTCAAGCTATGAGTCTAGAACTTGGTCTTAGTGTTTGTGGTCACCCTGGGGCACCTTGGGTGCCACTACATGGAACACTGGACAGGAAAGCACTTTATTTTAGTGAAAGTTTGTATGCTGGCAGGACAGCTAGCACCAGTGTCTAGGTGGCTATACTGAGAGGAAGAAAATCTTATATCAAAAAACTAAAATGACCAGGAAAATAATTAGCCCAAGTCTTTCAAAAACTAGCTGCAATTATAGACAACCTGTATGCATACTTTTCTTTTTACTCAAACACTAAACAATAGTAGTCATCTGGTGCTAAGATGGCTGAAGTTTGTAAAACTGTTCTGAGTTCAATCTGTAAATTTTTTGGAGAAAGAACAATAAATACTTTGCCTATACTTGTAAGTTTGTTCCTTGCCCAGGGTTACTTTGGTGTATTGGAAGTAAAGTTGTTTTCAGCTTTAACACACTGGCGGCAGTACTGGAAATTCCCCTGTGGTTCACAATTAATCACACATCTGAACAGGCCAGCCCAAGCCCAGCTTTCAGACTATAGAAGACTACTAAATATTCACTAGGTGTGTGTGCATGGTCAATGTCCAGCCAAGGAGATGTCATACATCGCCACACCCCCTCACCCCTCCCCTCAAGAATTCAGGCATGCCTGAGGCAGTGATGGAAGGAAAGCAGTCTGTGGCTGGACCCACTTTATCTCCAGCATCCAGTTGTTTAGCTCCTCTACTCCGACCCATAGAGTCTCAATCTTTTACTAAACAATCACACACAAATCAAGTTGGACTAATAATAGTAAAGAACAATGGAGCCAGTTTATATACTGGAGCAGTGCTCCTCAAACTCTAGTGTGCACAAGGGTCCTGGGGATCTGCCTCAGTTGTCTGAGTAGGGCCCAAGGTTTATCTGTATAGGCTGTGAGTTTGGCTGGTGGGAGATGGGTCCACGCAGAAGCTGGAAAGGCCATGATGGACTATGAATGCTGAGGGTGTTGACAAAAACAGGAGAGAACAAGTAGGGCAGTACCCACTAAAAGCTGCAGCGGATCCAAAAGTCAACCTGAGTAGTTTTATCATCTTTGGTGAATTTTACCATCTTTGGTGATAAATCCCAAGTTTAAGAGACATGCAAGAAACTAAGGATGCCCAGTGGCTCCCTCGTCATCCAAATGGCAAGGGTGGAACTTCTGTTCTCAGGCCCCTGGACCTGGATCTACTCCTCCGAACATTCCTACCACATTCTCTCACTCCCATCACCCTAGCTACATGTACCTTCCCTCTGTTCCTGGGGTACCTATGCTTATTCCCCCTCAGGGTTCTGAATTGGCCTGAGAAGTTCTTCCCCATTCTTCTCAGGGCTGCTTCTCCTAAGCAATAGGACCTCAGCTTAAATGTCACCTCCTCAGAGACGCCCAGCCACACTGCTGTGTATTTGGGGGTTGTTTAATACAGTGGCACGCAATAAAACTTGTTAAATGGTTACACAAGAAAAGCTGTAAGCCACCCACCAGGAGCATAATCATGATCATGACTCCTTGATGGGGAGTGGGAGTGGTGATAAAGGACACACAACTAAGGTTCATAGTGGGTGTGAGATAGTACTGTGACAGGAACTCCAGGCTTTAGCAAATGGAGTTTTACCCCTGGGGAAAGAAGACTCAATGTTCTGCAGTGACCAGACACAGAGACCACAAGCAAGGCCATTCCCCACAGGAGGCAGCACTTGCAGGAGGTCAGTTACTATTCCTGGACACTGGGTTCAATCAAGTCCTTTGACATACACATAATATCCAGACACATAATATCCAGAAAGGTGCATGGCACTTAGAATATGTGAAGAATTTAAGTAATCAAAGAATATGAATGTCAGGTATACCCCTCTGTCTTGATTTTATTTTCAGTTTCACTTTTATAAGTGCACTAAGAGTCTGAACAGGCTGATCTTACAATAATTATGCCAGCATCTATTTTATTCAGCTTGTGTTCATGCTTACTTTTCCTGGGATGAGAGAACATTTCCAAAGCTGAAACATGCTCCTTGGTATTCAGAGAGCCCCTGCCCAGGATCAAACACACACTGATGGGTCTGTGCCCATAGACTCCCTATACCTTGAACATTCATTGTAGTTGTTCTCAAAGACCCAATTCCTTCTATGGGAATCTGAAAACACCAAGTATTGCCAAGTGAACAGGAAAGCCAGGCCTCTTTCAAGTTGGGCAATCCTGCTCCTGGAACACAGTCCAACAGAGGTGTAGTGCCAGCATCTACAGCAGAGACACAAAGGCCCAGGAGACCCTGTGGGGCACTGAGATGCCTGCCATCAGGGGACATACAGTACCTGTAGGTGATCCTCACTTCAGTTCCAGGCTCATCTCGCTCCCAGATCAAAGCAATGCTCTCCGGGGACTTCCAAACATGCTGATCCAAGCAGTTGACTGCACAGAAACACATTAACAAACATTAAACTTGGAGCTCTTGGAGTCAGAATCAGCGGAGGGTCTGGTGTGCTTTGACTTGCACTACTATCTGCTGAGGTGGATACTTCCATTTCCCTCACTAAAGGTGAGATTTCTATTTCCTTGCAAGGAGAATGGTGACTGTCAAAGCCTGTGAAAATAAGATAATAACTACACAAATATGATCTCACAGGTGCAGGGTGATCCCCTGTGAATGGTATAAAGCAGATACTTCACACCAGCAGTCCCAATCCCAGCCACACATTGGTGTTGTCTGGGTCACCCCAGAAACCCTGACCCAAATGACCCTGTAATTTTCAAGGTTTCTGGGTGGTTCTATTGCATAGCTAGGGCTGGGCACTATAACCTGAGACGTTGGAAAGTGTGTGTGTGTGTGTGTGTGTGTGTGTGTATGTGTGTGTGTGTGTGTATTCTTTCCCAAGGATATATATTCTCACCCAAGGGTATAATTATTAATTTTAGAGGAGAGAGAGAGAAAAACATTGATCAGTTGCCTACACTACAGTCCCCAACTGAGGACCAAACCCACAACCTAGGTATGTGCCCTGACTAGGGATTGAACTCGCAATATTTTGGTGTGCTGAATGATACTCCAACCAACTGAACCACTCAGCCAGGGCTGGAAAGAATATTTAATGCAAATAGGATGCCTCTGATCCAATACAACGTTCATGCACGGGGCTCTCGCAAGTGGTAGAGATGCACACTGTCCAGGTCAAGGAGCCACATCCCTTCTCAGGTATCCAGCCAACACCCTAAAACCAGCCTCTTTTCCAAGGAGTGTTGCAACAATGGGGAAATGTGATGCTGGTTTTCCAGAAGACTCTGCTCCCCTCCCCCTCCATTACCTAAGCTCTGGTCACTTGACTGCTCGTAAAAAGCAGAAGGTCAATTCTGCCAGTTTACTGTAAACCTGAAGATTACCAGGATCATGTTCATTTGCTGACATCCTGTTCAAAGTGAGCTTTTAGCTGTGGCTGTCAATGACGGCCTCCAAAGCCAGGCTTTCATTGCTCGCCTTTCCATCAATAGGGAAAATGACCACCACAAATATCTGTTGGGGGCAGCAGCTATCTGTCCATCTGGTCTTCAGGGTCACCCCAATGTCTAGGCATATAAATGTTTTTTTTTTCTTTTCAAGGCAGTTACTTATCTTCTTCAAATCAGTCTTCTCCTATGTAAATGGGAGCTACATTATCTATCATTTCTAACTCACAAGGCTATGCCAGAAACAAATGAAATACTGAATGTTAAAGTGCTGTTATATGAATATGAGGTACTATTACTAATTGATAAATACCATGCTATGAGTTAGAGACTTTTTTTAAAAGATTTGATTTATTTATTTTTAGACAGGGGAAGGGAGGGAGAAAGAAAAACATCAATGTATGGTTGCCTCTCTTGTGCTTCCTACTGGGGGACCTGGCCCACAACCCAGGCATGTGCCAACTAGGAATCAACCTTCGACCCTTTGGTTTGCAGGCCAGCACTCAATCCACTGAGCCACACCAGCCAGGGTGAGTTAGAGACTTTTAAATAGGATATAACCATTCTGACAAAATTTATGGGAGATACCAAAAGATTACGACATTTCTTTAATTCTTGAGAGGGTGCACTCACAAGAAAATATTTACATACTTTAGCTAGTGTGTGTGTGTGTGTGTGTGTGTGTGTGTGTGTGTGAATTACATTTTCCCCTCTTGGGTTATGTTATCTATTATTTATTCTTATAATAACATTTTCATTTCAATTTTCTGACTCTTAACAGGCATAAAAATTATATGACAAAAATATATAATAAAGATAAATGTCAAGAAAAAGTTACTATTTATTGACTCAGGAAAGTTCTTTGACTTATTAAACAAACACATGAGAAGAAATACCCAAAAACCAGAAGAGAGGAAAAGAAAGAAGAGAAACTGAGAAGGCACTTGAACCTAGATTTATATAATAAACCCAAAATCAATATGTGTATGTTTGTGTGTGTCTCAATATGTTCCGAAGTTGAGATATCAAGTTTTCACACTAAAACTTGGGATTTCTGACTTTTCTTGAACAAGCACAGCAGATGCAGACACACCCTACCCTGGGAACTGAGGTGATAGTCACACCTCAGCAGAGCGGGTCCTGTCCCCTCTCCAACTGCCTGGCCCTGGAGGGCCTGATTGATAGAACAGGAAGCATTGACCCTAAGCAGGTCATGACAAGCCTTGGAGTGCCCAGCTCTTTGATGCTGAGGACAGATACTAAGAAAGGGATGGAGGAGAAAAACGGAGTGAGTTAAAGCTGTGCCCTGAGCAGAAGAGTGTTGCTTCCATGTGTACATGAGTGTTCACTGGACCCTGGATCCTCCAGGCATTACTGGGGGACAGATATAAACTTTTGGTGCCACCCCAGAGCAGCCTTGAGAAAATTCCAGATGATAGGTGTGCACACTCTTATCTGAGAAGCCTGCTCCAAAACACCTTATTCCACCTTGAGTTGTACCTTCTGAGTCACCTTGGAAAAAGGCTGGCTGAAATACAGCTTAGGAAACAATCTATAGGTGGTCCAGTGACCCACCCAAGGCCTAGCCAAGAAGCAATAGGAAGGGCCTCAAAGCAAAGGGGCTCAAAGCAAAGATGAGTCCCTGCTGGGGCTCATCTATCCACATTGCCTGCTTCCATGGCAACTAGGGTGCCCACACACGACTGCCCAATTTTAAACATAGATCCTCAGTGGCCTGGAGCCCAGCAGGGCATCCTGTGCATGGTTTACACCAAACAGGAGGGCAGAAGTGCTGAAGGTGGACGGGAAAGACCTGCCCCAGGATGGACAGCACTCAGGATATGGCTGGGTAGAGAGCAAGACAGCCCTATGTCCATCTCTTCCTGGAGCTAACAAGTGGCAGGAATTTAGGCAGCTCAGCACTAAGCCCCAGGTGCAGTGTCCCTAGGTGCCTTCCTTGCATATGGGAGGTGCTGAACAAATGACCACTAAGGCCCTGAGTGATCTACCTCTCCCCATTGGCAGTGTCATTTTTGTTGAGCGCCTTCCTGCCTTGAGACCTTTGCATGGTTTCTCCCTGCCTGGGGCACACTGTACCACTCTCCCCACTGCTGTTCTCACCTGGTGCCCAACCCCCTGCAGGTCCCAACCTGCCCATTCTCACTCTCTCAGTGAACACTTTGCATCTCTTTGACCTTTAACTCACTCACCTGTGATGTTTGCACTTGCTGTCCCTCTGTGGGTAGGGACCAGATATCCTGTTCATGTTTGTGGCCAGATAGCCTATTCATACATGTGGCCTAATGCAGAGCAGAGAGCAGAAAGCAGAGAAGCACCATAGCTCTGGATGACGGACAGCCCATTTAAGTCCTTGAGCTAAAGGGCAACAATGAAATCTAAATGGCACTAGGTTGGCACCATGCCCCGGGGAGGGAACAGATCTCTTCCTGTCTTCGTGGCTTTGTTCCTCAAGAAGTTCTCTTGTTGGTCTAAATCAGCACTTCTAAATCTCCCAGGACTCCTAGAGGGCTTCTTAGTACACAGATTGTGAGCTCCCCAACCATCAGAAGTCTGAATGAGGAGGTCTGGATGGGCCTGAGCATTTCACCTCTGATAGATCCCAGTGATGCCGTTGCTACTGGTACAGGACCGTGCTCCCAGACAGGCATGCATGCACACATCTAAACACATTCTACTTTATACATATATTCCAGATTCCAGGGGGCTTTCTTTCCCTTATGGGGACTGGAGTGATCAAAAACACTTGCCAGCTCTTTAAGACATTGGGCCATGCCCTCACTAGATGGCAGCCTGAGTCACAGGTCAAATCCATCCTCCAGAGTCCAGCCATGTCCAAACACTCACTAAGCAGAAACAACACTCTTGTTATTTAATCTAAATTTCATTTTTCTAATCTGAAGTTGTGATGACAGTTTCTAGCTCTGGGAGTGACAGCAGGAATTAGTCGCCATTGGAGAGTTTCCTGTCACAGGGTCAGATTTTGTGGCCGTGTTCCCAAGGGAAGCACAGTTCACAGCTGCTATGGTTGACACTCAGATGACATGGACACTTATAGAAAGCACAGTGTGGGATTTGGGTTACAGTGGCCCTAAAACACCATGTATGTGTTAGCTTTTAACACATATGTATGGGTCCTGCTATTGCCTCAATTGCAGGGAGAAAAAGAAAAAAGGGAGAGAGCAAGGATAAAAGGCAGAAATTCTTATTCCTCCACATTAAAAAAAAAAGTCTCCACCCAGAGAACTGGGCAGTGGGACAAGAAAATTCCATTTACAAGCATTTCCAAGAAGAGTTGGGCAGGGCCCTAGGTGCAATTTAAGGCTCAGGTCAAACCCTACCTCCTAATTCAAGCTTTTAGTAATCTCTCCCTCTCCGTAGATCAGTGGCCCAGTTAATCTGCCTGGAGGTCTCATTCTGGGACACAATGCTGGCTCTGTTAAACTTTCTACAGTCTGGGTCATAAGATTGCTAAGAATAGGAACCATGTCCCTTAAGATTCACATAGCATAGGTGTGGGTTGGGAAGTGACATCATAATTCTTCCCTTAACAACTATAAATGCCTTGAGCAAGTTACCCTAGTATGGATTTGCTCATTTATCAATTTGTGATTCATCTCCTCATTAAAATGCAGACTCTGTGGCATTAGGGCATTTTCTGCACTGTTCATCATTGTACATGAACTGGAGCCTTTATTCCCACACCTGTACAATGTGACCACTTCACACTTCATACTGGTATCATGACAATGAGATGAGAAGAGGCTCCATCATGTTCACCTCAAGGCAGTTTAACATAGAGACTAGCACAACCCTGCAAATAGCTAATAAGCAAATGTCTGCTGATGGTTCATAGGTTTGGCATTTGTTTGTTTGTTTGTTTGTTTGTTTTTTAAGACTACAAGGACCTGGCTGGGTAACTCAGTTGGTTAGAGTATTGTCTGATGTGCCAAGGTTACAGGTTTGATCCCTGGTGGGGGTACACACAAGAATCAACCAATGAATGCATAAATAAGTGGAACAACAAATGGATGTTTCTCTCTAAATACATACATAAATAAACAAAATTTATAAAGACTATGAGAGGTTACCATTTCCATTATAAAGATGGCACACACTTGCATAGTAATTTTCAAGAAATAGCGTCAGTTGTTTAAATGCACAAATCTTCCTCCCCAACTCTAAGTAAACCCACATACAGAAATTCTACTTTAATCAAAAGAAACAAAGGAGTTTATATTCACAACAGAATTCCCAATGGATTTTCTTTAAATAAAAATCTTCCTGGCACAATTTAAGATATTTCATCAATCACAAAAATTATGTTTTCCAAATTTCCAGAAACACCTGATTTTTAAAAATTAATTAATTTTTTATTGTATTTTCTTTCCATTACCATTGCACATGCTTTATAAAGTAAGTCAGGCCTCTGACAACTACAGAGAATTCAGTCTCTTCTGGAGGAGTTCCTCTTAAGACTTGGGGTTACACTTTCCTTTAGAATTCCTTGAAAAACCTTAGATAAGTTACTTCAATCACTGAGAAATAAGCACAGGAGTATAGCATCTTATGATTGACAGTGTATTTGCCTTCTAAATTACTGGAAGCATGTCATAAAGAAGAGAAAGGTATACAGCAAAAGGGTTCCCATTGCTGCAACTAATGTTTCAAAAAGCATCCAGAAATCTCTGTGTTCAATGATTGGTTAAAAATTATTACTCTACACCCTTGCTTGAGAGTTAGAATACATGCACTTTTTTAAAAATCAGACTCATAATCCAGTGTTTAGAAAATAGAGTGTAGTTGTATGTTTGAAATCAACACATGTTGTTACCTTCCGGTTCTGCATTTGCAACTTCCTGACATCTTGAGTTTATATACCACAGAGCAAAACATCTGTTGAGCCATACTGAGGACAAAGCCAAATTTCAAAAACTGGAAAGAATCTTTTTTTTAGATATTGGCTTTCCAAAGAACCTTCTGTAAAGCAGTTTTATATAAAGGTAATAGAAGAAAGACACTGAATGCAGTGGTGACTATCTTTATGCCCAGGAGGTCTTCTGACACCATGACTCACCTGGTGACCTAGCTACCAACCCAGAGCTCCAGATGGTCTTTGAGCCCTGTTGGCCACCTGCATACCCTCTTGACCTGTTTCCTGCCTATCCCAGACTGATCAGACACAAGCCCATGTGGTCATGTTAAGAGGAAACACAGCATTCTCAGCAGCACTGCTGAAGACCAGGCTCAAAGTCATAGTCCTCCAGACACCCCCATCTCCCTACCCCTACAACATTCATTAATAAATAACAAAGACCAGTGATTGGGCATGAATAACACACTAAAGACTGTGAAAAGAACCCTGACCAGGTAGCTCGGTTGGTTAGAGCACCCACCGTCCCATCCCCAATACATCAAGGATGTGGGTTCAATCCCTGGTCCTGCCAGGGCTCATATAAGGATCAACCAATGAATACGTAAATAAGTGGAACATCAAAATCAATGTTTCTCTATCTCTCTCGCCTCTCCTTTCTCTTACTTAAATCAATAAATTAAAAATTTATATAAAAATGGATTATGCGGTGAGCTTTATTAAGTATTTTCTCATTTATTGCTAACAACATCCCTAGGATTCCCCAGGCCATCCGCTGCTGATCCAAAGAAACCTAGCAGCTTCTGCTGTGGTGTCTGTGACCTCTGGTTGACATTCATTGAGTCATTGCCAAGCTGTGAGAGGCCCTGTGAAGGTGCTTTGGGACAGAGTTCCAGCTGAATCCAGCCTGAATCATCCTGGTCAAGGTCCCAGACTTGTAACAACAGCCCCAGACACAGACTAGTGGGGAGCAGAAGCAAGTCACGCCCACAGGGCCCTGTCCAAAGTCCTGACCCACAGAACTATGAGAGTAATACAACACTTGGGGGTGGTTTGATATGCAATAGTAGCAACTAGAACTGAATTTAGACTGTCCTATTTGTACAAACAAGGAAACCAATGCAAAGAACAGTAAAGGGAAAGCAAGGATTCAGACTTAGATGAAATTCTCAACACACCAAGAACCATGAAGCTGTACTATGCCTATCTGCCATTTCTGTTTGTTTATTAGAGTCATTGCCAGGACACTAATCCCAATTCTACCCATTTAAAAGTGTCTCTGTCTGCTCTAGGTTAGGGCATACAGGTCAATGGTTATCAACCTTGTATGTGCCTCAGGAGCACCTGGAGAGATTGAAAACACAGATTGCAGAGCCCCACCCTCAGAATTTCTGGTTGTGGTGGGTCTAGGATGGGGCCTGAGAACTTGTATTTCTAATAAAGTTCCTAGGTGATGCTGATGCTGCTGGTATGGGGACCAGAGTTTGAGAACTACTGGTACAGATTTTCCTGAAAGGATAATGGGGGTTTCAAATATGATACTCTTTTGGAATAAGTCATCATCATACTATGACAGACAGATCAGTCCAAAACACACCCGCCATTCCATAACATTCTTGGGGGCTCCTAGGGCAGCTATGGCCAGGTTTGGCCTTTTTTTCATATCATCACTTCTGTGGTTTGCAGACACTGGAAAAGGGCAGAGACATTTCTTTCTTTCTTTTTTTAAAATATATTGTATTGAGACTTCCAGCCAAGATGGAGGTGTAGGTGGACATGCTGTGCCTCCTGGCACAACCAAAATTAAGGACAACAAAGATTTAGAAACAAGAAAACAACAGAACTAATAGAAAATTGAACTGTACAGAAGTCCAGACCGGTAAGAGGGGCGGAGTTGCAGCAGGAAAAAGTGGAGGTTGGTGGAACTAGCACGCAGGCAGCGGTTGGTAGATACAAGGTGTACAGGTGGCGGATAGAGGACCCTGGGCACTGGGTGGTGGCGGGCAGCCCCAGTGGGGCTGCGCAGGGTGGTTGGCTGACCAGGCGGTCCCACATTCAGGAGCAGACAATCCAGGAGAGAATGTAGAGCAGGACAGACCTTGCAACCCAGGGCCCCAGCACCAGGAAATAAAACCTTACAACACCGATTGAAAACAGTTGTGGGTTTTTTCTTTGTTTTTTTTTTAAGATTTTTATTCATTTATCTTTAGAGGGGAAGGGTAGGAGAAAGGGAGAGGGAGAGAAATATCAATGTAGGGTTGTCTCTCGTGTGTCCCCTGCTGGGAACTAGCCTGCAACCCAGGCATGTGCCCTGACTGGGAATCGAACCGCGATCCTCTGGTTCGCAGGCCCGCGCTCAATCCACAGTTGTGGGGGTTGAGGTGTTAGGAGAGACTCCCAGACTCACAGGAGAGTTCGTTGGAGAGACCCATGGGGTCCTGGAGCATACAAAAGCCCACCCACATGGAAATCAGCACCAGAAGGGCCCAATTTGCTTGGGGGAAGTGGCAGAAGGGACTGAAATCGGGGAGAGAGCGGAGCAAGCGCCATTGTTCCCTCTGGAACCCCACCCCCACATACAGCATCGCAACCCAGCTACTGGGTTGCCCCCCCCTGCCTCGGGAACATCTAAGGCTCTGCCTCTCACTAACAGGCGCAACCAGACCAAAACAAACAAACAAACAACAACAACAACAACAAAGCAAAAATGGCTCAAACGGGAGAACAGATCAAAGCTCCAGAGACAATTCACCTAAGCGACCAAGAGATAGCCAACCTATCAGATGCACAATTCAAAGCACTGGTGATTAGGAAGCTCACAGAATTGGTTGATTTTAGTCCCAAATTAGATGAACAAACAAAGGCTACAATAAGTGAAATGAAGAAAACACACAGGGAACTAATAGTGATGGGAGGAAAACTGGGACTCAAATCAATGGAGTGGACCAGAAAAAAGAAAAAAACATCCAATTAGAAAAGAATGAAGAAACAAGAATTCAAAAAAATGAGGAGAGGCTTAGGAACCTCTAGGACATCTTTAAACGTGCCAACATCCAAATTATGGGGGTACCAGAAGGGGAAGAAGCAGAGCAACAAAGTGGAAAACTTATTTGAACAAACAATAAAGGAGAACTTCCCCAATCTGGAAAAGGAAATAGACTTCCAGGAAGTCCAGGAAGCTCAGAGAGTCCCAAAGAAGTTGGACCCAAGGAGGAACACACCAAGGCACATCATAATTACATTAGCCAAGATTAAAATGAAGGAGAGAATTCTAGAAGCAGCAAGGGATAAGGGGACAGTCACCTACAAAGGAGTTCCCATCAGACTGTCAGCTGATTTCTCAAAAGAGACCTTCCAGGCAAGAAGGGGCTGGAAAGAAGTATTCCAAGTCATGAAAGTCAAGGACCTCCATCCAAGATTGCTCTATCCAGTGACGCTTTCATTTGGAATTGAAGGGAAGATAAAGCGCATCTCAGATAAGGTCAAGTTGAAGGAGTTCATCATCACCAAGCCCTTATTATATGACATGTTAAAGGGACTTATCTAAGAAAAAGAAGATAAAAAATATGACAGTAAAATGAAAGCAAACTCACAGATATTAACAACCACACCTAAAACAAAAGCAAACTAAGCCAACAGCTAAGACAGGAACAGAAACACAGAAATGGAGATCACATGGAGGGTTAGCAACAGGGGAGTGGGAGGAGGAGAGAGGAGGAAAAGGTACAGAGAATAAGTAGCACAGACGGTGGGTAGAAAATAGACAGGGGAGGACAAGGATAGTATGGGAAATGTAGAAGCCAAAGAACTTATGACACATGAACATGAACTAAAGGGGGGGAATATGGGTGGGAGGGGGTGTGCAGGGTGGAGGAGAAATGGGACAACTGTCCTAGCATAATCAATAAAATATATATCTATTTTTTTGTTTTTTAATATATATTTTTATTTTTTAATATATTTTTTATTTTTAATGTATTTTTTATTTTTTTAAATATATATTTTTATTTTTTAATTTTTTTTTATTTTTTAAAATATATTGTATTTAAATATATTTAAAAAAATAGGAATGCCTTCTCAGGGGGTTCAAGATGGCGGCATGGTAGGAGGACGCAGATTGTCCTTCCTCCTGCACATGGGAGAAAAACCTAACTGATCTACAGAGGAACAGAGCAGATAGCCAACAATACCACAGTATATATGAAAATAGGAGATCAAAATCTGTAGCAGACATTGGAAAACTAGACGTGGCAGCCGAGCAACCGGAGGTGGCCCTGAGACGGGACAGAGGCGACCCGGCGACCGGAGGCAGCTCTGCAAACGACCGGAGGCGGCCGCGAGACCGGAGGCGGCTCTGCAAACGACCGGAGGCGGCCGCGAGACCGGAGGGGCCTCTGCAACCGACCGGAGGCGGCCGCATGACCGGAGGGGGCTCTGCAACCAGGTTGGAAGCAGCCCTGTGGCCAGAGGCTACCCTGCAACTGGAGAAGGGGACTCTGGAAGACCCGGAGCTCACATCTGTGATCCTGGGGTGAGTGCGCGCACCTTGGGAAACTCTCGGAGCCCACACCCGTAGTCTCAGGCGGGCGCCTGCGCCCTGTAGGAGACCCGGAGCTCACAGCAATAGGCTCGGGGAGGGATGGATCTGTAAGAGATTCCAGCTGAAACCCATAAACTCTGGAAAGCTCGCCCCCTGCAGGAGGCTCAGAAATCACACCCAAGGCCCTGCATGGAGAGTACGCCATTAGCCCTGGGGACAGTGCTGGGCTGGCACTGAGGACAGTAGCCCAAAGCTGACTGAGTGAGGAACAGGGAGAAAAGCGGTACGAGTCGCCTCGCAGCCTGATACAGCCAGCAAGTCTAGAAAATCCAGTTTGGCCTGTGTAAAAATAGCAAGAGATTTTTTTTTTCTTATTATTCTTTTTTTTTGGGGGGGGTGTTTTGTTTCATTTTGTTTTGTGGGGTTTTTTTTGATAGTTGTTTTTTGTCTGTTTAGTTGGGTTTTTTGTTTGTTTGTTTGTTTTGGTTTGTTTTTCGTTTTTGTGGGGTTCTTTTTGTTTTGTTTTGATTATATATATTTTTATTTTTTTATTACTTTTACCTTTTTTATCCCTCAATTCCTTTTGCTTCTCTTTACTTCTTTCTGGCTTTATTCCTTCTTCCTTTCTTTCCAATTCTATCTCTCCTTCCCTCCTCTTTTTTTTTCTTTTTTCTCTCTCTTCTTTTTTCGCTTTATTCTTTTCTCTTTTTGAATACCCACGAGTGAGGCAAAGAAATCCTAGAACTGTGAAAAAACCAGAGTTGGACCAAAAGAGGGGGTATTCCCACAGCTGAGACAGTGGAAGCTGTGAACACCAGGATACCTGAAGAAGACTATAACACTGAATCTCACAGGTATTCCACCACAGAAGTTCACACCATACACGCAGGTAGCCAGAACAGATCAACTTAAGAAGCAGAGGTTTACAAGAAGAGTCTCACCAACAATGAGAAGACAAAGAAACAATCCCCAAATGAAAGAAAAGGTGGAAGCCCCAGAAAGAATGCTAAATGGAACAGAGGCAACTCAACTATCAGATAAGGAGTTCAAAGAAATGGTTGTCAGGAAGCTCCATGAGCTCTCAATAAGATACCAGAAACTACAGGGAAGCTACGATGAACTCACTGCAAACTATATCAACATGAAAAAGGAAACAGAAACTATCAAAAAGGGCCAAGAGGAAATGAAGAATACAATTTCTGAGCTGAAGAACACAGTAGAAGGAATGAAAAGCAGAATCGATGCAGCAGAGGATCGAATCAGTGAGTTGGAGGACAAAGTAGAAAAAAGCAGCCAGAAAGAGCAAGAAAAGGAAAAGAGGCTCACAAAGAATGAAGAGGAATTAAGAGAAATGCAAGACAACATGAAACGTAATAATATCCGTATAATAGGAATACCAGAAGGAGAAGAAGAAGAGCAAGGGATAGAAAACCTATTTGAAAAAGTAATGAGGGAAAACTTCCCTACTTTGATGAGAGAAAAAGTCACACAAATCCAGGAAACACAGAGAGTCCCAATCAAGAGGAACCCAAACAGGCCCACTTCAAGACACATCATCATTGAAATGGCAAAATTCCAAGACAAAGACAGAATCTTCAAGGCAGCAAGGGAGAAAAAGGAAGTAACATACAAGGGAGCCCCGATAAGGTTAGCAGCTGACTGGAAACGCTCCAAGCCAGAAGACAATGGCAAGAAATATTCCAAGTAATGAGAAACAAAGGCCTACAACCAAGACTACTTTATCCAGCAAGGATTTCAATCAAGATAGAAGGACAAATAAGGAGCTTCCCAGACAAAAGAAGTCTAAAAGAATACACCTCTACCAAACCAGTACTGCAAGAGATACTAAAGGGACTGCTTTAAGGAAAGAAAGGCAAAGAGAGAGAGAGGAACACAGGTATGAAAATGGCAATGAATCAGTACCTATCAATAGTAACCTTAAATGTAAATGGATTAAATGCTCCAATCAAAAGACATAGAGTAGCTGACTGGATAAGAAAGCATGACCCACACATACGCTTGCTACAAGAGACCCACCTCAGGACAAAAGACGTACACAGAATTAAAGTGAAAGGCTGGAAACAAATTTTCCAAGCAAATGGACAGGAAAAAAAGGCCGGGGTAGCAATACTCATATCAGACAAAATAGACTTCAAAAGAAGAGCTATAAAGAGAGACCCAGAAGGTCACTTCATAACACTCAAGGGAAGAATCCACCAAGAAGACATAAACATTGTAAATATATATGCACCCAACATAGGAGCACCTAAATACATCAAGAAAATCTTAGAGGACTTCAAGAAAGATATTGACAGCAACACAATTATAGTAGGAGTTTTTAACACCCCACTGTCAAAAATGGACAGATCTTCCAAACAAATTATCAACAAAGATATTGTGGCATTGAGCAGTACTCTAGATGAATTGGACTTAGCTATATATATAGGGCCCTCCATCCCAAAGAAACTAAATACACATTTTTTTCAAACGCACATGGAACATTTTCAAAGATAGACCACATGATAGGACACAAAACAAGCCTCAGCAAATTCAAGAAAATTGATATCATACCAAGCATTTTCTCCGACCACAAGGGACTAAAATTAGAAACTGACTTGATGGGGAAAATCCCCAAATCATCAAAATCATGGAGATTGAATAGCATGCTATTAAACAATGAATGGGTAAAGAATGAAATTAAGGAGGAAATCAAAAAGTTTCTGGAAACAAATGAAAATGAACTTACAACAACCCAAAACTTATGGGACACAATGAAGGCAGTCCTCAGAGGGAAGTTCATAGCAATACAGGCCTACCTAAAGAAGACAGAAACATTTCTAACAAACGACTTAACCCTATGCCTACAAGAACTCGAGGAACAACAACAAAGACAGCCAAAGGCAAGTAGAAGGAAGGAAATAACCAAGATCAGAGCAGAATTAAATGACATGGAGACTAAAAGCACAATCCTAAGGATCAATGAATCCAGGAGCTGGTTCTTTGAAAAGATAAACAAAATCGACAAGCCTTTAAGCAGGCTCATCAAGAAAAAAAAAGAGAGGACTCAAATAAACACAATCAGAAATGAAAGAGGAGAGATTACGACTGACACCACAGAAATAGAAAGGATTGTAAGAAATTACTATGAAGAACTGTATGCCAAGAAATTTGAAAACCTAGGTGAAATGGACAAGTTTCTAGAAAAATATAACCTTCCAAAACTCAATGAAAAAGAAACAGAAAGCCTGAAGAGACCAATAACAGCTGATGAAATTGAATCAGTAATCAAAACACTCCCGGCACACAAAAGCCCTGGACCACATGGTTTCACAGGAGAATTCTACAAAACATTTAAGGAAGAGCTAACCCCTATCCTTCACAGACTATTCCAAAAAATCCAAAATGATGGAAGACTCCCAAACTCTTTTTATGAAGCCAGCATCATCCTAATCCCAAAACCAGATAAAGACACAACAAAGAAAGAAAACTTCAGGCCAATATCACTGATGAATGTAGACGCTAAAATCCTCAACAAAATATTGGCAAACCGCATCCAACAATACATTAAAAAGATCATACACCATGACCAAGTGGGATTCATCCCAGGGATGCAAGGATGGTTCAACATTCGCAAATCAATAAATGTAATACATCACATAAACAAAAGCAAAGACAAAAATCACATGATTGTATCAGTAGATGCAGAAAAAGCTTTTGATAAAGTACAACACCCATTTATGATAAAAACACTCAGCAAAGTGGGAATAGAGGGAGCATTCCTCAACACAATAAAAGCCATATATGAGAGACCTACAGCCAACATCATACTCAATGGGCAAAAACTGAAATCTTTCCCACTAAGATCAGGAACAAGACAAGGCTGTCCACTTTCACCACTTCTATTCAATATAGTATTGGAAGTTTTAGCCACAGCAATTAGACAAGAAAAGGAAATAAAAGGCATCCTGTTGGGGACCAAGAGGCCTGTGAGGGGTCGAGGATAGGGTCCTGCACCGCAGGTGTGGTGGCTAGGCCTGGTTTCCGGCCTTGGGGCTATCTTGGTCTCTGACTGTTCTCATAACATTGGCCTGCGCATCATGTACACAGTAGCAATGCTAGCCTGAGAACTCCCCGACCTTGAGGGAGTAGATAATCTCATGCCAGAAAGCTTCTCCTTTGTTTGCTATGCACTCATGATTGTACTTAAGCCTGAAGACCGCGCAATAAACTTGCCTTATGCCAGCAGAGCATTTGGTCCTCTCCTATATTCAGTCCCTCGCCCAGCCTCACGACCACCCTTGCTGCAGCGGGCTGCGGCAGAGTGGCGCCCGAACAGGGACCAAGAAGAGTCCAGAACAGGGACCAAGAAGAGTCTGAAATCGTGAGGATTTGGGATCCCGAGAGGACCGCTGCTACGGGGGCCCGGTAAGTTAAAAAAGTAAAAGTAGCAGGGAGCAGGGCAGGAGAGTAAAATAATGGGAAATTCCCACTCTTCCGAAAGGGAGCTGTTTGAACAAGTATTGTGCACCCTATTAAGGGGACGAGGTGTCATGACCTCAAAGAGACAAATTCATCATTTTGTAGATTTTATCCAACAAGTATGCCCTTGGTTCCCTGAGGAGGGAACCATAAATATTGAAACTTGGAAGAAGATTGGGGAGCAGATTCGAGAGCATTATCGAGCTCATGGTCCTGAAAAGACTCCCATTGATGCCTTTTCCCTATGGTCCCTAGTGAAGGATTGTTTGAAAGGGGACTCTGAACTAGATAAATGGGAAAACGGGACTAGAGGCAGTCTCACGCTGCGGGCTACTCGCTCTGCAGAGGATTTGTTTAACAACCCCCCGCCTCTGCCACCTGCACCTCCGCCGCCGTTAGAGCCTCCGCAGTACGAGCAACCAGATGTTAAGCCTGAGAATTTTGAATCTAGAGATCCAGACCCTGCGGAGGTCAATTGGGAAGATCTAGAGGAACAGGCGGCGGCAGCTTTTGATCGCTCTCATGGAGCGTTTGTTGCCACTGAGATGAAAGAAACTAAGAAAGATAAGTCAGAGCCAGCTGTGCTCTTTAAGGACCTTCTGCAGTTGTTACACTCCCTTCAGGAGCAGGCTCAGGGTTCTGGGAAAATTGTTGCAAATAGAGAGCGGACCTCTGTTTCTGAGGATCCTATGTTTCCCAGAGATCCCACCTCTCCGTTAATAGCTCAAGTGGGGTTTCGCCCACATCCCCCCCGGGAGGATGCTGTAGCGTCGCCTTTGCAGATTGCGCTGCGGTGCACGCTCCGTGATGGGGAGTCAATAGATGGCTTCTCCCCCGAGAGACAGATTTTCCCTGTCCTTCAGAGGCAGAATGATCAAGGCCAACAGTGGCGAGATTATGAGCCTATTCCTTACAAGACCTTGAAGGAGTTAAAATTAGCCTGTGCCCAGTATGGGGCTACAGCCCCCTTTACTATCGCTACCATGGAAACTGTTGCAAGCCTTGCTCTTCCCCCGCAAGACTGGAAAACTATGTGTAAGGCAGTGCTAACTGGGGGTGATTATTTGTTATGGCTTGCTGAATATCACGAGAGCTGTGAGCAACAGGCAAGGTCTGAAGCTGCTCGCAGACTTGGAATAACATGTGAGCAATTGGCAGGAACAGGGAGCCCGGATAGCTCAGTCGGCAGAGCATCAGACTTTTAATCTGAGGGTCCAGGGTTCAAGTCCCTGTTCGACCCTCAAGGACAAGGAGTCATCGAACGAGTGTACCTTTCCCTCAAACAACTATTTGCTAAACTGAAAGGGGGGAGATGGTATAGCAAAACTGCTTGTATTTCATTTTTTATTTGTTTTGCAAAATTGCTTGTATCTCATTCTTTATTTGTTTTAAATTTTTTAACCATGGATTCGGAAGGGCGCTTCTCGGCATGGGCCTGACCCGGTACTAGTTTGGGGCCGAGGGCATGTTTGTGTTTTTCCCACAGACGCTGAGTACCCACGGTGGTTGCCCGAGAGGTGTGTCTGCCATGCCCATGTCACTGAGGAACCGGAACACCCATCCTCGGAGAACCCAGAGGAGACTCCAGCAGTTGGCGCTGATCTTGAGCCTCCTGTGGATACTGAAAACTCAAGTGAAGGCTGAAGAATATGGACAAGGAATAATCGGACCTATCAGACTATGCTTTGGAAGGCAGTCGCCTCCCTTCAATATGTCACCGTAGCCAAGAGACAGGTAGCTTGGATGCATATAGGGACACAGGACGCTATCTCTGTGGACGGAAGCCAGAAAAATGTATCTGTCATAGCTTGTGTACCTGACCCCTTCGCGTTTGTTGCAGGGGATCTGCGGCTTGTCCAGAATGCCATGTATAATCTTACCTGTCACGATTGTATTTTAACTAACTGTCTTAATTCCTCCTTGAATGTAAGCTCTTTTGCTATTGTTAAACAACCCGCTTTTTCTTTTGTTCCTGTTAATCTCACTGTTCCTTGGTTCAATGATCCTGGTTATGCTGTCATTCGAGCGGCTAATGAAATCATACTAGCTCGCTCCAAACGCTTTGTTGGGATGCTGATTGCAGGAATAACTGCCCTTGTAGCTCTTATAGCTACTGCCGCCACAGCCACCATTGCCCTAACAGAAGGAATTCAAACGGCAGAATTTGTTAATGAATTGTCTCATAATGTTTCTGTGACTTTTCAGACTCAAGAGGACTGGGATCAGAAAATAGAGCAAAAACTGAATGCCCTCTACGATATGGTCAGAGTCGTAGGGGAGGAATTGAATTCTTTGGAAGTTCAGTCCTCATTGAAGTGTCATGCTATGTTTTCTCACATTTGTGTAACCCCCTTTCCTTATAACTCTACCACCTTCCCTTGGGATAAGATACGTAATCATTTATTAGGTATTTGGCATAACTGCAATACTTCTTTAGACCTTGCTGCCCTGCACAAGGAAATCCGAGATTTGGCAGAAGCACCCCCTATAGATATAGATATTGCTCGGGATGCTCAAAACTTTCTGTCGGCCTTAGCTAAGCGGTTCCCTACCTTTACTTAGCTCATGTATAATTGGATTGGTGTTGGAATCTTTGTACTTTTGTTCCTCTTGTTAATACCCTGTATTTTCCGAGTGTTTGTAAGCCAAATCAACGGCTTGTACGTAGATCTAAAACGGCAAAGATTGGATATGAGCAAAAATGAAGTTCCACTGTATTGTATAAAGTAAAAAAGGGGGATATGTTGGGGACCAAGAGGCCTGTGAGGGGTCGAGGATAGGGTCCTGCACCGCAGGTGTGGTGGCTGGGCCTGGTTTCCGGCCTTGGGGCTATCTTGGTCTCTGACTGTTCTCATAACATTGGCCTGCGCATCATGTACACAGTAGCAATGCTAGCCTGAGAACTCCCCGACCTTGAGGGAGTAGATAATCTCATGCCAGAAAGCTTCTCCTTTGTTTGCTATGCACTCATGATTGTACTTAAGCCTGAAGACCGCGCAATAAACTTGCCTTATGCCAGCAGAGCATTTGGTCCTCTCCTATATTCAGTCCCTCGCCCAGCCTCACGACCACCCTTGCTGCAGCGGGCTGCGGCAGCATCCAAATTGGAAAGGAGGAAACAAAACTATCATTGTTTGCAGATGACATGATAGTGTACATAGAAAATCCTATAGACTCGGCCAAAAAGCTGCTCGACGTAATAAATGAATTTGGCCAAATAGCTGGATACAAAGTCAATATCCAAAAATCAAAGGCATTTTTGTATACCAACAGTGAAACAGCAGAAGCAGAAATCAAGAAAAAAATCCCATTCGATATAGCAAAAAGAAAAATAAAATACCTAGGAATAAACCTAACCAAAAGACCTGTATGCAGAAAACTACACAACACTGAAGAAAGAAATCAAGGAAGACACAAACAAATGGAAGCATATACCATGTTCATGGATTGGAAGAATTAATATTATCAAAATGTCCATATTACCCAAAGCAATTTACAGATTCAATGCAATACCTATTAAAGTTCCAATGCCATATTTCACAGACATAGAACAAACACTTCAAAAATTTATATGGAATCATAAACGACCCCGGATAGCAGCAGCAATTTTGAGAACGAAGAGCAAAGTAGGAGGGATCACAATACCTGATACCAAACTGTATTACAAAGCCACTGTAATCAAAACAGCCTGGTACTGGCACAAGAACAGACACGTGGACCAGTGGAATAGAACAGAGAGTCCAGAAATAAACCCAAGTCTCTACAGTCAAGTAATATTCGACAAAGGGGGCAGCAACATAAAATGGAGCAAAAATAGCCTCTTCAATAAGTGGTGCTGGGAGAACTGGACAGCTACATGCAAAAAAATGAAACTCGAACACCAACTTACACCATACACAAAAATCAATTCAAGGTGGATAAAAGATTTAAATATAAGCCATGACACCGTTAAAATTCTAGAGGATAATATAGGCAGGAAAATCTCAGATATTTCACGCAGCAATATTTTCACTGATACGTCCCCTAGAGCAAGGGACATAAAGGAAAGAATAAACAAATGGGATCTCATCAAAATAAAAAGCTTCTGCACAGCTAAAGAAAACAGTATTAAAATAAAAAGAGAACCAACTGTATGGGAAAACATATTTGGAAATGATACCTCAGACAAGGGATTAATCTCCAAAATATATAAAGAACTTACAAGACTCTACTCTAAGAAGACAAGCAACCCAATTAAAAAATGGGCAAAGGATTTGAACAGACACTTCTCCAAGGAGGACATACAGAGGATCCAGAGACACATGAAAAGATGCTCGATATCGCTAGCTATCAGAGAGATGCAAATTAAAACTACAATGAGATACCACTTGACACCAGTCAGAATGGCCTTCATAAACAAAGCAACAAACAGCAAGTGTTAGAGAGGTTGTGGAGAAAAGGGGACCCTAGTGCACTGTTGGTGGGATTGCAGATTGGTACAACCACTATGGAAAACAGTATGCAATTTTCTAAGAAAACTAAAAATGGACATACCTTTTGACCCAGCAATTCCACTGCTTGGATTATATCCTAAGAACCCTGAAACACCAATCCAAAAGAATCTATGCACCCCTATGTTCATAGCAGCACAATTTACAATAGCCAAGTGATGGAAGCAACCTAGGTGCCCATCAGTTAATGAATGGATCGAAAAACTGTGGTACATTTACACAATGGAATTCTATGCAGCAGAAAGAAAGAAGGAGCTCCTACCCTTTGCGACAGCATGGAAGGAATTGGAGAGTATCATGCTAAGTGAAATAAGCCAGGCAGTGAAAGACAAATACCATATGATCTCACCTTTAACAGGAAGCTAATCAACAAAAGAAACAAGCAGGCATAATATAAACAAAGACACTGAATGTGAGAACAGTCTGACAGTGTCCAGAGTGGGAGTGGAGGGAATTTCAGGGAAAAGGGGAACAGTTTAGAGCAACAAGTATAAAGGACTCATGGACAAAAACTATGGGGGGTGGAAATGGGAGGAAGGTGGGGAGGGCTGGGTTGGTGGGCTGGGGCGGGGTAAAAGACAGAAAACTGTACAATATCAACAATTAAAAAATACTGATTTAAAAAAAAAATAAAGAAACTTTCAAGGAAAAAAAAAAAAAAAAGAATGCCTTCTCAGTGGTACCCAGACAAAAATTTTCCTACGGGTAAACTTTTATAAACTTCTCTAGTAACCTACTGATAACCATGCTATCAGGAGATTTTCCTTTAGATCTAACTTGAGTCTCTCACTGCATTTTATGTTGATTCTATGGCCGAATAAATACTATCCTCATTCAAAAAATAATAATAAAAAATAAAAAAATATTATAAAACAATAAAAAAACAGTGTCCTAGCATAATCATTAAAATATATATATCTATTTTAAAAAATTTTTTAAATATATCTTATTGATTATGCTAGGACAGTTGTCCCATTTCTCCCCCATCATTCCTCTCCACCCTGCACACCCCTCCCACCCACATTCCCCCCCTTTAGTTCATGTCCATGTTTCATAAGTTCTTTGGCTTCCACTTCTATTTCCTATACTATTCTTGCCCCACCTCCATCTATTTTCTACCTACCATTTGCGCTTATTCTCTGTACCTTTTCCCCCCTCTCTCCCCCTCCTACACCCCCTGCTGAGAACTATCATTTGATCTCCATTTCTGTGATTCTGTTCCTGTTCTAGTTATTTACTTAGTTTGTTTTAGTTTTTGATTTTGGGGGGTTCGGTGGTTGATAGTTGTGATTTTGTTGTCATTTTACTGTTCCTAGTTTTTGATATTCTTCTTTTTCTTAGATAAGTCCCTTTAACATTTCATATAATAAGGGCTTGGTGATGATGAACTCCTTGAACTCAACCTTATCTGAGAAGCACTTTATTTTCCCTTCCATTCTAAATAAAAGCTTTGCTGGACAGAGCAATCTTGGATGTAGGTCCTTGCCTTTCATGACTTCAAATACTTCTTTCCAGCCCCTTCTTGGGCAGATATATTTCTGAGATCAGAGGGTAGACATACACACACAATCGGGGTAAGAATGCTGCTGGAAAATTTTTTCCACAAGGCAGTTTCTGAAGCTCAATTCCTGGAGAAATAAATTTTTAAAAAGAAGCACTTCTGCTAGTCAACCACATATTGATCCTGACCAAGAGAGGCTCAAGAGGCCCTTCCTCCCTTCCTCATGAGGTCCATCCCCAGTGACTTATCTGGGATTGAGAGGCTACAAGTGTGCATGAGCCACCAAACCTGACCATTCATAGTGGTCTCAGGTCCTCCAGTCCCAGTCAGCTTGCATAGAAGGTGCACATTTTCTGCTCTGTACTTCAATCTGTTGCTCTCCTCCCTTCAAGGATACATGTCATCAAGTTGACAAACCTAACGGTTTGTTTTGTTTTGTTTTCCCACTAACTCAAGGACACTTGCTGCTGACTCAGTTTTAGAGAAAACACTTATCTAATAAGTGATTCATTTTGATTAAACCATCAAAGTAGTAAAAATATGAAAAAACATCTGGTCCAAAGTTCTTTCCTAAGTTTCTTTGTTTGAAAAATAATTGCAAGACACTACCTTGTCTTGCTACTTCTGAGTATAAATGAAAACTGCTACGACTTCTCGATCACCAATAAGTGTTGGGCCTGTTCCATACCTCCAGCACTCTGTCCTCACAATCAGCCTAGCAGGAGGGCTTACTGTTCCCAGTTTACAAATGAGAGTCAGGTTCAGAGAAGTAGTTACAGGCCCAGTAAATGGTGGAGTTGTGCAACATGCCAGATCCTACCTTCATGTTCAGGACTTGCTCAGGGCCTGGCCCTGCTATTAAGATCTGCAAGTTCTTCCCTGAAACACCTCTTAAACTCCAGGTAACTCAGTACCCCAGTCTCTCTGACCATGCAGCCCCCTGAGCAACCCACCTGGCTGTGAGTTCCCTACTCCAAAGGCTGCCTGCCCACACTCGCCTACTCTGCCTGGCTGGTTACTGCCTCCATTTCCTGGGCCTTCTCTCCTTGCTGCCTCGACACAGTCTACTCATGCCACCATGCAATTCCCAATTCCTAACAAAAATGTAGTAAATTCAATCTCAGCAGATACCAAAGGACTGAGTGGCTGGTGGAGCTGGTTTCTGGGATCTCAAGTAGAACCAAGTCTAAAACAAGCCTTGGGTCATTTTGGAGGGTGGGAAAGGGGTTGGGAAGGGTCCCTCCATTCCTTTCTTCCCTCGTTCAGGCGCTGCCTGGGAGCAAGGAGATTAAGTGATTCCAGCGCTGGCCTTGGGTTTCCTGCTCCCCCACTCCACTCCACAGCCCGGTTTGTTTACATATCTCCCCAGGCTAGTCGCTTGGCAGGCAGCTGGTAGCAACAGCCTGATGCTTTTAAGTTTTGCCTTCAGCCCCGAGGTCAGGAGTATGTTAATCCCGACTCCTGCGTGCCAGACACCCACCACCCCAGCCGGGCCCAGGTGTCTCCTGCTACTCCCCGCTGGCTTGCGCTCAGCGGGGCGGTGGAACCCTGAGGTTATTAAACTTGCGAGTCCGCCATTGGAGGAGGCAGCTGGGGCAAGGCCAGCAGCTGGGCTACCGGAGCTGACGCCGGGCCGGGTCTCCGCAGACGCCGGCTAGAGAGGGGAAAGTGGGATCAGGACTTGGGGTTGCAGTGGACAGGGAAACTGGAGCCTCTGGGGTCCGGAGGTGAAGGCCCACTGGCCAGCGATCAGCCCGGGACCGCTGCGCCAGCTAGGTTCTGTGAGTAGCCTCTGGACGCATGAGTGCGGGACGCCAAGGGTCCCCGCAGCCCACTCACCTGACACGTTTAGCTGGCCTCCCAGGAACCAGCCAATCTTGCCATTGCTGAAGTCACAGTCCCAGACTGTATGGTAGGGGGTGTCCCACACTAGCGAGTCTCGCGCCAGCTGCCCCCAGAAGGTGGCGGGCTGCCGGGCCGCCTGCTCTCTCTGCGTGCGATATGTGGCAGGGTGCGCGGTGTCTGCAGCGGCGGGTGTGCTGCCTGGGTGCCCGGAGGCAGCCCTGCGCGGCGAGGTCACTACACACACCGGCCACCGCAGCAGTCCCGCACGCCCTTGCAGGATGTCCAGGACCCGCCTGACACCACAGCTCAGACTGAGCACCGCCATCTCCCCCACGCCCCAAGGCCTCTGTCTCTACAGCCAGACTTCCAGGCGGGTTGGAAGGGGCAGGGGCAGCAGTGGCTCCAGGAGGGCCCCGCCCTGTCTCCGCCCTCCCGCCACTACCCACCCCTCAGGCCCTTTCTCTGCCTGAAGCTGCCTTCCGGAGCCCGCCTGTCCTCACCTCCTCTCTCACCGCCTTAGAGAAGAGGACCTCAAAGAAGGAAGAGCAGTTGCCTGGGGAGGGGTGCTGGGGAGTCATATAGAGCTTCCCGGGGTCCCGGGGACTCACCAGGGGTCCCGGCCCTGGCAGGGCTGCGGGTGGGGTTCCCCACATCTGTGTTATCGCCCTATAACACAGGGCGTTGGGTGTTGGGGCCGTTTTGGTTTCAGTTTGTGTTTCTTCAAGTTCCTTCAGCTGCGCCACGCAGCCAGCAATTAGAGACACATGCATCCAGGACGCAGACTGGCTCAGCGAGCGCTCTTGGTCTTCCGGGTCCGAGGGAAGGAGCCCTCACAGAACAGAAGTGACTGATGCAGCGAAGTGCACAGGTGGGTGCGAGGACCAAAGTTAGTTCAGTATGCATTTGATGCTGAAGTGAAAATATTAATCCCTTTGTGTGCCCTTGAGAGAGAATACCTCATCTGCTAGGCCGGTCTGTACCTCCTAAAACACATATGCAGGTAAGCCCCCTGTAGGCTAAATGGGCAGATCTGGGGCCCAAGGGCAAGGAGGCTGTGGTGACCTGGGATCTAATGCTTTTATCAGCCACCTGTCACAGCCCAAATGGAGTCTTCTCCCGAGGGAAGGAAGTTATGGGAAAGGGAGAAAGTAACAGACAAGCAATTGCTCCACTAAGGTACACCGGTTTGGAACTGAGTAACTTTGGAAGTTTTCACCAATTGCTCCAGCTTCTGTGGCCTGGGACCAAACCCTGTATATTCTAGCTTTGTGACATTGGGCAAGTTCCTATATTTCTCCATACCTTATTTTACTTTTACAGAAAAATGGAAGTAATATCTCCCCCCCCCCCATTGTAGTAAAGAATAAATGACATTGTCTCTGAAGCATCAAGCTCAATAAGAATCCCCAGTCTGAGGTGCATTGGAGGAGACTATTCAACACAAACAGATGAATTGTGATACAGCACAGCTATAGAATAGCAGCACCTCTCCAGCTAGACAGCTCTGCCCACTCTCCAGAGAAACATCTTTGGTGTTTCAGCTCGAGGAAAAAGAAGTCTTGAGGTGAAAAGCAAAAGTACACTCCCAGAGCCCAAGGAAGGCTGACTTACGTAGACAGAAGTCCCCTCATCAGGTCCCTGATTGGTCCATCCTCATACAAATGAGGACTCCAAATCCTCCCAATTTGGTTGGCCCAAAAGGCACTATCCTAATTGGTCAGAATGGAGCCTCTGTGATTGGTCAGTGAAGACGCTGCCAGGGATATAGCCTGCAGCTCCAATTGGAAAGGGAAAGTCTCAGTCCTATTAGTTGAAATAGGATTCCAAAAACTCTTGTATAAAGGCTGGCTCAGATGGCAGGAAGACAGTGCAGGCTTCTCCCTGAAGTGTCATTTGCATGAGAGGCCCCTGCATGGAAATAACTGCTAGGCTCGGTGTTTGTTTGAACCCAGTTAGCCACCAGGAGCCTCTCTTAATAGGCATCTTTCTCAGGGTTCACACCTGGAATCAGCACGTAGGGAGCTTAATAGTGGAGGCAGTGTTTCTATTGTCAAGCCAGAAAGGATAGAAGGGAACTCACAGAAACTTGCCTCCACCAGGTTCTTAAACATTTCAACACCCAAGAATAAATACATAATAAAGAAGGTAAGCATGTGGAAAAGGGGGTTTTTGAAAATTGGTTTGCTGAGCTCTTTGGGTTTGGGAAAGATTCCACCCTCTTAGTGAGATCTGAAGAGGGAAAGTCCCTGCCACTCCAAGGAGCTTCTGCTGCCAATTAGCCCCAGGCCATGTTGAATACCTGCTTCCTGCCAGAGAAAAGAGGACTTTGAGGCTGGAGAACCAGTGATAAAACCTAGCTCTAGACCTGTGCCCAGCACCTGACCTGCACTTTTAACTGAGTTTAAAAATTATTTAGTGCGCCCTGGCTGGTATAGCTCAGTGGATTGAGCGCGGGCCTGTGAATCAGAGGATCGCGGTTCGATTCCCAGTCAGGGTACATGCCTGGGTTGCAGGCCAGCTCCCAGCAGGGGACACACAAGAGGCAACCCTACATTGATATTTCTCTCCCTCTCCCTCTCTTCTACCCTTCCCCTCTAAAGATAAATAAATAAATAAAATCTTTAAAAAATAATACAAGAAAATTAAAAAAAAATTATTTAGTGCTATGAACTGTTGCCCACAATTAACCCTTAGTGGAACAAATGAGGAGACAGACCAAATGAATCAGTAGACTTACTAAAGAGCACCTGCCTGATGGGGTAGCAGCACCAACACCCAGCATCTCTTACTCCTCCCATTCAATATCAAATTACCACTTTGCAGAGTCCTCATTTTAAATGAAATATACAAAATTGTAAATAGAGAAATGCCATAATTGTAGTAGGGTGTCCCAAAGATGGCCACCAATATTGCATCCCCTTGTGTAAATGTGTGAGAGGTGCACTCCAAGAGGAGGAGGAGCCTGATCCCCCTTTGAATCTGGCCTGTTTGATTTTTCTAAAAGAATGTGATGACAGTGCTCCTCTGACAACCCCAGGTTTGGGCCTTGTGAAGCCACAGCTACAGCCCCTGCTATCTCGGAATTCAGCTGCCATGCTGTAAGGGAGTGGGGGTAGCTTTCAAGAGGAAGAGACCCTATGGAGAGAAAAACAATGAAAAATGTATAGAATTGACTCTTCTTTAAAATAAAGAACTACATAGCTCCAATTTCCTTCTGGTTGGATGAAGAAATGATTGTGTATACACAGAACATTTAAAAACCCATCAGGTGGTGCAGAATTGCACTTCCTACAGCCCAAGTTACAAGAATTTTCTCCTGAATGTCACAGTCTTCTGAGGCCAAGGCCATCCCTGCTATATCCTGGAAGCATATCTCCCTAAACTAGAACAAGCTGGAGCCAACTGGCCCCTGCCCTAGCCAGCTGTGTCCTGTGGGGCCTGGGTAATTATGAGAAAGCAGCAGGTTATCCAAACTACAGAGATCTAATTTTTGTCCCCTGGAATCCCCTTAGACCTTAACATGAGAAGAGCCCTACAGTACTGAAAGCTGTAGTTGGTAGGCACAGATGTTAGGGAGGTCTGGGGAGGTTTTCTGCAGGACCCTTATATCTCAGGCCTGCTCTAGAAGTTCAGGATGGTACAGCCACAATTGCTGACATTCATAATCCTTAGAGATAGATGCTTTGATCATCACTTTATATAGGAGAAAACAAGCATAGGGAGGAGAGATGTTCACTCAAGTCCACAAAGCTAGCCAGTGGTAGAGCTTCAGCTTTCTGCCTTCAGAGCTTATAGTTTTAACAACTTTAGGGATACAGCCTACCAACACCCCTTTTGCTATTTGTCATCATAGGTTCTGCAACTGACATTACAGAGTTGCAGTAGTTCATTGCCCCTAAGAAACAGTCTGTGTTGATAATCGATCCCCTAGAAGAATCACCTGCCACCAGTCACCAAGACCTAGTGTAGAAGGCATAGATGCTAAAATCCTCACCAAAGTACTGGCAAACCACATCCAGCAGTATATCAAAAAGATCATATACCATGATCAAGTGGGATTCATCCCAGGGATGCAAGGATGGTACAATATTCACAAATCAATAAATGTAATACATCACATAAAGAAAAGACAAAAATCACATGATCATATCAATAGAGGTGGAAAAAGCATTTGGTAAAGTACAGCACCCATTTATGATAAAATCACTCAGCAAAGTGGAAGTACAGGGGTCATAGCCCAACATAATAAAGGCTATATATGAAAAACCTACAGCCAACATAATACTCAATGGACAAAACCTAAAAGCTTTCCCACAAAAATCAGGAACAAGACAAGGATGTCTGCTTTCACCACTTCTATTCAACATAGTTTTGGAATTTCTAGCCACAGCAATCACACAGAAGAAATAAAAGGCATCCAAATTGGAAAGGAAAAAGTAAAACTATCATTGTTTCCAGATGACACGATAGTGTACATACATAGAAAACCCTATAGCCTCCACCAAAAAACTACCCAACCTAATAAGTGAATTTGGCAACACAATGGGATACAAAGTCAATATGGAGAATCAAAGGAGTTTTTGTACACCAACAATGAAATGTCAGAAACAGAAATCAGGGAAAAAATCCCATTTGCTATAGCAACAAAAATAAGAAAGAAAGAAAGAAAGAAAGAAAGAAAGAAAGAAAGAAAGAAAGAAAGAAAGAAAGAAAGAAAGCACATAGGAATAAACCTAACCAAAGAAGTAAAAGACCTGTACTCAAAAAACTACATAACACTGAAAAAAGAAATTAAGGAAGACACAAACAAATGGAAACATATACCATGTTTATAGATTAGAAGAATTAACATCATCAAAATGTCCGTATTACCTGAAGCAATTTATAAATTCAATGCAATCCTATTAAAATACCAATGATATATTTCACAGATATAGAACAAACATTTCAAAAATATATATGGAACTATAAAGTATCCCAAATAGTCTCAGCAATTTTGAGAAAGAACACAGTAGGAGGGATCACAATATCTGACATCAAACTATGTCAGGTTTTACAAGGCTACGATAATCAAAGCAGTCTAGTAGTTGCATAGGAACAGACACATAGATCAATAGCATAGAATAGAGGGACCAGAAATAAACCCAAGTCTCTATGGTCAATTGATATTCAACAAAGAGGGCAGAAGCATAAAATGGTGTAAAAATAATCTCTTCAACAACTAGTGGTGGGAGAGCTGAACAGCTCCATGCAAAAAAATGAAACTCGACCACCAACTCACACCATACACAAAAATAAGCTCCAGATAGATGAAAGACTTAAATATACATCAGGACACCATTAAAATCCTAGAGGAGAACATAGTTAGGAAAATATCAGATATTCCATGCAGCAATATTTTCATTGATATGTCCCCTAGAGCAAGGGATATAAAGGAAAGAGAAAACAAATGGGATCTCATCAAAATAAAAAGCTTCTGCAGAGCTGAAGAAAATACTAGCAAAGTGAAAAGGGAACCAACTGTATGGAAAAATATACTTGCCAATGATATCTCTGACGAGGGTTTTATCTCCAAAATATACAAAGAACTCACATGCCTCCACTCCAGGAAGACAACAATCCAATTAAAAAATGAACAAAGGACCTAAACAGACACTTCTCCAAGGAGGAGATACAGAGGGCCCAGAGACATATGAAAGGATGCTCAGCATCACTAGCCATCAGAGAGATGCAAAATAAAACCACAATGAGATACCACTTCATACAGGTCAGAATGGCCATCATAAACAAATCAACAAACAACAAGTGCTGGCAAGGTTGTGGAGAAAAGGGAACCCTAGTACACTGTTGGTGGGAGTGCAAACTGGTGCAGCCACTGTGGAAAACACTGTGGAATTTCCTCAGAAAACTGAAGATGGAACTGCCTTTTGACCTGGCAATTCCACTACTGGGATTATATCCTAAGAACCCTGAAACACCAATCCCAAAGAACCTATACACCCCAATGTTCATAGCAGCACAATTTACAATAGCCAAATGCTGGAAGCAGTCTAAGTGCCCATCAGTAAATGAGTGAATCAAAAAACTATGGTACATTTGCACAATTGAATATGATGCAGCAGAAATAAAGAAGGAGCTCCTACCCTTTGTGACAACATGGATGGAGCTGGAGAACATTATGCTAAGTGAAATAAGCCAGGCAGTGAAGGACAGATCCCCTATGATCTCACCTTTATGTGGAACCTAATCAACAAATTAAACAAGCAAGCAAAAAATAACTAGAGACATTGAAATTAAGAACAAACTGACAGCAACCAGAGGGAATACAGAGGGGAAAAGCTAGGGAAAGAAGGAAAGGATCCTCAAAGAATACATATAAAAGACTTATGGACAAAGCCAGAGTGGGGTAGGATTGAGGGAGGGAGGTGGGGGTTGGCAGGATGGGGAAAAGTGGTGATGGGAAAATAGCAACAACTGTATTTGAACATTAATTTAAAAACTAATTTAAAAGAAGACCTAGTGTGGAAGGATAGTAAAAAGCTAGGAAAATTCCTAGGCAAGTAGAATATGGAAACTGAGACAGGAAAATTAAATGAGGCTGAACAATTTGAACTTACAACCAGCTAGTTAATTGCAACACCTTAGGCTCCCTAACAAGGACACTTGAGAGAAAATGGTTTATACCTTTCTTCCCTCACTAGAGAATACATAGGTTAAATCACTCAGGTCTGGGGAATAGAGAACAGAGACCCAATTAATACTATTTGTGTCAGCTAAACCCAAGGACAGATAAGGTCAGGGGAACAAATAACAAAAACTCAATTAAAGCTCAGACAGACTCAAGATTAAAAATAAAACAATAGGACTTCCAGCCAAGATGGAGGCATAGGTAGACACACTGTGAATCCTAGCACAACCAAAATAAGGACAACAACAATTTAGAAACAAAATAATAATCAGAACTTACAGAAAATTGAATTGTATGGAAGTCCGACAACCAAGGAGTTAAAATAGACACATTCATCCAGACCAGTAGGAGGGGCAGAGTCACACAGTGTCAGGGTGGCTGGGAGGAGAGGGGTCACAGAAGCAGTAGTACCAGGCATGCAAGGCAGCAGCTGACAAACCCTGGGCGTGCAAGTCAGCAGTGGGCAGACCCTGGGCGCGGGGTGGCAATGGGCAGATACAGTGAGGCAGCAATTGTGAAGCCTGGCACGGCGTGCAAGGCGGCTGGCTGACTGGGTGGTCCCACATTTGCATGCAGATAAACCAGGCAAAACTGGTGAACCAGACACACCATGCAACCCAGGGTCCTAACACAGGGAAATAAAGCCTAAAAACACCAATTGAAAACACCTGTGTGGGTTGAGCTGACAGGAGAAATTCCCAGACTCACAGGAGAGTTCATTGGAGAGACCCACAGGGTCCTAGAATGCACACAAGCCCAACCACCTGGGAATCAGCACCAGAAAGGCCCAGTTTGCTTGGGGGAAGCTCAGCAGGGACTGAAATCCGACAGAGTGTGGAGCAGCACCATTGTTCCCTCTTGGACCCTGCCCCCCATGTACAGTGTCACAACACAGCAACTAGGTTGCCCTGCCCTGGTGAACACCTAAGGCTCTGCCCCTCACTGCATAACAGGCACGACAAAAAAAAAAAAAAAAAAAAAAGGTCCAGATGGAAAAACAGATCAAAGCTCCAGAGCAAATACAATTAAGCAATGAAGAGATAGCCAGAAGGAAGGAAGACGGCGGCGTGGTAGGAGGGAGCAGATTCCATTTCCCCTTACACATGGGAGAAAAACCTGGCTGATCTACGGAAGAACAAAGCAGACAAGGAACAGTAACACAGCATATTTGAGAATAAGAGATCAAAAATTGTAGCGGACATTGAAAAACCAGTTGGTAAGGAGAGTACTTCAGAACAATAGGAGCCCAGGGATCAGCGTGGAGAGCAGGGAAGCTGAAGTCCCGGCCCAGCACTCACCAAGCCTGCCCCAGGGCTCTAGGGAGGGAGCTGGGTCAGCCATTGAAATGGGCTGAGAGATCCTGGGGGCCACCGCGTGACTGTGGGCTGAGCGATCATGGTTGCCCCTCGCCAGGTCATTGCGCGACTGTGAACTGAGTTTTCGTGGTCACCAGGCGACTGCCAGCTGAGCAATCATAGTCACCCCGACTGCAGACTGAGGCATGTGTGAAGTGAGAGGGCTGCATGAAAATAGGCACCGACATGTGACTGCAGACAGTCGCAGGATCATATGCACGAGTGAGAGCACAGGCGCTGGCCACTGGAGACAGCTGTAGAACCATAGTCGCCAGTGCACGGGCGGGCGCGAATGCAGACAGCTCAGGGCCAAAGGCACAGGCATGAGATGGCTGCAGAATCATAGGCCCCCAGCCACCACAGAAAGCTGCACAGGGGCCAACGCAGGCAGCTGCACATGACCAGAGAACCGAGCTCGCACCCATAAACTTGGGGAAGTGCACACACACCAGAAGGCTCAGAACACACACTGGAGGCACCGTACTAATTCTAGAGACCGTAGCACAATGATGACGGAGTGCTGAACACGCAGAAAAGCAATACTATCACCCCTCGGACATTGCAGCCAGCAAGACCAGAAAAACCGGCTCTGCAAGTTCGAAAACAACAAGAGTTTTTGGTTCGGAGGTTTCTTTGCTCTTTCTTTCTTTCTTTTTTTTTTTTTTTTGTTTTGGTTTGGTTTTTTCCCCTTTTTTGGTTCTTTGTTTGTTTTGTTTGTTGTTGTGCCTGTCTGTTTATATAATTGCTTTTAATTATTATTTATTTTTATCTTCTTTTTTACTCCCCAACTACTTTTGCCTCTCTTTACTTCTTTCTTGTTTTATTCCCTCTTTCTTTCCTTCCAATTTTATCTCTTCTACCTTCCTCTTTTTTCTTCTTTCCCCTTCTTTCATTTTACCCCCTCTCTTCTCTTTTTAAATACCCACGAGTGAGACAAAAACAAACAAACCTGGAACTGTGGAAAAAAACAGAGTTGGTCACAAAAAGAGGGTATCCCAGCTGATCAGACAGTGGAAGCTGTGAACAACAGGATATCTGAAGGAGACCCCACCACTGACTCTCACAGGTATTCTACCACAGAAGGTCATACCACAAACCCAGGGAGCCAGAACAGATCAATTTAAAAAGTTGAGGCTAACAACAACAGTCTTACAAACCAGGGGAAGACAAAGGAACAATCCCCAAATGAAAGGAAAGGAGGAAGTTCCAGAAAGAATGCTAAATGAAACTGAGGCAACTCAAATATCAGATATTGAGTTCAAAGCAATGGTTGTCAGGAAGCTCCATGAGCTCTCAATGACCCACCAGAAACGACAGGGAAGCTATGATGAACTCACTGCAAACTATATCAACATGAAAAAGGAAATAGAAACTATCAAAAAGGGCCAAGAGGAAATGAAGAATACAATTTCTGAGCTGAAAAACACAGTAGAAGAAATGAAAAGCAGAATCCATGAAGTAGAAGATCGGATCAGCGAGTTGGAGGACAAAATAGAAAAAAACACCCAGAAAGGGCAAGAAAAGGACAAGAGGCTCAGAAAGAATGAAGAGGGATTAAGAGAAATGCAAGACAGTATGAAAGGTAATAATATCCCTATAATAGGGATACGAGAAGGAGAAGAAGAAGAGCAAGGGATAGAAAACCTATTTGAAAAAGTAATGATGGAAAACTTTCCTACTTTGATGAGAGAAAAAGCCACACAAATCCAGGAAATGCAGAGACCCAATCAAGAGGAACCCAAACAGGCCCATGTCAAGACACATCATAATTAAAATGGCAAAATTCCAAGACGAAGAGAGAATTTTAAAGGCAGCAAGGGGGAAAAGGAAGTAATATATAAGGGAGCCCCAATAAGGTTAGCAGCTGACTTCTCAATGGAAACGCTCCAAGCCAGAAGAGAATGGCAAGAAATATTCCAAGCAATGAGAACCAAAGGCCTGCAACGCAGACTACTTTACCCAGCAAGGCTTTCAATCAAGATAGAAGGCCAAATAAGGAATTTTCCAGACAAAAGAAGTCTAAAAGAATACACCTCTACCAAACCAATTCTGCAAGAGATACTAAAGAGACTGCTTTAAGGGAGGAAAGGAAAAGACAGAGAGAGAAAAACAGAGAGGAGCACAGGTACAAAAATGGCAATGAATCAGTACCTATAAATAATAACCTTAAATATAAATGGATTAAATGCTCCAATCAGAAGACATAGAATAGCTGAATGGATAAGAAAGCATGACCCACACATACGCTTGCTACAAGAGACCCACCTCAGGACAAAAGACGTACACAGACTCAAAGTGAAACACTGGAAACAAACTTTCCAAGCAAATGGACAGGAAAAAAAAAGGCCAGGGCAGCAATACTCATATCAGACAAAATAGACCTCAAAAGAAGAGCCATAAAGAGAGACCCAGAAGGTCACTTCATAATACTCAAGGGTAGAATCCACCAAGAAGACATAAAAATTGTAAATATATATGCACCCAACCTAGGAGCACCTAAATACATCAAGAAAACCTTAGAGGACTTCAAGAAAGCTATTGACAGCAACACAATTATAGTAGGAGTTTTTAACACCCAACTGTCAAAAATGAACAGATTTCCAAACAAAATATCAACAAACATATTGCGGCATTGAAAAACACTTTAGAGGAAATGGACTTAACTGATATGTATAGAGCCCTTCATCCCAAAGAAACTAAATACACATTTTTTTCAAATGCACTTCGAATATTTTCGAAGATAGAGCACATGATAGGACACAAAACAAGCCTCAACAAACCCAAGAAAATTGAAATCATACCAAGCATTTTCTTCAACCCCAAGGGGCTGAAACAAGAAACCAAACCCCAAGGTGAAAAAGCCAAAAACATCAAAATCATGGAGATTGAATAGCATGCTATTAAACAATGAATGGGTCAAGGATAAAATTAGGGAGAAAAAGCAAATAGTTTCTGGAAACAAATGATAATGAACTCACATCAACCCAAAACTTATGGGACACAGCAAAGGTAGTCCTCAGAGAGAAGTTTATAGCAATACAGGCCTACCTAAAAAAGATAGAAACATCTCAAACAAACAACCTAACACTACGCCTACAAGAACTCGAGGATCAACAACAAAGAAAGCCCAGAGCAAGCAGAAGAAAGGAAATAACCAAGATCAGAGCACAATTAAATAACATAGAGACTAAAAGCACAATCCAAAAGATCAATGAATCCAGGACCTGGTTCTTTGAAAAGATAAACAAAATCGACAAGCATTTAACCAGTCTCATCAAGTAAAAAGAGAGAGGGCTCAAATAAACACAATCAGAAATGAAAGAGGAGAGATTACAACTGACACCACAGAAATGCAAAGAATTGTAAGAAATTACTATGAAGAACTGTATGCCAGGAAATTTGAAAACCTAGGTGAAATGGACAGGTTTCTACAAAAATATAATCTTCCAAAACTCAATGAAGAAGAAACAGAAAGCCTGAACAGACCAATAACATCTGATGAAATTGAAGCAGTAATCAAAAAACTCCCAACACACAAAAGCCCTGGATCAGATGCTTTCACAGGAAAATTCTACAAAACATTTAAGGAAGAGCTAACCTCTATTCTTCACAGACTATTCGGAAAAATCAAAAAGGATGGAAGACTCCCAAACTCTTTGTATGAAGCCAGCATCATCCTAATCCCAAAACCAAATAAAGACACAACAAATGAGAACTTCAGGTCAATATCACTGATGAACATAGATGCTAAAATCCTCAGCAAAATAGTTGGAAACCACATCCAACAATACATTAAAAAGATCATACAACATGACCAAGTGGGATTCATCCCAGGGATGCAAGGATGGTTCAACATTCACAAATCAGTAAATATAATTCATCACATAAACAAAAGCAAAGACAAAAATCACATGATCATATCAATAGATCCAGAAAAAACATTTCATAAGGTACAACACCCATTTATGATAAAAACACTCAGCAAAGTGGAAATAGAGGGAGCATTCCTCAACATAATAAAGGCCATATATGAGAAACCTACAGCCAGCATCATACTCAACAGGCAAAAACTAAAATTTTTTCCACTAAAATCAGGAACAAGACAAGGCTGTCCACTTTCACCATTTCTATTCAATATAGTATTGGAAGTTCTAGCCACAGCGATTAGACAAGAAAAGGAAATAAAAGGCATCCAACTCAAAAAGAAGAAAACAAAACTATCATTGTTTGCAGATGACATGATAGTGTACATAGAAAATTCTATAGATTCGGCCAAAAAACTGCTTGACCTAATAAATGAGTTTGGCTAAACAGCCAGATACAAAGTCAATATCTAGAAATCAAAGGCATTTTTGTATAGCAATGATGAAACAACAGAAGGAGAAATCAAGAAAAAAAATCCCACTTGATATTGCAAAAAGAAAAATAAAATATCTAGGAATAAACCTAACCAAGGAGGTAAAAGACCTGTATGCAGAAAAGTACACAACACTGAAGAAAGGAATCAAGGAAGACACAAACAAATAAAAACACATACCATGTTCACGGATCAGAAGAATTAACATCATCAAAATGTCCATATTACCCAAAGCAATTTACAGATTCAATGCAATTCCTATTAAAGTACCAATGGCATGTTTCACAGACATAGAGCAAACACTTCAAAAATTTATATGGAACCATAAACGACCCAGAATAGCTGCAGCAATTTTGAGAAAGAAGAGCAAAGTAGGAGGGATCACAATACCTGATACCAAACTGTATTACAAGGTCACTGTAATCAAAACAGCCTCGTATTGACCTAAAAACAGGCACATGGACCAGTGGAACAAAACAGAGAGCCCAGAAATAAAACCAAGTCTCTATAGTCAATTAATATTTCACAAAGGGGGCAGCAACATAAAATGGAGTAAAAATAGCCTCTTCAACAAGTGGTGTTGGGAGAACTGGACAGTGACGTGCAAGAAAATGAAACTTGAGCATCAACTTACGCCATACACAAAAATAAATTCAAAGTGGATAAAAGATTTAAATATAAGCAGTGACACCATGAAAGTCGTAGAGGAGAACATAGGCAGGAAAATCTCAGGTATTTCACGCAGCAGCATTTTTACTGATATGTCCTCTAAAGCAAGGGACATAAAGGAAAGAATAAACAAATGGGATCTCATCAAAATAAAAAGCTTCTGCATGGCCAAGGAAAACAGTATTAAAAAGAGAACCGACTCTGTGGGAAAACATATTTACCAATGATACCTCAGACAAGGATTTAATCTCCAAAATATACAAAGAACTTACAGAACTCCACTCTAAGAAGACAAGCAACCCAATTAAAAAATGGGCAAAGGACTTGGGCAGATACTTCTCCAAGGAGGACATACAGAGGATACAGAGACACATGAAAAGAATCTCGATATCGCTACCTATCAGAGAGATGCAAATTAAAACCACAATGTGATACCACTTCACACTGGTCAGAATGGCCATCATCAACAAACAACAAGTGTTGGAGAGGTTGTGGAGAAAAAGGGACCCTAGTGCACTGTTGGTGGGAGTGCAGACTGGTACAACCACTATGGAAAATAGTATGGAATTTTCTAAGAAAAGTAAAAGTGGATCTGCCTTTTGTCCCAGTAATTCCAGTGCTGGGATCATATCCTAAGAACCCTGAAACACCAGTCCAATAGAACCTGTGCACCCCAATGTTCATAGCAGCACAATCTACAATAGCCAAGTGATGGAAGCAACCTAGATGCCTGTCAGTAAATGAATGGATCAAAAAACTGTGGTACATTTACACAATGGAATTCTATGGAGCAGAAAGAAAGAAGGAGCTCCTACCCTTTGCAACAGCATGGATGGAACTGGAGAGCATCACGCTAAGCGAAATAAGCCAGGCAGTGAAAGACAAATACCATAGGATCTGACCTTTAACAGGAACCTAATCAACAAAACAAACAAACAAAGACACTGAATTTGAGAACAGTCTGACAGTCACCAGAGGGAAGAGGGGAGGGAATTTCAGGGAAAGGGGGGAAGGGTTTAAAGTAACAAATATAAAGGACACATGGACAAAAACTATGGGGGGTGGGAATGGGAGGGAGGTGGGGACGGCTGGGGCGGTGGGCTGGGGTGGTAGTGAAAGACAGAAAACTGTACAATATCAACAATTAAAAAATACTGATTAAAAAATAATAAAAAATTAAAAAAATAATTCCATTGTGTAAATGTACCACAGTTTTTTGATCCATTCATTTACTGATGGGCACCTAGGTTGCTTCCAACACTTGGCTATTGTAAATTGCGCTGCTATAAACAGAGGTGCATAGGTTATTTTGGATTGGTGTTTTAGGGTTCTTAGGATATAGTCCTAGCAGTGGAATGGCTGGGTCAAAAGGTATATCCATTTTTAGTTTTCTTAGAAAATTCCATACTGTTTTCCATTGTGGTTGTACCAGTCTGCACTCCCACCAGCAGTGCACTAGGGTCCCCTTTTCTCCACAACGTCTCCAACACTTGCTGTTTGTTACTTTGTTTATGAGGGCCATTCTGACCGGTGTCAAATGGTATCTCATTGTGGTTTTAATTTGCATCTCTCTGATAGGTAGCGATATCGAGATTCTTTTCATGTGTCTCTGTATCCTCTGTATGTCCTCCTTGGAGAGGTGTCTGCCCAAGTCCTTTGCCCATTTTTTAATTGGGTTGCTTGTCTTCTTAGAGTGGAGTCCTGTAAGTTCTTTGTATATTTTGGAGATTAAATCCTTGTCTGAGGTATCATTGGTAAATATGTTTTCCCACACAGTCGGTTCTCTTTTTATTTCGACACTATTTTCTTTAGCTGTGCAGAAGGTTTTTATTTTGATGAGATCCCATTTGTTTATTCTTTCCTTTATGTCCCTTGCTTTAGGGGACATATCAGTAAAAATGTTGCTGCGTGGAATATCTGACATTTTCCTGCCTATGTTATCCTCTAGGATTTTAATGGTGTCACGGCTTATATTTAAGTCTTTTATCCACCTTGAATTTGTTTTTGTGTATGGTGTAAGTTGATGCTCAAGTTTCATTTTCTTGCATATCACTGTTTATTTCTCCCAGCACCACTTGTTGAAGAGGCTATTTTTGCTCCATTTTATGTTGCTGCCCCCTTTGTCAAATATTGACTGTAGAGCCTTGGTTTTATTTCTGGGCTCTCTGTTCTGTTCCACTGGTCCGTGTGCCTGTTTTTGTGCCAGTACCAGGCTGTTTTGATTACAGTGGCTTTGTAATACAGTTTGGTATCAGGTATTGTGATCCCTCCTACGTTGCTCTTCTTTCTCAAGATTGCTGCAGCTATTCTAGGTCAGTTATTGTTTCATATAAATTTTTGAAGTGTTTGTTCTATGTCTGTGAAATATGCCATTGGTATTTTAATAGGTATTGCCTTGAATCTGTAAATTGCTTTGGGTAGTATGAAAATTTTGATGATATTAATTCTTCCAATCCATGAACACGGTATAGGCTTCCATTTTTTTGTGTCTTCCTTGATTTCTTTCTTCAGTGTTGTGTACTTTTCTGCGTACATTTCTTTTACCTTCTTGGTTAGGTTTATTCCTAGGTATTTTATTTTTCTTTTTGCTATATCAAATGGGGTTTTTTCCCCTTGATTTCTGCTTCTGCTGTTTCACTGTTGATATACAAAAATGCCTTTGATTTCTGGATATTGTCTTTGTATCCGGCTGTTTGGCCAAATTCATTTATTATGTCAAGCAGTTTTTTGGCCCAGTCTATAGGATTTTTTATGTACACTATCATGTTATCTGAAAACAATGATAGTTTTATTTCCTCCTTTCTGAGTTGGATCCCTTTAATTTCCTTTTCTTGTCTAATCGCTGTGGCTAAGACTTCCAATACTATGTTGAATAGAAATGGTGAAAGTGGACAGCCTTGTCTTGTTCCTGATGTTAGTGGGAAAGATTTCAGTTTTTACCCATTGAGTATGATGTTGGCTGTATGTCACTCATATATGGCCTTTATTATGTTGAGGAATGAATGCTCCCTCTATTCCCACTATGCTGAGTGTTTTTATCATAAATAGGTGTTGTACTTTATCAAAAGCTTTTTCCGCATCTATTGATATGATCATGTGATTTTATCTTTGATTTTGTTTATGTGATGAATTATATTTACTGATTTGGGAATGTTGAAAATCCTTGCATCCCTGGAATGAATCCCACTTGGTCATGGGGTATGATCTTTTTAATGTATTGTTGGTTGCGGTTTCCCATTATTTTGCTGAGGATTTTAGCATCTATGTTCATCAGCGATATTGGCCTGAGGTTCTCCTTCTTTGTTGTGTCTTTATCTGGTTTTGGGATTAGGATGGTGCTGGCTTCATACAAAGAGTTTGGGAGTCTTCCATCATTTTGGGTTTTTTTGAATAGTGTGTGAAGGATAGGGGTTAGCTCTTCCTTAAATGTTTTGTAGAATTCTCCTGTAAAAGCATCTCATCCAGGGCTTTTGTGTCAGGCGTTTTTTGAGTACTGCTTCAATTTTATCAGCTGTTATTGGTCTGTTCAGGCTTTCTGCTGCTTCTTCTTTGAGTTTTCGAAGATTATATTTTTTCTAGAAACTTGTCCATTTCACCTAGGTTTTCACATTTCTTGGCATACAGTTCTTCATAGTAATTTCTTACAATTCTTTGCATTTCTGTGGTGTCAGTTGTAATCTTTCCTCTTTCATTTCTGATTGTGTTTATTTGAGCCCTCTCTCTCTTTTTTTCTTGATGAGACTGCTTAAAGCCTTGTATATTTTGTTTATCTTTTCAGAGAACCAGCTCCTGGCTTCATTGATCTTTAGAATTGTGCTTTTAGTCTCTATGGCATTTAGTTCTATTCTGATTTTGGTTATTTCCTTCCTTCTACTTGCTCTGGGCTGTCTTTGTTGTTGTTCCTCGAGTTCTTGTAGGCGAAGGGTTAGGTTGTTTGTTTGAGATGTTTTTGTCTTTTTTAGATAGGCCTGTATCGCTATAAGCTTCCCTCTGAGGACTGCCTTTGCTGTGTCCCATAAGTTTTGGGTCGATGTGAGTTCATTATCGTTTGTTTCCAGAAACTTTTTGATTTCCCCTCTAATTTCATTCTTGACCCATTCATTGTTTAATAGCATGCTATTCAACCTCCATGATTTTGAGTGTTTTGGGTTTTTCTCCTTGGGGTTGGTTTCTAGTTTCAGTCCCTTGTGGTCAGAGAAAATGCTTGGTATGATTTCAATTTTCCTGAATTTGTTGAGGATTGTTTTGTGTCCTATCATGTGGTCTATCTTTGAAAATGTTCCAAGTGCATTTGAAAAGAATGTGTATTTAGTTTCTTTGGGGTAAAGGTCCCTATATATACCAGTTAAGTCCATTTCATCTAGGGTGTTGTTCAATGCCACTATATCTTTGTTGATATTTTGTTTGGAAAATCTGTCCATTTTTGACAGTGTGGTGTTGAAATTGCCTACTATAATTGTGTTCCTGTCAATATTTTTCTTGAAGTCCTCTAAGATTTTCTTGATGTATTTAGGTGCTCCTCCGTTAAGTGCATAGACATTTACAATGCTTAATCCTTCTTGTCGGATTCTCCCCTTGAGTATTATGAAGTGACTTTCTGGGTCTCTCTTTATGGCTCTTCTTTTGAAGTCTATTTTGTCTGATATGGGTATTCGTATCCCGGCTTTTTTCCCCCCTATCCATTTGCTTGGAAAATTTGTTTCCAGCCTTTCACTTTGAATCTGTGTACGTCTTTTGTCCTGAGGTGGGTCTGTTGCAGGCAGTGTATGTGTGGGTCATGCTTTCTTATCCATTCAGCTATTCTATGTCTTTTGATTGAAGCACTTAACCCATTTAAATTTAAGATTATCATTGATAGGTACTGATTCATCGCCATTTTCATACCTGTGTTCCTGTCTCTCTTCTTTCCTTTCTTTCCTTAAAGCAGTCCCTTTAGTATCTCTTGCAGAACTGGTTTGGTAGAGGTGTATTCTTAGACTTCTTTTGTCTGGGAAACTCCTCATTTGGCCTTCTCTCTTGATTGAAAGTGTAGCTGGGTAAAGTAGTCTTGGTTTCAGGCCTCTGGTTCTCATTACTTGTGATATTTCTTGCCATTCTCTTGTGGCTTGGAGCGTTTCCACTGAGAAGTCAGCTGCTAACCTTATTGGGGCTCCCTTGTACGTTACTTCCTTTTTCTCCCTTTCTGCCTTTAAGATTATCTCTTTGTCTTGGAATTTTGCCATTTCAATGATGATGTGTCTTGAAGTGGGCCTGTTTGGGTTCCTCTTGATTGGGACTCTGTGTTTCCTGCATTTGTGTGACTTTTTCTCTCATCAAATTAAGAAAGTTTTCCATCATTACTTTTTCAAATAGGGTTTCTATCCCTTGCTCTTCTTCTTCTCCTTCTGGTATCCCTATCATACGGATATTATCACATTTCATATTGTCTTGCATTATTCTTGATATCTCTTCATTGTTTGTGAGCCTGTTTTCCTTTTCTTTCTCTTTCTGGCTCCTTTTTTCTACTTTGTCCTCCAACTCGCTGATCTGATCTTCCACATCATTGATTCTGCTTTTGATTCCTTCTGCTGTGTTCTTCAGCTCAGAAATTGTATTCTTCATTTCCTCTTGGACCTTTTTGATAGTTTCTATTTTATTTTTCATGTTGATATAACTTGCAGTGAGTTCATCATAGCTTCCCTGTCATTTCTGGTGGGTCATTGAGAGCTCATGGAGCTTCCTGACAACCATTGCTTTGAACTCAATATCCGATAGTTTAATTGCCTCAGTTTCATTTAGCATTCTTTCTGGGTCTTCCTCCTTTCCTTTCATTTGGGGATTGTTTCTTTGTCTTCCCATGGTTTGTAAGACTGTTGTTGTTAGCCTCAACTTCTTAAATTGATCTGTTCTGGCTCCCTGGGTTTATGGTTTGACTTTCTGTGGTAGAATACCTGTGAGAGTCAGTGGTGGAGTCTCCTTCGGATATCCTGTTGTTCACAGCGTCCACTGTCTCAGCTGCTGCGATACCCTCTTTTTGGGACTAACTTTTTTTTTTCCACAGTTCCAGGATTTTTTTTATCTCACTCATGAGTATTTAAATAGAGAAAAGAGGGGAATAAATGAAAAAAGAAGAAAGAAAAAAAGAGGAAGGTAGAAGAGACAAAATTGGAAAGAAAGGAAGAGGGAATAAAACCAGAATGAAGTAAAGAGAGGCAAAAGGAGTTGAGTTAAAAAAGAATATAAAAATAATAAAGAAATAATAATTTAAAAGAATATATAAACAGACACACAAACAAACAAACAAACAAACAAAACAACAAAGAAACAGAAAACTAACACCAAACTCTTGCTGTTTTCAAACTTGCGGAGCCAGTTTTTCTGGTCTTTCTGGCTGCAATGGCCAAGGGGTGACAGTATTGCTTTTCTCTGTGTTCAGCATTCAGTCATCATTGTGCTACTGTCCCCAGAGTTAGTCCGGTGCCTCTCCCAACAGGGCTTCCCGCGTGTTTTCTGAGCCTCCTGGAGTGCGCGCACTATCCCGATTTTATGGGTGTGAGCTCAGGTTTCCAGTTGTGCCGTTGATTCTGAAGCAGCTTTCTTTGGTGTTTCCTGTGATCCCAAGGCCATCTCGTGCCTGTGCGTCAATGGACCTGAGCTGTCTGTGTTCCCTTGCGTGACTGTTGTCCCACAGCTGTCTCCAGTGGCAAGTGGCTATGATCTCGCTCATGCCTATGATCCCGAGACCATCTGCGGTCATGTATGGGTGCCTATTTTCATGCAGCCATCTCAGTTCATGCACTCAGCAGTCTGCAGTTGCGCAGCGACCAGGATCGCTCAACCCACAGTTGCAGGGACCAGGATCTCTCAGCCTATTTCAGCAGTTGACCCAGTTCCCTTCCTAGAGCCCTGGGGCAGGCTTGGCAAGCATCGGGCAGGGGCCTCAGCCACCCTGATCTCCACACTGATCCCTGGGCTCCTATTGTTCTGAAGTACTCTCCTTACTGACTGGTTTTTCAATATCCGCTATAATTTTTTATCTCCTTTTGTCAAATATGCTGTGTTACTGTTCCTTGTCTGTTCTGTTCTTCTGTAGATTGGCCAGATTTTTCTCCCATGTGTAGGAGAAAGTGGAATCTGCTCCTTCCTACCACACTGCCATCTTCCTTCTTTAGTGTCTTTTTTAGTTAGGCCTATATTGCTATGAATTTCTCTCTCAGTACTGCTATTGCTGTTTCCCATAAGTTCTGGACTGTTATGTGTTCATTTTCATTTGTTTCCAGAAGCTTTTGATTTCTTCCTTGATCTCATTATTTACCCATTTGTTGTTTAATAACATGTTATTCAGTGTCTGTGGATTTGATTGTTTTTTTTTTTTTTTCATTTTTTTGCTTGAGGTTGGTTGGTGGTTTCAAGCTCTTGTGGTCCACAAAAATGCTTGATATGATTTCAATTTTCTTGAATTTGTTGAGGCTTGTTTGGCATCCTATCATGTCATCTATCTTTGAAAATGTTTTATGTGGATTTGAAAGGACTGTATACTTTCCTTCTTTGTGGTGAAAGTTTCTATAAATATCGGTTTATGTCCATTTGATCTAGTGTGTCATGCGGTGCCATAATATCCTCATGATTCTTTGTTTCGAAGATCTGTCCATTGTTGACAGTGGGGTGTTAAAATCGTCTACTATAATTATGTTGCTGTCAATATCTTTCTTGAAGTCCTTCAAGACTTTCCTTATGTATTTGGGTGCTCCTTTATATTGGGTGCATATGTATTTGCAATGGTTATATCTTCTAGATGGCTGCTTCCCTTAAGTATTATGAAGTGTCTTTCTCTCTCTCTTTCTATGGCCTTTGTTTTGAAATATGTTTTGTCTGATATAAGTATTGCTACCCTGCTCTTTTTTCCTGTCCATTTGCTTGGAATATTTTTTCTATCCCTTCCTTTTCAGTCTGTGTAGGTCTTTTGTTCTGAGGTGGGTCTCCTGTAAGCAGCATACATACGGGTCATGTTTTCTTATCGATTCAGTCACCCTATGTTTTGATTGGAGCATTTAATCTATTTCCATTTAAGGTTATTAATAGGTACTTAGTCATTGTTATTTTTCACTTTGTAAATTTGCTTCTCTCTCTCTCTCTCTCTCTCTCTCTCTCTCTCTCTCACTCTACCTTCTCCTTACAATCTTTTTGACTTTGTTAAAACTTGTTTTTTGCCTTAACATGTGGTCTGTCTTTGAGAATGTTCTATGTGCACTTAAGAACAATGTCTATACTGCTGCTTTGGGGTAAAATGTTCTGTAAATATCATTGAAATCTATTCAATCTAGTGTGTCTTCCAAGGTAGCTGTTTTGTTTTTGATTTTTTTTATCTGGATAATTTTTCCATTGATCACATTGGGTTATTAAAAAATTGCCTACTATTCATTCTCTCCCTTAAAGTGTACCATGATTTTTTAATACATTTAGGTGCTCCTTTATTGGGTGCTTATATATTTATAAGGGTTATATCATCTTTTTGGATCAATCCTTTTAGTATTATGTAGTAACCTTCTTTGTCTCTTGTAATGGGCTTTGTTTTAAAGTTTATTTTCAGATTGCTACCACAGCTTTTCTGTTTAAATTTGCATAAAATATGTTTTCTATCCCTACACTTTTAGCCTGTGTGTATCTTTAACTCTGAATTGGGTAGCATAAATAGCATGTACATGGTCTTGTTTTCTTGTCCATTCATTTATCCTGTCTTTTTATTGGTTATTGTTGCTAGGTACTTATTTATTGTCATTTTTTCCTTTATACATCTGTTTCTCTGTCTCTATTTTTTTTTTTGTATTTTTCAACATTTCTTGCAGTACTGGTTTGGTACTATTGAACTCCCTTAGTTTTGTTTTTGTTTTTTGTCTGGGAAATTCTTTACTTTGCCTTCAATTTTAAGTGATAACCTTTCAGAATACCGTAATCTTGGTTGTAGGTTCTTGCTTTTTGTCATCTTGAATACTTCATGCCAATTCCTTCTGTCCTAAAGTGTTTCTGTTAAGAAATCAGATGAGAGCTATATAAGGAACTCACTTATAGGTAACTATCTCTATTTTGCTGCCTTTAAGATTTTCTCTTTATCTTTAACCTTCACCATTTTTCTTATAATGTGTCTTGGTATAGGTCTCTTTGGGTTCATCTTTTGGGTCTCTCTGTGCTTCCTAAACTTGGGTGACATTTTCCTTCACTAGGTTAGGGAAGTTCCAGCTATAATTTCTTCAAATAGATTCTCTGTATGTTGCTTAATCTCTTCTTTCTTTCTTTCTTTCTTTCTTTCTTTCTTTCTTTCTTTCTTTCTTTCTTTCTTTCTTTCTTTCTTTCTTGTAACCTTATGGTGCAGATGTTGTTGTGCTTGATGTTGTCCCAGGGGTCCCCTATACTTTCCTCATTTAAACAAATTTCTTTTTTCACTTAGATGCTCTGCTTGGGTATTTACTGTTATCTTGTTATCTAAATTACATATTTAGTCTTCTGCTTCATCTAACCTGTTGTTGATTTTTTTCTAGTGTAGTCTTCATTTTGGATATTATATTCTTTATTTCTGACTTATTCTTTTTTATGATTTCTGTCTTTTTTAATGCTTACTCTCTTTTTGTTTAAGTTCTCAGTGAGATTATCCATTCTTTTTCTAAAGTCTTGGAGCTTCTTTATGATCATTGTTTTAAACTTTGCATCTGTTATTTTGGTTGCTTCCATTTTATCTATTTCATTTTTTTTCCTGGAAATTTCTCTTGTTCTTTCACTTGGAATATTTTCTTCTCTCTTTTTTTTTCAATTTATTCTTATTTATTTATTTATTTATTTATTTTTAGTATCTTTTTAAAAAATTTTAATTGTTGATCTTGTACAGTTTTCTGTCTTTTACTCCCATCCCAGCCCACCACCCCAGCCCTCCCCACCTCCCTCCCATTTCCACCCCCCATACTTTTTGTCCATGAGTCCTTTATACTGGTTCCTGTAAACTCTTCCCCTTTTCCCCTGAAATTCCCTCTCCTCTCCCCTTCTTTATCTTTTCATTTTGTCTCTTTGTATTAGGTAGGTCTGCTATGACTCATAAGTTGTTATGATGATTTTAATATGAATGTGTCTTGTTGGGCTAAGTGCTACAATCTTCCAAATCACCTGAGTTCTGTGCTTCAGGAGTGTTCTTGTGGGTTATGTGCACCCCCTGCTGTAGTTTAGTTTTGAATACTTCTGTCCCTTTCAAGGATGAAGATAACCCTTCAGGTTGGGTGCCTATAATGATAAACCTCAATCATCATGTGTGAGACACTGTCTGGGGATTCCCCCAAGGTGGAGTTGTTCTCAGAAGAACTGGTATCTTATAGAACCTTGTATGTGCTGCTTCAGTGGCTAGTTGGTTTGGGCTCTGGTGTGGTTGAAGCCCACCACTAGTTGTATTCATTCTGGGACTACCTGAGTGTGATTCATGTACAGGTTGCAGTCAGATGTTGTATGCAGTTGGCCTCAGGCTACCTCTCTGGAGCTATCATGCTGTTTACCATTTTTGTTTGTATCTACTGGACATGCATGTACATAAGAGGGGAAAATCTGTATAAAAGGATTGGCTTTCTCCAACTTAGAACTATCTACAAAAGGAACAAGTGTCTCTGAGGTCCGCATCCATCTGTCTACTATTTTTCCTTTCCCTGAAGTTTCCTAATCTTTTCAGAGCCTTTTGAAGAAAAACTGTAGCATGAGCCCAGGCTATATGCTAGTTCCTTCCCCAGTTGGAACTTCAGTTTCTTCCCCAGGTTGAAAGATTCACTGGACAGAAAAACTGAAATTGGAGGACAGGGCTAATGGGTGCCCTTCCTGGGGAATCACATTGTCTGGAACTCAATGAGGGAAAAATGGCCCCTCCTTGAAAGCCTAATCACTAAGTCTCTGTCAGAGTCTCCAATTCTAGTTACTTTTAGGGGGATCTTACTGCAGGTTCAGTTTGAGTGGAGCCAGTCATTCCTTCTGTGGAAGAACACTCAGCCACTCCATGTTCAGAAGGATTGATCAAACTATCTCCCATTTGTGGTGATTATGGCCCATCCCACAGGAAGAGGCTAAGCACTATGTCTCAGTCCCAGGCAGTAGCCTCCTGTGGTCTCACACTTTCAATGTTCCTGCTCTGAGCTGCTTTCTCTTCACCCCACACATTGCACCCTGTGGGGGTTTCAGGGACTTGGCAGGGCTGGCCCAGTCACATTGGGGTGGTGTCCACAAGCCTGTAGGAAGGGGTCTAGCATTTCTTCTTTTTTCTGAAATAGTGATAGCTATATTTGCAGGGGATATTGAATTTGCCTTCCCACAGTGTAGTCACAGAACCTGCACTCACACATCTGGCACCTGGAAGAAGCCTGTCTGGGAAACAGTCTGAAAACCCCAGCTCTGCATGGCTTTCTGGTTCCCCTGTGCCAATGAACCAAGCAAAGAGGGGCTAAAGTTTCCAGCTCCGTGCAGCACTGATTTCTCTGTGTGACTGGACTCAGTAGGATGAGGAAGCTATTTATGCACTTTAGGTGAAGAATTCCAGCCCTCATTCCCCAGCCATACAGCTTAGTCACTGTCTGGATCTCCACAAAAACCCTCCCCAGGAAAAAAATGGACCTTTTAAAGTCACTGCTGAGTATAGCCATCATACCCCTTTGTAGGACCCAAGTATGGCAGGGAAGCTTCACCAGAAGTTGGAGTCCAAACTGTGAGCTCTCCAGGCTTGCCCTGTAACAATAGGGAATGCTCATTCCCAGAAAATTTCAGTCTGAGTCTCCCAGGCAGACTGAATCCCCACCCATTACTACCACCAAATGCTACACAGGCTCCAATTTCCATTTCTTTTGCTCTGGGTTGAAGATCCCTGTGTAGGTTTCAGACCCAGTGTTCTTAGAGAGAGGGAGTTCTTCAGCCACAATATCCTTCTGGCTTTTAAGAACCATAATACCTGCATCTGGATTCTATAATTTACTATGTCTATGTCCTTCTTACCAGTCTATGTGACTTCTTCTGAAAATCTTTGTTTATAATATCTCAGTTGATTTTTCTTCAGTTGGTTATTCAGGTTGATTGCTCTGTAATTTAGTGGTAAATCTTATCTGGGGCTAGAAGAAGAGGGTGCACTTTCCACCTACTTCACAGCTGACTTAGAATAAATAAATAAAATGTGGTACATTTACACAATGGAATACTGTGTAGCAGAAAGAACAAAGGAACTCCTACCCTTCATGACAGCATGGATGGAACTGGAGAACATTATGTTAAGTGACATAAGCCAGACAGTGAAAAAAATACTATATGATCTCACCTGTAAGTGGAACCTAGTGAACAAAACAAACAAATGAGCAAAATAGAACCAGAGTCATGGAAATAAAGAACAAACTGACTGTGACCAGAGGGGAGGTGGGAGGAAGATAATGGGGGAAGATGGGGGAGGAGCAAGCAAAGGAACACAAATAGAAAACTTATGGGCATGGACAATGTGGGATATTGACTGTGGGAGTGGCAGGGAATGGAGTAGGGGTGAGCAATGGTTAAAAAGGCAGGACAACTATAACTGAACAACAATAAAAAAAACAAAGAAAAAGTGGGAAAATTTTAAATATATACAAAAATAAATTAATGAACTTGAAATGGAAAATGTTAATAATTAAATTCCATGTAAATGGAATAATTTCTCTATTTAAAGACAAATATTGTTTCAATGAATTTTTAAGTCTTTATTACAGACTCCTACAAAAGACACACCTAAACCTAAAATATAAATATCCAGAAATATTGAGAATGAAAATTTGGAAAATATTTACCAAATAAATATGAATAAAATATTAGACAAAGTGGAAAGTGACTCAAAATGTAAAATGAGCGATAAAAAGAAAAACTAAAAATGGTAAATTACCACCAGGGAGATGTTAATAATTTGCAATGTGCATGCACTGAATAATTCATAGCTTCAAAAATATAAATTAAAAATGGAGAGAAATGTAGAAAGAAACTTACAAATTGACCATCATAATATTTTCATGCCAGGTATACACAAACCCAAAACTTTCTCTTGACAATTGAAACAGATTGTGGCAACTTCTGGCCAAGATGGAATCATAGGTAGATACACTTTGCCTCCTTCTATACAAAAAACAACCAGAACTGCCAGAGAGTTGAACTGCATGGAAGTCTAACAACAAAGGAGTTAAAGAATAAACATTCATCTAGACTGGTAGGAGGGGAGAACACAGGCAGCCAGGGAAGAGAGGATATGTAGTGAGGCAGTGGCCAGGCAACCAGATAGACAAGACAGCAACTGGTGGACTGGGCAGTCCCATATTTAAGTGCAGAAAATGAGGAGGAATGACTGTGGAGCAAGACAGACCACACAACCCAGGCTTGCAGCATAGGGAAACAAAGCCTCAAAACCTTTAGATGTAAAAACCTGTGGGTGTTGTGGCAGTAAGAAAAACTCCCATTCTCACAGTAGAGTCCATTGGAGGGGTCCACAGGATCCTAGAATGTACACAAATCCACCCACCAAGGAGTCAACAACAGAAGGGCCCAAACTGCTGGGGAAAGTGGGGAAAGTGACTGAAAGTAAGGTGAAAGCCAAGCAAGCGGCATCATTCTCTCCCTGATCCCTCCCTCATATACAGTGACAAAACACAGCCAAGCAGGTTGCCCTGCCATGAAGATTACATAAGGCTCTGCCCCTTACAATGTAGCAGGTGCTCCAAGACAAATAAATATGGCCCAAATGAAAGAACAAATCAAAATCCAAGAAAAAAACTGAGCAATGAGAACATAGACAACTGCTGATGAGATGCAGAGTTCAAAACACTGGTAATCAGGATGCTCAAAGAAATGACTGAGTATCATCATAAAATAGAGAAAAAAGTGAAAGCTATGCAAAGTGAAATGAAGGAAAATACACAGGGAACCAACAGTAAAGGGAAGGAAACTGGGATCCAAATCAACAATTTGTAACAAAAGGAAGAAATAAATATTCAATGAGAAAAGAAATAAGAATTAAAAAAATTAGAAGAGGCTTAGGAACCTCTGGGACAACTTTAAATGTTTCAATATCTGAATAATAGGGGTGCCAGAAGGAGAAGAAGAAGAGCAACAAAAAGCTTATTTGAAAAAATAATGAAGAAAAATTTCCTCAATGTGTTGAAGGAAATAGGTAAGTTCAAGAAGCTCAGAGTGTCCCAAAGAAGCTGGATCCAAGGAGGAACACACCAAGGCTCATCATAGTTATATTGCCCATGATTAAAAATAAGGAGAGAGCCCTGGCTGGTGTGGCTCAATGGATTGAGTGCCAGCCTGTGAGTCAAGGGGTCACCAGTTCAATACCCGGTCGGGGCACATACCTGGGTTGCGGGCCAGGTCCCCAGTGGGGGGCGTTCAAGAGGCAACCACACATTGATGTTTCTCTCCCCCTCTTTCTCGCTCCCTTCCCCCTCTCTAAAAATAAATAAATAAATAATATTAAAAAAATAAAAATAAGGAGAGAATCTTAAAAGCTACAAGAGGAAAGGAGAGAGTTACTTACAAAGGAGTGACCATAGACTATCACCTGATTTCTCAAAAGAATCCTTACAGGCAAGAAGGGGCTGGAAAGAAGTATTCAAAGTCATGAAAGGCAAGGACCTGCAAGCTAGATTACTCTATCCAGCAAAGGTATCATTTAGAGTGGAAGGGCAGATAAAGTACTTCCTAGATAAGGGAAAGTTAGAGGGGTTCATTATCACCAAGCCCTTAATATGTGAAATGATAAAGGGACTTATCTAAGAAAAAAAAAGGTCAAAACTATGTACAGTAAAATGACAACAAACTCACAACTATCAACAACTGAATCTAAAAAACTAAAACTAAGCAAACAAGTAGAACAGAAACAGATTCACAGAAATGGAGGTCACACAGAGGGCTATCAATAGGGAGGGGGTAAAAGGAGAATAGGTAAAAAGTTACAGGGAATAAGAACCAAAATTGGCAGGTACAGAATGGACAGGGAAAGAATAAGAATAGTATAGGAAATGGAGAAGCCAAAGAACTTATATGTACAACCCATGGACATAAACTAAGGGGGGGATGCTGGAGGGAAGGGGTGCAGGACAGAGGTGGAAAGGGAAACAAAAAAGGGATAACTGTAATAGAAAAATCAATAAAATATACTTAAAATTGGAACAGTAACTGGACATCATTTATATTATAAAAGTGGTAGTTTTGGAATAACCAACTGAAAACAAGAAAAGCTGAAGAAAAGTCTTATAACCATGAATTTACAGAAGCAACTACATCAAGATTGCTCCAAACAAGTTGCTGAGGGTCAGTCACAGGTGATGTCTTACAGTAGCATACTCCAGAGTCCCTCCCAAGAGGCAAAGAACCAAGACTCCTAGCAGTCAACTTTAGAAAAAAATTCAATCAGGATTCAATAACTTTCACAAGCACCATATCCAAACAGAGAGCGCAGCAAGCACCAAACCCTGCTGAGGCAAATTTTGCTTTGTGTGGTCAGCACCTGCACATCACTTTCTATTCCATGATTAAGTGGAACCAGATAGACAGCCTGAGAGTCAATCCAATGTACCAACAGTAATAAGGCTAAATTACAACAGGAGAGTCCACATTACCCACACAAGGAAGATTCCTGAACCACCCAGCTCAGGTGACCACTGAACTCCACAGGACACCTACGACATAAGGCCACCCCATCATGATTAGCAGTCATAGCAGATCTATTTGATACATGGAAACAAACACAAATAGGTAGCCAAAATGGAGATACAAATAAACAAGCCCCAAATAAAAGAACAGGAGAAACCTCCAGAAAAAAAGGGCTAAATGAAACAAAAGCATGCAACTTATCAGATATAGAATCTAAAGGAATGGTTATAAAAGTAGAAACCATAAAAAAGATGAGTCATTAAAAAAAAAGATGAGTCAGAAATGAACAACATGATATCTGAGATGAAGAATACGCCAGAAGAAGTTAACAGTGGGTTGGATGAAACAGAAAATCAAATAAGTGATTTGGAAGACAAGGGAGGAAAAATCACCCTAACAGAGAAGAAAAAAGAATTTTTAAAAATGAAAATAGTTTAAGGGACCTTTGGAACAACATGAAGTATAATAGTATCTGCATTATAAGGGTACCATAAGGAGGAGAGAGACAGCAAGGGATTGAGAACCTATTTGAAGAAATAATGACTGCAAGTTTCCCTAACCAGATGAACAAATGAACACACAAGTCCAGAAAGTGCAGAAAGGCCCAAACAAGATGAATAGCCAAGGACTACATAAAGACACATCATAATTAAATTGGCATAGATCAAAGACAGAGAATCTTAAAAGCTGCAAGAGAAAGACAGTTAGTTACCAACAAAGTTGCTCCCATAAGAGAGTCAGCTTACTTCTTAACAAAAACAGTTCATGTCAGAATGGGTTAGCATGATATATTTAAATGATGAAAAACAAGGGAGAAGATGGCGGCTTGGTAGGAGGGAGCAGACCCTATATCCCCTCTACACACGGGAGAAAAACTGGGTCAATCTACGAAAGATCAGAACAGACAAGGAACAGTAACACAGCATATTGGAAAATAAGAGGTCGGAAATTGTAGCGGACACTGAAAAACAAGCAGTAAGGAGAGCTCTTCGGAAAGATAAGAGCCCAGGGTTCCAGCGCGCGGAGAACGGGGCGGCTGAGGCCCGGGCCCAGCGCTCCGCCAAGCCTGCCCCAGGGCCCTGGGGAGGGAGCTGGGTCAGCCACTGAACCGGTTGGGAGATCTCAGGGGCCACCACGCGACTGCCGCCCGAGCAAAAGTGGGTGCCCCGTGACGGAGCGAAAGTGGGTGCCCCACACCAGGTCACTGCCCGACTTTGAACCGAGTTTTCGTGGTCGCTGGGCGACTACGAAAGCACAGGCGCCCCAACAGCAGATAGGCGCGGGCGAAGTGAGACAGCTGCATGAAAATAGACACCCTCAGGGGACCGCACACGGTCGCGGGCTAGTGGACACTCGTGAAAACATAGGCGCAGGCCACTGGAGACAGCTGTGGAGCCAGAGGTGCCAGTTCACAGGCGGGTGCTCAAACTCAGACAGCTCAGGCCCAAGGTGCAGGTGCCGGATAGCAGCTGGAACGCAGGCCCCTCTCAGGAGCAAATACAGGCATCTGTGCCCGAACACTGAAAGCCTCCCAGGGACAAAGGCAGGCGTCTGTGCATGTCTGGAGAACCTAGCACACACCCATAAACTCGGAGAAGTGCGCACACACCAGGAGGCTCAGATCACACACTGGAAACCCTGTGTGGAGAGGTGCCCACTAATGCTGGGATACATAGCACAATGAGGACTGAGTTCTGAACACAGAGGAAAGCAGTAAGATCACCCCTCGGCCATTGCAGCCAGCAAGACCTGAAAAACCAGCTGGCAAGTTTGAAAACAACAAGAGGGTTTTGTTGTTGTTGTTGTTGTTTTTGTTTTAATTTATTTTATTTTATTTTTTAATATTTTTTTATTTTTTTTTAATATTTTGTTGTGCTTTGCTTGTTCTTACCCCCCACACCCTTTGGCTGCTTATATTTGTGTGGGGGTGTCTGTGTGCGTGTCTCGTTTTTGTTTTGCCAGTTTGTTAGTGTCTTTTTGTTTGTAAGCCTGTCTATCTATATGAGTTTTTAACTACTCCTTCTTCATTGTTTATATCTTCTTCTTTACTCCCCAACTCCTTTTGCCTCCCTTGAATTCCTTCTTCTCTTATCCCCTCTTCCTTTCTTTTCACTTTTATCTCTTCTACCTTCCTCTTGTTTCCTCTTTCTTCTTTTTTTCATTTGCCCCCCTCTTCTTTTTGTAAATACCCATGAGTGAGACAAAACAAACAAGCAAGCAAGCCTGGAACTGTGGGGGGAAAAAAACAAACCAGAGTTGGCCCCAAAAAGAGGGTATTCCAGCTGATGAGACAGTGGAAGCAGTGAACAACAGGATATCCGAAGGAGAATCCACCACTGAATATCACAGATATTCAACCACAGATGGTCATACCACAAACCCAGGGAGCCAGAACAGATCAATTTAAGAAGTTGAGGCTAACAACAAGAGTCTTACAAACAATGGGAAGACAAAAGAACAATCCCCAAACGAAAGGAAAGGAGGAAGCTCAAGAAAGAATGCGAAATGAAACAGAGGCAACTCAACTATCAGATATTGAGTTCAAAGCAATGGTTGTCAGGAAGCTCAATGAGCTCTCAATGAGCTACCATAAACTACAGGGAAGTTATGATGAACTCACAGCAAACTATATCAACATGAAAAAGGAAATAGAAACTATCAACAAGGGCCAAGAGGAAATGAAGAACACAGTCTCTGAACTGAAGAACACAGTAGAAGGAATGAAAAGCAGAATCGATGAAGTAGAAGATTGGATCAGCGAGTTGGAGGACAAAATAGAAAAAAAACACTCAGAATGAGCAAGATAAGAAAAAGAGGCTTAGAAAGAATGAAGAGGGTTTAAGAGAAATGCAAGACAACATGAAACGGAATAATATTCGTATAATAGGGATATCAGAAGGAGAAGAACAAGAACAAGGGATAGAAAACCTGTTTGAAAAAGTAATGATGAAAAACTTCCCTCATTTGGTGAGAGAAAAAGCCACACAAATCCAGGAAACACAGAGAGTCCCAATCAAAAGGAACCCAAACAGGCCCACTTCAAGACACATCATCATTAAAATGGCAAAATTCCAAGACAAAGAGAGAATCTTAAAGGCAGAAAGGGAGAAAAAGGAAGTAACATACAAGGGAGCCCAAATAAGGTTAGCAGCTGACTTCTCAGTGGAAACGCTCCAAGCCAGAAGAGAATGGCAAGAAATATTCCAAGCAATGAGAACCAAAGGCCTGCAATGCAGAATACTTTACCCAGCAAGGCTTTCAATCAAGATAGAAGGCCAAATAAGGAGCTTCCCAAACAAAAGAAGTCTCAGAGAATACACCTCTACCAAACCGATGCTGCAAGAGTTACTAAAGGGACTGCTTTAAAGGAAGAAAGGAAAAGACAGAGAGAGAAAGAGAGAGAGGAACACAGGTATGAAAATGGCAATGAATAAATACCTATCAATAATAACCTTAAATGTAAATGGATTAAATGCTCCAATCAAAAGACATAGAATAGCTGAATGGATAAGAAAGCATGACCCACACATATGCTGCCTACAAGAAACCCACCTCAGGACAAAGGACATACACAGGCTCAAAGTCAAGGGCTGGAAACAAATTTTCCAAGCAAATGGTCAGGAAAAAAAAGCTGGGGTAGCAATACTCATATCAGACAAATAGACTTCAAAAGAAGGGCCATAAACAGAGACCCAGAAGGTCACTTCATAATACTCAAGGGAAGAATCCACCAAGAAGACATAAATATTGTAAATATATATGCACCCAACGGAGGAGCACCTAAATACATCAAGAAAATTTTAGAGGACTTCAAGAAAGATATAGACAGCAACACAATTATAATAGGTGATTTTAACACCCCACTGTCAAAAATGGACAGATCTTCCAAACAAAATATCAACAAAGATATTGTGGCATTGAACAACACTCTAGAGGAAATGGACTTAACTGATATATATAAAGCCCTTCATCCCAAAGAAGCTAAATACACTTTCTTTTCAAATGCACTTGGAACATTTTCGAAGATAGACCACATGATAGGACACAAATCAAGCCTCAACAAATTCAAGAAAATTGAAATCATACCAAGCATTTTCTCTGACCACAAGGGACTGAAACTAGAAACCAACCCCAAGGAGAAAAACCCAAAACCCTCAAAATCATGGAGGTTGAATAGCATGCTATTAAACAATGAATGGGTCAAGAATGAAATTAGAGGGGAAATCAAAAAGTTTCTGGAAACAAACGATAATGAACTCACATCGACCCAAAACTTATGGGACACAGCAAAGGCAGTCCTCAGAGGGAAGCTTATAGCGATACAGGCCTATCTAAAAAAGACAAAAACATCTCAAACAAACAACCTAACCCTTCGCCTACAAGAACTAGAGGAACAACAACAAAGACAGCCCAGAGCAAGTAGAAGGAAAGAAATAACCAAGATAAGAGCAGAATTAAATGACATAGAGACTAAAAGCACAATCCTAAAGATCAATGAATCCAGGAGTTGGTTCTTTGAAAAGATCAACAAAATCGACAAGCCTTTAAGCAGGCTTATCAAGAAAAAAAGAGAGAGGACTCAAATAAACACAATCGGAAATGAAAGAGGAGAGATTACAACCAACACCGCAGAAATACAAAGGATTGTAAGAAATTACTATGAAGAACTGTATGCCAAGAAATTTGAAAACCTAGGTGAAATGGACAGGTTTCTGGAAAAATATAACCTTCCAAAACTCAATGAAAAAGAAACAGAAAGCCTGAACAGACCAATAACGACTGGTGAAATTGAATCAGTAATCAAAACACTCCCGACGCACAAAAGCCCTGGACCAGATGGCTTCACAGGAGAATTCTACAAAACATTTAAGGAAGAGCTAACCCCTATTCTCCACAGACTATTCCAAAAAATCCAAAAAGATGGAAGACTCCCAAACTCTTTTTATGAAGCCAGCATGATCCTAATCCCAAAACCAGATAAAGACACAACAAAGAAGGAGAACTTCAGGCCAATATCGCTGATGAACATAGATGCTAAAATCCTCAACAAAATATTGGCAAACCGCATCCAACAACACATTAAAAAGATCATACACCACGACCAAGTGGGATTCATCCCAGGGATGCAAGGATGGTTCAACATTCGCAAATCAGTAAATGTAATACATCACATAAACAAAAACAATGTCAAAAATCACATGATCATATCAATAGATGTGGAAAAAGCATTTGATAAGGTACAGCACCCATTTCTGATAAAAACACTCAGCAAAGTGGGAATAGAGGTAGCATTCCTCAACATAATAAAGGCTATATATGAGAAACCTACAGCCAGCATCATACTCAATGGGCAAAGACTAAATTCTTTTCCACTAAAATCAGGAACAAGACAAGGCTGTCCACTCTCTCCACTTCCATTCAACATAGTATTAGCCACAGCGATTAGACAAGAAAAGGAAATAAAAGGCATGCAACTTGGAAAGGAGGAAACAAAACTATCATTGTTTGCAGATGACATGATAGTATACATAGAAAATCCTATAGTCTCGGCCAAAAAACTGCTTGACCTAATAAATGAATTTAACCAAACAGCCGGATACAAAGTCAATATCCAGAAATCAAAGGCATTTTTGTATACCAACAATGAAACAACAGAAGCAGAAATCAAGAAAAAAATACCATTTGATATAGCAAAAAGAAAAATAAAGTACCTAGGAATAAACCTAACCAAGGAGGTAAAAGACCTGTATACAGAAAACTACACAACACTGAAGAAAGAAATCAAGGAAGACACAAATAAATGGAAACGCATACCGTGTTCATGGATTGGAAGAATTAACATCATCAAAATGTCCGTACTTCCCAAAGCAATCTACAGATTCAATGCAATACCTATTAAAGTACCAATGGCATATCTCACAGATATAGAACAAACTCTTCAAAAATTTATATGGAACCATAAACGACCCAGAAGAGCGGCAGCAATCTTGAGAAAGAAGAGCAAAGCAGGAGGGATCACAATACCTGATACCAAACTGTATTACAAGGCCACTGTAATCAAAACAGCCTGGTACTGGCATAAAAACAGGCACGTGGACCAGTGGAATAGAACAGAGAGCCCAGAAATAAACCCTAGTCTCTACAGTCAAGTAATATTTGACAAAGGGGGCAGCAACATAACATGGAGTAAAAATAGCCTCTTCAACAAGTGATGTTGGGAGAACTGGACAGCTTCGTGCAAGAAAATGAAACTCGAGCACCAACTTACACCATACACAAAAATAAATTCAAGGTGGATAAAAGACTTAAATATAAGCCTTAACACCATTAAAGTCCTAGAAGAGAACATAGACAGGAAAAGCTCATATATTACACGCAGCAACATTTTTACTGATATGTCCCCTAAAGCAAGGGACATAAAAGAAAGAATAAACAAATGGGATCTCATCAAAATAAAAAGCTTCTGCATGGCCAAGGAAAACAGTATTAAAATAAAAAGAGAACCAACTGTGTGGGAAAACATATTTGCCAATGATACCTCAGATAAGGGTTTAATCTCCAAAATATACAAAGAACTTACACGACTCCACTCTAAGAAGACAAGCAACCCAATTAAAAAATGGGCAAAGGACTTGGGCAGACACCTCTCCAAGGAGGACATACAGAGGATCCAGAGACACATGAAAAGATGCTCGATATCGCTAGCTATCAGAGAGATGCAAATTAAAACCACAATGAGATACCACTTGACACCAGTCAGGATGGCCCTCATAAACAAAGCAACAAACAGCAAGTGTTGGAGAGGTTGTGGAGAAAAGGGGACACTAGTGCACTGCTGGTGGTAGTGCAGACTGGTACAACCACTATGGAAAACAGTATGGAATTTTCTTAAAAAAAGTAAAAATGGATATACCTTTTGACCCAGCAATTCCATTGCTAGGACTATATCCTAAGAACCCTGAAACACCAATCCAAAAGAAACTATGCATCCCTATTTTTATAGCAGCACAATTTAAAATAGCCAAGTGTTGGAAGCAACCTAGATGCCCATCAGTAAATGAATGGATCAAAAAACTGTGGTACATTTATACAATGGAATTCTATGCAGCAGAAAGAAAGAAGGAGCTCCTACCCTTTGCAACAGCATGGATGGAACTGGAGAGCATCACGCTAAGCGAAATAAGCCAGGCAGTGAAAGACAAATACCATATGATCTCACCTTTAACAGGAAGCTAATCAACAAAACAAACAAACAAGCATAATATAACCAAAGGCATGGAAATTGGGAACAGGCTGAATGTCACCAGAGGGGAGAGGGTAGGGAATTTCAGGGGAAAAGGGGAAGGATTTACAGGAACAAGTATAAAGGACACATGGACAAAAACTATGGGGGGGTGGAAATGGGAGGGAGGTGGGGAGGGCTGGGGTGGCGGGTTCGGGTGAGAATAAGAGACAGAAAACTGTACAAGATCAACAATTAAAATAAAAAAAGAGAAAAAAAAAGAAAAACAAGGGCTTACGACCAAGACTAAATTAATAAGCAAGGCTATCATTTAAAATTGAAGAAGAAATTAAGATCTTCACAGATAAGACAAAGCTATAGGAGTTTGTTACCACCAAGCCAGAATTACAAGAAATGTTAAAGAGTTCGCCAGAAGAGGAAGATGAAAAGGAGGAGGAGGGATAAGAATAAGAATAAGAATAAGAATAAGAATAAGAATAAGAATAAGAATAAGAATAAGAATAAGAATAAGAATAAGAATAAGAATAAGGATAAGAATAAGAATAAGAATAAGAAAGAAGGAAGAAGGAAGAAGAAGAAGGAAGAAGAAGAAGAAGAAGAAGGAAGAAGAAGAAGGAGGAGAAGGAGGAGAAGGAGGAGAAGGAGAAGGAGAAGGAGAAGGAGAAGGAGAAGAAGAAGAAGAAGAAGAAGAAGAAGAAGAAGAAGAAGAAGAAGAAGAAGAAGAAGGAGAAGGAGAAGGAGAAGGAGAAGGAGAAGGAGAAGGAGAAGGAGAAGGAGAAGGAGAAGGAGAAGGAGAAGGAGAAGGAGAAGGAGAAGGAGAAGAAGAAGAAGAAGGAAGAAGAAGAAGAAGGAGGAGAAGAAGAAGAAGAAGAAACATAGTTTTTAAAAATGGCAGTATAAGAGATCTCCCAAGATGGTGGAGAAGTGAATGGAAGTCACACTAACCTCCTCCTAGGACCAATCTGGAATTACAACTAAAATGTGGAGAAGTCACCCAGAACAAACAACTGAACAAAAGTGAGAGAGAAGCCTTATAATCTCGGACAGATAGAAGAATTAGCTTCAGCACAACTTGACTGGAAGGGAATCTGGTAGAGACATAAGAATGCTGGCTGGGAACCCACAGGCAGTAGTGCCAGAGAGATACTTAAGCACCCAGTTGGATCCCCCTGAGAAATGTCAGGTCTAAAACCTGAACCGGTATCCTCAGCCTAGAGGAGCTTGTGAAAGTACACAGAAAAGTAAGTAAACCAGAGCCTGAAAAGTACACAGAAAATACCCAGCAGTGAAAAGTGGCAGGTTTACTCTCTGTCAGAGACAGATGGTGGAGACACAAGGAACCATTTAGAGGGTCAATACACAAATTTTCATTTGCGGCCACTTACCCTGAGCTCCAGCAAAGGGGGTGGGGGCAGAGTGAAGTAGAGATGCTTGAGGAGAGACTCAGGATGGAAGCTTTGGGGAGAGAACTGAGAGAGTAGCCACTGGGATCCTTGTGCTGAGTCATCCCCATAAGTCAGCAGCCTTCATGCTCAGGCAGACCACTCCTCTCCAAGCAGCAGCAGTCTGAGGGGAAACAATAGCTCCACCTCCAGGAGGGATTCTGTCACACCCTACTGTGACTGCTGAGTGCAGAATAACTAGATTAACAACTGAAGGAGATAGTCACAAACAGTAGATCCCTGGAAGTCTGGAACAGGCTGCCTAAGTTCAGATAGGGTAAACATCTGACATCACCAGAGATGGATCCAGAAAGAAAAAAGTGATAAAAATAAGAGGTTACTGAGACGAAATCCACTGTAGTCTTCTCCATGATTTGAAATTCTTTCTTTTTCTTTTCTTTTTTTCCAATTTTTATTTTAATTGTTGATCTTGTACAGTTTTCTGTCTTTTATTCTCACCTCAACCCACCACCCCAGCCCTCCCCACCTCCCTCCCATTTTCACCCCCCATAGTTTTTGTCCATATGTCCTTTATACTTGTTCCTGTAGATCCTTCCCCTTTTTCCCTGAAATTCCCTCCCTTCTCCCCTCTGGTGACTTTCAGCCTGTTCTCAATTTCAATGTCTTTGGTTATAGTATGCTTCTTTGTTTGTTTTGTTGATTAGATTCCTGTTAAAGGTGAGATCATATGAAATACTTTCTTTCCTGCATAGGTTTTTAAAATTCATTTCTTGTTCAGAAAGTCTGTACATAGTAAGTCCCTAAATTTTATACTGTAGTGTATTTCCTCTACATATTTTGCCCCTCCTTTCTATTACCCCATTTTACCTTCCTATTTCCTTGCATTTTTAAAAAGATTTTATTTATTTACCTCTTAGAGCAGGGAGGGCAGAGAGAAAAAGAGGGAGAGAAATATCAATGTGTGGTTGCCTCCCAACTGCCCCCTACTGGGGACCCAGCCCACAACCCAGACATGTGCCCTAGACTGGAAATCAAAGTGGCTACCCTTTGGTTCTCAGGCTGGAGCTCAATCCACTGAGCCACACCAGCCAGGACTTTCCTTCTATTATTTCATTTTAAATTTTGTTCTCTCTCTTGCCACAACTTCTTTCCATCCTGCACTCTTACTGTCCATACACAAAACCATTTTTTTTGTCAATGATCACCTCATATCCTTTTTTCCCAATCTTCAAATACCCACGTTTTCTCCCCACCTTTAGCAATCTTTGCTAGTTGGTTGAGGATAGGGCAGTTGTTGCATTTTTTTCAATTTTATCTCTAGAGCTTCACTAACTTTGTATTTCAAATACCAAATATTACTGGTCCCCTCTCCTACTCTTTTCATATCAAATTTTTAAATTTGCCATCTTGGCCTGTTTTTTTCTTTTTTTTATCTTTCTTCTATTTCTATTTTATCCTGCCCTTTTATTTTTCTTCATTAATTTTTTTCTTTATTCTTTTTCCCTATATCTCAAATTTTAATTTTCTCATGTTTTGGCCTGGTTTTTGTTCCTAACTCTTGCTATTCCTTCTCTCTTTCTCATTTCAAAATCACTTCCCATTCCTCTAGACATTTCTTAAGCTTATCTTTGTTTCTCCTTCCCTTCTTTTTCCCATACCACCTATACCAATTTTAGCTCATTTGTTGTTGATAGTACTGTGGTAGATTTTTCTCTGTAGTTTGGATCCTATATTTTTTTATTAATTATTTACTACTTTTCCTTCCCTTTTCTCTCTCTCTCATTTTATTTTATGTTACATTATTTTAATTTCTGTTTAAATCTAATATTATATGCTTCCCTTCTCATACTCCATTCTACATTCTTAATTCCTTTTTTTATTCCTAATGCAAATTATACTTTCACTATTTGCATTGCTCCAACTCCCAACTTTCATTAGTGCTCCTCCCTCTAACCACTCAACATCATTTTTCTTCCAGTAGGTAATCTCATATTTGCTCTCCTTTCTTATAATAGTCTTAATCTCCTTACCTCCTTATTAATACTGATTCATTTGCTGTTAATAGGGGGCTTGCAGGGAGGAAGTTATTTTTGTGGGGATGGGTTTGTTCCCTGGGCTTTGTGGTTTTCTTCTGGAAGCATCTGCACAACAGTACACAAGATGTGGTGGGCAGAGTGACCATCAGTCAACCAGCTGGAGGTAAGGACCCATCAAAGTAAGACAAAACAACAATAAAAACACAATTACATCCAGAGAACAAACATAAAGGACATAAAAAGCATCCGAGAGCATCTAGTTCAGGTGATCAAGGAGACTGCAGCACTGAATCTCACAGGACTCCTACCATAGAAGTTCACACCACAAAGTGAGGAAGGAAAAACAGATAATATTAAGAACCAGAAGCACAGAAGAGGAGTCTGACAAATAAAAGGGAGACAAAGAAACAACACCCAATTGAAAAGGAAAAAGGAATCCTTAGAAAAAGTGCTAAATGAAATAGAGGCAAGTCAACTATCAGATATTGAGTTCAACACAATGGTTATAATGAAGCTCAATAAGCTCAGTGTTAATTACCAAACTCTAAAAATATGCTACAAGGAACTCACTGCAAACTATATCAGCATTAAAAGGACATAGAAACAATCAATAAGGGCCAAGAGGAAATGAAGAATACAATTTCTGCATTGAAGAGCACAGTAGAAAGAATCAAAAGCTGGCCAGATGTAGCAGAGGATTGAATCAGCAACCTAGAGAACAAGGTAGAAAAAAACTCCCAGAAAGAGCAAGAAAATGAAAAAACACTCAGAAGAATGAAGAGAGGTTAACAGAACTGCAGAACAAAATGAAACATAGTAATATCCATATAATAAGCATACCAGATGGAGAAAAAGAGGAAGAAGGAATAGAAAACCTGTTTGAAAAAGTAATGATGGAAAACTTCCCTAATTTGATGAAAGAAAAAGGCGTACAAGTGCAGAAAGCACAGAGGGTCCTAATCAAGAGGAACGAAAAGAGGCCCTCTCCAAGACACATCATAATTAAAATGGCAAAATTCAAAGACATGAGACAGTCTTAAAGGCAGCAAGGTAGAATCAGGGAGTAACATATAAGGGATCCCCAATAAGGCTAGAAACATTTCCAGTGTTTCTCAATGGAAACATTGAGAGTCAGAAGGGAATGGCAAGAAATATTCCAAAATGAAAATCAAAAGCCTGTAACCAAGACTACTCTACCCAGCAAGGCTCTCAATTAAAATGGAAGGTGAAAGAAGGAGCTTCCTAGACAAAAGAAGGCTAAAAGAATATACCTCTACCAAACCAGCATTGCAGGATATGCTAAAGGGACTGCTTTAAGAAAAGGAAGAAAAACAGTGAGAGAGAGAGGAACACAGGTACAGAGGGAGTAAAATGGTAATGAATAAGTACCTATGAATAATAACCTTAAATGTAAATGGATTAAATGCACCAATCAAAAGACAAAGTGTAGCTGAATGGATAAAAAAACATGACCCACACAAATCTTGCCTACAAGAGACCCACCTCAGGACAAAAGACCTACACAGACTGAAGGTGAAGGGTTAAAATATATTCCAAGCAAACAGACAGGAAAAAAAGGCTGAGGTAGCAATACTATATATGACAAAATAGACTTCAGAACAAAGACCATAAGAGACACAGATGGACACTTCATAATAGTCAAGGAAAGAATCCATCAAGAAGACAAGAATATTGTAAACATATATGCACCCAACATAGGAGCACCCAAATACATAAGGAAAATCTTGGAGAACTTCAACAAACGTATAGACAGCAACACAATTATGGTAGGGGATTTTAACACCCCACTGTCATAACTGGATAGATCTTCTGAACAAAATATCAAGAAGGATATATTGGAACTGAAAGACACATTAGATCAAATAGACGTAACTTATATATAAGGAATCTTTATCCCAAGGAAGCAAAATACACATGCTTCTCAAATGCACATCGAACATTTTCAAAGATAGACCACATGCTATCACACAAAAGAACCCTCAACAAATTCAAGAATACTGAAATCATATCAAGAACCTTCTCCAACCACAAGGGACTGAAACTAGAAACCAACCTCAAGGAAAAAACTCAAAAACGCTCAAACTCATGGAGATTTAATAGCATGCTATTAAACAATTAATGGGTTAAGAATGAGATCAAGGAAGAAATCAGTTTCTGGAAACAAATGAAAATGAACTCACAACAGCCCCACACCTGTGGGACACAGAGAAGGCAGTCTTGAGAGGGAAGTTATAGCAATAAAGGCCTACCGAAAAAATATAGAAACATTTCAAATAAACAACCTAAACCTACATGTACAAGAAGTGGAGGAATAACAACTAACAAACCCAAGAGCAAATAGAAGGAAGTGCATAATGAAGATCAGAGCTGAATTAAATGATATAGAGATTAACAGTACAATTCAAAGGATGAACTATTCCAGGAGCTGGCTTTTTGAAAACATAAACAAAATTGACAATCCTTTAACCAGACTCATCAAAAAATAAGAGAGGTCCAAAATAAACAAAATCAGAAATAAAAAAGTATAATTTATAATGATACCAAAGACATAAAAAGGGTGGTAAGATATTATTACAAACTATATGCCAAGATATTTGAAAAGGACAAAATGAACAATATTTTGGAAACATATAGTCCCCCAAAACTTAGTTGAGAAGAAGCAGAAAGCCTAAAAAGACTAATAAAAGCTAGAAAATTCAAGCAGTAATGAAAAAACTTCCATCACATGAAAGCCCAGGAATGGACAGTATCACAGGAGAATTTCACAAAACATTTAAGGAACAGTTAACCCCTATTTTTCTCAGACTATTCCAAAAACTCCAGAAAGAGAGAAGACTCCAAAACTCTTTTTATGAGGTCAGCATCATCCTAATCTCAAAACCAGCTAAAGACTCAACAAAGAAACAAAACCACAGGCCAATATCACTGGTGAGTGTAGATGCTAAAATCTTCAACAAAATATTGGCAATTCAAATCCAGCAATACATCAGAAAGACCATACACCATGGATGGTACAATATTCACAAATCAATACATGTAATATATCACATAAACAAAAGAAAAGACAAAAATCACAAGATCATATCAGCAGACATTTATGATAAAAGCACTCACATAGTGGGAGAGGAGGGACAATACCTCAATATAATAAAGGGCATATATGAAAAACCTACAGCCAACATCATACTCAATGGTGAAAAATTAAAAACTTTCCCACAAAGATAAGGAACAAGACAAATATGTCCCCTTTCACCACTTCTATTCAAGAGAGTATTGGAAGTTCTAGCCACAGAGATCAGACAAGAAGAAATAAAACTTATCTAAACTGGAAAAAAGGAAGTAAAACTGTCATTGTTTGCAGATGACATGATAGCATACATAGAAAAACCCTATAAACTTCACCATAATACTACTTGACCTAATAAGTGAATTTGGCAAAACAGCAGAATATGAAGACAATATTCAGAAATCAGAGGCATTTTTGTATATCAACAATGAAATATCAGAAACAGATATCAGGGAAAAAATCCCATTTGCTATAGCAACAAAAAATAAGATATCTAGGAAGAAACTTAACCAAGTAGATAAAAGACCTGTACTCAGAAAACTACAAAACACCAAATAAATAAATTAAGAAAGACAGAAACAAATGGAAACACATACCATGATCATGGATTGGAATAATTAACATAATCAAAATGTCCATACTACCTAAAGCAAGTCATAGATTCAATGGAATCCCTATTAAAATACAATGACATAATTCACAGATATAGAAGAAAAATTTCAAAAATTTATACGGACCTATAAACAACCCCAAATAGCCACAGCAATTTTGAGGAAAAAGAACCAAGTAGGAGGGATCACCATACCTGGCATCAAACCATTTTACAAGGCTGCTGTAATCAAAACAGTCTGGTACTGTCATAAGAACAGACATACAGATCAATGGAACACAATAGAGAACCCAGAAATTAATCCAAGTCTCTATGATCAATTAATATTCAAAGAAGGTGCCAGAAGATTAAAATGGAGTAAAAATAGCCTCTTCAACACATCGTGTTGGGAGATCTGGACAGCTACATGAAAAAAAGTGAAACTCACCCACCACCTCACACCATATGCAAAGTGAAACTCAAGATGGATAAAAGAATTAGATATAAGACATGACACCACAAAAGCCCTAGAGAAGAACATAAACAAGAAAATATTAGATATTCCACACAGCAACATTTTTACTGATATATCACCTCGAACAAGGGACATAAAAGAAAGAATAAAGAAATGGGACTTCATCAAAATCAAAAGCTTCTGAATGGCTAAAGAATATCAGCAAAATGAATAGAAAACCAACTGTATGGGAAAATATATTTGCCAATGATATCTCTGACAAGGATTTGATCTCCAAAATATATAAAGAACATATATATGCCTCCATTCCAGGAATACAAACAATCCAATTAAAAAATGTGCAAAGAACCTGAACAGACACTTCTCCAAGGAGGACATACAGAGGGCCCACAGACATATGAAAGGATGCTCAGCATCACTAGCAGTCAGAGAGACGCAAATTAAAACCACAATGAAAGACCACTTCATAGTAGCCAGAATGTCCATCATAACCAAATCAACAAACAAGTGCTGGAGAGGCTGTGGAGAAAAGAGAACCCTAGTACACTGTTTGTGGGATCAAGACTGGTGCAGCCACTGGGGAAAACAGTATGGAATTTCCTCAAAAAAAAAAAAAAAAAATGAAGATGGAACTGCCTTGTGACCCAGCAATTCCACTGTTGGGATTATGCCCTAAGAATTCTGAAACACTAATTCAAAAGAACCCATGCACCCCAATGTTCACAGCAGCACATTTTATAGTAGCCAAGTGTTGGAAGCAACCTAAGTGCCTATCAGTAAATGAGTGGATCAAAAAAACTATGGTATGTTTACATGATGATATACTATGCAATGGCATGGATGATCTGCAGAGTATTATGCTAATTGAAATATGCCAAGTGATGAAAGACAAATACTATATGATCTCACCTATAAGTGAAACCTAATCAACAAAACAAACAAGCAAGTAAAACAGAGACATTGAAATAAAGAACATACTGACAGTAAGCAGAGGGAAGGGAGATAACGGGGAAAGAAAGGAAAAGGTCATCAAGGTACATGTAAAGGCCCCATCTACAAAGCCCAAGGTGGAAATGGTGGTGGATTGGAGGTGGGGTTCGTGGAGTAGGGGAAAGTGGTGTCGGGAAAATGGAGACAACTGTATTTGAACAACAATAAATAGGGGGGAAACAAAAAAAGAAGCATAATTTATTGGCACAAAATAGACAGGGAGAGGTTGAGAATAGTATAGGAAATGGAGAAGCCAAAGAACTTATATGCACAACCCATGGACATGAACTAAGTGGGGGATTGCTGGAGGGAACAGGGGTACCAGACAGAGGAGGGTAAAGTGGAAATTATGGATAACTGTAATAGCATAATTAACAAAATATACATAATGTACAATAAATTTTAAATGTCCCTTTAACATTTCATAAAATAAGGGCTTGGTGATGATGAATTCCTTTAACTTTACCTTATCTGGCAAGCACTTTATCTGCCTTTCCATTGTGAATGATAGCTTTGCTGGATAGAGTAATCCTGGATGTAAGTTCTTGTCTTTCACACCCTGGAATACTTCTTTCCAGCTGCTTCTTGCATGCAAGGTTTCTTTTGAGAAATAGCTGATAGCCTAATGGGAACTCTTTTGTAAGTAACTCTCTTTTTTTCTCTTGCTGCTTTTGAGAGTCTCTCCTTATCTTTAATCTTGGCTGACTTAATTATGATGTGCCTTGGTGTGTTCCTCCTTGGGCCCAATTTCTTTGGGACTTTGGGGTTCCTGGAGTTCCTGGAAGTCTATTTCCTTTGCCAGATTGAAGAAGTTCTCCTTCATTATTTGTTCAAATAAGTTCAATTTCTTGCTCTTCATCGTCTTCTGGAACCCCTGTGATTCTGATTTGGAGAATTTGAAGTTGTCCCAGATGCTCCTGGATAGACCTGGAGATTATTATGCTAAGTGAAAGCCTCTCCTCATTTTTTTTGAATTTTTGTTTCTTCATTCTGTTCCAGTTGAATATTTGTTTCTTCCTTTTGTTTAAAATCATTGATTTGAGTCCTAGTTTCCTTCCCTTCACTGTTATTTCCCTGTGTGTTTTCCTTTTTTACATTTTGTATAATCTTTATTTCTTTCTTCATCTTGTGACCAAGCTCAATCAATTTGTGAGCATCTTGATTGCCAGTGTTTTGAACTCTGCATCAGATAGGTTGTTATCTCCTCATTGCTTAGTTCTTTTTCTGGAGTTTTGATCTGTTCTTTTATTTGGACCATATTTCTTTTCTTGGCACACTTATTATGTGATAAGCGGGGGAGCCTTATGTATTCGCCACAATGGGGCAACCCTCTTTGCTTCATTGTGGTGCTGTCTTATAGGGGAGGAGTCAGAGATAGAACAATGCCACTCTCTGGGCTCTCATCCCACTTTCTGTATGTCCCTCACTTTCTACAAGTGGATTGTGCCATTTCAGGTTCTGAATCACAGGTGGGTGGGTTTGTGTACATTTTAGGACCCTGTGGGCCTCTCCAATGGACTCCTGTGTGAGACTGGGAGTTTCCCCTACTGCAGCAACCCCCACAGATTTTTTTATAGCCACCGGTTTTGAGACTTTAGTTTTCTGTGCTAAAACCCTGGTTGCACTGTCTGTCTTGCTCCCTCATTGTTTCTCCGGTTTTTCTGCCTCAAATGTGGAATCACCCATATGGTCTGCCGCCTTGCCTTGCTGCATGTCCTCTCCACCCTGGGTGTCCATGTCCACCCCTCCTACCAGTCTGGATGAATGTTTCTTTACCTTCTTGGTTGTTGGACTTCCATACAGTTTGACTTCCAGGCAGTTCTGGTTTTTCTTTGTTTTTAAATTGGTTGTTATCCTTCTTTTGGTTGTGTAAGAAAGTGGAGCATTTCTGCCTATGCCTCCATCTTGGCTGGAACCTCCAAATTATTTGCATGTTAATATTAGAAGCAGAAAAGTTAACAATGAAACAGCCTCTAACTATATGAACCTCATACCAAGTAGGCATGGGTCTTGAAGCATGGGAAATAATGGCTAACAGAAGGGAGAATGATTGAATACTAGGCTATGTTGTTGGATAATGCTAGCATCACATCACTATGTTCATAGCAGCATTATTTACAATAGCTAAGATCTGATAACTGTCCAAGTTCCCACCGGTACATGAAAGGAAAAAAAAAAAAAAACCTGTGGTAAATATATATGATGGAATACCATGCAGCCATAAAAAGATAGAAATCTTATCCTCTGTAACAGCATAGATAGACATGGAGACTATTATGCTAAGTGAAATAAGCCAATCAGAGAAAGGAAAAAAGTATGATCTCACTTATATGTGGAATTTTAATGAACAAACTAAACTGACAATATAGAGACAGAGGTATGGACACATGGAACAGACTGATATCTGTCAGAGGAGAGTGAGGAGGGTGGGGCTGGGTTAATGAAAGTGAAGGGATTAGCCAAAGAACATATATGCATAACTCATAGATACAGACAACAGTATGGTGACAACCACAGGGAGGGAGCATTAGAAATGGGTGGAAGTGGATAAATGGAAGGGGGAAGAGGGACATCTGTATTAGTGTCAACAATAAAAGTAAAGGGGAAAAAGTTGTTGTACCTTTGGTCTTGCTACTTTATTGCCCATCTCCTTTGAAGCCTCAGGTAATAATTGTGTTGATGGAGCTTTAAGGAGACACCTACATCTAAGGGGTGTCTAATAAATGAACACAAAAGGATTTTGTTCCATAAGGGCTAGCTTGGAAAATAGTAAAAGAAGCCCAGGATTTACACATTATGGAAAGAAAGCACTATATAAATTGTTTGGGTCACAGTAGCCCCACGCATGAGAGCAATCATTAATAGTGTCATGGATAGTTTCATGCAATGCACAAAGAATAATACATGTACTAGACTTCCAGTGCCATCTTTAAGTCAAGCAGTCCAGTCCCACAGAATGATGCTTAGGGAAGACAGACAGGTAGACCTTGTCCCCTGCTCCTCGATGATTCAAATACTTATTAGTGTTAGTAGATACCTTTACTGGATGGGGCAAACATTCCCATGCTGAACTGAAAGGATCAATAACGTAGTGAAGGCACAACATAAGTAAATAATACCTAGTTTTGGTCTACCCAGGACCTTTCAAAGTGACTATGGGCCAGCTTTCACAGTGGCCATAATAAAGGGAGTAGCACCTGCTTTCCAAATTAGGTGGGCCTTATGTTCTTCATGGAGACTATAGTCCTCAGGAAAAATAAAATAATATAATCAAATACTCAAAAAGACGCTGACCAAACTGTGCCAGGAAACCCACGAGACCTGGCTTAAATTACTACCAATTGCTCCAATCCAGATCAGTGCCTAAAGGAATGCTTAAATTAAGTCATTTTGAATTTACATATAGTAGGCCCTTTTTGGGCTCTTTTCAAATTTTAGGATGTCCAGATTCATTGATAGAACAGACTATTAAATATAGTATCCAATTAGGAAGAGTAACTAGGCACAAACAAACGTGCTAATCTGATTTCACCCACACCAATTAATACTAAGATACACCTATATAATCCAGGAGACTGGATATTTAAAAAAACTTGGAAATCAGGATCCCTGCAAGATCAAGCAAACCCAATATGGACAAGCTCTCATTTGGTATTATCAACAATTCACTCATCTCTTAAACCACAAGATATAGCTTCCTGGATATATGACTCTTGAAGTAAGCCAACTATACCACAAAATGAGAATAATGGACCGGTCCAGAGTACTCTTACCAACTCCTGTGTCACCTCAAGTTGCTCTTCAAAAGACAATATAAATGATGAATACATGCATTTCTGTTCTCAGAAATCCCAGAACCAAGGGGACCCATAAGTCAGGCAGCCAGAGAATGTCACACCTTTGACTCAAGTATGTACTCCATCCATGTTCAGCAGGAAGTAGTTACAAAAGTATGACCCCTGTCCCCATTCCCTCAAGGATGAGTGAAAAATCTCAGGGAGGAATTATTAGATAGGACAAGGGTCTCAAGTTCTGGGTTTTTTTTCACTAAGTGCTATTCTGCAGTACAGTCGTAAACAGAATTAGCTTGATAGGAATTCAACCTGGTAAGTGTAATCAATTGCAAAGAAGAAATCAATGTATAATTGATCCAATAGTGTACATAAGCAATGGCTAAGCTCCCATCAGGGAGACAGCTTTGGGTATGAATTCCCTGTCTCTTTTACTTGTTGCAAGTAAATAAAACCTTGCAACAACTATAGCTGGTTCTTGAATAGAACACCCCAAGCATAAAATCCTGTGAGTTCAGTAACAATAACAGGAGAAACTGTGCTCCTATCTCCCACCCCACCTTTCTAGCTGAATCAATATTTCAATCCTTTTGCTGATTACTTGAGGAGTATTCCCACCAAAATGTATAACCTAAAATCTAATCATAAAGGAACATTAGACAGGCCCAAATTTAGGGAATATTCTGTAAAATAATTGATCTGTGTTCTTCAAAATTGTCAATGTTTTGAAAGACAAAGGCTGAGAAATGTTCCAGATTTAAGGGAAATGCCAACTAAATGCAATACATTCTAGACTGGAACCTATATGGAAAAAATTGCTGTAAAACACATTATTGAGTCAATTGTCAAAATTGGATCAGATTTAGAATACTGTATTTTTTCAGATTTATAATATTGCAATTAATACTGTATTATATTAAATAAAAGTTTTGTATTTTAATAAAATACTGTATTTATTATTAGATATTATATCTAATTAATACAATATTATATTAAAGTATTGTATTCCATTTTAGAATACCGTATTCTATTCAAGTTTAGAATACTGTATTTAGATATTTTTTATCCTCACCAGAGGATATGTTTAGAGAGAGAAAGTGATGAAGGGAGAGAGAGAGAAACATCAATCAGTTGCTTCCCATATGCTCCCAAACCAGGGATCAACCTAGGTATATGTCCTGATCCCTGAATCATACCTGCAACCTTTTTGATGTACTGGATGATTCTCCAACCAACGGAGCCACACTGCCAGGGCTAGAGTATTGTACTTAGATTTACATTAAAATATTGTATTCAGATTTTCTGAGGTTGAAATCTGCCCAGATTGTGTAAGATAACATCCTTATTCTTAGGAAGTACATATATTATGAGATAAAGGGGCAGATACAGCCATATAAAAAACAATATGAAAGTTCCTCAAAAAATTAAAAATGGAACTACATTATAATCCAGTAATCCCACTTCTGAGTTTATATCCAAAGGAGATGAAATTACTATCTTTAAGCATTATCTGCAATCCTACATTTATTGCAGCATTATTCACAATACTACTACATGGAAACAAACTGTCAATTGACAGATAAATGGATAAAGAAAATATCACATGCATGCACACACATATGCTTTTGCACACACAATTGAGCATTCAGCCATGAGGAAAAAAGAAAATCTTGCCATTTGCAACAACATGGATGGACTTTGAAGGCATTATGCTAAGCAAATAAGTCAGACAGAGGAAGACAAGTATTGACAAATGAAATAAATTTTTCTTTTTCTATTATTTTTATTTTTTAAATATATTTTATTGATTATGCTATTACAGTTGTCCATTTCTCCCCCATCATTCCCCTCTACCCTACACACCCTCTCCCACCCACATTCCCCCACTTTAGTTCATGTCCATGTGTCATAAGTTCTTTAGCTTCTACATTTCCCATACTATTCTTGCCCTCCCCTTGTCTATTTTCTACCCACTATCTATGCTACTCATTCTCTGTACCTTTTCCCCCTCTCTCCTCCTCCCACGCCCCTGTTGCTAACCCTCCATATGATCTCCATTTCTGTGGTTCTGTTCCTGTTCTAGCTGTTTGCTTAGTTTGCTTTTGTTTTAGGTGTGGTTCTTTTTTTTCCTTTTTTAAAATATATTTTATTGATTATGCTATTACACTTGTCCCATTTCTCCCCCATCATTCCCCTCCACCCTACCCACCCTCTCCCACCCACATTCCCCCCTTTACTTCATGTCCATGGGTCATAAGTTTTCTAGCTTCTACATTTCCCATACTATTCTTGCCCTCCCCCTGTCTATTTTTTTCCCATTATCTATGCTACTCATTCTCTGTACCTTTTCCCCCCTCTCTCCTCCTCCCACGCCTCTGTTGCTAACCCTTCATATGATCTCCATTTCTGTGGTTCTGTTCCTGTTCTAGCTGTTTGCTTAGTTTGCTTTTGTTTTAGGTGTGGTTCTTGATAGCTATGAGTTTGTTGTCTTTTCACTGTCATAGTTTTAACTTCTTTTTCTTAGATAAGTCCCTTTAACATTTCATATAATAAGGGCTTGGTGATGATGAACTCCTTCAACTTGACCTTATCTGAGAAGCGCTTTATCTTCCCTTCCATTCTAAATGACAGCTTTGCTGGATAGAGCAATTTTGGATGTAGGTCCCTGCTTTTCAAGATTTCAAATATTTCTTTCCAGCCCCTTCTTGCCTGGAAGGTCTCTTTTGAGAAATCAGCTGACAATCTGATGGGAACTCCCTTGTAGGTAACTGTCCCCTTATCCCTTGCTGCTTCTAGAATTCTCTGCTTCATTTTAATCTTGGCTAATGTAATTACGATGTGCCTTGGTGTGTTCCTCCTTGGGTCCAACTTCTTTGGGACTCTCTGAGCTTCCTGGACGTCCTGGTAGTCTATTTCCTTTGCCAGATTGGGGAAGTTCTCCTTTATTATTTGTTCAAATAAGTTTTCCACTCGTTGCTGTTCTTCTTCCCCTTCTGGGACCCCTATAATTAGGATGTTGGGACGTTTAAAGATGTCCCGGAGGTTCCTAAGCCTCTCCTCATTTTTTTGAATTCTTTTTTCTTCATTCTTTTCTGTTTGATTGTTTCTTTCTTCCTTTTGGTCCACTCCATTGATTTGAATCCCAGTTTTCCTTCCATCTCCATCAGTTCCCCATGCATCTTCCTTCATTTCATGGATTGTAGCCTGCATTTTTTCATCTAGTTTGTGAGCAAAATCAACCAATTCTGTGAGCATCTTGATGACCAGTGCTTTGAACTGTGCATCTGACAGGTTGGCTATCTCTTCACTGCTTAGAGGAATTGGCTCTGGGGATTTATTTGTTCTCCAGTTTGAGCCATTTTTGGTGAGGTTTGTTTGTTTTGTTTTGGTTTGGTTTTAGTCTGGTCTCGGCTATTACATATGAGGGGTGGAGCCTTAGGTGTTCCTCAGGGTGGGCAGCCCAGTCGCTGGGTTGTGACGCTATAGGTGGGGGCGGGGTCTGAGAGGGAACAATGGTGCCTGTTCTGCTCTCTCCTGGACTCCGGTCCTTTCTGCTGCTTCCCCTTCACCTGGATTATCTGTGCACTCATGCGTGCTATTACATAGTGAGGAGTGGAGCCTCTGGCGCTCCCCAGTGTGGGGCAACCCAGTCGATGGGTTGTGATGCTGTATGTGGGGGCGGGGTCTGAGAGGGAACAATGGGGCTTGCTCTGCTCTCTCCTGGATTCAGTCCCTTCCGCCACTTCCCCTCTGCCTGGACCATCTGCGTGCGTGAATGTGGGACCACCTGGTCTCACAGCCACCTTGTGTGGCCTCTCTGGTTTTGCAGTTTCCCCCCTGTGCCCGGGGTCTGCCAGCTGCTGCCTGTGGGCCCCAGGACCACCAGCCGCTGCCTGTGCACCTCTAACTGCCAGTCACTGCTGCTTGCATTCCCGGGTCCGCACCTCCACTTTTTTCTGCCGCAACTCCGCCCCTCTTACCGGTCTGGATGAATGGTTGTTGGACTTCCGTACAGTTCAATTTTCTATAAGTTCTGGTTTTTTTCTTGTTTCTAAATATTTGTTGTCCTTAATTTTGGTTGTTAGAGGAGGCACAGTGTGTACGCCTACGCCTCCATCTTGGCTGGAAGTCTTTGAAATAAATTTTTCACTTCCTGATTTTACAATTAGGATAGATGACATTTAACTTTTACAACAGTATGGAAGTCGGCCAAAGAAAGGGAGTCCTCATTTTTTTCATCCAGAAAAATGAGAGAACCAGGCCTCAATTGATGGATAACTGCATCAATTTCCAGAGGAAACCCTTGCAAGTAGTGTTTCTGCTTTCATTTCAAGCTCTGCCTTCTTCAAAAAGCTCTACATTTACCCCTCAGATTTCTCTGGACTCCATACCCTAAAAGGTGAATTAGACATGGTCACTGCCTCATAGGAGTTTACAAAGCAACAAATGATGAATGCTACAGCCTGAAGCATGAAATGCTTTAGGCGTTCCTCAATTGAAAGGGGATAGTGGTGGGAGGAGGTTGTCAGGGGATCAGCAAAGATATGAAGGCATGCAAGTGTGTAATAGGAGGAGCACCTTGAAAGGCAAACATACCACACAATACTTATTTTTACATAAAAAATAAATGGCAAAGGAAATAATAATGAAATCCAAGTCACTAAAGTGCTTTCAAACATAAATTTTAAAAGACCAAGAAACCTGGTCCAATCTTACAACACTGTTCATAGATAGTCAACAATTGTTTAGAGGGAAGATGAAAGCATGGTACGAGGGAGCAGATTCCACTTCTCCCTACACATGGGAGAAAAACCTAGCCAATCTACGGAGGAACAGAGCAAACAGCCAACAGTACCACAGCATAGATGAAAATAAGAGATCAAAAATTGTAGCAGATATTGAAAAACCAGACAGTAAGGAGAGTTTTTCAGGACAATAAGGGTCCAGGTATCAGTGCAGAGACCGGGGCAGCTGAATCCCCAGCCTGGCACTTGCAGGGTCTGCCACAGGGCAATAGGGAGGGAACCAGGTCAACCGCTCCCTCCCCAGCCAAACAAGGTTTGAGCAGCACTGGAGAGACCTGGCTGCTGGAAGTTGCAGGGAGGGGAGTTAAGGTCTGAGTGGCAAACATGCAGGGGCTGTGAGCACCCATGCATAACCCTGGGCGGAGTGCATGCCCAAGCCCCTGCAACCAGAGGTGGCCAAGCATCCAGAGGGGAACAAGTGCTGAGAGGCACCCTTGCAACCAGAGGAAGGGGCTTTGTGGAAGATGTTGAGCTCATACCTGTGAACCTAGGGTGAGTGCACACAATGCAGGAAACCTGCGGAACGCATACCCATAAAGTTGGGTCTGTGCGTGTGCCCCGTAGGAGACCCGCAGCTCACACCCATAAACCCAGGGAGTTCTCCCTCTGTAGGAGATCCCAGCTTACACCCGTAAACTCGGAAAAGTACTGCTCTCCAGGAGTCTCAGAAATCATGCCCAAGGCCATGTGCAGAGAGGTACCGGACTAGCCTGGGGGAGAGTACATGGCTAGCACTGAGGAGAGTAGCCCAAAGATGAATGAGTGCCGTCAGAGAGAAAAGTGATACCAGTCGCCCCTCAGCCCCTTGCAGCCAGGAACACCAGAAAAACCGGTTTGGCCAGTTGGAAACCAGCAAGAGGGATTTTTTTTAATTATATATTTTATTATTTTTATTTTTTTATCCCTCATTCCTTTTGTTTCTCTTTCCTTCTTTCTTGTTTTATTCCTTCTTCCTTTCTTTCCAACTTTATCTCTTCTTCCTTCCTATGCTTTTTCTTTCTTTTTCAATTTTTTTCTTTTCTCTTTTTAAAGACCCACAACGGAGACAAAAAAACCCAGAACTGTGAAAAAAAACAGAGTTGGACCCAAGGCAGGGGAATCCCAACAGCTGAGACAGTGGAAGCTGTGAACACCAGGAAACCCGAAGGAGACTGCACCACTGAATTCCACAGGTATTCTACCACGGAAGGTCAGACCATGAACTCAGGGAGCCAGAACATATCAATTTAATAAGCTGAGGCTAACAGGAAGAGACTCACAAACAATGAGGAGACAAAGAAACAAGCTCCCCAAAAAAGAAAAGGGGGAATCCCCAGAAAGAATGCTAAATGAAACAGAGGCAATTCAACTACCAGATGTTGAGTTCAAAGCAATGGTTATCAGGAAGCTCCATGAACTCATAATGAGCTACCAGAAACTACAGGGAAGTTATGATGAACTCACTGCAAACTATATCAACATGAAAAAGGACATAGAAACTATCAACAAGGGCCAAGAGGAAATGAAGAACACAATTTCTGAACTGAAGAACACAGTATAAGGAGTGAAAAGCAGAATCCATGAAGCAGAAGATCGGATCAGCAAGTTGGAGGACAAAATAGAAAAAAACACCCAGAATGAGCAAGAAAAGGAAAAGAGGCTCAGAAAGAATGAAGAGGGATTAAGAGAAATGCAAGACAATATGAAACATAATAATATCCGTATAGTAGGAATACCAGAAGAAGAAGAAGAAGAAGAGCAAGGGATAGAAAACCTATTTAAAAAAGTAATGATGGAAAACTTCCCTAATTTGATGAGAGAAAAAGTCACACAAATCCAGAAAACACAGAGTCCCAATCAAGAGGAACCCAAACAGGCCCACTTCAACACACATCATAATTAAAATGGCAAAATTCCAAGACTATACTTTCAGGGATCATTTCTATAGTTTGTTATTAAAGAAGTTTCTGTGAATATGTAGAGCACCCGAAACCACGAGGAGGAGATGGAGTGTTCTCTCTTGAGTGTGAAGCTGATTCATCGTGTTGCTTCAGCAACTGATATTTGCCACTGATGATCATTCTTCTTTCTTCCTAGTGAAAGTAAGAGGGAGAGGACACCATCAGAGAGGCAAAAAAATATAAAATAATAAATAATAAAATGAAATAAAATAAAATGGCAAAATTTCAAAACAAAGAGGGAATCTTAAAGACAGCAAGGCAGAAAAAGGAAGTAACATACAAGGGAGCCCCAATAAGGTTAGCAGCTGACTTCTCAGTGGAAAGGCTCCAAGCCACAAGAGAATGGAAGGAAATATTTCAAATAATGAGAACCAAAGACTACTTTACCCAGCAAGGCTTTTAATTAACATAGAAGACCAAATAAGGAGCTTCCCAGACAAAAGAAGTCTAAAAGAATAAAACTCTACCAAACCAGTTCTACAAGAGATACTAAAGGGACTGCTTTAAGGGAAGAAAGGAAAAGACAGACAGAGAGAGAGAGAGGGGAACACAGGTATGAAAATGGCAATGAATAAATACCTATCAATAATAACCTTCAACGTAAATGGATTAAATGCTCCAATCAAAAGACATAGAATAGCTGAATGGATAAAAAGCATGATCCACACGTATGCTGCCTACAAGAGACCACTTCAGGACAAAAGACCTACATAGACTCAAAGTGAAGGGTTGGAAACACATTTTCCAAGCAAATGGACAGGAAAAAAAGATGGGATAGCAATACTCATATCAGACAAAATAGACTTCAAAAGAAGAGCCATAAAGAGAGACACAGAAGGTAACTTCATAATACTCAAGGGAAGAATCCACCAAGAAGACATAAACATTGTACATATATATGCACCCAACCTAGGAGCACCTAAATACATCAAGAAAATCTTAGAAGACTTCAAGAAAGATATTGACAGCAACACAATTATAGTAGGGGATTTCAATACCCCACTATCAAAAATGGACAGACCTTCCAACCAAAATGTCAACAAAGATATTGTGGCATTGAATAACACTCTAGAGGAAATGAACTTAATTGATATATATAGAGAGAGCCCTTCATTGAAAAGAAACTAAATACACATTCTTTTCAAATGCACATGGAACCTTTTCAAACATTGGCCACAAAACAAACCTAAACAAATTCAACAAAACTGAAATCATACCAAGCATTTTCTCTGACCACAAGGGACTGAAACTAGAAGCCAACTCCAAAGGGAAAAACCTAAAACCCTCAAAATCATGGAGATTGAATAGTATGCTATTAAACAATGAATGGGTCAAGAATGAAATTAGGGAGGAAATCAAAAAGTTTCTGGAAACAAATGATAATGAACTCACAATGACCTAAAACTTATGGGACACAGCGAAGGCAGTTCTCAGAGGGAAGTTCACAGCAATACAGGCCTACCTAAAAAAGATAGAAACATTTCAAACAAACAACCTAACCCCACACCTACAAGAACTTGAGGATCAACAACAAAGACAGCCCACAGCAAGTAGAAGGAAGGAAGTAACCAATATCAGAGGAGAATTTAATGACATAGAGACTAAAAGCACAATTCTAAAGATCAATAAATCCAAGAGCTAGTTCGTTGAAAAGATAAACAAAATTGACAAGCCTTTAAACAGGCTCATCAAAAAAAAAAGAAAAAAAAAAGAAAGAGGACTCAAATAAACACAATCAGAAATGAAAGAGGAGAGATTACAACTGACATAACAGAAATGCAAAGGATTGTAAGAAATTACTATGAAGAACTGTATGCCAAGAAATTTGAAAACCTAGGTGAAATGGACAAGTTTCTAGAAAAATATAATCTCCCAAAACTCATTGAAGAAGAAGCAGAAAGCCTGAACAGACCAATAACATCTGATGAAATTGAAGCAGTAATCAAAAATCTCCCAGCACACAAAAGCACTGGACCAGATGGTTTCACAGGAGAATTCTACAAAACATTAAAGAAGAGCTAACCCTTATCCTTCACAGACAATTCTAAAAATTCCAAAATGTTGGAAGACTCCCAAACTCTTTTTATGAAGCCAGCATCATCCTAATGCCAAAACCAGATAAAGACACAAAAAAGAAAGAAAATTACAGGCCAACATCACTGATGAACATAGACGCTAAAATCCTCAACAAAATATTGGCAAACCACATCCAAAAATACATTAAAAAGCTCATACACCATGACCAAGTGGGATTCTTCCCAGGAATGTAAGGATGGTTCAACATTCACAAATCAGTAAATGTTATACATCACATAAACAAAAGCAAAGACAAAAATCACATGATCATATCAATAGATGTGGAAAAAGCATTTGATAAGGTACAACACTTATTTATTATAAAAACACTCAGCAAAGTGGGAATAGAGGGAGCATTCCTCAACATAATAAAGGCCATATATGAGAGACGTAGAGCCAACATCATACTCAATGGGCAAAACTAAAATATTTTCCACTAAGATCAAGAACAAGACAAGGATGTCCACTTTCACCACTTCTATTCAATATAATATTGGAAGTCTTAGCCACAGAGATTAGACAAGAAAAGGAAATAAAAGGCATTCAAATTGGAAAGGAGGAAACAAAACTATCATTGTTTGCAGATGACATGATAGTGTACACAGAAAATCCTATAGTCTCAGCCAAAAAGCTGCTCCACATAATAAATAAATTTGGCCAAACAGCTGGATACAAAGTCAATATCCAGAAATCAAAGGAATTTTAGTATACCAACAATGAAACAGCAGAGGCAGAAATCAAGAAGAAAATCCCACTCGATATTGCAAAAAGAAAAATAAAATACCTAGGAATAAACCTAACCAAGGAGGTAAAAGACCTGTAGGCAGAAAAGTACACAACACTAAAGAAAGAAATCAAGGAAGACACAAACAAATGCAAGCATACACCATGTTCATGGATTGGAAGAATATCATCAAAATGTCCATACTACCCAAAGCAATTGACAAATTCAATGCAATATCTATTAAAGTACCAATGGCATATTTCACAGACATAGAAGAAACACGTCAGAAATTTATATGGAACCATAAACGACCCCAAATAGTTGCAGGAATTCTGAGAAAAAAAAGCAAAGTAGGAGGGATCAAAATACCTGATACGGAACTGTATTATAAGGCCACTGTAATCAAAACAGCCTGGTACTGGCATAAAAACAGGCACATGGACCAGTGGAACAGAACAGAGAGCCCAGAAATAAACCCAAGTCTCTACGGTCAATTAATATTTGACAAAGGGGACAGCAACATAAAATGGAGCAAAAATAGCCTCTTCAACAAGTGGTGCTGGGAGAACTGGACAGCTACGTGCAAAAAAATGAAACTTGAGCACCAACTTACACCATACACAAAAATAAATTCAAGGTGGATAAAAGATTTAAATATAAGCTGTGACACCATTAAAGTCCTAGAAGAGAACATAGGCAGGAAAATCTCAGATATTTCACGCAGCAACATTTTTACTGATATGTCCCCTAAAGCAAGGGACATAAAGGAAAGAATAAACAAATGGGATCTCATCAAAATAAAAAGCTTCTGCACAGCTAAAAAAAAAAAAAACAGTATTAAAATAAAAAGAGAACCAACTGTATGGGAAAACATATTTGACAATGATACCTCAGACAAGGATTTAATCTCCAAAATATACAAAGAACTTACAGGACTCCACTCTAAGAAGACAAGCAACCCAATTAAAAAATGGGCAAAGCACTCGAACAGACACTTCTCCAAGGAGGACATACAGAGGATCCAGAAACACATGTAAAGATGCTTGATATTGCTAGCTATCAGAGAGATGCAAATTAAAACTACAATGAGATACCACTTGACACCAGTCAGAACGACCATCATCAACAAAACAACAAACAGCAAGTGTTGGAGAGGTTGTGGAGAAAAGGGAACCTTAATGCACTGTTGGTGGGAGTGCAGACTGGTACAACCACTATGGAAAACAGTATGGAATTTTCTAAGAAAACTAAACATGGATCTACCTTTTGACCCAGCAATTCCACTGCTGGTATCATATCCTAAGAACCTTGAAACACCAATCCAAAAGCACCTATGCACCCCAATGTTCATAGCAGCACAATTTACAATAGCCAAGGGTTGGAAGCAACCTAGATGCCCATCAGTAAATGAATGGATCAAAAATCTGTGGTACATTTACACAATGGAATTCTATGCAGCAGAAAGAAAGAAGGAGCTCCTACCCTTTGAGACAGAATAGGTAGAACTGGAGAACATTATGTTCAGTGAAATAAGCCAGGCAGTGAAAGACAAATACCATATGATCTCACCTTTAACAGGAACCTAATCAACAAAACAAACAAAGAAGCAAAATATAACCAAAGACACTGAAATTAAGAGCAGGCTGACAGTGACCAGAGGGGAAAGGGGAGGGAATTTCAGGGGAAAAGGGGAAGGGTTTAGAGCAACAAGTATAAAAGACACATGGACAAAAAAACTAGGGGGCTAGAAATGGGAGGGAGGTGGGGAGAGCGGGGGACAGTGGGCTGGGATGGGAGTAAAAGAAAACTGTACAAGAACAACAATTAAAATAAAAAAATTAAAAAAGAGTACAGGTCTTTCACTTCCTTGATTAAGTTTATTCCTAAGTATTTTTTCTTGCTATAGTAAATGGGATGTTTTTCTAATTTTTCTTTCTGATATTTCATTGTTCGTGTACAAAAACACCTTAGATTTCTGAATATTGACTTTGTAGCCCACCATTTTTCCAAATTAATTTATTAGACCCAGTAGTTTCTTGGTAAAGTTTATAGGGTTTTCTATATACACTAGCACATCATCTATAAACAGTGACAGCTTTACTGCCTCCTTTCTAATTTGGATGCCTTTTTTTATCTTCTTCAATTTTTTTTCTTTTTTTATTTTTATTTTAATTGTTGTTCATGTACAGTTTTCTGTGTTTTACTCCCATCCCAGCCCATCCTCCAGCCCTCCCCACCTCCCTCCCATTTCCATATCCCCTCGTTTTTCTCCACCAAGGGACAGAATCAAAAAAACTCCCTCCCAAGGCTTTTATGTCCTTGGAGTTTTTTTTGATTACTGTTTCAATTTCACTAGCTGATATTGGTCTATTCAGAGTTTCTGCTTCTTCTAACTCATTTTGGAGGATTATACATTTCTTGACATTTCTCCATTTTCACTCAGATTTTCAAATTTCTTGGCATGTAGTTCTTCATAGTAATTTCTTACTATCCTTTGTATTTCTGTGGTATCAGTTGTAATTTCACCTCTTTCATTTCTGATTTTATTCATTGCAGTCCTCCTTTTTCTTAATGACTCTTATTTAAGGTTTGTCCATCTTTTTATGTTTTCAGAGAAGCAGCTCTTTGTTTCATTTATCTTTTACATATTTTTATCTTTATGTCATTGATTTCCATTCTAAAGTTCATTATTTCTTTCTTTCTCCTTATTCTGGGCTTTGTTTTTTTAATGCTTTTCTAGTTTTTTTAAGTGTAGGGTTAGATGGTTTACTTGAAAGCTTAGCTTTTGTTTTTTTCCTCTTGAAAGAGGCCTGTAATGTTATGAACTTCTCTATCAGGAATGCTTTCACTGTGTTCCATAAATTTTGGATTGTTGTGTGTTAATTTTCTTTTCTTTCCAGATAATTTCTTATTCCTGCTTTGATCTCACTGAAAACCCATTCATTGTTTTATAACATGCTATTTATTGTCATCCATGTACTTGAATGTTTTTGAGGGTTTTTTATTGAAGTTTATTTCTAGTTTCCAGTCACTGCGATCTGAGAATATACCTGAGATGATTTCAATATTCTTTTTTTTGTAGAGAACTTTTAAAAATATATTTTATTATCTTGTGAATCTTGGCCCTCTGTAGGTCCTCCTTGGAAAAGTGTCTGTTCAAGTCTTTTGCCTATTTTTTAATTGGGTTTTTTTTATTCCTGGAGTGGAGTCATGCGAGCTCTTTATATATTTTGGAGATCAAACCCTTGTCCAAGGTGTCATTGGCAAATACATTTTCCCAAATGGTTGGCTCTCTTTTCATTTTAATGCTTTTTTCTTTGGCCATGCAGAAGCTTTTTTTTTTTTTTTTTACTATATTTTATTGATTATGCTATTACAGTTGTCCCGTTTCTCCCCCATCACTCCCCCCACCCTGCACACTCTCTCCCACCCACATTCCACCCTTTAGTTCATGTCCATGTGTCATAAGTTCTTTAGCTTCTACATTTCCCATACTATTCTTGCCCTCCCCCTGTCTATTTTCTACCCACTATCTATGCTACTCATTCTCTGTACCTTCCCCCCCTCTCCTCCTTCCACACTGCTGTTGCTAACCCTCCATATGATCTCCATTTCTGTGGTTCTGTTCCTGTTCTAGTTGTTTTAGGCGTGGTTCTTAATAGCTGTGAGTTTGCTGTCTTTTCATTGTCATATTTTTTATCTTCTTTTTCTTAGATAAGTCCCTTTAACATTTCATATAATAAGAGCTTGGTGATGATGAACTCCTTTAACCTGACCTTATCTGAGAAGCGCTTTATCTGTCCTTCCATTCTAAATGACAGCTTTGCTGGAAAGAACAATTTTGGATGTAGGTCCCTGCTTTTCAAGATTTCAAATATTTCTTTCCAGCCCCTTCTTGCCTGGAAGGTCTCTTTTGAGAAATCAGCTGACAGTCTGATGGGAACTCCTTTGTAGGTGACTGTCCCCTTATCCCTTGCTGCTTCTAGAATTCTCTGCTTCATTTTAATCTTGGCTAATGTAATTACGATGTGCCTTGATGTGTTCCTCCTTGGGTCCAACTTCTTTGGGACTCTCTGAGCTTCCTGGATGTCCTGGTAGTCTATTTCCTTTGCCAGATTGGGGAAGTTCTCCTTTATTATTTGTTCAAATAAGTTTTCCACTTGTTGCTCTTCTTCTTCCCCTTCTGGGACCCCTATAATTTGGATGTTGGGATGTTTAATGATGTCCCGGAGGTTCCTAAGCCTCTCCTCATTTTTTTGAATTCTTGTTTCTTCCTCGTTTTCTGTTTGGTTGTTAGTTTCTTCCTTCTGGTCCACTCCATTGATTTGAGTCCCAGTTTTCCTCCCATCTCTATCACTTCCCCATGCGTCTTCCTTCATTTTACGTATTGTAGCCTGCATTTTCTCATCTAACTTATGAGCAAAATCAACCAATTCTGTGAGCATCTTGATGACCAGTGCTTTGAACTGTGCATCTGATACGTTGGCTATCTCTTCGTTGCTTAGAGGAATCGACTCCGGGGTTTTCATTTTTTCTCCAGTTTGAGCCATTTTTGGTGGGGTTTTTTGTTTTGTTTTGTTTTGGTTTTAGTCTGGTCGCAGCTATTATGTATGAGGGGTGGAGCCTTAGGTGTTCCTCAGGGTAGGGCAGCCCAGTGGCTGGGTTGTGACGCTATAGGTGGGGGCGGGGTCCGAGAGGGAACAGTGGCGCCTGTTCCACTCTCTTCTGGACTCTGGTCACTTCTGCTGCTTCCCCTTCACCTGGATTATCTGCACACGTGCGCGTGCTGTTACGTAGTGAGGATGGAGCCTCTGGCGCTCCCCAGTGTGGGGCAGCCCAGTCTCTGGGTTGTGACACTGTATGTGGGGGCAGGGTGTGAGAGGAAACAATGGCGCCTGCTCTGCTCTCTCCTGGATTCAGTCCCTTCCGCCACTTCCCCTCTGCCTGGACCGTCTGCACGCACGAATGTAGGACCACCTGGTCAGCCAGCCGCCTTGTGCGTCCTCACTGGGTCTGCACAGTTGCCCCCCTGTGCCCGGGGTCCACCAGCTGCCGCCTGTGGGCCCGAGGACCGCCAGCCACCTCCCGTGCACCTGGGAACTGCCAGCCGCTGCTACTTGCGTTCCCGGGTCCAGACCTCCACTTTTTCCTACCTCGACTCCGCCCCTCTTACCGGTCTGGATGAATGGTTGTTGGACTTCCATACAGTTCAATTTTCTATAAGTTCTGGTTGTTTTCTTGTTTTCAAATATTTGTTGTCCTTAATTTTGGTTGTGAGAGGAGGCACAGTGTGTCTGCCTACGCCTCCATCTTGGCTGGAAGTGCAGAAGCTTTTTAATTTGGTGAGGTCCCACTTGTTTATATTTTCCTTTATATCCTTTGCTTTAGAGAACATATCCATGAAGATGTTGCTGCATGGAATGTCTGAGATTTTTCTGCTGTTATTTTCCTCTACAACTTCTGTGGTGTCAAGACTTATATTTAAATCTTTTATCCACCTTGAATTTATATTTGTGTATGATGTAAGTTGGTGAATGAGTTTCATTTTTTGCATGTAGCTGTCCAGCTCTCCCAACACCATTTGTTGAAGAGGTTAGTTATTTTTGCTCCATTTTATCCTTCTTCCCCCTTTGTCAAATATTAACTATAGAGACCTGGGTTTATTTCTGGGCTCCCTGTTCTGTTCCATTTGTCAATGTGTCTGTTCTTTACCAGTACCAGGCTGTTTTGATTACAGTGGCCTTGTAATACAGTTTGGTATCAGGTATTGCGATCCCTCCTGCTTTACTCTTCTTTTTCAAAATTGCTACAGCTATTAAGGGTCATGTATGATTCCATATGAAATTTTGAAGTGTTTGTTCTATATCTGTGAAATATGTCATGGGCACTTTAATGGGAATTGCATTGAATCTATAAATTGCTTGGGTAGTGTGCCCATTTTGATGATGTTAATTCTTCCAGTTCATGAGCATGGTACATACTTCCATTTGTTTGTGTCTTCCTTAATTTCTTTCGTCAGTATTGTATGTTTTTCTCAGTACAGATGTTTTACCTGCTTAATTAGGTTTATTCCTAGGTACTTTATTTTTCTTGTTGCTATATCAAATGGGATGTTTTTCTAATTTCTCTTTCTAGTATTTCATGGTTGGTGTACACAAATGCCTTTGATTTCTGAATATTGACTTTGTATCTGACTGCTTTGCCAAATTCATTTATTAGGTCGAGTAGGTTTTTGGTGGAATCTATAGGATTTCCTATCTACACTATCATGTCATCTGCAAACAGTGATAGTTTTGATTCCTCCTTTCCAGTATGGATGCCTTTTATTTCTTTTTCTTGTCTGATTGCTGTGGCTAGGACTTCCACTACTATGTTGAATAGGAGTGTTAAAAGTAGGAATGTTTGTCTTGTTCCTGATCATAGTGGGAAAGCTCTAAGTTTTTGTCCATTGAGTGTGGTAGTGGCTGTTGGTCTCTCATATATGGCCTTTATTATGTTGATGAGTGATCCCTGTATTCCCACTTTGCTGAGTGTTTTTTATCATAAATGGGTGCTGTACCTTATCAAATTCTTTTTCTGCATCTATTGTTATGATCATGTGATTTTTGTCTTTCATTTTGTTTATGTGGTGTATTATGTTTATTGATTTATGAATATGGTTCCATCCTTGCATCCCTGAGATGAATCTTACTTGTGATGGTGTATGATTTTTTAAATGATGCTCAGCATAACTAGCCATCAGAGAGATGCAAATTCAAACCATAATGAGAGACCACCTCACATCAGTCAGAGTGGCCAACATAAACAAATCAACAAACAACTGTTGGAGAAGATGCGGAGAAAAGGGAATCCTAGTGCACTATTGGTGGGAATGCAAACCAGTGCAGCCACTGTGTAAAACAGTATGAATTTCCTCAGAAAACTAGAAATGGAACTGCCTTTTGATCCAGTAATTCCGCTGCTGGGATTATACCCTAATGATCTTGCAACACCAGTCCAAAAGAACCTATGCACCCCAATGTTCATAGCAGCACAATATACAATAGCCTTACAATAGGTTGCTGGAAGCAACCTAAGTGCCCATCAGTAAATGAGTAGATAAAAAAAGTATGATACACTTACAAAATGTAGTTCTACACAGCAGAGAGAAAGAAAGAGCTTATACCTTTTGCAACAGCATGGATGGAACTGGAGAAAATGATGCTAAGTGAAATAATCCAGACAGTGAGGGACAAATACCATATGATCTCACTTCTGACTGGAACATAATCAACAAAAGAAAAAAGCAAACAAAATATAACCAGAGTCATTGAAATTAAGAACAATCTAAAAATAGCCTGACGGGGTTGAGGGGACAGTGGGAAGGAGGGTTTTCAGGAAGTACTATAAAGGACACATAGACAAAACCAAAAGGGACGGTGGAAGCAAGGGAGGGAGGTGGGTTTAGAGGTGGTGGAGATGGGAGAAAATACATACAATGTAATTCAATGTTGTGGACTGTTCGGCCTGGTTTCAGGAGTTGTAACCCTCACCCCATGGTGGGCTGTGTAAGAGCCCAAGAGACCCACTTCATCTGGGTCTGTTCTGTCACAAGGACATGACCTAATAACGGGACAAAGCTTATCTCCCTGGCAGGAGTGCTGCTTCTGCCTCTCTGGCCCAATTGCTTGGTTGGCAGTCAATGACGGGTAAGACTCCTCATGGGAGGGGCAACCTAAGCCAGACGCGACCACTTGGGAGGCCTCATGGAAAGACTTGGGGGGGGGTGCAGCAAAGAGGATGTGATGGACCCTCGCCCCCCTCCCCCCAGCTATTCCTACATAGACCGAGTCCTCATTTCCGTCTGGGAAGATGTCTCCTGCTTCCTAATTGGCTTAAAGCCTGAAACTGTGAGGGCAAGTGGTGCAGCCCTGTACCAGCCAAGAGGGCTCCCTGGGTGATCAGGCATAAGAAAGAATTCCTAAAGCCCTGTGAAACCTGCTTTGCTAAGAGTGCTCTCCCTTAGGTGATAAGTGTCCCAGGAGGAAATGACTATGTCTCCCAAAGTTTGGAAACCCCCTTTCCTGACAGACACTGGCTCAGATTAAGCCCTCAGATTGCTTTGAAATGTTAACCATTGTTTGATCCTTGTCACCTCACATACCTGTATTCCGGTGTATTTGAGCCCAATAAAAGCCTAGTGAGGATGGGGCTCTGGGTCATTCTCCTCTGAGAGTTTGACCACCTTTCCTCCCCAAGCAGTCATGTCTTGGTAGTTTTTACTTTCATCCGTGACGGAGGGATGGGGCTCTGCGAGCGGAGCCCCCCCCCCCACATCTGGCACCCAGGACAGGGTCCCCCACAATTCAACAACAATAAAATAATTTAAATAATGTATATTATTGATTATGGTATTATAGTCGTCCCATTTTTTCTCCACTTTATTTCCCTCTGCTATGCACCTCTCCTCCCACCCACATTCCCCCTCCTGTTAGTTCATGTTCATGGGTTGTACATACAAGTTCTTTGGCTTCTCCATTTCCTATACTATTCTTAACCCTGTCCCCTGTCTATTTTGTACCTATCATTTATGCTTCTTATCCTTCATTTTCTCCCTTTTCCCTCCCCACTGATAACACTCCATGTGATCTCCATTTCTGTGACTCTATTTCTGTTCTAGGTGTTTGCTTACTTTGTTTTGTTTTTTTTAAGCTTCAGTTGTTAATAGTTTTGAGTTTGTTTTCATTTTACTGTTCATATTTTTATCATTTTCATTTTCTTAGATAAGTTCCTTTAACATTTCATATATAATAAGGGCTTGGTGATGAACTCCTTTAACTCGACCTTATATGGGAAGCACTTTATCTGCCCTTCCATTCTAAATGACAGCTTTGCTGGATAGAGCAATCTTGGATGTAGGTCCTTGACTTTCATGACTTGGAATAATTCTTTCCAGCCCCTCTTGCCTACAAGATTTCTTTTGAGAAATCAGCTGATAGTCTTATGGAAACTCCTTTGTCAGTAACTGTCTCCTTTTCTCTTGGTGCTTTTATAATTCTCTCCTTATCTTTAATCTTGAGTAATGTAATTATGATATACCTTGGTATGTGCTTCCTTGGGACCAACTTCTTTGGGACTCTCTGAGCTTCCTGGACTTCCTGGAAGTCTATTTCCTTTGCCAGATTGGGGAAGTTCTCCTTCATTATATTTTCAAATAAGTTTTCAATTTCTTGCTCTTCCTCTTCTTTTGGCACCCTATGATTAAGATGTTGGAATGTTTAAAGTTGTCTTGGAGGTTCCTAAGCCTCTCCTCATTTTTCTGAATTTTTGTTTCTTCATTCTGTACTGATTGAATGTTTATTTCTCCTTCTCATCCAAATCATTGATTTAAGTCCCAGTTGTCCTTCCCTTCACTGTTGTTTTCCTGTATACTTTTCTTTATTTCACTGTGCACAGCCTTCACTTTTTCCTCTATTTTGCAACCATACTCAGCCATTTCTTTGAGTATCCTGATTACCAGCATGTTGAACTCTGCATCTGATATATTGGCTATCTCTTCATCACTTAGTTCTATTTTTGGAGCTTTGATCTGTTCTTTCATTAGAGCCATATTTTTTTTTTGTCCTGGGGCAGCTGTTACATTGTAAGGCCGGAGCCCTAAGTAGTCACCAGGGCAGGGCACCCCTCTTTGCTTTATTTAGGAAGGGGGTCAGAGAGGGAACCATGCTGCTTCCTTGGCTCTCAGCCAGCTTTCAGTCACTTCCCACCCCTACCCACCAGCAAATTGGGCCCTTTTGGTGCTCATATCATGTGGTTGGAGTTGTGTACATTCTAGTACCCTGTGGGTCTGTACAATAAACTCTCCTGTGAGGCTTGGATTCTCCCACTGCTGTGACTCCCACAGATTTTTACAGCCAAAGGTTTTGAGGCTTTATTTTCCCATGCTGAAACCCTGGGTTGTGTGGTTTATCTTGCTCCCCAGTTACTCCTCCCAGTTTATCCACACATGAATGTGGGACCACCCACTGCACCAGTCACCACTTTGCTGCATATCCTCTCTGCCCTGGCTGCCCATCTACACCCCTCCCAGCAGTCTGAATGAACGTTTTTTTGTTTTTTTTGTTTTTTTTTTTTTTTTTTGCAATTTATTTTTTTTTATTATTTTTTTTAATCAGTATTTTTTAATTGTTGATATTGTACAGTTTTCTGTCTTTTACCCCGCCCCAGCCCACCACCCCAGCCCTCCCCACCTTCCTCCCATTTCCACCCCCCCATAGTTTTTGTCCATGAGTCCTTTATACTTGTTGCTCTAAACCGTTCCCCTTTTCCCCTGAAATTCCCTCCCCTCCCACTCTGGACACTGTCAGACTGTTCTCAAATTCAGTGTCTTTGTTTATATTATGCTTGTTTGTTTGTTTTGTTGATTAGCTTCCTGTTAAAGGTGAGATCATATGGTATTTGTCTTTCATTGCCTGGCTTATTTCGCTTAGCATGATACTCTCCAATTCCTTCCATGCTGTCGCAAAGGGTAGGAGCTCCTTCTTTCTTTCTGCTGCATAGAATTCCATTGTGTAAATGTACCACAGTTTTTTGATCCATTCATTAACTGATGGGCACCTAGGTTGCTTCCAGCACTTGGCTATTGTAAATTGTGCTGCTATGAACATAGGGGTGCATAGATTCTTTTGGATTGGTGTTTCAGGATTCTTAGGATATAATCCAAGCAGTGGAATTACTGGGTCAAAAGGTATGTCCATTTTTAGTTTTCTTAGAAAATTCCATACTGTTTTCCATAGTGGTTGTACCAATCTGCAATCCCACCAACAGTGCACTAGGGTCCCCTTTTCTCCACAACCTCTCCAACACTTGCTGTTTGTTGCTTTGTTTATGAAGGCCATTCTGACTGGTGTCAAGTGGTATCTCATTGTAGTTTTAATTTGCATCTCTCTGATAGCTAGAGATATCGAGCATCTTTTCATGTGTCTCTGGATCCTCTGTATGTCCTCCTTGGAGAAGTGTCTGTTCAAATCCTTTGCCCATTTTTTAATTGGGTTGCTTGTCTTCTTAGAGTAGAGTCTTGTAAGTTCTTGAATGAACGTTTTTTATTTAACTCCTTGGTTGTTGGACTTCCATACAGTTTCATTTTCTGGGAGTTCTGGTTATTTTTTGTTTTTAAATTGTTGTTGTCCTTCTTTCACTTGTGCAAGGAGGCAAAGTATATCTACCTATGCCTCCATCTTGGCTGGAAGTGATTTCAATCTTCGTGAATTTGTTGACTTATTCCGTGTCCTAAAATTTGGTCTATCTTTGTGAATGCTCATGTATGCACTTGAGAAAAATATATATTCTGCTGCTTTGGGATGAAATGTTATGTAAATATCAATCAAATCTATTCAACCTGGTGTGTTGTTTAAAGTCATCGTTTCCTTGATTTTTGTCCACCAAGATTAAAGTCCACCAAGATTTTAAATATCTTTAGGTGCTCTGAAATATGTAAGTATTGGGTGCATATATGTTTACAAGAGGTATATTATCTTATTGGATTCATCCCTTTAGTATTATGTGGTAACCCTATTTGTCTCTTGTTATAGCCTTTGTTTTGAAGCTTATTTGGTCAGATGTAAGTATTGCTACCCCAGTGTTTTTATTTGTTTGTTTCTTCCCATTTACATGAAATAGTTTCTCCCGTCCTTTCACTTTCAGCCTTTGTGTATCTTTTATTCTAAGTTGGGTCTCTTTTAGACAGTATGTAGAAAGGCCATGTTTTCTTATCCATTCAGCTACCCAATGTTTTTTGATTGAAGCATTTAATCCATTTACATTTAAGGTTATTATTGATAGCTATTTATTTATTGCTATTTTTTCTTTATACCTGTGTTACTCTCTCCATTTTTTTTTTCTTTTTCTTAAAGCAATCAATCCCTTTAACAATTCTCACAGTGCTGGTTTGGTGGTAATGAGCTCCTTTAGCTTTATTTTATTTGGGAAGACCTTTATTTTTCCTTTAATTTTAAATGAAAGCCTTTCCAGGTAAAGTAGTCTTGGTTGCATGTTCTTGTTTTTCATCACTTTGAATACTTCACGCCAATCCCTTCTGACCTGAAATGCTTCTGTTCAGAAATCAGCTGACAACCTTATGGGAACTCCATTGTAGGTAACTAACTGGCTGTTTCTGTCTCTCTGTGTCTCTCTCTCATTTGCTGCCTTTAAGATTCTCTTTGTCTTTACCCTTTGCCATTTTAATAATGATATGTCTCAGTGTGGGTCTCTGTGTGTTCATCTTGATTGAGACTCTTTGTGCTTCCTGAACTTGTTTGACTTTTTCTGCTATTATTTCTTCAAACAGGTTCTCTATCCCTTGCTCACTCTCTTCTCCTTGTTACATTTGATGTTATACTGGAGGTCCCTTAGACTTTCCTTTTTTCTCTTCTCTTTTCTTTTTCATGTTCTCCTTGAGTAGATACTGTTACCTTGTCCTCTGATTTGCTGATTCAGTCCTCTGCTTTGTCTAACCTGATGTTGATTCCTTTAGTGTATTCTCCTTTCAGATATTGTATTTTTCATTTCTGACCTTTTGTGGCTTCTATGCCTTTTTTTAATGTTTGCTATCACTTTGTTAAGTTCTCACTGAGATCACCTATGCTTCCTCTATAAGGAAGCATCCTTATAACCATTATTTTAATCTCCACATCTAGTATTTTGGATTCTTCCATTTCATCTATTTCTTTTCATTGTTTTTCTGGAGATTTCTATTTTTTGTTTGTTTGTTTGAGACATTTTTCTTTTTCTCCCCATTGGTCTCTGTGTGCTACATAGACCTGCGATGTCTCCCAAACTTGTTTTGATGGTTTTATGATGAAGGTGTCTTGTTGGGCTCTGTGGCACAGTCTTCGAGATCACCTGAGCTCCATGCTCTAGGAGTGTTTCTTATGGGTTATGTGCACTCTCTGTTGAAGTTGAGTCTTGCATGCTGTTGGTTCTTTTGTGGATAGAGTTAACTCCTCAAGCTGGGAGACCACAGGGTAAGCCTTGACCATCATGTATGAGACACTATGCATGGGCTGCCCCTGGAGTAGTGTTGTTCCCAGCAGGCACCTACAAGAATCCAACTTCAGGTGTGCCAGTCGTGTAGCCAGTTGGGGCAATCTCTGGTGTGGTCTGAAGCCCACCCTGGATTTATTGGTCCTTGGTTCACTTGAGTGGGGTTCAGGTAAAGTTCTCTGTTAGATGTATGCATCTGGGCTTGGGTTACCTGACTATAGCTCCCACACTGTTCACTGTTTGTGTTTGTGTCCACTGGACCTGTGTGTGCCTGTGAGGGGTCAGTCTGTGTAAAAGGGTCAGCTTCTTCCTGCTTAGAGCTCCCTGAGGTTCACCTCCCCCTTTCAGCCACTCTGCCACCCTCTGAGGTTACCTGGGATTCCTCTGAGCCTTTTGATGAGAGACTGTAGAATGAACCCAGGCTAGCTGAGATAGAGCTAGTGTGTTCCCTACTTGGGGGTCATGAAGTCAGTCAGAAACTCAATGAGGAGAAAGTAGCTCTTAGCTTCAAAGCCAGACACCCCCCCCCCCAGTCTCTGCCAGAGTTTCCAGCCCTAGTTCCTCCAGAGGGGCTAGCTGCAGGTTCAGTTTGGGTACAGACAGCAGTCCTCTTTGCATGAGCAAGCTCAGCTGCCCTGAACTCAAGGGGATAGATCAAGAGTCCTGTTGGGAATAATCCAGCCCAGCTTGCATGATGAAGCTAAGTTCTTTGTCCTGTTCCTGGGCAATAGCTTCCAAGGGACTCACGCTTTGAAATGTGGGTCTCCCTTTCTGAGCTATTGTTTCTTCCCCCAACAGAACCATGCCCAGAAGGGGTATCTGGGACTTGACAGGGCTGATCCAGTTTCCTCTTGAGGGTGGTACCTGCAAACTTCTAGGACAGGGGTAGGAACTTCTTTTTCCGAGGGTAGTGTGAGCTAAAGTTGCAGGGGAACTTGGCTTTGCCTCCCCACAATGTAGCCACACAGCATAGAACAACAGCCTTATGGGAAGCCCATCTGACTTCTAGTCCATCTGGCTTCTAGCCCATATGGCTTCTGGACAAAAACATCCCTGGGAGATACAGTCCAAAAAATCCCAGCTCTGTGAAAGTCCCTGATGTGCTGCTGAACCAATCAGGATGGGGCCAAAAATCCCAGCCCTGCACCACACTCTGATCTCTCCATGTGGCTGGTCTCAATATGTTGGGGCCGAAAGTCCCAGCTTGGCACAGCTCAGTCCTGCAGCTGGATACAGCAGGACAGGGACAAAAGTCCCAGCCCTGTGCAACTCCTCTGTGCCTCCAAACTCATCTGCTGGAATGGCTCAACAGGTAGGGAGGAGGGGCACCAGCTGTGCACTCAAGGTGGGGAAGACCAGTTTTCTTTCCCAAGCCACAGTTAAGTCACTGTCTGGGCCTTTGCCTAAAGCCTCCCCAGAAAATAGAGGGCACCCAAAAGTCACTGTTGGGTGCAGTCAGCAGACCCTTCTATGGTCTCAAGAATGGCAGCATGGCTTTTCTAGCAATCAGAGTCCAGACTGTCAACTGTGTAACAATAGGAGCACTCTACCCTAGGATGGAACACTCTGAGTCTCCCAGGTGAAGTGAATCTCCACTGATTCCCACCAGATAATACACAGAATCCTCTTTCCATCTCTGTTGCTCTGGGTTGGGGGTCCCTGTGTGAGTTAAGACTTCACAGTCTTAGGTGGAGGGAGTTTACACAGCCACAGTACCTTTCTGCCTTCTCAGATGCCACTATACCTGCATTCAGGGGCTTTCTCCCACTTTCTCCCTTTGCATCTCCAACCCTTCTTACCAGTCTCTATGTACCTTTTTCTGTATTCCTAGATTATAATATTTTATATCAGCTAGCTTTCAGTTGGTTGTTCAGGTTAACTGTTCTGCAATTTAGCTGCAAATCCTGTTTGGGTCCAGGAGCAAGTAGACGCAACTTCTATCAACTTTGCAGCCATCTTGGAATCTCCATTTTTCATTTACCATCCCATTCTGCATCAGCTGGTGTGGCGCTGGTCTGACTCAGATCTTCCAGGCTTTCCTAAGTATCTGTGGTTAGAATAATGTTCTAGAGTGCCACACAGCCATGTATGGAGGTTGGCAGTTCTGTTGGCCTTAGTGCCTTGGTTCTCCACTTGGCTTTTTACCCTCCAGATGTAGGTTACCCTAGATTTGTGTCCATGACAATCTCAGGTTTAAGTGTAGCAAGAGATAGCAGGCTCTAGCACATGGTGATTTTCCAAACTATGCCAGCATTATATTTGATGATGTTCCAATGGCCAAACCAATCACATGACCAAGCCTACATTCCAGTGGCAGAGAAACAGACCCCAACAGGACTGGATAAACTACAGATTCCTACTCTGAAGGGACATGTATACAAGAAAGGGAATGTTTGGGGGCCATTTTTGCAATCAATTGATGGATCAAGGGATGACACTGGAGAAGACAGATGAGATACTCCTTTCCAGACCAATGGGTCACAGCCCAGATGCCCAGATGGGCCAGGCTGGCCATTCTCTTGGAGGAAATGTCCTAGGTATGGTCCACAGTAAAGAGTAGTGGGGAATGTGACTCAGCTGGATGGCAGCTCTACTGACCATCATTGTGCACTATCAAATGGGAACATGGCCCAGTGCTGCCCAAGTTCCTGATGTTTCAATAGACATTATATATCTGTATTTTTTCATATTTTGTTGAAGGTATCTGTATTTTATGTGAAATCTGCTGAATCGTTGTCAACTAATTTAAAATGTTCAATATGTTACAGAATGTCTTCATACATTGAAATATTATATAAAAGTAACACAGAGCAATTGATTGATATACGAATCCTGGAAGCGGGGTTCACAATAGGACATTTAGTAAAAGCAACAGAGTCCCTACACCAAAATACCTCTTAGTCAGAGCAGTTGGTGTAGTGGCAGGCATTTCCCCAGGACATGCCTGAGGTACAGGCAATCCAAGTGGGCCCCTTGATCTGGGTGGGAATCCCCAAACTGATATGTATATGGATATGGATATAGTGACCTTACTGTATGGAATTTATACTATAATAAAAATTAAAAAGCAGGTCTTCCAGACAAGGTGGAGGCTTAGGTAGAAACACTGTGCCTCCTCTCACAACCAAACTTAAGGACAACAAAAATTTAAAAACAAAGAAACAATCTGAACAGATAGAAAATTGAATTGTATGGAAGTCTGACAATGATTCACCCAGACCAGTGAGAAGGGTGGAGTTGGCAGCTGGCAGAGAGGGATCATGGCAGGAAAAAACAGTGGCTAGTGATACTGGATGCAGAGGTTGCAGTTGGAACACCCCAGGCACGCAGACAGTGGTTAGCAGACCCCGGGAGCGGGGAGGCAACAGGCAGACCCAGCAAGGCGTGCAAGGCAGTGGTCATACATTCGTGTGCAGATGAACCAGGCAAAAATGAGCAGCGAGACAAACTGTGCAACCCAGGGACCCAGCACCAGGAAATAAAGCTTAAAAGCACCAACTGAAAACACTTGTGGGGGTTGAGGTGCCAGGAGAGACTCCCAGCCTTACACAGGGAACTGAAATCAGAGAGAGAGCAGAGCAAGCGCCATGGTTTCCCCTCAGACCCCATCCCCACATACAACGTCACAACTCTGCAACTGGGTTGCCCTGCCCTGGTGAACACCTAAAGCTCCACCCCTCTTACATAACAGGCATGGCCAGACCCCCCAAAAAAAATGGCTCAAACAAAAGAACAAATCACATCACCAGAGCCAATATTTTTAAGCAACCAAGAGATAGCCAGCCTATCAGATGCAAAGTTCAAAGCACTGGTGATCAGAATATTCACAGAATTCATTGATTTTGGTCTCAAACTAGATGAAAAAATGAAGGCTACAATAAGTGAAATGAAGGAAAATGCACAGGGAACCAATAGTGATGGGAAGAAAACTAGGACTCAGATCAATGGTGTGGGCCAGAAGGAAGAGAAAAGCAACCAAACAGAAAAGAATAAAAAAACAAGAATTCAAAAAAAAATGAGCAGACATTTAGGAACCTTCAGGACATCTTTAAATATTCCAACATCCGAATTATAGGGGTACCAGAAGGGGAAGAGGAAGAGCAACAAGTGGAAAACTTATTTCAACAAATAATAAAGGAGAACTTCCCCAATCTGGCAAAGGAAATAGACTTCCAGGAAGTCCAGGAAGCTCAGAGAGTCCCAAAGAAGTTGGACCCAAGGAGGAACACACCAAGGCACATCATAATTATATTATCCAAGATTAAAATGAAGAAGAGAATTCTAGAAGCAGCAAGGGATAAGGGGACAGTCACCTCCAAAGGAGTTCCCATCAGACTGTCAGCTGATTTCTCAAAAGAGACCTTGAAGGCAAGAAGGGGCTGGAAAGAAGTATTCTAAGTCATGAAAGTTAAGAACCTCCATCCAAGATTGCTCTATCCAGGGAAGCTTTCATTTAGAATGGAAAGGCAGATAAAGCACTTTTCAGATAAGGTCAAGTTAGAGGAGTTCATGATCACCAAGCCCTTATTATATGAAATGTTAAAAGGACTTATCTAAGAAAAAGAAGATAAAAAATACGAACAGTAAAAAGACAGCAAACTCACAGTTATTAACAACCACACCTAAAACAAAAGCAAACTAAGCAAACAATCAGAACAGGAACAGAACCACAGAAATGGAGATCACATGGAGGGTTAGCAACAGGGGAGTGGGAGGAGGAGAGAGGGGGGAAAGGTACAGAGAATAAGTATCATAGATGGTAGGTAGAAAATAGACAAGGGGAGGGCAAGAGTAGTATGGGAAATGTAGAAGCTAAAGAACTTATGACACATGGACATGAACTAAAGTGGGGGAATGTGGGTGGGAGGGGGTGTGCAGGGTGTAGGGGAATGAAGGGGGGAAGTGGGACAATTGTAATATAATCAATAAAACATATTAAAAAATAAATAAAAATACAAAACTCACTCTACATAGGAGACTAAGTGAATCTGCAGACTCACCATGACCCAGGGGAGCAGCCTGCCTCTCTGCTCTAAGTTTAAGACAGGAAATAAGAGTTGCTAGAGGCCATGGAGGGGAGTTACATGTGGTGGCACTTGCTGAGGATGAGGTGTGGAATAAAGGAACCATGACCGAAGGTTCACCACCTGCTGGCACTCTTCTTGCAAGTGGCTTATACTTATTAACTCATTTAGTCTGATTTCACAACAACCTGGTGAAGTAGGAACTATTATTATTACCATCTCATTTTACAGATAAGGTAACTGAGGATCAGAGAAGTAAATCATGTGCCAAGGTGAACCAGCTGGTCATTTGACCTGGGCTGTCAAGCTGAAGCATGATGCCTCTCTAATCAGAGGCTGATATATGCCACCTTATGGATTGACATGGCCAGAATGAAGCAGCTCTCAATAGAAGCCCATTGTGGGAGTGTGTGTGTGTGTGTGGGGGGGTGGTGGTGCTGAGCATTGTGAGCTGGAAGGCATTGTAGGGGTGGTCACAGGACCCCCTGTAAGCAGGCTCAGGTGTTTGGTGTATGACAGTGGCATCAGCATGACCTGGTAATAGGGACAGAGAGTGAGGAGTGCTCTGCCAACTTTAGCCTGTCTCCAGAGGCCCTGAGGGCTGCTCTATGCCAGCACCATGGTGATGCCAGGGGAAGGCTATAGGCCTGAGATGGGTTTCTCACACACCTGGCCTTGGTTATCCAAGCGAGGTGTCTAGACTGGAGGGACCAGTGGCATGCAGGCATCACTGCTCTGAGAAAGCTGAACCTAACTGGGTGCAGGCTGGTTCCCAGATTGACCCTCGCTGCCCTGTGTGTGTAACACAGAAAGGCAACAGTGGAAGGCTCAGAATGCCCTGTCCCAGAGTGCCCAAGTTCAGAGGCACAAGAGGGACATAAGTGGTAGTGAACCTGGCCAGAGTTGCTCCCTTTTATAGCTGATGCCCTCCAGGAGTTGGAAGCATTATTCTGAGAGTGTGAGGGGCACTGAGATGGGACAAGGCAGTGGGGGTAGAAGTCCTCAGGGCAGGGCCTGTGGCAATAGCTACCTAAGATCCAGAAGGCAAAATGTACAGGACATCAGGGAGGTAGGAAGGAGTTGAGTTAAATACCAGGAAAGCCTCTAAATCACTTGCAACTTGCACTCTGGGGTCTCCCACCAGAACCTCCTCAGGGACCAGCATCAGGGTGTGGCCTGACTTCTCTCTGGCTCCATTTACAGTAAGTTGGCTTGAATCAGGAATTAGTGCATCTGAAGGCATCACTGCATGTCTCCTGCATTGGGTGAGGCTATGCACACTGAGGCTCCACCTGATTTATGTGTCCAAGACACTGAGCAGGAGTCATCCCTCTCATCACCTCCAAAGATTCTCCAGTGTTCAGCAAAGCCCAGCTCCAGCTAGGACAAGGCCTGGTCCATGCTTCTTTTAGGGAGGTAAGCCAAGCCTGAGTAGGCATTGCCTATGTTGCAGGATACAGTGGGCCCCAGGCAGTAGAGAGAGTCATCATAGGGAAAGAAAAGGCGGAGAGGCCAATGTGAGGTGTGGGAGGAGTCAGGGGTTACAACAGAGTGCCAAGGAGACAAACCTGACAACTTCAGGCCCATTGCAGGAAGCCTCTGACCAGGTTATGCCTTGGGGCCAGTAAGGGCCCAAGTACCCCCAGGAGGAGCCAGCTATGGGGAGAAAGATGAAGTGCTTTTGTTGGCAACCATGTTCAGTGGGAAGCCAAGGTCAGGACAGGAGTCCCCATGGGAGCCACGGTGGCAGCACTATACCTGAACCTCTCCATTTGCCACCCCATGACAGCTTGTCAAGCTCAGGCAGGAACTCAGGGGTTCACAGGCTGCACAATCACCCAGGCACGTGGCCAAAAAGTAACATTGGTGCCCTGCCCTTCTTCAAGGCAGCTGGCCAATGGGCCCGGATTCTGCCCCAGAAAGGGGAGCAACCCTTCCCAGGACCACCTCTACAAACGGTTTCATAAAGTCCAGGCTCAGAGCAAGCTGACTCCAAGTTTGGAAAAAATAACAAAGGGTTGAAATTAAGTCAGCTTCTTAAGACAGATGAAAAGAAACAGAAACCACATGACTGCAAAGGGGCAAAAGGTGACAGTGCACAGGGCCAGCACATCAGAAAGAGCAGGTAATAGGAAGACTTTATTCAATTATGTGAAGACTAGTAAGTGTCAACAGCCTGGGGATGTCAAGGACAGCACTGATAACAGATGGCTGGGAACACAGGTGCTTTATGAGTTTTTTCCCCTGCAATCCATTAACCCAAGCCAATGGCCCCATGTTAGCAAGGGGTAAGGCACTAGGAGAAGCACATGAGGGCCTGGGCTCAAGGTCCCTTTTATGCTTGGTGAAGGTGAAATAAGGAGTTTTACAGACAAAAGAAGGCTGAAAGAACACCAAACCAGCACTGCAAGATATGCTAAAGGGAGTGCTATAAGAAGATGAAGAAAAACAGTGACAGAGAGAGGAACGCAGGTACAAATGGGTAAAATGGCAATGAATCAGTACCTATCAATAATAACCTTAAACGTAAATGGATTAAATGCTCCAATCAAAAGACATAGAATAGCTGAATGGATAAGAAAGTATGACCCACACATATGCTGCCTACAAAAGACACACCTCAGGACAAAAGACCTACACAGACTGAAAGTGAAGGGCTAGATACAAATATTTTAAGAAAATGAACAGGGAAAAAAAAAGCAGGGGTAACAATACTCATATCAGACAAAATAGACTTCAAAAAAAGAGCCATAAAAAGAGACCCAGGAGGTCACTTCATAATATTCAAGGGAAGAATTCATCAAGAAGACATAAACATTGTAAATATATATGCATCCAACATAGGAGCACCCAAAGACAAAATCTTGGAGGACTTCAAGAAAGACATTGACAACAACACAATTATAGTAGCAGATTTTAATACTCCACTGTCAAAAATGGATAGATCTTGCAAAGAAAATGTCAACAAAGATATTGTGGCATTGAACAATGCCCTACATGAAATGGACTTAACTGATATATTTAGAGCTCTTCATCCCAAAGAAGCAAAATACACATTTCTTCAAGTGCACATAGAACATTTTCAAAGATAGACCATATGATAGGACACAAAACCACCCTCAAAAATGTTGAAGAAAATTGAAGTCATATCAAGCATTTTCTCCAACCACAAGGGACTGAAACTGGAAACCAAACTCAAGGGGAAAAAGTCAAAACACTCAAACTCATGGAGATAGAATAGACTATTAAACAATGAATGGGTCAAGAATGAGATAATGGAAAAAATCAAAACATTTCTAGAAACAGTATGGAATTTTCTAAGTAAACTAAAAATAGATCTGCCTTTTCATTCAGCAATTCCACTGCTGAGATAATATCCTAAGAACCAATCCAAAAGAACCTATGCACCCCAATGTTCATAGCAGCACAATTTACAATAGCCAAGTGTTGGAAGCAACCTAGGTGCCCATCAGTAAATGAATAGATTAAAAAACTATGGTACATTTACGCAATGGAATTCTATGCAGCAGAAAGAAAGAAGGAGCTCCTACTTTTGAGCTCCTTCGAGACAGTATGGATGGAACTGGAGAGCATTATGCTAAGTGAAATAAGCCAGGCAATGAAGGACAAATACCATATGATCTCACCTTTAACAGGAACTTAATGAACCAAACAAACAAACAAGCAAAATATAAACAAAGACACTGAAATTGAGAAGAGGCTGACAGTCAGGAGAGGGGAAAGGGGAGAAAATTTCAGGGGAAAAGTGGAAAGGTTTACAGGAACAAGTATAAAGGACACATGGACAAAAACTGGGGGGGGGAGGTGGAAATGGGAAGGAGGTGGGGAGGGCTGGAGTGGTGGGCTGCAATGGGAGTAAAAGACAGAAAACTGTACAAGAATAACAATTAAAATAAAATTAAAAAAGAAGAAGTTTAAAATCTAAAAGAAAAAATTTCTGGAAACAAATGAAAATGAACTCACAATAGTTCAAAACTTATGGGACACAGCAAAGGCAGTCCTAAGAGGAAAGTTCATGGCAATAGAGGCCTACCTAAAAAAGATAGAAACATTTCAATAAACAACTGCAGGGGCCCCTGTCCTGGGCACCAGATGGGGGGGGGGGGCTCTGCCCACAGAGCCCCATCCCTCCATCATGGATGAAAGTAAAAACTACCAAGACATGACTGCTTGGGGAGGAAAGGTGGTCAAACTCTCAGAGGAGAATGACCCAGAGCCCCATCCTCACTAGGCTTTTATTGGGCTCAAATACACCGGAATACAGGTATGTGAGGTGACAAGGATCAAACAATGGTTAACATTTCAAAGCAATCTGAGGGCTTAATCTGAGCCAGTGTCTGTCAGGAAAGGGGGTTTCCAAACTTTGGGAGACATAGTCATTTCCTCCTGGGACACTTATCACCTAAGGGAGAGCACTCTTAGCAAAGCAGGTTTCACAGGGCTTTAGGAATTCTTTCTTATGCCTGATCACCCAGGGAGCCCTCTTGGCTGGTACAGGGCTGCACCACTTGCCCTCACAGTTTCAGGCTTTAAGCCAATTAGGAAGCAGGAGACATCTTCCCAGATGGAAATGAGGACTCGGTCTATGTAGGAATAGCTGGGGGGAGGGGGGCGAGGGTCCATCACATCCTCTTTGCTGCACCCCCCCCCAAGTCTTTCCATGAGGCCTCCCAAGTGGTCGCGTCTGGCTTAGGTTGCCCCTCCCATGAGGAGTCTTACCCGTCATTGACTGCCAACCAAGCAATTGGGCCAGAGAGGCAGAAGCAGCACTCCTGCCAGGGAGATAAGCTTTGTCCCGTTATTAGGTCATGTCCTTGTGACAGAACAGACCCAGATGAAGTGGGTCTCTTGGGCTCTTACACAGCCCACTATGGGGTGAGGGTTACAACTCCTGAAACCAGGCTGGATGGTCCACAACAAACAACCTAACTCTATATCTACAAGAACTGGAGGAACAATAAAAAAGACTCTCAAGAGCAATTAGAAGGAAGGAAATAACCAGGATGAGAGCAGAATTAAACAGCATAGAAACTAAAAGCACAATTCTAAGAATCAATAAATCCAGGAGTTGGTTCTTTCAAAAGATAAACAAAAATCAACAAGCCTTTAAACAGATCAAGGAAAGAAGAGAAAGGACTCAAGTACACACAATCAGAAATGAAAGAGGAGAGATTACAACTGACACTGCAGAAATACAAAGAATTGTAAGAAATTACTATGAAGAACTGTATGCCAAGAAGTTTGAAAACCTAGGTGAAATGGACAAATTTCTAGAAAAATGTAATCTTCGAAAACTGAATGAGGAAGAAGTAGAAAGCCTGAACAGACCAATAACAGCAGATGAAATTGAAGCAGTAATCAAAAAACTCCTGGCTGACAAAAGCCCTGGACCAGACAATTTCACAGGAGAATTTTACAAAGCATTTAAGAAAGAGCTAACCCTTATCCTTCACAGATTATTCCCAAAAACCCAAAATGATGGAGACTCCCAAGCTCTTCTTATGAAGTCAGCATTATCCTAATCCCAAAACCAGATAAGACACAACAAACAAAGAAAACTTCAGGCCAATATTGCTGATGAACATAGATTCTACTAAAATTCTCAACAAAATATTGGCAAACTGCATCTAACACTATGTTTAAAAGATCATACACCATGAGCAAGTGGGATTCATCCCAGGGATTCAAGGATGGTACAATATTTGCAAATCAGTGAATGTAATACATCACATAAACAAAAGCAAATACAAAAATCACATGATCATATCAATAGATGCAGAAAAAACATTTGATAAGGAACAGCACCCATTTATGATACAAACACTTAGCCAAGTGGGAATAGAGGGAGCATTCCTCAACATAATAAAGGCCATATATTAGAGACCTACAGCCAACATCATACTCAATGGACAAAAACTTAGAGCTTTCCCACTAAGATCAGGAACAAGACAAGGATGCCCACTTTCACCACTCCTATTCAGCAAAGGATTGGAAATTTTAGTCACAGCCATCAGACAAGAAAAAAAAAGGCATCCAAATTAGAAAGGAGGAAGGAAAACTGTCATTGTTTGCAGATGCCATGATAGTGTACATAGAATATCCTATAGACTCCACCAAAAAAACTGCTTGACCTAATAAATGAATTTGTCAAAACAATGGGATACAAAGTCAATATTCAAAAATCAAAGGCATTTTTGTGCATCAACCATGAAATATCATAAACAAAAATCAGGGGAAAAATCACATTTGATACAGCAACAAGAAAAATAAAGTACCTAGGGAATAAACCTAACCAAGGATGTAAAAGACCTATACTCAGAAAACAACACAACACTGAAGAAAGAAATTAAGGAAGACACAAACAAATGGAAGCATGTACCATGCTCATAGATTGGAAGAATTAACATCATCAAAATGGCCATACTACCCAAGCAATTTATACATTCAATGCAATCCCTATTAAACCACAAATGATATATTTCACACATATAGAACAAATGTTTCAGAAGTTTAATGGAACCAAAAATTACCCCAAATAGTGGTAGCATTTTTTTAATTTTTCGATTTAAATTTTTTTAATTTTTTAAAAATTTTGATATTGTACAGTTTTCTGTCTAGTGGTAGCAATTTTGAGAAAGAAGAGCAAAGTAGGAGGGATCAGAACACCTGATATCAAAATGCATTACAAGGCCACTGTAATCAAAACAGCCTGGTACTGGCATAAGAACAGGCACATAGATCAATTTAACAGAACAGAGAGCCCAGAAATAAACCCAAGTCTCTATGGTCAATTAATATTTGACAAAGGGGGAAGAAGGATAAAATGGAGTAAAAATAACCTCTTCAACAAATGGTGTTGGGACATCTGGACAGCTACAAGCAAAAAGTGAAACTCAATCACTAACTTACACCATACACAAAAATGAATTCAAGGTTGATAAAAGACTTAAATATAAGTTGTGACACCATTAAAGCCCTGAATGTGAACAGAGGCAGAAAAATCTCAGATATTCCATGCAGCAATATTTTCACTGATATGACACCTAAAGGAAGGGACATAAAGGAAAGAATAAACAAATGGGATCTCATCAAATTAAAAAGCTTCTGCATGGCTAAAGAAAACAGCATTAAAAGGAAAAGAGAATCAAGTATATGGGGAAACATTCTTGCCAATGATATCCCAGACAAGGGTTTGATCTCCAAACTACATAATGAGCTCGTATGACTCCACTCCAGTAAAAGAAATATCCCAATTAAAAAATGGACAAAAGACTTGACAGACACTTCTCCAAGGAGGATATACAGAGGGCCCAGAGACACATGAAAAGATGCTCTGTATCGCTAGCTATCAGAGAGATGCAAATTAAAACCACAATGAGATACCACTTCACACTGGTCAGAATGGCCGTCATAAACAAATCAACAAGCAGCAAGTGTTGGAAAGGATGTGGAGCAAAGGGAACCCCAGTACACTGTTGGTGGAATTGCAAACTGGTCAGCCACCATGGAAAACAATATGGAATTTTCTCAGAAAACTAAAAATGGAACTGCCTTTTGACCCAGCAATTCCACTGCTAGGATTATATCCTGAGAACGCTGAAACACCAGTCCAAGAGAACCTATGCACCCCAGTGTTCATAGCCTCACAATTTACAACAGCCAGGTGCTGGTAGCAACCTTAGTGCCCATCAGTAAATGAATAGATAAAAAAATTATGGTTCATTTACACAATGGTATACTACAAAGCAGAGAGAAAGAAGGAGCTCCTACCCTTTGCGATAGCATGATGGAGAGCATTATGCTAAGTAAAATAAGCCAGGTGGTGAGGGACAAACACCATATGATCTCACCTCTAACTGGAACATAATCAACAAAAGAAAAAAGCAAGCAAAATATAACCAGAGATACTGAAAGTAAGAACAATTTGACAGTAACCAGAGGGGAGGTTAGAGGTATCAATGGGAGGAAGTGCTTTCAGGAACTACTATAAAAGATGCATGGACAAAACCAAGGGGGGTGGTAGAAGCAAGAGAGGGAGGACATTTTGGCTGGGGTGGGGTGTTTCAGTGTGGGAAAATGCAGACAACTGTGAAAAACAATAAAATAATTTTTAAAAATAAAAAAAAAAATAAAGTTTATTGATAGCAGTCAGACACATTTATTTCTGTATTGTCACTGGCTGCTTTCACATTACAAAAGGAGAGTTAAGTAGCTGCAACAGAGACTGTGTGGTCCATAAAGCCTAAAATATTTACCATCAACCCCTTACAGAAAAGTCTGCAGAGCCTTAGTGTGTCTGTAACATCAGCTGATTCTTGAGACAGGGAGAAGCTGTTTATATATAAAATTTCCCTGTTCCAATTTTCAGTGTTCCTCTCCTTTCTAATCAGTGCCTCAGCATTTATGTTATGGCTTAATTCAATTTACATTGTAATTCCAAAACCTCTTGATCAAATTTGAAGTCTTATTTGTGGCTGCATCAGCCATGTAGCTACAAAGGAAAAGAGACTGTTTTAGGGACATTGTAGAAGTTCCCTAACACTTTGATTGTGTCTTAAGCTGAGATTTTTAAGGTCTGAACTTGCTAGTTTCTTTCTGTAAACCTTCCTGTGCAGTCAGAAGCAGCCAGTCAATTGCAGAAATCTTGTATCTATCACTCTCCATATGGCTAGTCCTAACAGCTATTTAGTCTCCCAAAGCAGTGTCTTCAGTTGGGACCTTATCCCAGAAAACTATATTCATTACCTGAAAGTGACTGGACCCATTTGTGAACCTACAGATTGCTTTTCCCCCTCTGATAGAATGTAAGTTCCATGAGAACAAAAACTCTGTCATTTCTACCCTAAAATAATAACAGGTATGTAGTTGGCACTAAATAAGTGCAGAACTCACACCAAGCTGGCTTATAGAGGGAAAGGAATATATGTGCTGACATAACTGGGACCAATATAAAATAACTCTCTTTCTTCTTAAGTAGCTCTAGATTGGGCACCTGTTACTTGCCACAAAATGTATCTGATTGATAATGTTCCGAAGTGGTTGCCTTGGACCAGAATCTGAAACTTGAAATTCCAGAATATCTGAATCAGTCTATGTGCCAGTCTTCCCAGATCATGTATAAAAAAAGGAGAGATGCCTGGATCCCCAACACCCAGAGCTGTTGGGATTTCTGTGCAGCCTAGGGACTTCATGCAGGGATTGGCTGTTGGCTACCTGGGAGCAAGTTTCCAGGGACCAGGCCATAGTGGAAAAGAAAGAGCACAGAATAGAAAAAAGGAAGAAAGAGAAGAGCCTGCATGGGTTCTTGACCAAATAAAAAATCTCAGAACGCAGTACACAAAAAGCATAATATTTAGAGGGGCACCTGCTGGGTAAAACCCTAAAACATAGGACACTGAGTCCAGCAGGTGCCTATCTAACCACTGTGGCTTCTAAGTCTCCTACGGGCATGGAGACCAGAATTTCATACCAACCCCCTTTGTTGTTACATGAGAAACATTGGGCTCAGAGAAGAAAGATGATTTCAAAGTCACATATCAAGCCAGTATCAAACCTGTGGGTATAGCCTGAGTCCCTATCCAACACATTTCCCCGACCCCACACTCAACCCAATTTCCCAACTACTGTTCCTCTCAGGTGAGTTGAGAATCTCCCTTTCTCTGCAAACCCTCCAACTCTCATTCTACGATGCCTGGATTTAAAGGGCTCACTTTTACACTGCAGATCTAAATGCCTGCTGCAAAACCTCCATGCCACCCAGGACCAGCCTGGGGTACAGGTGCCCACTGCCACACTTCACTTTGGTGCTTCTTTCCACTCACCCTGGGATGGGTATCCAGGACCCAGCACAAAGCCTGTGATACAAGAGGACACAGATTACCAGCTCAGATACAGCACAGTCAAGGACACTGTGTCAACAAGCTTTTGCTGCACAATAAAACTGAGCCAGAATTTACCGGATTAAAACAACAACTATTTATTTAGCTCATGATTTTGTGGGTCAGCAAGTTGAGCTGGGCTCAGCTGATGGTTCTTCTGTGTGGACTGGACCTAGCTGGCGTTAGCTGGCCTTACTATTTGTCCACAGTAACAGCACATTGACCAAGAACCACCTGATGAAGGATGACCTCCTCTGTCACAGTTTTTCTCTGTTCTACATGTCTTCCATCGTCCAGCAGTTTAGCCGGGCTTTTTCATCAGGCAGCAGAGCAGTTCCAAGAGCCACAGTGGAAATGTGCAGAGCCTCTTGAGATCTAGGCTGGGAACCAGAACACTGTCACTTCTGCTACATTTTAGTGGCCAAAGCAGGTGTCAGGCCAGCCCAGAGTGGGGGAGGGGCTGTATCAAATCACAGAGGTGCAAGAGGATAGGGTTTAGGAAAGAAAAAAAATATGGGTATTTTTTTGCAAGCAATCACCACAAATTTTAAATATTTGGTGAATATCAAGGATATGACCTCTACGAAGTATTTACATCAGAACTTTAATAAGCCACTTCAGTTTTATTTTGAAAAACAAAACAAAGCGTGACTGAGGACCAGATCTTGCTTAATGCTGCCAGCTTGAGCCCTCTATAAGACACAGTTAATGAATGTTTTTGAGGGGAAAAAATGAATAAAAGTGTTTCCCAGCTAAAAGGTGCTTGGAAGGTACTTTTGGTACCAGCAACCTGGCAAACTGCAAAACCTGAACATTCTCTGCTACAAGCATACAGAAATAGTAAATAAAAATAAAACAAATAGATTTTTTTTTAATTTTTATTTTCATTGTTGATCTTGTACAGTTTTCTGTCTTTTATTCTCACCCGAACCTGCCACCCCAGCCCTCCCCACCTCCCTCCCATTTCCACCCCCCCCCATAGTTTTTGTCCATGTGTCCTTTATACTTGTTCCTGTAAATCCTTAACAAATAGATTTTTAAAGCCAAGAGAAACCGATAGAAAATGAGGGACCAGGAGGGAGAGCCAAGATCTAGAAACCAGAAGAAAGTTGAAAAACACTTAAGCAAACAAGGGAGGAAAAGGAGAAGACATGGAAACTATGTAGGTAAGTGGCTCAGGTGTGTGAGCGGCTCAGATTCTGATGCTCCTACAGGAGCAAGAGTAAGAGCCTTGGCCTTGGGAAGATGTGGGGTTGAAACTGAGACTCCCTACAGTGAAAGACTGAATATACAAACAGCCAATGGCTAGACCATATAGAGAGATAAAACTCAGACCCAAAATCTACAGCATCCAACCCAGGAAACCAACCATCATCTACAGACACCAGACCAAGTGTCCAACCTGCTCACTACAGATCAGACTTGTTGGAAGTCAGACACTATCTGTAACAACCAGTCCAGGATGACAAACAATAACCCCTGTAATAATTGACTCCAAATAGCCAGAATTGGTTAATGACAGACAGCTTCCCTAATTTTGACCCTGTTTCCAATTTTAGACCAACCAGGAAAAGCCAAATATGCTCCCCCAAACAGTCACATGGTTAGCCTACATCCAGCTTCCCTAGGCCAGGGCACACCTGAAGTTCTCCCTTCTTCCACTACCAAACTTTACCACTCCTCTGCCAGTATTTGGGTCTCTGCCAAAATACAAATGATGGTAGTTGACTCCTCTGATATAGAAATCTCTGAATAAATAAATAAATAACCCTTACTTTCTCTGGTTTGGTTGGTCTTCATTTATTTCCACAGAAGGGAAAAAAGTCTCCATAAAATCTGGACTACTTCCAAATATCTATCTCAAGATATGTGACCAAAATAACTCTCTTCCAGCAGTGTAAGTGTATTTACATTACAAACAACTATTAACATATCTATTCTCAGCAGACTAAAGTAAAAATCATACATTATCTGAATGCATGTAGAATAAGCACTTAAAATGATTTAATGTTTATCCACAACAAAAACTCAACAAAATAATAAAATGAAACTCCTTAGCATGATACAAAGTGTGTATGAAAACCTCACTACAAAGTTATAATTAAAATAGAAACATCAGTTAAGAGTCAGGAACATGTCAAGGATACTCACTATCAATGTAACCGAAAAAGGCAGGTTCAGCTGCCTGCTGTAATGAAAGCCAAACTTGTGAGACAGGTGCTGGTACAAAAGATAAGAGGTTTATTCAAATATGCACTTAGGAGAATGGTGGTGTCCTGTGTCAAAGACCATCTACCCTTCCTGCTCAAACCTGTGGTTCTTATAGGAATAGGGAGGGGAGGGCTTTTTTTTTTCTATCCAAATATCTTGCTAGCTTTTGGTGTGCACAGACCCTACCCATTCATCTTTCTAATTGTTGACATGCTCGGTGTAAGAACCTCTCCCCGTGCCATCTGGACCAATGGGGAAGGCTCTCTGACTGTCTGTGGTAGATAGGGAAAACTGCAGGAACCACTGTCAGGAAACCTAGAGATGCAGCAGCCCTCAGCCCACCTCCTGACACTGGACATTGTGCTGGTACTCCAAGGACAGCCAGCTTGAGTCTGGAGGGCACCCCTGAATCCCAGAACATCTGTGTCCTCTGTACAGCCCCTGCATGGGCCAGCCCTCCAAAGTGGCCAGCCGGGCCCATGTTCTGACAGCTGCCTATGGTAACAATTCTCCCCTTTAAGACTCTGGACACTTGTAATCTTACAAGGGTAAGTGAATGGAGATCTCATCTTCTATAGTTTCTCCCTGCTGTCAAGGACTACAGACTTACCTATCTCCAGGTCCAGAGATTCTTGCTATTTATTAAAGAAAGAGGTCAAGAATGGAGGGAAGCCTTTACACAAGAAAGAAGGATTGCAGTTTTCTGAAGGTGGATAGGCAGTGTCTAAGAGGATGGCACTACTGAACAAGTGAAGCTGGTAGACTCCTTCATATTTCTTTTTTCCTTTTTTAAAAAATTTTATCGTTGTTCAAATACAGTTGGCTGCCTTTCCCCCCACCTTCTCCCCCACCCCAGCCATCCCCATCTCCCTCTCCTGATTCCATCCCACCTTGGTTTTGTCCATGTACCCTTTGTATTTGTTCCTGAAAACCTTTCCCCCTTTTCCCCCATTATTCCCTCCCACCTCCCCTCTGGTTACTGTCAAATTGTTCTTAATTTCAATGTCTCTGGTTATATTTTGCTTCCTTGTTTGTTTTGTTGATTAGGTTCCACTTAAAGGTGAAATTATATGTTATTTGTTTTTCACAGTCTGGTTTATTTCACTTAGCATAATGTTTCCCAGTTCTATACATGCTGTTGCAAAGGGTAGGAGCTCCTTCTTTCTTTCTGCTGTGTACTATTCCATCATGTAAATACACCATAGTTTTTTGATCCATTCATCTACTGATGGGCACCTGGGTTGCTTCCACCACTTGGCGATTGTAAATTGTGCTGCTGTGAACATTGGAGTGCATAGGTTCTCTTGGACTAGTGTTTCAGGGTTCTTAGGATATAATCTCAGCAGTGGAATTGCTGGGTCAAAAGGCAGTTCCATTTTTAGATTTCTGAGGAAATTCCATATTGTTTTCTGTGGTGGCTGCACCAGTTTGCAATCCCACCAACAGTGCACTAGGGTTCCCTTTTCTTCACAACCCCACCAGCACTTGTTGTTTGTTGCTTTATTTATAATGGTCATTCTGACCAGTGTGAAGTGGTATCTCCTTGTGGTTTTAATTTGCATCTCTCTGATGGCTAGTGATGCTGAGCATCTTTTCATATGTCTCTGGGCCCTCTGTAGGTCCTCCTTGGAGAACTGTCTGTCAAGTCTTTTGCCCATTTTTAATTGGGTTTTTGTTTTCCTGAAATGGAGTCATGTGAGTTCTTTATGTATTTTGGAGATCAAACCCCTTTCCAGGGTATCATTGGCAAATATGTTTTCCCATATAGTTGGTTCTCTTTTCATTTTAATGCTGTTTTCTTCAGCCGTGAAGAAGCTTTTTAATTTGATGAGATCCCATTTGTTTATTCTTTCCTTTATGTCTCTTGCTCTATTGGATATATCAGTGAAAATATTACTGCATGGAATATCTGAGATTTTCCTGCCTATGTTCTCCTCTAGGACTTTTATGGTGTCATGACTTGTATTTAAGTCTTTTATCCACCCTGAATTTATTTTTTTGTATGGTGTAAGTTAGTGGTTGAGTTTCACTTTTTTGCAATGTAGCTATCCAGCTCTCCCAGCACCATTTGTTGAAGAGGCTATTTTTACTCCATTTTATGCTGCTGGCCCCTTTATCAAATATTAATTGACCATAGAGGCCACTCCTTCATATTTCGAGAGGCAGTATTGCAGATGAGTTTTCAAAGTGAGTCCTATTGTGTAGACAAGCAAGCAAATATTTAGTGATGGCTGTGCCTAGTAGTTCAGGGGGGATTGTAATAAAGTCAGAAACTGGGGAGACTAAGGATCCCCATGATCAAATCCTGAGTGAGGCTTTGGGTGGCCACCCAACAGTGAGATACGTTTTCTGAGCAAACCGCTGTCTAGGAAATGTGAACAAAGGCATCCCAGTCCACACTAATACTGGGAATAAAGTATCAAAAAAATAACAGCCAAATAAAAATTAACATTGTCACTTAGCTTTGGGAAGCACTGTCCCTTTCTGAAAGAGGAATTTTAATCTCAGCCCAACAGTGGAATGGCGCAGTTTGGCATGTAGAAAAGCTATGGGTAAGTTTTCCATCCCCATGGTGACATTCTGGAGGTTGAAGGATCACCTGTTTTTGAAATTGTCCAGTCACTCCACTAACCAACACTGCAGTGGAACTTTTCTTGGTTAGTTTTGTATTTAGCACTGAGTATGTAGCTCCTGCATCTGTGAGGAAGTCAATTAGCTTGTTTCCCACTGCCCGTTGTATCTTGAGCTCCTGTGAAGAAATAGTAATAATAGTCTGGGAGGTATCTAGGGAAGCCCCCTGGGCCTCCGCATTCATCATTAGATTTGTCATTCCTTTCTAACATTTCTTGGCAACGTGATTCTATATCCTTTTTATATTTCTGTTTGAGTTTCAGGCACTCCTTTCTCCAATGGCCTTCCTCCTTACAATAGTTGCATTAATTGGTGCCTCTCTTCTTTTTGGATCACATTTTTCCTTTTGCTTTCTCCAGCATTGTTTCTAAGAAAGCAGTGACCTGGTTCAATCTCCTTGTTTCCTGGACATGATAAACATTAAAGGCTATGTCCACCAGCTGGGAGGAACTCATTCCCAGTGCCCCATCTAAACGTTGGAGCTTCCTTCTGATATTTGGGACACTTTGCCCAATAAAAGTCTGGTTTACCATCCAGACATTTTCTGGTGCCTGTGGGTCAGCATCAGTGTGCTTTAAATAGGCCTGATAGATTCTTTCTAAAAATACAGAAGGACCTTTTGTTTCTGTTGAATGGGCTGTATCATATTCAGGATCTTTTGTTTAGATACCCCTTTTTAAGCCCTTCCAATAGGCACCTTTCATAATGTTCTAGGAAGGCTAGATCCCCACTATTTGAACCCCAGTTGGGCTTCATCAAGGGAATTTCCCTGCCTGGGTGAGGGGTCCTGTTGGAATTCTCTTGATGGAGGTAATGAACCTCTTCATTAACCTTATTTACACTAGCTGCCTTTCCTCTGCCATTAGCAGACTGTTAAAGACAGCCTGTACATCTGCCCAGATTGGATGGTCAGTGGTGAAAAAGAAGGTGATAATAACTACCATTTTCTGAGGATCTTCCCTATATGAGATATTGGAATTCTTCTAATTCAGTAAATCTGAAGTGAAAAATGGAGTATGGGCCCAGTAGTGATGAGTGGGTTGGCCTTGCTGGTTTATTCTAATTGTAGGGTATTCTCTCAAAGGGAATTGTCCTGCTCTGGGTAGAAATGCACCCTGGCCAAACTGGGTACCTTGCTGGGTCTTCGAGGGGGACACTGTTCCTTCACTATACAAGGATGGGGCTGTCACTCTCTAAGCCCTATATTCTAGGTATCTAGCAGCAGGGGCGGTGGCAGAAGAAATCTTTCTTTTTCTAATCCTGGGTTTCCTGGGTTCAGGGCAATAAAGAAACTCATCTTCTTGTTTTCCTTTTCTTCTTGCGTCTTACTATCAGGAAGGAGTTTTGCAGTCAATTCTCTTCTCTGCATTATTAGGTTATTCCTTTTCTTTGATGAATCCTTATTGTGTAAAAACATAAATGGGAGGAAGATGGCAGTGAGGTAGGAGGGAGAAGATTCCACTTCCTGCTACACGCGGATAAAAACCTAGCCAATCTATGGAGGAACAGAGCAAAGAGCCAACAGTACCCCAGCATATATGAAAATAGGAGATCAAAAGTTGAAGTGGACATTGAAAAACAACATGGTAAGGAGAGTGCTTCAGGAAAATAAGGTCCCAGGGACCAGCGTGGGGACCAGGGCAGCTGCAAACCCAGGCCCGGCACATGCTGGGTCTGCCACAGTGTTCTTGGGAGAGGGCTGGGTCGACTGCTCTCTCCCCAGCCAAACAAGGTTTGAACAGAACCAGGAGAGACTTGGTTGCTTGGAGTCGCAGAAAGGGAAATAAAGACTAAGTGGCAAACACACAGGGGCTGTGAGCACCCACAGAGTCTGTGGACGGTGGCTGGGGAGAGTTGAGAGTCAGGCCTTGATGGGTCCTAACCCCGATAGTCCTCGGTCCGGCTGGAGAATTGGGCTGTGTAAAAGGCCAGGCCACTGTACTGAGTGGCAGGCTTGAGTAGGAGGAATTTCTCAAAAAGAAAAAGTAAAAAAAGAGACTGTTTGGGGAATTCTGCAGCAATCACTCCGGCCTCCTCTCCACCCAGCCGAGCAGTGCTCCAAAGGTGGCAGGGGAAGCCCTGTGCACCCCCACAGCACTGGGAATTGTGAGCACCCAAACCTGTGAGGCGGAGGAGGCATGGCCAAGTGCACACAGCCACAACCCAGGGAGAGTGCGCACTGCAGAAGGCCCCAGCCAACAGTGGTAACCCAGGGGAGAGTGTGCTCTGAGGATGGCCTGCATTCCACACCCAAGGCCCCCTGGGACAGGCCCCAGGTTAGCACTGGGGAGAGTGCTAAGATAGCCATGGGGAGAGTGTGCTGGAGGCTGACTGACTGTGGAGGGGAAGGGAGAAAAGCCTCTCAGCCTGCTGCAGCTAGCAAGACCAGAAAAACCAGTGTGGCCACTTTGAAACAAGTAAAAGGCATTTTTTCAGTAATTTTTATTTTTTTTATTTTCTTAATATATTTTGTTGAGTATGTTATTACAGTTGTCCCACTTCTCCCCCGTCATTACCCTCCACCCTTCACACCCCCTCCCACCTACATTCTCCCCCTTTAGTTCATGTCCATGTGTCATAAGTTCTTTAGCTTCTACATTTCCCACACTATTCATGCCCTCCCCTTGTCTATTTTCAACCTACCGTCTATGTGACTTATTCTCTGTACCTTTTCCCCGTCTCTCCTCCTCCCACGCCCCTGTTGCTAACCCTCCATGTAATCTTCATTTCTGTGTTTCTGTTCCTGTTCTAGTTTTTTGCTCAAGTTTCCTTTTGTTTTAATATCTGTGACTTTGTTGTCTTTTTACTGTCATATTTTTTTTACTGTCATATTTTTTATCTTCTTTTTTTTAGATAGGTCCCTTAAAATTTCATATAATAAAGGCTTGGTGATGATGAACTCCTTTAACTTGACCTTATCTCAGAAGCGCTTTATCTTCCTTTCCATTCTAAATGAAAGCTTCGCTGGATAGAGCAATCTTGGATGTAGGTCCTTGCCTTTCATGATTTAGAATACTTCTTTTCAGCCCCTTCTTGCCTGGAAGGTCTCTTTTGAGAAATCAGCTGACAGTCTGATGGGAACTCCTTTGTAGGTGACTGTCCCCTTATCCCTTGCTGCTTCTAGAATTCTCTGCTTCATTTGAATCTTGGCTAATGTAATTACGATGTGCCTTGGTGTGTTCCTCCTTGGGTCCAACTTCTTTGGGACTCTCTGAGCTTCCTGGACATCCTGGTAGTCCATTTCCTTTGCCAGATTGGGGAAGTTCTCCTTTATTATTTGTTCAAATAAGTTTTCCACTTGTTGCGCTTCCTCTTCCCCTTCTGGTACCCCTATAATTCAGGTGTTGGGATGCTTAAAAATCTCCTGGACGTTCCTAAGCTTCTCCTCATTTTTTTGAATTCTTTTTTTCTTCATTCTTTTCTGTTTGATTGTTTCTTTCTTCCTTCTGGTCCACTCCATTGATTTGAGTCTCAGTTTTCCTCCCATCAGTATTGGTTCCCTGTGCGTTTTCCTTCATTTCACTTATTGTAGCCTTCATTTGTTCATCTAATTTGTGACCAAAATCAGCCAATTCTGTGAGCATCCTGATCACCAGTGCTTTGAACTGTGCATCTGATAGGTTGGCTATCTCTTCATCGCTTAGGTGAATTGTCTCTGGGGATTTGATTTGTTCTCCGGTTTGAGGGTTTGTTTGTTTGTTTGTTTGTTTGTTTTGGTCTGGTAATGGCTGTTATGTAGTGAGGGGCGGAACTTTAGGTGTTCCCCAGGGCAGAGCAGCCCAGTCACTGGGTAGTGACGCTGTATGTGGGGCCAGGTCTGAGAGGGTACAATGGTGCCTGCTCCACTCTCTCTCAGATTCCAGTCCCTTCTGCCACTTCCCCTTTGCCAGGATCATCAGCGCGCAAATGTCGGACTACCTGCTCAGCCAGCCACCTTGCGCAGCCTCACTGAGTCTCCACAGTTCCCACCCTGTGCCTGGGGTCCACTAGCTGCCACCTCTGTGCCTGGAAACTGCCAGCCACTGCTGCCTGCATTCCCAGGTCCGCCAACCTCCATTTTTTCCTGCTGCGACTCCGCCCCTCTTACCGGTCTGGATGAATGATTGTTGGACTTCCGTACAGTTCAATTTTCTATTAGTTCTGGTTGTTTTCTTGTTTCTAAATATTTATTGTCCTTAATTTTGGTTGTGAGAGGAGGCACAGTATGTCCACCTACACCTCCATCTTGGCCCTGCTTGTGCGCTGTCTAGGACCCTATGGGTCTCTCCAAGGAATTCTCCTGTGAGGCTGGGAGTCTCTCCTGGCACCTCAACCCCCACAAGTGTTTTCATTTGGTGTTTTTAGGTTTTATTTACTGGCACTGGGACCCTGGGTTGTGAGGTCTGTCTTGCTCCTCTTTTTTTGCCTGGATTATCTGAATGCCAATGTGGGACCACCTGGTCAGCCAGCCGCCTTGTGCACCCTCACTGCATCATAGGATCACTATGTGATACTGTTGCCAGACGGTGCCGGGGGTCTGCTAGCTGCTACCTAAATGCCTGGGATCTGCCAGCCACTGCCTATGTACCCAGGTCTGCCCAACTTCACTTTTTCCTGCTGTGACTCCACCACTCTTACCGGTCTGGATCAATGGTTGCCGGACTTCCGTACAGTTCAATTTTCTATCAGTTCCAGTTGGTTTCTTGTTTCTAAATCTTTGTTGTCCTTAATTTTGGTTGTGCGAGAAGGCACAGTGTATCCACCTACACCTACATCTTGGCTGGAAGTCTTAATTTTTTAATTTTTATTATTTTTTATCTCTTAATTCCCTTTTTCTCTATCTCCTTGTTTCTTGTTTTATGTCTTCTTCCTTCCTTCTTCTGCTTCCTTTTTTATAATACCCACAAGTGAGACAAGAAAACCTGGAACTGTGAAAACACCAGAGTTGGACACAAAGAGGGGGCATCCAAACAGCTTAGACAGCGAGACAAATTTCTCTTTGCTATTACAGAGAACCTGCAAGTTATTGCATATTTTTATCATTATTTTTTCATTATTCTTACATCTTTTATTTTAATAGTATTTTTGTATTTCTCTTCTTCCTGTTTAGTCTTCTTTGCATGGCTGGTTATATTGTATCATGTGACAGATTTCCCCTGTTTTCTCTTTCATAGTGTGTTGCTAATTTACTGTCTTTCACTATACTTGTGTTCCATCAGCACACTACTCTAGGTCCTATACTCCCTACTCTTCTTATCCAGATCAGATAGAATCTGTCATATGATTGTTGCTCTAATATTATTGTAAATAATAGCTGTTCCATACAATGGTAAATACTACACAACACCCCTCCCAGATCTTAACCCACATCACAGTTTCCTGAACTCTATTACTGAAGTGGTAAATTCTGTTCTCTCACACACTACACCTGTTTTCTATCCTTTACTCTCATCTTACCTCAGAATCTGACCTCCCACAACCTCACTGCCTTCTAGATCCAACTCACAATCCTTCCTTCCACAACAAGAGTCTTATCTTCCAAAATCCTTTCTAAAAAGTGGCTAGTTGGGTGGAAGATCACGGTTAACACTACACATAGCCAAAGGATCTCTTATCTCTCCTCTACTGGCTCCTATTGTAAATATCATAGATTTTACATTCTTGCTGTCTTAAACCATTTTGCCTTCCCACTACAACTGATCACAAAAAAGAGTAGGTGGAAGCTGTGAACACCAGGATACCCACTGGAAGAGGAAACCCCACAACAAAGGAACCACTAACAAATAACAATAGAAGAAGGTGAAGAAGGGAGTGGAAGCCACACTAATTCAATCCAGTACCTATCTGAAAATACAAATAAATAGTGGAGAAATTACCCAGAACAAACAACTGAACAAGAGGAAGAAAATCCTCAAAACCTTGTAGACATGGAAGAACCAGCTTCAACACAACTTGCCCTCACCAGCACAGCAAAATACAAGAAGTTATGGAGAGAGTGACCCTCAGTTAAACAGCTTCTGGGAAGGACCCACCAAAGAAAAAGCCAACAACAATCAAAACCCACAGACAAACACAGAGCCAACTTAAATGACAGCCCAAGACTAGTGAGCTTGGGAGATCAAGGAGACTGCACCACTGAATCTCACAGGTCTTCTACCACAAAAGTTCAAACCATAAACCCAGGGAGACACAACAGAGCAATTTAAGAAGCAGAATCTAACAAGAAGAGTCTCACAAACAATGGGGAGACAAAGAAACAAACCCCAAATGAAAGGAAAGGAGGAAGCCCCAGAAAGAATGCTAAATGACACAGAGGTAACTCAACTATCAGATATTGAGTTCAAAGCAATGGTTGTCAGGAAGCTCCATGAGCTCTCAGTGAGCTACTAGAAACTACAGGGAAGTTATGATGAACTCACTGCAAACAATATCAACATGAACAAGCAAATAGAAACTATCAACAACAGCCAAGAGGAAATGAAGAATACAATTTCTGAACTGAAGAACACAGTAGAAGGAATGAAAAGCAGAATTGATGAAGCAGAAGATCGTATCAGTGAAGCAGAAGATCTGGAGGAAAAAGTAAACAAACATGCAGAAAGAGCAAGAAAAGGAAAAGAGGCTCAGAAAGAGTGAAGAGGGATTAAGAGAAATGCAAGACAATATGAAATGTAATAATATCCATATAATAGGGATACCAGAAGGAAAAGAAGAGCAAGGGACAAAAAACCTATTTCAAAAAGTAATGATGGAAAACTTACTTAATTTGAGGAGAGAAAAGGTTGCACAAATCCAGGAAACACAGAGAGTTCTAGTCAAGAGGAACCCAAAGAGACCCACTTCAAGACACAGCATAATTAAAATGGCAAAATTCCAACACAAAGAGAGAATCTTAAAGGCAGCAATGGAGAAACAGGAAGTAACATACAAGTGAGCCCCAATAAGTATAGCAGCTGACTTCTCAATGAAAAAGCTGCAAGCCAGAAAAGAATGGCAAGAAATATTCCAAGTAATAAGAACCAGAGGACTGAAACCAAGGCTACTTTACCCAGCAAGGCTCTCAATCAAGATAGAAGGCCAAATAAGGAGCTTCCCAGACAAAAGAAGCCTCAAAACATACACCTCCACCAAAACAGCTCTGCAAGAGATGCTAAAGGAACTGTGTTAAGGAAAGGAAGGAAGGAAGAAAGAGAGAGAGAGAGAGAAAGAGAGAAACACAGGCACAAAAATGGCAATGAATAAGTACCTATCAATAATAACCTTAAACATAAATGGGTCAAATACTCCAATTAAAAGACATAGAATAGCTGAATGGATAAGAAAGCATGACCCATACATATGCTGTCTACAAAGACCCACCTCAGGGAAAAAGACCTACACAGACACAAAGTGAAGGACTGGAAACACATTTTTCAATCAAAAGGAAAGGGAAAAAAAATCAGGGGTAGCAATACTCATATCAGACAAAATAGACTTCAAAAGAAGAACCATAAAGAGAGACCCATAAGGTCACTTCATAATACTCAAGGAAAGAGTCCACCAAGAACATATAAACACTTTAAATATATATGCATGCAACATAGGAACACCCAAATACATAAAAAAAAATCTTAGAGGACTTCAAGAAAGATGTTGACAGGAAAACAATTATAGTAGGGGATTTTAACATCCCACTGTCAAAAATAGAAAGATCTTCCAAACAAAATATCAACAAAGATATTGTGGCATTGAACAATGCCCTAGATGAAATGGACTTAACTGATGTATATAGAGCTCTTGATCCCAAAGAAGCTAAATACAAATTCTTTACAAATGCACATGAACATTTTCAAAGATAGACCACATGGTAGGACACAAAACCACCCTCAAAAAATTCAAGAAATTTGAAATAATACCCAACATTTTTCTGACCACAAGGACTGAAACTAGAAACCAACCCCAAGGAAAAAAATCCCAAACACTCAAACTCATGGAGAAAGAATAGCATGCTATTAAACAATGAATGGGTCAAGAATGAAATTAGGGAAAAAATCAAAAAGTTTTTAGAAACAAGTGAAAATGAACTCACAACAACCCAAAACTTATGGGACACAGCAAAGGCAGTTCTGAGAGGGAAGTTCATAGCAATAGAGGCATACCTAAAAAGGATAGAAACATTTCAAACAAACAACTTAACCCTACACCTACAAGAACTCAAGGAATAACAACAAAGACATCCGACAGCAAGTAGAAGAAAGGAAATAACGAAGATCAGAACAGAATTAAATGACTTAGAGACTAAAAGCACAATCCTAAGGATCAATGAATCCAGGAGCTGGTTCTTTGAAAAGATAAAGAAAATCAACAAGCTTTTAAGCAGACTGATCAAGCAAAGAAGAGAGAGGACCCAAATAAACACAACAAGAATGAAGGAGGAGAAATTACAATGATACCACAGAAATAAAAAGGATTGTAAGAAATTACTATGAATAATTATATGCCAAGAAATTTGAAGACCTACGTAAAATGGACAACTTTATAGAAAAATGTAATCTTCCAAAACTGAATGAAGAAGAAGTAGAAAGCCTGAGCAGACCAGTGAGAGCAGATGAAATTGAAGCAATAATCAAAAAACTCCCAACACACAAAAGTCTTGGATCAGATAGTTTCACAAGAGAATTCTCCAGAGCATTTAAGGAAGAGCTAACCTCTATCCTTCAAAGACTATGCCAAAAAAACCCCAAATGATGGAGACTCCCAAACTCTTTATCTGAACCCAGCATCATCCTAATCCCCAAACCAGATAAAGACACAACAAAGAAAGAAAACTTCTGACCAATATCGCTGATGAACATAGACGCTGATGAACTTTAGTCCTCAACAAAATATTGGCAAACCACATCCAACAATATATTAAAATCATCATACATCATGAGCAAGTGGGATTCATCCCAGGGAGGCAAGGATGGTACAGTATTTGCATATCAATAAGTGGAATACATCCCATAAACTAAAGCAAAGACAAAAATCACATGATCATATCAATAGATGCAGAAAAAAACATTTGATAAAGAACAGCACCCATTTATGATAAAAACACTCAGCCAAGTAAAAATAGAGGGAGCATTCCTCAACATAATAAAGGCCATATATCAGAGACCTACAGCCAACATCATACTCAACAGGCAAAAACTGAAATCTTTTCCACTAAGATAAGGAACAAGACAAGGTTGTCCACTTTCACCACTTCTATTCAATATAGTATTGGAAGTTTTAGCCACAATGATCAGACAAGAAGAGGAAATAAAAGGCATCCAAATCAGAAAGGAGGAAACAAAACTGTCCTTGTTTGCAAATGACATGATAGTGTACATAGAAAATCCTATAGACTCAGCCAAAAAACTGCACATTCTAATAAATGAGTTTGGCAAAATGGATACAAAATCAATATCCAGAAATCAAAGGAATTTTTGTATACCAACAATGAAACAGCAGAAGCAGAAATCAAGAAAATATCCCATTCGATATTGCAAAAAGAAAAATAAAATACCTAGGAATAAACCTAACCAAGGAGGTAAAAGACCTGTATGCAGAAAACTACACAACACTGAAGAAAGAAGTCAAGGAAGACACAAACAAATGCAAGCAAATACCGTGTTCAAGGATCGGAAGAATTAATATCATCAAAATGTCCCTACTACCCAAAGCAATTTACAAATTCAATGCAATTCCTAGTAAGGTACCAATGGCATATTTCACAGACATAGAACAAATACTTCAAAAATTTATATGGAACCATAAACGACCCAGAATAGCCGTAGCAATTTTGAGAAAGAAGAGCAAAGTAGAAAGAATCACAATACCTGATACCAAACTGTATTCCAAGGCCACTGTAATCAAAACAGCCTGGTACTGGCACAAGAACAGACACGTGGACCAGTGGAATAGAACAGAGAGTCCAGAAATAAACCCAAGTCTCTACAGTCAAGTAATATTCGACAAAGGGGGCAGCAACATAAAATGGAGCAAAAATAGCCTCTTCAATAAGTGGTGCTGGGAGAACTGGACAGCTACATGCAAAAAAATGAAACTCGAACACCAACTTACACCATACACAAAAATCAATTCAAGGTGGATAAAAGATTTAAATATAAGCCATGACACCATTAAAATTCTAGAGGATAATATAGGCAGGAAAATCTCAGATATTTCACGCAGCAATATTTTCACTGATACGTCCCCTAGAGCAAGGGACATAAAGGAAAGAATAAACAAATGGGATCTCATCCAAATAAAAAGCTTCTGCATGGCTAAAGAAAACAGTATTAAAATAAAAAGAGAACCAACTGTATTGGAAAACATATTTGCCAATGATACATCACACAAGGGTTTAATCTCCAAAATATTCAAAGAACTTACACAACTCCACTCTTAAAAGACAAGCAACCCATGTAAAAAATGTGCAAAGGAGTTGAACAGTCACATCTCCAAGGAGTACATACAGAGGAATCAGAGACACATGAAAAGATGATCAATATCACTAGCCAGCAGAGAGATGCAAATTTAAACCATAATAAGATAGCACTTCACACCCATCAGAATGGCCATCATAAACAAAGCAACAAACAGCAAGTGTTGGAGAGGTTGTGGAGAAAAGTAAACCCTAGTGCATTGTTGGTGGGATTGCAGAATGGTACAATCACTATGGAAAACACTACGGAATTTCCTCAGAAAACTAAAATTGGATCTGCCTTTTGACCCAGCAATTCCACTGCTAGGATTATATCCTAAGAACCCTGAAACACCAATCCAAAAGAACCTATCACCCTAATGTTCACAGCAGCACAATTTACAATAGCCAAGTGCTGGAAGCAACCTAGGTGCCCATCAGTAAATGAATGGATCAGAAAATTATGGTACATTTACACAATGGAATTCCATGCAGCAGAAAGAAAGAAGGAGCTCCTACCCTTTTGCAACAGCATGGATGCAACTGGAGAACATTATGCTAAGCGAAATAAGCCAGGCGGTGAAAGACAAACACCATATGATCTGACCTTTAACAGGAACCTATACAACAAAACAAACAAGCAAAATATAACCAAAGACACTGAAATAGAGAATAAGCTGACAGTCACCAGAGGGGAGAGGGGAAGAAATTTCAGGGGAAAGGGGGAAGGGTTTACAGGAACAAATATAAAGGAAACATGGACAAAAACTAGGGGGGATGGAAATGGGAGGGAGGTGGGTAGGGATGAGTGGTTGAGCTGGGATGGGAGTAAATGACAGAAAACTGTACTTGAAGAACAATTAAAATAAAATTATAAAAAGAAAAAGAAAAAAATCCAAAGCAAAAACAGATTTCAGAAATATATATGTAAGAGGCTACCAAATTAGCCTTAGACTCCCATCTCCCACCAACAAGTCACACTATACAGCCATAGAGATGACCTTTGCCAGGTCCCAAATGGCACAAAGCCCCAGTGGTAGAAAAATTCTCCCACCTCAGCTGGTCTCACCAGCACTGGACAACCTTTCTTATGTCTATATAGAGATCATGAATCCCCAAATGGCAAAGATATGTTTTTACCTCAGCTGTATTCTACCTGGCACCAATGGCAAAAAGCTCAAATGGAAGAGGTATTCTTTCACCTACCAGTTTATCCACTGGTCCCATGGTAGAGACATGACCTCTCACTAATCAGTCTCATGGCAGATACATGTTTTCTCACTCAGTGTAGTTCTAACCAGCACCAGATGACCTTTCTTAAATCTAAATGGCACAAAGCCCTGAATGGAAAAAACATGTTCTCAGGCCAACTGGTACAGCAAATGACCTTACAGTGTCCAAATGGTATGCAGCCCCAAAATGGAAGAAACATACATAGTATTCCCAGTGTAAACAAAACAGCTAAGTTTCCTAAGTCCCAAAAGATCAGAAAGCAAGAAACAAAACAAAACCTAAAGCAAATAATAACAACCCAAGCACTGAGGTTCCTTTCCTTTTGAAAAAAATTTCACATTCTTCTACAGCCTCTACAACCTTCACAAACATTTTTCCAGCTTTCTATATACCTTACAAATTTCTACACACCTTCTGCAACTTTCATAAGCCTTCTTATTCACCTAGGAATAACCATAATTTACTTTTAATCATTGTCCTTTTTAACAATGGAAAGGACCACACTCAAACTCAGATAATGAGTTTGCAAATCTGCAAACACACTCCCCTAAATAAACTTATTTTACTTTGATTTTGGCTGCACAAATCTTTAAGTTCATTTACAACTTGAATCAGTAAATGTGAGAAAACATGCTTCCATTTCTCAGGTTCAAGTAAGGAAGTGGGCAGATTGGAGATACTGTTAAGGCACTAACATAAATATACTAATACATAAAAACTTTGAAAATCCCAATTATATCTTTAACTTCTTGAAACACAGGCCCTTTGATACCATTCCTTGCTAATAGAGCCTGGAGTACTTCTTGTGGAATACCTTACTCCAGACCTCTTCCACACCACCCTTCCCATAGGCACGTGTTGTGTTTGCAGTAGCCTGGGCAGTCTGCTCCTTGACAATCACAGCATGCCCAGATGACAAGCAGCAAAACCCATGAGAGGAGGCTACTGAAGGCTCTTGTGATGTCGAGAAATCCTGTGATGTTGATCTGCTGGAAGATTCCACTTGAGGAATCTTACAGCTCTTCCTAACACACTTCTACTTCCTGTTCAAATCTCCAGTTATCTTTCTGAAGTTCAGCAGATAAGGCATCCAATTCTGATCTGAATCACATGCTATCACTGCAATGAAGTAAGGTAGTTTATTGTTAATGTACATCACACAGTAAGCACTAACATTTCTTAAGCTTCCATAGCAACCTCTTTAATGTTATTTCTGGAAAGATTTGGTAACTGAGATATCATTTTACTTGAACCAGACTTATCTTGGTTAATTATAGATATATGTCCATCAGTGTCAAGCATTTGCTTGTCCATGAACGAGAACTGCATGCAAGCAATAAGGCACCTGACTAAGGAGAGGGTCACAGTACATCTGCTTAATAGTCTGGGTAGCACTTGCAATACAATTCTGTAAATCTTGTATATTTTGTTAATCTCACTCCTCTGCCTTTGAAGACAGGTCTTAACAAAGTTCATCTCTCCATCTGTTCAAGGAGCTGGATGTGCAGGCATTTCCATAGAAGACCAGGCAGATGTAAGGGGCTTATTTATTGTTGTAGACTTATGTAGACAATCTTCAGAAAAGACACTTTCAACATCCTGAGAAGAGCTTTCTTTACTTATCACTAAATAAAGTGGTAATGCCATGCTTGTGTCACTCTGAGATGTCAACCTGCCTGGAAATGGGAACTGAGCTGGGCTCAAGTCATACTTCACATGGCTTTCCAGTTTTGACTGTAGAACTTCTACTTCCTCCTTCAATTTCTGAATACACTCTTTCTTATTTTGAATAAACCCTTTGTTTATGTTCATGTACCTGTATAAAAGATTTGAGAAAATTCCAGCTTATTGTGAAATTTTTCTGGCTGACCAAGGGACTGATTAAACTCAAATCTTGAGAGTTCAAAGGTCAACACTGGAGGTAGTTTTGTAAACCAACATTCCTGTCCATACTTCACTGAATGATCAGAAGGAAGCTGCTCAATGACAACCTCCACCATGACCACTTCCAGACATTTGTCTAAATTGTGAAAACTATTTACCTGAAGGTGATACTGTTCAAAGGTCTCACTGTTACAAATGGGCTTTCTTTCATGAACCCCTTTAGTGAAGAAAGTATTGTAGAATAGCTGCACCATTGGATTTTCATATTTGTTCCTGGGATTGCTGTTAGCATTAACAGTTAGCTGGAATGCCTCCTCTAGCCAGTCCAGGAGCTTGTGTGTGAATTCATTCACATCTTGCTTCTGTTCCTCAGTTGACTGGAATGCTCCTTTTAAGAAACCCAGGCTGGCTCCTGGGTCAACAAATTACCTATTTGATCCCATCAACAGAAAAACAAATATTAAAGCTCTTGCATAAACATATTTCTCTTTTCTGTGTGACTTGGACAATTTTCAAATACATTCTGTGGCAGACTATAGCTGAGAACAAGTATTCAAAGGTCAGACAATTGAAAGACTGAATAATAGCACTAAGCCAGCATGCATTACCAACATTTTTCAGCCCAGCTGGCCAGCCATCAACTCACCTTCAGTCACTGGGATTAGGGTTTTCTCCCCAGACTTCACAGCATTTTCTTTGAGTGTTTAGTTTCTGCAGCAGGTGCTTCATGCATTCTATTAAGATTCCTTCCTCCAGCCTGAACTTTGGTGGACTTCAGTAGACTCAAAACAATGGCAGTCTGAAGATCTGAAAACTTGGTTTTCATGAGTAAGACCTATTACTTTTACTAATACTTTTTTGTTGGCAGCAATTCCCTTCAGGGAATTCTGGGGGTTCTGTAGCAACAGTGTCTTGACCGGGCTCCTTAACTCTGCTATTAGTGAGAAGACTGACTGACAGAGTGATATCATCATTGCTGGTCTTCAGATCTTTATAAAAAAAATAAAGGTCCTGAATGCCTGTGATTTCTTGCAGCTGATTTAATAGCATTTGGGGACTTCCGGCCAAGATGGAGGCGTAGGCGGACACACTGTGCCTCCTCTCACAACCAAAATTAAGGACAACAAATATTTAGAAACAAGAAAACAACCAGAAATTATAGAAAATTGAACTGTACAGAAGTCCAACAACCATTCATCCAGACCGGTAAGAGGGGCGGAGTTGCGGTAGGAAAAAGTGGAGGTGCGGACCCAGGAACGCAAGTAGCAGCGGCTCGCAGTTCCCAGTTGCACCGGCGGTGGCTGGAGGTCCTGGGGCGCACAGGCGGCAGCTGGCAGACCCTGGGCACAGGGGGGCAACTGTGCAGACCCAGTGAGGACGCACAAGGCGGCTGGCTGACCAGGGGTTCCATATTCGCGAGTGCAGACGGTCCAGGCAGAGGGAAGTGGCGGAAGGGACTGAATCCAGGAGAGAGCGGAGCAGGTGCCATTGTTCCCTCTCAGACCCCGCCCCCACACACAGCGTCACAACCCAGCGACTGGGCTGCCCCGCACTGGGCAGCGCCAGAGGCTCCACTCTTCACTACGTAACAGCACGAGCACGTGCGCAGATAATCCAGGTGAAGGGGAAGCAGCCGAAAGGGCCGGAGTCCAGGAGAGAGCGGAGCAGGCACCATTGCTCCTTCTCAGACCCCGCCCCCACCTATAGCCTATAGCATCACAACCCGGCGACTAGGCTGCCCCACCCTGAGGAACACCTAAGGCTCCACCCCTCACTACGTAATAGCCGAGACCAGACTAAAACCAAAGCAACAACAACAAAAAAAACCCACCAAAAATGGCTCAAACCGGAAAACAAATAAAAGCCCCAGAGCCAATTCCTCTAAGCAGTGAAGAGATAGTCAACCTGTCAGATGCACAGTTCAAAGCACTGGTCATCAAAATGCTCACAGAATTGGTTGATTTTGCTCACAAATTAGATGAAAAAATGCAGGCTACAATCCGTGAAATGAAGGAAGATGCATGGGGAACTGACAGAGATGGAAGGAAAACTGAGACTCAAATCAATGGAGTGGACCAGAAGGAAGAAACTAACAACCAAACAGAAAACGAGGAAGAAACAAGAATTCAAAAAAAGGAGGAGAGGCTTAGGAACCTCAGGGACATCTTTAAATGTCCCAACATCCTAATTATAGGGGTCCCAGAAGGGGAAGAAGAAGAGCAACAAGTGGAAAACTTATTTGAACAAATGATAAAGGAGAACTTCCCCAATCTGGCAAAGGAAATAGACTACCAGGACATCCAGGAAGCTCAGAGAGTCCCAAAGAAGTTGGACCCAAGGAGGAACACACCAAGGCACATCATAATTACATTAGCCAAGATTCAAATGAAGCAGAGAATTCTAGAAGCAGCAAGGGATAAGGGGACAGTCACCTACAAGGGAGTTCCCATCAGACTGTCAGCTGATTTCTCAAAAGAGACCTTCCAGGCAAGAAGGGGCTGGAAAGAAATATTTGAAATCTTGAAAAGCAGGGACCTACATCCAAAATTGCTCTTTCCAGCAAAGCTGTCATTTAGAATGGAAGGGAAGATAAAGTGCTTCTCAGATAAGGTCAAGTTGAAGGAGTTCATCATCACCAAGCCCTTATTATTTGAAATGTTAAAGGGACTTATCTAAGAAAAAGAAGATAAAACTATGACAGTGAAAATACAGCAAACTCACAGCTATCAAGAACCACACCTAAAACAAAAGCAAACTAAGCAAACAGCTAGAACAGGAACAGAACCACAGAAATGGAGATCATATGGAGGGTTAGCAACAGGGGCATGGGAGGAGGAGAGAGGGGGAAAAGGTACAGAGAATGAGTAGCATAGATAATGGGAAAAAAATAGACGGGGAGGGCAAGAATAGTATGGGAAATGTAGAAGCTAGAAAACTTATGACCCATGGACATGAACTAAAGGGGGGAATGCGGGTGGGAGAGGGTGTGCAGGGTGGGGGGAATGATGGGGGGAAAATGGGACAACTAATAGCATAGTCAAAAAAAAAAAGAAACCCAAGTTTTGCAAGTCATATAATTCTGAACAAAAGAAATTCTATTCCAACATTAAAACACATGAATATAATTGCAAAAGACCTAATCTACTACTTTGTTTAGACTTCTTAAAGTGAACATAATTTTCTTAAAAATTAAATTTTTTCTTAATTTCATAAAAAAACTTATGACACATGGACATGAACTAAAGGGGGGAATGTGGGTGGGAGAGGGTGTGCAGGGTGGGGGGAATGATGGGGGAGAAATGGGACAACTGTAATAGCATAATCAATAAAATATATTTAAAAAAGAAAAGAAAAAAGGAGGGAGAATATATTCTTTATTATAGCAATTGCTATTCTACATGTGTGCACAAAGATAGTCCCTAGAAACCTGTAGGATCGTTTATAATAGCAATCATCTGTAACAAGGGACTGAGGGCGATATCCAACAAAGTGCTAGACATGCTCCAGCTGCCCGGTCCTGGTCTGCCACGCTGTCCCTACTTTGGGGGGTATCTGGTTGGCTCCCACTTACTTTCAAAAGTGTCCCTTTAAGGCCACTGTGATTCAGGAACCCAGGGCCTCTCCTGGGATAGGACAGGTTTCCAGGAAGTGGGGATCCACGGAGCCAGCACCCACAACTAACACAAGTCAGGAGCTGGCAAGCTTGGCCATTTCTAGGAAGATATAAGAGAATGGGGATCGAGAATAGGAACTATTTCATTGCGCCGCCTGTTTTGTTGTGGTTGCACTTTCTATCATGTATTGCCTTTTAAAGGATAATAAAAGTAACTTTATATGTGAACCCAAGAAAAAATTAAAAAATTTGCAGGCTGGACAAGGTTGTGAGGTTGTAGTGGTAAAACGTGTCGGCCAGACACGACGAAAGCCTGCTTCCTGGCACAGTGAAGAATCCCTATGAACTGGGTCAGAATCTGAATCTGGCTGAGCGCTGAACTAGGATTCTGGCTTGCCAAAGGCAACGAGACCCCAGGTCTGTGGCTACACCAACCAGGCTCAGTGTTGGAAGGAACGACCAGATAAACCAAGGGTTAAGGGCCACAGCACTCGCGCAACGCGGTCCGGGATATTCCCCACCCTCAATCTCTACTCTGCGCCAGAGTACGGTTCAGCGACGCCCGGCCTCTAATGCGGCAGCACCTGCGCACTGGTCCCAGGACGACTCCCCAAACTCCGCTGGAACATTGCCTGAAAGTGGGAGGGCCTAGTATCCTGGGATCCGCGGTCACCCTGTAGCTTATGAGTGGTGGTCGAGGTGACGCAGGCTGGGGTCGTGGAGCAGGCAGGCACCCTCAGTGGCCCCTCCACCCCCAACCCCAACGCCCGGGACGACACCTTCTTTCCCGGGTAGGGTAGAGGGGCGGACCTGGGGCAGGGGCGGAGATGGTGAGTGTAAGAGAACAGACCACACGTGCGCCTTCAGGTGTGCTGCGCCCTAGATTAGGAGCTTCAGTAGTGGAGGGTCAGAGTGGTGCAGGATCGGGAGCTTCTGGGTGCAGAACCACCTTCCTTGGCGACTTGAGTCTCCAGCGGTTGAGCTTGGGGGTGGCCTCGGAGTCCCTCACCTTCTGGCCTTTCCTCCTGCCGCCTTCCTGTCCTAGCTCCATTAGTTTTTCCTGGACTCTGAACTTCCCTGACCTGTGAGGGACACATTCACTGTTCTGGCAGTCCTGCTGCATTTATTCATTCAGGCAGCATTTGCTGTCCCTAGTCCCAGCTCTGCCGGGTGCAGCAGCCTTGTGGGCCTCTGCAATAGGATACGGCATATGTAAAGGTATTTGTTTAATGGGTAGACAAATTTAACATATAGAAAGGACAGGAAGACCACTTCTGGGCCTTACAGTCCAGTTGGGTAACCCAGGGAACAGGTGAGATTATGCCATTCAGACAGTACTTGAGGGTGTGAGGACAGTTAACTCTTGACGTGGGAGATGTGACCATGAAGTAGTCAGAGTGGTTCTGCCTGAGCTGACCCATGAGCCTCAGTGCTCCAGGCTGTGAGAGAAAGAGACCCTGAGGTGAACGGAGTTTGACACCTGACTAAATTCTGTTCTGTGGAAAGTACTAAGCAGCCTGGAAAGTGCAGACAAGAGGGAGCAATGGGGAGGGAACCATGGAAGGAAGAGCAATTTTTATTTTAAGTGCAGCTAAAAGCTGTAGAATAGTTTTAAGGGTTGTAGAAAAGACTTAATAGCTCTGTAGATTATTGTGGACAATAGCCCCCCATCCTGGGTGTCCATCCAAAGGAATCAGTCACTTGAAGTAATGTAGGCAGTTCCAGGTGTCCTTCCAGGCACTTGTATTCCAGGATTATGTATGGAGCCTCTGGGATGGAGGTGGTCCTAGCCTGTAGCCCCCAGTGAGGGAATCTGAAATTTCTAGGAAGAAGGTTCCTTGAGGATAGATGGATGGTGATTGTGATTACAAAGGGCTCTCTGACCAACTGTGCAAGAGCCATGATGTCTGGGAGCTTTTCCTATTGGTGTTACCATGGCATGAACAAGGTTCATGAAAAGTCTACCAACCAAGTCTAAAAAGTGACTTTTTGTCTGACCCCCCTCAACTTCTGCCCTTATAAAAGTCATTTGACTAATATGGTGTGTGTCCATCTCCCTCCTTGAACCTTACTTGAAAAACCAGAGAAATGGACCCAGTAAAGAGGTCTGGAAGTGCCTCCCTCTCACTGCATCCTATGAAAAGAAAACATCAGGTATGTTATTGACAGGGCTGATTCATGTGCAGTTTTTATGCAGAAAAGGGGAGAAAAATCCATTTAAACCTACCAGGAGAATTAGTAGTGGTTTGCTAACATGCTTTGGTTTTGGATAGGTTTTTAGCATATGTGTCAGTCTTTGGTGCACATGGCTGTTTTACTTATTTTAAATGAAAACCTTGAAGGAACTAGCCAACAGATTAGGTGGCCACCATCCAAATCAAATAGACCTTGTATTTCTGACAGCCGACCTACCATCCCAAGCTCCTAGAAACCTAGTCAAGTATGGGGCAGGCACCTAACTCTGACATCACTGCCCCACACCCAGATTCTCCTCTTTGACCCCTGCGGGCCCCTGACAGAAGGTGGCCCTGGCAGGAACCAGCTGGGAGCAAAGTTTGCCCAACCAAAGCTTTATGTTTGCTTTTGTGTATCCTACAGCTTGCCCCACCTTCCAGCCCACTTCATATTCCTTACAGCCTTGTTCTAGACTCCCCTTTAAAGTTGAATTATTTTCTTCAGTGAACTTCTGGGTAGGCCTGATTGATGTATTTACACTACCATGTTAGTGGTGTCCACATAAGTGTGATTTGTCTCTCCTGCAGGTGTCATAGCTCTGGACAAACACCTTAACCCAGTGGAATGAAATTGACTTTTAGGTTTGGCCTCAAGGGCTTGGAGGTACCTGCAGGCCAGGCTGTTTCTGGCTTTGTGCTGCCACAATATTATGTTCTATTTAGACTCTGTTTATGTCACCCTGAACTTGTGGTGTGTAACTTAAATGATTATGTATATGTAATTTCATGTGTGTTTTTTGGTTGTGTAAAGGAGTCTTGTATTAATAGGGAAAAGGAAGTTATTGGAAGCCAGAAAATTTTGTCTCTGCCTCACAACATGCTAGTTGTGTGGTCCTGGGCAAATCTGTTACAAATATTCCCAGGGACTTGGTGTAGTTGTATGGATATGTCTTTGTATGCTGTGTGATGTGTCAGCTTTGTTGATCTCTGGTAATAGGATATAGCATATTTAAAGGTATTTTCAGTGGGTAGACAAATTTAGTAAAGAGTAACCTTTGCCTCAAAATTTGATATATCACTTGTTAATCTGATCATGTAGAACATTGTTCTTATGATGGACTAACACAGACCATGATAAAATTTGATTGTGTCAAAAGATTTTATAAAACATTTTCACATTTGTAAGCTGTTAGTATTGCTTTTGTGTCCTCACTATTCCTCTTTGGAAGTGGCTGCTTTAGAAGTTTTTCTGTGAATACTTTTTTAACAATCACTTAGCAACAGGAACTTTGGGTTTTAGTAACCTAACAAAAGGAGGCCTATGAGAGGGCAGTTGTTGGGTAAGTGGGCATTCCCCAGGTTGTGTCTCAGCCTATACTTATTTCCTGGGTCTTCTCTCTGCTGTTGACTTCTTCATTCCTGATGTCAGCTATGATCACCTTAATGCAGATAATTCCCCAGTTCCAACCCCACACCTGTCATTTCTCACAGAGCAATTCCATTTCTGATTGTTGTTCTGCTGTCATTTCAAACTCAGCAAGTAGAAAACCTGGTCACTTCTGGCTCCTGGCAAACAGCCACTTCCCAAATGGCCTACTTCTGTCGGTGGTCATCACCCAGGTTCTGGAGCATCTTCTATGCATCCATCTTCCCCTGACTGCCTGCTCTACCTTGGCAAATTGGTGAGTTGCTAAGGTGTCAGCTAGCCTTCTTCACCAGCAAATATTGGCTAAGCAGCAGCTCAGCTCTGGTCTTGTATCAGAGGTCAGAGATTAGGGATGAGTGGCTTGTTCCTTGCTGTCAGAGAGGCACTGTCTAACTGGAAGGAAGAGAGGCAGTCTACCTACAACTTACTCAGGGAGGGGAAGTATATAGAGCATCAAGGATCCCAAGGGAGAAACCTCCAGCTGCCAGGGTTCAGAGTACTGGTAAAAATCTTAAGTAGGTTTTACTGAGGTGTGGAGAAAGGACCAAAAGAAAAGGATGCTAAAAAGAAACAGAACATTTAAGGTAGGAAGAATCTCAATAAGACATAATCTGTTACCTTCGTTGAGAGAGTAAGGTGTGACTAGTAATTTTAAAACAGTTTTGAATTTGATACAAATAGCAGTCCCAGCCCTCTTCGTTCCCCCCACCCCCCACTGCTTTTAGTCCTACCTCCACAGATCTCATTGCCTCAGAGCCATTAAAGGATTTTTTTTATTGTGATAAAATATACATAACATAAAATTTACCATTTTAAGTATGTAATTCAAAGGCATTAAGTACATTGTTGTGTTCATCACTGCCATCCATCTCCAGAACTTTTTCATATTCCCAAATTGAATCTCTGCACCCATTAAACTAATTCACCTCCTATCTTCCCCCAGCCACTGGAACCATTATTCTTCTTTCTGTTTGTATGAATTTGACTACCCTAGGTACCTGATGTAAGTGTAACATTTTGCTTGCTGTGACTGGCTTATTTCACTTAGTATAGTGCCTTCAAGTTTCATCCATGTTGTAGCATAAATCAGAGTTTCCTTCCTTACTAAGGCTGAATACTATTCTATTGTATGAATATACCACATTTTCTTTATCCATTCATCTATGAATGGACATTTGAGCTATTTCTACCTATTGGCTACTGTGAACAGTGTTGCAGTGAATAGGAGCGTGCAATAATCTCAAGACCCTGCTTTCAGTACTTTTGGTGATATACCCAGAAATAAGATTATTGGATCATATGGTAATTCTATTTTTAGTTTTTTGAGCAACCTCCATAGTGTTTTCCATAGTGGTTGCAATAATTTACAGTCCCCTAAGGTTTTCAATTTCTCCACATCCTTCCCAAAATTTGTTCTTTTCTTTTTTTATAGTGGCTATTCTAATTTGTATGAGATGATATATCATTGTGGTTTTGTGTATCTCTAATGATTAGTGATGTTGAGCATCTTTTCATATGCTTGTTGAATTACATCTTCTTCGGAAAGATGTCTGTTTAGGTCCTTTTTTGAATTGGGTATTTTTGTTGTTGTTGTTAAGTTACAGGAGTTCTCTATATATTCTGGATTTTAATACCTTATCAGGTATGTGATTTGCAAACATTTTCTTCCGTTCTGTGGGTTGCATTTTTAATTTTTTTAGTGACCTCTGATGCGCAGATTTTTTTAATTTTGATGTAGTCCTACTTGTATATTTTTTTGGCCTGTATTTTGGTGTCTTATCTAAGAAATCATTGCCAATTTAATATCACAAAACTTTTCCATGCTTTATTCTAGGAGTTTTATAGTGTTAGGTTTTACATTTAAGTCTTTACTATATTTTGAGTTAAAATCTGTATATGATGTAAGATGGAGATCCAACTTCATTTTTTCCCATATGGATATCCAGTTTTCCCAGTATGACTTATTAAAGAGATTATCTTTTGCCCAATGAATGGTCTTGGTACACTTGTCAAGGATCATTTAACAATATACGTGAGGGTTTATTTCTTGGCTCTAACTCTAGTCCACTGGTCTATTTGTCTATCTTTATACCACTATTACAATGTGTTAATTACTATAGCTTTGTAGTATGTTTTGTGCAGGGACTATACTAATATTCTCTGTATCGTTCCAATTTTAGTTTATATGCTGCTAAAGACAGCATTGTAGTATGTTCTGAAATCAGGAAGTATGAGGCCTCCAACTTTGTTTTTCTTTTTCATGATAGTTTTGGTGATTTGAAGTCCTTAGATATTCCATTTGATTTTTAGGGTGGGTTTTTTTCTGTTACTGCCAGGGGAAAAAAATTGTTGCTGAGATTTTGGTAAGATTGCATTGAATCTGTGGATCACTTTGGATAGCATACACATCTTAACAATATTGTCTTCTAGTCCATGAATATGGAATATCTTTGTATTTATTGGATTCTTATTTAATGTCTTTCAGCCCCATTTTATAGTGTTGAGAGTCTTTCAGATCTTCAGTTAACTTTATTCCTAAGCGTTTTTATTTTTTTAATGCTATTGTAAGTGCTATTGTAAATTACAGTTTAATGATACTGTGAATGGATTTATTTGATGCTATTATAAATGAAATTATTTTCTTAGCATTATTTTCAGATGATTCACTGTAGTATAAAGAAACAACATTGTGTTGAATTTATGTCCTGTAACCTTGCTGAACTTGTTTAGTAGTTCGAACAGTTATTTTCCTCCCCTGTGGAATCTTTTGGGTTTTCTATACATAAGGTCATGTCATCTACAAACAGAAAAGTTTACTTCTTCCCTCCAAATTTGGATGCTTTTTACTTCTTTTTCTTCCCTAATCAGTGGCTAAAACCTCCAATACTATGTTAAGTAGAAATAATAAAAACAGACATTTCTTCTTGTTCCTGGTCATAGAATGAAAGTTTTCAGTCTTTCACCATTGAGTATGATGTTAGTTGTGGGTTTTTCATTTATGAAAACCCTATTATGTTGAGGTAGTTTTCTTCTATTCCTACTTTGTTGATTGTTTTTATTATGAAAATGTGTTGGATTTTATCTTCGCTGCATCACTTGAGATAATCATGTGGGGGTTTTTCTCCTCTTTTTTTAAATATATTTTATTGATTATGCTATTACACTTGTCCCATTTCTCCCCCTCATTCCCCTCCACCCTGCACACCCCCTCCCACCCACATTCCCCACCTTTAGTTCATGTCCATGTGTGATAAGTTCTTTCGCTTCTACGTTTCCCACACTATTCTTGCCCTCCCCTGTCTATGCTACTTATTCTTTGTACCTTTTCCCCCTTTCTCCTCTTCCCACTCCCCTGTTACTAACACTCTATGTGATCTCTATTTCTGTGGTTCTGTTCCTGTTCTAGTTGTTTCCTTAGGTTGCTTTTGTTTTAGGTGTGGTTGTTAATATCTGTGAGTTTCCTGTCTTTTTACTGTCATATTTTTTAATCGTCTGTTTCTTAGATAAGTTCCTTTAGCATTTAGTATAATAAGGGCTGGGTGATGATGAACATCTTTAACTTGACCTTATCTGAGAAGCACTTTATCTTCCTTTCCATTCTAAATAAAAGCTTCGCTGAATAAAGCAATCTTGGATGTAGGTCCTTGCCTTTCATAACTTGGAATACTTCTTTCCAGCCCCTTCTTGCCTGTAAGGTCTCTTTTGAGAAATCAGCTGATAATCTTGTGGGAACTCCTTTGCGGGTAACTGTCTCCTTTTCTCTTGCTACTTTTGAGATTCTCTCCTTATCTTTGATATTGGCTAATGTAATTATGATGTGCCTTGGTGTGTGCTTCCTTGGATCCAACTTCTTTGGGGCTGTCTGAGATTCCTGGACTTCCTGGAAGTCTATTTCCTTTGCCAGATTGGGGAAGTTCTCCATTATTTGTTCAAATAAGTTTTCAATGTCTTGGTCTTCCTCTTCCCCTTCTGGCACACCTATAATTTGAATGTTGGAATGTTTAAAGTTGTCCTGGAGGTTCCTAAGTCTCTCCTCATTTTTTTTGAATTCTTGTTTCTTCATTCTTTTCTGATTGAATGTTTCTTTCTTCCTTCTGGTCCACACCGTTGATTTGAGTCCTGGTTTCCTTCCCATCACTGTTGGTTCATTTTCCTTTATTTCACTTTTCATAGCCTTCAGTTTTTCCTCTAATTTGTGACCATATTCAACCAATTCTGTGAGCTTCCTGATTACCAGTGTTCTGAACTGTGCATGTGATAGGTTGGCTATCTCTTCATCGCTTAGTTGCATTTTTCTGGAGCTTTGATCTCTTCTTTCATTTGGGCCAATTTTTTTTTTTTTTTTTTTTTTTTTTTTTTTGTCTCAGCATGCCTGCTACATATAAGGGGCGGAGCCTTAGGTGTTCACCAGGGCAAGGCAACCTACCTCGCTTTGTTGTGGTGCTGTATGTGGAGGAAGGGTCCGAGAGGGAACAGTGCTGCTTGCTCCAATCTCTGCCAGTTTTCAGTCACTTCCTTGGCTACCCACAATCAAATTGGGCCCTGGTGGTGCTGATTCTCAAGTGGGTGGATTTGTGTACAAATCCATGGACCCCATGGGTCTCTCCACTGAATTCTCCTGTGAGGCTGGGAGTTTCTCCCACTGCCTTAACCCCCACAGGTGTTTTCAGTCAGAGGCTTTAAGGTTTTATTTTCCCACACTGGAACCCTGGGTTGCACAGTCTGTCTCACTCCCCAGTTGTTCCTCCCAGTTTATCTACACATGAATGTGTGACCACCCTTTCTGCCAGCCACTGCCTTGTCCTCCCTAGTCCTCCAGCTGCCACCTTGCTGGGAGGCCTCTACACCTATCTGCGAATTTCCATTCCTCCTACCAGTCTGAATTAATGTTTCTTCAACTCCTTGGTTGTCCAACTTCCATACAGTCTGATTTTTCTGAAGTTCTGGTTGCTCTTTGTTTTTAAATTTGTTGTTGTCCTTTTGGTTGTACGAGGAGACACAGTGTATCTACCTATACCTCCATATTGGCCAGAAGTCCTCATCTATCTAAAGTTTTTATCTAGTATGTCCCATGCCTGTTTTTCCTCAGGGACAGTTTCTACCCATTTTTCTTCTTAAATGGGCCATGTTTTCCTGTTTCTTTCTATGCCTTTTGATTTCTTTGTTTCTTTTTTGAAAAATTGGGTAATTAAAAGAGTAGCCATTTTCCCCAGTCTTTGTTGACTGGCTCTGTGCTGTGAAAAGAACTTCATTAATTAGCAGGATGTGTTTTAGCCTCTGAGTTAGCCTGGGGCAAAGGCATAAGCTCTTCACAGGACTTCTTCTGAGCACGTATCTTCCCAGGGCTTGTATGTATGCTATTTTCCTTTTCTTCTTTTTTTTAATTTTTATTTTAATTGTTGATCTTGTACAGTTTTCTGTCTTTTATTCTCACCCCAACCCACCACGTCAGCCCTCCCCACCTCCCTCCTATTTCCACCCCACCCCTAGTTTTTGTCCATGTATCCTTTATACTTGTTCCTGTAAACCCTTCCCCTTTTCCCTGAAATTCCCTCCCCTCTCCCCTCTGGTGACTTTCAGCCTGTTTTCAATTTCCATGTCTTTGGTTATATTTTGCATGTTTGTTTGTTTTGTTGATTAGCTTCCTGTTAAAGGTGAGATCATATGGTATTTGTCTTTCACTGCCTGGCTTATTTCGCTTAGCATGATGCTCTCCAGTTCCATCCATGCTGTTGCAAAGGGTAGGAGCTCCTTCTTTCTTTCTGCTCCATAGAATTCCATTGTGTAAATGTACCACAGTTTTTGATCCATTCATTTACTGATAGGCATCTAGGTTGCTTCCAACATTTGGCTATAGTAAATTGTGCTGCTATGAACATAGGGGTGCATAGGTTCTTTTGGATTGGTGTTTCAGGGTTCTTAGGATATAGTCCTAGCAGTGGAATTGCTGGGTCAAAAGGTAGATCCATTTTTAGTTTTCTTAGAAAATTCCATACTGTTTTTCATAGTGGTTGTACCAGTCTGCACTCCCACCAGCAGTGCACTAGTGTCCCCTTTTCTCCACAACCTCTCCAACACTTGCTGTTTGTTGCTTTGTTTATGAGGGCCATTCTGACTGGTGTCAAGTGGTATCTTCACTGTGGTTTTAATTTGCCTCTCTCTGATAGCTAGCGATAGCAAGCATCTTTTCACGTGTGTCTGGATCCTCTGTATGTCCTCCTTGGAGAAGTGTCTGCCCAAGTCCTTTGCCCATTTTTTAATTGGGTTGCTTGTGTTGTTAGAGTGGAGTCGTGTAAGTTCTTTCTATATTTTGGAGATTAAATCCTTGTCTGAGGTATCATTGGTAAACATGTTTTCCCACACAGTCAGTTCTCTTTTTATTTCGACACTATTTTCTTTAGCTGTGCAGAAGCTTTTTATTTTGATGAGATCCCATTTGTTTATTCTTTCCTTTATGTCCCTTGCTTTAGGGGACATATCAGTAAAAATGTTGCTGCGTGGAATATCTGAGATTTTCCTGCCTATGTTCTCCTCTAGGATTTTAATGGTATTACAGCTTATGTTTAAATCTTTTATCCACCTTGAATTTATTTTTGTGTATGGTGTAAGTTGGTGCTCGAGTTTCATTTTCTTGCAAGAAGCTGTCCAGTTCTCCCAACACCACTTGTTGAAGAGGCTATTTTTACTCCATTTTATGTTGCTGCCCACTTTGTCAAATATTAATTGACTATAGAGACTAGGGTTTATTTCTGGGCTCTCTGTTCTATTCCACTGGTCCACGTGCCTGTTTTTATGCCAGTACCAGGCTGTTTTGATTACAGTGGCCTTGTAATACATTTTGGTATCAGGTATTGTGATCCCTCCTGCTTTGCTCTTCTTTCTCAAGATTGCTGCCGCTCTTCTGGGTCGTTTATTGTTCCGTATAAATTTTTGAAATGTTTGTTCTATATCTGTGAAATATGCCATTGGTACTTTAATAGGTATTGCATTGAATCTGTAGATTGCTTTGGGAAGTACGGACATTTTGATGATGTTAATTCTTCCGATCCATGAACACGGTATGTGTTTCCATTTATTTGTGTCTTCCTTGATTTCTTCCTTCAGTGCTGTGTAATTTTCTGCATACAGGTCCTTTACCTCTTTGGTTAGGTTTATTCCTAGGTACTTTATTGTTCTTTTTGCTATATCGAATGGGATTTTTTTCTTGATTTCTGCTTCTGCTGTTTCATTGTTGGTATACAAAAATGCCTTTGATTTCTGGATATTGACTTTGTATCCCGCTGTTTCGCCAAATTCATTTATTAGGTCAAGCAGTTTTTTGGCTGAGACTCTAGGATTTTCTATGTATACTATCATGTCATCTGCAAACAATGATAGTTTTGTTTCCTCCTTTCCAAGTCAGATGCCTTTTATTTCCTTTTCTTGTCTAATCGCTATGGCTAAGACTTCCAATACTATATTGAATAGAAGTGATGAAAGTGGGCAGCCTTGTCTTGTTCCTGATTTTAGTGGAAAAGAATTTAGTCTTTGCCCATTGAGTATGATGCTGGCTGTAGGTTTCTCATATATAGCCTTTATTATGTTGAGGAATGCTACCTCTATTCCCACTTTGCTGAGTGTTTTTATCAGAAATGGGTGCTGTACCTTATCAAATGCTTTTTCCACATCTATTGATATGATCATGTGATTTTTGACATTGTTTTTGTTTATGTGATGTATTACATTTACTGATTTGCGAATGTTGAACCATCCTTGCATCCCTGGGATGAATCCCACTTGGTCGTGGTGTATGATCTTTTTAATGTGTTGTTGGATGCGGTTTGCCAATATTTTGTTGAGGATTTTAGCATCTATGTTCATCAGCGATATTGGCCTGAAGTTCTCCTTCTTTGTTGTGTCTTTATCCGGTTTTGGGATTAGGATCATGCTGGCTTCATAAAAAGAGTTTGGGAGTCTTCCATCTTTTGGGGTTTTTTGGAATAGTCTGTGGAGAATAGGGGTTAGCTCTTCCTTAAATGTTTTGTAGAATTCTCCTGTGAAGCCATCTGGTCCAGGGCTTTTGTGCGTCGGGAGTGTTTTGATTACTGATTCAATTTCACCAGTCGTTATTGGTCTGTTCAGGCTTTCTGTTTCTTTTTCATTGAGTTTGGAAGGTTATATTTTTCCAGAAACCTGTCCATTTCACCTAGGTTTTCAAATTTCTTGGCATACAGTTCTTCATAGTAATTTCTTACAATCCTTTGTATTTCTGCGGGTGTCAGTTGTAATCTCTCCTCTTTCATTTCTGATTGTGTTTATTTGAGTCCTCTCTCTTTTTTTCTTGATGAGCCTGCTTAAAGGCTTGTCGATTTTGTTGATCTTTTCAAAGAACCAACTCCTGGATTCATTGATCTTTAGGATTGTGCTTTTAGTCTCTATGTCATTTAATTCTGCTCTTATCTTGGTTATTTCTTTCCTTCTACTTGCTCTGGGCTGTCTTTGTTGTTGTTCCTCGAGTTCTTGTAGGTTTAGGGTTAGGTTGTTTGTTTGAGATGTTTCTGTCTTTTTTAGATAGGCCTGTATCGCTATAAGCTTCCCTCTGAGGACTGCCTTTGCTGTGTCCCAGAAGTTTTGGGTCGATGTGAGTTCATTATCGTTTGTTTCCAGAAACTTTTTGATTTCCTCCCTAATTTCATTCTTGACCCATTCATTGTTTAATAGCATGCTATTCAATCTCCATGATTTTGAGGGTTTTGGGTTTTTCCCCTTGGGGTTGGTTTCTAGTTTCAGTCCCTTGTGGTCAGAGAAAATGCTTGGTATGATTTCAATTTTCTTGAATTTGTTGAGGCTTGATTTGTGTCCTATCATGTGGTCTATCTTCGAAAATGTTCCAAGTGCATTTGAAAAGAAAGTGTATTTAGCTTCTTTGGGATGAAGGGCTCTATATGTATCAGTTAAGTCCATTTCCTCTAGAGTGTTGTTCAATGCCACAATATCTTTGTTGATATTTTGTTTGGAAGATCTGTCCATTTTTGACATTGGGGTGTTAAAATTGCCTACTATAATTGTGTTGCTGTCAATATGTTTCTTGAAGTCCTCTAAAATTTTCTTGATGTATTTAGGTGCTCCTCCGTTGGGTGCATATATATTTACAATATTTATGTCTTCTTGGTGGATTCTTCCCTTGAGTATTATGAAGTGACCTTCTGGGTCTCTGTTTATGGCCCTTCTTTTGAAGTCTATTTTGTCCGATATGAGTATTGCTACCCCAGCTTTTTTTTCCTGACCATTTGCTTGGAAAATTTGTTTCCAGCCCTTCACTTTGAGCCTGTGTATGTCTTTTGTCCTGAGGTGGGTCTCTTGCAGGCAGCATATGTGTGGGTCATGCTTTCTTATCCATTCAGCTATTCTATGTCTTTTGATTGGAGCATTTAATCCATTTACATTTAAGGTTATTATTGATAGGTATTTATTCATTGCCATTTTTGTACCTGTGTTCCTCTCTCTCTTTCTCTCTCTGTCTTTTCCTTTCTTCCCTTAAAGCAGTCCCTTTAGTATCTCTTGCAGAATTGGTTTGGTAGAGGTGTATTCTTTTAGACTTCTTTTGTTTGGGAAGCTCCTTATTTGGCCTTCTATCTTGATTGAAAGCCTTGCTGGGTAAAGTAGTGTGGGTTGCAGGCCTTTGGTTCTCATTGCTTGGAATATTTCTTGCCATTCTCTTCTGGCTTGGAGCGTTTCCATTGAGAAGTAAGCTGCTAACCTTATCAGGGTTCCCTTGTATGTTACTTCCTTTTTTTTCCCTTGCTGCCTTTAAGATTCTCTCTGTCTTGGAATTTTGCCATTTTAATGATGATGTGTCTTGAAGTGGGCCTGTTTGGGTTCCTTTTGACTGGGACTCTCTGTGTTTCCTGGATTTGTGTGACTTTTTCTCTCACCAAATTAGGGACGTTTTCCATCATTACTTTTTCAAACAGGTTTTCTATCCCTTGTTCTTGTTCTTCTCCTTCTGGTATCCCTATTATACGAATATTATTCCGTTTCATGTTGTCTTGCATTTCTCTTAAACCCTCTTCATTCTTTCTGAGCCTCTTTTCCTTATCTTGCTCATTCTGGGTGTTTTTTTCTATTTTGTCCTCCAACTCGCTGATCCAATCTTCTGCTTCATCGATTCTGCTTTTCATTCCTTCTACTGTGTTCTTCAGTTCAGAGGTTGTGTTCTTCATTTCCTCTCGGTCCTTGTTGATAGTTTCTATTTCCTTTTTCATGTTGATATAGTTTGCGGTGAGTTCATCATAACTTCCCTGTAGTTTATGGTAGCTCATTGAGAGCTCATTGAGCTTCCTGACAACCATTGCTTTGAACTCAGTATCTGATAGCTGAGTTCCTCCGTTTCATTTAGCATTCTTTCTGGAGCTTCCTCCTTTCCTTTCATTTGGGGATTGTTCCTTTGTCTTCCCATTGTTTGTAAGACTGTTGTTGTTAGCCTCAACTTCTTAAATTGATCTGTTCTGGCTCCCTGGGTTTGTGGTATGACCTTCTGTGGTAAAATATCTGTGAGATTCAGTGGTGGATTCTCCTTCGGATATCCTGTTGTTCACTGCTTCCACTGTGTCATCAGCTGGAATACCCTCTTTTTGGGGCCAACTCTGTTTTTTTTCACAGTTCCAGGCTTGTTTGTTTGTTTTGTCTCACTCGTGGGTATTTAAAAAGAGAAGAGGGGGGAAATGAAAAAAAGAAGAAAGACGAAAAAAAAGAGGAAGGTAGAAAGGAATAATTAAAAACACATAAGTGGACAGGCACACAAACAAAAAAAAAAACAGAAACTAGCAAAACAAAAAAACAAAACACACACACATACACAAACACAAATACAAACAGCAAGAAAAAAGGAACAAACAAAGCAAAACAAAATATTTTAAAATATGTTTAAAAAAAACAAACAAAAACAAAAACCCTCTTGTTGTTTTCAAACTTGCCGAGCTGGTTTTTCTGGTCTTGCTGGCTGCAATGGCCAAGGGGTGATCTTATTGCTTTTCTCTGTGTTCAGAACTCAGTCCTCATTGTGCTGTGTATCCCACCATTAGTGTGTGCCTCTCCCCACAGGGTTTCCAGCGTGTGTTCTGAGCCTCCTGGTGTGTGCGCACTTCCCCAACTTTATGGGTGTGTGCTAGGTTCTCCAGTCATGCGCAGCCACCTGCCTTTGCCCCTGCAAGGCTTTCTGTGTTCGGGTGCAGCTGTGGGTCCGGGCCTATGCTCCAGCAGCTATCTCGAACCTGCACCTATGGTCCTGAACTGTCGCATTCGAGCACCCACCCATGCACTGGCAACTTTGGCTCCACAGCTGTTTCCAGTGGCGAGCGCCTATGTTTTCACGAATGTCCACTATCCCATGACCATGTGCGGTCCCATGTGAGTGCCTATTTTCATGCAGCTGTCTCACTTCACACGCGCCTCTGTCTGCGGTTGGGGCTACTGTGCTTTCGCAGTCACCCAGCGACCACAAAAACTCAGTTCAAAGTCGAGCAGTGACCTGCCACGGGGCATACACTTTCGCTCCTCCACAGTCGTGCGGTGGCCCCTGAGATCTCCCAGCCGGTTCAGCGGCTGACCCAGCTCCCTCCCCAGAGCCCTGGGGCAGGCTTGGCAGAGCACCGGGTCAGGGCCTCAGGCGCCCAGCTCTCTGAGCTGATCCCTGGGCTCCTATTGTTCTGAAGAGCTCTCCTTACCACTGGTTTTTCAATGTCCTGTACAGTTTCCGACCTCTTATTCTCAAATATGCTGTGTTACTGTTCCTTGTCTGCTCTGTTCTTCCATAGATTGGCCAGGTTTTTCTCCCATGTGTAGGGGGGAAATGGGGTCTACTCCCTCCTACCATGCTGCCATCTTCCCTCCTATTGCATGCTATTTTCAATTCTCCCATATACATAGCTGCTTTTAAATGTCTTAATTTCCCAACCTCACTTGAACTTCTCCTTAGGTTTGAGTTGTTCTATTGTATCTCTCCCATCCCCTATCCTCTTGCCCCAGTAATGTGTGAGTCTGCAGTCACCCTATGGCTTTCACAATAAGTACCCTGCTGTTTTCTGTAGCTTTCTTCATCCGAGCTCCCAGTCAGACAAAACAGAGACCTGTCCTTCAGCAGACCCAAGACAGGTTAAGATATTGACAAAGGGTCTGCTGTTGGGGGATGAGGGTTCCAACCACAGAGCTCCCCTGGGCTGTCACGGATGAGTATAAATCTATCAAGACATGATCTGCTTAGGGAGTCTCTCAGAGGAGAAGGGTGCTGAATATTTCCTTTCCTGTGTTTTTATTGAGTTCAGCTCACATAGAGATACACAGTATGCATGTAAAACTCATCAACCAGTGCTCAAAAAGCTACAGTCATGAGAAACTAACATCATTTATAGATAATAGTTGAAGAAACACAGGGATTGTCTCTGGTCAGGGTCAGCTTTAGCTCAAGTGTCTGTTTCATAGCAACAGGGCAGAGCAAGCCTCAAAGGAAACAATGCATATTCTTTCTCTGGTCAGATTTTCCCCCTGGAGGAAGCCATCTGTTCCAGTACAAGGTTGCAGCTGCCTCTGACATAGTTCTTAGGCTGAGTCAGGCAGGGAGAATAAAGCAGCCAAGAGACTAGGAGGCTTTTACAGAAAGACTGAAGACTCAGGCTATGACAAAGCGAAGGGGTGAGAGTCTTTCTGCCCCTTCTTTGTAGACCCCTAAGTTCTTTCCTGATGGCCCATTGTGACTGTGCCTGTCTTAGGTTGCCCCTCCCCTTTTGAGGGGTTCTTACCCATCATTGGCTAACCAGTCATCTGCCTGAGCCAAGCAGGGGGAAGTGAAAGCAGGGGCTATGCTCCTGCCAGGAGGAAAAGTTCTGTCTCCTTAGTGAATGATGTCCCCAAGGCCTTTTCACTCAGTTCTAGCCATGAGATTCTTTTGTCTATTAATGAGGCTACAGTCCCTGAAACTAGGCAGGATGATTCCCAATAGTCTGCTCTGTTCCCTGCAGTTTGAGGGGAGGAACTAGGCATTGGTGCTGCTGTCTTCAGGTGGTTTCATAAGGAGAGAAGTGGGGCAGGGATGAGTAAATACCACAAAATTTCATATCATACTGAATGTGACTTTTTCTTGACTGGGCACATTTGTTTGGTTGCTGTAGATCTTTGACTGTTTTCCAAAACTCCTTTAAAATATTTTAGCCAGTACCAATTTTTTTAAATTATTGCATGGGGAAACAAGGGTCTAGAACTCCCAATTACACCATCTTGTCCTCTCCCCATTAAAGGATTTTGAATAGGGACTTTTTGTGTGCCTGATGAAAATATGGGAGATGGATTGGGTGGAGGAGCTTCCTCTGCTGTCTAGGTCAGGGCCTGTGTTCTAGATCAGGGAGCAGTGGCATAAGATAGGCTAAGTCTGTCCCCTGAGGGTTCATAGCCTATAGGGGACTTAGATCCTCAGGAACTAATCCCATAGACAATGGCATCATGACAGATAATGTGGTACTAAGGCAAAAGGGGATAGGCAGCTCAGAGACAGCATAATAGGGGTGGAGGCTGTTTAAGTTGGGGGCAGTCAGAAAAGGTGGGGACAATATTTTAGCAGAGGTTTATGGATGAGGACAAGGTTGGCCAGCTTGGCAGACAAGCATTCTAGGAATGCTTAATGATGTGTGCAAAGGGCCTGAGGCAGGTAGGACCTGAGTTCTAGGGACAAAGCGAGGCATTACATTTTTAGAACACCATGAGCAAGAGAAGCTACAGAGGCCAGTGCAGGGGCCAGGCCTGGGGCCAGGTTGGAGACATGAGCTGAGGGCTGTGGGAAACTTCCACATTCAGTGAGACCCAAGAGAAGCCCAAAATAAGGCAGAGAGAGGGCCTGGTTGGGGTAGAGTTTTGGAGAGGGAGGTTTGCTCGTTGGCACTGGTCAAGAGAACCTTTCATGCAGCACTGCTCGGGGAGGGTTTATTTTTCCGGCTCCTAGCCAAAATTTTGGTCATAGGCCACTGGAGATTCCTTTCTCCTAGGCAGGGCCACGGAGGCAACCATAGGTTTAAGTGGTGCTACTCTGACCTGAGCTCTGGGGACCTGAGGGGATCCATGTGTGGCTGCAGGGTTAGATCCCTAAAAGGAGGGACTGTAGAAGGCCTGGACTCTGTACTGTCTGCCAAGGACTGCTTTTGTTCTATTTCTTCTCCACCCAGACAGCCTCAAGGTTGACATAAAGGCCACTGCAGTCTTGCCTCCTGCACAGATAGTCTGGCTCCCACTTTTCCAGTCCCTAGACAGTGCAATCACACTGTCCTCCAGTGCTCCTGCCTGTCACTGTTCCTGGTTCCAAGGGATGTTAACCTCTTGCTGAACTTCTGTAAAGCCAGCATTTAGTATCTGTGTCCTATTCTGAGCCTATCTCTCCTCTCTTTGTACTCTGAAACAGTAGTATGAAGTGGCTTTCCTGTGAGTAGCTACATGTTACAGATGAGACCAGCCCAATGCAAGGAGAAAGCTTGTCCGTGGTCACATGGCTGCTATAGTCAGAGTCTAAATGCATGCCTTGCTTTCAACCTGGCACTTCTCTGTCCCTTCCCCTAGGAATTTCCAATAAATTACCATAACTGAGAATTATGAAGAGACAGTGGACATTCCTTGAGGGTAATGGGGCCTTGAGAATGAAGCACCTCATTTCTTGTCCTTTGAAGATTGATGTTCCTATGTGGTGCTTTGCCCTAGAAGCTGCTAATAAAACTTGAACACATGCATCCATTTGGGGGTACATTGAACCAAAATTAATGGTGCTGAATTAATTAATTTTACTACTCAGGTAGAGCTTTTATATAGTCCCAACACACGAGCATTATTTCCTCCTTGGCAGGAATATGCTACATGAATGAAAAGAAAAATTTAACTGTTGTTAAATTTCTAGGGAAACAAGTAGTGTTTTTCAAATTTGTCTGGATCTCACAGTTCCCAAAGGACAGGATTTTAACTCTTGAAAAGTAAGTTACTATACGGGAGAAAAAATGAGAATTGAAAGAATAGATCGAATGGAAAGAATGGAATGTTCCATTACCTTGTAGGGTTTGGGGACATCACTTACACATAACTTTTTAAAGATTTTTTTTAAGTACTTTTTTTTCCTTTTAGATTTTATTTATTTATTTATCTTTAGAGGGGAAGGGAAGGAGAGAGGGAGAGAAACATCAATGTGCGGTTGCCTCTTGTATGTTCCCTGCCGGGAACTGGCCTGGCAACCCAGGCATGTGCCCTGACTGGGAATCGAACCGCGATCCTTCGGTTCGCAGGCCCGCGCTCAATCCACTGAGCTACACCAGCCAGGGCACTTACACATAACTTTTTAAACCAGAACAAGTCCAAAAGCTATTTGTCTAGAACAGCACTTAGAAGGGAACACACTCAGGCTGTGGGTCTGTGTCCCACCTCACCACCTGCAGGACCTACAATCTTGGACAATTTACCTAGTCTTAAAAACCTTAGCTCCTCTTCTATAATATAGGGATCACACCTTCTAGAATTATTTTGAGGATCATGTGAAGCTTATGATTAACAGGAGAAAATGCCGACCAGTTTTAGTTCAGTGTTTTTGTCCTTGAGTTCACGGATTTCTGAGTCACCCAAGAATTTCATAGCCTAATATGTTTTTCCTGCCTCTCCCTTTCCATCAGCATCTGTGGCATAGTACTCAGCAAAGAAATGAGAAAAATACCGAATAATGGGAACCTGAAGATGATGAAGGTGGAATACCCCTTGCGACTGTTTGTGTGTCTGCTCATCTGTATTGCCTACATCAAGTGGCACTGGGTCTCCACTACTCGGGCCTTCTTCAGCATCACTGAGGCAGCAACAGGGGACCACAGGAGACAACAGACCCAAAATCTTCTGGGGATGACTGCATGTGGTCACAAGGTCTTCTATGGCATCATGTTTGATGCGGGAAGCACTGGCACCTGAATGCATATCTTTCAATTCACCTGGCAGCCTGGAGGTATCCTGCCTGGGACAGAAAGCCTTGGCTGTGCACTGCTTTTTTCTCTTTCTCTCACAGGGGAGCTCTTGGAATTACCTCCCCTTAAAGATGGTGGTTTCTCAGGGTGTGGGCTAGAGTCCCTGCCTTAGACTCACCTGGGAACTTGTCAAAAATGTAATGTCCCAGTGATGCTGACTCAGAGTATGGGCTGGGGTCCAGAAATCTAAATCTGCCAGGGGTTCCAGAATGTTCTTACTTATACTGATGTCTGCTTACCAGCTAAGGGCAACTGAGATCCTAGAAGATTTGGGGGCCTGTTCCTTCCCAGCATGTACAGGCAGGTCAGGTAGCTGGGATTATGATTTAGGCCAGAGGTTGTGTTGGTGAATTTAAGGCAGGAAGTAACCCCAGATTCAGGAAAGTAGAGCCAAGAGTCAAGGAAAGTCAAATAATTGCAAAGACCCAGGACCCAGGCAAAAACAGCTGCCAGTGGAGCCAAGCAGCGAGAGGATAACAAATAAGAGTGGCCTCAGCAGTGAGAGTGGAGCTAGGACCAGAGCTCTGTCAGCTTTGCTTCCTGGGGTGAGGCCTTCAGGCAAAGGGGAGGGTGTAAGTTTGGGCATCTTCACGTGCTGGCTTCTATAAGGAGACCCATATCACTGTCCAGCTGTCCACCCTGTTCCTCCTGCCTTTGATCTCCTTTCCCAGCATCTCTTTGTGCCCATCTGCTCTGAGGGTTATCTCTCCAGCTTCTAGCCATTCCTTTTGCTGACCACTCAGCAGGCCCACTGGTCAAACTGGGGTCCCCTCCTCTCTGCTCTGGTTCTTTGCTGACCTTCAGTGCCTTTTGACTCCATGCCCTTCTGTGCATTTAACTGAGCTAATGATGGCAGACACCTTCAGTAGCTCTCTCCAAAGCCATCTTTACTTTTCATTTACTTTGTTTTTAAACTTACTGCAAGTTAAATATATCTGTACTGGACCTATCTACCTCCAAAAATGGTTTCAGAGCTAAGTTTAAGACAACACATGTCTGCATGTAATCCTTTAATAGCCACATTCCATTGTTTTATCTTTGGCATAAAAATTTTCTGATATTTTCTCCTAGGTCTTTGTGTCCGAATTCATACCAGCATTCCTTGGCCACTGTACGTTCTGAACACTCACCCTGCTGTAGGTTCTGAACACTCACCCTGCTATAGTCCAACCTCCTAATAATTTAAGACACTCAATTTTAAAATAAGAATAAAACAACTCTGGCCAAGATGGAGGCATAGGTGAAAACACTGTGCCTCCTTGCACAACCAAAATTGAGGACAAAAAGGATTTAGAAACAAGAAAACAACCGGAACTGAGAGAAAATTGAACTATACGGAGGTCTGACAACCATTCATCCAGACCGGTAAGAGGGGTGGAGTCACGGTAGGAGGAGGTGGAGGCTGGCAGACTCAGGCCTGCAGGCAGTGGCTAGCGGACCCCAGGCGCAAGGTGGCTGGCTGACCAGGCGGTCCCACATTTGCGCACAAATAATGCAGGCAAAAACGGGGAACAAGACAGAACTTGCAACCCAGGGACCCAGCGCCGGGAAATAAAACCTAAAAACACCGAGACCTCCCCCACCACATACAGCATCACAATAGCAACTGGGCTGCCCCGCCCTGGGGAACACCTAAGGCTCTGCCCCTCACTACATAACAGGCGAGACCAGACCCCCCCAAAAAAAGTGGTTCAGACAGGAGAACAGATCAAAGCCCCAGAGCCTATTCATCTAAGCAACCAACAGACAGCCAACCTATCAGATGCACAGTTCAAAGCACTGGTGATCTGGATGCTCACAGAATTGATTTTGCTCACAAATTAGATGAACAAATGAAGGCTACAATAAGTGAAATGAAGGAAAATGCACAGAGAATCAATAGTGATAGGAGGAAAACTGGGACTCAAATCAATGGAATGGAACAGAAGGAAGAAACAAATATCCAATCAGAAAAGAATGAAGAAACAGTTCAAAAAAATGAGGAGAGGCTTAGGAACATCCAGAACATCTTTAAATGTCCCAACATCTGAATTATAGGTGTACCAGAAGGGGAAGGGGAAGAGCAACAAGTGGAAAACTTATGTGAACAAATAAAAAGAAGAACTTGCCCAATCTGGCAAAGGAAATAGGCTTCCAGAAAGTCCAGGAAGCTCAGAGAGTCCCAAAGAAGTTGGACCCAAGGAGGAACACACCAAGACACATCATAATTACATTAGCCAAGATTAAAATGCAGAGCATTCTAGAAGCAGCAAGGGATAAGGGGACAGTCACTTACAAAGGAATTCCCATAAGACTATCAGCTGATTTCTCAGAAGAGACCTTACAGGCAAGAAGGGGCTGGAAATAAGTATTCCAAGTCATGAAAGTCAAGGACCTACACCCAAGATTGCTCTATCCAGCGAAGCTGTCATTTAGAATGGAAGGGCAGATAGAGTGCTTCTCAGATAAAGTCAAGTTAAAGAAGTTCATCATCACCAAGCCCTTATTATTTGAAATGTTAAAGGGACTTATCTAAGAAAAATAAGATAAAAAATATGACAGTATAAAGACAGCAAACTCACAGATATTAACAGCCACACCTAAAACAAAAGCAAACTAAGCCAACAACTAGAACAGGAACAGAACCACAGAAATGGAGATCACATGGAGGGTTAGCAACAGGGGAGTAGAAGAAGGAGAGAGGGGGAAAAGGTACAGAGAATAAGTAGCATAGATGGCAGGTAGAAAATAGACAGGGGGAGGGCAAAAATAGTATAGGAAATGTAGAAGCTAAAAAACTTATGACATATGGACATGAACTAAAGGTGGGTATGTGAGAGGGAGAGCGTGTGCAGGGTGGAGGGGAATGAAGGGGAGAAATGGGACAACTGTAATAGCATAATCAATAAAATATAATTTTAAAAAGAATAAAACAAATATTATTTATACCTCTATAATGCATCTATCCCAGAATCAATTTCATATTTGCAGTTTGGAATCATCTGCCTTAGTCCTCTATTTAATTAATTAGCGAGAATTAACTATTAAATTTAAATTTAAGACCTGGCTGATGTGGCTCAGTAGATTGAGTACTGGCCCGCGAACCAAAGGGTCGACAGTTGGATTCCTACTCAAGGCATATGCCTGGGTTGTGGGCCAGGTCCCCAGTAGGGGGCACACAAGAGACAACACACATTGGTGTTTCTCTCTCTCTTTCCCTTCTTCTCTCTAAAAATAAATTAATAGAGTCTTTTAAAAAGTCTTGAAAATTTTTAATTTTAAATGGAGTATTTTATATGCAAATTATACTTGAAGAAAGTTAATTTTTTTTAAAAAAAGGGTACAGTTCTGCCTTGGCTGGATGGCTCAGTTGGTTGGAGCATCATCCCATACACCAAAAGGTTGCAGGTTTGATTCCGGGTCAGGGCAGGTACCTAGGTTGTGGGTTTGACCCTTAATTGTGGCACATATGAGAGGCAAGCGATTGATGTTTCTCTCTCATATCGATGTTTTTCTCTCTCTTCTTTTCTCTCTAAAATCAATAAACATATCCTTGGGTGAGGATAAAAAAACTGGCTGATCCTAGTTATATAGAGTTATATATTTGTGTATAGATTCATAGTTGTACTATTTTTTAAATATATTTTATTGATTATGCTATTACAGTTGTCCCATTTCTCCCCCATCATTCCCCTCCACCCTGCACACCCTCTCCCACCCATATTCCCCCCCTTTAGTTCATGTCCATGAGACATAAGTTCTTTAGCTTCTACATTTCCCACACTATTCTTGCCTTCCCCCTGTCTATTTTCTACCCACCATCTATGCTACTTATTCTCTGTACCTTCCCCCTCCTCCTCCTCCCACTCCCCTGTTGCTAATCCTCCGCGTGACCTCCATTTCTGTGGTTCTGTTCCTGTTCTAGTTGTTTGCTTTTGTTCTAGGTGTGGTTGTTAATAGCTGTGAATTTGCTGTCTTTTTACTGTCATATTTTTTATCTTATTTTTCTTAGGCAAGTCCCTTTAACATTTCATATAATAAGGGCTTAGTGATGATGAACTCCTTAAACTTGACCTTATCTGAGAAGCAGTCTATCTGCCCTTCCATTCTAAATGACAGCTTTGCTGGATAGAGCAATCTTGGATATAGGTCCTTGCCTTTCAAGACTTCAAATACTTCTTTCCAGCCCCTTCTTGCCTTCAAGGTCTCTTTGGAGAAATCAGCTGACAGTCTGGTGGGAACTCCTTTGTAGGTGACCGTCCCCTTATCCCTTGCTGCTTCTAGAATTCTCTCCTTCATTTTCATCTTGGCTGATGTAATTACGATGTGCCTTGGTGTGTTCCTTCTTGGGTCCAACTTCTTTGGGACTCTCTGAGCTTCCTGGACTTCCTAGAAGCCTATTTCCTTTGCCAGATTGGGGAAGTTCTTCTTTATTATTTGTTCAAATAAGTTTTCTACTTGTTGCTCTTCTTCCCCTTCTGATACCCCTATAATTCAGATGTTGGGGCATTTAAAGATGTCCTGGATGTTCCTAAGACTCTCCTTATTTTTTGAATTCTTGTTTCTTCCTTGTTTTCTGTTCAGTTGTTTGTTTCTTCCTTCTGGTTCACTCCATTGATTTGAGTCCCAGTTTTCCTCCCATCACTATTGGTTCCCTGTGCGTTTTCCTTCATTTCACTTATTGTAGCCTTCATTTTTTCATCTAGTTTGTGAGCAAAATCAACCAATTCTGTGAGCATCCTGATCACCAGTGCTTTGAACTGTGCATCTGATAGATTGGCTATCTCTTTATCGCTTAGAGGAATTGGCTTTGGGGTTTGATTTGTTCTCCGGTTTGAGCCATTTTTCATGGGTTGTTTGTTGTTGTTGTTGTTGTTCTTGTTTTTCGGTCTGGTCGAGGCTGTTACATAATAAGGGGTGGAGCCTTAGGTGTTCCCCAGTGTGGGCAGCCCAGCCGCTGAGTTGTGATGCTGTACGTGGGGGTGAAGTTTGAGAGGGAACAATGGTGCTTGCTCTGCTCTCTCTTGGATTCTAGTTCCTTCCACTGCTTCCCCTTCGCCTGGATTATCTTTGCGTGAATGTGGGGCCACCTGCTCAGCCAAGCACTCTGTGTGGCCTCACTGGGTCTGCATAGTTGCCACCCTATGCCCGGGGTTTGCTATCTGCTGCCCGTGCTCCTGGGGTCTTCTAGCCGCCACCTGCATGCCTAGGAACTGCCAGCCGCTGCTGCATGCATTCCCAGGTCCGCACCTCCACTTTTTCCTGCCATGACTCCACCCCTCTTACCAGTCTGGATGAATGGTTGTTGGACTTCCATACAGTTCAATTTCTATCAGTTCTGGTTGTTTTCTTGTTTCTAAATATTTGTTGTCCTTAATTTTGTTTGTGAGAGGAGGCACAGTGTGTTCATCTACTCCTCCATCTTGGCCAGAAATCCCCATTTTTAAAATATGTCTTCCCTTAGGAACTCCCACCTTGACCCATGAAGCCTTCCAAGCACTGCAGCCAGGTCTTTCTGCTTATGCTGATGATGTTGAAAAGGTAGCAATTTTCTCTTATGTCTATTTTTTTCATCACATTTGTCTTCTAACTGTGTGATTTATTAAAGCCAGCTTTTTTTCTCGAGTGCAGTTGACCATCCTTACCTGGGACATTTCATAGTTTAGCATGGTCAAAAAATGGAGGAAACTGATATAGCACATAAGTGCCCTCACCTCCCACTTTCCTCCCCACACACCCTGGCCATCCCAGGTGCTTCCCACAACCAGCACACATGTCATCAGATGTCTTGATGCATTTCAAAAGCACTAATGCTACAAACTTACAAAAAGCATCATTTGAAAGCTTATAGTTTTTTATTGTTTCAGTTCTGATTGAACATGACAAACATAGACTAAGATAAAAAATTAAAGTTAAAAAAGTATGCAAAATCCACAAAACCAAATAAGTGTAAAAGATTTAATTAAACTTTCAAATAATGATTTTTGTTAGTTTATAGCATTTATACTGTGTGTGTGTGTGTGTGTGTGTGTGTGTGTGTGTCACCTCCATATTAGGGTATCTATCAAATACACCATACTACAGGGTCTCCTGGTTGTAGCAAAACTTATTCATCAACAGGGCTGCAACACACAACTTGTTTTTCATCCCTGAAATTTCAGTGTAGCCATGACTTCATAAAGCTGTAGCTCCACATGCATCTCCTGTCAAGCATTTATACTTCTAAAGTGCTTAAAGCTTACAACTACAGTAATGCAAGACACCTGTTATTTCCACTAAGTTTCTCATGAAACCAGTCACTAATATAACTGTAAGTTCCTTTTTTGGTTCCAGCATGTCTTAAAAGTTAATGTCATTGTTGTCCACAGATGCATCCTGATCCGGACAGTGAACTCATAGCCTTGCTTTCCTATAGTTTGGTTAAAAACATAACCAAAATTAGTGATTCTAGAGTGACCATAGGTTAGATTTGATTGCATGAGATATCTTTTAGAATAAGCTCTGGGTTTTTTTTAATCTCAGTTGTTTCATTAGACAACACACATTCAAGTGGGATAAATTTCACAGTGTTCTTGGTTTCTTACCTATTTTTCAAAAGCAAGTTTACATGGATAGGAGCAAATATATCTGCATTCTTCTTCCCTCCTTTTTCTTTTACATACATAGTGGATTGGCATTCACATTGCTGTGCACTTTGCTTTTGTCATTAAACAGTATCACTTGAGTTTCATTTACTAGCAGTATGTAAAGAGCTTCTTTGATTTTTCTGGCTGGATGGTTTGTACTTCTGCATGCACATTAAATTTATAGAACCAGTCGCCTCCTGAAAAACATTTAAATAATGGCTAATCTTTTGCTCTTAACAGTACAAGAAAGGTTGCAGTTTATTACATTATGTGCACTTCATTACCCACATGTGCAAAGACATCTCTTCAGTGAATTCTTAGAGTGGAATTTGTTAGTAAAAGGACTGTATGTTTTCCCTTTGCACAGACATTGTCAAATTGCCCTGATGGCATACCTATTGACAAGCCCAGCAATATTTTATCGAAGTCTCCCACATATCCCCGCAGACACAGGGCCTCTTCCAATATGTGGATCAAGCATCCTCTCAGGTGAAAATGATTCCTTAGTGTAGTTATTCATGAGGTTTTAGCACTGTGAGGGACCCCAGAATTCGCTCGTGATGTTCAGGGGAGTCGCAACTCATCTGAGGTTGACAGGTGAGGGTTTTGGTGGTCACATGTGTAGAAAAGGAAGCCCCCTCATGTGTCTTACCCTGGTATGTTCCACCAAGGACATATTTCTGTGCTTACCTGGTCCTTGTGCCCCATACAGCTGCCAGCACTGCTTGAGTTGCAAGTTTATGCCGATTTGGAAAATTAGGGGGGAAATGTAAGTTAATAAAACCAAAAGGGTAAGGGAAGCATCTGTGACTCTATGCTGAGCTTTGACAGACCCTATTTTACCACATTCACAGAGCACTCCAGATATTCAAGAATTACTGTATGTTGCTGAACAAGAAATTCCTTTTGACTTCTGGAAGACCACCCCCTTGGTCCTCAAGGCCACAGCTGGTTTACATCTGTTACCAGGAGAAAAGGCTCAGAATTTACTACAAAAGGTAACTTTATCCATTTACTGCTTGGGGGTGGATTACAATAATTGAAAACATTCCATATTCAGCCAGTGTCCAAGTAGTCAGGCAGTCAGATGCTTCCAGAGGAAGGAACATTGAATTGTTAATAGTGAGTGAATGATACTTTCTTTCTTAAGACATTTAAACTCTTTGTGCCTTCTAAAATAAATCTGTTTTATAATAAGAACAATTTTGTTTTAAAAATTCATCATGCTTTTGAAGGGCTTTGTGTCATTCAAGAATATTCTATGTGTCAAATGCTATGGGAACTGAATTCCTGACATTTCAGCTCAAGCCTGCTTGTTCTCATGGAAACTCAGTCTGATACTCAGATCCAACTACTGAGGAGGCCCTTTAGCCTCTTCTTGGCTCTCATATGCCCAGGGTATGACCCCAGGCCCTGCACTATCCCTGCAGAGGGGCTTTGGAACCCATCTTTAACAAGTGCTTGGAGGTTGCTTTTCATCAGGCAAGTCAGAGAAACTTCTAAACAAGATGGGCCTCCTAAGTCCTCTTACTGTTTCTAAATTAGCTGCTAAATGGTGGATTGTTGCACATCTGTCAAAGTCTCCTATAAAAATTACACACTCAGCCCTGGCTGGTGTAGCTCAGTGGATTGAGTGCGGGCCTGCGAACCAGAGGATCGCGGTTCGATTCCCAGTCGGGGCACATGCCTGGGTTGCAGGCCAGTTCCTGGCAGGGGACACACGAGAGGCAACCGTACATTGATGTTTCTCTCCTTCTCTCTCTCCTACCCTTCCCCTCTAAAGACAAATAAAAATCTTTAAAAAAAAAAAAAATTACACACTCAAGTGGGACACAAGTGCTGTTGTACTAAAGTTCCTGTGTATCAGTACTTTCTAAAAAATGGAGAAAGTAATACACGCAAATGAAGCTGCTCACTGCCTTTGCCTCCCCACTGCCAGGTTGTCTCCTGGGAGCAATACCCACTAGGCCATGCAGGGGGTCTCGGGTCTGAGCTCTGCCTTATAGGGCTTCCTGCTTCATCCCGCATCCTAAATGTCGCATCCTGGGCAACATTTTGGGGCCCAGAAGAGTCAGTGTGCCCCTGAGCTCTTCCAGTCCAGATTTTCTTAGCACAGGACTCTCCAGGGTAGCATCTGCCTCAGCTAGCTCAGGGAGTAGATTAACAAGGAAAGCAGAGAATTAAAGAAACTTAAAGCAAAACCTGAGTTTTGTTACTTTGCAGCATCAGCTAATGATGCCTGTGGTGTTTTATGGCCACCTGCTGAAAGCATAGTGTGATAGGAAACTACGAGTTTAGATTCTAAAGGATAAAGACATGTCTCTCTTTACATTTAGGTGAAAGAAGTGTTTAAGGCGTCGCCTTTCCTTGTAGGGGATGATTGTGTTTCCATCATGAATGGAACAGATGAAGGTAGAGTTGCCAGAAGTGCTCTGTGCAAGAGTCTATCCCAGTGAGATGGACTACGCCCAGGGCTGCTGGGAGCACTCTGAGCTCTTTTCTGGTCAGATGCACAGATGAAAAAGGACTGAGTGACTGTTCCATTCCAATTCACAGTTTAACTGTCTCCCAGGGTCTTCTTGGAGCTGGTGTTAATTCAATTCTCATGATTACTGGCTCAAAACTAACGCAGATAAAGTTTCTGAAAATGACCATACTTTCAGTTTTAAGAACATTTAAAGAGAATGCCCAATTGCTACCATGTTGAGATTGTTGTATTTTTAACCCTAAGAGACCCTTAATAAGGTTCCTCACCAATCCTGGTTTTAAATATCACCTTAAAAGTTTGTATGAGGGAGGGGGAGGGGAATGTTTGGTTGTCTTCCAGCCTCTTCCAAAAGAGGAAGTTGATAAAGAATAGGAGTAAGAAATGTGACATTTGGCATAGTATTCTAGTTTTTTTAGTATGATATCTCTAAAACTATTTGCCAGCAGCCACCGGATGGCATTATCAATAAATCTACTTTCTGTAGCTGATCTGAAAGCTGAGAGTAGTGAGAGTGGTCAGTTTATGCTTCTGAAACCTAAATGTAGTGATCTGCATCCTGTATTTTGTTTATAGCACCTCAGGTGATTCAAATGTTGTTTTGTGACTCTTGTAGGCATTTCAGCCTGGATCACCATCTACTTCCTAACACGTATGTTCGCTGCATTGTGAAGGTTAACAACAGTTCAGACCCCATTCTTGAGAGCCCAGGGACCTCATTTCTACTCTTTAAAATACCCCCTTGGGGTTTCACCCAATGTACACCCAATGTACTTGGTATTCTGGCCCCAAGTACATTGTTAGAATGGGTGGAGGTATCCACCTGGCTTGTCAGAGTGAGCATTGAGTTCAAAGATATAAGTGCTAGGGAAAGGGTGATTTTCTGCAGTCCTGGGAAGGTTTCTACCAGCATAGCTCTACCTTCCTCCTGCAGCAGAGTCCACCAGGGGCCCTGTCCTCATTTCTAAGGGAAGTCAGGACTTCTACTATTAAATATGATGTAAATACTAATCACCTTATAATTGAATTCCTCTGCTGTAGGTAAAACAAGGAACAGAAACATCTGTTCTTGGAAACAGGCAGCAAGGAGTAACTTTTCTTAGATTAACTCAGTACATGAAGATTTTTGTCCCTTTAATGTAATGATAGAAAAGACCAATGCAACTGACACATGTATAAAAAAGAAAGAAGTTTCTTGACCTTTTGGGAATGGAAAACCATGTTAAATGACATCAGGAGCCTGAGCCTCAGAGCTGTCTTGGGGCATATAGGAATATCAGAGATGTCAGTGTCTCTGAACTGTGAGCAGTAGATATAACGGGCCCAGCCACAGGTCAGTGTTGTCCTCTCATTGTTCAAATTAAAGCCACAAGTAGTGGAGCTATTGTTCATACTCTTAAACATGCAGTGCATCTTTACATGGAGAGTTTCTAATAGCTACAGCTACTTCTCTATGTTGTTTTTCTTTTCACTGAAGGGCCTGGCTTCTAACTTCTCCTTACTTTTTCTACTGTACTAATCTGTTTACTAATGTGACAGTGCTGGGCTGGTTTTTACTCCCTGTGCTCCAGACAGTTTGAAATCTCCAGGAAGCAGCAGTGTGGACATGCTGGATTTGGGCAGAGGGTCCACTCAGATCACCTTCCTTCCAAGAGTTGAGGTAACTAGCCCCTGCTAGGGGCCCCACCCTCCAAGGCTACCTCCTATAAGGAGGCCTGTAGATCTGGTAGCTCTGTGCCCATGCCATCAACCTCTCCTGAGAGTCAGATCCATTCAGTTAATGCTTCCTAGTTTGATTTTAACTCTTCCTGGGGAAAAAAAAAAAAAAAACCAGAAATTTGGTCTTTAGTGGGGTGATAAAGTAGATATTACTGAACCTCTTTAGGCCAGAATGTGAAGTAGGCCCTCTCCTTTCCTCCCTGACAACACCCTCCTCACCCACCATTTTTCTAATTATTATTTTTAGTTTTCAACAGCAGAGCACTTATGAAATTTACTCATTATTGTTTTGGTTGGGCCGTATTTGTCAGAGTAGGTAAATGTTACTCATAAGAAGGAAAAACCTTGTTTTTCACTTCAAATGTTTTATATTTTTGCTCCTGTGGAAAGCTTAATTTGACTTAATGAAAAGCTATTTTATTTTATTTTTTATGTGTTAGACACTGTTCTTTTCTTCTTTTTTCTTTTTTTTTTTTCATTACTTTTAGTCCCTTTATACTCCCTCCCTACCCCCCAGCAATTACCACACTGCTGTCCGTGTCCATGAGTCATTTTTCTGAAAAGCTATTTTAAGTGAATCCAACTGTGAATATCCCTGTTCTTTCAAATGAATCGAGGGAATGGGGACCTTTCCTAGAAAGTCAAGCAAGAAAGGAAGTAACCCTCATGTTCTTCCCAGGGACACCCTTCAGACCTCCCCACCTGGCTGCCTGACGTCACCGCAGATTTTTAATAGGACCTACAAGCTCTACTCAGACAGGTTTGTCTTCGGGAGTGAGGGTGGAAAGGTTGACCATCTAGGCACATAGTTCAACTAGTGCTGCTCAACCTCCCCCTTGACTCTGACTCCTGCCTTGTGGAACAACTAGAGTATTCAGGCACAGACCAGCTAGGTCCCAGATGCCTCCTGCTGTGGTCCCACCTGGAGCCTCTTCCTCCTCTCCCTGCTGCTCCTTCCTGTTTCTCCCTTCTTCCTTTATTTTTCAGTTTTTCTACAGCAAAATTACATTTCTTCTTTTATTCTTATTCTGTTCTACTTCAGAGGAGGTTTTTTTGAAGAAGGGGGGAAGAACTATAGATTCTGTGGGAATTTTCCAGCACCCATATGGCATCTTCAGTAGATTTTTTCTGTAAAGCACATGTGAACTATCAAGATCAGGGTTATGTCTGTTGCATTCACCAATGTCCACAGCTCTTAGGCAGGTTCCTATTAAGTAGCAGGCTTTCATTTGTTGAACCAGTTAGCTGAATGCCCTCAACTCCATTAAGGGAGGCTTCTAGAAGAAGTAGAAAAGCCTGCTGCCTTGCCACACTTGTTTTGGACCCAGGCCAGGTGAATATATTGGAATCAGAGTTGAGGGTGGCAGCCAGCACCTCCTGTGGCAGGCTAGCTCCTCACCCAGGATTTTCTTTCCACAGCTACCTGGGGCTTGGATTAATGTCAGCATGGCTGGCGATTCTGGGTGGTACAGAGGGGAAACCTGGTGAGTGGAATACAGTGTTGAGAGTTCTCCTTGTTCAGCAGGCATAAGGAGTCCTTTGGGAAAGGTGTTCCTTCTCCCTGCACCTCCACTGACACAGCAACTCGATGACCCCTGGCCTTTCCTCCCTGCCAGCAGGACTCAGGAATCCCAGGAGGGACATGTATAGAAGAATGTGCTCCAGATCTTATCAGTGGCACCCAGATGGGGACACTAGCTAATATGTTTTACCTGTGTACATTCCAAGTTATTTCTTAAAAGAAAGATGCTAGTAAAGTCATTTCTGAAATACTGAGCTGGGAGATTTTAATATCTCAAATAACAGTTGTTACCTACATTTGGAGTCTGCTTGTTTTGCAGGATTTGAGGAGAGAACCTTATTTTTCAGGACAGTACGAGAAGGGGGCACAAGGAGGTGTGATTCAAGCTGTTTCCATGGGGAAAAAACAAGTTCTTCTAGGGAGAGAACAAGTTCCCTAGCCAGGGGACTTGTTCTTTCATTCACAATGATTCTAGCCTTGTGAGAACTTCCTTCTGTCTTCTCTTGCTTTATCACAAAACAGAGACTTGACTCTTCCTCCAGACCTAGTGTTGGACTAGAGATGAAGCCTGTGTCTGGTCAGGTTATTAAAGTCACATTACTCCCAGTTTTTCTGCTCCCTCTTGATGGGCCTGGCTGAGCAGAAGCCCATCATTGGCTGAGTAGGTCTTAAGGATTACTGTGTCCTGATTCAGGAATGGCGGGACATGGCTATGAGGCTAGCATCTTCCTTTCTATCCTGATGACATCAGCAGGAGCTCTGAAGACCTTGACCCCAGGGGTCTGGTCCAGACTTTTGCGTGTGAGCCCACTTGTGTTCTCCAGCCAGACACCCTTCCCTTGGCCCTGCCAGTTTGTGCCCCCTCTGTCTTGTCACCCCCTCAGCCCAGCACTTCTAACTACTTCTTCCAAGGGCCTGGTTATTCTGAAATGGTGGGAATGTTCAACTGAAATTTTTTTTTTCTATGTTCATCCTGTTTCTGTTCATTTCTTTCAAATTCTGGTGTTTAGCCTCATAATGATATCCCCTGGCAAAACAAAAAATACATCCACATCTCAAAAAACACCTGTGACCTTCACTCTGGGTCCAGAAAACACCTATTTAGCCAGTGGCGAAAGCAAGCACCAGTTTGTCCACCCACAGCTGGCATCAGAGTCCCATCAGCTCCTGTACCCTCTCCTCTTGGCAGAGCAGCTGAGAGGCTACTGGTCTTCTTGACAGGCCACACCAGTGCCTGATTGGGACAAGTGGGGCCATGACACCCACTAAGGGATGTACCCCAGAGAACGAGTTTCCTTGTTGTGTTATCTGTTGTTGCACAACAGATCCATTACCCACCAAATTGAGTGGCTGCGAACAGCAGTAATTTTTCTTGTTGTATCTCATGATTTCATAGGCATCAGCTGAGTGACACCTCTACTGGAATCTCTGGGGTCCCATGTGGTGGCATTTAGGGTGGGTGGGCTGCACATCTGCACCCCAGTATTCCTCCACATGGCCTCTTCCCAGCAGAGCAGCCTGCACTTCTCCCTGGCAGCTCAGAGGAAGGAAGACTACCAGAGTCACAGGACATCGTGGCTCTGTACCTCCTGTTGGTGAAAGCAGGCCCAGGCCAGAATCCAGGGTGGGGATAGGGACCTACTTCTTGGTGGGAGACCAGCATGAACATCCTCAAGGGGCGGCATTGTGGGGCCAGCCTTGGAGGCCAACCACCATATTGCCTTTGCTAAGTATGGGGCCTTAGGTTTTATGGAGCAGCATAGATTTGTGGCATGGTAGCACTTGATGACATCATCATGGCCCTGTCTCAGTCATCCATAAAATTGGGTAACGATGGCTCCCTTTCTATTAGAGTCCCTATGACAATTCACTGAACGGCACTAGGTGTGTGGCCTGGAACCCTGAAGCCCCTCAGTGAATGAGAGCTGGGAGTGGCCATGTTTCCAGAGCAGATGAGGCTCTGCTACAGCCTCTATGATAAAGGCTTTTCCTCCTACAGCTGACCTGGAACACTTCCAGGACTCAGGTCCCACCTTTAACCTTTTGTGCCCTTGGTATTAGCCTAAAATACTCTGTCCTATAGGCCTTCCCTCAGTAGAATTGTGTCTCTCAGGTCTATGCAATGTCCTAGTCTTACAGTGACAATATGCTTTTCTTTTTTTTTTAATCTTTTTATTTCAGTAGAGGATGGAAGGGAGTTGGTCAAACCTTATTTGTCTCCCAGTTTCAAAGGAAAGTGGGAACATGCTGAAATAACATACAGAATTTCAGGATTAAAGGCAGGTACGATGGATTTATCCTTCATTGGCTGCTTATAAGGATTAAAAATGGCAGCCTGCCCTTTCCAAGGATCTCTTAGAAGCATGGAGACTGTCATCAAACCTTCTTTACAGACAAGCTTGTACTCATCCATGAAATGGAGGCACTCTTTGAACCTAATCAGGACCCTGGGCAACCCACTGGGATTTGCCAACTCCCGTGAGGTCTCTGTACAGGGCTTCCTTGTCTATTGCTAAATACTTCTAAAGGGTGAGATTTCCCACCAAGCCTCCAGTAAGAAAGCACCTGAACATCCCAAGTCTCTTTGACAATCAACAAGCTTGTTTCTGAACAAAGGGAGAAATGGCTTCTCGTTCTCCCTCCTTTAGGTCAAGAGAGGCTCATCCAGGCTTTAGAGTCCCTGAAGCCCTGTGTTGGGTTCTCACCAGCCTGGCCTCTCTCACCCCACATGGTCTTTGTTGCTGTGTACATTGTGACTGTCATCTAAAAGAAATATTTTTCTTAGGCTGGACACATGAGCATGAGGTTTGTCTGCCTTTGGTGATAAGAGTTGTTTCTAATCTTCTGACACCAAATGTGTGGATTTTCTATGCCAATTCTCCAAATAATCGATTAAATATTTGTCCATTTGTGATTAATTCAATCCTTAGTTCCTCACCCCTCCTCCCTGGATGTTGGGGTTGGGAAGTTCCAACCCTCATATCACATGGTAGGTTCCTGGAACAACCATCTGTCATGCTGTAGCCATCTAGGAATCCACCAGGAGCCACCTCATTAGCATAAGCTAAGGTCTGCTTAAAAGGGGCTTATTACGAACAGCAGAAGATACACCTCTCACCCCCATCACTTGAGGATCTTACAAGCAATTTAAAAGCTCTCTATCAGAAACCAGGAACAAAGACCAAATATATTTTTTATTATCCACTGACCATGTGCAGGTCACTGACTCAGCCACTTGTGCATATGCCGTTTCTCAGGCCCTGGCACAGCCACTGGGCACACAGCAGCAGTGCACAGTGCAGACAAGATCTGTGGCCAGGTGGAATAGAAAGAGTCAAATAGTAAAACACATGAAAAAGTGCTTTGAAGAAAAATAAAATAGGAGGAGATGGGGTGCCGAGGGAGAGATTGCAGTTTTAGATAAGACAACCAGGGAATATTTGAGATCTGATATGAAGAGATTTAGAATGAACCACACAGATTGAAAGCTGCAGAAGTAGCACATGCAAAGGCCTTGAGGCAGCTGCTATGTTCAAGGAACATGGAGGAGCTAGTATGACTGATGAGAAAAGGGAGAGTGAAGGGAAATGAGGTCTGAAGAGCAAGGGGTGGCTCTCTGGGCTATGGAGAGAATTGGATAGAGCTGTCCTTAGATGGTGGATCAGGTTTTGGAGAATGAGCATGGGAATATGATCCAGGCATGGGCTGTAGGGCATCCAGTCCTTTAACTCTGGGGTTGTATGTTTTCCTTCCAGGCAAGAAGTTAATGGCCAGCCCCACAAACTTGCCAAACTGCCTATTAGGCCACAGTTTCCTGATCTGTGACATAAGGAGAGTGCAGGCCTCACCTTCCAGGTGGTTGATAGGATGGAGTAAGATGCTGCATGTTCAGAGTTCAGCACAGGGCTGGCAGAGGCTGAGTATAGGGTAAACAGTGTAAACTTGAGCCTATTGGACTACATGAGGACAGCTGCATGGGCCCAGCTAGAAGCTGGCATCCTACAGAGTTAGAGGCCATGCTCTCCAGCCACCTTTGTTCTCAGTTCTCTACCTTAATCAGGCCCCTCATGGCTCCCGAGAGGTGCTATTGATGTGTATGGTGCTAGTGAGCACCTGACTTGAGGTGGGTTCTGTGCAGGCTTCTGGTCCCACTGCACCCTACAGGTCAGGGTTTCTAATCCTCAGAAAAGGACCTCCAAGTCAGTGACTCAGAGCTTGGTGCCCACTGACTGCTGGCCGTGCTTTTGCTTCACCCAGCAGTGAACCTGCAACCAGTTGTGTGCCCATAGAGTATCAGAGGTCCTCAAGAACAAAGTACACAGCACAGAGGAAATGAAGGACATGGAGTTTCATGCTTTTTCCTACTATTATGACCTTGCAGCAAATGTTGGCCTCATAGGTAAGTGTGGCCTGGGCCAGGAACTCATGTGTCAACCCCCAGGCAGAGGGCTTCTGTCAGGGGGCGCCTCTACTGTGAATCACCTCAGGATGAAAGATGTGAACTGACTCAGGAGGGTAGGTGTCTTGTCATTGAATAGAAGGTAATTAGCCCCCTTTTTAATAAATAAATCAGGCTTTGAGCCACTTAGTAAAGTTATGTTGTTGGTACAAGAACAGTCACTTGTGGGGGGGGGGCTCCACCCACAGAGCCCCATCCCTCCGTCACGGATGAAAATAAAACTACCAAGACATGATCTGTTTGGGGAGGAGAGGTGGTCGATCTCTCAAAGGAGAAGGACCCAGAGCCCCTTCCTCACTGGGCTTTTATTGGGCTCAAATACACAGGAATACAGGCATGTCAGGCAGCAAGGATCAAACAATGGATAACATTTCAAAGAAATCTGAGGGCTTAATCTGAGTCAGTGTCTGTCAGGAAAGGGGGTTGCAAAAACTTAGGGAGACATACTCATTTCCTCCTTGGACCTTTATCATTTAAATGAGAGCACTCTTACCAAAGCAGGTTTCACAGGACTTTACGAATTCTTTCTTATGCTCGATCACCCAGGGAACCGCTCTGGTCGACACAGGATTGCACCACCTGCCATCATGGTTTCAGGCTTAAGCGAATTAGAGCCAGGAAGCAAGAGATAAAGGAGACATCTCCCAGATGGAAATGGGGACTCGGGCTATGTCAGAATAGCCAGGGGGCAAGGGTCCATCACCCTCTCTTTGCTGCAGCCCCCCCCCCGAGTCCTTCCATGAGGACCTTCCAAGCAGTCGTGTCTGGCTTGGGTTGCCCCTCCCTTGAGGAGTCTTACCCGTCATTGACTAACCGACTAAGCGTCGGGGCCAGAGATGGATGAAGCAGAAGCGGTGCTCCTGTCAGGGAGATAAGCTTTGTCTCCTTAGTGGCTCAGGTCCTCTTGACAGAACAGACCCAGATGAAATGGGTCTCCTGGGCTCTTACACAGCTTAGCCATGGGGTGGGGGTTACAGCTCCTGAAACCAGGCTGAACAGTTCCTAACAGTCACTGTTGATTCAGTCTGCTCCTCAGAGGCAGGATTGACTCACCTGTGTAACTCAGACCCTCACTCACACTCCTGCCTTGGTTCCTGAGTCTCTGGCTGATAGAGCCATTTGCAATGCAACTAAGCAGCCATCTGTCCCCAGCTGACACCCAGATTGAGATGGGGAAGGGTCAGCTGACTCACCTGGTCACCCTGAGGAGCTTTTGGCATCTCTCTGACTACTTCACACTCCAGAGTGCAGTCAGGACAAGAGGTGACATTTGGAATTTGTCAAGGCTGGAGGTGTTCAGACTAAGGGTGGAAATTCTTGAGGGTGTGAAGTTACTTTATTGGGTCATAACCAGTAATTTTTTTAATGAAATAATTGAAATATTCAGAATGCATTGCCTGTAGTAAAGATAAGAGCATTAATGTAAATAAAAAGCTATCCAGAAGAAACTGATCATGTCAGGTTCTAGCTCCCAGGGACCTGAGACCCACCCTCACTAAGCCTCCCTTTGTCAGGCCCTACTGTGGAAGGCAGCTAACAGAAGCAGGGTGGGATGTTGGAGGGGGCTGTCCTCTCTCTCATCCCTCTCTCAGACCCTGGTCCCTCTCAGTGGTATAGAACAAGATCCTTGGGCTGCCCCTACAGCCAACCTTGTGGTAGTAGGGCCTTAGAGGCCCTACTCCTCAGTCTCCACCTAGTTGGAGCAAGGATGCATTAATGCACACTTCCTAACCATGCAGCCACCTGTAGATGTTGCAGTGCCTAAGGTCCTCCACACCCCTGCAGCCTGCTGGGCACCTCATCCTAGCATCCCCTTGTCAGTCTGAGACCCCCTCACTCTGACTGCAGGCTGTCCATTTCCTAAGGTTCCAGCATCTTCCCAGGTGACCTCAGGAGATGTTGCGTACTCAGAAAAGCTCTTCTCACTCTCTCTTGTGGTCAGACATGGCTCTGAAAAAACTGCTTGGGTCTCATTCAGAAATAGGATTCACTCATGACATTTGCTGATTTAGCCAACACCAAAAGCCAAGAAGTCAGAGATTTCCTTTCAACACATTGAATAGCTGCCTCATACAAGATATAAGTCTCAAGTGGGAGGCACCTGAGGACCCTCTATTGAACACTGAGGTTTGGAAGAACATTGAAGAAACAAGTTGCTGTCTTTGATAATTGGGAACAAGGCTCTTGGTGCCTCCAGCCCAGGGAATGGCACAGAGGTCTGAGGCTGCACCCTCCTGGAGAGCTATATAAAGGTTCTGCCCATTTGTTTTAAGACCTAACAAACAGCTCCTCACTTTTTTTAAATGGGATTTCCTTTTTCACACTCTCAGGAAATTGATACCAGAATACCATTGCTGAGCCATGGGAAACATTTGTAGTTACTTTTCTTCACTTAAAATTAAAAATTAGGGTCCAGGGATCCTGGTGAGCTTCCTCTGGCATCCCCTGTTAGATCTCTGATGTGCCAACCATCTCCATGTGGTTCTCTCTGGAACATCTGTCTACCCCAAGTTGTGTCAGGCACCTCAGAAACCATGGTCAATGTGTGTGGGGCCACTGCCCTGCTTACAGCCAGACTTGCAGCCAGCCCTTAAACACAGGCCTGTGCCTCTCCAGGCTCTCCAGGTGCCAACCTTGGGGCCTCAGTGGCATCGAGACTCCTATAGTGGTAGTATAGACTAGACATTTGGTCTTGTCTCACAGATGTGGAGAAAGGAGGCAGCCTAGTTGTTGGAGACTTTGAGATTGTGGCCAACTACGGTGAATGGCTACTGCACTTGCCTGAGTGAAAATGGCTGGAACTTGAGGAAGGGACAGTATCCCAGCCATGATGGACATGCTATGGTGCTTATGACACAGGCAGTAGTACCAGAATTCCTGGATTTTGTTCTTGATTTTGTCAACCAGATGAGCATTCAGAGGTGTGAGAATACAGAGTTGAGAGTATACTTGGGGTCACCATGCTGAGCCCAGGCCACAGGTCCACCACATCCTGTGTGGCCACAGGTGGTGGGGAAGGGGCCCATTTTTGTCCTGAGCTATAAAAAGTCCTTGAGTTATGAGGAATGGATTCCCTTGATTTCACTTTTCCTGACATCTTTTCACAGTGACTTAGATTGATTTTCAGGGGAAACACTAAGAGTGATTTCCCCTGAAAGTATCCCAGTAAATTCAAAATTGTCACCAGAACCTGAAGAAGCCAGGGACCCCTGCACAGCAGAGCCTGGCATATGGGGCATGAAGAACTTTTTCCTCCCAGGGGTCACAGGTAGTTGACCCTGCAGCTCTGAGCTGTCTCTCTTTCCTCATCATCTCATATTCACCCCAGCCAAACAGGATATGAAGTGAAGGCTTGTCATAGATTTCATGGTCATTGGATGCCATTCCCAATTGTGGGTTGAAAGAGTTAACCTTTGTATGTTTCTCCATAGAAAATTCTTCCTCACCCACCAAAATGGCTTGTAAGCTTTCTTGTTACTTTCAGGTTTCTCTTGTGGACACTGGGTATGCATGACTCTTCAACAGGAAAAGATACTTAGCAGAATTTCTGGAAAAGCTGTTGGTGGGTTTGTCCATCCCCCTTGAGAATAGGAGTGCACTGTTCTGAGCCAGCTTTGATGGCGTTTTCATTCCTCAGAAAGCCCAGGTCTGTACCTGGGAGAGGTATCCAAGGCCATGGGTGCAGACATGTGGCCTTCTACCCATGACACAGAGAGGGAAGTCCAGCCCTGTGGAAACGAGGCTGGCCTCAAGGCCTTGCCTCTTGATGTGCTCTTGGTGGGTCACTGTCCTGTTCTGAGCTGCAGGCTTGTTTAAATCAGCAGTGAGGACCTAGGGCTAGCACAGAGCCTGGTAGAGTGGATGCCTGGAGTGGGTGGAGTTAGGTCTGCGTGCACCTAATCCCTACCCCTCAGGAGTGGGAAGCTGACTGGGAACCAACTGTCTCACCCCCAGTGTGCCAGACAGCAGTGACCCAACCACAGAGCAACCACTCATGTGCATGGATCTCACCTACATCAGCTTGCTGCTCCAAGAATTTGGCTTCCCGAGAAACAAAGTACTGAAGGTAAGGACTCACTTCTTGGGTGACCCTGTGCCCTTCATGGCCTGAGGGGTCAGAACATTGCCTTCTGCCTCCCCAGACAGGCTGTCCTTTCACCAGTGTGCATGGTCCCCTCTTCCCATCCCTTTGTCTTTTCCAGCTGACTCAGAAAATCAACAATGTTGAGACCAGCTGGGCTCTGGGAGCCATTTTTCATTACATTGATTCCCTGAATGGACAGAAGAGTAGGGCCTTGTAGTAACTGAGCTGCCTACTGTCCTCACAACAGTGGCTCTGTCTCTGCAAGAACAGACCCTTTTAAATCCTTTGATATGTTGGGAGGGGGCCACAGCTCAGGCAGAGACTCCTCCCTGCAGCCTTGCAGACCTGCCCCTAGAGGGGAAGAGGAGTGGAATTTAGCCCACACCCAACACCTCCTTCTATCTGCCTCAGCTCCAAGTGGGCAGTGAACCAGACAGAGAAATGGTACATGCCAAGGCCAAGATAATGTAGTCACACTGTCCCTACTGTCCACATCTGTAGGGTTTGGCAGCTGTGATATTTATCCCTGTGACTGGAGTCTTGTTTTGTGCCCTTGGCCCTGTCTACCCCGACTTCAATCTCTACTTTCTCCCCCAGAATCAGTGGGGTGGTTGTGCAAGCTATCCTGGCAGCTCTCAAGGTGAGCCAAGTTGGAACCCTCATGCGCTCTGAGACAGAGACAGTGGGTTGGGCAGGTCACTGTGAACTCTAGACTTGAACATGTTTGTTCCTCCTTAGGTGTGGACATGTGAAGTCATACAGAGGTCTTTTTCTTTATTTCTTGGATGGCTTATGGTTAACTAATGGAGTTGACATTATGAATAGATGAAGGGGCTAGGGGAAATATCTCTTCATGGCCCTCATGTGCCCCAGCTCTTCAAGGAAGGCTGAATGTGAGCATGAACTGCTATAAAATATTTATAGCTGTGCTGTGTGAGTGGCATGTCTGTCATGGAGTGCCAAGTGCTTATGTGGCCACTGTATTGTGAGCCCCAGTGAATGCATTGCTGTCATGAACCATGTGCAGCCAAGCATTGTCAGGAGACACAAGCCCCTGTAGGTCAACCAGCTCTGCAGTCTCTAGAACTGCCCTCTTGAAACTGCTCTCTTGTGGCCCTTCCTCCTCAAGTTCCACAGGACACTGACCCAGCCTTTCAGTGTCTACAGTACAAGTATGATCCCATATTCACAGTTGTTCTCTGGTGAATGTAGAGTACATAAGATAAGCTGAATCTCTCGTGTTCCATTCACAATAAAGGTTTAGCAATTACCAAGGGTTACTGCTCCTCTGTGATTCCTTTCAGTGAATGACCAGCAACAGTCATTCATCCACCTAACACTGAGGGCCTACTCAGATCTAAGTCTGCAGGCTTTCAAATCCCAAACTATGTGCCACGTTGCCTCCAAAGTTAAAGTGTCTACAGACAAATTTTCCCTCATCATATAAGACCTTTACACACAGCTGTTTATCAAAAGTAGTTCTCTCCACTCAAGAATCAATCATTGGGACTTCCAGCCAAGATGGAGGCATAGTAGGTGGACACACTGTGCCTCCTCTCACAACCAAGATTAAGGACAACAAATATTTAAAACAAGAAAACAACCAAAACTGATAGGAAATTGAACTGTGCGGAAGTCCAACAACCATTCATCCAGACCAGTAAGAGGGGTGGAGTCGCGACAGGAAAAAGTGGAGGTGCAGACCCGGGAACGCATGCAGCAGTGGCTGGTGGTTCCCAAGCATGCAGGCAGCTGGCAAACCCCATGCCCACAGGCGGCGGCAGGCAGACCCCGGTCATGAGGTGGCAACTGTGCGGACCCAGTGAGGCCACTCGAGGTGGCTGGCTGACCAGTTGGTCCCACATTCATGCGTGCAGATACTCCAGGTGAAGGGGAAGCGGCGGAGGGTACTGGAATCTAGGAGAGAGCGGAGCAGGCGCTATTGTTCCCTCTCGGACCCCGCCCCCACATACAGCATCACAACCCAGCGACTGGGCTGCTCCGCACTGGGGGACACCTAGGGCTACACCCTTCACTACGCGACCAGACCAAAAACAAAACAAAACAAAACAAAACAAAACACACCAAAAATGGCTAAAACCGGAGAACAAATCAAAGCTCCAATGCCAATTCCTCTAAGCGACAAAGAGATAGCCAACCTATCAGATGCACAGTTCAAAGCCCTGGTTATCAGGATGCTCACAGAATTGGTTGATTTTGCTCACAAATTAGATGAAAAAAATGCAGGCTACAATACGTGAAATGAAGGAAGACCCATGGGGAACCGATAGAGATGGGAGGAAAACTGGGACTCAAATCAATGGAGTGGACCAGAAGGAAGAAACTAACAACCAAACAGAAGACAAGAAGGAAACAAGAATTCAAAAAAATGAGGAGAGACTTAGGAACCTCCGGGACATCTTTAAACATCCCAACATCCGAATTATAGGGGTACCAGAAGGGGAAGAAGAAGAGCAACAAGTAGAAAACTTATTTGAACAAATAATAAAGGAGAACTTCCCCAATCTGGCAAAGGTGAACCCCTGAATCCTACAGGTGCTAGGTGAGTGGGGAGGGGTCTTCAAGTGCCTATTGAATAATGAAATGTCTAAAAGAAAGGGAAAACTGAAAACCCTGTGAATGGGAACACTGACCTTCGCTCCCACCCCCTGAATTTTCACATATTTTATCAATAGGAGTGCCTGGTCAGGACTTTGCCCAAGCCAAGCAGTGAGGTTAAGGGTCAGACAAAGCAAATAGGCTTTGTTCTGGAAGCCTTCCTGAACTTCCTTTGTGGATGGACGCAAGGGCCTTAATGTTGCTTCTTGAAAGCCTGGATTAGCAAAGGCTGCCTGTTTTATGGAGGCTATGTCTGCTACTTTAGATTTCTCTGGCTTTCTTACTTCTGACTTAGTCACTTTTTTAAAAGATTTATTTATTTATCTATTTATTTTTAGAGAGGGAAAGGGAGTGAGAAAGAGGGAAAGAAGCATGGATGCTCACATCAATAAGTTGCCTTTTTCATGCCCCCAACTGGGGACCTGGCCTGCAATCCAGGCTCATGCCCCAACTGGGAATCAAGCCAGTGACCTTTCAGTTCACAGGTCAGTGCTCAGTCCACTAAGCCACACCAGCCAGGGCTGACCTAGTGACTTTTTAAAGAATATTTCCATTGAGGTATTTTCATAAGGAACAATGCATAATTCAAATATATAGTTCAAACAATTTTAACAAATATACCATGTAGCCCACACTCCTATTCTGTCATCCCAGAAAGTCCCTCGACAGTCCCCTGACTCTTGGACCTGGCAACCATAACACATTGCTAGCTCTGGAATTTCAAATAAATGGAATCACATTATGTACTCTTTTGTATCTGGCTCTCAGCTTAGCATGTTTGTAAGATTCATCCATGTTGAAGTACATGTTAGTAGTTCATTCCTTTTTATTGTTAAGTAGTAATCCAGTATTTTGATATATTACACATTGTTTCAGCATTTCCTATAGGTAGAGCTTTAAAATTTCCATTTTGGAGTTTTAATGACAAGTCTTCTATGAACATTTTTGCTCAAGCCTTTTTTTGAACATATGTTTTTATTTCTCTTGGATGAATATCTAAAAGTGCAATGGCTGGGTCATATGGTAAGTACATGTTTAACTATTTTAGAATAATCTGCCAAACTGTTTTCCAGTATAGCTGCACCATTTTACATTCCCATTAGCAATGTCTCACATCCTCACCAGCATTTAGTAGTGTCAGTTATTTTAATCTTAACCATTCAAAGAGCAGAGTAGCAGTACTCCATTTTGGTTTTAACAAGCATTTCCCTGATGTGATCTAGGGAATTTTAAAAGAGGCTTCAAGAATCCTCCTGTCTAGGCCAGCCACTTTCCCATCCCCCAACCCACCCTCACCTGGCATGGTGCACATAGAAGCAATGGGATCTACTTTATTCAGTGTACACCCCTTGAACCCACGAGTGCAAGGCAGTGCTGGACACACAGTAGCCCTTCCCTGAGAAGTGTGCACTCCAGATCAGAGCAGCAAATTGTCTCTGTAAAGGCCAGAAAGTAAATAATTGAGGATTCGCAGGCCACATGGTCCCTCTTCACAGTGCTCACTCTGCAGTGGACATGTAAAGGCAGCATAGACAAAAGGTAAACCAGTGAGTTTGGCTATGTTCCAATCACACTTGATTTATGAACACTGAAATTTGAACTTCATATAATTTTCACATGTCATGAATTACTACTCATATTTTTTATTTTTGTCAATCATTTAAAAATGTAAAAAAGTATTCCTAGCATGAGTGCCATACAAAAACAGGGCTACATTGGGCTGAGACCTCAGTTTACTGCCCCTCTATAGTTAAGTGGAGGCCCACTCAGGTGCAGTTCTAAGCCAGCAATCATCAAGAACTTCACATGCCCCCCTCTGATAAGTGACTGCCTAAGGGTAAGTGACTGAGATGCTACCCACTGAAGAGGACAGCAGAAGGCCAGAACCAGATGGGAAAGGCTGGCTTTGTGTCTTTACAGCCCCTCACAGGCAGCCCTGAGCTCCATAATTCTGGGGCTCCCCTACCTACCACTTCCCTCTGCCGCAGCCCTCTCATTGACCTCAGCTCTGACCTCTCCCTCTCCTGACTGGTCCCTTTTGAGTAAACATGTCAGAATGCCATCCACCTTTACCTGCCAGTTCCTCAAGTCCCCGTCGCCCAGGCCCAGCCCAAGGACTTGTCAGGGAGGGGCTGAGACTGGCTCAGGAATCTTGCCTGGTTGGATGATGGTTTAAAGGGACAGTTCTAGGCTCAAAACAGTCTGTGGTCTGTGCAAGATGGTTCTGGAGAGTGTACAGAGGACAGGGGAGCCCATAAGGAAACCCTATAGCACTACCAGTTAGAGGACCCAAAGGAGCAGCTGAGGATGAACAAAGTGGAGACTAGACCTACAGGAAATAAAACACTGGAGGATCCACTCTTGAGAAAGCTCTTTGGAGCTTAGGAGAGAAGGCAGACCTACTGGGCCTGTGGGTCATTGGCAACTGATCTAGGGAGCAGTAAGGAAGCCACTGACCTAGAGAAGACGTGGAGCCCTGTGGGATGTGTACAATGGCGAGGACACAGGATAATCTGAGAAAATGGTAGAAGGCTACACAGTACAACCCCAGCCCACCCCGAGTCTGACTCCTCCATGCCCTATAGATGCTCCCCACTCAGGGTGGCTCCTAAATGTTCACATGATGAACTTTAACTTGTATACACTACACAGCAATGAAGAGCTTTTCCAGACCCTGCAAACTCACAGCTTCTCCCCTGCCCTTAAGTTGTATCTGCCATTCAGGTTCCACCCATCCTTAGATCTGCCTATCCTTGAATCTCATGTAAACTGAATCCTACAGGGTTGGTTCTCCAGTGCCTCACCATATCTGCTTTGTTGGGTGTGGCTGATCATTCTCATGGCTGCAAACTTTTCAACTGTGGGAATATGCTACACTGTATTTATCCACTTCAGTGCTGGTGGGCATTTGCATGGTTTCCAGTTTGAGACTTTTGAATAAGGCTGGTATGAACATTTTTGTACATGACTTTTGGTCAGCATAGACATTCACTTCTGTGGAATATTGTTGCGGACCGTTCAGCCTGGTTTCAGGAGTTGTAACCCTCACCCCATGGTGGGCTGTGTAAGAGCCCAAGGGACCCACTTCATCTGGGTCTGTTCTGTCACAAGGACGTGACCTATTAAGGAGACAAAGCTTATCTCCCTGGCAGGAGCACTGCTTTTGCCTCATCCATCTCTGGCCCCATTGCTTGGTTGGCAGTCAATGACGGGTAAGAATCCTCATGGAAGGGGCAACCTAAGCCAGACGCAACCACTTGGGAGGCCTCATGGAAGGACTCAGGGGGTTGCAGCAAAGAGGATGTGATGGACCCTCGCCCCCTGGCTATTCTGACATAGCCCGAGTCCTCATTTCCATCTGGGAGATGTCTCCTGCTTCCTAATAGGCTTAAAGCCTGAAACTGTGGGGGTGAGTGGTGCAGCCCTGTGCTGGGCAGGACGGCTCCCTGGGTGATTGGCATAAGAAAGAATTCCTAAAGTCCTGTGAAACCTGCTTCGTTTGCTAAGAGTGCTCTCATTCAAATGATAAGGGTCCCAGGAGGAAATGGGTATGTCTCCCAAAGTTCTGCATCCCCCTTTCCAGACAGACACTGACTCAGATTAAGCCCTCAGATTTCTTTGACATGTTAAACCTGTATTCTGGTATATTTGAGCCCAATAAAAGCCTAGTGAGGATGGGGCTGTGGGTCATTCTCCTCTGAGAGTTTGACCCCTTTCCTCCCCAAGCAGAAAATGTCTTGGTAGTTTTTACTTTCATCCGTGACAGAGGGATGGGGCTCTGCGGGCGGAGCCCCCCCACATCTGGCGCCCAGGACAGGGTCCCCCACATCATATTTTCTTTGGCATAGAATTGCTGGGTCAGAGGTAGGTGTTTGTTTAGCTTTAGTGAATACTGCTAGTTTTTCACAGTGGTTGTACCAACCTGTAAGGACTCTTGTAAAAACTACAGAGGCTGAGATGAGACCAGGGTCCCTGGGAACAGGACTAAAGCCACGGACCAAAACATGACCCTGAGCAACAACAGGTGTGATGTCAGTGAGCATAGACCTGGGCTTGCTGGTATGAGTGAGCAAGGGAAGCCCCCCAGCCCAGGGCCTGCAGGTGGAAACCAGGCGACCCTGTCTTTGGGAAGGACAGGGAGCAAGAGAAGAGGTGCTGAGCACAGTTCCATGGCACAGAGAGAAAGATGCTGGCAGGAGTGTGGACCACAAGTCCCAGACCTCATTCTCATTTCTGCATGATGAGAAACTTTATACATTCATCCAGGAGTAAACAGACAGCAGGAGATTGTCATATAGCAAGTCTCAGGAGATATCAGTTAATAAAGTATTTGATGTAATTATAGTGTGGTATACCAGGTTCCCCAAAAAGGTATTGGTTGGCCTTAAAGGCCCTGGGGAAAGCTCACTGGAAGTTACAGCACAGTCTAAAAACTCCAAATCAGAAGAGAGTTGGAGGGACACTTCGGTCTAGCTTGGCTGCCTTGAGGAACTGTTCTGCTCAGGATTCTGTAGCAGGAAGTAAGAAAAATTATGTGTTCCTTTTTTTATTATTTAAAAGATTTTATTTGTTTTTAGAGGGTAAGGGAAGGAGAGAGGGAGAGAAACATCAATGAGTGGTTTCCTCTCTCCTACCCCATGCCGGGGACCTGGCCTACAACCCAGACATGTGCCCTGACTGGGAATCAAACCACGACCTTATGGTTCACAGGTCAACGCTCAACCCACTGAACTACACCAGCCAGGGCAAAGAATTGTGTTCTTTAAAACCTCTTTCAGTAATCTCCTTGTCATTAAAACTTCTGTCCAGTGCCTATGCCTCAAGGCCTTGCCTCTTACTGTGTAGTCCTAGGACCTGGGGACTTGTTTTAAATGCAGACTTGGGGTCCACCTACTGAAAGCAATCTGCTTCCAAGAAGAGCCCCCAGAGGATTCTTGTGAACCCTATAGAAAGGGCCACCTAAGAGATCTGCTGTAACTGTAACTGAGGTGAAGCTTGGCCTCCTGGAGGCTTGCCCCTGACTGAAGATGCTTCCAAGAAGGTAGAAATCTGACTCATGGAGCTTTAAAAAATAATGGATTTTTTACATATGAAATTTTTATACAGATCTTCCCACAGAAAACTTCCTGATATTCCTCTTTATCCCCCACAGCCCATTTACCTTTCTGACTCCACTCTCTCTGTGTTTTCTGTGGATGGGAAGCACAGTTACTGGCCCAGAGTCATGCATAGCAGGTGTGTGATGAATCCTGGAGACTTCTGTATACTCCTGTCCCTGAGAGCAAGTACCAGAACCAAATGCCTCCTCTTGAAGCCTGAGAGGTGCCTTAGTCTTTCCAGCCCCATCCCACAGGGCTACTGGTTCCCACTGCTTCCAGTCCTCCAAGGAAAGTTGTGGGCACTTTGGTAGTACAGCAAGTAGATTTACCAAGACACTTATTTTCAAGAGTGACTTCCACAGGTGGCCATTACCCTTCATTTTACACTAATTCAAGCTGTGCAGAATCCAAAACTTTCTCACTGTGAGCATAGCATATCCCCTAGAGAGACAGGGAAGCACAACAAGTAGGCCTGCCTAGAACCTTCTGCTCCATGTGATGTAAGGAAGTGCGTGCTGAGTGAAAGGAGTGATCCTGAGGACTCCCAGTCCTCTAAGTGCTAATTTCCTCATGGTGCCTGACCTTGACTGAGTAGGAGATGGCAGGTGTAGGCATGCACATTAGACTTGTGCCCCTCAATCCTGGCCCTCCAAGCTCTCCAGGCTGATGGTTCACCCTCCACTTTGGGTGAAACCATGGTCGTACAGGTCACTTTGGTGCAGCATGAAGTCCAGTTTAATAACTAACTTCAGGACAATCAAGACAGTCAATTTCTGCCAAAATGGGAGGATGTTTTTGACTTGGAGGACAGCAGGGCAGTGGCCTTGGGGTGGAACCAGCTTCCTCTCTCTTTAGCATGTTCACTACTCTGTCTCTCACCAATCCCATGTATGCCACCCCCCTTCTCAGGGAGCAGAGAGCCTGAGTAAGGTGGTCATGAGTTTGACAGCTCAAGCTCTCTTTTGCCACTTGGCTTTAGAATCCATCTCACAGTCACTTAACAAACAGCTGACATTAGGCCCAGCTAAGCATGAGACAGTGTCCTACTTGAACACACGCTAAAGCCTTAGCCACACTGGGGGACTCCATGGTGCATCTGATAGTGTTCCTCCTAGAACAAAACCTGGTGCTGTGTTAGGAAGGCTGCCTGGAGCAGAGTCCCACATTTATGCAATAAAAAGGATACCCTGAAAGTTAGGCAGTTTGAATTATGGATTTGGGGCTTTGGGATTTGGGAAACTGCCTTAGCTTCATCTGCACCTCGATATGCTGGGTCCTAGGTGTCTCTCTCATACTGCTATGGTATATATAATATGCTTCATTATATTACTGTAAGTGATATTGTGTCCTCAGTGCATTGAATCATTAGGCACAAAGTATTGGTTTGTTCTCTTATTGGGGAAACTAGGTAGGATCACTTCATGAGGCTGGATTCTCTCTCCATTGTAAAGTGCCTTTTCCCTTTCATAACAAATAAGGTAATCTGTGGGGTGGTACTTTGAGACCATGAATATCCTGTCCCCCTAAAGCCTTTGTCCAATAATTCTTGTATCCACTCCTATATTTACTTGGCATCCTTCAGTAGAGAAGATCTTTCTTCCTTCCTCTATACCTTGCTTTTATTTCTTTTTAGTATTACTCTGGTCTCATGGATTTTTTTTAATATCAACATGTTAAAACATTAATATTACTAAAAATATCTGTTTACCTTCCCCAGTGAAGGGAGAGTACCAATTCCAAAATGTCATTTTAGCTGGCAGTCTTCATTCTATTCAGTTTTATAATTACCAACCTCTGAAAAATAATGCTTTTGTTCTTTGCCTTTCTCCCTGTAAGGCCAAGTCTGTATTCATTTGCAAACACTTAATTGACCAGCACAAATCAGCCAGCAGTGTTGCAGTTATCCTAGACAGTCTCTACCCTTGGCTCGTGCAATCTTACCAAGAGCTGGTGATACTTCTGAGTCACACAGTTATCCAGTATTTATTGAACCATTAAGATCAATGAGATACTCATAAAAGTCCTCATGAAGCTTAAGTCTAACCCTCCAAAAATGTCTGTTTTCCACACTCAATTTCTTCAAACTCCCATAGCATTTCATTCCACATACATCTTTCATCTCTGTTTTTGAGGCAGGTGAGTAGCTACAGACAGTCTTAAATATGTGGTTTTTTAAAAGATTTTATTTATTTATTTTTAGAGAGGGGAAGGGAGGGAGAAAGAGAGGGAGAGAAACATCAATGTGTGGTTGCCTCTCAAGCACCCTCAACTTGAGACCTAGCCTGCAACCCAGACATGTGCCCTGACTGGGAATTGAACTGTAACCCTTTAGTTTGCAGTCTGGTGTTCAATCCACTGAGCTGCACCAGCCAGGGCTTAAATATGTGTTTTTAAAAAATTGAAGGTTATATCTCCAACAACACAGAATAGCTCACTACAACAGTAACAGAAACTGGACCAACATCTGTCATGTCTTAGTAAATAAATTTTTCAAAATGGCCCTGGCTGGTGTAGCTCAGTACAGTGAGCTCAGGCTGCAAACCGAAGGGTTGCCAGTTTGATTCCCAGTCAGGACACATGCCTGGGTTGCAGGCCAGGTCCCCAGTGTGGGGCACATGAGAGGCAACCACACACTGATGTTTCTCTCCCTTTCTTCGTCCCTTCCCCTCTCTCTAAAAACAAAATCTTAAAAAGAATAACTGAATTAATTTTTTTTTCAAAATGATCTCCCAAAAAGAGAAGAAAGATTATAGAAAGCTAGTCAATCTGTAACAAGGTGTCTTGAGTTGCCTCACAACCATCTTCCTGAGAGGCAAGCAGTTTCACCTGACCTGGTCACAACTGAGTCAGACTGTCAGAAGAATAATTCTTTTTCTTGGAGAGGCAAATGTGAGCCCACTTTCTTACAATTTTGCCTGTTCTGGAGCCCTAGCAGGGGTGTCCAATTTGTGGCCCATGAGCCACATGCATCTCAGGACAGCTATGAATGTGGCCCAACACAAAGTCATAAATTTACTTAAAACTTTACGAGTTTTTTTGTAATTACATGTCACAATGTATTTAATGTGTGGCCCGAGACAACTGTAGGGTAAATGGAGGCAGTCTGTCTTCGTCACCCAGATGCCAGGGCTACTAAAGAAAGCAGTTTCCCATAAATTTGAGAATGGGCCTGATAAGTAGTGTTCTCATAGCCTTGAGACTGGGTTTGATAAATGGTTCCCATAACACTGAGTGGGCTTGCATGTGCAGAATCACACTATGTTACACAATATCCTGGCTTTCTGCCACCTTTGTTTTGATGTATTTAAGAGGTAGGGGCTCCCCATTGGGGAACACACAGCTTGCAGCATGCATAGATCACCCACCCCTGGGTAAAGGCATGTCAAGCATCCCCATGGCTCCCTGCATTTTCTTTCATCTGTTCAAATCCAGGAAACTTCCAGGCCTTGACAGGCTGCAAGGCAATAACTCTTCTTCCAGTGTGGCCCAGACATGCTAAAAGGTTAGACAACTCTGCACAGTTTTATTGTTAAAATAGAACATAAAATTCAGATTCCACATCAGAGTTGACCTAGCCTCAGCCTGCCTCCCCCCTACCAGTCTGAATTCACTGCTGGTTGTATAGGGAAGGAAAATATCTTTTTCTCTACCCATCTCAGGTTCCCCATTTGGGGCCCTGTAAATTTGACTGGCCAAAGACAGATTAACAAGAGGAAAGCAAACCTAAGTTTATGAGTATGTTTGTTACACATGCACCAGGGAATACCCAGAGATGAGTAACTCAAAGGAGTGTTTAGAACTTGGTTGTTATATCATCTTAGGCTAAAACGAAGAAAAGTGGTTTGGCTCTTCTGGGAAGAGGGGAGAAGTTATGGGAAGGTGACCAGGAAAAGTATGGTAAACAAATGTTTAGTAAGTTTTTTTTAATTTTTATTTTAATTGTTGATCTTGTACAGTTTTCTGTCTTTTACTCCCACCCAAGCCCACCACCCCAGCCCTCCCCATCTCCCCCCCAGTTCCACCCCCCATAGTTTTTGTCCATGTGTCCTTTACACTTGTTCCTGTAAACCCTTCCCCTTTTCTCCTGAAATTCCCTCCCCTCTCCCCTCTGGTGACTGTCAGCCTGTTCCCAATTTCAGTGTCTTTGGTTATATTATGCTTGTTTGTTTGTTTTGTTGATTAGGTTCCTGTTAAAGGTGAGATCATATGGTATTTGTCTTTCACTGCCTGGCTTATTTCGCTTAGCATGATGCTCTCCAGTTCCATCCATGCTGTTGCAAAGGGTAAGGAGCTCCTTCTTTCTTTCTGCTGCATAGAATTCCATTGTGTAAATGTACCAGTTTTTTGATCCATTCATTTACTGATGGGCACCTAGGTTGCTTCCAACATTTGGCTATTGTAAATTGTGCTGCTATAAACATAGGGGTGCATAGGTTCTTTTGGATTGGTGTTTCAGGGTTCTTAGGATATAATCCAAGCAGTGGAATTGCTGGGTCAAAAGGTAGATCCATTTTTAATTTTTTAAGAAAATTCCATACTGTTTTCCATAGTGGTTGTACCAGTCTGCACTCCCACCAACAGTGAACTAGGGTCCCTCTTTCTCCACAACCTCTCCAACACTTGCTGTTTGTTGCTTTGTTCATGAAGGCCATTCTGATGGGTGTCAAGTGGTATCTCATTGTGGTTTTAATTTGCATCTCTCTGATAGCTAGCGATATCGAGCATCTTTTCATGTGTCTCTGGATCCTCTGTATGTCCTCCTTGGAGAAGTGTCTGCCCAAGTCCTTTGCCCATTTTTTAACTGGGTTGCTTGTCTTCTTAGAGTGGAGTCATGTAAGTTCTTTGTATATTTTGGAGATTAAACCCTTGTCTGAGTTATCATTGGTAAATATGTTTTCCCACACAGACGGTTCTCTTTTTATTTTAATACTGTTTACTTTGGCCATGCAGAAGCATTTTATTTTGTTGAGATCTCATTTGTTTATTCTTTCCTTTATGTCCCTTGCTTTAGGGGACATATCAGTAATGGAAATTTTCATTTGTAGACATGTTTTCCTCTCCCAACTTAAGTTTACCTATAAAACTGTACTAATAGCAATAACTAATTGTAATAACAACTATGGTGTCTACATTAGTAAGTTTAATTTTTTAAATGTATTTTTCAATTACAGTTGACATACAATATTAGTTTCAGGTGTACAACATAGTGATTAGACATTTATATACCTTATGAAGTGATAATTCTCTACCCATCTGACACCACAGTCGTTATTACAATTAGTTATTGCTATTAGTACAGTTTTATAGGTAAACTTAAGTTGGGAGAGGAAAACATGTCTACAAATGGAAATTTCCATTTATACATACATTTATATGTGTGAAATGTAACTTTCCTTTACAAAAGGAAAACTTGTATCCCAATTTTAGAGCTTTTCTTGCTTTTGCTCTTTCTCAGTGGCCTTTGGCTTAAAATAATATATGTCAAATTGGCATTTTGGGGAGTGGCATATTCTGGTAATATCAGGTGTTCTCTTTGCTCCACCTTCACTGGACTTTCTGTTCTGTGAACTGTCCAAATGGGCACCCACCTCAGGGCTTTTGCACTTGCCATTCCCCTAGATTTATTCATTCATTTTTTTTTTATTTCAATTCAAGTATCATCCCCTATCACTAGCTACTCAATTTGCTTTTTTCACAGAACTTGAAAGCATCTAAAAATTATTTACCTGAAAATGGTTGAGATACTCATGAGGTTCATTTATTCATTCCAGTGATATAGTGGCCAGGGGAAAGTGAGAGGACACAATGGCAAAAAGGCTCTTCCCTGCTTCAACCACATGCATTATGAAGAATTGAGACTCCACTAAATGATATGATAGAGGCGAAGGACCATGGAGTTCTCAGGAGGGAGAAATTACATCTGGGTGGGAGAATCATGAAACATTTCATAACGGAAGAATAGCTATGAAGGATGGATAGAAAGATTTATATTTTATTCAACTTAGAGTAAGAAAGAAAGAACTGAAAGTCAATTCCAGTAAGAGAGAACACATAGTTCTTAAGTCAGCAACCTTTAATATAGTCATGGCCTCCAATTTTTATTACATTTCTTCTAATTATAAAAGAAATATAGAAAAACAGGAAGTAAAAAAGTATAAGGAAAATAAGAATTCCCCCTGATAATTCTGCCATTCAATCATAACCAGTGCTTATGTTTTAAAATAAACCTATTTCCGACACAGTTGTCACATGTGTATTTAAATTAAATAAACTTAAAAATATTACTGTCATTTCTGCACCACATCCTCCTTATTTCTATCTTTTCATTTATCATTACTGTATTGTCCTTTACACCTTTCTAGTTATGAAAAATATCATTCCCTTTAGCAACACAACAGTTTATGATATTAACTTTCAGTAAAGGGAATTATGTGGGGCTCATGCAGTGGAGCAGGGTGTGACCTGGGGGTGAATTTTGGCAGTTTCCTTTACTAGATGTGTGGAAATTAGGGAAGGAAGCATTTTAACTTCTGTGCACTTGTACTTCTGCATCATCAAGTGAGGGTCAGAGGAGGCTATTTGTAGGGATTAGGAGTTAATACACACAGAGCACAGTAAGGATCAATACCATTAACTTCCATTCCTTGACCTTCAGCCGGTTATAAGTATAACTGATAGCACAGCAGAAAATACCTCTGTACATTTTTTGAAGTCTTTCCTTGAAATCTATGCCCCAAAGTAGTACAACCAGCCACAGGGCACAATCATTTTCTATAACTCTTCTCATGAATTGCCAGATAACCTTCAGACTGCATCAGTCTGAAGATCCTCCAGCCAAGCCTGTCAGCATCCCAGAGACTTCCAGTCCTGTCATGAGTAACCAAAATTCCATCTTGTTGGCATAAATACTGAGGGAATGGTTAGTGCAGGAGAGAATTCAAGAGCTGGAGCAGATAGGCATGTGCAAGTGTGGGGCATAGAGGGCATTCCAAGTTATTGTTCCCTGAGAAGTCAAGCTGGAAATAGGGTCTAGGTAAGAACATAACTTGGAAGCATAACATCAGAAAAACTCTTGCAACTGGACATTTATGACATCTGCTGACAATTTTGACCTCATTACTGTATTGAGTTCCCTGTAAGTTGGGAACCTTTGCAGCCCATCAAGCCACCAGGGGCAAACCTGCAGTTGCACTAAATCAGGTTTACTGACCCACTGCAATCAGGAACCAGGCAAAGACAGGGTTCTTTCCCCAAAGGAATAAAAAAGTTTCTATGTGGTTTGCCAAAAGAGGGGGTCTGGGTGAAATTTAAATGAAGCAGTGTTCCCACAGACTCAACAAGGCAAGGATGTGTGCAAAGTGGGCCCAGACCCTGTTTCCCTGGGAACCACCTTGATTAAGCAGATGTGTTAAGCCACAGGACTCTGGCCTAGTGGCACCTGGTGACCTTGGGCAGGTGAGGGATGCAGGCCCCAGTTCTTTCCAGAAACCCCTTATCTGAAGCTCATACTGGGGTGGAATGGAGAAGGCCGCTTTCTATAAGTGATCCAGATTCTCCTCTAGAGAGGGGTGTGTGGTCCTTAGTGCCTTAAAGGGCAAAGTGTCTGAGGTCCATGATTTAGGGAACAAATTTTCTCTGTGGGTAAAGAAGCAGTGGTCAATCAGAGAAGAAATCATTGTGACACTTAAGGGCGACGGTATGCCCTGAAGAAAGTGGTCTCCTGTTCACAAAGTGTCTGTCAGGCCAGCCTCAGGATTGCTGACAGGTAGGCACTTTCTCAGTATAAACTTTTACTTTCTTAGCTGGTATTTTCAGAGCTACCCTGGACCTCAATTGGAGTCGAACCACTAGGAAGGCATTGGTGACTGCCTTTCAAATGTGTACTCGGTTTCTCTTTAATAGCCACAATCCAGAACCCACGGCACTCTGGCCAGACCTAGGGACCTTGGGCAGGTGAGGGATCCAGGCCCCAGAAATCCCAAAAGTGGGTGGGGGTTTGGAGAGGGGCGTCTTTTCCCTGTCTGCCCTGGAGGGATAGGGCACACAGGACTACAACTTGGATTTCCCAGTCGTCCAGCTCCTTCCAGTCATCTCCCACTTCTGCCAGGATTGGCCAGCTTAGGTCAGCCCCCAGGTGTGGGTGGCAGTGAGTAGGTCATCTCAGGTTCTCACCAGTAAAACCCGAAGTTATTGCCCAGTTCCAAGGATTAAGGTCACACCCTGTGGTCCTGCCTCTCTGGAAGCCCCGCCCCCCAACCCTAAGACCAATCTCTTCCAGGGTCCCTCTTCTCCCCAGTGCCCCGCCCCCGCACTCGGCTCCGCCCCCGGCGTGCACAGCGTGGCCCACGCTAGCCAGCGTTTCCGTAGTCCCTGGGGCCAGAGGCACCTCGGTGTCTTTGGCGTTCGTATTTCTCCTCCTTTTTTTCTCTCCCTCCTTTCCCGCAGGTGCGATGGTGAAGCTCCTGGCCGACAGAGAAAAACGAAAGCAGATCAGTGTGCGCCGGATTGTGGGCCTGGGCAATGTGGCGCAGGTACGAAAGAGCTTCAAACGGCACTTAACACTTCACGCTCGTCGAGGATCGCAACGTGGCCACACCCCCGCGACTATTTCCTTGCGCTGCGGCACACTGAGAGCGACCACTTGGCGGGCGCGGTTTTTGCACACCTAGCACTCTTAGGAGCGCGACCGCAAGGTGAGGGCAGTTTCCGGTAGACGGTTCTCTTGCCTGGAATACCCGTCCCCACTGCCTCGCTAGAAGAAAAGAACCCTTGCGCCGAATTTCTTGAGCCACAGTCTCCTGAAAAATAATAGCAAAGCATTGCACCTCTCTCACAAAAGAGGCAAGCAGGGCCGATGCCTACGGAATGTATTGAAGCTGAGCACGGTAACCCCTGTTCACCCCCTCATCTCATTGATCATCCACTCACTGCCTTCTCGCCAAAGAGCTGTGCAAAAGCCCTTGCCCCCTCCCTCCAACCCCGCTCATTTCCCTCGTGGTCAGTCTGCTCGGGGCCAAGCCCCGGGCTCCCTGCGCCAGGAACCTGGCCTTGTAGAGGTCCGCTGCTCCCCGCATATTTTGAGCCCTGGAATCCTGGCGGAATTTTCCAGAGTCGGGGCTTCCTGCTCTTCCCGCCCTCAACCTTTGATTTTCTGCAGTAGTGTGTGAGAGAAAAGGGTACTGAAACTAGGCCTGGGTATTTTGTGTGTTGGAAGCTGGTGAACTCAGTCATCTGCAGGGGACTGGAATTTTTAAAAATTAAATTAAATTTATTTTTATTATTATTTTTTTTTTGGCTAGGCAGTGATTAGGAGAAAATCGTTGGAGATGCTTAAAGCAGGAGGGGTCAGAACCCTGCAAAGAAGTCTTTATCTTTGGGGTTCCCACACCTTTCTTGAACAACTTTACTAAGTTAAAAATTCACGGAGATTAAGTCGTTGATACTTTTCATATTTCGCAAAAATTTAAGTTTATGGTAGAAAAGTATACAATACACAAAAGAAAAGTCATTGGTATCTCCATTACTTTTATCTATATTAAAAGTAGGTACATATCTTTTCAGATCTTTTTCTGTACCTAAGTATATATACACAATTTAATTAATTTATTTATTTTTATTAATTCTAGAGAGAAGGGAAGAGAAGGAGAAAGAGTGGGAGAATCATGGATGTGAGAAACACCCATCAGTTGCCTCTTGTATGAGCCTGACCTGGGATGAACCGACAGCCCAGGCATGTGCTCTGACAGGGAATTGAACCTGCGACCTTACCGTTTTTCTGTCAGAGAATGCCCAACCAACTGAGCCACACCAGCCAGGGTTGTATACATATTTTTAGAAGGTATATTGCATGCATAGTTTTGTGGCTTTTCTGTTTGATTCATCAATATTTGTAAGTTTTTCAACAGCTCCAACACAGTAAATATGCTTCTTCAATATCAGTGGTAGTTTTCAGTTTGATAGGTATATCACAGGCTTGGCTAGCCCCCTTCTGCAAGTTTTATTTATTCTTTTGCTCTTGACCATGGAGCATTTTGTCTTTTTTACTATACTAAGGTACATTGAAAACTAGCAAGGAAAGAACATACTTGCAGGCCTGAAGTCAGTTTGCAAGGATTTTTTTTTTCAAAGATTTGACGTGGATAATTGCTTTTTGTTGATATTATTTTAGAGTATTTTCACAGGGCATTAAGAAATGTTTAATAATTGCTAAGAGTAATATTTATTGCTTCTCCAAACCTATTCTGGGGTACTTTTTTTCCCCTAAAAGAGAGATGGTGAAAAGGACACATTTGTTGGAACACCAAGTAGGTGTCTTCATATTTAGTATGCAAAACAGCATACAAAGGAGTGGCCCCAAGTGACTATGTTGGAACCAGGAAAATAGCTAAAGGACTGTCCCTGTGAGATTTGGCTCTCCAAGGACAGAGAACAAAGAACTTGAGGCGGATTACCATTTAAGGAGATGTTTGGGTTTAAATTTCCCATTCCCCAAACCCTGCAACGCATAGATCCCACGTGCTAAAAGATAACCAATAGCTAACAGCCACATCTGCTTCTGTGAAATGCTTGCTTGCTTGCGTCTATAAAAAGGCTTATCTATAAGCGTTAGGCGCGGCTCTCGTCTGTAGCTCTTCTGAGCATTGTGTCTCCGGACACTCTGGGAGTCCGCCCCTGCGCAGGTTAAAACTTTTGGCCAATAAAAGTAACATCTCTGAATCCTGAAAGTTCCCGAACATCTGTTTCTCGCGTCGGCGGATGCAACATTTGGAGGCCCCAGCGGGATACTCCTTCAGTGGAGAGCTGGGTCGGGAACTGAAAGGGCCAGCTCGAGCTGGGTGAGTAATTGGGAGGATCCTCATATGGTTCTGGAAGTCTAGACTGCTTAGCCCTGGTAGGTGAGACGTCACCGGCATTCCACCCAGGGGACTCCCAAGGAGGGGACGCCCTCGGGAGTTGCGAAAGGGTCGCCTAAGGTTTTGGTTTCGCGCCGCGTTGCGCAGCGCCGTGTGAGTGACTGTATGTTTGAAAGCCGCGGCTCTGTTGTGTCTGAGAGAAGAGTGGATGACAGAAGGTTGTGGTGTCTGTTCACCTGTTTCGTTCTGACTATCATTGTCACTCCCCTTGTGTACAAAATCCGGAAGAGTATCCAGTTCCGGCATGGGCCAGAGTGGATCGGTACCTGGGTCCCCCCTAGACTTCCTCCTTAACAACTTTTCTGATTTCCAGAGAAGGAGCCAGCCAGCAGGGTGGGGCAGAGGCTGCCATTCTACCGCTACGGGAAGCACCGGCCGCGCCGCGGGCTCCTCCGCGTCTGATTTACGTGCCTTTTTCCACCAGTGACCTATATAATTGGAAGCACCAGAATCCCCCTTTCTCTGAAAAACCTCAGGGGCTAATCTCCCTCCTCGAGACTATTTTTAGGACCCATCAACCCACCTGGGATGATTGCCAGCAGATTCTACAGACCCTCTTCACGTCAGAAGAAAGGGAAAGGATTAACAGAGAAGCTGCTAAGGCAGTTCTAGGGGAGGAGAGAGATAGAGGAAATTCTCCCCTCTCAGACAGTAAAAAGCTCAGGAAGAAAAACAATGAGAAAATGTGTCTTTTTAACACTCTGAATCCTCCTTCTGGAGGCCCAGGAACTGCTTCAGTCCTGGGAACAGGCCGTGCTATGCCTGGTGTCTCCTCCCTCCTTCTTCTCCAGCCTCCCTAAAGTTGTCAAGGGCACTAGATAATGAGACAGCTCACTTTTGACACACTCAAGGAATGCAGCAATTACCAAGAAAAAAAAAAAAAAAAAAAGGTGGGGGGAGCGGCGTCCACAGTGTTAAATTGTATGCTTCAAAATTCCGGCCGGTTCAAGGGACATGACTCATCCCTGAAACCAGACCAGCTTGTTGAAGGAAGAGACCTGGTTCTTCTTGCTGACGCATGTAAAGAATTACATATCAGCAAATCTTGTAGTATGAAATCCGTTTATTAGTGGTCCGTTTCCATGAATGAGTACAGGACTGGGTAGAGTAGGGGGTGGAAGGCAAAGTTTCAGGGCAGGACACGGTGAGCAAAGTTAAAAGTGGCTGAGGACCGGAGTGGCAAGCTCCTGGGCAGCCTGGGGCCGGGTGGCCAGAGGCCCTGTGGCCCAGAGCCAAGAGCGCCCTGGGCCCCAGAGGGAGAGGGAGCAAGTCCTTTGTTCTCAGGACTTATATAGTTGGTGGGATAGGAGGAAAGTGTTGCATGTTTATTGACGGGTACATGTGGTGCTGGCTTTCCTGGGGGAATGTGATTGCCCCAGGCTTGGGTGTATGTGGGGGTCTGTTAGCCCGAATCATTATCTTGCTCCAGACCCCATTTGTTCATCTTGTTGTAAAACAAATACGTGACAAGAGGCAGTTAATTAAAATTGGGCACTTTCCAAAGTTATTTATAGGCTTCTTCTCTGGGCACCGGGGACCCTCTCCCACATTCCAGGCCTTGAGATGAAAGCACAGTTTCAAGGTTTTCTTTCTCAGATAATAGAAATGTTACATAGAATTTCAAGGACTTCCCTTCTTCCTTGTTAATATAGTGTTTGTTTTTTTTTTTTTTTGTGGTGTTGGAGCACCTGGCAATGTTATCAGACCAGGCTCAGGACTGCTGAGTTAGCGTGTGAGACATGTCTCCCTCCTCCTCCCTGCCTTGGTTTACCATTTATTCTACTTAATTGGTAAAAGACGTTTCCTGGCAACCAGGGTGCTAAATGCTGGACAGTAACAGTATTGCAGTCTCAGAGTTCTTCCTATTCTGTCTCCTGCTTCAAACTTAAAACATTGTGTACCCTAGAATGACCCACTTTTGGGGTAGGCTGGCCCCCTAAGGGAACCCTCAATTTGTCCACCATTAGAGCAGCCCACCTGGTAGTTACCGGGAAGAGAGCGCAAAGAGCCGGCACCACCAGCTCAAAAGAATAGAGGGCTATTGCTTGCGCCCAAGTAAGAATACGGCAGCTGTCTTAGTAGCCAAGTCAGAGAATTAAAAGAATGCCAGTAAGGGACGCGAGCATTTCTCCGGCTACTGGAAGCCAGGGGATATCGGGTCTCAAAGAAGAAAGTACAGCTCTGTCAGTAGGAAGCAAAGTACCTTGAGTTTCTAATCAGCCAGGGCTAGCAAGCCTTAGAGAGAGAAAGAGCCGTGAGAGTGAGATATAAAAGACTCCTCGGCCGAATTCCTTGTGGCGATGGCGACGGCAGTTCCAGGGACTGTGAGCCTGGTGCCTGCCATCAGAGCACCCCGGGCCACGCACGCAGCATGCGGGCAGCTGATTTAGGCCTGAGTACAACAGGCAACTGGCGGTGCCTTCCTGAGGGACGGGGACCGGGCAGGCACGCCCTCCCAGAACCTGGCAACCGGCTGGCAGACCAAACTGCTAGAGAAATAGCTCGGGGGAGACACCAAAGCCTACCATAAAAAGCCCCCCTCATCTGTTCTCCAGTTCAAGCTCAGAATTATCATGAGACAGAAAACTGTTGGGCAAAGCAGGCCCGAGTCACTAAGACCCCAGAGGGGCAGTAAAATTGCCTGACAGATAAGTGTTTGTCCCGCAGAGCCAGGCCGGAGTCATAGTCCAGAACTGTCATATCCTCACCGCAATTTAGAAGCTTTACGCTGAGGACCCTAAACCTCACTGATTTCGCCTGTGCCGGCACGTGCAAGATACAACGAAACTGGGACCCAAACACTGAGCAAAATAAAGCTGCCCAGTCAGGCCTGGCCAAAAGCACTTAGACAAGGGCAGTGCTCGGGCGCAGAGGGGCCCTCTCCAGCCACAGCTGCACCGGGGTGGAGAGAGATCCTGCAGGCCAGTGCCTGATATCGGGCACAGGGGGACAGCCTCATTCCTGGAACCAGAGCCCCTGCGGGCTGCCTGCCCGCGTTGACAGCCTCTAGTACCCTGTGCTCGGCCCTGTACTCCCGGCTGAGACTCCGAGCCCTTTTGGGCACCTCTCCTCGCTCCTCAAGCGCCCTGCTGAGAAACTCCACACAGCCGCAGCTGGCTCAGGGAGCCCAGGCTGGGAGGGGAGCCACGCCTCCTAAAGCTCTGAACAAGCAAAGAGAATAAACCAAATTCTTAAAGAGGCTCTAGCCAAGTTATGTCAAAAAAACCGGGCTGCCCTGGACTGATCTCCTACCGTTAGCTTTCCTCTGAGTCAGGAGTACCCCGAATGCTAAAAGATACACCCCATACGAGGTACGAGAGCCAAGGCGGCAGCAGAATCTATGGAGGTGCCTTCCCCAAAGCTGCCCTTCCTGAGGCTACGAAGAGACCCAGGCAAGCTACGTCAGGAATGGACGGTTGTTCCTGGGAATCGCTCCTTGGCTTTCTCATCCCTGGGACCGTCATCATTCTCGGAGAACTTGAGCTGTGGTTCACAAAACCCACTGAGTGGACAATAGGGGATGCCCTTACAGGGGCTGCAGAGCCCATATGACCGACAGAAAAGAAATAGTAATTAACATGGAGCAGAAAGCCATAAGAGGGCTCAAAGAGTTAAAGGGAGGATATACGTAAACAAGTTACACCCAGGTCCGGTAAGAGATATTATCATCTATAAAAAAAAAGAAGAAGATGCTTCTGTCTAGCATCCAAAAAAAAAAAAAAAGGGGGGGGGGAGACGAACCACAAACAATTAAGAAGGTGCCAAACCGGTAAGTGCCCAGGGATCAGAGGGGAAGAGATTCCCCACCCGAAGTGCCCCATGTTGGGGACCTGTAAGTGCTCCATGTGAGACCTGTAAGGGGAAAGGAATCCCGTCCGGAAAGAAAGAATTAAGAAAGTGAAGGAAAGAAAAGTATAGGATTGTGTAGGAAAGTAAGAAGGAAAATGGAAAAGCCCAGTTAAACTATTAATTTGGGGAAGAGGGTATGTCTGTATTTACTCTGCAGAAAGATCGCTGGAACTGCAGGCGAAGACGATGAAGCCATATCACAGAAAAGGCTTCCCTGGCCTCAACCCACTTCCACCCATTGGACCCTCCCGATCCAGACTTCTCCAAGCTATGTGTCATCACACTCCAGTGGAATTCCAGCCAGCATTCCTGGAGCGACAATCAACATCACCTAAGAGTGATGGGACTTTTTCTTAAAGGGACTTTGAATACCACTGGTTGTTTACTGATTCTAATAATGTTTTCTGACTTGCTCTTGCTGCATATCTTTAAAGTAACTTCCTGAAGTCTGTGCTAATTCTCCTAAAAATTGAAGTGTAACCAGACCTGTTACTCTTATGGTTCCCTTGCATTTGCAACATTTTTCATTGGACTAAATTTACAAGTTTGGGTTATGGCAACCCTTGGCTGCCTCCTTGTTTTGATCCTTATTTGTGCTTCATGATGTATGTGGAAATTGTTTTCTTGTGATTGCATTTGAAAATAGCAGATAGTAAGTTTCACAGGCCTAACAATTACAATTGATTTTAGCAATCTAAAAATGGGGGAGATGTTGTGGACCGTTCAGCCTGGTTTCAGGAGTTGTAACCCTCACCCCATGGTGGGCTGTGTAGGAGCCCAAGGGACCCACTTCATCTGGGTCTGTTCTGTCACAAGGACGTGACCTACTAAGGAAACAAAGCTTATCTCCCTGGCTGGAGTACTGCTTCTGCTTCATCCATCTCTGGCCCCAGTGCTTGGTTGGCAGTCAATGACGGGTAAGACTCCTCATGGGAGGGGCAACCTAAGACAGACGCAACCACTTGGGAGGCCTCATGGAAGGACTCGGGGGACTGCAGCAAAAAGGATGGTGATGGACCCTCGCCCCTCGGCTATTCTGACATAGCCGGAGTCCTCATTTCCATCTGGGAGATGTCTTCTGCTTCCTAATTGGCTTAAAGCCTGAAACTGTGGGGGCGAGTGGTGCAGCCCTGTACCGGCCAGGATGGCTCCCTGGGTGATCAGGCATAAGAAAGAATAAAAGTAGTAAAGCTAATGGTCCTGTCTCAGCCCTATACCATTCTCCCTACCGATGAAGAATCAAGGGTTTGATTCATGTTAAAGGAAATGGGGGAATGTTGGAACCAGGAAAATAGCTAAAGGACTGTCCCTGTGAGATTTGGCTCTCCAAGGACAGAGAACAAAGAACTTGAGGCGGATTACCATTTAAGGAGATGTTTGGGTTTAAATTTCCCATTCCCCAAACCCTGCAACGCATAGATCCCACGTGCTAAAAGATAACCAATAGCTAACAGCCACATCTGCTTCTGTGAAATGCTTGCTTGCTTGCGTCTATAAAAAGGCTTATCTATAAGCGTTAGGCGCGGCTCTCGTCTGTAGCTCTTCTGAGCATTGTGTCTCCGGACACTCTGGGAGTCCGCCCCTGCGCAGGTTAAAACTTTTGGCCAATAAAAGTAACATCTCTGAATCCTGAAAGTTCCCGAACATCTGTTTCTCGCGTCGGCGGATGCAACAACTACAACAAAGGCTTGGGATGACTTTGCCAGGGAAGCTGACCAGGAGGCAGTGGCTCTCACAGAATTCCCTGCTGATGGCAGAGCTCTGCTTTGCAACATCATTTTTATTGTCTGTGTAGCAGATGACAAGGGTATACAGCTTTGCACATTCAAGGGCATTTCCCTAGAGTATGACATTCCCCAACATCTTAGGGCTCTCATTAGAATTTGTGTGTGTTTACATCCTGAAAAGTCCAGTGATGGGCCCAGAGATTACAGAAATTACCTTTCATAAACAAAACTGGTTTGCTGATCCTTAGTGCGTGATCTGAATTTTGACTGTCTGCTGTGGTGGCTATAGGTGGAAGCCTTTCTCTTAAAGAAGTCACAATCTGTAAATGGAAGGATGTTTGCCTATTTTGGACAGGAAGGCCATTTAAAAAAGGAAAATTGGAATTTAAGTTCTTTATTCTTACTAATTTATGTTGAAAATAAGCTCCTTCTCTCTTTTTCTGCAAAAGTTACATGTTTTCTTTTAACTGACCAGAAACAAGCCCCAAGAGAGTCAGAGCCCAGGGGAAGTGGGCTCCCAATAAAAATCCTACAATGCCACACCCCCAGCATCAGGAATAAACTCATGAATTTGTATCATGACTCATCAAATTGGGGTAACCTGCCAATATATACTAAATAAATTACAGTGCTTTTATTTATTATTTTTTGTCTTTTAAACAGTTATGCAAGCCCTTATGATTATTGGAGGACAAATTTAAAAATACAGATAAGCGAAAGGGAAAAAAATTAGCAGTAATCTCACCATTTAGTAATAACACTATAAATGCTACAAATATTTTGTGTTCTACATCTTTTATTAAATATATTTTATTGATTATGCTATTACACTTGTCCCGTTTCCCCACCTTTATTCCCCTCTGCCCTGCATACCCCATTTGACCCACATTCCCCCCCTTTAGTTCATGTCCATGCATCATACATATAAGTTCTTTAGCTTCTACATTTCCTATACTATTCTTAACCTCCTCCTGTCTATTTTCTACCTACCATCTATGCTACTTATTCTCTGTACCTTTTCCCCTTCTCTCCCGCTCCCACTCCCCTGTTGATAACCCTCCATATGATCTCCATTTCTGTGGTTCTGTTCCTGTTTGAGTTGTTTGCTTAGTTTGTTTTTGTTTTTGTTTTAGGTGAGGTTAATAGTTGTGAGTTTGCTGTCATTTTACTGTACATATTTTTTATCTTCTTTTTGTTAGATAAGTCCCTTTAACATTTCGTATAATGATGGCTTAGTGATGATGAACTCCTTTAACTTGACCTTATCTGAGAAGTTAAGGTCTGCCCTTCCATTCTAAATGAAAGCTTTGCTGGATAGAGCAATCTTGGATGTAGGTCCTTGCCTTTTATGACTTGGAATACCTCTTTCCAGCCCCTTCTTGCCTGTAAGGTCTCTTTGGAGAAATCAGCTGACAGTCTGATGGGAACTCCTTTGTAGGTGACTGTCCCCTTATCCTTTGCTGCTTCTCTCTCCATTTTAATCTTGGGTAATATAATTATGATGTGCCTTGGTGTGTTCCTCCTTGGGTCCAACTTCTTTGGGACTCTCTGAACTTCCTGGACTTCCTTGTGGCAGATCCTGGCCCGCAGGATCCATGTATGTTGTGGCTGCTGGTGAGCAAATACACATGGACAACAGAAGTCCTGTGGAGAAAAAGGGACAGCATGGCCACTCTCTGAGAGAGAGAGAAGGTGAGAGGGCCAGCAAGCCCAGTCCCTCCCTGGCCAAGCTTTTATTGCTTCTCGGTACATTACATGGAGGATAGTCCCCATTTACTATGCACAGGTTCACTGCAGGGGACTGCATTTTACAGATAACAAAGGAAAGAATGTTGCTGATTACTTCAAAGAGTAGGATGTTGCAGACCAAGGGGAAAAGTGATGGAACTGGTCACACTCCATATTTGGGAGGTTTAGCTCAGATTTTAGGAAGTTGCAGTAAGCCCTAGCTGCCTCAATTCAGGGTGAGGGAGTTTTAGCAAAAGGAAGTCTCATGGCAGTCTAGGTACAATGCAGGCCTGATTTCCCATGCGGAAAACCTCTCCGTGGGCATGGTCCTGCATGCCATTCGCTCCCCACTGGTTTTCCATGTGAGTGCTGAGCTACATTTCCATGCTATATGAAGCGGTTCCCTATACTTCCTGGAAGTCTATTTCCTTTGCCAGTTTGGGGAAGTTCTCATTATTTGTTCAAATAACTTTTCCACTCGTTGCTCTTCCTCTTCTCTTTCTGGCACCCCTATAATTTGGATGTCAGAATGTTTAAAGATGGCCTGGAGGTTCCTAAGCCTCTCCTCATTTTTTTGAATTCTCATTTCTTCATTCTTTTCTGATTGGATGTTTCTTTATTCCTTCTGATCCACTCCATTGATTTGAGTCCCAGTTTCCTTCCCATCACTATTGGTTCCCTGTACATTATCCTTTATTTCACTTAGCATTGCCTTCATTTTTTCATCTAATTTGCAACCAAAGTCAACCAGTTCTGTGAGCATCCTGATCACCAGTGCTTTGAACTGTGCATCTGATAGGTTAGCTATCTCTTTGTCACTTAGTTGTATTTGCTCTGGAGCTTTGATGTGTTCTTTTGTTTGGGCCATTTTTTTTTGTCTTGATGTGCCTGTTATGTAGTGAGGGGTGGAGCCTTAGGTGTTTACCTAGGCGGGGCAACCCAGTCTCTGCATTGTGACACTGTATATGGGGAGGGGTTCGAGAGGGAACAATGGCACCTGTTCCACTCTGCCTGATTTCAGTCACTTCCCCTGCTTCCCACAAGCAAATTGGGCCCTTCTGGTGCTGATTTCCCAGGTGGGTGGGTTTGCATACCTTCTAGGACCCTGTGGGTCTCTCCAACGAACTCTCCTGTGAGGCTGGGAGTTTCTCCTGGCACCTCAACTCCCACACATGTTTTCAATTGGTGTTTTGAGGCTTTAGTACCCCATGCTGGGACCCTGAGTTACTCGGTCTGTCTCAGTCCCCAGTTCCCCTGGTTTATCTGCACATGAATGTGGGAGTGCTCTGTCTTCCAGCTACCTTGTGTGCTGCACCCCTCCACAATCCACTGCCTTGCTGGGTCCACCAGCTGCTGCCTTGCCCGCCCGTGGTCCACCACCCACCGCTTTGCTGCGACCCATCTCTACCTGCCTGTCCGACTCTGCCCCTCCTACTGGTCTGGATGAATGTGTCTACTTTAACTCCTTGGTTGTCGCAATTCCATACAGTTCAATTTTCTGTCAGTACTGGTTGTTTTTTGTTTCTAAATTGTTGTTGTCCTTCTTTTGGTTGAGCGAGGAGGCACAGTGTGTCTACCTATGCCTCCATCTTGGCCAGAAGTCCATCTTTTTTCTTCTCTACTAGTAGAAACATTTGTTTTTATTACACTGAATAGTATCATGCTGTATCTCTTGTTTCATAATTGTTTTAACACTCTATATATTTGGTAATAGCAGAAATAATTGAAACTTGGGGCTCAGAGGCAGATTCTTTAAGCAGCCTGTTTGAAAAATCAGCCAGTCAAAAAATCTGGCTAAAATTAAGGTTAATAGTTTGCTGGAGGCAGCACATAGTTCCAAAAATAATTCATGGATAGTCTGAAGTGATTACAAGGTTGGAACTCCACTCTAAACTCAGGAATGGAATAGAATCCAAGTGCTACAGATGGTTCATGAATCAAGTTCCTTTAGTTCTGGCTTCGTGATTCAACGTGTGCAACCTTGGGCTTTATTTGATTTCTTAGCCTTTCTTGTGTTGTTTTTCATCTTTAAAACGTGGGGGATTGAGTTATATCATCTATTTCTGAGGTTCCTTGCCATTCTAAAACTTTATGGTTTTCTGTTTGCTTATAAAATGTTTCCATTTTATATTGACATTCTATCTCTACGCAAAGAGACTTTTAGAATACTTAAGAAAGATATGGAGAAGAGCAAAGATGGTGGCATGGTAGGAGGAGGCAGATTCCACCTTCCCCTGCACACAGAAGAAAAACCTAGCTGATCTATGGAGGAACAGAGCAGACAGCCAACAATACCACAGCATATATGAAAATAGGAGATCAAAATCTGTAGCAGACATTGGAAAACAAGACGTGGCAGCCGAGCGACCAGAGGTGGCCCTGCGACCAGAGGTGGCTCTGCAACTGACTGGAGGTGGCCCTGTGACCAGGATGGAGGCAGCCCTGCGAACAAGACAGAGGCAGCCCTGCAACTGGAGGTGGCTCTGCAACCAACCAGAGGCGGGCGGCCCTGGAACCGGGATGGAGGAGGTTCTGTGACCGGAGGGGGCTTTGCGACTGACCGCAGGTGGCCCTGGGACCTGAGGCGGCTCTGCGACTGACCGGAGGCGGCCAAGCTCCTGGAGACGAGAGGCGACCCTGTGGCCAGAGGAGGGGCCTCTGTGGAAGACATGGAGCTCACATCCATGATCCTAGGAGACCTGGCGCTCACAGCAATAGACGCCGGGAGGTTCGATCGATGAGAGATCCCAGCTGAAACTCATAAACTCGGGAAAGCGCGCCCTCTTCAGGAGGCTCAGGAATCACACTCAAAGCCCTGCATGCAGAGTGCACGGCTGGCACTGAGGACAGTAGCCCAAAGCTGACTGAGTGAGGAAAGGGAGAAAAGAGGTACGAGTCACCTCTCAGCCTGTTACAGCCAGCAAGACCAGAAAATCCGGTTTGGCCCGTTTGAAAATAGCAAGAGGTTTTTTTTTTCTTTTTTTTTGTAGTTTTTTTGTTTCATTCTTTTTTTGTTTGTTTTTAGTTTTTGTGAGGGTCTTTTTGTTTTCTTTTGTTTTGATTATATATTTTTATTATTTTATTATTTCTACCTTTTTTATCCCCCAATTCCTTTTGCTTCTCTGTACTTCTTTCTTGTTTTATTCCTTCTTCCTTTCTTTCCAATTCTATCTCTCCTTCCTTCCTCTTTTTTTTCTGTTCTTTTTTCTTTTCTCTTTTTAAATACCCACGACGGAGGCAAAAAAATCCTACAACAGTAAAAAACCAGAGTTAGCCCCAAACAGGGGGTATCCCAACAGCTGAGACAGTGGAAGCTGTGAACACCAGGATACCTGAAGGAGACTACACCACTGAATCTCACAGGTATTCTACCACAGAAGCTCACACCATAAACCCAGGGAGCCAGAACAGATCAATTCAGAAGCTGAGGCTTACAAGAAGAGGCTCATAAACAATGGCAAGACAAAGAAACAATCCCCAAAAGAAAGGAAAGGAGGAAGCCCCAGAGAATCCTAAAGGAAACAGAGGCAATTCAACTATCAGATATTGAGTTCAAAGAAATGGTTGTCAGGAAGCTCCATTAGCTGTCAATGAGCTACCAGAAACTACAGAGAAACTACGATGAACTCACTGCAAACTATATCAACATGAAAAAGGAACTAGAAACTATCAAAAAGGGCGAAGAGGAAATGAAGAATACATTTTCTGAGCTGAAGAACACAGTAGAAGGAATGAAAAGTAGAATCGATGAAGCAGAGGATTGGATCAGCGAGTTGGAGGACAAAGTAGGAAAAAACACCCAGAAAGAGCAAGAAAAGGAAGAGTCTCAGAAAGAATGAAGAGAGATTAAGAGAAATGCAAGACAACATGAAACGTAATAATATCCGTATAATAGGGATACCAGAAGGAGAAGAAGAGGAGCAAGGGATAGAAAACCTATTTGAAAAAGTAATGATGGAAAACTTACCTAATTTGATGAGAAAAAGTCACACAAATCCGGGAAACACAGTGAGTCCCAATGAAGAGGAACCCAAACAGGCCCCCTTCAAGACACATCATCATTGAAATGGCAAAATTCCAAGACAAAGAGAGAAACTTAAAGGCAGCAAGGGAGAAAAAAGAAAGTAACATACAAAGGAGCTCTGATAAGTTTATCAGCTGACTTCTCAATGGAAATACTGCAAGCCAGAAGACAATGGTAAGAAATATTCCAAGCAATGAGAACCAGAGGTATGCAACCAAGACTACTTTACCCAGCAAGGCTTTCAATCAAGATACAAGGCCAAATAAGGAATTTTCCAGACAAAAGAAGTCTAAAAGAATACACCTCTACCAAACCAGTTCTGCAAGAGATGATACTAAAGGGACTGCTTTAAGGAAAGTAAAGAGAGCGAGAGGAACACAGGTACGAAAATGGCAATGAATCAGTACCTATCAATACTAATCTTAAATGTAAATGGATTAAGTGCTCCAATCAAAAGACATAGAATAGCTGAATGGATAAGAAAGCATGACCCACACATATGCTGCCTACAAGAGACCCACCTCAGGACAAAAGACCTACAGAGACTCAAAGTGAAAGGCTGGAAACAAATTTTCCAAGCAAATGGACAGGAAAAAAAAAGCCGGGGTAGCAATACCCATATCAGACAAAATAGACTTCAAAAGAAAACAGAGACCCAGAAGGTCACTTCATAATACTCAAGGGAAGAATCCACCAGGAAGACATAAACATTGTAAATATATATGCACCCAACATAGGAGCACCTAAATACATCAAGAAAATCTTAGAGGACTTCAAGAAAGATATTGACAGCAACAGTTATAGTAGGGGATTTTAACACCCCACTGTCAAAAATGGACAGATCTTCCAAACAAAATATCAACAAAGATATTGTGGCATTGAACAATACTCTAGAGGAATTGGACTTAACTGATACATATAGAGCCCTCCATCCCAAAGAAACTAAATACACATTCTTTTCAAATGCACATGGAACATTTTCAAAGACAGACCACATGATAGGACAGAAAACAAGCCTCAACAAATTCAAGAAAATTGAGATCATACCCAGCATTTTCTCTGACCACAAGGGACTGAAACTAGAAACGGAGTTGATGGGGAAAATCCCCAAACCATCGAAATCATGGAGATTGAATAGCATGCTAGTCAACAATGAATGCGGAAAGAGAAATAAAAAAGTTTCTGGAAACAAATGAAAATGAACTCACAACGACCCAAAATTTATGGGACACAATGAAGGCAGTCCTCAGAGGGAAGTTCGTAGCAATACAGACCTACCTAAAGAAGACAGAAACATTTCAAACAAATGACTTAACCCTACGCCTACAAGAACTCAAGGAACAACAAGACAGCCCAGAGCAAGTAGAAGGGAGGAAATAACCAAGATCAGAGCAGAATTAAATGACACAGAGAGTAAAAGCACAATTCTAAGGATCAATGAATCTAGGAGCTGGTTCATTGAAAAGGTAAGCAAAATGCACAAGCCTTTAAACAGACTCATCAAGGAAAAAAGAGTACTCAAATAAACACAATCATATATGAAAAAGGAGAGATTACAACGGACACCAGAGAAATACAAAGGATTGTAAGAAATTACTGTGAAGAACTGTATGCCAAGAAATTTGAAAACCTAGGTGAAATGGACAGGTTTCTGGAAAAATATAATCTCCCAAAACTCAATGAAGCAGAAAGCCTGAACAGACCAATAACAGCAGATGAAATTGAAGCAGTAATCAAAAAACTTTCAACACACAAAAGCCCTGGACCAGATGGTTTCACAGGAGAATTCTACAAAGCCTTTACAGAAGAGATAACCTCTGCCCTTCACAGACTATTCCAAAAAATCCAAAATGATGGAAGACTCCCAAACTCTCTTTTTGAAGCCAGCATCATCCTAATCCCAAAACGAGATAAAGACACAACAAAGAAAGAAAACTTCAGACCAATATCACTGATGAACATAGACACTAAAATCCTTAAGAAAATATTGGCAAACTGCATCCAACAATACATTAAAAAGAGCATACACCATGACCAAGTGGGATTCATCCCAGGGATGCAAGGATGGTTCAACATTTGCAAATAAGTAAATGTAATACATCACATAAACAAAAGCAAAGACAAAAATCACATGATCATATCAATAGATGTGGAAAAAGCTTTTGATAAGGTACAACACCCATTTCTGATTAAAAAAACACTCAACAATGTGGGAATAGAGGGAGCATTCCTCAACATAATAAAGGCCATATATGAGAGACCTACAGCCAACATCATACTGAATGGGCAAAACTAAAATCTTTCGCACAAAGATCAGGAACAAGACAAGGTTGTCCACTTTCACCACTTCTATTCAATATAGTATTGGAAGTCTTAGCCACAGCGATTAGACACGAAAAGGAAATAAAAGGCATCCGACTTGGAAAGAAGGAAACACAACTATCATTGTTTGCAGATGACATCATAGCGTACATAGAAAATCCTATAGACTCAGCCAAAAAGCTGCTCGACCTAATAAATGAATTTGGCCAAACAGCTGGATACAAAATCAATATCCAGAAATCAAAGGCATTTTTGTATACCAAGAATGAAACAGCAGAAGCAGAAATCAATAAAAAAATCCCATTTGATATAGCAAGAAGAAAAATAAAACACCTAAGAATAAACCTAACCAAGGAGGTAAAAGACCTGTATGTAGAAAACTACACAACACTGAAGAAAGAAATCAAGGAATACACAAACAAATGGAAGCATATACCGTGTTCATGGATCGGAAGAATTAATATAATCAAAATGTCCATACTTCCCAAAGCTATTTACAGATTCAATGCAATACCTATTAAAATACCAATGGCATATTTCACACACATGGAACAAACACTTCAAAAATTTATATGGAACAATAAACAACCCCAAATAGCTGCAGCAATTTTGAAAAAGAAGAGCAAAGTAGGAGGGATCACAATACCTGATACCAAACTGTATTACAAGGCCACTGTAATCAAAACAGCCTGCTACTGGCATAAAAATAGGCACGTAGACCAGTGGAACAGAACAGAGAGACCAGAAATAAACCCAAGTCTCTACAGTCCATTAATATTCGACAAAGGGGGCAACAACATAAAATGGAGCAAAAATAGCCTCTTGAACAAGTGGTGTTGGGAGAACTGGACAGTGACGTGCAAAAAAATGAAACTCAAGCACCAACTTACACTATAGACAAAAATAAATTCAACGTGCATAAAAGATTTAAATATAAGCCATGATACCATTAAAGTCCTAGAGGAAAACATAGGCAGGAAAATCTCAGATATTTCACGCAGCAACATTTTTACTGGTATGTCCCCTAAAGCAAGGGACATAAAGGAAAGAATAAACAAATGGGATCTCATCAAAATAAAAAGCTTCTGCATGGTGAAAGAAAACAGTATTAAAATAAAAAGAGAACAAACTGTATGGGAAACCATATTTGCCAATGATACCGCAGACAAGGGTTTAATTTCCAAAATATATAAAGAACTTACACAACTCCACTCTAAGAAGACAAACAACCCAATTAAAAAATGGTTAAAGGACTTGAACAGACACTTCTCCAAGGAGGACATTCAGAGGATCCAGAGACACATGAAAAGATGCTTGATATCGCTAGCTATCAGAGAGATGCAAATTAAAACCACAATGAGATACCACTTGACACCAGTCAGAATGGCCTTCATGAACAAAGCAACAAACAGCAAGTGTTGGAGAGGTTGTGGAGAAAAGGGAACCCTAGTGCACTGTTGGTAGGATTGCAGACTGGTACAACCACTATGGAAAAAAGTATGGAATTTTCTCAGAAAATTAAAAATGGATCTACCTTTTGACCCAGCAATTCCACTGCTTGGAGTATATCCTAAGAACCCTGAAATACCAATCCAAAAGGACCTATGCACCCCTATGTTCATAGCAGCACAATTTACAATAGCCAAGTGTTGGAAGCAACCCAGATGCCCATCAGTAAATGAATGGATCAGAAAACTGTGGTGCATATATATAATGGAATTCTATGCAGCAGAAAGAAAAAAGGAGCTCCTACCCTTTGCAACAGCATGGACGGAACTGGAGAGCATCATGCTAAGTGAAATAAAACAGGCAATGAAAGACAAATACCATATGATCTCACCTTTAACAGGAACCTAATCAACAAAACAAACAAGCATAATATAACCAATGACACTGAAATTGAGAACAGGCTGACAGTTACCAGAGGGGAGAGGGGAGGGAATTTCAGGGGAAAAGGGGAAGGGTTTACAGGAACAAGTATAAAGGACACATGGACAAAAACTATGGGGGGGTGGAAATGGGAGGGAGGTGGGGAGAGTTGGGGCGGTGGGCTGGGTGGGAGTAAAAGACAGAAAACTGTACAAGATCAACAATTAAAAAAATACTGATAAAAAAAATAAAAACAAAAAGAAAAAAGAAAACAAAGTGCCCTGAACAATTTTTGGAAGAGAAGGGACATAATGTGAATTTCAGAAGATTACCCTGAATGGAAAGTCAGGATGTCACGCGTAGTCTGGAGAAAACAGAACACAGGAGGTCTTTGAGCAGGTCTAGATAATATCTAAGCAAGTAATAGTGGCTTTGGCCGATGTGTGGCACAGAAGGTAGAGAGAAGTCAGTTGTTGGATTCAAAAGACATTTAGAAAGTAGCACTGAGGAGAATCAGATGTGGGGCCAGAAAAGGGGGAGGTGTCAAAGACCATGGTCCCATTTCTGTCATGAACACCTGGGTAGAAGTTATCGAGGAGATATTAATCACATGTAGAGTCCTAATAGACACTCAAGGTATCAATTACATAATCCAATATGTCCAATATTTAAAACAAGTATTACCAGTGAGAAACACCTTTAATATCTGTGTGTGTTTATATGAAATATAAACACATCGATTTTTTTCAGTTTTTGATAAAAACAACTTAAAAAAAGAAATAAAGAAACAACTATTGGGCATCAGGGAAAATATAATTTACTTGATTTTGACTTTCTCACATCTGTAACCATTTAGAATATAGAAGTATTATATAGTTAGTATTAGTTGCCTAGAAAATGTAAACTATATAAGAAGGAAAACAAGGAAATGGGGAGAAACATGCAAAGGGAAAGAAGGAGAAAAAGTGAGAGGAATTGGTGGAAGACAAAGAAATAAGGGAAAGGAAGGAGGGTTGAATAAAAGGAAGGAAGGAAGGAAGGAAGGGTGTTAATTTTTTTGCCTGCATTAATTGTTACAGTCAGATTCAACCACATACCAAGGTCATTCAGCTCTTTTTAATGAAAACAAATGTGTATACTAGATCCTGCCTATATGATTAAAAAATGCGTTTTTTTTTTTTTTTTTAAAGAAAGATATGACACAAAAGCTTCAAATTAATAGACTATTTCAAACAGGAAATTGGGCCAAGACAGTAAGGATAGAAAAAGTTTTAATTCTGGATACAAGGTCAGGAAACAAAATGGAGACATAAGATCTGGCAACTAAAGCAAATGGCAGATCATACCTGTGGGGGGGGCTCAGTCCACAGAGCCCCCTGTGCACCACGGATGAGAATAAATCTACCAAGACATGATCTGTTTGGGGAGGAGAGGTGGCCAATCTCTCAAAGGAGAAGGGCCAAGAACCCCTTGCTCAGTGGCTTTTATTAGGTCCGTTTTACACAGGAATGCAGGTAAAGTTCATCAATCAATGTCAGGCAGCAAGGATCAAACAACATAACATTTCAAAGAACTCTGGGGCTTAATCTGTGTCAGAGTCTGTCAGATAAGGGGTTACAAAACTTTGGGAGACAAACTCATTTCCTGCTCAGATCCTTATTTAAATGAGAGCATTCTTAGCAAAGCAGGTTTCACAGGACTTTACGAATTCTTTCTTATGCCCTATCACCCGGGGAGCCTACCCTGTCCAGCACAGAGCTGCACCGCTCTCTGTCAATGTTTCAGGCTTAAGTGGAGCAGAGCCAGGAAGCCAAGAGATAAGGAAACTTCTCCTAGATGGATTGAGGACTCAGGCTATGTCAGGATAGCCGGGGGACAAGGGTCCATCACCTCCTCTTTGCTGCAGCTCCCTAAGTCCTTCCTTGAGGGCCTTCCAAGTGATGGTGCATGTCTTAGGTGACCTCTCCCTTGAGGGAATCTTCACCGTCATTGGCTAACCGACCAAGCATTGGGAGCCAGATATGGATGAAGCAGAAGCGGCGCTCTTGCCAGGGAGATAAGCTTTGTCTCCCTAGTGGCTTATGGTCCCAGGGTCACTCACTCAGCCTTAGCCATGGGGGCAGGTTACAACTCCTGGAACCAGGCAGGGCAGTTCTCAACACATACCCACTTATGGGAGTCATTGGATCTCCATGATAACTTTTACAATGCATAGTTGTGAGATTTCTTCCATGGGTCTTTAAAGGAGATTTTATACAATGTGGACAGCTGGCCTGACTGCACCCCTGCAGTGAATGGATGGAACAGCAGTTCATTATGTAACTGACCTATAGCATCCCCAGTCAGTTTATTCTGTAACAGGCCCTCTGCATCCCTGTAATTAGTGGAAGGAATAATCAGTTTACTATATAGTGTACTTACTGCATCATTGCAGTGAGTAGAATAGAGAACCACTTTATGTTAAGTCTATTGCATCTATGCAGTTAGTGGATGGAATACCAATTTGCAACGTTACCTGCCTGTTACATCTGAGCAGTTACTATATGGTGTGGGGGAGCTTTGCTTGCAGAGGCCCCTGTCCGCCACGGATGAAAGTCTACCAAGACATGATCAGGAGGGCTCCAGAGCGTGAAGACACAGATAGCCGTGGCCTGGTGGCTGGTTTCCTGATGCTCTTGTGTCCTCTTTCAGGTTCAAAGTGTTTGCAGATTATGAAGAGTATGTGGCATGCCAGGCCAGGTGGACTAGCTGTACCAGGTAAGGTTCTCTGACCCCAGACTTGGTAGGGGCACTCCTGTTTGGGAAGTATTGGGATTCATCTGCATCCTGCTGTTTTGTGCCACTCCTGGGAGGTCACAGTTCAGTTTGTGGCCCATTGCAAGATGACTGTGGGCTCAGCAAGCTGAGCAGCATTCTGGGTTCAGGCTCTCCTGCACCTGGTGCTTCTTTCATTTATCCATCTATTTTTTTTTTTTTTTTTTTTAGAGAGGGGATGTAGGGAGAGAGAAATAGATTTGTTGCTCCACTTATTTGTGCATTCATCGATTGCTTCTTGTATGTGTTTTGTCGCAGGAGTGAACCTGCAACCTTGGTATAGTGGGATGATGCTCTAACCAGCTGAGCTACCCAGCTACAGCCTGGTGCTTCTTTACCATCTTCCATTCAGGAGCTGTCTTGGCCATCTCTCTGTTCTCATTTGCCACACTGGTGCCTGTTGATTCCTGAGGTCAAGCTGTTGTCTACCTGGCACACGTTTCCCTTGCAGAAGGTACAGAGATAGGCTGTTCCCTAGTCTGATCATCCCATGTGGGTATATGGTCAGGGAGGCATGGGTGCAAAGCTCAGCCCAAGTGGAGGGACGGGCCTGGGAGCAATGTGCACACAGAAAGCATGTCTAAGAAGGTGAACACTTTCTTGAAAAGGTAAAAGCTTCAAAATCAGTAGACTGAGGGACTTGTAGCTGTAAATAGCAAATTTCTAAGGCAGGATGCTGGAGCCAGCTCCCCCCTTGATGGTGAAGGCCATGGAGAGAACCTGTGCCCCAGGTTTCTGTGTGGAGCATGTGCCTGAGCCATGGGACTGGTGCCCCTGCCTTGGTGTGGCCCATAGGGAATCCATGGGGGATATCATGGAAAGACCCAAGTCTTGAGGGAGGTGAAAGAGGGTGTCCCTACATGTCTGCTTTGCTTCCTTTCCTAAGTGTCCCACCTGTGCACCCCCTGAAGGATGGCAGTGGAGAAGAAACTGGAGATGGTGGTGTGACTGTGCAGAATTTTGGTTCAGATGGTTTATTTTCCCAAACTGTTTAAGAAGGTTCTTGGACAAGGTTTGAGAGATTTGTACATCTGATTTGTTGCCAGTCTCAGTATCCTGCTCTTGAGAAGCTGCTGTCATTGCCTGCACTTGACAGCTCTGATGTCCCCTTCTGCATCAGAACAGGCTGGGTTTTGGGAGGAACTCTTGCTTCCCTTAAACTAAGACTCAAGGAAAGTGGCTCTTTCAGGGAGGCCTCTCCAGGTGTGGCTGAAGTTTGGGGACAACTGTCAGACTCTGCGACCCTGGGGCAGGAAACCACCTGGCTATTTCCCCTGGGAATTGGACCTGCCTGGTGGCAAATACTCATCTGATGGTATTTATTTTTGTGTGTGTGGGCTATGCCCTAGTGGAACATGGAACATTTCGAAGGCCAGGACCTTCTCAGACTCTGCCTAGTCATTTGGCAGCTTTTCTGGTAGTTGGAGCCCCTCTTTAGTGAACTATGATTGTCATGTTCTCTTATTCCATCAGGCCACCCAGAGCGAGAGCTCAGAGCTCATTTGGGAATGTCCTAAAGCTCTGGAAGCTTGGTCTGTCTTGCACTTGAGATTACTTAGCATCTCCTTCTCTCTGCAGAACCCCAAGGAGTGGACCAAGAAAGTTATCAGGAACACTGACTGCTCATGCAAGTTCTCCAGTGACCAGACCATCATGAAGTATGCCTGGGACATTTGGGTCATAGAACCCTCTGACCTACAGATCCTGCCTCCCAATATCCCCAGGCAGTAGGTGCTAGCACAGTAGGGACTACTGGGCTTTTGTTTTCTTGTTTACTCTGCACCTCTCATGCCATTTTCTGAGCAGCCAGTGATCCCTGCTTTTTTCAGTGCAATGTTTTAGGACAGAGTATATGAATCATGGTGGTGGCTTGGGGTTTGTGTTGGGGGTATGGACAGACAAGGAAGGAAAGGTGCTAAGAGTGAGATGCTGTCTGGTTTCTTGCAGGAAAGTAGAGCTCTTAGCACTGAGCAGCTAGCCCCACAGCTTCAGCCTACCTACTGGGCTCCTCCAAGACCTTACACAAACCTTGCTGTGAGCTTGTTTTAACTTCTGAGCCTCTTGATTCTGGAGTCTGCACAAGTGGCCATGGCAAAGCCTGGAGAATGTTTGTAGCATGTGGACTGGCTGGCCAATGCTGACTCAGCTCTGCCTCCTGTGCTCCGAGCTACCTTTACAGCTGCCCTGTAGGTGCTCTGGCCCAGGAATTCTGGACTGATGAGATAAAGGGGCCTCAAGATGACTAATGGTGACACTGGGGAAGACACCTGTGTCCAGCATCTAGAAGGCCTTGGTTAGGATAAGGCTGGCTAATGCCAAGTTAGCTTGGTTTTGCTTTTTCAAAAGAAAAATTAACTTCACAAGGAACTTAAAGTAGCTGAAGCTTTTTGTTTGTTTTAGTAACTAAAAGTTGTACTTTTGAAGTTTCATGTCAGGGAAGGCACTTTTGGAATGTTTTCACCCAGCTCTGAGGGCTTGGGGCAGGAGGGTTGCTGCCTCTAGCGAGGGAGGCTGAATGCCTAGCTCCTACAGCAGATCTGCATTTTTCCTCTCCTGGAGGGCGCGGTTCCCGTCTTACACACAAGGCTGGCCTCTCTTCTCCCTCCGGGAAAAGTACAGAGTGGGCCCAGAGGGCAGCCCACTTTCCACTCTGCCCAGGTAGCAGGCTGGTGCCAGGAAGGGCAGGTGAACACCCTCAGCGGCCCAGAGGAGAGCTAGGAGCAGGTTGTTCCTTTCACTGTGAGTTGTTGGCAACCTTGGATGGAAATGCCCTTCTAGAGGCTGTCCTCATCATGGGTCCTGACTGCTCACAGAACCAGGCCATGGAGGACTTCAAGTAGATACCTCGTTAAAACCCCTAGGGTGGGTCTGTGGTCACATCCCCAACACACTCCTTGCCCAGTCACTTAAACTGTGTATGACCATCACCGTGCCACTCCACTCATTGTTATTGCCTCACATATGAGAAACAGATTAAACCTTTCTGCCCATGTTTGGTTGACCTGGCCTCTGCACTTCACTTTGCGCCAGCCTGGGGCCATAGGGGCTGGGCTAAATTACAGCCCATTGTTCTGGGATTGAAGACAGTAAATTCTTTCATCCCAGCTGTTGTGGAACTTAGAGCTATGTGTGTTTGAACTACCAATTCTTCAAAGAATTGTGAAATCTAGTCACTTGGTAACCTGTCCTGTGTATTGGCATTTTTCCAATGAATTATATTGGCTTTTACACCTGTCCCTGCCACCACTCCTGGTCCTAGGAGTAGAATGCCCTGGGAACCAAAATACTGAAATATTTTCCCCAAAACTGTATAGCTGCAAGTTGAAACAAAACCCAGGAGGGATGAGAACTCAGGACTCAATGTTTCCCAAAGACCCTGAGAACTATGAGACCTTGGAGCATGGTGGACCACTGCTGGGGGCAGTGGCACTGTGAGTTTCTTCTAGGAGGGGATACTGAGCTGTACCCTAGAAATGTGCATTGCCTGTCCCTGTCCTATGGCTCCCAGGACATATGCACGTAACTGCAGTTCACAGCTATGCACATTGCCATCTCTTCCTTTTTTTTTTTAAAGGACTGGTCCTGACCATACATTGATTTTATAATCCAAGGTTCCAGTCCTTACCCACGGTTTAAGCTTTGTTGCTTGGGCCAAGGTACTATGCTAAGAAGCCATCAGGGCTCTTTGGACCTAACTGAGATGATGGCCCAGCAGCTGCCTGCTTGCCTGCTCCCTTTTTTGTGATTCCTCATCTTCAGTTGCCCTGTCAGCCAGCTATAAAAACACTTAACAGCTTGTATTTTTATTTTGTATCCTATATCATTCCCCTGAAAAAAGGATCTGAGGCAGCTCATATAAACAAAAAATTTAAAACAAAAAAGGAAGATGAAGGCCAGGCAGAACAGGCAGGTCTCACAATATGAGCAGATCACAACCACTTCTTTGGCTGAGAAGAGCTGAGGACTTGACATTGAACCTAGATAACAAAGCCAGCAGAGCAAGCCAATCATGACAGGCTGTCCAGCTGAGGGGGGCACATGGTGTTTTAGTGGTTCTCAGAGCCTCTAATGCAGAGCAGTTACACAGAAAGACACTTGTGGGCTGGGCCTATGTATGCCAGATCTGACATACAGTGATATTTTACAGGCAGTGCTTGCCTGAAACATACAGACTTCAGGTCAACCCAGTTAAGAAAGGTATGCATTTCCCAGACATAAGAATCACCACAGGCAGCTCTAAGGTGCCTCAGAAAGGTAACCTGCTTTAGCCTCTGGACACCCAGCAAGCCCCAGATGCTAACACTGGCCACAATGCTTTGGAGAACAGGCAGGCAGGCAAGACTTAGGACCTTGGGGAAAGGGCCAGCCATCTATAGAGGCTTATCATCATGTAGATAGCAAATGCTATCATCTCAGGTGGGCTTATACTCTCTGAGCTGGGATACACTCTTATACCTCAGCAGCAGGGTCAGGAAAGTCCCATGTGGGGGCAGCTCAAGGCCCCATTCTTATTAAGTCATGGTTCTCTGAGAGGTCATCAGTACAAGGGGAGGGGAGAAGCTGGTTTGACAAAAGGCCAAACAACACAAGAGCCACTACCAGTTGGATGAATGAGGTGATGCTCATGGGCCAGAACCCAAGTCCCTTCACTCCAGCAGCCTATCCTTTCAGTAGTCAGGGACTTATCTAGGGTCTGTGGTAAAACCCCAACACCTGCCCATTGACACAGCCACATCCAATAAACTTGCTAAAGCATGAAGTTGAAAGGGTCACCTATACAGGCCTGTATTTTAGGCAAATGCTATCTGCCACATCTGGAGAAGGCCCCTCACTGGAAGGAGAGAAGAAAGAAGGGCCCTCATGCTCCACCTTATAGTCACCCCTCAGCCCATGTGGCCTGGGGCTGGGGGCAGCACTGAGAAAGCAACACACAGACCACCACCAGGATTTTATTAAATAAATGCTCAGTCTAGGGCCAGGTTAGGCAGACAGGTGGACAGAAAGCAGAGGAAGTACAGATCATAGGCACCTCCCCCCACTGTGCAGTAGGGTCTGCCTAGAGTGGCAGGGAGAAGGCAAATGGGGTACACAGGGCAAGAGGGGATGATGGAGCCATTAGAGTCCATTCTGCAAGTGCTGGGAATAAAGAGAAGAACCCAAGTCTCCCCACATTCTTGTGGATGGTCCTGGAAAGCTCAGTTTGGTCCCAGGAGCTTATGCCTCCTGCTCTGTTCTCCACACCCAGCTCAATAAGTGTGGGACTGACCAGCTGGTGGCTAGCCTGCTGTGTCACTGTCTTTTCAATAAGAGCTCAGGTTGTACGGCAGCAAGAAGAGAGGACCATATGCTTGCCACTCACATTTCCCACAAAAATCCATGCTCCTGGTGACCAGTCTGCATGCTTGCCACTCACATTTCCCACAAAAATCCATGCTCCTGGTGACCAGTCTGCTGGGGCCTCTTCTACCTGCCCTAGCTGGCATCGAAGTCCTCTCTTCAGGGGCATCGTAGACCCTGGCACCCAGGCTCCAGGGTGCTGGGTTGATCAGAGGAACAGGGAGGAGGGCAGAGGTCTTCATGCTCCTTCAGGTAGTGAGCTCAATGCTGGAGCTCAGGTTCAGACTTCCCCAGGAATTCCCTAGACCAGAGGATACCATCAGCCAAATCCGAGCCCAAACCAGAGATCCCGCCTCCCCTAATCCTTACACAACTGGTATGAGGAGGAGGAGAAAAAGCCTGGAGGACAATAAGCAGGGCACCAATGGCACTGCACAGTCAAATCCTGACACACAGAAAGACAGACCAGGTTAGGAGCTGCTCTTTATTCAAACTTTAGAGCTATACTCTGATCTAAGTTTTCTGTAATATATTCCTTTTCTGATGGGAAAAATTACAGCCTCAGAGCAAACTCATACTTTTTAAGCTCATTGCCCCCTCTCAACAACCCAGGCCCATGTGGCAAGTAATGGCAAAGTCCTACAGAAACATCGCTTTCCCTCTGGAACTTACAAGGCAGCCAGAGGAGAGCTGAAGTATGAAGTAGAATTACACATGGGATGAAAGCTGCTGGGGGCAATATGAGCACCCCCAGGCTCAGAAGCCCCAAGGAGGTGAACTTGTATCCTGGGGCAAACAGGCTTTTGAGGAGCTGGCCCAGGCCAGAATGCCTGTGAGCTGCTTATGAGTGGGGCAGGACCTGATAGGTATGTGGAAAAGGAGGGAGGCCTCATGCACAAGAGTTGGGGAGCATGTGGGTAGGGGAGCTCCTATACATGGGACATCTGTGTGCTGGGTGCACTGCTGTGTGGAGTGTCTGTGTAGGCCTGCACAACCTATACTATGGGGAGGATCATGGAAATAGTCCAGGAGGGAGAGGCAATAAACACTCTCAGTGGAAATAAAAGACTCTTGAATCATGATGACTCTGGAACCCCATTAAGGCAGCTTTAGCAGATGAGCCCGCTGTATGTCTGGCCTGAGCTGCTGCCACCCAGGACAACGTTCTGGTGAGAAGTGAACATCTTACCTCAGTATCCGAGGAAGCTCAGGACTCTTGTAGATGTACTTGTGCCTATAGCCAAGGTCTGAGTGAAAGGGAATAAACTGAACTTTGAAGTCTCGGAAGCTTCGAGATGGTGCAGCAATGTTGTAGAGCTGGGGAAGGAGAGATCAGTCAGTGGCCAGAGATGGTGGCCCTGTGGGTGACCTGCTTGGTAGCCTCCACTTCAACAGAGGCCCATCAATGGCTGCTACCTCTGCAGAGCAGCCCATGCCCCACTGAAATAGCACTGATACCCTGTAACCTGCTATGGCTGGGGTTGGGGTGCTGGCAGGAGCCCAGCCTAGGCTCAGCCTGTTGGCTTGCCATTTAAGACCTTATCTGTTCCCACAACTGTTTCTCAGACTGTTCCCCCTTCCTTAGGGGGCAGTGAGGTGAATGAGCTACTACCACAGAAAGAGCCACATGCTATGGGATGGTGTGGTGGCCTAAGAGCCTGGAGCAGTTCTGAGGGGCTGATATGGGTCAGGTACCTCAGACTGTGCTGTGTGCCTCGGGGTCAAGGTCAGTCAACGAACTGGTTCAGCCCTTCCCTCCTCCTACCTCTGGGACTACCAGGCTGTGTACCCAGATTTGCTGGAGGAAAGAAACCTAGTGCTGGTAAACTCACCTGTACCACAGGCCTGTTTGGAGGTGGAGGTAGCCTAGGTATCACTTCTAGGCTGTCTGCCCCAACATCACCATGGCCAGGTGGTGCTACATCCCACCCCACACTCACCTACAAATCTAATCCTGCTTCCTGGCACCAAAGGCAAAGCAACTTCTGCAAAAGCAAATGCAGAGGCCCCATAATGAGATGGTACTTCTCTGACATTGCCCAATCCCAAAGGCAAAAGAACAAATGAGAGGTTCTATGTCAACACTACTGACTGGGACTCCTGAGTTGGGGCTGGAGGATCCTGCCATCTAAGGATCCTATCCTCCCACCAATAACTGGAGAGGTCTCCCAGCTGAGTTTCCTATAGTCAAGTCTCTGTCGGGCCAGGACCCTGTAACTGGGACCTGGGAGACATTTGCTTATTTTTCATATTTCCTCTTATAGACAGCATTTGGCTGTCTGGCTGGCCCCCGCCATAGCTCTGCTAGCAGCAGGTCCCTCCTGTACATCTGTCTATGCCCAGTCTAGCCTGAACATGGGTTTGCTAGATGTCCTCTGCACCAGGGGCTGCATTGATACCCACCTTTCTGCCAAGCTGGAAGGGCACAACTGGATCATCCTCAGCATGCAGGATGAGCAGGGAGCAGGAAATGTGCTTCACACTGTGGAGACGAGAAAGGACTAGACCCCAGGGACATGGCTGGGGTCTCTTGACACCCTGGCTTTGCCCTTGGCAGGGACCTGGGTTTAGGGAGTTTCCATGGCTTATCATCTCTAATTCTGCTGGGGTTCTTTTTATTAGAGAATTAAAAGTTGATTTCTTAGTAGTTTCTATCAACATCTATTTTAGGTGACAGGTGTCAATCAAATCTAGAGATCAATTCATTCACCAAACCTGGCCCCCACATATGTTCTGAAAATTGAAAATGATTACTTTTACAAGTAGCATGGACGGAACTGGAAAGCATTATGCTAAGTCAAATAAGCCAGGCGGTGAAAGACAACTACCATATGATCTCAGCTTTAACAGGAACCTAATCAACAAAACAAACAAACAAACAAGCAAAATATAACCAGAGACACTGAAATAGAGACCAGGCTGACAGTGACCAGAGGGGAGAGGGAAGGGAATTTCAGGGGAACAGGGGAAGGGTTTACAGGAACAAGTATAAAAGACACATGGACAAAAACAAGGGGGGGGGGCGGGCGTGTGGAACAGGGAGGGCTGGACACTTGGGGCTGGGATGGGAGTAAAAGGCAGAAAACTGTACTTGAACAGCAATTAAAATTAAAAAAAATATTTTTAAAAATGTCACAAAACAATATTTACAAACTGAATATTTTAGGTGGGCCAAGAAACTTACTTCAAATGAATGTTACCAGTAATGTGTTGGTAAAAAAACCTATACTAATTATCTTTGGTGTAAATAACATTTAAAGTCACTCTTGAATGTTTACCAGTAAATTAACATTTTCAATAGGTTCACTCAATGCAAACCATTCAGCAAACCACACAATAGGCAGAGTGTCTTCTGGCTGCCTCACTGAGGTCTCTAAGTGAGCTGGTGAATGAGGCGCCCACTCAATTCCAGACTCATCTGGTGGCTCCATGAGGGCAGTGCTGGGGTAAGCCTGGCACCTGGCAGAATGTGGAAGAAGGGACTCATCACCCCAGAGATCCCCAGTAATCTCACAGTCTGCATTTCTGCTAGTGGTGCACAAGCACAAACACTCTCACCTTATTCTGCTTTTAGGGTGGAGTGTTTCTGGTGTTTGAGTCAAACTTTGAACTGTCTACTTTTCAGATTTCCACTGTAGTCAGTTTGTCTTACCTTTACCTGCTCTGGGAGAAGCCTAGATCATATTCTTCACTTTGGCACGTATTTGGTAACAGATCTGCCCACCAAGAAGGGGCTCCTGAATCCCAGTGGGTGAAGGCTTAGCCATATGGTGGTAAAGTGCTGCTGGACCCTACTGCTGCCACCATTCAGCTTGGGGACAAGGCCAAAGGTGGCTTTGTGGGAATAGCAGCACTTATTGCTGTTGTTTAGAAGGAATCCAGTTCATTCAGGTTATTCTCATTTAAGTTCCAAAACAGTAATATTTACAAACAAGCAGGTATTTTGCTTATAATGTTTGCTCAAATATTAGTTTGTTCTATTTTTAGAACCAAAAATATAATTGATGGAAAAAATAGTTTTTCTACATTCTGTTTCAAAATGTAGGCTTTCAAACATTAACTGAATATTTAGATAAGAATTTTTTCCAAGTCATGAAAGTCAAGGACCTACATCCAAGATTGCTCTATCCAGCAAAGCGTTCATTTAGAATGGAAGGGCAGATAAAGCGCTTCTCAGATAAGGTCAAGTTCAAGGAGTTCATCATCACCAAACCATTATTATAGGAAATGTTAAAGGGACTTATCTAAGAAAAAGAAGATCAAAAATATGACAGTGAAAAGACAGCAAACTCACAGCTATTAAGAACCACACCTAAAACAAAAGCAAACTAAGCAAACAGCTAGAACAGGAACAGAAACACAGAAATGGAGATCACATGGAGGATTAGCAACAGGGGAGTGGGAGGAGGAGAGAGGGGAAAAGGTACAGAGAATAAGTAGCATAGACGGTGGGTAGAAAATAGACAGGGGGAGGGCAAGAATAGTGTGGGAAATGTAGAAGCTAAAGAACTTATGACACATGGACATGACCTAAAGGGGGGCAATGTGGGTGGGAGAGGATGTGTAGGGTGGAGGGGAATGATGGGGGAGAAATGGGACAACTGTAATAGCATAATCAATAAAATATATTTAAAAGAATTTTTTTCCTTTCCTCTTTATCGAAAAAATTAAAACACATGAAATAAAGATATCACAGGGACAATGTCAACAGAATATGAACGTTGTTCAAAGAATGAGTTAACCAGAATATTTACTTTTTTTGGTTTATTTACTAGATATTTTTAATAATCACAACCAACATGAGTCAGATGACTGAGGATGTCATTTTTAAGTTACTATTACTGCTTTAATACCTGCCTATTCAGGAATTCCGGTTTTGCCAAACTGCTTTCAGATAAAAACCATATGGACAGCCCTGGCTATGTTGCTCAGTTGGTTGGAGCATTGTCCCATGCACCAAAAGGTTTCAGGTTTGATTCCTGGTCAGGGCGCATACCTAGGTTGTGGGTTCCCTCCTAGGTCAGGGTGTGTATGAGAGGCAACTGACTGATGTTTCTCTCTCACATCAATGTGTGTGTGTGTGTCTCTCTCTCTCTTTAAAACCAATTAAAATATCCTCAGCGAGGATTAAAAAGAATAAAAACATGGATAAAATACTTTAATTTTAGTCTTTACATATCCTTTTTCTCTCAGCTGCAGCTCTCTTACCTACTTTCCCTCTATAAGATACATTGGTTAAAGAGGAACTGCAGTCTTTAGTATTCCATCCTATTTGGTTAATGTGACTGAACAGGCTTATCCTGGGAGTTCTCAGTGTTTTTCTAAATTAAAATATTAGAAGTTCTACCATAGTACTCACTTTTCATCATTTGCAAATTTAATTCCACTGCTTGTAATGGGATCAAGGAAGAACCAGTCAAACCCAGGGAAGTATCGATATATCTGAAGGAGACATGGAAACAATGTGCAGAAGTGTCCATTAAAATATGCACACAGAAGGCCGAGGTCAAGGGTTCAGAGGGTGCTAAGTAAGGGTATACACCTGCTTCTTAGCAAACTGACCTGCAGCCACTGTGCCTCAGTGCCCTGACCACAGACTCCTGCTCAAGAGGATCCTAGGCTGGCTGCAGCAAAGGCTGCGTGCAAGCGGGATTCCCACACCTCAGAGCAGCAGCCTGGAGACCATACATCCCACAGACGTCAGGGCTGCCACACCAAGAAAAATGGGGGCCCATACAACTTGGAAGAAAAGCAATACCAAAGAAGTAAAACTAAAGAGAGCTCTTTGTCTACAGCAGAGCAGTGGGAGGTCAGGTGGTGGGCTGACACAGCTCCTCCAAAAAACAGAGCCAGGAAGGAAGCAGTGGAATGGAGAAGGACCACAGAAGAGCCCTTCTGGGCCAGGTGTCACCCCGAGATACAACTGTGACAGCCTGACTACTGAGCATTGTCTGTGGGGATGGAGAAGGAGGGATCCACCAGCTCACCCCTGGATAAACAGCTTCCAGCCTGGGCTGAGCCCACGAGGCAACAATGCCTGGTGGGCAAACCACACCACAGAAGCAAGACTTCCTGTGGGTCCTACTACCCTATGCGACCCAGCTATGAACCCATTCTACCTGGCTGCAAAGTTATAAACTTTCTAGGCAGCTCTGGAGTCAGGCCAATGCCCAGAACTAAATAAGGATTAATTTTTAATAGATCTGTATTCATTAAAATATTTAAATAATTTTTGATTATTTTATTTTATATTTTTTACTGTAGTTATTTTATAGTAATTATTTTAATAATGAAAGGCAATTTTTAACAAGATTTATACTTGCCACTGAGAACGGATGGCTCTTGGCTTCTTCGCGGATATTAGTGAATGGAGATTCCAATATAAGAGCCTCTGGAGGTGTTTCTAGATAAGTAAAACAAAGAGAGAAGAACTATGAGGTAGGCAAGAAGCCCAGACAAAACACAAACTCCATGGCCTGATGGAGGATCTGTGGGAGGAATGCCTCCCCACCAAAAACAGTGGAACCTGGAGTGCCAGACTTGGCCAGCAGCTCCCAGACCTTCCCACATGATTGGCATGACAGAAACACCCATGCAGGGGACCTTCAAGTGGCCTTGGGTTGCTTCTGAGAACCAGATCTGCTAAAGCTGCTTACTTGGAGACCTGCCACTGGTGAGGCTGCACCAGCTGTTCAAGAATCCATGGGGGAACACAGGCTTAGGTCAGCTGAGGCTCTGCCCAGATACTGGTCTCAATACCTTCAAGGGGGTCCGTGAGGACACTGGGCATAATCGCTGTGTTGCTTGCCCACAAGCACCACTTCACAAGAACTCACAGCAGAGCCTGGAATGCAGCCAGCTCCCCTAAATGCCTGCACTGAGGGCATTAGTAGGAGCCTGTGCCCACACACCAGGACCCACATGCCACATGAACCCCTACCTCGCTCACAGAGGCGCCGCACCAGATTTGTTGCCACTCTAAAAAAAGGAAAAAATACAGTTGAGTTGAATTTTGACAAAAACTGTTTTACATGAGACTATTCCAATACTAGAAAGTGACAGAAAAGCCATGGGATCTGTGAAGCAACTGGCAGGGTTGTAGGAAAGTGGGTGGGGGAACTAAAATGCTACAGGACTGTGAATGGGCCCAGCTGCCCCAGTCATCAGGCAACTCATTTGACAAAAATGACTCCCTCTGAACAAAGAAAGTGATAATAGCCACCCTTCATGCTCCCAAGGCGTGTTCTGCAGGAACAGCCTCCTTCAGGCTGCACAACACTGCCCCTCAGCTTGTACTTGGTTGGAGTGTGGGCTGCTGACACAGAGGGACAGTGGGGACCACAGTCACCCCATCAGCTAAGAGGAGGATACAGTCTACCTGCACAATTCTGGGGGGGTCTTGCTGTTGCAGACCTATAGCAGGCAGGTCCTGTGCTGACAGCCATGGCAGGATAGCCTTTTCTCCTCACAGGGCACATCTCTGAGGGCACACAGGCTTTTTCCCCCACAACAAGCTAGGAGACCCTGTCCCACACAATGCCCAGCCTCCAGGCTCCAGCCCAACTGCAGTATGCTGTGTGCTCACTTCAGCAGCGCACATACCGATGGCAGCATGCTATCCAAGGTGAACAGCAACTTGAGAAAGGGGCTGCAGCTACTGAACTTGAATTAAAGGCAGCAGGAAAAGGCAAGGCTGATGAAGGTCTTGGACCTCTGGGCACTCCTATCAGTGGCTCTTTTTTGAAACACTCTGGACCTCATATCAGCAATTTAGGTGACCCCAAATAGAATATTAACTGCTTCCTGTCTTGGCAGTGCTGCCTTCTGCAAGTTCTGTGGTAAGCCAAGTGTGTGCTATGTAGCCCAGTTGTTATAAATGTCTCTGGTTTACAGTGATCAGAGCCACAGCACTGGGGCTTGCTGGCAGCACACGCAGTCCAAAAATGGGATGTGAAGCCCAGGTACATTTGGAACTTGAACTCCATCTGATCTGTTCTGCTCTGCTCCCGTGAGGGCACAACCTCAGACCAAGGAGAATCTGCCTGTCCTCACTGCAGAGAGGGATACTACCTCACAACTGCCTATGTGTGTCTTGAGTCATTCCTTGGGTTGAGGAGTTAAGGTAGTTCAAACCCTGTGGTCTCTTATGGTGCTTCATCTCCTGCCCCACACTGGACAAGAGACAAGGCCTACTGGAACTAATGTTGCCAAAGGATCCGCAGGCCACCAGGGCACCCTCAGGAAATCCAGGCTGGAAAGTCACTTCATAAAGACCTGCTCCCCTAAAGGCTACACCATGCTGGGAACTCTTACCCAGTGCCTAGGGAGTGGCCCCAAATATACACAGGGTTGTCTCCACTTCTTGCTTTGATCCAGTCAAAAACATGGAGTGCGTCATAGGTCATGCCCCGCTCTGATGGTGTGCCTATTGAGTCACCCCAACCTGGGTGAGAGAAACAGAAGAGAAAGAAGTCAAGCCCAGTTCACTGAACCTCTTGAGGGGCAGGCCCACCCTCTGTTTCTCAACAGGCTTAGGCCATTAGGGGCAATACAAGTCACCACAGTCACCATCCACAGCTCCACACACAGGGTGTCCTGACAAGCTTGTTCCTACTTCCTTACCCAAAGGCTGACACACACCCTTGTCTGAGCCCTCATGAGCAGCAGTGCAGGAGGTGGTCCTGCCAGGACATCAGCCTCCCCGATAAGGGGCTTGCTGATGGCTGGCCCAAGATAAGAGGCCAATGAGAGCTCAGCCTGCCCAGGGGCCCCTGAGCCCAATCCAGACTCTATGGCCCAACTTTGACCCCAGTATAAATAGGCAAGGAAGTCAGGAGGCAAGGCTCTGGGACACAGTGTGACAGTGTGGGTGAGGGGAATTCCAGGCTCCAGGCAACTCTGACCCAGAGAGGCAAGGACTCTAAGCATGTTTGCAAAACAGAAAAGCCAAAGACATCTGCTCCCACTCTGGGTTCTCCCCAAAGGCCCTTCCAACTAGTCTCCAGGAAAGGTCAGGTGCCCTTGTCATTTCCACTAGCTCAGCAGTGAGTCATCATCAACTGATCTGAAAGTACCATAACTTCAGAAAACAGGTTTTGCTACATAAGCAAATACCCACAGAGTAAGTGAGCACAACAAGGCACCTCCCTGGGCGTCTGAGACACCACATTAGGGAAGAAGTCATGTAAGAGACAAGGCCAGACTGAGAACCTTGGGGCACAAGTGAGAGGCAGGGACACAAGGACAGGTAGGAACAAAGACACAAAGAGACAGAGTGACAGGGACAGGGAGAACCACTTTGAAGTAGAACTTTCTTTCTTGCAGGGCTTAAAAATGAAGAAACTTGTAAGAACTAAGAGAAAATGCAATACTAACTAACCAGAAAACCACCCAGGCCCCATTATACACTCACTTTAATACATCAGCATACTAAATGACAAACCCTGAAATCTAATGAATATTCTGTTGAGTTCATCCCCTGGGACCTCCCCTAAAATTCTGGCCCATAGAAAATAAAGAATACCAGTGCACTCTCTTTTTTTGAGCATGCCTGTGCCCCCTTTTCCTCAGGCATGTACTTTGCTTCTATCTTAAGCTCTAAGAGTCCCAATGAGACTTACACCCAGGCAGCTCATCCCTGGTTCACCCCCGAACCTGTCTCCATGGGCCCTTCCTTTGCCTCACCACCACAAGCTTTAATAAACTTACTCTCACTTTCACCTGCCTCATGTTTTGACATTTTTCCTGCACAAGTCAAGAACCTGGAGGTCACCTGACAATTGAAAGGTCCCAGACTGTGCTGGGGCAGGGCCAGTCCACTGTGCTGAAGTGGTCAGGAAAGAGAAGGGGAAATTAGGTTGCACGAGTACTGAGGCTGCTAATCAGCACGCCTTGAGATGAGAGACTATTCTGGCTTATCACTGTGGGCCAAAAGTAATCTCAAGGGTTTTTATAACGAAAGAGAAACACAAAAGTCAGGGTCACAATAATGCAGATGTAAGAGGTCAATAGTCAAGGAATAAGGGCAGCATTGAGAAGCTGGAGAAGGCAAGAAACCAGATTTTCCCACAGAACTTTCTGATGGAACTAGCCTTGCCAACACCTTGATTTTAGCCTAGAGGCTAAAGATTTTGGATTTCTGACCTCCAGAACTGCAAAATAATAAATTTGTGCTATTTTACAACATTAAGTTTGTGGTAATTTGTTACAGCAACAAGAAGAATCTAACATAATACCCATATCCTTGGTCTGAGGCTATGGACAATGCCCTCCAAGGTCAAGGTAAGCCAGCAAGCAGCCTTCAGCCATTTGCTGTCTCCAATTAAGGGCTGGGGAGGCATACACTTCTCATACAGCTGCTATTAATACACAGTATTTTTCTGGTTCATTGAGGTAGAATGTTCTTAGCTTACATCAAACTGTGGGTTCTTGATCTCTTCAGCGGTAAGCCCTCTGATTTATTCAAGAAAGAAGAAATACCCAGGGGGCAAAAATAAGAATCTTCTCTTTTAAATAGTTCTTTTTCTAACATCAACAAAACAAGCTCTCCTGAGCATAAAACTTGTATGATATCCAACTGCAGAGCAAGTCTGAGTCCAATAAAGAAAAATGACAGAATCTTCTAGTTGCTCACAGAGGACACATGCTGGCTGGGGTTCCAAGTGCCAGTGCCTCCTTACAAGAGGGATATCCCTGGCATCTGTATGCAGGACACTCATTGAAGAACCTGTCCCCATTTACTACCTTAACACAGTTACCACAGGTCAGAAACCTGCTAGATCTGTCTAAGCCTCTCAAAGTGATGTCTGCATATCAAACATTAACTGGAGAAAGTGGGAGGGCCAGGAGATACCATTTCAAAAGAACCCTCACCTCTGTAGTCAAAGGTGACCACATGGTAACCAAGGGAACTCAGCACCTGTAAAGTGAAAAATAAACATCTGGGTAAAAAATCCACACATCTTGGACAGAGGGTAACTTGCCCCTAACTAAACCCATCTTGATTTCTGTCTTTATGCCCTACGCACAGGGAAAGCTTAATAAAGACTTGTCATCATGTTGCCCCATTCCCAGTGTGATCTTATAAAGCCCAGTGCCAACTGCTGCTACTGGATATATTGATGCCTTCCAGCCTCAGCAACATGAGAAAAAAAGCCTCTCCCTTGGCCCAGAGCCACACTGGCACCTCTGCATTCAGGGGCTCATAGCTGGTCTCCTCTTGGGCAGACAGTGGGGGCAGTGGGGGCTCTGACTACCCATCAACCCAAGAGGAGGTACTCCTAGCAACCTAGCATATTTCAGATTTTAAGGTTTCACGGAATCTTTTCTGTTATTAAAAAAAAAAAAAAAAAAAGCCACCTAGACTAGGTGATTTCTCTCATTAGATCCCTACTTACAGCCTCCTTCCTCCCCTACCCCAACTCACCAAGGTAGCTGGGGTGTGCCTAAAGTTATGTGGAAACTGCCAGCCACCAAGTCACTACCCTGCCTTTGCTCCTCTCTCCTTAGGCTGCCCCACTGCATCCTTCTAGCTCCCAACCCCCTGCAGATCCTACCTTCTCCAGAGTCACACCTGTCCCTGGTGTGAACCATTCTATGAATAGAAACCTCAAAATGGGACCCAGTTTTCCAAGCATTCCCCTTTCCTGACTTAATCTAATCCATGCAAGGAAACAAATGCTCCACAGCCCAGAGCAGTCCCCCCAGTATGATGGACAAAGCAGTCCACACAGTAAATATGTTCCCACACATGTGCTTACGTCCCTTTCTGCCCTGCAGCAAATGCAGATACACATCTCAGAGGGTGAGGAAGACAGGCATAGTGGCCCCGAACACTGATAGCAACTGCACATTTCAGGCTCCTAGACGCAAACAGCTGATGAAGATGAAGACCAAGTAGAAGGCAAGGTCTACATGCCTGCCTTCAACAGCCCTTTACCTGGGAAGACCAGCTAGGCTTCCACTCAATGGGCCTGACATCTAATTTTTTCTTTAACCTGTGTTTTATGGTTTTATTTGTATTCACTTTTATTTTTTAAAAATGTATTTTACTGATTATGCTATTATAGTTGTCCCATTTTTTTCTCCCCTCTATTCCTCTCTGACCTGCACTACCTCTCTCCCCACCAGCACTCCCCACAACCTTAGTTCATGTCCATGGGTCATATATATAAGTTCTTTGGCTTCTCCATTTCCCATACTATTCTTAACTTTTCTCCCTGTCTATTTTCCACCTACCATTTATGCTTTTTATTCCCTGTATCTTTTCCCCTATTCTCTGCCCTCCCCTATCCACTGATAACCCTCCATGTGATCTCCATTTCTGTGATACTGTTCCTGTTCTAGCTGTTTGCTTAGTTTTTTTTTAGGTTCAGTTGTTGATAGTTATGAGTTTGTTGTCATTTTACTGGTCATAGTTTAGATCATCTTCTTTTTCTTAGCCAACATCTAAATGCTAAAGTCCCTTTAGCATTTAATATAGTAAGAGCTTGGTGACGATGAACTCTCTAACTTGACCTTATCTGAGAAGCACTTTATCTGCCCTTCCATTCTAAATGACAGTTTTGGTGGATAGAGTAATCTTGGATGTGGGTCCTTGCCTTTCATGACTTGGAATACTTCTTTCCAGCCCCTTTTTGCCTTTAAGGTTTCTTTTAAGAAATCAACTGATTGTCTTATGGGAACTCCGTTGTAGGTAACTATCTCCTTTTCTATTGCTGCTTTTAAGATTCTCTCCCTATCTTTAATCTTGGGTAATGTGATTATGATGTGCCTTGGTGCGTGCTTCCTTGGGTCCAACTTCTTTGGGACTGTCTGAGCTTCCTGGACTTCCTGGAAGTCTATTTCCTTTGCCAGATTGGGGAAATTCTCCTTCATTATTTTTTTTCAAGTAAGTTTTCAATTTCTTGCTCTTCCTCTTCTCCTTCTGGCACCCCTATGATATAGATGCTGGAATGTTTAAAGTTGTCCTGGAGGTTCCTAAGCCTCTCCTCATTTTTTTTTTTTGAGTTCTTGTTTCTTTGTTCTGTTCTAGTTGAATGTTTACTTCTTCCTTATTGCTCCAAATCATTAATTTGAGTCCCAGTTTCTTTCCCTTTACTGTCGGTTCCCTGTATATTTTTCTTTATTTCATTTTGCATAGTCTTCACTTTTTCCTCCATTTTGCAACCATACTCAACCATTTCTGTGAGCAACCTGATTACCAATGTTTTGAACTGCATGTCATAGGTTGGCTATCTCTTCATTGCTTAGTTCTATTTTGGGAACTTTGATCTGTTCTTTCACTAGGGCCATATTTTTTTGCCTTAGTGCTGCTGTTATGTTGTAAGGGGTGGAGCCTTAGTTATTCAGCAGGGTGCAGCAACCCACATTGCTGGGTCGTTGCGCTGTATTTTGTGGGGCGGGGGGGCAGGTAGGAGAGGGAATAATGCTGCTTGCTGGGCTCTGGCCAGCTTTCAATCACTTCCCTAGCTACCCACAAGCAAACTGGGCACTTCTAGTGTTGATTTCCAGGTAGGTGGGCCCTGTGTACACCTAGGGCCCTGTGGGTCTCTCCAGCAGACACTCCTGTGAGGCTAGAAGTTTCTCCTGCCAGCACAACCTCCATAGGTTTTTTCAGTCAGAGGTTTTGAGGCTTTAGTTCTTCACACTAGAACCCTGGGTTGTGTCGTATGTCTCACTCCCCAACTGTTCTTCCTGGTTATCTGTACACAAATGTGGGACTGCCCAGTCCTTTAGTAGCTGTCTTGCTGCACATCCTCTCAGCCCTGGCTTTCTGTCTCCACCCCTCCTCCCAGTCTGGATGAATGTTTCTTCTTTAATTCCTTGGTTGTTGGACTTCTATACAGTTTGATTTTTCTGGAAGTTCTGGTTATTTTTTGTTTTTAAATTTGTTGTTGTTCTTTTGGTTGTGTGAGGAGGCAAAGTGTTTCTACCTATGCCTCCATCTTGGCAGGAAGTCCTTAAAATCTGATTTAAATGCAACCAACGCCCTATGGAGGTGAGAAACTTTTGTGCTGGCTTAATTCCTGAGCCTGCAACTTGGGAGTAAAGTACAGGTCCCTAACTACTCCGTCCTTACCATTCCTTTTATATATGAGTAACACACAAACAAGTTCAAACAGCTTTTATGTAATCAGCCAATATCTGGCATAAGATCCACAAGGTTCATTTATCGTGATTTTGGAAACTATCTCTGGAGGCAGCATTGCAAGAAGCACTCCACGGTGGAGTCATCCACAGAAGAGTTATCTGACCACCATGATTAACAACCAAAATAATTAGGGGACTCCCTTCTATTCATGCTACCTGGAAAGAACAGACAGACGAAGACGCTTGGACAATGCTTCCTCTGTTATAGACCATGTGGACACTGTTCTTCCTGTTATACACTGCCTGAACATTACTTCCTCAGTCATACACTGCGTTGACATTGCTCAACCCAACACAGACAGTGTGGATACTGCTCTTTCCATTACAGACTGTGCCATCTTCACCTACCTTGTAAAGTTCCACTCGGTGGTCACCTCCTCTAAAATGTCAGGGAGAAGGAAACAAGAATAGGTGTTAATGCATGTTCTCAAAGAGGCAGACCCAGGGTCAGTACTGGAGCTTCTGGGTCCTTACTGACTTGGTACCCAAAAACATATTGGGGGCGGGGTGGAGTTGATGGTGGAAGGTGACTTCCTCCTTGGGATACCCTAAGTGGCTCCGAGTTTTCCTCTAGCACTACTGTGCCAAGCAAGGAATACCCTTAGTACTTTGGGGATATTTGTTAATTATTATCTTACTTTTATTTTTGACTAGGTAATGCATATGTATGGTACAAAACCCAGAACACACAAGAGGATACACAACAGCCTCTCACAGTCCTACCTCAGAATCCAGCCTCTTTCTCAGCTTCCTAGTGTCCAGGGACCAAGTATAGACAGAAGCAAAGGCACTTCTTCACTTGCAGACACACACCCACAGGGATCTGCCACACATACCTCTGCCTCTCACGTTCACTCAATAAATCACAGCCCACTCTCAGTGCACTCTTTTTAGTGGTGGTCACTTTGCTCATCTCATGGTCATTTGGCTCTTTGCACCTGCTGCTGACTTAAGTTTTGCTGCCATAGCCAGCCTGTGATGTCCTTCTACATACACGTGCCCCATATGTGGGACTTGTTCTTACACAAGGAAATGCTAGTCAAAGGTGTGCAATCATAACCTTGACAATCACTGCTAAGTCCTTCAGATAATCACTGCTGAGGTCCCTTGCCTTTTACCCAGAGTCTGTGAGAATGGCTATCTCCCAGCTCCTCACCAAAGACTAATGTTTTTGTGGGCACTTTATTACTGAGGCTAAAATAAACTTTCACATATCTGAACTACTTCACATCTGTATGCTTTGTCCAAGGACCATCTATCCCTTTCTACTTTCTTTCCAATTGCTGGTCAGTTGTTACTGTGTTACTGTGTTACTTGTTACTGGTCGGTTGTTACAGTTGTTACAGACAGACTCCAAAGTGGGAAGGGGGTCTCTTCTGGACAGGAAAGTGTTTGACAGGAGTGCTCACCCTTCTCTAGACTTTGCAGCTGTTTTCCTTTTCCTAAAAAAGATTTTACTTATTTATTTAGAGAGGGGAGAAGGGAGGAAGAAAAAGAGGGAAAGAAACACCAAAGTGTGAGAGATACATCAATCGGTTGCCTCTTGCACTCCTCCAACTGGGGGGGTCTGGCCTGCAACCCAGGCATGTACCCCAACTGGGAATCGAACTGGCAACCCTTCAGTTTACAGGCTGGCACTCAATCCACTGAGCCACACCAGCCTGGGCTGTTTTCCTTTTTTATCACAAGCGTTTTGGCTATTTTGGATGTGTATATAGGTATAGGGGAGGGCATATCCTTGGGAGAGACAAGGATGAGGTGAGGGAGGAAACCAATATAATGCAGAAATAAAAATATAAAGAAATGAGTTTCAAACCAGAAGGAAATACTGCACAATATTTTCCATTATATCTTTGGAAGAGTTCATGGTGGCTCTTATCTAAATTTTCCAAACTCCCTACCTTGAACAAAAAGAAGGATTTAGGGTATAATACAAGGGTGGCAGGAGCCAGGGGAGTCTAAAGCTCAGGGAGTGGCATGAGTGTGGTCAAAGAGTGGGGGTGGGGGAGATCTGCAATACAGCAGTTTTGGGGACAGTGGGAGGGAGCAGCAAACCTTTCAAACTCACACTGTTCCTTTAAGCCTGAAACTATAAGCAGATATTGTCTTATTTACTACGTGATTGGCATTGCTTAACTGAAACTCACTAACACAATAAACAACAAAATTCTCTCATTTACAGAAGAGCTGTTTGTAGCAACTTGCTCTTTAAAAAGCAGAAGAGAAACCTTCTGCAACTTGTCCCAGACACAGAAGAAAGCAAATAGTCAAGTGCATGCATGATTCAGTAGGGAGGTACTTCTATTTCCTTGGCTCACAAACCATCTTGTGGGCCACACTTCCTGGACTTCCTGCATGTCCTCTGCATAGCCCCTCTGTCCAGACACCCATTGGAAGGGCCTGCTTTCCCTTCCAGAAAGGCCTGGGCATTGTTCCCTCTGCAGGTTCTCCCTATAAAATGACCACCCTGTATCCCAGCCTGTCACCATGGCCAAGGCATCAAGCAGTGGTCCTGCTTCTTGCCAGCTCCATGCTGGCTCTCTCACATGACCTAAGGCAGCTGTAGCAACAGTGACCCTCCTGGGGGTTTCAGGCAACACTTTGTTCAGAAAATGCACCTTCTCCTCATCCCCGCCAGCTCTCCCACAGAGACTCTTCTGAGCAAGACTGACCACATGGGGTGGAAGGAGCCCCCTTTATACCAAGGATGATGGTAGCTCCATTCTAGATAGTCTGAAGAACATGTCATCAAAGTCACTCTTGAAAAAAACACCTGGGATAAATCTAGACAAGGGTTTACCTAGTCACAGACAGTTGTTTTTCATCACTGGCCCAGCAGGATGCACTGGCACTACTGGCTTACACTGAAGGCAGAGAACTCACAAAAGTAACAATGACCTAAGAGCATGGTGGGGCCACCTCGGAGGATGAGCCTATCTGTTCACACTCAGCTGGGGTCTCTGTGCTGCACTCCCCTGTCTTCAGCTATCTCTCCTTCAATGCCCACCCTGCTTCTCCTCAGCACTTGCTGCCCTTTCCAGGAAGTGTTCCTCCTCCTCCAGTAGGGCATGCCTGTCAGCAAGAAAGTACCAACCTACCTGCTATATTCATACAGGCTGACAGATGCTTCTATAGGACATGAGGCAACTTTCCTCAGGGCATGCTGGGGTCCTGAAGAGTCACACCACCCCTTACCCCTGTGAGGGATCACTGCTTCTTTACCTGCTGAGAAATCTTGTTCCTTAAATCAAGGGCCCTCAGACAGCTTGCTCTTTAAATTACATTAGGAAGAAGGATACATCTGGAGCATCTGCGTCACTGTGACAGAGACACAACCTTCTTCATCCCACCCCAGTCAGAGTGAGCTATAGATAAAAGGTTTCCGATCAGAGTTGCCCATGTCTTATTAACATGATGGATCCCAAGGAAACAGGGTCTGGGCCCACTTGGCACACAGCCTTGCCTTGTTCTGGCTTGTGGGAATACTACTTCATGTGAGTTTCACCTAGACCCCCACTCCCTGGTTCTGGCAAATCCCATAGGAACTCTGTCTTTTCTTCTGTTCCTCTATGTTCCCACTCCCTCTTTGCAGTGGGTCCATAAACTTGACTGCACCAGCACCACAGGGAGGACATACGCGTGGGCTCTTCTTACCGGGTGCCTGCATTCCCATGCAGATACAGGATTATAGGGCAACTGGAAGCCAAGGCATCTTCATACCACATCTGGTCCTTCCCTTGAGCGGTCTTCCACCAGAGAGCAGGAACAGTGTGCCTGGAAACAGAAGCAAAGGGGAAGAGCACCATCAGATGGTGATGAGTGCTGAAGGAACAACTGTGTAGTTCAAGTCAGAGCTGAGCAAACAGCAGGGGACCAGTAGGCTGAAGAAGCAAACTTTCCCTCTCACCAGAATAAGTAACTACTGAACTCAGAACTCCAAGGTGCAGGGATAGCTTTTGATGGCTGAATTGGAGATTTCCTGACTTGTAAATGGACCTCTATTGGGTCACAGAGGCTCACACTAGTAGCAGTTACCAGGGATGTGGGGCCAGCTGCTTCTCCAGTAGGAACTGGAAGCTCAGTGAGGAAAGTTGTCACCTGGATAGGTCACCTGGGACTAGCACAGAATGAGCATTTAATAAATATTAGCTGAACAACAGCATTTCCTCTTGATGCGGACCCTGGCTCATGGGGTCCACCATGTTGTGGATGAGACTAGAGAAATTCACATGGACTACCGAGTCCTGTGGAGAAAAAGAGACAGCATGGCTTCTGTCTCAAGAGGAGAAAAAGCCTGGAGCGCCTTGGCCACTCTCTCAAGCGGAGAGTGCCCCGACCTTGCCTTGACAAGCTTTTATTGCTTTTCTGGGCACATTACATGATGGTCCTCATTTACTATGCAGAGGTACACTTTAGGTGGTTACCTTTTACCAAAAACAAAGGAGAGGATGCTGCTAATCACATCACAGAAGAAGGATATTTGCAAATGCAAACAGAAAAGTGGTTGAATTGGTTACACTCATCCTTGGAAGGTTTAGCATAGATTTTAGGAAGTTACGTTAAAGATATGCAGTAAATGTTTACTGCCTCAATTCAGGGTGAGGGAGTTTTAGCAAAAAGCAAGTCTCAAAGCGGCCTAGGTACAATGTAGGCCTGATTCCCCACGGAAGAACCTATCTGAGGGCATGGGTGCTTTCTGGGCCCATGTCACATAGAATGGTCTCCTATATCCCCTCATACATATCCATATGTTTAAGCTGTTCACAATTTAACTCAGTGTACTTAAGATCGTATCATGTTGTCACATGTGCTAATTCAGCAACACTAATCTTTATGAGCTGCACCAGAATCCTGGCCATCCTTAAAGCACAATTTGTAATGTACAGCACATTCTTGAACCTGCTCTCAAGATATCTGAGAGCAGAACCGTGTCTGCAGAAGGAGGTGTTATAGGCTGCTCCACTGCGTGGGTGAGCTGACAGTCAGCCATCTCATTCCACACCTGACCAGGGTTTCAGAGGCTCAGTCTATCTGGCCAAACCCTCCTTCAAAGAAATGCTCCAGTTAATCTTAACTCAGACCATGTCATATACTGTTAATCACTGGGGAAAGTCTGAATTAATAAGGTTTTTCCGTAAAACTTATTTAATTAGTAAGAATCTTTAAAAATACTGTGGTAAATGGTCAGTGTCTTCTTTTCTAGCTCTCAAGTTTCAGCATCTCATTTTGAATGTATCTTTTGACTTGTTCCAGAGATCACATTTTAGGTGGTTCTGACCACTGTAATTATCACTCTCCTACAATTACAAACTTATGGGATAGAAAGGTATATTTTAAAGTTGCTCGGGGCTGATGAACTTTCAGTAGCTAGCCTACTCCAAACTTGGGGCTCCTGACAAAAGCCCAGGAAGCTTGCAGTCAGAGAAAAGGAGACCTATTCCTGGGATTCTCCTCCTTCCTGCCAGGTGGATAACTATGACCGTAGAGAGGCAGCTGAGAATGAGCTGATGTCCTAGATCATCTTCAGATTTCCTCTAAGCCTTTGCTGGTGGGAGGATCTGATGAGGATCCTGGTAGGGCAGTTGGTGAACAGGACTTACTGCTGCCAAAGGGCACAAGACACAGATGTGGGTCAGGCAGCAGGTGCCCACCAGTACACAGCCTGGCTGTCACTACCTAGAGACTCACCCTTGTCACTAAATACAACTTTCTCGGGTAGCTGCTGTGAGAGCTTTCAGTCTAAGTATCAGCACCACAAATATCCCTCTGCAATAGGAAGAAGTTCATGAAGACTAAACCCCATGTCTTCAAAGCACAAACCCCCATTAAGCAGTAGAAAAGACAACCAATTCCCACCAGACAGTTCTAAGCAAAACAGGGCAAGCTTATGACTGAAGATGGAAAAGCAAAGTGCCCCACGTGCACAGAATGGTCGACTAGAAATGACAAAAGACTTGAGAGTCCAGGACCAAATGATAAGAACAAAAATTTTCCTTCCGATTTTATGTTCTTTACCCAGGACCATTATTACAGATGCATGAACTTCCTCACAATCCACACTGGGAAGCTATTTACACCATTTCATTTAAAAACTTCTCACATACACAGTGGTTTTCTGAGACAGCAGGGAGATAATTTATGGCTACTGAAGAAGAAACCCAGCTAGAATAAGGGACACCACAAAAGATTGGTCAATTTTAATTTAGTGGTTCAAAAATACCCACTTATCCATAGAAAACGAAACATTAAAACAAATGCTAAGGACAAAGAATTCATAGAGCTGAAGTCCAATTCAAATTTATGGCTACAAAAAGTAAATACTAAGAAGATAGCAAATACCACTATTACCAACTGCCAAAGTGCTGTATGTGAAAAGAAATCAAGCCATTTTCAATATCTAGATATTCCTTTCTGTGGAAAGAAATGGTATATCTCAAACTTGCATTCACAATTCTGTGTTTATATTTTCTTTGTTTCTACCATTTTCTTTTCCCCTGGAAATAAGGCTCTCTAGAAAAGCAATCTGGTTCACAAAGCTGTTTGAAAACCTCAGAAGAGTTTGGTACTCCATTAGGATCAAATTTAGCAAAGTTCTTTGCTTTGGGAATAAAGCAGGTGAAGATAAAAATGTGCATGCAACAGTTTCAGAGACTGCTGTCAAGGACAACATTGGCCATATGGTACAGGACCCCTCATGCCCCCTAGAGTTCACAGAGTGGGTGCCTCAACCCCGCAGCCACTTGCCCAGACACTCACCAAACTCCAATGGTCACGTCTTCCTCTGGTTGGAGGTAGTAATTACAGGTGTGATTCAAACCTTGATCCTGTGGTTTTTTCAAGTCAATGAAATAGGGAACCCTCACTGTGCAAGACAAAGAGATGGGAATCAAGATTAGTGGGGGTGGACACACATGCATATAGCAGAGGTGAAGCTCTCAAAAAAGTGGCAAGGCTTTTGCAACACAATATTGCCAGGTGCACTACGCCCTCTGGCCTCAGGTAGGGTTGTGTATGAGCCTTCACTGGGACACTGTGAATGAATCTACAGAACTTCCAGCACGAACAAGATCTAATTAGAGACAGGCACACTGAAGGTTGTTCAAGGTGTCAGAAGATACATGTGAGGAAGGCAAGATCCCTGAGAGACCTGAGGGTCAATGCAGGCATGAAAGAGGCTGGAGACAAGGCCACTGAGGCCTCCAGAAGCAGCTCAGATAAGTTGCAACTGAAGGCTGGAGCCAGGGTGTTGGTGGGAGGGATGGTGGGAAAGGTGACAAATGGATGTTGTTCTGGAGCTGGAGCCAGAGGGCTCAGCCAACTGAATGCAGATGTGAGCTAGTTAAATGGGATTCTGAAGTTTCTAGTGCTGTCACTTACCACAGAAAAAATGGCAGAAGATGAGGTGTGGGTGCAGGAAAGTGGATGAATCCACAGAACCCATCCAGAGTTGACTGCTGTCAAGTGGGCAATAGAGCAGGAGCCCTAAATGTAAAAAGTGATCTGCCAATCAGACCAGATTCTGTGGTGCACCCACACTACAGAAATCTTGGGGCCATTAGAGATTAATGAGGGCCAGTGACTGGAGGATTACAGGTAAGTAAGAAGAGCAGGGAAGAAGCAATAAGATCACAGTGTATACTGAAAAATTCCACACTGTTATTGACAAAGAAGCAAACAACATCAACACGTAACAACACTCATGTGTGGCTTGAAAGAAATACAGAAAACTACATGCCAGGCTATTAACAAAGTTGTGTGTGTGTGATGCTTAATTTCTTCTTTATATTTGTACTTTTATTGCTTGTGGCAAACATATTTGGAAATATAGGGATACACACATGCTCTTTCCTCAAAAACTCCCTGAACAAACATTTCAGACCATGCAGTGAGACAAATCCTCCCACCAGCGCTGCTTTTTGTACTTCTAGCTTCTTAGTCCATAGCTGTCCCAAGAAGCAGGCTAAATTTCTAAAAACTTTAATTGCTTCCTCTCAAAAGAAAAATGGTCTCACATTTCCTAGTGCTTCCACTGTGCCAGCACCATGTTGTTTGTGCTCTCACCACAGCACCTCTTGTAATCTGCACTCCATTCTGAGTTAGGCTGATACTACTGCAGTTTTACATTTCCAAGTTACCAGCTCACACAGGATAGAACTAGGATTTGTACCTAGGCACCCCGACACCATGGCCCACACTCTTGACTAACTGGACAGGAAATAAGATAGGTAAACTGGTTCTAATCCTCATTGGCTCCAGTGCCCTGTTATGGGTTGGCTTGTGCCTCCTCCCCCAAAATGATACACTGAAGTGCTCAGATGTGACCTTAGGGTCTTTACAGAGATAATCAAGTTTGTTAGATAGATCTTTTTTTTTTTTAAATATTTTATTTCTTTATTTTTAGAGAGAGGGGAAGGGAGGGAGAAAGAGAGGAGAGAAACATCAATGTGTGGTTGCCTCTCACATGGCCCCCACTGGGGACCTGGCCTGCAACCCAGGCATGTGCCCTGACTGGGAATCGAACCGTGACCCTTGGGTTCACAGCCCACATTCAATCCACTGAGCCACACCAGCCAGGGCTGTTAGATAGATCTTGATCCAATACAACTGCTGTCCTTATCAAAAGGGAAAACTGGGACTCAGAGAAAGACAAGGACAGAAAAAAGTATGTAAATACACAGGGAGAAGGCAGTCATGTGACAAGGGAGGCTGAGACTGGAGTAATGCAGCTACAAACCAAGCAAGGAACATCATGAATTGCTAGCCACCACCAGAAGCTGGGAAGAGGCAAGGAAGAATTCCATCCACCCTCTCAGAAAGCATGGCACTGTTGACACACTGCTTTCAGACTTCCAGCCTCCAGACTTGGGAGACAGTAAATTTCTGTTGTTTTAAGCCCACCCACAAATATGTGGTATTAGTTACAACAACCTGGGAACAAATGCAGCCATGTTGTGGAGTTTAGATTTTACTCTGGCAATGGGACTCAGAGAAGACTCCTGACCAGAAAGAAAGCTGGTGAAGGACTTCTGTTTCTTGCACTGTTTCAGATGTAGACACCTACTCCTGAAGTCTCCACTTTGGGACTTTGTTCCAAGCTGTGGAAGCTGGAGGCTATAACTGAATATGACAGTTCCTCATGACAACTGTGAGATGAAACGACTTCTTCAATAAAACTAAGAGTATGCTAACCCGATGCCCACTGTCAACCCCACACTCAGACTCACTTAATCAATTCTGCTCTTAAGGTGGAATTACTTACTCCCAGCCCTAGTGCCAAACCAAAAGTGGGTGTCACCAAGGGCTGAGGGTACTTGGCTTCTTTTGGCTCGGCTTCCAGGCTTTGATTGGCTCTGTGTCTGGAGAGAAGGCCACCAAGCTATGTACACACCACCCCAAAACTCAGGACTGCCCCCTTGAAAAGTATTTACAAAAATTAGCAGCTAATCCTGAAAGCATTCAAACCACAGAAATCTAGGAACTGAGGAACCAGATTCTAGAACAGACTCATTCCACAAAGCTTGTCTTCCAGTTCACTTTTATTTGTGCTTTAGAAATAATTGTAAAAAAGGAAGCAGTGAATGTATCAAGTGCAGCAAATGCTGTCCATGCATCTCCCCTCCACCTAATGGAGATCCCTGGTCACTCCTGGGGGCCAGTGACACAGCCCTAGAGAGAAGTGGCTAGAGGAACCACCTGTCCACTACTGGTCTAAGTGAGCAAAAATGCACAAAGCAAAGGAATGGTGTTAAGGGGAAAAGGATGCTTGGGATGGCCTGAGAAGGGTTAGAGGGTCTGTCCAGACAAGAACACAGCTCATTCCTGCTGGCCAGTAACAGGTGGGCTCGGGGCCAGTGTGATCATCTATCTACTTTGGTCATAGTGACTCCAAGATGCTGGCTAGAGCCTACCCTCAGGGCCTCTGCATTACACAAAGGGTTGGAGCAGAGATAGAGCACAGGAACTACAGGTGAGGCAGCTCACTAGGAGTTACAAGTTCCACCTCACACAAAGCTTCACTGTAAGGCCCAGGAACCAATACACAGGCCCCTGTGCCGGTGAGCCAGCAAGGCCCATTCAGCTGCTGGGACCCAAACTTTTCCTCCTTCCTGTTTTTGCATTATCTACTTTGGCCACATCCACCATTTACTAGCAACCACAACCATCAACAGGAATGTTTTAGAAAGGATCCTGCACAAATGGTTCTCAATGAATAACCAGTGAATCAATATGTAAATGAAGGGAAAAATCGTACTCTGTCTTCCTTTTCTTTTAAACTAACCTGGAAAATATCTGATAATGTGAGAGACCGAAACAACTTAGTTACAAAGGCCATTTTTGACTGCCTGAAGATTTTACTTATCGAGGCTACAGCTCATCCCAGTTACTGAGCAAGGAGCAACCCTGAAACACTGAATGATGTGTAGAGTCAACAAGGGGAGAGTTAGGAAGACTCTCTGGGTTTTATCAAATTCCGATTCATTGATGCAGGCTATACGGCGCTTCCATAAGAAGAAAAGGAATAGAAAAAAAAAAGGCTATTAGAGGTTAACAGGAACTGCTAAGGGGAAGCAAAAAGAGGAGGCTTAAGGTCTGTTATCATGGCAATTATTGAAGTGAACTGGCTGGCCTTTTGCTTTAAAAACAAATATATAATTCATATGTCTACCCTATTTTCAAAAAAGGCCCACAGCAATGTGCAGAGAGTAGTTCTGTGCAGACCTCTGAACCAAAAAAATTCCTCTTCACCAGGAGACAGTTCTAGATCCAAGGCAAAAGCATTGCTGTGAGTACTGAGAAGCGCATACTAAGTTTATGTGTAAAACACACAAGAGACCAGCAGGAAATAAGTGACAATGTTACTAATTTTTTCAGAGTGGTTTCATTTTCTTCTTCATTGCTATTTCAATCTTTTGTTTGATTTTAGAATGATCATATATTTTTGCTTGTGAAAATATATTTAAAGAAGAATAATGCCTTAAATCATAGGTGCTAAGCTTCTTCTAAAGCTTATTGCTCTGACTTATAAATTTGGTTTCATATATATTTACTGTGAACTTAAGAATATACAGTGGGGTTTATTTAGACTTTGGGCCAAGATGGAGGCATAGGTAGACACACTGTGCCTCCTTGCACAACCAGAAGGACAACAACAATTTGAAAACAATAAGCAACCAGAACTGACAGAAAATCAAACTGTATGGAGGTCTGAAAACCAAGGAATTAAGGAAGAAACATCCATCCAGACCCGTAGGAGGGGCGGAGACAGGCGTCTGGGCAGAGAGTACTCACAGCAAAGCAGCAGTGGAAGACTGGGGTCAGCAGGGCTGCAGCTGGCCAGCAAGGCAGCAGCTGGCAGACTAGCAAGGCAGCGGCTGGTGGAGTAGGCAGTCTCACATTCACGTGCAGATAAACCAGAAGATAAACCAGGAGAAACACCTTGGAAGCGAGACAGTCCTTGAAACCCCGGGTCCCAGCACTGGAAATAAAGCCTCAAACCACTGACTGAAAACACCTGTGGGGGTTGAGGTGGCAGCGGGAGAAACTCCCAGCCTCACAGGAGAGTTCGTTGGAGAGACCCACAGGGTCCTAGAACATACACAGGCCAACCCACCTGGGATCAGCACCAGAAGGGCTCAATTTGATTGTGGGTAGTGGGGGAAGTGACTGAAATCTAGCAGAGAGCAGAGCAAGTGCCATTGTTCCCTCTCTACCCCTCCCCCACACGCAATGTCACAAAGCAGCAATGTGGGTTGCCCTGCCCTGTTGAACACCTAAGGCTCCACCCCTTATACATAGCATGCTGAGACAAAAAAAAAAAAAAAGGCCCAAATGAAAGAACAGATCAAAGCTCCAGAAAAATAAAACTAAGCAATGAAGAGATAGCCAACCTGTCACATGTACAATTCAAAACACTGGTAATCAGGAAGCTCACAGAATTGGTTGAATATGGTCATGAACTGGAGGGAAAAAAATGAAGGCAATGAAAAGTGAAATAAAGGAAAATGAACACAGAACCAACAGTGATGGGAAGGAAACGAGGACTCAAATTAAAGGTGTAGACCAGAAGGAAAAAGAAACATTCAATCAGAAAAGAATAAAGAAACGAGAATTCAGAAAAATGAGGAGAGGCTTAGGAATCTCCAGGACAACTTTAAACATTCCAACATCCGAATTATAGGTGTGCCAGAGGGGAAGAGGAAGACCAAGACATTGAAAACTTACTTGAAAAAAAATAATGAAGGAGAACTTCCCCAATCTGGCAAAGGAAACAGACTTCCAGGAAGCCCAGGAAGCTCAGACAGTCCCAAAGAAGTTGTACCCAAGGAAGCACGCACCAAGGCACATCATAATCACATTACCCAAGATTAAGGATAAAGAGAGAATCTTAAAAGCAGCAAGAGAAAAAGAGATAGTTACCTACAAAGGAGTTCCCATAAGACAATCCGCTGATTTCTCAAAAGAAACCTTAAAGGCAAAAAGGGGCTGGAAAGAAGTATTTCAAGTCATCAAAGGCAAGGACCTATACCCAAGATTACTCTATCCAGCAAAGCTGTCATTTAGAATAGAAGGGCAGATAAAGTGCTTCCTAGAATAGGTCAAGTTAAAGGAGTTCATCATCACCAAGCTCTTACTATATTAAATGCTAAAGGGACTTATCTAAGAAAAAGATGATCTAAACTATGAACAGTAAAATGACAACAAACTCACAACTATCAACAACTGAACCTAGAAAAAGCAAATTAAGCAAACAATAGAACAGGAACAGTATCATAGAAATGGAGATCACATGGAGGGTTATCAGTGGATAAGAGAGGGGAGAGAATGGGGGGAAAGGTACAGGGAATAAGAATCATAAATGGTAGGTAGAAAACAGACAGGGGGAGGTTAAGAATAGTATAGGAAATGGAAAAGCCAAAGAACTTATAATGTATGACTCATGGAAATGAACTAAGGTTGTGGGGAGTGCTGGTGGGGAGAGGGGTGGTGCAGGTCAGAGAGGAATAGAGGGGAGAAAAAAATGGGACAACTATAATAGCATAACCAATAAAATATACTTAAAAAAATAAACAACTTTGTTGAGAACCACATTGTTCGAGATGGGAGATGTTTGAGAACTGAGGTTTAACTGTATTCTTTAATCACATTTTGAGGCCCAAAAGATTGTTACACTTCCTTTGATATCCAAATGGAAATCCATAGGCTCATGATTCACATTTTGAGAAGACAAGAATGGTGGTGACTCCCCATCAGCATGAGGTGAAACTGCCAAGTCACTGCTGGACACTATTAGTGACCCCCCACCTCCTCTGCAGGAAAAGGGGCAAAGACAACTACCTAAAAATCTCCTTTAAGAGCACTATTGTAAATGATCCCACTCCCATGCAGCAGACATATGGAAGAAAGAGTTAGGGACAGGCATCTCCCTGGGGGGCACAAGGCAGTACCACTGTCCAAACCATGGCTCTCCTCTTCTGGAGGGCTATGTCATAGGGGCTGGAATAGGAGAACCCAAAGTTCTACTCCTTAGAACATACTTCAATTTCATTAGGAAACCAACACATCAAAATCTGTGGGCTGTGTCTAAAGTAGCCCAAATAACTGATCTGAATAAAATCAATTCAATTCAAGTATTTGCTGGGGCCCACTATGTGGTAGGATCCAGAGAACAGCATGCCAACACATACCTGCTGCTACAAAGGCACCAGCCCAAGATACCTGAAAGCCAACAAAGTTGGAAAAGGCATGCAGTGTCAATTCTGAATTCTGCCATCAGGAAATCTACAGCCCTGTAGCTTTGTGTTTATATGTAAACTCAAACTCTTGTGTGCTGGAGGGACTATGGACATTTAAGGGACATTATAGTCAGAAGCGCAAAAGTGCCTTGATTTTTAGTATGTTGTTAGTTCCTTTTAAATTTGAGCTTCTCACAAGTGACAAAAACTTAGAGCTGATAAATTCCTAGAAGTTCTGCTGTTTCCGCTAGAAAAATCAAATGCCTCTTAGTATACTACATGTATTTTACAGTTTAAATTTTTTTTAAAAAAGATATTCTCAGTAGTTTTTTTTTTTTTTTTTTAATTTGCACGATTTACTTTCTACCAGTCTTTTCTGGCATGCTGCTGCTTCTTTTTAAAAACATATTTTATGTATTTATTTTTAGAGAGAGGGGATGGAGAAAGAAGGAGAGAAATATCAGTGTGTAAGAGGAACATCAGTTGCCTTTCATGCGCCCCCAGCTGGGGACCTGGCTCATATCTCAGGCATGTGTCCCGGCCTGGAATCAAACCAGCTATTTTTCGGTTTACAAGGCTGGTGGTCAATTCACTAAGCCACATCAGCCAGGGCTGGCCTGCTTTTAATGATATCAGAATCACCTGGATGAATAACAGCCAGTGTACATACTCAAGTATTTTACATACCCTGTGCCCAATTCAGTATCATTGCCATAGCAGTGACAGACAACAGTTTTAGCCAACATGGTGTAGTACCTTATTTCAGATTTTCTCAAGTTTGGCCAGTTGTTGGTGAGGATGACCAATTTTTTTTGCCTTTTCTGATCATTTTCAGAGTATGCTTGTACCCCAGCATGTACTTTCCACTTTTTTTATAACAAGTTGGAGCCTAGATATGATCGACTGCAGTGACTACTTCATCTTTTTTGTGGCCACCATCTTTCTGTCTTAGGTGCAGGGTGGCCCCCAGCTGCCAAGATGACCAAAGGGCAAGAAAGTTATAGTTATTTTAAGACCAAATAAAAAACTTATTTTGGATTTATGAAGCATTAAATATTGATCTTACTATTTCTGTTTCTTCTCCTACTGTTCCTCTTTAGAGCAGAAATTCCCTTTTAGCCAGTGACTTCCAAGTTTCTATCAGTAAGTCTATTATAGAATTAACACCCCAAACTAGTATATCCAGACACCTGAAGAACTGGGAGCACCTGTGTTACTACAGGCAAGGGGTTCTGGAGCCCTATTACACATGAATCCCTGGAGCCAGCCATCCCTCTCCTAGCATGGACCAGGCCAATTGCACATAGACCATCTCAACATCTCCTGTCAGTGTTCCCCCTGATCCTCAGGCTTTTCCTCCTCCCTCCTCTCTATCAGCTCCTCTGCTGCCTCCACAGTCATCATCCTCAACTTTCCTAGTCTCTAGCTCCCAAACACATAAGGTTCCACTCTTTGCTAACCAAGGGAACCAAAGAGCATGCCAAAAGGCCACCTCATCTGGTTTAAATGCTACACATACCCAATTTAAAGGCCATCATTTATGGAGCACCATGTTCTATCCTGAAACCTCTAACACCAATACAAATAGTCCCTGCCCTCCTAGCCTCATTTGGTAGGTATAAAAGGGTGCTGCTTAAAAGGATTATTCCCAGAAACTATTTACATTCTATTTCACATGTTTGATACTTCTGTACCTTTCCCTCCCACTTGCAAAAAAGTAAATATATGTAGCATGAAAAGCAAAACAAAACAAAACAAACACCTTTGAAACACACAAGGTTCAAGATAGCTGAAAGAGACACAACACCGTAAAGCCAGCATATAATGCCACAGAAACCTAAGTATATGTCAGTTTTTAAGTGAAAAACATTTTGAACTTCCGGCCAAGATGGAGGCGTAGGCGGACGCACTGTGCCTCCTCTTACAACCAAAATTAAGGACAACAAATATTTAGAAACAAGAAAACAACCAGAGCTAATAGAAAATTGAACTGTACGGAAGTCCAACAACCATTCATCCAGACCGGTAAGAGGGGCGGAGTCACGGCAGGAAAAAGTGGAGGTGCAGAGCCCGGAATGCAAGCAGCAGCAGCTGGCAGTTCCCAGGTGCACAGGCGGTGGCTGGCAGTCCCCGGACCCACAGGCAGCAGCTGGTGGACCCCGGGCACAGGGGGGCAACTGTGCAGACCCAGTGAGGCCGCACAAGGCGGCTGGCTGACCAGGTGGTCCCACATTCGCGCGCGCAGACGGTCCAGGCAGAGGGGAAGTGGCAGAAGGGACTGAATCCAGGAGAGAGCGAAGCAGGCACCATTGTTCCCTCTCAGACCCCGCCCCTACAAACAGCGTCACAAACCAGCGACTGGGCTGCCCCACACTAGGGAGCGCCTGAGGCTCCACTCCTCACTACGTGACAGCACGCGCGTGTGCACAGATAAGCCAGGCGAAGGGGAAGCGGCAGAAGGAACCTGAGTCCAGGAGAGAGCAGAACAGGCGCCATTCTGCCCTCTCGGACCCCGCTCCCACCTATAGCGTCACAACCCAGCAACTGGGCTGCCCCGCCCTGAGGAACACCTAAGGCTCCAGCCCTCACTACATAATAGCCGCAACCAGACTAAAACCAAAACAAAACAAAACAAAAAAACCACCAAAAATGGCTCAAACTGGAGAACAAATGAAAGCTCCAGAGCCAATTCCTCTAAGCGACCAAGAGATAGCCAACCTATCAGATGCACAGTTCAAAGCGCTGGTCATCAAAATGCTCGCAGAACTGGTTGATTTTGCTCACAAATTAGATGAAAAAATGCAGGCTACAATACGTGAAATGAAGGAAGACGCATGGGGAACCAATAGAGATGGGAAGAAAACTGGGACTCAAATCAATGGAGTGGACCAGAAGGATGAAACTAACAACCAAAGAGAAAACGAGGAAGAAACAAGAATTCAAAAAAATGAGGAGAGGCTTAGGAACATCGTTAAACGTCCCAACATCCGAATTATAGGGGTCCCAGAAGGGGAAGAAGAAGAGCAACAAGTGGAAAACTTATTTGAACAAATAATAAAGGAGAACTTCCCCAATCTGGCAAAGGAAATAGACTATCAGGACGTCCAGGAAGCTCAGAGGGTCCCAAAGAAGTTGGACCCAAGGAGGAACACACCAAGGCACATCGTAATTACATTAGCCAAGATTAAAATGAAGCAGAGAATTCTAGAAGCAGCAAGGGATAAGGGGACAGTCACCTACAAAGGAGTTCCCATCAGACTGTCAGCTGATTTCTCAAAAGAGACCTTCCAGGCAAGAAGGGGCTGGAAAGAAATATTTGAAATCTTGAAAAGCAGGGACCTACATTCAAAATTGCTCTATCCAGCAAAGCTGTCATTTAGAATGGAAGGACAGATAAAGCGCTTCTCAGATAAGGTCAAGTTCAAGGAGTTCATCATCACCAAGCCCTTATTATATGAAATGTTAAAGGGACTTATCTAAGAAAAAGATCAAAAATATGACAGTGAAAAGACAGCAAACTCACAGCTATTAACAACCACACCTAAAACAAAAACAAACTAAGCAAACAGCTAGAACAGGAACAGAACCACAGAAATGGTGGTCATATGGAGGGTTAGCAACAGGGGTGTAGGAGGAGAAGAGAGGGGGAAAAGGTACAGAGAATAAGTAGCATAGACGGTGGGTAGAAAATAGACAGGGGGAGGGCAAGAATAGTGTGGGAATGTAGAAGCTAAAGAACTTATGACACATGGACATGAACTAAAGGGGGAATGTGGGTGGAACGGGGTGTGCAGGGTGGAGGGGAATGATGGGGGAGAAATGGGACAACTGTAATAGCATAATCAATAAAATATATATATATATATATTTTTTTTTTAAATTGATGTATTTTTTTTTTTAAAGATTTTATTTATTTATTTTTAGAGAGGGGAAGAGAGGGAAAGAAACATCAATGTGTGGTTGCCTCTCACATGGCCCCCACTAGGGGCCTGGCCTGCAACCCAGGCATGTGCCCTGACTGGGAATCGAACCTGCGACCCTTTGGTTCGCAGCCCGCGCTCAATCCACTGAGCTATGCCAGCCAGGGCCAATAAAATATATTAAAAAATATATATAAATAAAAAAATTAAATTAAATTAAAAAAAATTTTTTTTAAAGAAAAAAGGCTTGCAAGCGAAAGGGTTGAAGTTTGATTCCCAGTCAGGGCATATTCCTGGGTTGCAGGCCAGATCCCCAGTAGGGGGAGGCAACCACACACTGATGTTTCTCTCCCTCTTTTTCCTTTCCTTTTCCTCTCTCTAAAAATAAATAAATAAGATCTTTAAAAAAAATAAAGTGGTCATCTTTTCCAAGGAGAGTTAACCTTCTAGACTAGACAAGTGACAAAGCAACTTCAACATGTTTACCCACCTCAGCTAAAGAAAGACCTTTCCCCAACCATGCAATAGTCATCTGTGTATACAAATGCCAGTCCTAGAGAGCAATGTACTCCGTACAGACTTTAACTGGGAAGGGGCACAAGGGAATTTTCTGGGTAATAGATACATTCTATCTTTTGATCTGGGTGATGGATATATAAATACAGGGTGGGGGAAAAGTAGGTTTACAGTTGTGAGTACATAACACACAGAATTTATTCTTGTATTATTATTGTATTATTTTTCTTAAGAACATCTATAAATCTACTTTTGCCCCACCCTGTGTAAACCATCATGAAAATAAACTCTCACTAAAGTTAAAGAAAAGACAGACACATGACACTTACCGAAATTTAAGAAAATCAGTTTGGCCTGTATCCCAGGACACAGTTTGATGAGAAATGGAATGCCAACATACAACCCCAAAACACAGAAAAGTATCTTCCTCAGTCGAAACCACATACTCTTTCGCCTATGAGAGAAAATAAATTAATAAGTCAAAGGCAGTAAATACAATTTTGCTAGAGTTTATTAACAGCATTATCAAAACCACTGAGATCCACAAATATCTTTTCCCACAAGAATACTGTCAATAAATAATAAGAACAGCTTCCCATCTATTATTAAAATTATTTTAGGTAGTCTTTTAATTTGATCTTAGAATACTACTGTAAAATTTTTTTACCTGAAAGCAAAAGAAACAGTCCTGACAATTTCCTGTGCTAGCCCTATGATCAGAATACAGCACAGACATCAGATTTTCAGAAAGTGTCCAACCTAGTATCAGACCATGGCTGCAACTTCATATCAGAAGACAGTGGCTGCCTCTGGGCCTTGTGATCACCCTCCTGCAAACCAGCCACAGGCATGGGTTACTCATTAGCTCCTTGTGGTAAGTGCATACATCAACAGAACCTGCCCAACAAGGTCCTGGGAGAGCACAGGGGACTGTTGCTGTCACTGCACGTCCTCCCATTCTGCCCTCATCCCTTCTGACACTACCCAATGGAGGCCCTTTCTCTAGGCACCGCAGGCCCTGTCATCATCCCAGGGATCAAGATTCTTTTCTAACCTGTATAACTAGCTCCCAGAGGTCTTCATGCTGCTCCTGATCCCTTTCAAAAATGTTCCTAGCCCAGACAGTCTCAAACTTCTTAATCTAAGGGCCTCTCTACAAATAAAAACTTGAGCACCTTAAAGAGCTTTTGTTCATATGGTTTATATATATTACTAGTCATATGAGAAGTTAAAACAAAGAGATTTTTAAAATATCTACTAATGCATATAATAACACAAACAACTCATTACATGTTTATTTGGTTAGCATGTTTTAAAAAGTGATTATATTTTCCAGTACAAAAACTTTTCATTAGAAGAGTGGTATTAATACTTTTACAAACTTCTTTAAGGCAGACTGCTTACTAGAAGATAGATTGGATTCTTGTATCTGTCTTTACATTCAATCTTGTTGCAATATCACACATCACGTAGTGTCTGGGAAACTATAGTAGTCCATGACAGCGAAAAAGGTAAATAACATCTCAGTGTCATTATGAAAACATTCTGACCTTATGGACACTCTGAAATGATCTCGGGGATCTCCTGTGATCCTCTAGAGCAGCTTTGGGAACCACTGTTCTAACTTACCATAACAAGTAAAAGCTTAGTGGGGCTAGTTATTTATATCCGGACTATTTAAAAAAATTCTTAAGGTGGTTTTAAAAACATGCAGATGAATCCAAAAACATTATGCTAAATTAAATGTTAGACACAAAAGACTACATACTGTATGATTCCATTTATCTAAAATTCTAGAAAAGGCAGAACTATACAGACAAAAAACCAGAATAGTGGTTGCCAGAGGCTGGGGATAGAGGGAAGAGGTTGCAAGCAGCACAGGGCACTTTCGGAGTGATGAAATATTCTTTTTCTCTTGATTGTGGTTACACAATTGTATATATTGCTATATTTTACTATATGTAAATAATGTCCCAATTAAATGATGACACATATGTACATCTGATAATGTAGTTTACTTATTCATTCACCTGATTTATTCAAGTCATTACTGAACACCTAGCACGCTCAGGCAGTGGACAATAAGGACAGTAAAAGAGGGCATCTGCATCTATGTTGTGCTCTCAGCTCAGTGGAGCAGACATAAGGGCTTTGAGAAAGGCACTTGATATCAATGAGAGCTATCAAGTGTTTTGAGAGTCCCCAGGAAACCTGAAGCCCAGGATGGGAGATAAGGACAATGTAAAAATGGCAGTTAGTGGTTAGTAATTTTAGGTAAAACAGAAAGTAAATATTACGCTAAGAAATTCACAGAACAAGAGAAAACTATTTGGTTTTGAAAACTCCATAGACCTTATATTACAAATTTTATATCATTATTTTTATCAGGAAGATCTATACCTAAAGGGCAAGGTTTCTATAACCTAGAAATATAGCCAACACAGTGTTGTCAGCAGGGTACTCCCCAGAACCCTTCTCTCTTCCGGATAGCAACAGTTATCTATTTACCTTTAGAACTGTACCTGGGTAGTCCTTTGGGGTATATTTCTTTTTCTTTCATCCTGGGAGTTTTTTCTTATATAGGACATGAGTTTCTAATGGTATCTCTTGATATGAATATTTTATAATGAAATACACAATTTTTTTATTAAATACCTGAGAGTATAAGTTCCTCTAATAAAATTTAATTTCTCTAGATTCTATTTCAATCAGTGCAAATGATTCAAGTAAATTATCTCTGAATGTCTGAAAATCTTTTTATAAGGCACACAGAGAAAAAATAATTACAAGTCTGTATTACACTTGCATTCTCAGCAAGATAAAAATATTTCATACTTAAAAAGTTCAGATATAAGAAATATAAAATTGATTAATAAATCCAAGAGCTGGGTTGTTTTTTTTTCCCCAAGAAAAAAGCAAGAAACAGATTAAGTTTTAGGCTAGAAAGAGAATATACAAAATTAGGGATCAGAAAGGTGTGAACCTTGAAGAAAAATATACCCACTAAGCAAGCCTCCTAGTGGTTTAACAGGGATTAAATGACACTTAATATAACGGATGCAGTTTAAATATATAAACACTGGTTGCTAGCCAGTGTTTGACATTGGGATGTTGAAAACCACATCTGTTTAAGTGTCAAAAATTCCCTTTGATTAAAATTCACTGAATTGGTTTTAGTACACAGTAATGGCTGAAATCTGCAGCTTGAAAAACATTGTCATGAATGATTTCAACATGAGGCAGGGAGGAGGAGGAAGGACTGGACAAAAAGCAAGGAGGTAACAGATGCTTCTGGACAATGCAAGGAGAAAGTCTTACATAATGTATGCAAAATCAGATGCCACCAGGAACTGAGTTGGTTAATGGAAATACAAGAAGTGGTCTCCTCTCAGATCATGAGGAGAGGGCATGCTCTACCTAAAGGCATATGTATTCACTTTGAAGTAATCTTTATACCATGTCTGGTGGGTTATCAGTCCACACATTGCACACCACACAGTGCTCGCCCACCAACACAGGGGCAGTACACAGCCTAGTCTTAGAAAGCCAGCCATGCTTCCACTTCAGAAGTAACTGGCAGGCATGTGAGAATTTGGGGATCAAACTTCTTTTTCTTTCAACATGTTTTTGGGTATTATCTGAACCAGTCTTCTACAATTTCTTTTGCTGCCTGGCCCTCATAAGAATGTTAAAACTGTGTATCTATGCACAATTTTAAGCTGACATCTAAAATTTGTTATATGTCTAAAAAGTTGCAAAGGATATAACTTTGATAGTAAATACTTTTAAATATACAACTCTCTTAAATGTATCCAACTTTGTTCAAACTTTGAGAATTAACTTTAAAGGTATACTAAACATGGCATCTGTTTGCCAGAAAGGAAATGAGGCTTGTTCTCAGCTTCAGAATTAGGGCATAGGATTAAAAACATGTGCTGTTTTTACCCTAGCCAGTGTGGCTCTGTTGGTTGGAGCATCGTCCCATAAACTGACAGGTCATGGGTTCAGTCCCTCATAAAGGCACATGTGTAGGTTGTGGGTTCAGTCCCTGACTGGAGTGCATATGAGAGGTACCTGAACGATGTTTCTCTCCCTCCTTTCCCCTCTTTCTAAAATCAGTGGGCATGTCCTCAGGTGATTAAAAAAAGTGGTATTTCTGATTTATTTTGATTATTTTTTTATTACTTAGTGATAGATTCAGTTTTTAAACTAGCTCATTTTTATCTACTCATTCTTTATTTTTTTTATATTTAAATTTTAATCTTTATTGTACTTTTTTCTCATTTCCATTTAGTCCGCTTATACCCCCTTCCCCCCAGCAACCACCACATTGCTGTCCACATCCATAAGTCCTTTTTCCTTTTTGCTCAATTCCTTTACCCCCTTACCTCCTCACTCACCAGCTGTCTTCCTGTTCTCCATCTATGAGTTTGTCCCCATTTTCCTTTTTAGTTCCAGTTGTTCATTCGACTCCATATGTGAATGAAATCATATGGTATTTGCTTTTCTCTGACTGGCTTATTTCACTTAGGATAGTGTTCTCCAGGTCCATCCATACATCCAGGTCACAATGGGTAAAATTTTCTTTTTTTTAGGGTCAAGTCGTATTCCATAGTGTAAATAGCCCATAGTTGTTCTATCCACTCATCTACAAATATTTCCATTTATATATATTTTTTTTTACTCAAGAGGGATTTGACAGGAATATCAACAAATAGTTTGGAGCATAAAATATACTACATTAGACTATTCTGTTCGGGAAGTAAAATGGAAGTACAAATTCAAGGAGAAAAAGGAGTAACAAAAGGTTTCTGACCTAATAAATAGCTTATCATGAATTTTTCAAAGGGATGATAGTGTTACAGAATAGATCCAGAGAGGGGGATGAATGATACACTATTACCAAAAGGACCTCCCTTTTTCTCTGAGGCTCTCTCCCGCATTAGGTTTGCTATACCCACTGCCAGAAGAAAGATGTCTCTCAATGCCAGAGATTTGTGAAAAGGAAAGGAATTATTTAAAAGCTATACAGATTTAAGAGTAATGACTTAATGTCTTCATTAAAATACTAAAGTTCTTCAGAATACCCACAAATGCACACAGTCTTTCCTTCTCCTCTTTGCCCAGTCCGGGGTACTGTATCTCAGGAAAAGAATAGAAGTCCGTGATTCAGGCTCCCAGCACCATCAGCTGTGTCACCACCATAATCTCCAGTTACTCCAAAACCATGTGGCACCTTCTCATGGCCCCCCAGCAAGAGTCCTTTCACCCCTTTACTTCCAGGCAAAGTCTCTCCTGCTTCCTAAGCCACGTGGCAAAAAGGAAGCACCCCAAAGCTTCCGGGTCCCCACTCTGCCAAAGCAGTATAGTTCTCCCTTCTACTGCCACAGCCACATGGTCCTCCTGCATGGCTGCCACCCCTGGGTTTAAATTCTTGTGCCAATCTTCCTCTGCAGTCCCATTTCTGACTCCTCCTACAATCAGTTACACCTGCCAGCATTCCTGTATTCTTCTAGCTTTAGTGGGCTGCCATCATAAGTCTGGGCAGGTGTGGCCCCATGGCATGGAGCCAATCTTCTCCAAGCTCTCATGCAGGCACTGTAACCAAGGGGAGCTGCCTCCCAGTCACATCTTGGGTGGAAGTCACTTCCATCCCCCTGGCTCAAAGCATGGCCACAGCCATTTAACATATCTATGCAACCAGTTAAAGGTTACAGATATGTTAAATGACCATGCCAGAGGTTAGCTGCAAAGCTGTTGCTATATAACACAGCTCCCAATGGCCCTGCTCCATGTGTCTCATCCCCCAGTTCAGCCGTGCGGGGGCGGGGGGGGGGGAGGACAGCCTATATATTTTTCTAGTATTTCCTGGACGCCTTAAGTTCTGAATCCCATTACAAATTCCTATTTGGGCCTCCCCCTTGGCTGTACCCGGTTACAATGGTACCTATTAAGTCACTGTGGTATTTTGAATCTGTTGGCTACATTTAAGTACCTGTGAATCAGGGTAATAACTCAAAGTAGAAATTTAAAACTAAGCAAATTTATAAGCAGAATATGCAACCTTACTCTCTAATTGTTCCAAACCCTCTCAAAATACATGCTTAAGAATATGGTGACATCTTTCCGCACATTCAGAAGTGCACAGATAAAAGAATCCAGAACAGAAAATAAAGCCAAACCAAAGCCTGTGTCATCCATTCTCGGTATACACTGGGTGGTCATTGGGTCCACTTTAGAGCAGGACTGGGAACATTACTTTCTATTCTTAGTACCAGACCTGGAGCTCCTCCTGGAAAATAAATGTGATCTCATGAAGGTTGAGGAAAAAAGCAAGTGCTATAAATGTAGACAAATCAAATTGGTTCTGGGCATAGAGACGGCATTTGCACACCCAGCCAGCAACTTCAGGGTTTTTCCATCTATTTCTGAGGAGCCAAACTCAATGCCAACCATGCTTTGTGCTCAGTCAATAATTCATGCCCATGATCATTAATATGCCACCACCCACATTTTAGTTTCGTGTGGTCATCTCCCCTCCCCTGGCATTTGGAGCAGACTAGTAAGAGTACTGAGAACACTGCCCTCCTTCCTGCTGGTCTCTGTATAAACCTGAGAAGAATGGAGGATTTGAGAACAAAGGAAGCCATCCTAGAGTAGTCAAAAGAATCCTTTAGTCTCTAAAGAGGGTTCTTATTGCAAGACTTAAAACACTTTCATGAGCAAATAAACAAAGGATAGAAATTTTTGGTTTCAACAAATCAAGCAGGAAATCACATTTAATGAAGCAGGAAATCACATTTGGAAGTAATCAAAAACCAGCAACCAGAGTTTGGCCCAAAAGGGTGCTCTCCTACCTGCAGTGCCAGTTCACAGCTATGGGAAGGCAGAGATCAGACACAGGGATGCACGCTGTCCAGAAAATAGGAGAGGAGCAGGCAGGAGGGTCTTGGGAGACCTGCAGCAGGGAAGTGCTGGAAAGGAGAACATGTATAGGCCCACAATGTCCACAGTAGGGGGATTCCCCCAACTGACTTCAGTTCTGGCACTTCCGCTAAAGTTCATGTCCTTCCTTTAAAGTTCATTCACAGTTATGGCTCAGAGTTTTTTTTTAAGCACTCTGGCTTTTCAGTATTAACTGATAGGCCTCATGCCTTCTGGGCCAAAATACTGTATGTAATCACTTGTTACATATGACAAACTGAGGCTTGTATATGACATATTATCCAAATGAAACTGAATGAACACAGCCTGACAGACTAGGTAGACCTAGGAGGAATGGAAAATCACCAGGCAGGAAAACTGTACCATGAGAAACAGAAGAAACTGTAGTCTGGAAAAATGCCTGCCTGGGAAACTGCCTGTCGACCCTACCCAGGACAAACAGATGCCTGATTACGACTGGGGTCTGGGGTCAGCCTATCTGGCAAAACAGGATGCAGCTTTAACTTGAGCCTGGCAAGATGTATCAAGAACAATGGTCGGCAGAAATGGCACCCAGCAACCACCTCTAGCCAATCAGACTCTGACACCCCAACCAGTTACCCTTCTTGGGTTTTGGCACTTAAAAACCCTGCCCTAAGAACAATTGAGGGAGTCCTAACCTCCCTTGGCTGGCTCCCCAACCTCATTTGGTTGGCTCCACTTTCCCCCAAGAGTCTTAACCTCCCTTGGCTGGCTCCCCAACCTCCCTAGGTTGGCCCTACTTTCCCCCATGAGTCCCCTGGTTGGCTCCCCAACCTCCCTAGGTTGGCCCCACTTTCCCCCATGAGTCTTAACCTCCCTTGGTTGGCTGCACTTCTCCCTCTTATTCCCCGCTAATAAACCCTGCTCCTTAGCTTGCTCCATCTGTCTGGTTTTTTGAGCAACTCTGACCTAACACAACCCATCTCTCCTGATGTCCAAGAAGACACTTGTGGGTCACATCATTCACAAAAAAACACAGGATATACTTTTGAGGGTACTTGGAGACACCACAGAAATCTAGCAGCCAAACTACTGAGTCCCCAAAATGCTATGCAAGACAGAATTGTAATTCAGGAAAAAAAAATCTAATACAGTATTAGGAAAAAAAAAAACACAACAAACTTGTCTGGTCTGCTCAGCTTTTGTCCATCCTTTCCATCTTAGAATACCAATGTTCAGACTCCCTTTGGCAGTTCAGAATTAGAAATCTGCCCTATCACAAGTCTATTAGTTTTCTTCTGACTTTGCTTTCCCTTCCTTCCTTTTTTTTTAAAGATTTTCTTTTCTTTTCTTTTTTCCTGCATAACCAATTTATTGTTTTATGTTTACAAATATTTATAACAGATTTATTTATGCTATATATTTCTAACTAGCTATCTGCCTAAATTTAGTTAACCGGGACCCATTGTGTTTTCTTTTTTTGTCTTTTCACTTTCTTTTTATTTATTTACTTATTATTTTTTAAAATATATTTTATTGATTATGATATTACGGTTGTCCCATTTCTCCCCCATCATTCCCCTCCACCCTGCACACCCTCTCCCACCCACATTCCCCACTTTAGTTCATGTCCATGTGTCATAAGTTCTTTAGCTTCTACATTTCCCATACTATTCTTGCCCTCCCCCTGTCTATTTTCTACCCACCAGCTATGCTACTTATTCTCTGTAGCTTTCCCCCCTCTCTCCTCCTCCCATGCCCCTGTTGCTAACCCTCCATATGATCTCCATTTCTGTGGTTCTGTTCCTGTTCTAGCTGTTTGCTTAGTTTGCTTTTGTTTTAGGTGTGATTCTTAATAGCTGTGAGTTTGCTGTCCTTTCACTGTCATATTTTTGATCTTCTTTTTCTTAGATAAGTCCCTTTAACATTTCATATAATAAGGGCTTGGTGATGATGAACTCCTTGAACTTGACCTTATCTGAGAAGCGCTTTATCTGTCCTTCCATTCTAAATAACAGCTTTGCTGGATAGAGCAATTTTGGATGTAGGTCCCTGCTTTTCAAGATTTCAAATATTTCTTTCCAGCCCCTTCTTGCCTGGAAGGTCTCTTTTGAGAAATCAGCTGACAGTCTGATGGGAACTTCTTTGTAGGTGGCTGTCCCCTTATCCCTTGCTGCTTCTAGAATTCTCTGCTTCATTTTAATCTTGGCTAATGTAACTACGATGTGCCTTGGTGTGTTCCTCCTTGGGTCCAACTTCTTTGATACTCTCTGAGCTTCCTGGACGTCCTGGTAGTCTATTTCCTTTGCCAGATTGGGGAAGTTCTCCTTTATTATTTGTTCAAATAAGTTTTCCACTTGTTGCTCTTCTTCTTCCCCTTCTGGGACCCCTATAATTCGGATGTTGGGACGTTTAATGATGTCCCGGAGGTTCCTAAGCCTCTCCTCATTTTTTTTATTATTTTCTTTTTAGAGAGAGAGAAAGGGAGGGAGAAAGAGAGGGGGAGAAATATCAGTGTGTGGTTGCCTCCCCCTACTGGGGACCTGGCCCACAATCCAGGCATGTGCCCTGACTGGGAATAGAACTGGAGACCTTTTGGTTCGCAGGCCAGTGCTCAATCCACTGAGCCACATCAGCCAGCGCTGCTTTACCTTTCATATCTCTCTTTCTTCTCCTTCTGAGTCTTCTAAAGAGTTACTCAAACCTAATTAAACTTCACTGAATAATAAAGACATTTTTTTCTAGAGCTATGAGCTGTCAAAGACTCTGTATTTGGAACAGGAAAAATAATCCAGACATTCCCAAAAGGCCCTCACCCTCAAATAAATGCTATCACATCTCAGCTGGATCTTCTGGGTATGATATTGAACCAAGTGGTATTACAAAGTGAATATGTTTTCTATCCTGTCTACTTGCAGACTGGAAAACACTTAATGCATGATGTCAAGACTAGCAGAGATTCACTTTCATTCTCTATTACCTATCAAAAAACACACACACACACACACCAAAAAACAAACAAATAAACAAACAAAAACCCAGGTAGAAAAGAAATGGAAGATTTTAAAACACAGAACCATATCTCTGATTTTAATGGCAATACAGAAAAAAAGAAGGCTGAGCTTGGATGGAGCTGTCATTTCTTCGTTTTTTTTTTTTTATTTCTTACCATTTCCTGCTAAAAGTGAAAAACATTTCCTTTGGGTGCATTTAAAAGGTATATTTTTAAAAAGATCTTTCACTGCCTGTCACCAAATAAAAGTTGTCATTTATACTTTAAGGAGCCAATTTTCTTTTCCCCAACTTCAGCGGTCACACTAGGGCAATAATATGAACCACTGAGGGGCAGGTAAAGAGGGTGCTTTCCTGAGAGAAGATTTTAAATTTAGGAACCAAGAAAGTTCAAAAGATAATCTTTATTAATAAAACCTTTGGTGGACAAGCTTGTTTTTTATAAATGCAGTTCCTGCACTTAAGGCTGAGAAAGAAAAGTATCCCTTAAGTGTGTTAAGTGTGCAGAAACTTTCAGTCAAATAGCATCTGCAAAACTGAAAGGGTAAAATGATGCCCAAGGTCAAGCCACCACAGTAACTCCTGCTGGTTGTCTCTGCATCTGAAACTGCTAAGGTTTTGTTACTGTATAGCCATGTGGGGATCTGCTGCCCGCTGCCCATTAACTCTGGAGGCAGAGGCTTGGTGAAAAAGAAGTTTTTTATTTAAAGGCTATACACTTTTGGAAGAATAATGGGCTTCTGCCTTAAAGTCCATTCCTTTTAAATCAACCAAAGGCAAATAACCTCTCCACTCCTTGACAGCTCAGTTCAAGGATGTGCCTGGAACTCCTTCTTCCATTTTAAAATACTGTCCTTTGAGAAATGCAGGCAGCTGAGCTGGTGCCCGGTCACAGTTTGGTTCCAGGTGTCTTTTGGAGTCTGTGTGCACCAGTGTTCAACTCAAGGAGTGCTGCCCTTTCCTCTGGCTGCTGCTGCTGGCCCACCGCTTACACTCTGTCTCTCCAGCCATTGACTGGCCAGTGCATCTGTGCACCTGGCCTGGCAGGGCCATGCAGAACCCTGCCAGTGCCAGTCACCAGCACTGCTGCCGCCTCTGGTGCAGGAGAAGGGGCACAGAACTTGTTAGACCACAAGGTCTCAAGGGCCTGCCAGCCCAGGAACAAACACTCTGGCCCCCATCTCACAACCAGGCCAGCTGAGGGGGAAAGAAAGAGAGCTTCTGTGTGCCCTCCATTTTAAATCTTTTGTCCTCAAATCCTATGTGCTGTGGGACTGTCCAACTTGTTAGTCAATTTAGGCTAATGTTCACCATGTATGTCAGCCAGCACCATCCCTGCCCCTTTTCCTACCACCATAATTTGAAAGTAGGTAGGAGGGTTTTCTAGCTGCACACAGACAGTGTCTCTGTCAGGGGCAGGGTGTCACCTTGTTACATGTATGCTGTCACATTTTCAGTCTCACACAGGTTCTGTGCAAACTGTGCCGTGAAATGCCTTAGTTGTTTACCCTTCCCCAGGGTATACAAGCCTATCAAACCCCAGCTCCTGCTGCCTTTGCCACTTTCCAGCCCCTTTCAGGGGTCCCTCCCCTCCCCAGGGAAGGCAGGCCAGCTGCTTCAATGGCTGCCTTGAGGTTTCCTGCAACCTCTCCCTTCTCTGGGAAAGTGCAGCCTCTTGCACAGGATCGGTTCTACTCCCTAGCAATCTGGCCCAACCCCTCTGTTACAGTTTTACTTTCCACAGGCCCTTTCCATAGGGCAGGTACAGTGTACTTAAATGTAGCCTATACACTAGTGACTATTTTTCATGTAGCCTTTGGGTGAACCCACCCTACTTTGGAGATCACCAATACCTGGGCCTTTTGAGAAGACCTAAATGGACCCTGAAAGGATAAAGTCAGCCCCATTTGTTACTTTGGCACCATTTGCCTAGCAGGCCTATGACCTTGTTAAACATGACTGCCATTTTAGTATTCTAAACTTATGTCCCCAGGACTTGAAATTACTAGAAAGCAAGAACAGAACTAACCATTCCCTACAGCCACAGGCAGAAGATAACACTGGAACAAACTGCAGCCTCCTGGTTAAAATGGCCCCGACAGCCCAGGGGACTCACAAGAGCAACCTCCCACCCTTTTTTAAATCCAATTATAATCCAACAAAACCTCAAAGCCCCCACCCCTCCATGCTGGTGTATCTCTGCACACCAAGCCACTCTCCTTTCTTGGAGAGTAAATAAAAACTTTATTCTCTATGCTTTCTTCTCTTTGTGAATTGTTTCATAGCCTGTGTCACTGCCTGTCCACTTAATTATCTCTAGGCCCTGGGATTTCTTGAACTGAGAACCCCACAGACTGGGTAACGAGGACAGGTCAGGTATCAAGGACAACCAAATACCCCAGAACCATGCCATTCAGTCCTCTGGATTAAAGAGACCTAGAGGTTGTACTGAAATGCCTCTTTAAATCATTCTCCTTCCCTTTATTTATTTTTAAATATTTTATTCATTTATTTTTAGAAAAAGGGGACGGGAGGGAGAAAGAGAGGGAGAGAAACATCAATGTGTGGTTGCCTCTCTCGTGCCACCCCCCACTGGGGACCTGACCTGCAACCCGGGCATGTGCCCTGACTGGAATAAGACCAGTGACCCTTTGGTTTGCAGACTGACACTCAATCCACTGAGCCACACCAGAGAGGGCTCTCCTTCCCTTTTAATTTGAACAAAACAAAAATTCACAATGAGGCAACACTCAGAATTTATTTTCCTTTTGACACACTTCCTGTTGCCAAAACAAGTGGCATTAAGGCAACACGTAGAAATACAAATTAAACAATGAGGTTCCATTTTCACCTATGTTATTGGCAAAGAATGAGAATACTGACAAAATGCTATGAGCAAACACTCTTCCACTGCCAGTGAGACCTGCTCTCTAACAATTTCACTCTGAAGGACTGACCATACAAATGTGATCATCCCAGTATGTCAGGAAAGCTCTGCAGACCATGTTGTTCTCTCTGCAACATGGTCTGTGAGAGGAAAATGGAATATATTCTCGAAATTCATCAGGGGTTACTTTTTCATAGGTTTATGTCCTCCCTAATAACAAATAAATGTATTAAATGTGCATGATGCAAAAAGGCATTGAAGAGAAAATAAAAATCACCTCAAATTACATAACTGTAAATTACATTAACTATTGCTAGAGAACAATGTCTCTATAAGCTCTATTCCATATTGACTATATCTTATAAAGTTAGGTTCTGTGGTACAGATGGCTAGCAGACCATCAAGTTTATATTCAACCTTCCTGAGGTAAGAGCTGGTGATGGGAAGTGGCTGCTCAGATGGGACTACATTTCCAGCCCAGCAGAGAGTAGCTGGGGCCATGTGAGTAAGAAGATATGTATCTGGTCTTCTGTACTGATTTGGTAAAGCAGCTAGTGTTATCCTAAGATTATATTCTGTCAACCTGCTTGTTTTTGTTTTTAGCTTAGCAATAATTTTTTAAAGGTCCTATGTTCACATAGTTTAAAAAATAATACAATCTCATTGCCAATTTGTTTCTATGTGACCTCTCCCCCTCCTCCCCAGATAACCATTTTTATAAGCTATTTACTTATCCTTCCAGTGTTTCCTTATGCAAATACATGTACATGTTTTTATTCCTTCCTTTTTCCTCATACAAAAGGTGGCATACTGCATGTTGTAAACTGTTTACATTTTGATTTTTCTCTTTCAACAATATATCTAGGCAATGTCACTGTATCGATTCATAGTCTTTTTCCAGCTCCACAGCATTTCTTTGGATTGATATATCACAGGTTTATTAAACCAGTCTCCTATCGCTAGACACTCAGGTAACTATTTCCAGCAATTAGTGTCACCATGAATCATTTGTTCATATATAATTGTTTATATGCAAGCACACACACGACAGTTCTAGAATGGAAAACTGTTGGATCAAGATCACTCTTTCAAACCCATGGTCTCCTGAAAGCCTAACAAAGTAGTACTTGTTAAAGATGCCTCAAGATGGCAAACAGATGTCTGGCTATCTGATAGGTGACAAGTGGCATTGTGGTATAGTTTTAATGATTTATGTAACTATGAATAAATGTGGTTGCATGCTTTCACATACTGAAGGGTTATGGTATTTTTTCCTATGAATTATGTATGTCCTTTGCACATTTTTCATTAAGTTTTGATCTTATTCCTTTCAATTCCTAGAAGCTGTTTATCTATTAAAGTATTTAATAGATACTAAAGTATTTAATAGATACTCTATCTACGAATTGTGAATATTTTTTCTTCTGTCATCAATTATGTCATGCAGATGTTTTTAATATTTATGAAATCAAATTCATTTTATTTACTTGTTTTTACATTTTTAATCCTCACCTGAGATATGTTTATTGATTTTAGAGAGAGAGGAAGGGGAAGAGAAACATAGATATGAGAAACATCAATTGGTTGCCTTCCATATGCACCCCAACTGAGGACTGAACTGCAACATAGGTGTGTGCCCTATGACCCTGCAACCTTTTGGTATACAGGACAATGCTCCAACCAACTAAACCACTGGCCAGGACTGAAATCAAAATTATTTTAAAACATTTAAATAAAATTTCAACTTTAAGTTCTAGTTGGAAAGGCCTCTCCCTCTTAAGACTATAAAGAATTTCACTCATGTTTTCTTTTAGTACTTTTTAGTTTCATTTTTACATTTACCACTGATCCATTTGGACCTGGGTTGTGTATAAGATGTGGATGCAGATTTATTTTATTCCAGATACCAGCTGTCCCAAAACCTTGTACTGAAGAAAATCTAAATCGATCTCAAATCCATAGATTTCTGATTACACCTTTATCCTATACTAAATTCCCTAATGTAGGAATGTCAAACTCATTTTTACCACGGGCCACATCAGCCTTGTGGTTGCCTTCAAAGGGCCAAAATAATTTTAGGACTGTGTAAGTGCAACTACTCCTTAACTGTTAAGGAGTTGAAATTACATTCAGCCCTTTGAAGGCAACAGTGAAGCTGATGTGGCCCTCGGTGAAAATGAGTTTGACACCCCTGCCCTAATGTATCTGAGTAGATTCTTGGCCTTTCTGTCTTATCGCATTGGCTTCTTACTCAAAGCTGTTGTCGCACTGTCTAAACTGAGCACTGAAGTATGGACCACTCTCTACTCACCACTCTTCTTTCTTCAGAGGGCTCCTGGCATACCACTATGCCAAGTTTTCATCAAACTTCAGAATCAGCTTATGTAGAACCAGAGAGAGAGGACTTTCAGCCAAGATGGAGGCGTAGGTGGACAAACTGTGCCTCCTCGCACAACCAAAATTAAGGATAACAAAGATTTAGAAACAATAAAACATCTAGAACTGATAGAAAACCGAATTATACGGAAGTCCGACGACCATTCATCCAGACCGGTAAGAGGGGCGGAGTAGCAGCAGGAAAAAGTGGAGGTTGGCAGACATCGGTGCACAGGCAGCGGATGTCAGATCCCAGGCGTACAGGCGGCAGCTAGCGGACCCCAGGCACGGGGTGGCAACCAGCAAATCCAGTGAGACCGCGCAAGGCACCTGGCTGACCACGCAGTCCCACATTCGCCCGCAGATAATCCAGGTGAAGGGGAACTGGTGGAAGGGACTGGAATCCCAGAGAGAGCAGAGCAAGCGCCATTGTTCCCTCTCGGACCCTGCCTCCACATACAGCATCACAAGGCAGTGACTGGGTTGCCCCGCCCTGGGGAACACCTAAGGCTCCGCCCCTCACTAGTAACAGCTGTCACCAGACGCGCCCTCCCCCCCCCCCAAAAAAAATGGCTCAACCAGGAGAACAGATCAAAGCCCCAGAGCCAATTCATCTAAGCAACCAAGAGATAGCCAACCTATCAGATGCACAGTTTAAAGCACTGGTGATCAGGATGCTCACAGAAATGGTTGATTTCGGTCACAAATTAGATCAACAAATGAAGGCTACACTAAGTGAAATGAAGGAAAACACACAGGGAACCAATATGATGGGAAGAAAACTGGGACTCAAATCAATGGAGTGGACCAGAAGAAGAAACAACCAAACAGAAAAGAATGAAAAAACAAGAATTCAGAAAAATGAGGAGAGGCTTAGGAACCTCCAGGACATCTTTAAATGTCCCAACATCCAAAATATAGGAGTACCAGAAAGGGAAGAAGAAGAGCAACAAGTGAAAAACTTATTTGAACACATAATAAAGAAGAACTTCCCTAATCTGGCAAAGGAAACAGACTACCAGGAAGTCCAGGAAGCTCAGAGTCCCAAAGAAGTTGGACCCAAGGAGGAACATAACAAGCCACATCATAATTACATTAGCCAAGATTAAAATGAAGGAGAGAAACCTAGAAGCAGCAAGAGATAAGAAGACAGTTATCTACAAAGGAATTCCCATCAGACTGTTAGCTGATTTCTCAAAAGAGACCTTGAAGGCAAGAAGGGGCTAGAAAGAAATATTCCAAGTCATGAAAGTCAAGGACCTATATCCAAGATTGCTCTCTCCAGCAAAGCTTTCATTTAGAAAGGAAGGGCAGATAAAGTGCTTCTCAGATAAGGTCTAGTTAAAGGAGTACCTCATTACCAAGCCTTGTTATATGAAATGTTAAAGGGACTTATCTAAGAAAAAGAAGATAAAAAATATGACAGTAAAACGACAGCAAACTCACAGATATTAACAACCACACCTAAAACAAATACAAACAACTAGAACAGGAACAGAACCACAGAAATGGAGATCATATGGAGGGTTAGCAACAGGGGAGTGGGAGGAGCGAGGGGGAAAAGGTACAAAAAATAGGTAGCATAGACAGTGGGTAGAAAATAGGGGGAGGACAAGAATAGTATGGGAAAGGTAGAAGCTAAAGAACTTATGACACATGGACATGAAGTAAAGGGGGAGAATGTGGGTAGGATGGGGTGTGCAGGGTGGAGGCAAATGATGGGGGAGAAATGGGACAACTATAATAGCATGATCAATAAAATATATTAAAAAAAAGAACCCAAGAGAAAAGAGACATTTTCATCTGGAATCTTGTTAAATGAATAATCTAACTTAGGGACATTAGGTGGTTTATGATGTTGAGCTTTCCTAATCAAGAACACGTATTTTCTTACATTTATTGAAGTCTATTTTTGTGCACTTCAGGAACATTTTAAAGTTTTCCTCTCACAGAGTTTGCATATTTCTTTCTAAGCATCTTTATAAGCATTATTTTTTTTTGTTGTTGTTATTTTGGGGTCTTTTCTTCCATTATACCTTACAATCAGTTGTTGTTGTTTGTGTATATAAAAGCTATGGATCACAGCATACTACTTTTCTATTTCTCTAACAGGGAGTGTGTCCACATACTGGATGGATGATATGCAATTGTTAAGAACAAAGAAAGCATATCTATGCAGTGATGTGGATGAGGGTGGATGGACTTACAGTCTTATGGGGGAAATAAACTTCATCATGTCAGTGAAGGGGAGGTGGGGGCAGAGAACTTGCCACATATGCTTCAGTATATTATATACTTGTTATATAATAAAAATATTTCAAAAGTTGAAGATTGCATTAGCATAAACAGGCTACTCCATTCTGCAGTAACAAACTACCACAAAATATAGTGGCATACTTTATATTTTCTTCTGGCTGTGTCCAGCACAGGTCAGCAGGGGCTCCCACTAATGCTACTCACTCATGAATCTGTCAAGAAGTGCCATCACTTTGTGATGTTGCCATTGCCACAAATGGTTTTAGGAAAGAAGGCAAAGAGAACCAGAACTCTGCTATGAAGTGCTTCTATCTAGAGAGTCACATATTACTTCCTTCAGACTGCAAGACCATGTCTCATTTAAATTGGACAGAGACTTCCAGCCAAGATGGAGATGTAGGTAGACACACTGTGCCTCTTCGCAAAACCAAAATAAGGACAACAAAAATTTAGAAACAAAAAAAACAACCAGAACTGACAGAAAATTGAATTGTATGGAAGTCCGACAACCAAGGAGTTAAAACAGACACATTCATCCTGACTGGTAGGAAGGGCAGAGCCAGGCGGCCAGGTGAAAAGGGGTCATGGCAAAAAAGAAGTAGCTTGCAGACCCCGGGTACACAAGGCAGCAGCTGACGACCCCAGGTGCACAAGATGGCAGCAGGCGGACCCTGGATGTGCAGGCGGTGGCTGGCAGACTCTGGGGCCGGGTGGCAACAGGCAGACACAGTGAGGTAGCAGATTGTGGCAGGGCACAGCACGCAAAGTAGCTGGCTGACCGAGTGGTCCCACATTTGTGCGCAGATAAACCAGGTGAAACTGGGGAGCAAAACAGACCACACAACCCAGGACTCCAGCGCCAGGAAATAAAGCCTCGAAACACCAATTAAAAACACTGTGGGGGTTGAGGTGCTGGGAGAGACTCCTAGCCTCACAGGAGAGTTCGCTAGAGAGACCCACAGGGTCCTAGAATGTATGCAAACCTACCCACATGGAAATCAGCAAAGAAGGGCCCAATTTGCTTGTGAGAAGTGGGGGACGTGACTGAAATCCAGCAGAGAACAGAGCAAGCGCCATTGTTCCCTCTATGACCCCTGGCCCACATACAGCATCACAACACAGTGACTGGGTTGACCCGCCCTGGTGAAAACCTAAGGCTCCACCCCTCATACATAACAGGCACGTCAGGACCAAAAAAAAAAAAGCCCAAAATGGAAGAACAGATAAAGCTTCAGAAGAAATACAACTAAGCGACAAACAGATAGCTAACCTATCAGACGCACAGTTCAAAGCAATGGTAACCAGGATGCTCACAGAATTGGTTGAATTTGGTCGCAAATTAGATGAAAAATGAAGGCTACACTAACTGAAATGAAGGAAAATGTGCAGGGAACCAATAGTGATGGGAAGGAAACTGGGATTCAAATCAATGGAGTGGACCAGAAGGAAGAAAGAAACATCCAATCAGAAAAGAAAGAAGAAACAAGAATTCAAAAAATTGAGGAGAGGCTTAGGAACCTCCAGGACATCTTTAAACGTCCCAACATCCGAATTATAGGGGTACCAGAAGGGGAAGAGGAAGAGCAACAAGTGGAAAACTTACTTGAACAAATAATAAAGGAGAACTTCCCCAACCTGGCAAAGGAAATAGACTTCCAGGAAGCTCAGGAAGCTCAGAGAGTCCCAGAGAAGTTGGACCTAGGGAGGAACACACCAAGGCACATCATAATTACATTAGCCAAGATTAAAATCAAGGAGAGAGAAGCAGCAAGGGATAAGGGGACAGTCTCTTACAAAGGAGTTCCCATCAGACTGTCAGATGATTTCTCAAAAGAGACCTTCTAGGCAAGAAGGGGCTGGAAAGAAGTATTCCAAGTCATGAAAGGCAAGGACCTACATCCAAGATTGCTCTATTCAGCAAAGCTTTCATTTAGAATGGAAGCGCAGATAAAGTGCTTCTCAGATAAGGTCAAGTTAAAGGAGTTCATCATCACCAAGCCCTTATTATATGACATGTTAAAGGGACTTATCTAAGAAGAAGATAAAAAACATGGATAGTAAAATGTCAGGAAACTCACAGTTATTAACCACACCTAAAACAAAAACAAAAGCAAACTAAGCCAACAGCTAGAACAGGAACAGGAGCACAGAAATGGAGGGTTAGCAACAGGGGAGTCGGAGGAGGAGAGAGGGGGAAAAGGTACAGACAGTAAGTAGCATAGATGGTAGGTAGAAAATAGGGGGAGGGTAAGAATAGTATGGGAAATGTAGAAGCTAAAGAACTTATGACACATGGCCATGAACTAAAGGGGGGGGATGTGGGTGGGTGGGGCTGTGCAGGGTGGAGGGGAATGAAGGGGAGGAAATGGGACAAGTGTAATAGCATAATCAATAAAATATATTTAAAAAAATAAAAATAAACTGAAAAAGGCCCTGAATGGAAATTCGGTGAGCAGCAGTGATGCGCCCAGAGGGTAAAACTACTACTGGTGCATGCACAGCAGTTACAAAATGGATAAAGCAAGACATTTTGCAACTACACCCTGGAATAACTTACTCTTTAAAGGAAGCTGAAGTAAATTTTTTTTAACAAAGGACTATTTTTAGATGTAGATGAACTTGCCCTTACCCCTTTAATTTTCCTATCTGGGAAGACTGAGCTTCTAAGTTTTTTATTAAAGCAATGCATACCAGCACTGCAGAAATCCCTAGTTAAATTGACTATAGTGGAGTTGGACATGTTCACCCTTCAATGTGCATGGTCTCCCTTTTAGATGACTTGAGGTACCTTGATTCGCAATGACACATCAGAACGCCACAGGGGGCTAACAAGGATGGCTTCATGTGAAACTCTCCTCAGAATCCCAGGTTCTCCAAGGCATCTGCAGCAGGTGTGTAAATCCTGCTAGGCACTCCAAAGCTCTGACAATATTTTCAACCTACTAATATTTTCCTCTTTTAACAGTGAGGATGTGTAAGATAGTCCTAACAGAAGTGGGACACATGGTGGTTACAGTACAGACCCTGAAGCCTGCCCTGCCCTGCCTTTAATGGCTGTGTCACCTATTTGTGCCTTGGTTTCCTTATCTGTGAAATGGGGATGGCAGTACCTACCTCAGGTAGTTATAAGCATTAAATAATTCATGTAAAGTGCTTTAGAGAACAGTATCTGTACTAAATATTCAGTGTTATTTTAAAATTCTTCTTGTGCCTACTTTTATTGACTCTTCCTTTTCCTTCTTCATTCTTTTTGATTGTTTTGCCTCTACCACCCTCCTTTGCTTTGGTTCCCTCCCATTATTAGCAAACACTAACTTGCCAGAAGCTATTTTTGAAAGACACTGGGGAATCCAGGATACTGGAGATACGGGCTAAATAGGAGACTGCTGCTTTAAAGGTACAGCAATCACAGCCCTGATCAGTGTGGCCCAGTTCACAGGGCATTGTCCTGCCAGTTGATTCCTGGTCAGGGTACATACCTGGGGTGTGGGTTTGGTCCCCAGTTAGGGTGCGTATGGGAAGCAACTGACCAATGTTTCTCTCCCTCCCTTCCCCTCTTTCTAAAAATAAATAAAATCTTAAAAATATAAAATACAAGCACAGCAAACACAGACTTCCTATTCTTGAGGTTACAGAGACCTACAGTGCTAGCCTTGGCTCCTATACAAAGGTCCTCTTTGGGGACACAGGCATTTAAGTGCAGTGTACCTGTTCCAAGGGGATGTACCTATGTAGCAGTCCAGTATCAGATTTCACTGTGACCAGCTCTAATGAGCCCAGTTACAACCTGGAGTGAGTAGCAGACTTAAATGCATAGACAGGTATGATTTTTTAAAACCAAATACTGTTACAAAATACTTAGCAATCATCTTGACTGCTTCATCTTTAACCTCATTCATCTATCTCTAGAAGTGGATCCTCCCAGCCTACTTTTACACTTGCCTCCCTGAACCCCCCAAAAGAAATGGTTCCTAGATTTCTGTATTTCATGGAATAAATTTTCCACTAAATGGGGACTGGCATAGTGTTGTCAAGTTTTTATTTTACCAAGCAAGGATTTAAAAAACAAGCTAATCTGATGACAGAACATTTTAACACCAAAAAAGGATAAAATGGCATTGTCCCAGGAATCAAACATATCAATTTACCTTTATGAGAGATTCTCTACACTGTTCTTACACATTTTAATTTCCCTTCCAGAGAGTAAAAATTTAATCCAAAATTGCCAATATTTGGCACTCCCACTCCTTGGGAAAAGCACTGTAGTCTTTTACCCTGTCCTCCTTTCCTCTTTTTAGCACCTGTGATCCCATTTTCTGTCCATTTTGGTGCCCAAGATGGATTTGGTTTCAGAAAAAAGCTGGCTCTGGAAGCCACCAGATCCAACTTACAGTCCTGTACTCCCCCTTTCATTTATGGAAGTAGTACCGATCACAGGCTAGAAGATAACTTCTGGTTTCATTCTCCAAAGGGGACTGAGATAATGACATCTTTTTAGCACCTTATATGGGGTTTTTGCTCTTCCTGGTCCAAGTCATGACAACAAAGGTCTGCGATTTTTGGTGGCATAATAGGTAGGTGCACAAATAGTAGGAAGGTATACACTAAAGACGACCAATAGACTGCTTTTATATTTTCTCAATAGTACAACTATGGGAAAAGACAATTTTTATTTTTCTTATGCTTAATAAGTCCATCTTAATGAACAGATAAACAAATTGTGGTATATACGATATTCAGCCTTAAAAAGGGAAGTTCTGACACATTGTAAAACTTGTATGAACCTCAAAGACATGATACGTGAAATAAGCCAGATACAACAGGACAAATACTCTATGATTCCACTTATATTAGGTACCTAGGGTAGTTAAATTCAAGGAAACAGAAAGTGTAATGTGATTATCAGAGCTGGAAGTGGAGGTACGGAGTTAATGTTTAACAAGTACAGTTTCAGTATGAAAAGATGAAAATGTCCTAGAGATGGGTAGCTGTGATACTGCACAACTTGTGAATATGCTTAATGCCACTAAATCATACAATTAAAGAAGATTAAAGTGGTAAATTTTGTTTTGTATATTTTACTACAATAACATTTTTTAAAGATTTTATTTATTTTTAGAGAGGGGAAAGGAGAGAGGGACAGAAACATCAGGGTATGGTAGCCTCTCACACCCTGCCCCCCCCACTGGGGACCTGGCCCACAACCCATGCATTTGCCCTGGCTGGGAATCAAATTGGCAACCCTTTGGTTCACAGGCCAGCACTCAATCTACTGAGCCAAACCAGCCAGGGCAACAATAAAATATTTTTTAAAAACTCTCATTTGGGAAATTATTACAGCTCCATTTTCATCTAGTTCAATCAATAAACATTCTTTTGTATAGCTCTAGAATTGTTTGTAAGAGACATTATGAATCTCTAAGAAAAGAACTAAGTACCCCCTCACCAACTACGACAAGAAACTACCTGCTCTTTAGTGCTATTTTCATAGTAAAAAAGTATCTGAGAAATTTCTGGAACTTCTGAGAAAATACAAAGCAAAAATATAAGGACTTAACATGTATTAGTAACATAGGTAATTTACTATCTCCCCCCCAAAAGTATGAAAACTAGGAAAACAAATTAACATGTAAAAATAGGTATCTCCTGCAAACTTCTTTTAAACTAACAGAAAGAGTAGATGGGGAAATCCCACAGGGAAAAAAATCTGATATAATGCTTTATACTTTTATAATGCTAATATGATCTTGTTGAAATCTTAGTACAATTCTGTGGAGTAAGCAGAAAAAATAAAACACCCATTATAGAGATATGGAAATTAAACTTATAGCTATTAGGCAACTTGCTCTAGGTAATGTCTCAGCTGGGGATGAGCTCCGGTCCTGGGCCTCAAAATCTGCCCCATTCTTTCCATTCCATCAAATTTTAACTGGGATGAATGAATGAAACATTGCCAGAAATTCAGAAAAAAATATATTAGAGCATAAAAACTAGGGAACTTTTGTCCTGGCTGGTGTAGCTCAGTGGATTGAGTGCGGGCTGCCAATCAAAAGGGTCACCAGTTTGATTCCCTTTCAGGGCACATGCCTGGGTTGTGGGCCAGGTCCCCAGTGGGGGCCAAGTGAGAGGCAACCTGACACTGATGTTTCTCTCTTTCTCCCTCCCTTCCCCTCCCTCTAAGTAAAAGAATAAAATCTTTAAAATAAAAATTAAAAAAAAACAAAAATAAAAAACTAGGAAACTTTTTTCACATAATGCTCATGTAAAGGCTCTATAATATTTATTGTTTTGAAACAGCTTTACTGAAGTATAATTCACATGAACTGCACATATTTAATGTATGTAATTTGATAAGTTTTAACATCTGTGAAACCATCAAGAGAGTGAACATACCCATCACCCCAAGAGCTGCTTCTTGCCCACTTTAATTCCTCCCTCCTGCCCCTCTCTGGTCCCCATTCCCCACTCTAAGTAACCACAGATATACTTTGTCACTATAGATTAATCTGGTTTTGCCAGTTTTGTATAAATGAAATTTCTTTTGTCTGGCTTCTTTTACTCAGTATTAATTATTTTTAGATTCATTTGATCATTCATTGTTGTCTATATCAATTGTTGATCCTTTTAAAACACTATTTTTTTGAGCTGTTTAGTTTCACAGCAAGAATGAACAGAAGGTACAGAGATTTGTCATATACCTCTGCCCTCCACACATTCACAACCTACCCTACTATCAATATCCCATGCCACAGTGGTATATTTGTTCCCAAAATTTGCTATTACAGATAAAACCTGCTACTATCATTTTCTATTCTGACTCCTGATTTGATTTTTGTTATATGCTTTTTTTATGGGGTTACTTTGGGTTCAACTTGCTCTTTTTTGTAGTTTCTTAATATGAAAGCTGAAGTCACTGACTGAAGACTTTTCTTCTTTTCCACTATAGGCATTTAGTGTTATAAATTCCCCAGTGATGCTTTAGTAGAGGTATACATGTCTTTATTTTCATTCAGTTCAAACTATTTAACTTCCTCTTTGATTTCTTCCATGATCCACGGCTTATTTACAAAGGTGTTATTCAGTTTTCAAATTCTTTAGGAACTTTTTATTATTGATTTCTAATTCAATACCTTATGGTCAGGGAAAAGATTCTGCATGACTTAAATTCTTGTAAGTTATTGCAATTTGTTTTACAGCCTAGAATATAATATTTGTAAATGTCCCATATGTGCTTGAGGAGAATAAGTATCTGTTGTTTTGGGGAGAACTGTCAATCTAGTTAAGTTGGTAGATGGTGTTGCTCAAGTCCTCACTAATTTTCTGCCTCCTGCTTCTATCTGTCATTGAAATTTCTAACTATAATTTGTGAATATGTCTAATTCCTTGCAGTTCTATTTTCCCTTTACATATCTGGATACTTTATCAATTATGTATATATATAAATGTCTAGGATTGTTATAGCCTCATGATTAATTTATCCCTTTGTCATTAGGAAATAATCTTGTTCATCGCAGATTTTATCTTTGCTCTAAAATCCATTTTGTGTGATATTAATATAGCCACCCCAGCTACCTTTTGACCAGTGTTAGAATGGTATATACATATTTAAATATTTCCATTCTTTTACTTTCAACCTTTTTAGGTTGTATTTTAAATGCATTTTTGGGGGGATGTATCATATAGTTGGCTATTGCTTTTTTACCCAATCTGATAATCTCTGCCTTTTAACTGGATATTTACACTATCTTGTTATTTGTTTTTCATTTGTTAAATCTGTATGTTCCCCTTTTCTTCTATTCCTACCTTCATTTGAATTAATCAAGCATTTCTTATGACTCCATTCTATTTATTTTGTTGGGCTCCTATTAATTCTTTTTTGTTATTTTAGAGGTTGCTTTAATGTTTACACTATCCATTTTTATCACATTTACATCCAAGTGAAACTAAATCATTTCACATATCAATACCTTAAAACAATATACTCCCATTTATTCCCTCTCAAGCTAAATGCATTTGATGTGAGGAATTTTAATTTTATATGTTTCAACTTCCCAAAGCACTGCTGTTATTTTTGCATAAACAACTTTACATTTAAAGAAATTTAAGAAAGTATTAATAAAAACGGCTTATAATATTTTCTTATGTTGACATTTCCAGTTTACTTCATTCACTGTAGATTCAGATTTTCATCTGTTATAATTTTTTTTCCACCTGAAGGGCATCCTTTAGTTTTTTCTTAAAGTGTAGGTCTGCAGGTAATAAATTTTCTCAGCTATTGTATGTCTGAAAACTTCTTTACTGTCTTTGTTTTCCAAAGATATTTTCACTTGGTAAAGAATTGTAGGAGAGCCCTGGCTGGTGTAGCTCGGTGGATTCAGCACAGGCTGCAAACCAGAGGGTCACCAGTTTGATTCACAGTCAGGACACATGCCTGGGTTTCGGGCGAGGTCCCCAGTAGCAGGTGCATGAAAGGCAACCACACATTGATTTTTCTCTCCTTTCTCTTTCCCTTCCCCTCTCTCTAAAAATAAATAAGTAAAATCTTAAAAAAAAAAAAAAAAAGAATTGTAGGTGAGGGTCAAGATGGAGGCATAAGTAAACATGCTTCACCTCCCTGGTACAACTACAGCAAAAATTACAACTAGACTACAAAACAAGTATTACCCAGATTCATCAGAAAATCGAGCTGTATGGAAATCTGACCACAAAGGATTTAAAGCAGCCACACAGGATTTAAATCAACCACATTCATCGAGACCAGTGGTAGGGGCAAAGATGCAGAGATGCACACAGGCTCAGAGAGACACTGAGAGGCATGGGGACAGGGAGTGGTGCAGGGAGGCGCAGAGTTGCAGAATAGGCGATTCCACATCCACATGTTGGGGATACAAATTGGAAGGGATACTTCAGAGTGAGGGATCCCCGTGTCAGACCACACTACACACCCCAAGGTTCCAGCACCAGGAAGATAAGTTCTCCTAACTTCTGGTTGTAAAAAACAGTGAGCATTAGGGCAGCTGAAGTAACTGCAAGATTCTTAGGAGACTCCTCTTAAAAGGCCCACAATGGACATAGGATTTACGCAGACTCACCCGCTCTGGGATTCAGCACCATGGCAACCGCTGAAAGGGCACTAGTGGCATATGGGTAGAGACTGAAGTGACTGGTGAATGCTGGGGGAAAGCTTCCTCCTGGGCAAAACTGCAGAGGACAAGCAATGGCATCGTCCCTTCTCTGAGTCCTCTCCCACACAGAGCTACAGAGTGATGATACAGGTTGCCCCACCCTGACAATTACCTAAGGCTCCGCCCCACACAACTTACAGGTATGCTCTTCTACAATAGCGCATGCTACTAAGACAGAAAGCCAACTCTACTTAATACACAAAAACAAACACAGGGAGGCTGCCAAATTGAGGAGACAGAGAAATACAGCCTAAATGAAAGAACAGAGAGACTTCTGGTCCAGATGGCAGTACAGATAAACACAGCTCACCTTTTCGCACAACCACTTAAAAATTACAACTAAATTATACAACAACCATCATTCAGAACAATCAGAAATTGAGTTGAATGGAAGTCTGATAACTAAGGAATTAAAGAAACCACATCCATCCAGACTGGTAGGAGGAGTTAAGCTGTGGAACGGGCTGGTCCCACACATAAGTGTAGCAGATAAAAACTCGGGAGGATATTTTGGGAGTGAGGAGTCCCAGCCCCACACCAGGCTCCTCAGCCCAGGGTACCACAACTAGGAAGACAAGTCCCCATAACTTCTGCCTTTATTTTTTTTTATCAGTATTTTTTAATTGTTGATATTGTACAGTTTTCTGTCTTTTACCCCGCCCCAGCCCACCACCCCAGCCCTCCCCACCTTCCTCCCATTTCCACCCCCCATAGTTTTTGTCCATGAGTCCTTTATACTTGTTGCTCTAGAACTTCTGCCTTTAAAAGCAGCAGGAATTGAGACAGTGGAAGAAATTTCTGAAGTTACAAGCAGTTCCTTTCAAAGAACCCAATCACAAACTCAGATTCACTCTGTCTGAGCTCCAGCAGTAGAGTAGCAGCTTGAAAGGCAAGTTACACACAGGAAGGAAATGAAGTGGCTAGCACCTAGCAAAAGTTGGGGGACAGCTTTCTCCCAGATAGAAAGGTAAGCAGAGCCACTGAGCTGGGAGGTGGGTGCTACATCTGAGACTCCATCAACCTGGCTAGATCCTGAGGCCCTGTCCCACCCAACTTACATCTGTTAACAGTGGCTTTTCCATATGAATGGCTAGTCTTGAGTCAAGCTTCCTAATCCTTTCACACAAGCAACAGCTGGCCTCAGTGAGCCCCCAACCCTCATACCTCTTGCTAAGTGACTCCAGAAACAGCACTAGCAGCAACACCCAGCCTAGATTCACAGCTTGGTTTTCTCTAAGAATCTCCAATCCCAGCACAAGTAGCTGTCATCTCAGACTGCTCTATAGCTCAGGAAGGGTGGCCCTGGGCAAAACACAGGTGGAGGCTGAACTTGGCCTACACCACCTGAGAAACCCCAAGACCAATGACCCTGTGGGCAGCTACCAACCATATTGTAGTACTACCACCATGCCCCTGCACAGCTGATTTTCCAGAGAGGGTGGTAGTTGGTGGTCAGTGGTCATAGCCAATCCTAGCAACTGACTGGCATGGTTAAATCCCTCCCACTGACCTGTCAACAACAGCCAAGGCTCAACTACAAGAGGAGGGCATACTCAGCCCACATGAAGGACACACCTCAAGTACTCAGCTGGGGCGATAGGGGAGGTTGTGCCACTAGACCCTACAGAACACCTACTACATTAGGCAACATTACCAAGACATGTAGTCAAAGCAGCTCTACGTAATACATAGAAACAAACATAGGGTGGCTACCAAAATGAAGAGAAAAAGAAACAAGTCAAAATGAAAGAACAGATCAAAACTCCAGAAAAAGAACTAAACAAAATGGAGATAAGCAATCTCAGATGCAAAGTTCAAAACGCTGGTTTATAAGGATGCTCAAGGAACTTAGTGAGGACTGCAACAGCATAAAAAAGATCCAGTCAGAAATGAAGGATACACTAACTGAAACAAGAGCAATTTATAGGGAAACCACAGTAGAGTGAATAAAGCTGAGAATCAAACCAATGAATTGGGACATAAAGAAAAAACAACCAAACAGAACAAAAGAGGAAAAAGAATTAAAAAAAAAATGAGGATAGTGTAATGTAAACAGCCCCTGGGAAAAATTCAAGGTTCCAACATTTGCATCATAGGGGTGCCAGGAGAAAAGAGCAAGAAATTGGAAACCAATTTGAAAAAAAATAATGAGAGAAAACTTCCCTAACTTGGTGAAGGAAACAGACATACAAGTTCAGGAAGCACAGAGTCTGAAACAAGATGTGGATGCAAAGAGGCCCACTCTAAACACATCATAATTAAAATGCCAAAGGTTAAATATAAAGAGAGAATCTTAAAAGCAGCAACGGAAAAGCAGATAATTGCCTATAAAGGAGTTCCCATAAGACTGTCAGCTGATTTCTCAAAAGAAACTTTGCAGGTTAGAAGGGACTAGCAAGAAATATTCAAAGTTACGAAAAGCAGAGACCTAGACCCAAGATTGGTCTATGCAGCAAAAATTTCATTTAAAATCAAAGGACAGATAAAGAGCTGCCCAGACAAGAAAAAAACAAAAGGAGTTCATCATCACCAAGCCCTTATTGTATGAAATGTTAAAGGGACTTATCTAAGAAAAAGAAGATCAAAAATATGAACAGTAAAAAGACAGCAAACTCACAGTTATTAACAACCACACCTAAAACAAAAGCAAACAACTAGAACAGGAACAGAACCACAGAAATGGAGATCGCATGGAGGGTAAGCAACGGGGAAGTGGGAGGAGGAGAGAGGGGTAATAGTAGCATAGATGGTAGGCAGAAAATAGGGGGAGGTCAAGAATAGTATGGGAAATGTAGAAGCTAAAGAACTTATGGTACATGGACATGAACTAAAGGGGGGAAATGTGGGTGGAATGAGGTTGCAGGGTAAAGGAGAATGAAGTGGGGGAATGGGACAACTGTAACAGCATAATTAATATAATATATATTTTTAAAAAGTTCGTAAGCCTATCCCTGTTTTGTTTTCTTTTTTTAATTCTTTTTTCTTCTTGCTGTTGTTACTGAATGTCTTTTTCTTCCTTGTTTTCCAAATTGTTGATTTGATTCTCGGCTTCATCCTCTCCTCTGTTGTGTGTGTGTGTGTGTGTGTGTGTGTGTGTGTGTGTGTGTTTTTTCTTTATTTCACTTACTGTAACCTTCATTTCTTCCCTTATATTTTTGCTGCACTCATTGATTTCTTTGAGTGCCATGATCAGCAGTGTTTTGAACTCTGTATCTGACAGGTTGGTTATCTCTGTTTCATTTAGTTCTTTTTCTGGGGTTTTGCTCTGTTCTTTCACTTGGACCATATTTTTTTTAATCTCAATTTGATAGCCTACCTGTGTTTGTTTCTGTGTATTAGGTAGAGCTGCTTTGACTTCCTGTCTTTGAAAAGGCACCAGTCTGGATGAATGTACCTTGTTTAAATCCTTGGTTGTTGGACTTCCACACAGCTCGAATTTCTGATGGTTCTGGTTATGTGTTTTGGCATAATAGTTATAATTCTCTTTGGTTGTGCAAGGAGATGAAATGTATCTACCTATGCTTCCATCTTCACCTTACGTGGAGAGAGTCTTTTAAAAAGTAAATAAGTTACAAAGGCAAATAAGTCATTAGAGTAGGCCATAATCCAATAAGACTCTGGACAAACACATGCACAGAGGAAAGAGCATTTACAGGCATAGGGAAAAGATGTACAAGCCAAGGTGAGCAACCACAGAAGAAACTAATGTTGCTCACCTCAGATTTCTAGCCTCTGAAATTGTGAGAAAAATTAATTTCTGTTGTTTCAGCCATTCAGTCTGTGGTACTTTATTATGGCAGCCCAAGCAAACTAATAAATCTTTAATTGGATATTAATGATTGTGAATTTTACTTTGTTAGGTGCTGCATATTTTTATATTCCTACAATCTTGTTTGAGGATGCAGTTAAATTACCTAGAAACAGTGATTCTTCTGGGTCTCATTAGGTGGGTCCAGATTTGTGAGGATGGTACAGAGTGTTGCTCAGTCTAGTGCTCCTTACTGAAGCATGATTTTCCTGAGCATTCTACCAAATTTCCTGGGAATTATGGTCCTGTTAGAGGTAACTGGAACTATTCTTTCTAAACCTTCTTTGAAGTTCTTTCCCCAGCCTCAGATAGTTTCCTCACATGCATGTGCTGAGTAGTGCTTTACTGAATATCCAAGGTGGCCCCTTTGCAAACATCTCTGTGCCTGTCTACTCTGTCTCCAATAAACCATAGCCATGTACGTCTCCCCAAACTCTCAGCTCCTTATCCACAACTCAGGGCGTCTACCAGGCTACATGTCAGTTTCTCCCTTTTTGGACTGAAGCAGGGAAACTGTCTCCTGGCAGTAAGCTGGGGTCATTGCAGGGATCTTCCACCTTATTTGTTTGTCACTGAGACTACTGTCTCTTGTTGGTGCCCAGTGTTAAACTTTTGCTTCATGCATTTTGTTTTTTTTGTTGTTATTGTTGTTGCTGTTGTTATTATTTGAGGGATTATTAAATTCAATGCCTCTTATGCCATCTTGGTTGGAAGTGGAAGTCCTGTATTTCTTTTAAAATGTGTCTATATCCACTTCCGGCCAAGATGGAGTTACAGGTGGACACACTGTGCCTCCTTGCACAACCAAAATTAAGAACAACAAAGATTTAGAAACAAGAAAACAACCAGAACTAACAGAAAATTGAACTGTAGGGAAGTCCAACAACCATTCATCCAGACCAGTAAGAGAGGCAGAGTCACTGTAGGAGGGAGAGGAGGCTGGCGGACCCAGGCGCGGAGGAGCCCCAGGGTGGCAACGGGCAGACCCAGTAAGGCTGAGCAAAGCAGCTAGCTGACCAGGCAGTCACACATTCACACGCAAATAAACCAGGTGAAAATGGGGCGTGAGACAGACCTTGCAACCCAGGGCCCCAGCACAGGAAAATAAAACCTAAAAACACCAATTGAAAACACTTGTGGGGGTTGAGGTGCCACAACCCACAGGAAAGACTCCCAGCCTCACAGGAGAGTTCGTTGGAGAGACCCACAGGGTCCTAGAATGCACACAAGCCCACCCACGCGGAAATCAGCACCAGAAGGGCCCAATTTGCTTGGGGGAAGCGGCAGAAGGGACTGGAATCCGAAAGAGTACAGAGCGAGTGCCATTGTTCCCTCTCAGACCACCCCCACATACCACGTCACAACCCAGCGACTGGGCTGCCCTGCCATGGGGAACACCTAAGGCTCCACCCTTCACTAAGTAACAGCTGCGACCAGACCAAAAACAAACAAACAAACAAACAAACAAATAACAAACCCAAAAATGGTTCGAACAAGAGAACGAATCAAAGCCCCAGAGCCAATTCATCTAAGCAACCAAGAGATAGCCAACCTATCAAATGCACAATTCAAAGCACTGGTGATCAGGATGCTCACAGAATTGGTTGATTTTGGTCGCAAATTAGATGAAAAAATGAAGGCTACACTAAGTGAAATGAAGGAAAACACACAGAGAACCAATAGTGATAGGAAGAAAACTGGGACTAAAATCAATGGAGTGGACCAAAAGGAAGAAAGAAACAACCAAACAGAAAAGAATGAAGGAACAAGAATTCAAAGAAATAAGGAGAGCCTTAGGAACCTCCAGGACATCTTTAAACGTCCCAACATCCGAATTATAGGGGTACCAGAAGGGGAAGAGGAAGAGCAACAAGTGGAAAACTTACTTGAACAAATAATAAAGGAGAACTTCCCCAATCTGGCAAAGGAAATAGACTTCCAGGAAGCCCAGGAAGCTCAGAGAGTCCCAGAGAAGTTGGACCTAGGGAGGAACACACCAAGGCACATCATAATTACATTAGCCAAGATTAAAATCAAGGAGAGAATTCCAGCAAGGGATAAGGGGACAGTCACCTACAAAGGAGTTCCCATCAGATTGTCAGCTGATTTCTCAAAAGAGACGTTCCAGGCAAGAAGGGGCTGGAAAGAGGTATTCCAAGTCACGAAAGTCAAGGACTTACATCCAAGATTGCTCTATCCAGCAAAGCTGTTATTTAGAATGGAAGGGAAAATAAAGTGCTTCTCAGATAAGGTCAAGTTAAAGAAGTTCATCATCACCAAGCCCTTATTATATGAAATGTTAAAAGGACTTATCTAAGAAAAAGAAGATTAAAAATATAAACAGTAAAAAGATAGCAAACTCACAGATATTAACAACCACACCTAAAACAAAAGCAAACTAAGCCAACAGCTAGAACAGGAACAGAAACACAGAAATGGAGATCACATGGAGAGTTAGCAACAGGGAAGTGGGAGGAGGAGAGAGGGGGAAAAGGTACAGAGAATAAGAAGCATAGACGGTGGGTAGAAAATAGACAGGGAGAGGGTAAGAATAGTGTGGGAAATGTAGAAGCTAAAGAACTTATGACACATGGACATGAACTAAAGCGGGGGATGTGGGTTGGAGGGGGTGTGCAGGGTGGAGGGGAATGAAGTGGGGGAAACGGGACAACTGTAATAGCATAATCAATAAAATATATTAAAAAAAGGAAAAAAAGTGTCTATATCTGGTTTTCACCAATTTTTCCACTACTGTAACCATGAAAATTATTAAGAGATTTAGGTCTTATTTCATTATATTGATAGATATAACTCATAATATATATTCTATATAATATACTTATGTTTTATAATATATACCTCATTGTATCACATATATATTCCATTATTTCATTATATTCTCTCAGAAAGAACAAAGGAGTAAAATCAAAATTCATTCCTCTAAAATAAAAGTTGGATTAATTTCTCAGATTATAGGTGGAAACCTTAAGAACAAATTTCAAAATTTTAATTGACCAATTAGTATTGGGAGCAACTTTAATCAACAAAATTGAAAACTTTAAGGTCTTAAAATAAAATATACAAGAACAATACACAAATGTCTGTGTTCAAAGAGAAAAAAACAAAGAAAAAAAATCACAGGATGTTTGCATAATTGAATAGCTGGGTGTCCTGCTATGAAAAGGCCTTATTCTCCTGGCAGAGACAAGAATGTTTTAACACTGTAGTACAGCTCATTTTCAAGTGCTTTACACATTACTGCATTACCTACTGTTAAAAAATAACAATTTGGCCCTGACTGATGTGGCTCCTTTGGACGGGTGTCCTTCCACAAAGCAAAAGTATGCAAGTTGGATTTGCAGTCAAGGCACATGCCCAGGTTGCAGGTTCTGTCCCTGGTCAGGGCACATAGCAGAGGCAACCAATCAACGTTTCTCTCTCACATCAATGTCTTTCCCTCTTTTTCTCCTTCCCTTCCCCCTCTCTAAAAATAAATGAAATCTTTTAAAAAATAAAATAAAAATTCAGCTGAGTATATTTTTGAATGTTATTGGTTTCATTCAGTAATTCATAAATTAGGTTGCATCCAATCTAGCAGATAGAAAGGGGTCCTAGAAGCTGTAAACATGAGAAATTTTACAGGCATTAGGCAGCAGGGACAAGGAAACTGTACTGGGCAAAAAGGCTGGTTGGTTGTTGCAAGATCATTTTCCTTTAGGGGATTGCAGAGGTCTGACAGGCAGATGACCTAACTAGTGCTAATACAGAATTCCTGATTGACTGGTTTAAGATTCCACTTTGGGGAGGGCCCAAACTGTACTTAACTCTTGGTTTAGTGCATATGGCCATTTGGGGCCTGTCATCCTTTTTAACACTACTTCACTTTATTTTTCTTAATAGTACTTTACTACCCCTTGAAATTTTACTGAAAACTTATTTACCTGCTAGCTGTGTGCTGTCTCTTTCCTTCATGAGAACATAAGCTCCATAAGTCTGGGACAAGTCCCAGGCTTATGCAACATTTTATTTACATCCTCTAGCACACAGGATACCCACAGTATTTATTAGATGAATAAAAGAAGAAACATGCAAGAAATATCCTCGATATATGCTATAATGTAAATAGCAATTATCCAGGGGAATTCCATTTTCTCAATTATCTTCTCTTTTAAATTTTTATTAAGAAATCTTTTTTATTTCTGTAATTAGAAAAAAATTAAAATGAGAGAGGAGCAGAGGGAGCCAAAGAGGGTGCCTCAACAGCTGCCTTTCACCATGGCAAATGTCATCCCCTAGAGTGGCCTCACACCAAGAGATCCTTGCCTTGATTCCTACAGAATTTCCCTGAAGCTTTCTCTTGAGGCCCTGTGGCTGTACTGGCAGGCTCCCAGCTGGCCTACACTGGTGTAACAGTCCTTTCCTTTGGGAACCCTAAGCTAAATATCTAATGTCCTAGAATAGCAGTCTTCTTATTTTCCTTCCTATAGGTTCTGCCATGACATGCCTTGTCAAAACGTCTTGTGTCCTCAAAATATGAGAATTTTTCTTATCTACAGATACCTCAGTACTCCACAGATGCATTATATCTTGTCAATAAAGTGAGAGCCCAAAATATAAGATACTCTGAAGACAAATCAGCACATAAAAAAAGTCAGAGCAACAAAGGATAAATGTGAGGTCAGACTGATCATCTCCAGCCATCCCTGCATTTCATCTCTACTATAGACATCATTAAAATATTTGAGCATTAAGAGCTGATGGCTGCTGCCCTGACTGATGTGACTTAGTGGGTTGGGCATTATCTCGCAAACCTAAAGGTCACCAGTTGATTCCAGGTTGGGGCAAATGTCTGAGTTGCAGGTCAGGTCCCTGGCTGGGGGTGAGCAAGAGGCAACTGATGGATGTTTCTCTGGCACCTTGATATTTCTCTCCCTTTCTTTCTCCTTCCCTTCTCTGCTCTCTAAAAAATAAATAATAAAATCTAAAAAAGAAAAAAAGAGCTGATGGCTGCCATGCATTATAATGGGTAGACAACAAACTGTCTGGGGATAGGTACTGTCTTCTTTCATCTTTACATCCTCAGTGCTGAGAATGGCATTTGCTGGCACAATAAATGTTTGCTGAACATCCAGCACTTACACGGCAACTTTCAGGTAAGAACAATATGATATTCTAGGATCAGGGTAGCAGAAATCATGACTAAAGGGTAGGGAGTCTCTGTTGTATACATTAGGAAAGAACCAGTGAAAGTTAAAAGCCATATATCTTCAGGAAACATCCCCTAGGATTTAACCACGCTGCCAATATATACGTACAATTTTTTGAATTGTGATAATAATTTAGTCACCCATAGACAAACACCTTGTGCAAAACTGTCCTGCAGGCCCATACCCCTTGGTCTTATACAAAGACCTGTTAGGGGAAGGAAAATGAGAAGGCCAGTTGAACTATTAACTTGGGGAAGAGGAACACTTGTGTTTTCTCTCCAGAAGGACCTTTGGAGCTGCCGGCAAAGAGGGTGAAGCCGTATCACAGAAAAGACTTCCTTGGCGGCAACCCACCTCTGCCCCACTGGACTCTCCTGATCCAGAATTCTCCAAGCTGTCCGTCACCCCACTCCAGTGGAATTCCAGCCAGTACTCCTGAAGTGATATTCAACAACACCTAAGAGGGGCTTTTTCTACTAATTTAAAAGGACAAATTGATAAATTGTAGCTAGAATTACATCAGCAGCTGCAGGACATTCAATGCCTGAATAAGCAAGAGGTTTTTCAAACTGTCCTTGACAATCTCAGTGGCTAAACCCAAAAAACAGGTTTGATGAACTTAATCTGAGAGTGTGGGTCTTTGGAGCTGCCAGTTGCTTACCGATCCTAATAATGCTTTGTGTACTTCACTGCATTTGCAAATTATTTTCCCAGGGTCACATAAGAGACCAGCAGGTAGCAAGCTTTGTGGGATCAACAGCGGTCCTAACTAAAAACAAGGAGAGTAATATAGGAAACCGGTCCATGTGGCAGTGGTGAATGTAGCCCAGCCTGTGTCAGAAAACCAGCAGGAGTGAGTTGGTACACAGGACCCAGGCTCACAGATCGGTTTTCCTGTGGGGAATCAGGTCTGCATTGTATCTAGGCTGCTTGGAGACTCACTTTTTGCTAAAACTCCCTCACCCTGAATTGAGGAAGCAAATATTTACTACATATCTTTAAAGTAACTTCCTAAAATCTATGCTAAACCTCCCAAGTACAGAGTATAACCAGTTCAACCACTTTTCCCCTTACATTTGCAAACATCCTTTTCTTTGAAGTAATTAGCAACATCCTCTCCTTTGTTATCTGTAAAAGGTAATCATCTAAAGCAAACCTGTACATAGTAAATGAGGACCCTCCGCCATGTAATGTACCCAGAAAAGCAATAAAAGCCTCTCCCAGCAGGGGTTGGAGCCCTCCTTCTCACTTAGAGAGCAGCCATGCCGTCCTTTTTTCTACACAGGACTTCTGTTGTCCATGTGAATTTATTCGTCGTAGCCCCAACACATGGACCTCGCTGACTGGAGTCTGCATCAACATCTCTTTTAGGGCCATGAACTACGGCATCGAAATCACCTATTTTTTCCTTCCCATTATGAACAATTCAGCCAATATATCTAAATCTTATGTGGAGATCCCGTAAGTCTGGGAATAATGCAAAACAATTTGAACTTTCTTTTCTTTATCTTATAGCTCAGAGCAGCTTCAAGAATAAACTCTAAATTCAAGCATTCCTGAGATATGCGTGTACAAATTCCTTCAATGACAACCTTCTCTGCCTTCATCTTTTCAAAATAAAAAGTGTTAATCTTCTGAAACTCCTCACACTGACAGCCATCCATGCACTCCTCTTTTTACCTTCTCAGAACATTTCCGTATCTGGTAAAAAGATCACACCTGATTAAGACAACTGAAGTCCACAAGTACTATCTCAAGACCAATTCTATTTAGAAACAGCTATTTGTGTATTAGCAAAACCTGAGAGGTAAGAATTCTACTTAGTTCCCAATAATCACTCTACCTTGACCTTAGTTCATGTTGATCTTTTTTCTACCTCAAACCCAGTTCTAACCATCTCCTCATTGGGATTGTGCAGAGACTTCATGGAGCTGCTGCCTTCCTGCTTGGGCCCCCTGGAACTGGGCAACACTATATAAAACATACATGGCTTCTCAAGACACACAGCAAGTCATGGATTAAATGACTTCTGTGGGAAGCATTTTTGTCCCTCGTTTTTGAATCATTACATGTTAAAAAAGTCCTTATTAAGCAACTTGATTGTTTATGTTAATAAGAATTTAGCAAATATGGTAGGAAATGTCTGATCAAGTTGAGAACAGAAAACTAAGGGTCCAGGTGAAGAACTGAAAGACAGGAAGCACCTCTTCTCCCTCTGGCAGGCAACCTTTCATACAGAAAAAAGAAGTACCCAGAAGAGAACTTGCAATGCTTCCTTAACAAATCCCTGAAATTTCACAACATCCTTGGCCCGCCTTCCTATCTGAGGATCCTCTATTTGGCCTTGGGGTGCTGGGTCCCAGGGACACTATGCCCATAGTGCCTGCAGAACCAGTCTTTCTTTCCCCTACTGGACTGTCCCCATGAGCACACTAAGGCCTCTAATAATGCTGGTCAGAACCTCCTCCCACCCTAGCTAACCCTTCATTTCTGTTTCCTTTTATGGCAAAACTCCCTGAAAAAGCTACACTTCTCCCTGACTCTCCCTTGAGCTAGTCCATCAGGCTCTTGATCCTACCACACCAACTAGCCACACTTGTCAACCTCTGACCTCCATGTTATCAAATCCAATGGCAGACCTTGCTTTCCTCTGCAACAGGCTTTCCTCAAGTGACTGCCTTAACCCCTTCCTCCTAGATCTCCTTCTTCCAACTCACTCCCTCCAGGTCTTCTTGGCTTGAGTGTCCTCTTTTCCCAGCCCCTAACCATGCATGGCCTAGGCCCAGTCTATGACCCCCATTATGACTCTGAACATCATTTAGAGCCTAATGGTCAGATGTTGCTCTAACTCTTCCTTTAACTCAAACTCCTATCTACTCACTTGAACATTTATTAAGCACATCACTATGCCCAAATAAAATTCATTACTCCCCAAAGCACCTGCTCCACATAATCACTCCATCTCAGCATATGGCAGCTTCATTCTTCCCGTTGCTCAGAAGAGAATCCTGACATTCCTCACTCTTTCATACTGATGGATCGGCAAATCCTGTTGACACCTACTTCAAAGCAGATTCAGAATGCAACACTTTGCACTTCTGCAGCTACCTGCAGCAGGCCTAAGCCTCCATCATCTGTTGCCTGGATGACTCCCAACTGGTCCCCCTGCTCACCTTGTCCCTCCAGTGTGTCTTCATCAGAACAGTCAGAGTGACATGGTAGTGACAGACATCATATTAAGGAGTTTCTTTACTCTAAGCAGCTAATGACTTCCATTCAAATGTCCCTTTATCAGAAAGGCCTCCTGCCACCCAAATCGTGCACATAACTGTAGCTTGCTCCTTACTGGCTTTACTTTTCTCCTCCAGGCTCTGATCACCTGACACAACATGTACTTATTTGTTTGTCATCTGTGTCCCCTGCCAGAATGTAAAGTCCATAAGTCATAAACTGAATCTATCACTGCAGCCTTAGCACTTAGAGGAGTTAATGCAGCCCTGGCTGGTATGGCTCAGTGGCTTGAGCACCACCCTGCAAACCAAAGGATCACCAGTTCAATTCCCAGTCAGGTTACATGCCTGGGTTTCAGGCCAGTTCCCTGGTTGGGGGCACATGAGAAGCAACCACACACTGATGTTTCTCTCCCTCTCTTTCTCCCCCCTTCCCCTATCTCTAAAAATAAATAAATAAATAAATATTTTTATAAACAAGCTTTTAATCTACCCAAAAATATTTTCCACATTTGAGCACTGTCTGTCCAGTTACTATAGAAGACAGATACTCCCTTGGGAAGGGAGAGTACACAATGGCTGAAAAGAACTGAGAAGCAAGCACAGCTACAGGACACAAAGTCCCATGAAAGATGGAGATAAAAGCAAAGAGCTAAGTTCCAAAGTCCCCAACCAAGGCCTTCTCCTGAGGCTCCAAAACAATGCTTGCCTCCTTGCTTGTCACAGTCCAGGCACAAACTATATTCTAAGGAAGTAGAAGAAGGGAGATGGAAAAGGCAGACCTTAACTACAAAAGTTAGCTCAGAATAACCTCTCATGTAAAGAAAGGATAAAAAAATACCATGTAGAGAGGCTTAGAGGGCAAGCTTAATATTGACTCTCAGGAAGGCTAATGTTGAAGGAGACAAATGTTAATTCAGTCATCCACCTTTCTGAGTTGTGGTGAAGCCATTAGCATCCTTAAATGAAGTCCCTTCCTTTGGGTTAAGGTAGAAGAAGAAGGGTGATGCCTCAGTTTTTCTGTATTTACATATGAGGGTCATCACTATGACACCTCTCATGCAGCCCACTGATCTCAGTCATCAGGAGATCTGGCCTGGGGGCTGGAAATTGAAGGATAAAGACCAGTTGACTGAAACACAAAGACTTGTATATTTCATTACTGCCTTGGTAGGGTCAAATTTAGACCACTTACACTTTTAATGCATATTCCCCAAAACTCCAGAGTTACTGAAAAGAACATGAAAGGCCCACAAAATCTCTCATTTACCAAGCCCTTCCTCAAACCAGACACTATGAAAAGAAATATACCTAGTTTCTCCACTTGTGGAGTGCAAGGTAGATATGTGAGTTAGATAAACATTTATGTACCTTTAACGGTAACCCTTTAGTTGAGACTTTAAAAAAAAAAACAAAACACTTTTATTCCCTTTTTTTAATCCCTGAAGTCATTGAATTAGTTACCAATGTTTAAAAAGTTAGAGATCACACACACAGACATACGCACACACAACCAGTTAGTCTTCTGGAGACTGGAAGATCTGTCCACCCTGGACCCACATTCCTGCCAGGCGACGAGAGAGTGCAATAGCTGCTGCCTCCTTCAGAATAGAACATGTTCTCACCACTTCTCTGCAGCCCTCAGCATCATCCTGGTCTTCCAGAATTATTAAACAAACAAAATTTTCTTTGAAAAAATCCACTTCAGTGCATGTGTAAATATTGGATATATTCATATCATTGCCTAGCCTAAATCAAAAAAAGAAGTGGTGAGGGGAACCATACACAAAATGGGGAACAAAACTAGGGAAATAGCCCTAGGAACAGAGGTAAATCTGGATATAATGAATGATTTTCTATGAACATATAAATCACCAAAACTGAACCCAGAAAGAGATAATAAATGTAAGAAACTGTAATAATTAAAGAGCTGTATTCTAAAAAAACATCAGGCTTAGGTAGTTTTATAGGGAAATTCTACCAAAATTTAAAGAAACAGATCATTTCAAAAGTATTTAAATAGGCTAAAGAAAAAGTTTTTTAATAAAGCTATAGAAAATACTAAAATAACTTGATAAAGATGGCATTAAAAAAGAAAATTAGCCCTGGCTGGTGTGGCTCAGTGATTGAGTGCCAGCCTATAAATCAAAGAGTCACCAGTTTGATTCCCAGACTAGAGCACATGCCTGGGTTGCAGGCCAGGTCCCCAGTGGGGGACATGCGAGAGGCAACCAGACATTGATGTTTCTCCCCCTCTCTGTCTCCTTCCCTTCCACTCTATCTAAAAATAAGAAAAAGAAAGAAAAAAAGAAAATTAAAGACTAGCCTCATAAATACTGGTGTTAAATTGCCAAGCAAATTAAATAGAATGTAACTGACTACACGCTAACAGTTATCACTGTTCATTCAGTAATGATGATTCTGTAGTATAAAGTTTATACCTATAACTGAGGTCAAGGGAGAAAATCTACATGATAATTTCATAGATGCTAAAACATCATTTGATACAATTCAACAAATCACTAAAAGCATTTTCATTAAAGTCAGGAACAAGACAAAGGTACCCATACCATCCCTATTATTTAACCTTGTTCTGGAAATACAATGCAACAAAAAAAGAGAAATATAAATCAGAAAACAAGGGGCAAAATTCTTATTATTTGCAGCCAACAAGATGATATACCTGGAAAATCCAAGAGAATCAACTGCAAAAACTATTACAAATTAAGATTATATAAATTGCTAATATAAAATTATTAAATATAACAACTAGTAAGAATATGTAATAAGATAGGATCCTATTTTAAATCACAACAAAAAATAAAACAACTAGTACTAAACTTAAGAAATGTACAGGATTTTAAAACAAACCAACTTAAGACATTTCTGAAACAATTGGGGAGGTGTATGTAGATTGGATATTAGATATTAATTACAGATAATGTTATTAATTTTGATAAATATGATAATAGCATTAGGGTTACATATTTCAGAAAGTCCATATTTGTTCAAGACATACCATGAAATATTTACGGATGAAATCATTTATTTCAAAAGTCTAGTCTCCCACACTGTAAAAAAATGGAGGGGGTGGGATGGGATAGATGATTCAAGATAGGCAAAATATGGAAAACTGTTGAAATGAAGTGAGTGATACATGGAGGTTCATTATCATCCTCTCTGCTTTTGCATATTTGAACATGTACACAATAGAGAGTTAAAAGAGTCCTGGCTGGTGTGGCTGAGTGGATTGAGTGCTAGCCTGCAAACTGAAAGGTTGATAGTTCAATCCCGTCAGGACACATGCCTGTGTTGCAGGTCAGGGCTCCAGTCAGGGGTGTGCAAGAGATAACCTATCGATGTTTCTCTCCCTCTATTTCTCCCTCCCTTCCTCTCTCCCTAAAAGTAAATAAATAACATTGTTTTAAAAAAAGAAAGAAATGTGCTCGAAGACCCCAAACAAAGAAGGGTTTTGAAAGTTATAAATAATCCTAAAGTCATATAATAGTTTATAAAAGCACAGAAAAATTGCCACCTCACAATGAAGAAATACAAATTAAAGCTACAAATCAGATGCCATTTTCATCAATCAAATAGGAAAGATCAAAATATCTGGTACTATGCAATATTTGGGGAGGCAGCTGACACTGCTGGGGGAAGTTACAAATCACCACAACTTCTTTGGAGGGCATTTTGGCATTACCTTTCAAAGTTAACACATACCTCTTGGTCCAGCAATTCAACTTCTAGAAATTTATCATAGTCATTCATTCAATAAGTATTTTCTCCCATCTACTATGTTCCAGGCACTGAAGACTAGAGGTGGAAAAAACAATGTCCCTGCTCTCATGGTGCTTCCATTCTTGTGGTCGAGGAGACAACCGATAAAGCAAATCAAGTCAGGTAAGGGATAAATGCAATGAAGAAAAAACAAACAGAACAAGGGGTTAGGGGTTGCATGAAGGCTATTTTGGATATGCTGGTCTGGGAAGGCCTCTCTGAGGATGTGACATTTGAGCAGAGACCTGGATACTGGAGAAAACAAAGCAAGAGAATGTCCAGAAGAGTTACAGGCAATAGGGAAGGAAACCATGGTTTAACATACGAATTTGGCCTTTCTGTCCTTTTCTTTTTATTACACTAACAGTCTTTTTTTTAATCCAAGGGATAGGAACACCACTTGAATGTCCCCCATACAAAAATAAAAATAATCAAATCCTTTTAATACAGTATGTCTTTCAAGGAAGGTGTCAGGCCAGCATTGTTTCTCCAAACATGACAGTGCATCACAACCTGATTTTCTTTAAAGGAAGAAAATCTCCCAATCTATCTAAGTGTTATGCCAAGCCTGTTAGTAAAAGTGCATTAAAGGTCATCATAATTTTTTAATGCAGATAAACCTTTCCACAAAAAAGATAAGACATTAGTTTCACAAAAGGTATCAGTTGCTAGATAATTTTATATAAAAACAAAAATACTGTTGGTCCTTGCCCTTCTGGGAGGCACTTTAAAAAATGTTCTCATTTACCCAAATATTCATATTTTAAAATTAATGATCTTTTAGACAATTGATATTTTAGGGTTAGCTGGACAAGTATTTTACACTGAAGTGGCCGGTGTCAGTTAAGGGCATTCCAGTTCACCTTAAAGGGAAAAACTGATACGCTACCTGATAACACACTAACTGCTTCCAACACCATGAAACATCAGGACTTCAAAACTGCCATGAATGGCATGTTCTACAAACAGCCAAATAATTTAGAAACCAGCTTACAGGACAGAAATTTGGCCAGGTGAAATACGCTCCTATCTCAATTTTGAAATCACTTTTACATAAACGTATTCATCTACAGCGCGAAGGGAGAACACAAATGATTTCTCGACATTACGAAGATTGCCAAGGAGACAACTCAAGTGGACAAATTTCAAGCACCATGAGCCAACCGCAGAGGGAACGACCGGTTTCCCTCCAACAGCTGAGGATGCGGTGCACCCTTTCTTTCCCTTGGACACAAGCAGCCCACTTAACTTTTCCCCAAAGGTCTGGCAGTTCTGAGCAAACAATGCCACTTCTGCCAACTAGTTACCCTAGAATTCCCTAAATGAGAAACCCGGTATCAGTCAGCTTCGGTACAAGCCAACCTAGTGAGAGGGGCACTGGGTTGGGTCCAACGCGGAGATTTGCGTAGAGTCATAGCTCTCAGGATCTGGCGCCTATCCCCACTCTATCCCCCTATTCTCCCACGCGGAATCGTGATTTCCTTGCCGCTCTCTCTCTCTCTGTGAGATGCTCGTCCAGCCCAGTGCTTTCCCTGGTAAGCTCATACAGGCTCACCAGGGAAAGCGTATGAGGGGCTTGATATGGAGTGCTGGGTGGATGGAGGGCAGAAGAGCACATCAGGGTTGTGAGGGGGCAAGCAGGGGTGCTCATGCGGGTAGGGACCTGGGGAAGGGATGCGGAGGTCAGAGACAGGAGAGGGGAGGGCGAGCAGAGGTCGGAAGAGGACTCCGGAAGAATGGAGGGTAGGTGTGGGACACTCGCGCAGGCAGGAAACTTATGGACAGCGTGGGAGGTTTAGGGGTGGCTGGCGGGCCAAGTCTGCCCCTCACCTCACCTGCCTAGCGCTCGTTTCATGCCCTCGTCCGCGGTGCAGCGCGGCTCAGCCGGCCCCTTGCCCGCCAGGCGCAAGTTGCGCTTCAGGCGGCAGTCTGCGTCCAGCACCGCGGCAGTCGAGCCGGGTGAGGACGAGCCCAAGGCGACGCAGCGTTCATGCTCCAAGGCGACGGCGTCGGTCCGCTTCCTCATCCCGCGGCCCACACGGCCGGCCACCGAAGGAGCCCCCTGGCCGTGTCCGCGCCGGCCTCGACGCAGTCGCGCAGTTTAGAGTCGACGCCTCCGGGAGCCCGATACCTCTCACATTGCAGCCCCAAGCCTCGGCAGCTACGGACACTCGCGGGCCAATCAGCGTCCGCCTCCGCCCTGGCTCCTCCTGGAGCGCACCCAGAATCCCCGGCGCAGACCGGAAGCCATCTTGAAGGAGGGCGGGCATAACCACTTTAGCGTCATGGTCAGGGCAAGGCTAAGCTGCTGACTCTCGATGGGGTGTGGGCTTCTGCTTGGGTTGGGGGTCTCCTTTGCCTGCGTACTCACCGTTGTCTCACAGATCAGTGGCTTGAACCGGAAAGGAAGCTGCCCAGAAAGTGAGTGCCCATCCAGGGCTACAGTGGAAAGTTGGTTTCCCTTTAGTCCCACCCCAGGCTTTCTGACTTTCTCCTAAGGCTCATCCATTTAAACGTTCAAACCTGTAAAGAATTGTTTGTTTGAGCCAAGCTGACAATTGCTGGGAAACAAAACCTCAACAAGTTGAGAAAATGCTCCAAAGACTGATAGTTACGCACCTTATTTTATACATTACAATCAAAAGAGAAAATGTAAGTAGCTTACATGTAATCTATTGGTGATTAAAGAGGAAGGAGAAAGCAAACTGGGGTAAACCGCTGATATTGGATAAAAGGTAACATGGTAGACACATTTCTTTTATGCAGGTGGATACAAGATAGTTAATAATCAATAGTAACAATGAGGGGATTTGTGATCTCCCCAGATTGGTGCCTTTGCTTTCATGGGTCCGAAAAAAGGAAAATTACTCCGATGTTCCAAAGGTATGTTATCTTAAATGAAGAAAGTAGACACTCTCAGTTAAGGTAAAAGATTGACTTGTTGGGAAAGATTCTAGCCTATGACATGACTCCTTGCTTTTAGTTTTAATTTCAGACCATCCTATGTGCTTACTTTAGGACTCTGAGTTTATAAAGCCATCACCCAGGCTTCACTTGAGCTTGTCAGGTTTATATGTGGCCCATTTCCATCTACATGCTGGAGGCCCAATCTGGATCACCCCCTGGAAATGTCCATATAGAGGTTTATAAAAACAAAAAGAGCCCTGGCTGGGGTGGCTCAGTGGATTCAGTGCCAGCCTGTGAACCAAAAGGTCACCACCGGTTGGATTCCCAGTCAGGGCCCATGCCTTGATTTGTGGTCCACACCCCCAGTTGGGGGCATGCGGGAGGTAACCTGTCAATATCTCTCTCACACATCAATGTCTCTCCCACTCTTTCTCATTTCCTTCCCTCTCTTAATAAATAAATAAAATCTTTTAAAAAATAAAAAAAAAGTAACAAATCACAATTCTTCTTTTACTTTAAGTTGCTGATTTTTTATTATGCTATTACAGTTTTCCCAATTTTCCCCCCTTTATTCCCTCTCCACCTTGCCCCCCCAACCCTCCAGCAATCCCCCCCCCCTTAGTTCATGTCCATGGGTTGTACATATAAGTTCTTTGAGTCTCTCTTTCTTCTACCATTTTTATCTCTCCTCATCTATTTTATGCCTACTAATTATGCTGCTTCTTCCCTGTACCTTTCTTCTCCCATCTCTCCCTTCCCCCTCCCCACTGACCTCCCTCTGTGTGATGTCCATTTCTCTAATTCTGTTCCTGTTCTTGTTTGCTTAGCTTTTGTTTTCGTTGTTTTTCTTTTCTTTTAGGTTCATTTGTTAATAGTTGTGAGTTTGTTGTCATTTTATTGTTCATATTTTTTATCTTTTTCTTAGATAAGTCCCTTTAACATTTCATATAATAAAGGCTTGGTGATGATGAACTCCTTTAATTTGACCTTATCTGGGAGGCACTTTATCTGCGCCCTTACAATTCTTTTCTAATGATTTATAACTATTCTCCCACCAGGACTAATTCAACCCATCCTAAAAAGAAGAGAAAATAAGAGCATTTTCACAAATTTAGTTTCATAACTTTTTTAAAAAATGTAGCATTATTATTATTATTTTACAAATGATGTACAATCAAGAGATTTGCTTACTTATCTCACAGTAATTTTTGGAATTTCAACATTTGTGTCAATAAAAACTTGGCAACTGATAATTTAAGATCAATTAGAAATATCTTAAGAAATTCAATAGTTCCTTATATTAGCTTTGTAGTGATACTTAGAAATTGTGAAACAGTTTAATTGACCATATTACTAAATACCACAACCAACATTCATATTTGTTCAAACACACTTTTGTAATTAAAATGGTGAATTCTTTAAAGTGATGTAGCAACACATACTGGGGTTTGGGAATCCAGCAACTAAACTGTAAATAATTTTTTTTATTCTAATACTCATTGTAATCTATTTAATGGAAAAATGAAAAAGCTGGGGGAGAAGGGCTAGAGAGAAGAGATTGTGTCCTTCTTGCTGATACTAGGCCTTGCCTATATACTCCTCAACTCATGGTCCACACTAACTTTCTGAGTGGCCTTATCCAGGTTTTAAATACCAACCCCAAATGGTGACACCTACATTTGTATCTCTAGTTCATATTCTACAGGCACCTTAAATTATGTTCAAAGCTGAGCTCCCAACTCTTCTTCCACCCTCAGTTCCATCCATAACTTTTTCCACTTCAGATTGGGGTGGCAGTGGGGATGATAAAGCTATCATTGCAGTTCCTCAGGCTAAATGCTGAGACCATCCTTGATTTTCCCTTCTTTTGCCACAGCAGGTATATCCCCAAGCCTTGTTGGATCTCATTTCAAAATCTGTCCAGGATCCACTCACTTCTTACCACCTTCGCCAAGCTGCCATCATTTCTCACTTGGTCTATTTTAGTAGCCTAAGTGGTCTGCTGGGTCTCCTGGCCCCACTTTTGCCTCACTTCTGTCTACTTAACTCAGCTTTTTCAGAGGTCTTTTTAAAAACCTAGATCCAGACCTATCACTTCTTTGCTCAAAACTTCAATGGCTCTCTTATCTCACTGGAAATAAAACCAAGAGCTTCTGAAAGAGCCTCTAGCCCTTGATCTGGTCTCAGCCACTAGCCTCTTCCTCACTCAACCTTGCTCCAACATCACTGCCTCCTTGCTGATACAGAGGCCCCCAGGAAGGGTGTGGGTAGCATATGTGCCAGCCATCACAACCTTCCTCGGGGCATTTGCACTGCATTCTTAATGCCTGGAATTTTCGGCCCTCCTAGTGGCACCATATCCATGGCTTCTTCCTTTCCTACTTCAGGTCTGTGCCTTCTCTAAACATTAACTCAAAACCCTCAGGCCCTCTCACCATCACTCTGTTCGCCTTCTTTGACATAATTTTTAATGCTTTTCACTGATATATTTATCAATGTATTTCTACTTGTGTGTTGCTGCTTTCCCACACCAGAACGTAGACTAGAGCAAGGACTTTGTTCACTGCTTTATATTCAGTGTCTAGAGCAATATCAACTACATAGTAGACACTTAATACATATTTGCTGAAAGAATAAAGAATCATCACAGGTCCTCAGAAGTGGATACTGTTGTTCTCACTTTATAGGTGAGGAAGTGAATCTCAGGCCTGGAGTTCAAAATTAAAAAGGTTCATGGCAAAGGGAAGCTGTGGATGCTGTTGATCTTTGGATCCATTTCCTGTAGTATGGGTCAATGTAGAGCTGTGTGTTTAATGAAACTACTTAGCTAAACATCACTTCCCATACTTATTTCTCTGATCACGCATCCACTGTATATTTGCAAAAGAGGACACAGTTTTTCAGGTTAGCTATAATGAATCCAAGTAATACTGCTTTTTAAAAAACATGGCATTTTAAAAAATAACCACATAAAATGAATTTCCTGTAAGAGTAATCACTACCTTTTATTCTATATGTTTATGAAAATTTCCATAATCATGTAAGCAAGAATACAGCTTTGTGAATTGGTATTAATCTAGCATTTTCCCCTTTCTGTGGACCTTGAGAGCTATTTTACAAATATTTTAAAATGACCACTTTAACATCAAAGGTGGAACTGTGGAATTGAAAGCTTAGATACAGGGTCCGCGTGACCTCAGGCAAATTATCTAACTTCTGTTTCCTAATCAATACCAAGAGTCTTAAAAAACAACCTTAGGGTTGGTTAATCCTGATCATTAAATGAAATTTATGTCATAGTCCCTACCACACAGGAGATGTCCAATAAAAGTTAGTTTCCCTTTTCTATAAAAACACCCACGCTGCAAAACTAAACAAACGAAACGCTGCGTCCTAACGTTAACGCACACAGAGTTTCTGAGCTTTTCTTCTTAACCTTGAAGTGCACACCTCTTTGAACCTAAACGAAAATGAATGAATCATATAGAAAAAGGAAGTTGACAAACATGCATTCACGTTGAGCTATGTGACGCGCAAAGTTGATACTTTAGCCGCCTGGTAATTTGAAAAAATGAATCAGCTCAGTTTACAGGCTCCAACGGAGACCTGTCAATTCTCCCCTAGTTGCCGGGGCCTACCCTAGAGAAGAACACCTTCATTTCTAACAAGAAGTGAGCAGCGGAGGTTGATGTCCTTTTACTGACGCCGTAGGCCGTGAGACCCAGCGGCGTGTTCCTATTGGCTGGGAGTGTTTGGCGCCAAAGCACACTGCTGGCGCAGAGGATAATCCAGAGCTGTAGGAGGTAGGACCTGAGGGTTGCGGCCTGAGCCCTACCGTACTGTGTGGCGTGAGAGCGGCTGGTTTAGAAGGCCACGGGACTGGGTTGCCTCCGCCATGTTCTGCAACAGAGCCATGGAGATGGTGCGCGAGTTGCACCGCGCACCCCAAGGGCAGCTGCTGACATTCAATGTGAGGAGGAGGAGGGGAACGGGTGGACTGGATGGGCGTGTTGGGGTCTGGTCTGAGAGCAGGGAGCGGCAGCGCTCTCTGGGTTTTCTCTTACCCTTACCCTGGAGTGTTTCTCAAGGAGTCCACTCCAAAGTTAAGCACAAAAATTTTGAAACCAGGACGAAGTACAAGAAAAAAGAAAGACTTCGTTTTTACTTCAAAAATTTGGTGCATTTCTTTATATATTTACGTTAGTTTCTTCTCGTCTATAACTTTATTGCTGTTCCTTTGCTTAACCAAACATTTTTCTGTTGCTCCATCACCCAGCATATTGTGTACTCCGACAAAAGCTAGGCCTCTGGAGCCAGGCTGGGGATTCTGGCCCTGTTGTATTACTTTGGGTCAGTTACTCAAACTTTCTGTTTGCTCCATTTTCTGCAAAAATGGGACGATGATAATAATAGTACCCTATTCTTATTGTAGTGAGGGCTCAGTGAGAAGGTGTACCTCAAGTTCTCTGAACAATACTTAACACAGTAATGACTAAGTCTTTTTACCACTGCTGCTACTAATCACTGTTATGATTTTTCTTATTTTTTAAATTGTTATTACCCCAATCAGAGTGCTAAATACTTGACCTGCATTATTTCTTGTCCTCATAAATAATCCTATGAGGTTTAAACTGTTGTTTTCCATTTTTTCTAGCCATATTTATGAAGATTTGGGGAGATTACAATGACAGCCAGTAACAAGTAAAGCTAAGGATTTAGACACTGGTAATCTGGCTTCAGACCTGCACTCTAAATTCTGTATGAGGCTACATTTCTTATAGGCAGCCATTATGTGGTTGCCAGGGCACATTCTGCTGGAAGAGAGGCATGAAATAAGTAATATTGGGTTGGCCAAGAAGTTCATTTCATTTTTTCAGTAAGATGGCTCTAGTAGCACTTAGTTGTCTTTAACTTCATTCGAAACAATTTTGTTAGATTGGATTGTGACAGCTTTTATATCAGTGTGCATTTAAAAACTTAAAATTGGTTAGTTTTTAAGTAGCCATTTTAATACTGAACATGGAAGAAACTACGCAACATTTTCAGCATAATATGCTTTATTATTTCAAGAAAGGTAAAAACACAACTGAGATGCAAAAAAAGATTTGTGGAGTATATGAAGAAGGTGCTGTGACTGATCGAACTTGTGAAAGTAGCTTTCCAAATACTGTGTTGTAGATTTCTTGCTGAATAATGCTCCACAGTTGGGTAGACCAGTTAAAGTTGATAGCAGTCAAATTGAAACATTAATTGGGAACAGTCAACATTATACCGCACAGGAGATAGCTGACATACTCAAAATATCTAAATCAATAAAGTTATTGGTGAAAATGAAAAAATATGCCTTTTATTTTATGGAAAAAACTTTATGGACTTGTTGGCCAACCCTGTAGAATGCAATGTATGAAGGAGGTATGAAAGAGGAACACAAAAGAAAAATCAATGGTGAGCTGAGGTAGAGGTGGGGGCTTTTGAGCCATGCCTAGATGGATAAGTTCACCACTTCGAGAACGGAGTGTGGAAAGGAAGTGAGGCATCTCAAGCCAAAGGATAGAGCAGAACACAGAGACACATGGTCACATAGGAAGAGTGACTAATGGTGTGTGCAGACTATGAAGGTGGATTCTAGGTCTAAGAGAATTTTGATATTCACTCATAGGGCATTTGGAAACTGGTAAAGGATTTTAGACAAGGGAGTGATTAGGTAATTTTTTGTTTTTTGAGGATATCTATGGCAGTGCTGTGGGGAATGGATTGGAAAGAAGAAAGAATGAAGTCAGAGAGATGGTTATGGTGGTCATAAAGGACCAAGTAAGAGATTTGTGTGCTCCAAACTGTCCAGTGGTGGTCCCTGGAATTAGTATTTGGGTTTTAGTAACTTGAGACAAATAAGACTTGTAATTATTAGAACAGGGGTGGAGATGGGGTGGGTAACAAATGAGGGGAAGGAATTAGGGCATCTCGAGAAGCTTCTCTCAGGTAGCTGAGTATATAACTTTGGAGTTCAGAAGGGAGAGTGTTTTGGGGAAGATGAGTTTTGTTTTGAAGATTAAAGAGCACCTAGTCTGAATATTAGCTCATTTTGCAGATGAGGAAACAGCCAAGAGAAATTATGGATCAAGTGAAGGGAATTGTCTAAACTTGCATTATATTGGAGGAAGAGCCTCACTTTTAACACAGGTGTAGATTCCAGTCTGCTGTTTTAACTTCAAGACAAAAGTTAGGAAACAGCAGTGGGAAGTTCAGTAGAGATGATGGAATGCAGAGGTGTGGGTTAAGTGTTGCTTTACTACTTCTGGCGAGCGGGACTTAGAAGTTGTAAAATCACTCCCTCTTCTATGTCTTAGTTTGGTGGAGAACCTTTTGCACCTTCTGTTGGATTCATGTCTTCCACTGACAAACCCACCTTTTTCAGGTGACTCAGTAGCCTGGGAAGACTCAACTTGTGGAAGCTTGTCACTCTGACACAGCTGAGCAGATCAGACCAAGAACTGATCTTATGATCTGAGGGCCAATAGGCCCATGACTTTCAAGAACCATCCTTTTGACTGAGATAATAGTCACTGGATGTAGTGCAGGGACTCTGTCTTGTTCATTCCAGAATCTCTCATGGTTAGGTGCTGTGTTTAGCAAATCGAAATGGTTACCCACTTCCTATATTTAGAACTGGTAAGTGAGTTTTAAGGGAAATTATCTTGGGCTCCCAGGGACTTTTACAGCCTGAGGTGGGGGCACAGAATGCATTCAGTTCCCACTATAGATCTAAATCTGAAAGATGGTGTATCTTTACAAAATTATTTTACACTTGTCTTTTGTGTACCTGAAGATCTATTGTGTAACAGTTTAACTTATTTCTTAAAAATAATATTTGCTGATTAAAAAGTATATTTAACTGAATTCTAATAAATAAGAGTTTTTTCATTATCTTTTTTGAACCAGCTGATGAAAGGGAAGGTAGAAATCATGCTTACATTTTTCATCAGGAATTTCATCTTTTCCTGTATTTGAGCAGGGTTAACTAGGTGATTTGTAGTTGTACCGGTGATGCCAAAGCATTTTTGCTAACGCGTATATTTTGGTCCTAAAAGTAGAATGGGAAAATAGATGGGTCACTTATTTTTGGGTTGTTGATAGACCTGTTGTGTAACATTTATGAATCTCAGAATACTAATCTTTTTATCCTTCCAAGTACATTTTCAAATTTGAAAAAATTTGCCCCATGGTGGATAATAGAAAAACTCCTTTGGCCTTTCTATTCTTGCAGTACAAACCAAAACACTTCCTTTTTAAAGATTTTTTTTTTTTATTTGTCTTTAGAGGGGTAGGGGAGAGGGAGAGGGAGAGAAATATCAATGTACGGTTGCCTCTTGTGTGTCCCCTGCTGGGAACTGGTGTGCAACCCAGGCATGTGCCCTGACTGGGAATCGAACCGCGATCCTCTGGTTCGCAGGCCCGCGCTCAATCCACTGAGCTACACCAGCCAGAGCACTTCCTTTTTTTTATAGTAACCATTAAGATCATTTTTCAGTAAATAATAAATTGTTTACTTTTGTCATGCTTTATTTCTTCTGTAGGACTATTGATTTTTTCGTCATCAGTTTATTGAAGTATAATATGTATACAACAAATATACATTTTAACAGATTTTTGAGTTTTGACAAATATATACATCCTTATAACCAGCACCCCAATCAAGATTTCTGTTACTTGCCTTGTGTTGGTGTGGCTCAGTGGATTGAATGCTGGTCTGTGAACGGAAAGGTCACTGGTTAGATTCCTGGTCAGGGCACATGCCTGGGTTGTGGGCCAGGTCCCTGGTTGGAGGCCTGCAAGAAGCAACCAACTGATGTTTCTTTCCCTCTCTTTCCCTTCCCCTCTAAAAAGAAAACCAAACTTTAAAAAAAGTCTAAAAAAAAAAAAGATTTCTGTCACCCCAAGGGTTCATTTTTTTCCCTTTTGTAGCTACCTCCCACCTATAACCTTAAGCAACCGTATATTCACTTTTTCATAGCTACACATTATATTGGTTCTTACATATTTCTGCATTCAGTGTGCCATGAGTTGCAAACTTCTATAAAAGGCCAGTTGGAATCATACAGTATGTATTCCTTTGTGTCTCACTTATTTTGTTCAGTACATTGTATTCGAGATTGTCTTAATCAGTGTGTTGGTTGTGTAATCAGTAATACTTTTTATTGTTTTTTTTTCCTGATGTTTTTTTTTAAAGATTTTAGAGAGGGGAAGGGAAGGAGACAGAGAGGGAGAGAAACAGCAATGTTTGGTTGCCTCTGGTGCACCCCCAACTGGGGACCTGGCCTGCACCTCTGGCATGCGCCCTAGACTGGGAATTGAACTGGTGACCCCTTGATTCACAGGCCGGCATTCAAACCGCTGAGCCATACCAGCCAGGTCTCCTGATTTCTTTTTTATTGTGGTGAAATATTCATAACAAAAGTTACCATTTTAACCATTTTAAGTATATACTTCAGTAACATTAATTATATTCATGTTGTTGTATAATTGTCAACCATATATTCAAAACATTTTCATCACCCTGAACAGAAACTCTGCAACCATTAGGCAATAACTTCCCATTTGTATCTCCCCCCAGGCCCTAATCTACTTTTTGTCTCTGAATTTGCATATTCTGGATATTTCAGATAAGTGGACTCATATAGTATTTGTCCTTTGTGTCAGATTTGTTTCACTTAGCATAATGTTTTCAAAGTTCATCCATGCTGTATCAGTACTACATTGCTTTTTATGGCCAAATAGTCCATCAAATAGGTATACCATATTTGGTTTATTGGTTCATCAGGGGATAGACATTTGGGTTGTTTCCTTCCTTTTTTAATTTTTAAAGAGTATGTTTATTTATTTTTAGACAGAGGGGAAGGGAGGGAGAAGGAGAGGGAGAGAAACATCAATGTGTGGTTGCACTCTTGTAACACCTACTGGCTGGCAACCCAGGCATGTGCAATGACTGGGAATCAAACCAGCGACCCTTTGGTTTGCAGGCCCACACTCAGTCCACTGAGCCATGCCAGCCAGGGCTGATTCTACTTTTTAGCTATTGTGAATAATGTTGCTTTGAAGATTTGTGTATATGTTTTTTAAGAACATATATTTTTAATTATCTTGAGTATATGTTTAGGAATGGAATTGCTAGATAATATGGCAATATTTTAATCTTTTTCAGGAACCATTAGACTTTTTTCCACAGTGCTATACCATTTTACATTCTTACTGCAATGTACGAGGGTTCCAATTTCTCTCCATTCTCACCAACACTTATAGTAGCTATGAAAGGACTATTGCTTTTTAGTAAGATATGTAAATCAAAGATAAACACAGTATAGACAGAATATTGCTACTGACTTGGTGGGGAAAATTAATGAATGTGGATCAATACCATTTTGTATGTTCTAGGAGGATGGACTCAGGCAGATTCTGGAGGAGATGAAAACTTTATATGAACAAAACCAGTCTGATGTGTAAGTTTTGATAAGATTCATACTTTAAAAAAGTTTAAAAACTGATATTGAAATCAGATAATCTTACATCAGTTTTTGAATTTTTTTTTTCTGTTTTTTACATTCTCTGTGAGCCTGATTATACTCTAGGTGTACAGAACCAAAGGGATTATGTTGATCACAGTTATATCTATAGCGAGTCAAGTAGCGCTTGGCATATGGAAGATGCTAAGTAAACATTTGTCATTTGACTGATATGACTTGAAAGATATCAGGGTAGACCTAAAAGAGATGAGATATAAGCAAGTAAAAACCCTAAATATATAATTTCCACTGCTTGTTTTCATTTACGTATACCTTAGTGCATTGATGACAGAACAGGCAATATGTAAATTTAGCAGGAGTGTGGTGATTTCCAATAGGTTGAATGGAGTTCATTGAGTACTAGTGCTACAAAAGGATACAGGTTGGAGGTGAGAGAGCTCTAGATTTATAGCATATTTAGAGCGAAGCATAGTAGTTGACACAATGGAGAATTTGAGCTGTATAACAAACTTCATAGATCCCTGTAATTTGGTGAAGAGTAAGACACAAAGGAGTCTTACAGATAGCAACTTCTGGATCATAGTTGAAGTATTCAGAGCTCAGCCTAGAGAGAAGTTAATCTAACCTCTCTAGAAGTCAACCTAGAGAGAAGATCTGTGTTATGAGGTTTCATCTTTGGCCTTATAAGGCACAATGTTTTTATCAGTTACTTGGATATAGATATCAGTATGCTAATAAAATTGGTGGAGCTTACAGAACAACAGGAACATTTTCCACTACAGTGTTTAAGGATGGTTACAGAAAAGTCGATAAATGGAATGAGGTCATGAAGCACAGTAGGTTTGTGGTAAATGTAAGGCAAATGTAAAGTCCTAAACTCAATTCATTCAACGAATGTGGACTAAACAATTATGTGCTGATAAATGGCTCTGGTATTTTAATTGCGAACACAGTAGTCAAGATTTTTGTCACTTTATGGCCTTCACAGTCTGATGCAGAATACAGATAGACCAAATTGGGATAAAGAAACACAACAGCATGCTAGGACAGAGAATAATGAAGATATAACTAGATCGAGGAATCAGGAAGCTCTCTCCAAGGAAGGGGAATGTCAGCTGAGGCCTGAAGGAGAAACAGGTTTTTAACAAGGCAGTAATTGTGAACAGAGAGCATTCTAGGTGGAAGGAACAGTATACACAAAATTCCCTGAGTCGTGAAAGAGGGTGGGACGCTCAGGGAAACTAACACTTAAAGAAGGTCAGTGTGACTGAAGTCAAAGCGTGACACCAGCTACGATTTTTAAATGCATGGGGCAAGTGGTGGCACATTGGTGTTTTAAATGATCACACTGTCTACTGTGTGGACAGTGGCTGGAGGAGTTGAGGGGAGATGGAGGCACGCTGGTCATACAGGTGACAGCAGAGGTGACTTAGATTAGGTAAAAAGTGAACAGAGAGGTGGCTTAATAGGCTTTAGCCAGTAAGGGAAGGATTTTCCTGTATTCCTTGTATTTGTACCCTTTGCAAATTCATAATCCAAAATTTTGTTTCCTATCCTCCTAGTTTCTTTCTAGGGGGACAATCACTATTACCAATTTCTGATTAAAATTATTTGTCAAAAATCTATTTAATATGTATTAAATGAAAAATCTATTTCTTTTAAATTAGTCATGTGCAAATGTGAATTTTTTAGGAAGTCTTTATGTACTTAATAAAGCACTCTGATGTTATGTTAGGTGCATTTTATTTGTACTATTATTTTATAGTTCAGAGCACATTGTAAACAATGGAGAATAAATCTGACTTTCACAGAGTGGCAAAAGTATGTAGACTATATCTAAAAGACATGATAGGGTAGGGCATATATTTTTCAGGGCCTTCAACATGCACTTCGTGAAGGAATCCTTTTTATATTTACCTGGTTTTGTTTTTTTTTTTTTTCTTTTTTTAAAGATTTTATTTATTTATTTTTAGAGAGAGGAGAAAGGAGGGAGAGAAATAGTAATGTATGGTTGTCTCTTGCACACCCCTGACTAGGGACCTGGCCCACAACCCAGGCATGTTCCCTGACAGGGAATCAAATCAGCCACCCTTTGGTTCACAGGTTGGCACTCAATCCACTGAGCCACACCCGCCAGGTATTACGTGTTATTTTAAAAACTCCCAAGTGGATTTTTATTTTTTCTGTATATTTGGGTTTTTTCCCCAATTTTTAAAATTGTAATAAAATATGCATAGTATAAAATTTGCCATCTTAACCATTTCTAAATGTATAGTTCAATAGTATTAAATACATTCATATATTGTGCAACTATTACCACCATCCATCTTTATAACTTCTCATCTTGTTATATTGATACTCTATACCCATTAAATAATTGTACATCTGGTTTTAAAATGTTGTGTAATATCTAAGGACATTTATAGGGTAGAATCAAAATTGTTTTTCTGTGTGAAGAACACTGAAGTACAGTACATGTGTATTTGTTGAAGATCAACAAATATTTGTTGGATGAGTGAGGGACCATTTCTACTTCTATTTTCTACTTTATTATAATGAGGAGTACTGTATAGAATAAAAACATGATATAGGACCATAATCTAAGGAACCATGACGTTAGGTTTGTCTCTTATCCTAGCATGATAAAGGAATTCCAAAAAGTGAGTAAACACAGTTTTTGTCTTTTGGAAATAATGGAGATTAGTCAGTGTACAAAAATGCAAAGTACTGAATGGTTAAATGAAATGATCACAGTATGATAATCTAGGCAAATCATTTGGCTTTTTTCTTTTTTAACATATTAATAAAAGCTCTGAAGTAGAGGCTATGACTATTTGCTTAAGTTAACTGCTGATAACAAAAAACGAGAATGTAAGTCAGTTGTTAGTTGACTTTGAAAATTTTTTTTATACTCAAATATACATATTTGTTCTTTTCTTATGCAATTGTTACTAGGAATGAAGCAAAGTCAGGTGGACGAACTGATTTGATACCAACCATCAAATTTCGACACTGTTCTTTGCTAAGAAACCGACGCTGCACTATAGCATACCTGTAAGCCTCTTAGTTTTTGCTTGGGGTTGTCAGGGAACAATGGAGCATTTTTCATGTGGTTTCCTAATTAACCATTTCAAATGAAAACAAATTCTTAGAGTTGTCTCTTTATAAACACTCCAAAATCTTTTTTTTTCATTTTAAAACTTTTTATTGTGAAAAATTACAATATTCATAAAACTAGAGATAATAGTGTTATGAAATCCCATGGAACCATCATACATGTGTAACAATTTTATTGTAATCCTCACCCAAAGATACGTTTATTGATTTTACGGGGTGGGGGGAGAAGAGAAGAGAAGAAAGAAGGGAAAAAAAAGAAATAAACATTGGTTTGTTGCCTCCCATATGCACCCTGACTGAGGATGGAACCTGCAACCCTTTGATGTCCCTGCCAGGGCCGTTGTAACAATTTTTAATGTTTTGCCAAATTTGTTTCATGTATGCTATACTACTGTACAGCATCAAGACATTTTACCACTGAATACTTTAGTATGCATCTCTAATAAATAAGACATCTTTCCAGTCCATATTCAATTCATGTTTTCTGCACTGTCCCAAAGGTGACCTTACAACTGGTTTGTTTGCCTCAGAAGCGAAATAGAGTCCACATAATACACTTAGATTGTAGTGAGGCTTAAGTCTTTCCTGATCAAAACTTCTATTATCCCTTTTGTTAAGCCATCTAATACCTTCTTAATATCCTAGATATGACCGATTGCTTCGGATTAGAGCACTGAGGTGGGAATATGGCAGTGTTTTGCCTAATGTTTTACGATTTCACATGTCTGCTGAAGAAGTAAGTTAACACTGTTATTCTAATTTATAAATTTGAAAAATGCTGAGGTTCTTGTATTGTTATAAAATAGTATTTACTAGTATTTTACTTTTTAAAAAACATTTTAACATTTTCATTATGTAATATTTGGAGTCTAGATCTGGAAAAGCTATATCAAAAATGATTATTAAACAAACATTTTATAGCATTAGTATGTAGACCTGTCATAGATGTTTTAAGACAAAAATTAATTGAAGTCTTAGTTATACAAATAATCAAAAATGACATTTAAATTAATCATAGCAATAACAATTAGTAGAAATTTTAACCCTTTCAGAAATAAGAAATTTTAATCAGAAAGTGAATCTAGAAATCAACACTAAACCACAAAGATTTAAGAGACTCTCTATGAGAGAAGAAAGTTCTGTTCTTTGTAAAAGTCACCAAATAAGATAATGATATTTTTTCTTTGCTTTTTTAAAGAGTAGACTGAAATTCAAAGACCATGTTCTCTTGAATTGTTAGTTTTTGCTCTTTATTATTCATAAAGTTTTCAGTTTCACAATTCTAATATAACTTTATATGTAAATTTAAATATATACAAATACATATAAACAAGATGAAAATTTTAAAGCTTAAATTTTAGCTTTCAGATATATTAACTGTCATTAATTTATATACATCTATGAATGTACTACATCAATTTTATTGTCATAATTAGAGCTTTAATGTGATCAAATATTAATTACTTATTTTACATTGCTTTTGCAATTTCTAGCTTTAAACTTGTAATCTTGTAGTGTCCAGATAACCAAAGATTTCAGATAATGAAAGCTTATTCATAAATTTAATATTAGTCCAAGCTGTAATGATTTTGGAAATTACATTCATTTATTTATTTATTTTAAATAATTATTTTTCAATTATAGTTGAAATACAATATTATATTAGTTTCAGGGATATACCCCAGTGGTTAGACATTATATAACTTACTAAGTGATCATCCCGATAAATCTCGTACCCTTCTGACACCATATGTAGTTGTTAGGATATAATTCATTCTATCCCCTTTACTGTACTTTACATCTCCATTACTATTCTGTAACTAACAATTTGTATTTCCTAATCCCTTCACCTATACAGTGAATCCCCAGTAAAAGTTCTGAACTCCAGAGCTTGTGTGAGCTTCCTTGGTTGACATTACTGTGTGTATTGTTATACATCAGGGTGCCAGGAGGGTGATGTGTCTTAATTACACAGGAGGAGGACACCGGAAGTTTTATGTTGGGACCCTACTAGGTCTCATGCTATGTGTCTCTTCTTTTGTCTGGTTCTGATTTATATCCTTTTTACTATGGTAAAACTGTAATTGTAAGAATAGTGCTTTCCAAAGTTCTGAGTCATTTTTGCTAAATGAACCTGAGTGGTATGTGTATGTATGTGAAAGTTAAGATATTTTTATGTAATCTTTTAAGAACTATATTCTTATACCTTTCACAAAGAGATCTATAATACAGGGATTGGTTTTTGTGATGAGTCAAGTTGGATTTGAATGTGAATATTGAGATGACCAGCAGCATTTATTGAAAAGATTCTTCTTTCCTCGCTGCTCTGTGGGGTGGTACCACTTTAGTCATAAATCGAGTGTCAGTATCTGTGTATTTTGGATGGGGACTTTCTCTTCTATTCTTGCACCAATTCCACACTGTTATAATTATTGTAAATTTATAATATGTCTTGAGCAAGCATTCCTACCTTGTTTTTTCCCAAGAGTTTCTCAACTATTTCTGACGCTTCGTATTTTCATGTAAATTTTATTAGTCTGTCAAGTTCCATTTTTAAAAATAATTAAGATTTTGATTGATATTGAATTTATAGATCAGGTGACATTATTACCATACTAAATCATCCAATCCATCAACGTGGTATATCCTTCCATGTATTTGTCTCCTTTAATTTTTTCAGTAAGTTAAAGAACTAGATGTGCTGAGATGCAATTCACTTACCGTGGTTTGCCCTTTTAAAGTATATAATTTGGTGGGTTTTTACTGTATTTACAGAGTTGTGCATCTTATTCCAGAACATTTTCATCATTTCTAAAAGAAACCCTGCAACTGTTATCAGTTTAACTCCCATATTCTCTTTCCTCTTCCCAGCCCCTAGAAATCACTAATCTACCTCCTGTCTTTATAGATTTGATTATTATGAATTTTTAAAAAGATTTTGTTTATTTATTTTTAGACAGAGGGGAAGGGAGGGAGAAAGAGGAGAGAAATATCAATGTGTGGTTGCCTCTCATGCACCCTGCACTGGGGACCTGACTTGCAACCCAAGCATGTGCCCTGACTGGGAATCGAACTGGTGACACTTTGGTTTGCAGGCTGGCACTCAATCTACTGAGCCACACCAGCCAGGGCACCTATTACAAATTTTTCATAAAAGCGAAATCATGCATATGTGACCTATTGGGTTTGTCATTTAGCATGTTTTCAAGGTTTAGTAATGTGGTAACCTGTGTCAGAACTTTATTTAGATTTATGGCTGAATAATATTCCATTGTATGGATGTATGTTTCTAATCCATTCATCAGTTGATGGACATTTTAATGTTTTTTTCAACAGTGTTTTATAGTTTTCAGAAAAATCAATGCAGAGTTTGAAGAGATCATACTGTAATTCTGAAATGGTGTATTTTTCATAATTCTGTTTCTAGTGGAATGTTCCTTAGATATGTGATTAGGTATCCTGCGGTATAAGTTCTATGAGAACAGAGACTTTTTGTTCATTTTGTTGAATTATTCATTCTAAGTACCTACACCTGTGCCTGTTTCATAGCAGGCCATCAATATTTGTATAGGTATACCTCAGAGATACTTTGGTTTAGTTATAGACCACCACATAAAGCAAATATCACAAAAAAACAAGTCACTCTAATTTTTTAGTTTTCCAGTGCATATAAAAACTATGATTATACTATAGTCTGTTAAGTGTGCAATGGCATTATGTCTAAAAAGACAATGTACATACCTTAATTAAAAAAATTCTTAATTGCTAAAAAATGCTAATTGTCATCTGAGCATTCAGTGAGTCATAATCTTTTTTGCTTGTGGAGGGTTTTGCTTCGATGTTGCTGGCTGCTGACTGATCAGAGTAGTGATTGCTGATGGGTGGGGTGACTGTGGCAATTTCTTAAAATAGGATAATAGAGTTTGATGCATAGATTGACTCTTTCCTTTTCCTCAACAATTTCTATGTGGCATGCAATACTGTTTGAGAGCATTTTACCCGCACTAGAACTTCATTCAAAATTGTAGTTGTTCCTCTAAAATTGTGCCAATGCTTTATCTGCTAACTTTATGTAATATTCTAAATCCTTTGTTGTCATTTCAACAGTCTTCAAAGCATCTTGACCAAGGGTGGATTCCATCTCAGAAAAACTGATATTTTCCTTATCCATAAGAAGCAACTCCTCATTAAGTTTTATGATGAGATTGCAGGAATTCAGTCATATTTTCAGGCACTACTACTAATTCTGCTTCTCTTGCTGTTTCTACCATATCTGCAGTTACTTCCTCCACTGAAGTCATCCTTCAAAGTCATCCATGAGAGTTGAATTCAATTTTTTCCAAGCTCCTGTTACTGTTGATAATTTGACCTCTTCTTATGAATCACAAATGTTTTTAATGCCATCTAGAATGATGAATCCTTCCCAGAAGGGTTTCAGTTTTCTTTCTTTCTTAAAAAAATATTTTTATGCTATTACAGTTGTCCCACTTTTTCCCTCTTCACCCCTCTTCTACCCACCCTGCCCCCCCTTCCATGATCAGTCCCCTCACCATTGTCCTCATGTCCTTCACACTGTTCTTTGACTAATCCCTTCACCTTCTTTCAGTCAGTTCCAACCTCCTCCCTATACTCTTATAGCTGTCGGTCTGTTCTATCCCTCTGGTTTTATTTTGCTCATTAGTTTATTTTGTTCATTAGATTCCTCTTATAAGTGAGATCATGTGGTATTTCACCACCTGGCTTATTTCAATGAACATAATAGTCTCCAGTTCCATCTATGCTTGTCACAAAGGGTAGGAATTTCTTCTTTTTTTCTGCTGTATAGTAATCCATTGTGTAAATACACCAAAGTTTTTTTTATCCACTCATCTACTGATGGGCACTTAGAATGTTTCCAAATCTTGGCTATTATAAATAGTGCTACCATGAACATGGGGGTGCCTAAAATTCATTTGAATTGGTGTTTTGGGGTTCTTCAGGTATATTCCCAGCAGTGGAATCACTAGGTGAAAAGGCAGTTTCACTTGTAATTTTTTTTTTTTTTTTTTAGATTTTATTTATTTTTATTTATATTTAGAGAGGAAGGGAAGGAGAGAGGGAGAGAAACATCAATGTGCGGTTGCCTCTTGTATGTCCCCTGCCGGGAACTGGCCTGGCAACCCAGGCATGTGCCCTGACTGGGAATCGAACCGCGATCCTTCGGTTCGCAGGCCCGCGCTCAATCCACTGAGCTACACCAGCCAGGGCTCACTTGTAATTTTTTGAGGAAATTTCATACTGTTTTCCAAAGTGACTGCACCAGTCTGCATTCCATCAACAGTACAATAGGGTTCCCTTTTCTCTACATCCTTGACAGCACTTGCTGTTTGTTGATTTATTAATGATAGCCATTCTGAGAAGTGTGAGGTGATATCTCATTGTGCTTTTAATTTGCATTTCTCTGATGGCTAGTGCTGTTGAACATTTTTTCATATGTCTATGGGTCATCCATATGTCCTCCTTGGAGAAGTGTCTATTCAGGTCCTTTCCATATTTTTTAATTGGATTATTTGTCTTCCTGGTTCTTTATATATTTTGGAGACTAAAACCTTTGTCCGATGTATCATTGGCATATATGATCTCCCATATAGTAGGTTACCCTTTCATTTGATAATGGTTTCTGCAGCTATATAGAAGCTTTTTGACTTGATGTAGTACCATTTGTTTACTTTTTCTTTTTTTTCCCTTGCCGTAGGAGAGGGAAAAATATTGGCAAAAATATAGCTGTGTGAGATATCTGAAATTTTACTGCCTATGTTTTCCTCTAGAATTGTTATGGTATCACTGCTTATATTTAAGTGTTATCCATTTTGAGTTTATTCTGTGTGGTGTAAGTTAGTGGTCTAGTTTCATTTTTTCAGTCCAGTTCTCCCAACACCATTTATTGAAGAGACTGTCTTTACTCCATTGTATATACCCTTGCCTCCTTTAAAAATATTAATTGACCATAAAGACAAGGATTTATTTCTGAACTCTATTCTGTTCTAGTGACCTATGTGTCTGTTCTTATACCAGTACCAGACTGTTTCGATTACTGTGGCCTTGTAGTATAGTTTGATACCAGATATTGTGATCCCTCCAACCTTTTTCTTCTTTCTGAAGATTGCTGAGGATACTTGGGGTCATTTTTGGTTCTATATAAATTTTTGGAATATTTGTTCTAGATCATGAAATATGCCATTGGTATGTTAATAGGAATTGTGTTGAATCTATAGATTGCTTTGGGTAATATGGACATTTTAATGATGTTCATTCTTCCAATCCATGAACATGGTATATACTTCTACTTATTTGTATCTTCTTGAGTTTGTTTCTTCAGTGTCACATAATTTTCTAAGTACAGGTCTTTCACCTCCTTAGTTAAATTTATTCCTAGGTACTTTACTTTTTTTGGTTGCAATATTAAATGGGATTGTTTTCTTACTTTCTCTCTGATAGTTCATAATTGGTGTATAAAAATGGCATCAATTTGTATTCCAGTACTTTGCTGAATTCATTTATCAGGTTGAGTAGTTTTTTTGGTGGATATGATAGGATTTTCTAAGTAAAACATCACCTGTGAATGACAGCAGATTTACTTCCCCTTTTCCAATTTGGGTTCCTATCATTTCTTCTTCTTTTTCTGTTAAGATATACTTATTTTTAGGGACAGGGGAGGGGAGGGAGAAAGAGGGAAAGAAACATCAATGTGTGGTTGTGTGGTTGTGTCTCATGTGCCTCCTACTGGGGACCTGGCTCGCAACCCAGGCATGTGCCCCAACTGGGAATCCAACTGGCAACCCTTTGATTTGCAGGTCCACACTCAATCCACTGAGCTACACCAGCCAGAGTAGTTCTTCTTCTTGTCTGATCACTGTGGCTAGGACTTCGAGTACTATGTTGAATAAAAATGGTGATAGCAAACATGCCAGTTTTGTTTCTTAAGGGAAATGCTTTTAGTTTCCTATTGAGTATGATCTTGGCTGTAGGTTTTTCGTATACAGCTTTTATTACGTTGAGGTATGCTTCCTCTATTCTTACTTTGCTGAGTGTTTTAATTGTAAGTGGGTGCTAGATTTTATCAATTTTCCTGCATCTGTTGATATGATCATGATTTTTCTCTTTCATTTTGTGTATGTGATGTATTACAGGGGTCTCCAAAACCTGGATTGATGACCAGAACTGGTCCATGGCCTATTAGGAACTGGGCTGCACAGCAGGAGATGAGTGGCCAGTGAGTGAGCTAGCAAAGCTTCGCTTACATTACCACCTGAGCTCCACCTCCTGTCGGCCCCTTCCCATCCATGGAAAAATATTGTCTTTCATGAAACCAGTCCCTGGTGCCAAAAAGCTTGGGGACCACCAATGTATCACAATTATTGATTTGTGGTTATTGTACCATCCTTACATCCAAGGAATAAAACCCCTTTGATCATGGAGTATGATCTTTTTGATGTATTGTTGGATCCAGCTTGCTATTATTTTGAGGATTTTAGCATCTATGTGCATCAGAGATATTGGCCTATAGTTTTCTTTGTTGTGTCTTTACCTGGTTTTAGAATTAGAATAATACTGGTGTCCTAAAAAACAGTTTGGAAGTCTTCCCTATTCTTGAATTATTTGGAATGGTCTCAGAAGGATAGGTTTTAGTTCTTTGAATAATTGGTAAAATTCTTCTGAGGCCATCCAGTCCAGGGCTTTTGTATGCTGGGAGTTTTTTGATTACTGCTTCAATTTCACTAGTTGTTGGTCTGTTCAGATTTTCTGCTTCTTCCTGATTTAGTTTTGAAAGATTGCATATTTCTAGTAATTTACCTATTTCACCGAAGTTGTCCAATTTCTTGGCATATAGCTGTTTGTAGTAATTTCTTACAATCCATTGTATTTCTGTGGGATCAGTTGTTACTTCTCCGCTTTCATATCTGATTTTTTCTTTAAATTGGGTCCTCTCTTTTTTTTTATGAGTCTAGTTAAAGGTTTGTCAATTTTGCATATTTTTTTCAAAGAACAAGCTTGTAGATTTCTTGACCTTTTGAATTGTTCTTTTTTAGTCTGTGTCATTTATTTCTTGTCTGATCTTGATTTGTTTCCTTCCTTCTACTCTCTAACTTTTTCTGCTTTGTTGTTGTTTTGTAGTTCTTTTGAATGTAGGTTTATGTTTATTTTACATTTTTCTATCTTCTTTAGGTAATGCTATGAACTTTCCTCTCAGGAATGCTCTCACGGTATACCATAGATTTTGGGTTGTTGTGTGTTCATTTTCTTTTGTTTTCAGGTACTTTTGATTTCTTCCATGATGTCATTGTTAACCCAACTTTATTTAATGCCATGTTATTTATCCTCTGTGTATTTGAATGTTTTGGGGATTTTTTTTTCTTGAGGTTGATTTCTAGTTTTAGGTCATTGTGATTTGAGAAAATGGTTGATATGATTTCAGTTTTCTTGAATTTGTTAAGGCTTGTTTTGTGTCTTAGCATGTGGTTTACCTTGGAGAGTAATCAGTGTGCATATGAGAAGAATGTATTATTTTGCTTCTTTAGCGTGAAATGTTCTATAGCTATCGATTAAATCCTTTTAATCTAGTGTGTTGTTTAATGCTGCTATATCCTTGTTGATTTTTTGTCTGGAAGATGTGTTCACTATTGAGAATGGTGTGTTAAAATTCCCTACTATGACCACATTGCTATTGATCTTTTTCTTAAAGCCCTCCAAGATTTTCTTTATATATCCAGAAGCTCCTATATTGGGTGCATATATATTTACAAGGGTTATATTCTCTTGCTGGATTCCCTTAAGTATTATGTATGTCCTTGTTTATCTCTTATTACGGCCTTTGTTTTGAAGTCTAATTGTTAGGGAAGTATTGCTACCTCAGCTTTTTTTTCTATATCCATTGGCATGTAATACTATTTTCCATTCCTTCATTTTCAGCCTGTGTAAATCTTTTGTTCTGAGGTGGGCCTCTTGTAGACAGCATATATGCAGGTCTTGTTTTCTCATCCATCCAGCTACCCTTTGTCTTTTGTTGGGACATTTAATCCATTTACATTTAATATTATTATTGATAGATATTTACTGCCATTTTCCCCCCTTGATCTATGTTCCTCTCTCTCTATTTCTTCTACTTAAAGCAGTCCCTTTAGCATCTGTACTGCTGGTTAGATGAAAATGTACTCCTTCAGACCTCTTTTTCTTGTCTGGGAAGCTCTTTATTTTGACTTCCATTTTAAATGAGAGACTTGCTGGGTAGAGTAGTCTTGGTTGCAGGTGCTTGCTTTTCATTACTTTGAAATATTTCATACCAGTTCCTTCTGGCCTGTATTGTCTGCTGAGAAATAACCTCACAGCCCTGTCAGAGCTCCCTTGTAGGTAACTAATTGTTTCTCTTTGCTGCCTTTAAGATTCTTTCTTTGTTTTTATACTTTGCCATTTTAATTGTTATGTGTCTTAGTGTAGACCTCTTTGGATTCACTTGTTTTGGATTCACTTGTTTGGGACTCTATGCTTCCTGAACTTGTGTACTTTTTCCTTCACCAAGTTACGGAAGTTTTCTATCCCTTGCTCCCTTTCTTCTTCTGGTATCCTTACACTGCGAATATTGTTACATTTCATGTTGTTTCAAAGCTCCCTTAAAATCTTCTTTTTAACTTTTTTCATTTTGTTGCTCTTGGTGAGTGTTTTTATCTACCTTGTTTTCTAAATTGCTGGTGTTTCTATGTCCTTTTCCATGCTGATGTAGTTTTCACTAAGTTCCTTAAGCATTCTTATGACCATTACTTGGAACTCAATGTCCGATAATTTGCTTGCCCCAATTTCATGTGGCTCTTTCATTGGGGATTTCTCCTTTTCTTTCATCTGGAAGGTCATTTCTTTGTCTCCTCATTTTAGCTGCCTCTTTTTATTTGTTTCTATGTTATGAATAGATCTGCTTTGAATCCCTATCTTGTGAGGTAGACTTACGTGGTAGGAGTCCTGTGTTACCTGGTGGTGCCAACACCTTGATCTCCTGATCTAGAGGGTCAGGGAATGCGCTTTGTGTGGGTTATGTAGGCTATCCTGTTGTATTTGGGTCCTGGTTGTTATTGGCTTGCTCATTGGTGGGTTATCCCTTCTGGCTGTCTTGACTGAGAGGCTCGATCTATGCCATATCTTGTATGCTGTGGTACAGGTGCTGGCAGTACAAATCAAAACAACACAAAAAAATGAAACCAAAACAAGCAACTCCCTCAACAACAGCAGCAATTTCAATGACAAAATATCAGAGAATAGTAAAGGTGGAAATATAAATGGAATATTAGAGAAAGGGGGAAATAAAAGCAAAAGACTAAGTCAACACCAATGGACAGAGAAGTAATTATGGGAGGAGGAAAGGGTGGAGAACTAATACAAGCAATGAGTTGAAAGAAGAAAAAAAGGGACAACTTAAGAGAAAGAATAACAAACAAGAAAAGGAAAGAAGGGAACATTGGGGTAATCACTGGTAAGAGTAAAGTAAGAGATGGGACAGAAAAATAGAGCAATAAAAATAGGAAAGAAAAAATAGAAAAAACTAATGAAAAGTCTATGAAAAGGAAAAAATAATGAAAAGGAAAAAATAATGAAAAAGAACAAAGTGGAATTTGTCTCATTAGAGTTTGGCGCTTACCTGCTGGATTCTCTTTTTGGATACGGTTCTCCTGTAGCCTGGGTCTAATGTTGTCCATGCCTAACCCTAGTCAGCCTTTTCAGAGCTACCAGGAATCCAGAGTTTATGATTGATTCCTCCAGGGTTGGCTGTGCCCAGGATGGGTCAATCTGTACTGCACGGTTTTAACAGCACTAGGTACACGGGCATCAGCAAACAACCAAAGTCACCAACGAATCTGCATCTGTCAACTTCTGCCTGCTCATCTGCTGTCAGTTTTAGACTAGTCATAGACCTGACTGTTTCTGAGAGAGCCTCTTGTGAGATCAGTGGATGGGACTCCTGGATCTCCCATGGTAGATGCCTTTTAGACTTCAGGGAAGATGTGTTTCCCCCACACCCTGAGCCAGTGGTTTTGAGTCTCTTCAGAATGATTTCCCTGTATGCAGCAAGGTGTGATCTCCAGAGTCCATGTTTTGGCTCTGCCAGAAACCAGAAGGGTGTTTCTAATGCTCTCCCATGAAGGGGAAGTACCAGCCTGTTTCCTGGGAGAGTATATGATATGGCTGTACCCTACAGCCTGTCTCTGACATCCCTAGAGTCTGTGTGCTGTGCTCTTCTCAACGTGGGGTAAGATGCAGGATGGGAGGAAATAAATAGTGAAAGGAAAGAAAACCCACATAAAACAAAGCAAAAAACCAAACTACATAATAAGAAAAAAAGTTTCAGGGTGGAGGGAGCAGGATTGCAGAGGGAGGGTGGGGTGAGCAATATCCCATAGGGCTATCACCCTGGGAGGGGCTCACTCTTCTCAAGCAAGATGGCTGCTGCAGAATCCAGGTATATCCTGGCACAGAAAGCCCTATAGTCGCTCCCCAACATCGCTCCCCTGTGCATCCCACACTCTACTTGTGAGACTGCAGTCCCTGCTGCCTCTCTTCACTGGTTCCAAGGTGAGTGATTGCAAACACAAGACCTGTGCTTTCACCTGTTTAAAAATCAAAAAAGAAAAAACAAAACAGTGTCCTTGCCTTCAGCTGTTCTTGTCCCTCACCAGCTGCTCAACAGAGGCAAACCGTGTGGCCCTTCACTGTGGGGTGCTACGTGATCTGCTTACTCCAGTACTGGTGCTCTGTCTGGGACCCTGGTCCATGTTCCCTAACCCTCCTTTCAAGGGGAAGCTCTCACAGCTGCACCACCACCTCAGCCCACTGCCCTAAGGGGCAGGCCCTTTGAATGACCTCAACCTTCCTACTGGTTATGATATTTTTTCCCCCATCCTTGGTTAAAAGCCTCCCTTTCAAGTAGTCTTTGGTTTATTTCAGGTGTCTAGACCTCTCTTTAGTTTTATTTACAATTTGGTTCTGGGAGGAGGTGTGCAATATGTTCTACTCTGCTGCCATCTTACCAGTTTTCAATTTTCTTTGCCCAAATCCATCAGAGTAATCACTATCTATGGCAGTTATAGCCTTACAAAATTACCATATTTTGCTGTGTATAATGCATCTTTTTGCCTAAATTTTTGAGGGAAAAATAAGGACGTGCATTATACGTGGATAGTACTAATTCTGTATCTATATACATTTTTTAAATTTATTTTTAGAGAGGGGGAGGGAGAGAGAAACATCAATATGTGATTGCCTCTCACATGTCCCCTACTGGGGACCTGGCCCACAAGCCAGGCATGTGCCCTGATGGTGAAACACACAAGTGACCCTTTCATTTGTAGGCCAGTTCTCAGTCCACTGAGCCACACCAGCCAGGGCTACATAAATGTTTTTAATTCTTTTACTTACACTTATTCATTAAAAGTATAACTCTAGAAAGCAATACCGATATCCGTATGCAAAATAATACCCTGGAATACGATAATCAGTTTTGTTTCTAAATATAAATAAATAAACAGTTGAATTAAGACATTAATATGAAAGATATTTTTCCTGAAAGTTTGGACCAAATACGTGGGTGCACATTATATATGAGAGCTTTTGATCCATGGGCTACAGAATTGATGTTGTGTTAATAGGCATGAAAAGAACATCAAACTTGTATATCTGTATCAGAACCCTTGCATGAATGTATACATTGTCATTGTCAATAAGCAGCAATATTTTGAAAGCAATCCTTTTTTTTCTGAGCAATAGGTCTCAACAGTGGGCTTAAAATACTCAGTAAGTCATGTTTTAAACAAATGTGTTGTCATTAGGCTTTGTTGTTCCATTTATAGAACACAGACAGAGTAGATTTAGCATAATTCTTAAGGGCCCTAAGGTTTTTGGAATTGTAAATGAGTATTGTCTTCAACTCAGTCACCAGCAGCTTTAGCCCCTAAAAAGAGTGAAGTGTCCTTTGAAGCTTGAAAGCCAAGCATTGACTTCTCTCTACCTATGAAAGTCCTAGATAGCATCATTTTCCCATACAAAGCTGTTTCGCCTACATTGAAAATCTGTTTAGCATAGCCACCTTCATTAATTCTCTTAGCTAGACCTGGATAACTTGCTGCAGCTGCTACCTGAGCACTTGCTGCTTCACCTTGCACTTTATGTTATAAAGATAACTTCTTACTTCAAACCTTATAAACTAACAACTTCTCTTAGCTTCAAACTTTTCTTCTGTAGCTTCCTTACCTCTGTCAGCCTTCACAGAAGTGAAGAGAGTTATGGGCTTATTCTGGATATGCCTTGGACTAAGGGAATGTTGTGGCTGGTTGATCTTCTGTCCAGACCACTAAAACTTTCTTCATGTCAATAATTAGGCTGTTTCACTTTCTTACAATTCACTATTCATTGGAGTAGCACTTTTAATCGCCTTTAAGAACTTTTTCTTTGCATTCACAATTTAGCTAACTGGTACAAGGGACCTAGCTTTCATCCTATTTCAGTGTTTTTTTTCTTTTTTTAAGATTATTTATTTATTTTAGGACACGGGGGAAGGCCAGGAGAAATAGAGGGGAAGAAACATCAGTGTGTGGGTGTCTCTTGCATGCCCCTTGCTGGTGACCTGTCTGGGAATCAAACTGGCGACCCTCTGTTTTTGCAGGCCAGCACTCAATCCACTGAGCCACACCAGCCAGGGCCTATTTCAGCTTTTGGGGTTTTTTTTTGTTTGTTTTGTTTTTTGTTTTCAAATTTTTATTTATTTTTTTAAATATATTTTATTGATTATGCTATTACAGTTGTCCCATTTCTCCCCCATCATTCCCCTCCACCCTACACACCCTCTCCCACCCACATTCCCCACTTTAGTTCATGTCCATGTGTCATAAGTTCTTTAGCTTCTACATTTCCCATACTATTCTTGCCCTCCCGCTGTCTATTTTCTACCCACCATCTATGCTACTTATTCTCTGTACCTTTTCCCCTTCTCTCCTCCTCCCACGCCCCTGTTGCTAACCCTTTATATGATCTCCATTTCTGTGGTTCTGTTCCTGTTCTAGCTGTTTGCTTAGTTTGCTTTTGTTTTAGGTATGGTTCTTAATAGCTGTGAGTTTGCTGTCTTTTCACTGTCATATTTTTATCTTCTTTTTCTTAGATAAGTCCCTTTAACATTTCATATAATAAGGGCTTGGTGATGATGAACTCCTTGAACTTGACCTTATCTGAGAAGCGCTTTATCTGCTATTTCAGCTTTTGATATGCCTTCCTTAGTGAGCTTAGTAATTTTTTTACTTTCTGATTTAAAGTGAAAGATGAACACTCACTTGAACTCTTAGAGGCCATTGTAGGGTTATTAATTGGCCTAATTTCAATATTGTTGTGGTTCAGGAAATAAGGAGGCCTAAAGAGAGGGAGGGAGAAAGGGGAACAACACATTGGTGGAGCAGTCACAACATACACACATTGATCAGTTAAGTTTGCCATCCTTTTATGGGCATGGTTCATGGCACCCCAAAATAATTACAACAATAATAACAAAGATCACTCATCACAGATCACCATAATGAACATAATAATAGTGAAAAAGTTTAAAATACTATGAGAATTACCAAACTGTGACACAGAAAATGTGTTTGGGAAAATGGTGTTGATAGACTTTCTCCATGCAGGGTTGCCACAAACCTTTAATTTATAAAATTACAATGTTTATAAAATGCAATAAAATGAAATATGCCTATAGTTTAAATGAATAAATGGTCATAACAGTGGTCCATGTGGGAATATGTGCTATTTTACAAAGGATAAGTATACAATTTCTCTAAGTTTATTTTCTTAAAACTTTGTCAAATGACCATCTTTATGTTTGTAGATGGAATGGTTCAATCATTATAAAAAGTCCCTTGCTACTTATATGAGATCATTGGGAGGAGATCAAGGTTTGGATATTACACAGGATATGAAACCTCCCAAAAGCCTGTATATTGAAGTGAGTATACTTCTTAAAATGAATTTTTCCTTAATGCATAGATTGTTCTGTCTTTTGTCTACAGTATATATGAATATATATTAGCTTATATTAAAAAAGAAAGGGAAAAATAAACCCAAACCAAAAAATGTTACCTACCAGGGGATGATGGACATAGGATAGAAAAGCTTAAATTTTCTGAACAGAACTGTTTTAATAGTTCTGATTTTGGAACCATGTAAACATTTTTTATATTATTAAATCAAAGTGGAAAACCCACAAATTGGGAAAGCAAAATGAAACAAATAAACCTATGTTTTAAATTGGTGGATTAGTCAAATTGGAAGTATTTTAAATTACTTTAAAACACATACTTTGAAGAGCAAAGTAGGAGGATTCACAATACCTGATACCAAAATGTATTACAAGGCCACTGTAATCAAAACAGCCTGATACTGGCATAAAAATAGGCACATAGACCAATAAAACAGAACAGAGAGCCCAGAAATAAACCCAAGTCTCTACGGTCAATTAATATTTGACAAAGAGGGCAGCAACATCAAATTGAGTAAAAATACCCTCTTCAGCAAATGGTGTTGGGAGATCTGGACAGCTACATGCAAAAAAAAAAAAAAAGAAAAGAAAAGAAAGAAACTGGAGCAACAACTTATACCATACACAAAAATAAATTGAAGGTGGATAAAAAATTTAAATATAAGTCGTGACACCACTGAAGTCCTAGAGGAGAACATAGGCAGGAAAATCTCAGATATTTCATGCAGCATCATTTTTACTGATATGTCCCCTAGAGCAAGGGACATAAAGGAAAGAAGAAACAAATGGGATTTCATCAAAATAAAAAGCTTCTGCACGGTTAAAAAAAAATGGTATTAAAATAAAAAGAGAACAAACCATATGGGAAAACATATTTGCCAATGACACCTCAGACAAGGGTTAGATCTCCAAAACATATAAAGAACTTTCAAGACTCCACTCTGAAAAGGACAAGCAACCCAATTAAAAAATGGGCAAAGGACTTGAACAGACACTTCTCCAATGAGGTCATACAGAGGATCCAGAGGCACATGAAAAGATGCTCAGTATTGCTAGCTATCAGAGAGATGCAAATTGAAACCACGATGAGATACCGCTTCACACTGGTCAGAATAGCCATCATAAACAAAGCAACAAACAGCAAGTGTTGAAGAGGCTGTGGAGAAAAGGGAACCCTAGTGCATTGTTGGTGGGATTGCAGACTGGTACAACCATTGTGGAAAACAGTATGGAATTTTCTAAGAAAACTAAAAATGGATCTGCCTTTTGACCCAGCAATTCCACTGCTTGGATTTTATCCTAGGAACCCTGAAACACCAATCCAAAAGCACCTATGCACCCCAATGTTCATAGCAGCACAATTTTACAATAGCTAAGTGCTGGAAGCAACTTAGGTGCCCATCAGTAAATGAATGGATCAAAAAACTGGTACATTTACACAATGGAATTCTATGCAGCAGAAAGAAAGAAGGAGCTCCTACCCTTTGCCACAGCATGGATGCAACTGGAAAGCATTACGCTAAGTGAAATAAGCCAGGCAGTGAAAGACAAATACCGTATAATCTCACCTTTAATGGGAACCTAATCAACAAAACAAACAAACAAGCAAAATATAACCAAAGACACTGAAATTGAGAACAGGCTGACAGTGACCAGAGGGGACAGAGGAGCTAATTTCCAGGGAAAAGGGGAAAGGTTTGCAGGAACAAGTATGAAGGACACATGGACAATAACAAAGGGGGAGGGAAGTGGAGAGAGCTGGAAGGGTGGGCTAGGATGGGGGTAAAAGGCAGAAAACTATAATTGAACAACAGCTAAAATAAAATATATGTGGAGTTAAAAAAACACATTGATTATATGTCTAGTGGGTGTGTTCTAAGGATGAAAAGAATTACAAACAGATCTTAACCTATTTTTTGTAGTCATATTTTTAGTAAAAATGTTGTTGGGAAGTCTGTATATTGAAGAATAGAGCAAAAGAGTATGATACAAAGAACCAAGATTTTTTAAAATAAGAGAAAATAGATTCAGATACTAATTCCCCAACTTGAGTTTGAAATATCAGCATGGAGTTAGGTTGAATTGTCTCTCTCTCCCTCTTTTTATAAGTATTTCTTAGCTCTGTCCTGTAAAAAAGCCCACAAACAGCAACCAACTCAGTAGCTATGAGCCTTCAAATTCTGGAGTCTAAATTCTATTTCTCACTAAAAAAAAACCCAGGACTCCCTCTTTGGGAAAAGAGAAAAGGGCTGATCCTTGGTCTTAAGTCGAAAGTGTAGAAGGTGAGCATTCCTGTCTTTCTAGAAAGCAAGGAAAGGATCAAGGACTACATGAGTGCTCAAAAGTTTTGTGAACTAAGTTGAAGGAGCTCAAAGTGGCCAAAGAAGAGGTCATTTGAGCATCAAAATGAATGTTAACTGCAGTGAATTGAATTGCATCAATTATGTTAGAAGTATGAATGTATAATGACACCAAACAACAATCACAACAATTAAAAACAATCTCTTTGGTTCTCCTTGGAGAATATGAAGGATGCAAGTCATTTTAAAAAGCAATAAATAAAAGAATGGAAACAAGCATCCATCTGCCTTTATTGTACAAATTCTATTTCAGGGTAGCCAAAACATTTACAAGGAAAATTTCTTTATAGAAGAATTCCCACTAATAAATGCAGCAAGAATAAAAGAACTAGATTAATGACATTCTGTAACCCAAATGCATGGAGGGAATTAGCTACTAAAACTAAAAGAGAAAAGTTAATGGAGACTTTAATAATGGATGAATATGGTGGGTATGGATAGTAACTGGATCCACTGATTAATCTTAACATCTGTAAACAAATTCAAAAGGCACAGGAGTGAAAAAGGAGAGGCTTTATTGAGGTAATAGTTTGCAAACCAGGGAGAGGCCTCTGGCAGAGAGGTGCCTCTAATAGAAAGAAGCCTCTGGCAGAAACGAAGCCTCTGGCAGAAACGAAGTATTGCTCCCCTAACACAAAGGAGCTATCTTGCCTTGTAGGGAACTTTCTTGCATTGCACCCATTTTGGTCTGTTTCGTGTAAATGAGGTTTCCAAATTGTACACTTCTGATTGGTCAGTATAGATATAAATGAAGGCATAATTTGCATAGTTCTGATTGGACAGAGCAGGTCTACCAAAGCATCTCTACAGTGGTCAGCTCAGATGGTGTAAACAAGTGTGGCATAGTGCATGAAGCAGAGTTTTCACTCTGAGGTTCTTTCTGGTATACAGAGTATGTGAGAAGTTCCTGTCACCAAATGGCCACTAAGCTGTTATTACTGGGGCAGGCAAAAGTAGCTTTACAGTTGTATGTATGTGAAACTGTAATTCTTTTTTCCCCATATATTTTATTGATTATGCTATTATGGTTGTCCCATTTCTCCCCCATCATTCCCCTCCACCCTGCACACCCCCTCCCACCCACATTTCCCCCTTTAGTTCATGTCCATGTGTCATAAGTTCTTTAGCGTCTACATTTCCCATACTATGCTTACCCTCCCCCTGTCTATTTTCTACCCACCATCTATGCTACTTATTCTCTGTACATTTTCCCCCTCTCTCCTCCTCCCACTCCCCTGTTGCTAACCCTCCATATGATCTGCATTTCTGTGGTTCTGTTCCTGTTCTAGTTGTTTGCTTTTGTTTTAGGTGTGGTTCTTAATAGCTGTGAGTTTGCTGTCCTTTCACTGTCATATTTTTTATCTTCTTTTTCTTAGATAAGTCCCTTTAACATTTCATATAATAAGGGCTTGGTGATGATGAACTCCTTATCTGAGAAGCACTTTATCTTCCCTTCCATTCTAAATGACAGCTTTGCTGGATAGAGCAATTTTGGATGTAGGTCCCTGCTTTTCAAGATTTCAAATATTTCTTTCCAGCCCCTTCTTGCCTGTAAGGTCTCTTTTGAGAAATCAGCTGACAGTCTGATGGGAACTCCCTTGTAGGTGACTATCCCCTTATCCCTTGCTGCTTCTAGAATTCTCTGCTTCATTTTAATCTTGGCTAATGTAATTACAATGTGCCTTGGTGTGTTCCTCCTTGGGTCCAGCTTCTTTGGGACTCTGAGCTTCCTGGACTTCCTGGTAGTCTATTTCCTTTGCCAGATTGGGGAAGTTCTCCTTTATTATTTGTTCAAATAAGTTTTCCACTCGTTGCTGTTCTTCTTCCCCTTCTGGGACCCCTATAATTCAGATGTTGGGACGTTTAAAGATGTCCCGGAGGTTCCTAAGCCTCTCCTCATTTTTTTGAATTCTTTTTTCTTCCTTGTTTTCTGTTTGGTTGTTTGTTTCTTCCTTCTGGTCCACTCCATTGATTTGAGTCCCAATTTTCCTCCCATCTCTATTGGTTCCCCGTGCGTCTTCCTTCATTTCACGTATTGTAGCCTTCATTTGTTCATCTAATTTGTGAGCAAAATCAACCAATTCTGTGAGCATCCTGATCACCAGGGCTTTGAACTGTGCATCTGATAGTGCATCCGATGCAACTGTGCATCGCTTCATCACTTAGAGGAATTGGCTCTGGGGCTTTTATTTGTTCTCCGGTTTGAGCCATTTTTGGTGGGTTTTTTTTGTTTGTTTGTTTATTTTTTTGTTTTTTTGTTTTGTTTTTGGTCTGGTCACGGCTGTTATGTAGTGAGGTGCGGAGCGTTAGTGTTCCCCAGTGCAGGGCAGCCCAGTCACTGAGTTGTGATGCTGTATGTGGGCACGGGGTCTGAGAGGGAACAATGGTGCCTGCTCTGTTCTCTCCTGGATTCCAGTCCCCTCTGTTGCTTCCCCTTCACCTGGATTATCTGTGCCTGTGATTGTGGTACCACCTGGTCAGCTAGCCGCCTTGTGCAGCCTTGCTGGGTCTGCACAGTTGCCACCCCATGCCCGGGGTCCACCAGCTGCCACCTGTGGGCCTGGGGTCTGCCAGCCACCGCCTGCATGCCTGGGAACCGCCAGCCACTGCTGTGTGCGTTTCCGGGTTCGCACCTCCACTTTTTCCTGCTGCAACTCCTTCTCTCTTACTGGTCTGGATGAATGGTTGTTGGGCTTCCATACAGTTCAATTTTCTATCAGTTCTGGTTGTTTTCTTGTTTCTAAATCTTTGTTGTACTTAATTTTGGTTGTGAGAGAAGGCACAGTGTCTCCATTTTGGCCGGCTATAATTCTTTTATTATTATTTATTATTATATTATTTTTCACATGAACAACTGTAAACCTACTTCTGCCTACCACATATTTATAAAATTTGGGCCTTCTCTTTATCATGGGGAGTCCATCTCAGCCAATAATTTTCTTTTTGGGGGCATCAAGTAAATCTTTCATCCTGGGGTCCACACATCCAAAAAGAGACAGTCAGACAGTCTGTGGTTTGTGAGGTTTTGCACAAGGACATACACAACACGTTTGCCATAAAACCAGACTTGATCTGCTCCAGCCTCTAGACCTAACTTCTAATTTATAGGAAATTCAGGAACAGAGAGGGAAACATGTTAAATGACCCCACAGGAATCTAGTTTATGGGAAACTACCAAACAGATTGCTCAGTGTCTTTAATAAATTGTTAAGAAGGAAGGGAAAAAAGGAGGTAGGAACCCTATAGATTAAAGGAGATACATAACAGAAATGTCTAATGTTGGACTCTGATTTGAAGAGGGCATTTTAATAAAAACTTATGAGGTAAATGGGGAAATTTGGATGCTAACTGAATATTCCTGTTTTTCTTTACCCTGGTTGATGCCTCTTCATGTTTTAAAAAAATTATATTTTATTTTTCAGGCTACTACTGTTGTGCCAGATTTTCCCCCATTGTCCACCTCCATCCAGCCATGTCCCTCACCCCCACTCCCTCAGGCAGTTCCCGCACTGTTGTTCACGTCCATGGGTCCTGCATATATTTCTTTGGCTACTCAAATTCCCTATGCTGTTCTTTACATCCCCACTACTATTGTGTAATTAATGATTTGTAATTCTTAATTCTTAACCTTTTTGAGTCATCTCACTGACCCCTCCCATCTGGCAACCATCAAAATGTTCTCTATCTGTGATCTTGTTTCTGTTCTTCTGGCTTGTTTACTTTGTTTTTAGGTTCAATTGTTGGTAGATATGTATTTACGGACATTTTATTATTCATAATTTTGATCTTCTTAAAGACAACCTTTTACAATTGCATGTAATACTGGTGTGGTAATAATGAACTCCTTTAGCTTTTTCTTCCCTAGGAAGCTCTTTATCATTTTATAGCTTTGCTGGGTAGAGTAATATTTTTTTTTACTTTTTTTTATTGTTGTTCAAGTATGGTTGTCTCTGTTTTCCCCCCACGACTTCTCTCCACCTCCCACCCCTGATCCCACCCCACTTGGTTTTGTCCATGTATCCCCCTTGGTTTTATAGATGTTCCTGAAAACCTTTCCCCCCTTCCCATCTTTCCTCTAGTTACTGTCAGTTTGTTCTTAATTTCAGTGTCTCAGGCTATATTTTGCTTGCATGTTTGTTTTGTTGATTAGGTTCCACTTATAAGTGAGATCAGAGGGTATCTGTCTTTCACTGCCTGGCTTATTTCACTTAGCATAATGCTGTCCAGTTCCATCCCTGCTGTTGTAAAGGGTAGGAGCTCCTTCTTTCTTTCTGTTGCATAGTAGTCCATCATGTAAATGTACCACAGTTTTTTGATCCATTAATTTACTGATGGGCACTTAGGTGACTTCCAAAATTTTGGCTGTTGTAAATTGTGCTATGAATATTGGGGTGCATAGGTTCTTTTGGATTTGTTTTTCAGGGTTTTTAAGGCTATGGTCAACTAATATTTGACAAAGGGAGCAGAAGCATAAAATGGAGTAGAAATAGCCTCTTCAACAAATGGTGTTGGGCGATCTGGACAGCTACATGCAAAAAAAAAAATGAAACTTGAGCACCATACACCATACACAAAAATAAATTCAAGGTGGGTAAAAGACTTAAATATAAGCCGTGACACCATTAACGTCCTAGAGGAGAACATAGGCAGGAAAATCTCAGACATTCCATGCAGCAACACCTTCATGGATATGTTCCCTAAAGCAAAGGATATACAGAAAAGAATAAACAAATGGGACCTCATCAAATTAAAAAGCTATACACAGCTAAAGAAAACAGCAGTAAAATGAAAAGAGAGGCAACCCTATGGGAAAACATATTTGCCAATGACACCTCAGACAAGGGTTTAATCTCCAAAATATATAAAGAACTTACACGACTCCACTCTAAGAAGACAAGCAACCCAATTAAAAAATGGGCAAAGGACTTGAACAGACACTTCTCCAAGGAGGACATACAGAGGATCCAGAGACATATGAAAAGAAACTCAGCATCACTAGCCATCAGAAAGATGCAAATTAAAACCATGATGAGCCCTGGCTGGTGTAGCTCAGTGGATTGAGCGCGGGCCTATGAACCAAAGGATCGCAGTTTGATTCCTAGTCAGGGCACATGCCTGGGTTGCAGGCCAGTTCCTGGCAGGGGATGGACAAGAGGCAACCACACATTGATGTTTCTCTCCCTCTCTCCTTCTCTTCCCCTCTAAAGATAAATAAATAAAATCTTAAAAAAAAAAAAAAAACCCACGATGAGATACCACTTCACACTGGTCAGAATGGCCATCATAAACAAATCAACAAACCACAAGTGTTGGAGAGGATGTGGAGAAAAAGGAATCCTAGTGCACTGTTAGTGGGAATACAGACTGATATATCCACTGTGGAAAAACAGTATGGAATTTTCTCAGAAAACTAAAAATGGAACTGCCTTTTGACTGGCAATTCCACTACTGGGCAGAGTAATATTGGTTGTAGGTCCTTGCTTTTTATCACTTTGATGATTTCTTGCCAGTCCCTTCTAGCCTGCAAAGTTTCTTTTGAGAAATCATCTGACAGTATTATGGGGGCTTCCTTGTATATAACCAACTGCTTTTTTTCTTGCTGCTTTTAAGATTCTCTTTTCTTATTTGGCATTTATGATGTGTGTCGCAGTGGGCCTGTTTGGTTTCCATCCTGTTTGGTACTCTCTGTGCTTCTTGGACTTGTATGTCTATTTCCGTGTCCCTAGTTGGAGATTTTCTTCCATTATTTTTTCAAAAAGATTTCCAATTTGTTGCTCTTTCTCTTCTTCTGGCACCCCTAAGATGTTGTTATGCTTGAAGTTGTCCCAGAGGCTCTTACACTATCCTCATTTTTTGTGTGTGTGGGGGATTCTTGTTTCTTCTTGTTGTTCTGATTGGGTTTTTGTTTTTTGTTTTGTTTTGTTTTTGTTTTTTTTTGCTTCCTTATATTCTAAATTGCTGATTTGATTCTCAGCTTCATCCACTCTACTGTTGATTCCCTGCAAATTGTTCTTTATTTAAGTTAGTGTATCCTTTGTTTCTGACTGGAAACAAAGGCAAAAAAAATCCTTTTTTACACTGTTGACATCCTCACAGAGTTCCTTGAGCATCCATCCTTATAACCACTGTTTTTAACTCCACATCTGGCTTGCTGAAGCCAGATGTTGCATGTTTGAGAGAATTTAGAAAAATCTGAAAAATGGGCCAAGAAAAGCCATTCATATGAAAAAGCCACTGGAAACATCTTGGGTGAGTCTGAAAGTTGGATGGGGCACGGATTCAGGAATCACCAGGATGGGGCAAACAATGTGAGCCAAGTTGACGGTGTCTCAGATATGTTGCCCCCCTGCCAGCTCTGTGGTGGGGAGTGGGCTCAGAAAAGGAATAATGGCCTCCGACATCACTTTTCTCTGGGAGAAAGCTGTCCCCCAGCTCTTGCCTTGATTCCAGATAGTTCAGTTCCTCCCTGCATATCTCTGATGCCTTTCAATCTGCTGCCCCTACACTGGTGCTCAGAGGGAGTGAGTCCAAGTAAATCTGTGCAATGGCTTTTCAAGAGGAACTGCCAGGGAGTCCATCAGTTTCTGTCTTCCACAACCTCAATCCCTGCTGGTTTTTATAACTAGAAGTTATGGAGTCTTATGTTCCTGGTGCTGGAACCCTGGGTTGGGGGACCTTGTGTGGGCCAGGGATCCTTTGCTCCTAAGATATCCCTTCTGATTTATATCTGCCACATGTGGCTGTTGGACCAGTCCATTCTGTGTCTCCGCCTCTCCTACCAGACTCAACGTGGTTTCTTCTGTAATTCCATAATTCTAGGACTTTCATTCATCTCAATTTCTGACAGTTCTGAATGATGGTTTTTATTTACTTTACTTATAATTTTGATGTGGTTGTGTAAGGAAGTGAGCTGTTTTTACTTACACCATCATCATATAACTGGAAATTTCATGATTTAAAAATTCTTAATTAATAAGATGTAGTAATGGTATTGAGATTATATTTTTTAAAAAGAATCTCATTTTGTAGAAGTAGGTAATATTTACAGATGAAATGAAATTATGTCTAGGATTTGCTTAAAAATCTAGAAGTTGGTGAGGGAAGAAGGTGGGCCTGATGCTGATAATTGATGGTAGTTGATACCACTTTGAATTCCCTAATACTTCTTTTTACTTCTGAGTATATTCATGATTTTCCATAATATATTTAAAGAAGTAAAAAGGTGTTAGTGATGGTAGGGAATTTTCTAAAGTAGCATTCCTCAATCTAAGTTAAAATACTTGGTTGAGTCATGATAGGATTCTGGAGGAATTATAGAACATGCTGAAATTACCTAGGAAAAGTAGATGCCTGAAACTTACTGCTCAATATGGCTTTACTAATACCAATCCTAGTGCTAAGGAGAATAAACTCCAGTCGTGACTTCTTTTAGAAGATGAAAAAAGGTCCTGGTTTCCTCTGCAGTTGTAGAAGTGGTTATCAAAAGGCAGTCTTATGCCTCCCACCTTCCAACTAAAAACCTCTCTTGATTCTTATAACATGAATATGCATCTGCTCTTTCTTGATTTAGTTGTAAGGATTTTGGGGAAAGAGTGTGAATATCAAAGGAGATTGGAAAAATCTTTTTAAAATAGAAGTTTTGCAAACTTACCTATGTTCTATTCTCAGAAATTGATATTAATGGGAGGGACCTATCAGAGGCAGGTTGGAATTGATCTCTTTTCTTTGTAAATAGATTGTTCCACTGCTTAATACTTCAGTATTTGCGGAGGGGAAAGAAAGCAATAATGTCTCCCTGGGTTTCCTTGCTGTTAGCACACACATACATATGGATATTTTGCTATTTTTCTTCCTCCCCATCCAAACAGGACAATTGGAACCACTAGAATACAATAGTAAGAGTACTAGGACTAAGTACGAAGGGAAGGAACAAACCAACAGAAAGCTTAATACTTTCACTGTGTGGGTATTTATATTGTATACTCTTTATTTACTTTGTGGTCACTACATATTAAGAAATAGTTTAGATAAAACATCATTTTTTCCTTTCAGGTACGATGTCTAAAAGACTTTGGAGAATTTGAAGTTGATGATGGTACATCAGTGCTATTAAAAAAAAATAGCCAGGTATTTATTGTCTTAAGATTTTTGAAATTTTCTAAGAGTATTGCATGTTAGAAATGTTGAAATTAGTAGCAAAGTAAACATCACCTTGTGATGCTGATTTATATCTAGGCATTATGTTTAGTGTAAGACTATTTTTTCTAAATATAAACAAATGTTGAGGCAAATGTTACATATATGTGTAATTAAGAAAAGATTCATTAATTTAATAGAATGTTGCTTGTATTTAACACTAGGCATTTTCCAGGGAAATTATCACCGGGCCTTATTCTAGTTAAGGCACTATGAAAATGATGGATTTAGCCCTTTTCTTTGAATTGTAATTAAAAAGGTGATAAGCACTCATGTTTAGCTTGTATTTCACCTTAGAAATCCTAGTTCTTTTTTTCCCCCAGAGAGAGAGAAATTTCCTCTATCTTTTTTAAAAGATTTTATTTATTTATTTTTAGAGAGAGGAAGGGAGGGAGAAGAGAGGGAGAGGAATATCAATGTGTGGTTGCTTCTCTCACATGTCCTACTGGGGGCCTGACCCACAACCCAGGCATGTGCCTTGACTGGGAATCGAACTGGCGACCCTTTGGTTCGAAGCCTGGAGCTCAGTCCTTTGAGCCACACCAGCCAGGGCTAAATCCTAATTTTTTAGCAAACAAATAATGATACAGATCAAAAATTTCTGAGCAATATATTAACAGAATTTACTAGGCAAAGACTAAAATTATGAAGTTGTTACTTAAACCAAATATTTTTCTTACTAAGAATCTCAATGTATTTATTCTTTCCTTCGAAACTTTCAAGTTCACATTAATTTCACCTTAGCTAAATTAATGTTCATCCTATTTCAATTTTATGTAGTCACATTAATACAGGAGGAAAAATGACCTAATGAGAACCACTCTTTCTTTGCCTCCCATTTTGCTGGTTAGTGTCTAATGATCCTAGGTCTTTGTTTATGTAATGAAACAAAAGAATGCTTCAGGTTATGTGGTTCTTAGACTTATTTTCTTAATAGAGGGTGCCTTGATCTCTTAGTTTATGAGTACCCTTAGAGCTTTGATAGTTTCATAAAACAAAGGTTAAATATTTTAAAGACAAATTTTCGGGGCATCCTAAAATCTTTTTTTAAGGCAGAATTTCCCTCCCAGTGTCCTCTTAGAGAAATAGGATACTAATGAATTGAATAATATGAATGAATTAATATTAATACTGAAATTAATGGTCTCCTAAAAATCTATATTTCTGGAGGACCCAGTGTGAAGCTTTGAAGCTTTGGTTCACAAGAATAAAGCTATCCTTATAAAGCAAGATATGAGAAAATGTCACTTTTTCCTAAACACCATCCTGTGGTTGAAACTTTTTCTTAAACTATGGCTGATCTTCTCAGCCAGTGTGCCCAGATGGTGGTTATTCCTCAGTGGCAGGGAATACCTGGGTAAGTGGGAAGCCAGCTGAGCCCTTCTTCCATCTGCTCTTGTGTTAGACAGTTGTTTTCTGTGTGGACCATGCAGAAGCCTTTCTCTTGGTAATGCTATTTCTGGCAAAAGAATTATTTTACTTTATTTTTTATTAAATTTATTGGGGTGACATTGGTTCCTGTGACAGTGCTTTTTGTTACTATCATCCTACCCTTCATTATAAAAATGGGGAAATTTAAAAAACACATGGTCTACTATAGTTGATATTAAAGTGTTTCTAAAATTGTCTCACCACATCCAAAATCAGGTTTCTATGGAATCTGTCCATATACTATAAAACATTAGGGAGACATTTTTTTTTCCATACATTCACTTATGCCTATCAATATGGCAAACATGTTTGTTTGTCTGGAAATCAGGAAACTCCTCTTTTTAGAAAAAATTGGAATATTTGTAAATAAATAACATGTCCCTGCCTTTTTTCTTTGGGGGTATTGGTGTTATGTTGTGGTGGGCCCCTTTTTTATATTATACCTCCTAAAGTCTTTTTAACATGTTAAATAATAGTCTGTGGCCCATGTGTTTTCATGACTTATTTGGAGGAATGTATTTGGCCACAGGAATTACATAAGGCTTTTGGGTTTATTAAGAGGGACTTGTAGGTGTACAGTGCTACTGAAGTTACACTTTGCTTCTTTGAATATTTTTGGTAATCTCTTCTTTTGCAATTAGTTTCTAAGGCCATTTGCTCTGTACTGTATAATGTACTGTTTTTTGTTTTTACCCAAGTAAATCTTTCTTTTCTTTGAGATTACTTTGGTCATCCATGAGCTTGAAAGGTCTTGCTCCCTTGCTTCCTTTACTTCCTCATTCCAAAGTTTATGAAATATTTACTTCTGTTTTAAGCCCCTGTGTGTAGAGAGGCAATCAGACAAGGAGACTCCTTTCCACTTCACAATGAAAGAGGAGCCTCTTAGGACATGGAGGACAAGTGATAGAGACCGTTAGCTAGGTGCAGGTGTGTTAACAACATAGTGTATGAATAGTACCTACTTCATAGGTTACAAAGACTTTTGATCCTTGAAAAGTACAAGAGAAAAGCTGCCACCAGAATTAGAATAAAAGGTTTAATGGAGCGTTCCTTTGTTGGTCTTCCTAATGACTTGTTGTACAACTTGTCATCTGTTTGGTACGTAAAAATCTCACCTACCTGGGTTTTCTGTGCAGAAATTCAAATGCAAATACTAAGGAAAATACCTACTAGAATTCAGAAGTCTTTAAATTTAACTTAAGCAAACTATGAATTTGTTTATTAAAATAAGAATTCAATACACTTCTACCTACCATCAGGTTCAGTTGATCAAAATAGTAAATATACTTAAGTTTAGTTTTTAACTGTGTAACTATTGAAATTTGAAAAATATATAACCAGTTGCTGTTTTTTAATGATGCAAAATGTAATTTAAGATTCTTTTCCAATCTTTCTCTTTCTCTCTACCATCTGTTCCACTCAGCACTTTCTACCTCGGTGGAAGTGTGAGCAGCTGATTAGACAAGGTGTTCTGGAGCACATTCTATGGTAACCTCATACTGAAGCCCTGCCAAGCTTCCCTGTGTTACGAGGCTGAATCCATCCACACAGACTTCTACACTTCCTTCTCCACCCTGCCTTGTCCCATCCCTCTTTGGTTTTAAAGGTTATAGACATTCTTTAATATAACCAGGAATACTTGGCTGAGAATGGTTTGTTTTTCTATTGTATAGAATTCCTCCTCTTTTTTGTAATTTGCTTCTATAATTATAACATTCCTATAGTTACTACAATGTGTGTGTTTTGAATGAAAGTAAATATTTATTACTATACATTTGAATCTTTTAAACAATAAGAGGGTTACACTTGGCTATTGCAGGGAGAAGGTAGGTTCCTGTGCATTTTGTGTTGTTTCTGGTAGTGTGCATTGTGTAAGCCAGGGAGCTGAATTCCTGGAGTATGTATTTCCAAATCACATGGGCAGGAGGAGATGGTGGTCTATAAAAGTTTTCAGTATATGTAATGCTGAATGATAATTGCTAGGCTATTTGGGAAGAAAAAGGAAGGATACAATGAACCAGCCCCTTTCCAACAGTGGTGGCTTGCCTGGCTCTTGCCTGTCTATGAGAGTACCAGTATCACCACTTTGGGAAGGGAAATAGAAATTGGGGCTAGAAAAGAAACTTTGTAGTTTCCCCCAGATTCCCATTGATGGAAAAGTCACATGAACAGTTGGTCAGCTAGTGGAGTACAGTTTCTATCGTTTGATGAACTATGAATGGTAAGAGTTGGAGAGGCACAGAGTGAATCTTTTCACTGACTGGTGGTCAGTGGCTTTTCCCTACTCTTAATCCCCTCCATTACCAGCTCAGGAATCTGAAAGAGGCATTCAAATATAAAAAACTAGATAAGCCTAGTACCTGGTATATACTATACGCACAGTTTTGTTTTTATATAGGGGAATGTTTCTGGCCAAAATGAAGTTATAGAGAAGCTTTACCTAGGATGTGGATCTGTATGTTTTCATAACAGATCTACTTGTAGGCTGGCCTGTGCATTATTTAAAATTATTTCTCCCCTTAATTTTGGTAGCCAGCTCATATTTTCATCTAAATCTCTGCTGATAAACAGTGAATGAGATTGGTGATGTTTATATGTTAATTGTGGGTCTGCAGTTACTTTCCTCCTTCATATTTGCACCCAGAGCACATGGCACCATGCACACTGGTGAGCCCTAAAGTCCATGTGAGTCAGCTGTGAGGATAAAGAGCTATGAAAATCATTACCATGTTCCCAGCCCTCCATCACACCTGAACTTAAATGATACAATGTTCTTTTGTGTTTAAGTCCTCAAATAAAATGATAAAATATATCCTGTATTTGAATGAATGTATAGTATTTGAAAATTTGAAATTTTATTGACTCTACTTAGAATTGTGGCTAGAACTTTGAAGGTAATACTTGTATATGTATAGGTTAAAAATTGTAAAAAATAAATAATGTAGAAAATGAAAGTTCTCCTTTTGTCTCCTAATATCACAATCCCATGTGCTCACTGTTAGCTACATATGTAAAGTGTACCATTTCTTTTTAGTGGTTTCCCAGTTTTTTTCTACTTCTTGTTCCTAGTGTGAATAAATTCCTTTTTCTATTATCTAACTGGCTTTGGCTGATATATGTACAAAAGTTGCAAATTATGATGACTTGGCTACATTTTGATATTTATATAAACTCATTTCTTTTTCATATTGATTTTGTTGTCTAGAACTTTTTTTAATGGTCTGAAACTTTTGGAAAAATGTTGGCTGCTGCTGATAATATGTGGCAGCTTATCTTTTTCATGACCTTATTGGAAGCCACAGTCTCCTTTCTCAATCTTCCTATCTCATACTTCTCCAGGAAAAATACCAAAACTTGCGGCCTCCATCAGTGTAACTTAAAGCCTCAAAATAAATTCAACACCATAATTTAAAATAAAATAGTGGTAATTAATAAATATGGTTTTTTGAAGTATGCCTTTGGAACTTGAGTTATGATCATACAGTTTCTTAACTCCCTAATGTTATGAATTATATGAATAGAATTCTATCGTTAAGCTGTAGTGGTACCTCAGTGCTCGTCGTTAATTTGTTCCAGAACTCGTGACAGGTGCTGAAAGTGATGACTACTGAACAACGAAGCATTTTCTCTTCCAGGGCGGTGTTGTAACTCGCACAAGTTCTAACAACTGTGACAAGTCCTGAGCAAGGACCAAGTGTTGAAACACTTTTTTTTTTTCTTGTCAAAATGTGATGAGAACAGGGTTTAACAAGTTCTGAAGCCAACAAGTACCTAAGTACGACTACTTGCGTTTCTGCCCTGACTTGGTGGCTCAGTTGGTTGGAGCATCGGTTCATACACCATAAGGTTGCAGGTTAATTCCTGGTCCAGGCACATACCTAGGTTGCAGGTTCAAGCCCTGGTCAGGGTGCATCTAGGAGGCAACCTATCAGTGTTTCTCTCACATCAATGTTTCTCTCTAAAATAAACAAACATATGCTTGGGTGTATGTTAAATTAAAAAAAAAATTTGCATTCCCTGAGCTACACTCTTCCTGCCCATGGTGTTTACTATTTAGTGAACTATAATGTATGATTTTCTGTTACTTTGTAGATTATTTTTTCAACTGTCAGTGATGTTGGTTTCTAATGTTTTGGGAGAGGGGAATGTATACATGTGCGTTGTCAGTTATCTGTTCTATGAAACAAACCACCCAAAACAGTGGCTTTAAACCATACCATTTTATCAGCTCTCAAAATTCTGTGGTTGACCAGGCTTGGTTGGGTGGTCTCTGGTGTGGTCGTATTCAGATGGAAGCTGGTTGGTTTGGCCTTGTCTTTTTGTGGTCTCTCCATGTGGCTTACTCCAGAAAGCTGGTTGGGCTTCTGACCTGGCAGCTCAGGACTCCCACAGTGCCAAGAGGATGGAAGTTGGCATTGTTAGTTTTCTGAAGGGCGAGATCTAATACTGGACTAGCACCACTTCTGCTGCATCCCATCAGTAGTTTATACTAATAGGCTGCCCAGATCAGTGAAGGGACCTACCTGAATCACATGAAGGTGGGAACACTGAATAGCCACCACTTCCAGCTTTAGTGTCAGTGCCTGGTGTGTAAAACTGAGTTGGTGTTAATTCCTTTACCTGTTTTAAATAGAAATGTAGTGGCTTTAATACTGATAGTACCATCTGGGTATGAATCTTTATGGGGGAGAGATGTTGACCTTTGATGTATTTTTTTCCCAATTTTTTATAGTTACCTTTTTATTGTATTTATTCCACTACCATTTATCTCCCCACCTCCATGAATCCCCCTTTCCCCCATAATCACCACATTGTTATCCATGTCCATGAGTTCTTTTTTGCTTGATCCCTGCCCCAACCCCTTCCTAGGTTAAACTAACCCTGCATTCTTGATATAACTCCACTTAGGATTTGACTTGCTAAAATATTGTTTATCATTTTTCTATCTGGATATTGGTCTGTAGTGTTCTTTTCTTGTCATGTCTATGAGTGTCATAGACATAGCATAGACATGAGAATGAGTTGGGAAATACTTCCCTCTCTTCAATTTTTTAGAAGAGTTTTGTACACTTGATATTATGTCTTAAATGTTTAGTAGAATTCACATTTAAAATACCTGGGCCTGGAGTTTCTTTGTAGGATGGTTAACTACAGTTTCAATTACTCTCAAAGATACAGGTATATTGAGTTTATTCTTCTAGAATGATCTTTGATAATTTTCATCTCCATTATGTCTAAGTTATTGACATAGTATCGGCATAGTATTGTTGGCATAGTATTGTTTATATTGCCTTATTAGGCTTTTTGTAAATTCTGTAGTGATGTCACCTCTTTTATTCCTGATGTTGGTAAATTTATTTTCTCTTTATCATGATCATCTTGACTACAGGTTTACCGATTTTATTAATCTTCTCAAAGAACGAGCTTTTGGCTCCATTGGCTTTTTCTTTTTCTGGTTTTCTATTGCAGAGATCAACAAACTTTTTCTATATCTTAGACTTTGTAGGCCAGAGTCTTTCATGGCTGCCACTATAGCACAAAAGCAGGCTACAGAATTGGGCTTAACCTGTTAAGAATATAGTTTGTGGAGTTCTGGCCAAGATGGAGGCATTGGTAGAAACCCTTCGCTTCCTTGCACAACCAAAAGGAGGATAACAACCAATCTAAAAACAGTAAACAACCAGAAGTTCCAGAAAATCAAACTGCATGGAACTCCAACAACCAAGGAATTAAAGAAACAGTCAACCAGGCTGACTAGACTGGTAGGAGTGAGACAGGGCAGAGGGGCAGATGGAGAGAACCTGAGGCAAGGTGGTGGACCATGTGGGTGGGCCTGGCTGAAAGGACCCTGTGTCAAGATAGTGGACCAGACCTCGAGGCAGGGGCTAGCTGAGAGAACCCAGGGCAAGGTGGTGGACTGTGTGAGCAGGGATGGCAGAAAACACCTGGTGAGGCAGCAGACTTTTTGGGTGGAGCTGGCTGAATTGGGAAACTGAGAGTCAGAGCTGATTGGACTATGGTGGGGGTTGTGATGGTGGGAGAAGCTCTCAGTCTCACATGAGAGTTTGATGGAAAGTTGAGCCAGAGCCCAGCAAGCAAGCTGCATAGTTCCCTCTCTGACCCCTCCCCCACAGAAAGCAAAGAGGGTTGCCCTGCCCTGGTGAATACCTAACACCCACCCCCTTACAACTTAACAGGTGTGCCAAGATAAAGAAATATGGCCCAAATGAAAGAACAGATCAAAACTCCAGAAAAAGAGCTAAGCAATGAGGAGCTAGCCAGTCTACCTGATGGAGAGTTCAAAACCCTGGTAATCAAGATGGTCGCAGAACTGATTCAGCTTGGTCGAAAATGAAGGAACAAATGAAAGCTACCCAAAGTGAAGTAAAGCAAAGTATTCAGGGAACCAACAGTGACAGGAAGGAAACCAGGACTCAATGATTTGGAACAAAAGAAAGAAAGAAACATCCAACTGAAACAATGAAGAAACTAGAATTCAAAAAATGAAGAGAGGCTTAGAAACCTCTGGGACAACTTTAAATGTTACAAATCTGAATTATAGGGGTGCCAGAAGGAGAAGAACAAGAGCAAGAAATGAAAAACTTATTTGAACAAATGAAGGAAAACTTCCCCAATCTGTTAAAGGAAACAGACTTCCAGGAAGCCCAGACAGTCCCAAAGAAATTGGACCCAAAGAGGAACACACCAAGGCACATCATAATTCCATTAGCCAAGATGAAAATGAAGGAGAGAATTCTAGAAGCAGCAAGGGATAAGGGACAGTCACCTACAAAGGAGTTCCCACTAGACGGTCAGCTGATTTCTCCAAAGAGACCTTCCAGGAAAGAAGGGGCTGGAAAGAAGTATTCCAAGTCATGAAAGGCAAAGACCTACATCCAAGATTGCTCTATCTAGCAAAGCTATCATTTAGAATGGATGGGCAGATGAAGTGGGTAAAGTTAAAGTAGTTCATCATCACTAAGCCTTTATTATATGAAATGTTAGAGGGACTTACCTAAGAAATTGAAGATCACAAGAGCTATGAACAGTAAAATGACAAAAGCAACTATCAACAACTGAACCTAAAAAAACAACAACATGAAAACAAATACTAAGCAAACAACTAGAACAGGAACAGAATGAGAGAAATGGACATGACATGGAGGGTTTTCAGTGAAGGGGAGGGGAAGAATAGAGGGGGAAAGGTACAGGCAATAAGCATAATTGGTAAGCATAAAATAGATGGGGAGAAGTTAAGAATGGTATAGGAAACAAGTCAAAGAACTCATGTACAACCCATGAACATGAACTAAGGGAGGGGAATGCTGGATGGTTGTGGGGTGCAGGGCAGAGGGGGATAGAGGGAGAAAATTGGGAAAACTAATAGCATGACAATAAAATATACTTAAAAATACATACACACACACATACATACAAAAATGTGGTTTGCCAACCTGTTCCTTGACTTCTGCTGTGATCATCATCATTTACTTTCTTCTGATTACTTTGGTTTTAACTTGCTCTTCTTTTTCCAGTGATTTAAGGTGGAAGCCGAGGTCATTGATTTTTGAGAACTTGCTTCTTTTCTATTACTGATATTTAGTGCTATGAATTTTTCCTTAAGTAATTAATGCATTAGCTCCACTCACAAATTTTCATGTGTATTGTATTTTCATTTTCATTCAGTTTAAAATATTTTCTAATTTTCCCCTCTGATTTCTTTGTTTTGTGGGTTATTTAGCAGTGTGTTATTCTTTTCCTAAATATTTGGGGATTTTCCAGATACCATTCTGGTCTTGATTTCTAATTTAATTACACTGTGGTCAGAGAACATACTTTATATGACTCAATCCTTTTACTTTTCTGAGAATTGTTTGAAGGTCCAGAATATGGTCTAGTGTGGTGAATGTTCCAATTGCACCTCTGCTGTTGTTGGCTGTTTGGTTCTATAAAGATCAGTGGGTTGATAGTGTTGCTCAGGTCTGTTAGATTCAATTTCCTTGTTACCCCAGTCCCAGCCAGAAGCCCAAAGTGAATGAATACGTGTATCCTTTGATGAGTTTTGACAAATGTATATACCCATGTAACCCAAACTATAGTGACACTTGCTATTTTAATAACTAGCAGTACTAATCCCCATTCATTGCTCTTTTTTTCATATTATTTAATTTGCTTATCTAGTTGAACATAAAAACTTTAGAAGTGCCCATTTCTGGGACAAGTGGTTGATTGGGGTAGTTTATATTTTTATTGGGAATATAATCAGTTAATGTTGAGTCTTCCTATCCAAGAACCGAGCTTTATACTTGTTTCTTATAAAACTGTTTTTTATATATTTGAAATATTTTATAATTAAAAAGTTAAAAACAAAGAAGTTAAATCAATTTTAATAAAAAAAGTTTATTGCAAATAGTGACTCTTCATATTACAGTACACCAAATCATCAAAATTTGTGTATTTTTGATATAAAACAGTACTTTAAAAAAAAATCCTCACCCAAGGATGTGTGTTTGTTTTTAATTGATTTTAGAGAGGAATGCAGAGAGGCAGAAATGTTGATGTGAGAGAAACATTGATCAGTTGCCTTCCATATGTGCCCCACCTGGGCATTAAACCACAACCTAGGTTTGTACCCTGACTGGGGGGTTGAATCCACAGACAGCCCTTTGGTATATAGGATGATGCTCCAACCAACTGACCCACCCAGCCAGAGCACAGAACCATACTTTTTTAAAACATATAATACAATTTCCAGTGTGATGACATTTCAGTGAGGACAAGATTGCATTTGCAGTAAATACCATTCATTATTCCTGAGTCCACAGACCTAACATAAGCACTGTCCAAACATCATCCCTTGCTGCAGCAGTCCCTGAAAAGGGGGCTTCCTTTCCTTTGTCTTTTACCACTGTGTGACAGTCTCAGAGAGTGAAGCCTTTCTGGAAAGTTTGTATAGAACCACCGTTGAGAATATTAATTACTTAAACCCAAAGCCATAACAGTGGAATGGTAAAACTGTACAGAGCCCTAATTTTGGATGTTAATCTTTCAGCCAAAGTCAAAGCACAATATGAAATTGTTTTACTGTGTTTTCTTTTAGCTCTTTGCTGAGAGCCCCCATAACCTGATTTCACCGGTGATCAGGAAATTGTCCAGGACTGCTAATAAAAATGTAGTCTTTTCCAATGTGTCTATTTCCCCAGTGTCTGGCCCATATGTACAGGAGTGTATGACCAATAAGCCACAGAAAATTATGGCATCAGAGTGGCTTAATTTTAAAAGATGCTCTTTCAAAATGAATTCCAGGAAAACAGCCAGTCTATACAGAGAAGGATGCTGAAGTCATCTTACTGATTAGTTTGTTAAGAGCGCTAACTTTTTCTTCCAAGATTCGGGTTTTTCTCTCAGCTACTCGTTGCTTTTCTTCAGTAATCTGAAGTGCTTTCATCAGATGAGCATTTTCCAAATAGAGTTCCTTGAGCAGCAAATCAGATTTTGTGTTCTTTTCAAACTAGAGAGGAGAGAAAGCCGTATTTTACTGTGAATCTAGTACAGAAATACTACACAACCATCTTGCCTCCTTTTATGCTTCCATCTTTATACAAACTGATAATTTGAGTTTTTACAGCTCTGATAAAAACATTGGATGTCATAACAATTTTTGTTTTCCTGGCATGAGAGAAAATTGAGAATTTGATGAACTGTGTGGTAGAGAAAGTTTAAGTCAACTCTGAGAGATTTTACCATGGAATGAAGACATGAAAGACCAAAATCTGTAGGCCTCAAAAAGGACTATTCAGAACAATGTAAAGCAAGGAAATTGTCAAGAGTGCCAAAAAAACATGTTCATCCAGATTTGCTCTGTAGGCCCATCATGTCACCCAGGACACACTGAGTCACTGTATTCACCCTTAAAATTGGGGCAGTCAACACGCACAACAGCCCTAGGGACTTCAGTGATGGGGACACAAGGCCACCCTAGTCATGAGTCCTTGTTCAACATACAAAGGTAAGGATGTCTTGACCTTGGGCTTAGGTCAACACAGAAGTCATTCATTCAACGAGCACTTCTCATGTGCTAGGCACTGCCCTAGCAACAACCCTGCTCTCATAGAGCACATATTCTGGTAGAAAGACATCAGAAACAAATATGCAGTGTGTCAGGTGGTAAGAAGTGCTGAGAGAAAACCCAGCAGTGTAGAGACAGCTGAGGAGGGGTTCCTATTTTGGTTGAGGTGAACAGAGAGGGCTTCTCTGCATGACATTTGAACAGGGGTCTGAATAAAGCACAGGGATAAGTCATGGAGCTGTCAAGGCATGACTGTCCTAAACAGAGGGAGGAATAAATGCAAAGACCCAAAGGTTGGGACATGATGTGGGTAACAGAATGGCCAAGAGGCCTGTAACTGGAAGGCATGGTTGTGGGGAGGCTGACTGAGAAGTCACATGTATCATGCTATCTGGGCAGGGCACTAGATCCTGGAGAATCTTGGAGGCCACTGTAAAAACTGCCTTTTACTCAAGGTACCTGGGAAAACTGAAGGGTTCTGAGCAGAGGAAGGCCAGCACCTCAGCTACATTTGGAAAGGGCTGTTGCCACTCCTGTGTTAACAGGTTAGAAGAAGAAATAACACGCCAGTCGGATACCAAAGATGATTGTGGGAGCAGTGGGATTGGGGCAGGAAGTAGTTGGGTTCTGTCTCCACTCTGAAGGCAGAACTGGTGGAGTAAATGGGAACATGGTGTGGGTAGGGGTTAGTTGAGGGAAGGAGCCCACTGTACTCCAAGGTTTTGGCAGGGGTGAGCCATGATGGCAGGCAGGTGAGTGCAAAGACAACTCTGAAGGTATTTCTGTGAGGAGAAGCAGAGAACTGGTAGGACCATGACTCCTTAACCCAGGAACCCCAAGGCGGGAAGGGTTGGGGGTGAGGCCAAGAGAGGTGGCACAGGTCAGGTCCAGGTGTGCATGGCCCTAGTACACTACATATTTGCTTTGGGCATTTTGGGTCTTCCAAGGACAGTTGAAAGGAGGGGGAAGAGGTGCTGGAGTTCAATGGGGACAGAGAGGGTTCAGAATGCTATCATCCAGCCAGGGGGTTTGGGCAGAGCTGATGGGCAACAGCCACAAAATTGAACTAGAACTGGTCTTGCCAGGTAAGAGGAGGCAAACATGTACAAAGGAGTGACTGTAAGGGGGAGTCAGAATCTAAGAGTTGGGAGGAAAAGTGAGGATGAGGGAGACAGTGAGAGGATCAGTGGATGGCAGAGCAGGCCAAGATGGTGGGCAAGAAAGGGGGCAGGCTCCGAAGGGTAGCTTAGCCTGGAAAACTTCCACATGATTCAGGAGCAAGAGGCAACATAAATGTTTCATCCATTTGGGCTCAGTTCAGGATTGCTCAGATAAACCATACTTGCTTATTATGTAATCAAAATATTTCTACAGATTCTCACATTTCTTTAATTTCTTCTAGCACTGCAATAGAACTTTTTTGGAGCAGCTGGTGTTTGCCTTTTTGTGTTTCTTTTCTTCGGACCTTGTCACCCCTCCCAGCACTCCCTGTGCTGGCTGCTTCACTGCCTGTTAGATCTTACTGATTTAATTACTGACTGAATGAGATTGTAAACTTTTATTGATCAGAGCAGCTGTGACTTTTGTTGTTTTCTTCCTACAGCAGCCCAGGTTATTTCTTTTTTCCCATGGTGATTACTTCAAAAATATAGATCATATCATGCTCTTACTTAAACTCTTCCAATGACTTCTAATTGTAATTAAAATAAAATCCAAACTGTTGACCTTGATGGGACCCTGTCTACCTGTACCCGCCCAACAGATCACACCAGCCACAGTAACTCCTCAGTGACCTGCATCCCATGCTTGGTCCTATTTAAGGACATGTACCTGTTCTGTTCCCTCTGTGTGAAATGCATCTCCTCCTTGGGGATCTCACATGCTCTTTAGCACATGTGGAGAAGTGTGAGTGCCCTTTTACATCTGCACCAGAGATTGGGGGTGCTATAGGAACTTAGCACTATAATGCCCAGAACATTCTCCCAGGAGCATTCTCCCTTCTAAAATGTCAGCCTGGCCTCTGATCATTGGGTGTCTGTTGCCATGCCATATCCTGACTATCCTTTCCAGATCCCACCCATCACCATTTTCTTCAGAGCAATTCTTATAAACTGAGGTCATTTATCTTGTTACATGTCTCTGCCTCCACAATATAAGGTCTTTGGGGGCTTATGTCAGGGTTTACCCAGAACAATGCCTCGATACATAACAGGTACTTGGGATGACTGAATGAATATCTTTTCTGAGGTTATGTGAACACCTCAAAAAATATATCTTAAAACATTCCCCATCACTTCTCAGCATTTTTGCTAAGATCAAATGCAGAATCTGTTATCAGTTTAAAACAATTCCTAAAAGAAAAACACAATGTACAAATATAATGTAGGGTATACATTTACTAAAATCAGTTTCCTACTGATTGCTTTTAATTGTTAATCTTCCGAAAAATATGTGTACATTCAGATTCTCAAAATGAAGTTTAGACAAAGCCCCAGATTCAGTGGTTCCAAATGAATATGGGGTTCTTTTGAGTTCTGTTACACGACAGTTGCTCCCTGAATTAGCTACTTGAACACCCATAAAAGAAAAACAGTTCTGAAAGAGGATATTAGCATACACTGACACAACCCCCTCACTCACCTGCTGTCCCAGCTCAGCCACTTTTTCTTGTAGGAGCATTTCCATGTTCTTTGAAATCATTTCCAATTTTTCTATCCACTCTTCTGTATCTTTAAGCTGTTTTTTATGTTCTTTCTGCTACAAACAAAGGTTATAAACCAATATTTTACATTTTATTTTTTAAAAGATTTTATTAATTTATTTTTAGAGAGGCAGGGAGAAAGAGAGGGAGAGAAACATATGAGAGAGAATCATTGATCAGTAGTTGCCTCACACACCCAGAACTGGGGACCTGGCCTGCAACCCAGGCATGTGCCCTGACCAGGAATCAAACCTGCAACCTTCAGTTTGCAGGCTGGCGCTCAGTCCACTGAGCCACACCAGCCAGGGCCCCATATTTTACATTTTACAGTGAATCTTTTCAGGTTTACTTACTGTAAGGTGGAAATTAGCTAAAGTGTGCAAATTTAAGAGTAACTACATGTAACCTTTGATCTGTATAGAGTAAGTTAAAAAATGTTATGTCACACACAAAACAAGTCTCAATAAATTTAAAAAGACAAATTCTATCAAGCATCTCCTCTGACCATAATACCGTGAAACTACAATCACAGGAAGCAAAGTGAAAAACACAGAAAGACATGGAAGCTAAATAACAGGTTACTAAACAATGGAAGAAATCAAAAGATACCTTGAAATATGCAAATAAGAATGCAACAACCAAAAATTTGTGGGACACGGAAAACAGTCCTAAAAAGGAAATTCATAGGATTATAGGCCTATCTCAAGAAACAATAAAAAGCTCAAACAATCTAATTTTACATGTAAAGGAACTTGTAAAAGAACAACAAAGCCCAAAGTGAGTGGAAGGAAAGAAATAATAAAGATCAGAGAAGAAATAAAGAGTCTAAAAAAAATACAAAAGATCAATGAATTCAAGAGCAGGTTCCCTGAAAAAATAAATGAGACTTTAACTAGGCTCACTAAAAAAAGACAAATAAACTAAAAAATGAAAGGTGAAATAACAACTTATACCACAGAAATACAAGGGATTGTAAGAAAATATGAACAACTACATGCCAACAAATTGGACAATTTGGATGAAATGGATTAATTCCTAGAAACATACAAGCTTCCAAAACTAAATCAGGAAGAATAATAGAGTGTGAATAGACAGATTACAATTAGTGAAATTGAAACAGTCATCGAAAAACAAAATCTTGGACTAAATGGCTTCACAGGTGAATTTTATAAACCTTCAGAGAAGAACTAACCCCTCTCCTCAAACTATTCCAAAAAATTCAAGAGGGAAGACCCCCAAGCTCATTTTACAAGGCCAGTGTTCTTCTAAATCCAAAACCTAAATAAAGACATTACAAAAAAAGAAAATTATAGGCCAATGTCCCTGATGAACATAGATGTTAAATTCCTCAACAAAGTATTCACAAACTGGATCCAGCAATACATTAAAAAGATCATATACCATGATATGGTGGGCTTTATTCAGGGAATTCAAGGTTGAAACAATATCCGCTAATTAATAAACATGACACACCACATAAACAAAATGAAGGATATAAACCACATGCTCATATCAATAGATGCAAAAAAGCAATTGATAAAATCCAGCACCCATTTATGATAAAAATACTCAGCAAAGCAAAAATAGAGGGAATATACCTTAATACAATAAAGGCCATATTTGACAAACACACAAGCAACATAATCCTCAATAGATAAAAAATACAAGCATTCCCCTTTAGATGGGGAACAAAGACATGGATGTACACTTTCATCAATCATTCAAGTTCTAACAAAGCACTCAAGAAGAAATACAAGGCATCCAAGTCAGAAAGGAAGAAGTAAAATTGTCATTGTTTCTAGATCAGATGGCAAGACACTATTTTTAGAGAACCCTGAAGATTCCTCAAAAAAAAAAAATCAAAACAAAACTATTAGAACTGATAAATGAATTCAGTAAAGTAGCAGTGTACAACATTAATATACAGAAATCAGTTGTATTTTATATGTCAATAATAAATTATTGAAAAGGGAAACTAAGGAAACAATCCCATTCACAATTGCTTCAAAAAGAATAAAATACCTAGGAATAAATCAAACCAGAGATATAGAGACCTGTATTCAGATAATTTAAGACACTGAAGAAAAAAACTGAAGAAGATACAAATAAGTGGAAGCACATACTTGTGTTCATAGATACGAAGAATTACCATTATTAAAATGGCCATACTACCTAAAACCATTTATAGATTCAACACAGTTCCTACCAAGACGCAAGTGGCTTATTTCAAAGAACTAGAACAAATTCCAAAAATGTATATAGAATCACAAAAAAACCCTGAAAAGCAACAGTGATCTTGAGAAAGAACAAAGTGGGAAGAATCATGCTACCTGATATCAAACTATTCCCCAAGTCCATAGTAATCAAAACTGTATGGTAATACCATAAAAACAGAGATTCAGATCAATGGAACAGAATAGAGAACCCAGAAATAAACCCCCACCTTTACAGTCAATTAATATTTGACAAAGGAGACAAATTAATTATAATGGGCTAAAGACAGTTTATTCAATAAATGGTGTTGGGAAAATTGTACAGATACATGCAAGAAAAAAAAAAGAAAGAAAGAAAAGAAAGAAACTAGACCATGGACCACCACACACAAACCCAAAAGAGATTAAAGACTAAAAAGTTAGACGTGAAACCATAAAAATCCTAGAAGAAAACATAGGCAGTAAAATCTTAGACATTTTTCTTCCCAATACTTTTTCTGATATATCTCCTCAGGTAAGAGAAACAAAAGAAAAAATAAACAAATGGGACTATGTCGAACTAAAAAGATTTGCACAGCAAAGAAAGCCATCAAAAAAGATCCCCAAAACAAAACACAGATGCCCCACAGAATGGGAAAACATACTTGCCAATACAGCTGATAAAACCCAAAATTTATAAAAAAACACCAAAAAATATCCAATTTAAAAAATAGGCAAAGGACCTGAATAGACACTTCTTCAAAAGTGTCTGCTTTTGAATAGACATCTAACAAATATGAAAGAATACTCAGCGTCACCGATAATCAGAGAAATGCAAATCAAAACCACAATGAGGCCCTGGCTGGTGTAACTCAGTGGGTTGAGCGCGGGCCTTCGAACCAAAGAATCGCGGTTCGATTCCCAGTCAGGGCACATGCCTGGGTTGCAGACCAGTTCCCAGCATGGGACACACAAGAGGCAACCATACATTGATATTTCTCTCCCTCTCCCTCTCTCCTACCCTTCCCCTCTAAAAAGATAAAAATAAATATATTAAAAAAAAAAAAAACCACAATGAGGTGTCACCTCACACTGGTCAGGATGGCTATCATCAATAAATTAAACAACAACTGTTGGCAATAATGCGGTGAAAGAGGAGCCCTTTTGCATTGTTGGTGGGAATGCAGATTGGTGCAGCCACTGTGGAAAGCAGTATGGAATTACCTCAAAAAATTAAAAATGGGAACTGTCTTAAGAAACCAAAACACTAATTGGAAAGAATATAAGCACCCCCATGATCATTGCAGCATTATTTACAATAGCCAAAATTTGGAAGCATCCTAAGTTTCCATCAATGGATGAGTGGATAAAACAGCTATGGTACATTTACATAATGATTAGCCATAAAAAAGAAGAATATGTTCCCCTTTGCAACAGCATACACAGAACTGGAGAACATTATGCTATGCTAAGTGACATAAGCCACTCAGTGAAAGACAAGTACCATATGATTTCATGCATGTGGAACCTAATCAACAAACAGAACTAAGAGGCAAAATAGATAGGCTAACAGGCTATAGCTCTCTGCTAGTAGGGTGTTGTGGGGATGGAGGGACTGAGGGAAAAAAAAGAGAGAGAACTCATGGACAGAGACAACAGTGTGGTGATTGTGGAAGGGTATGTTGACGGATGGAGGTAGAAGAGGGTATGTGGGATAAATAGCGATGGAATAAATACAATAAAATAAAAATAAAAAATGTCTGTTCCTAGCCACTAAACTATTATTTCTTTTTGTAGTTCAAGAATTACCTGTTTTGTCCCAAAAATTTAATCATAAATGACTCCAAAGTGAGTTTACCCTATACATGTTATTAAGTATTTCTAAAAGAATTTCAGATTAAATTCTTTTGTTTTGTCACTAACCTACCATCACTTATTTCTAGCTTAACATTTCTGCATAATCCTGATAGGTCATTCTTTGTTAGAATTTATGTTTTAGAAATATTGAATTTTACTCACCTTTCAAGTGTTGCTCTAATTTTTTCCCATTAATGCACACACTGACCTCTGGCTCCCGATCTCCACATCCCTTCTGCCCTGAACTTTTCCTCATGCACTGTGTTTCATTATTTCAGGATCAAGTTGTATTCTTGTTTTTTTTTTTTAATTTTCTTTTTATTTTTTAAAAAAATTTTATTTTCATTGTTCTTGTACAGTTTTCTGTCTTTTACTCCCATCCCAGCCCACCACCCCAGCCCTCTCCACCTCCCTCCCATTTCGACCCCCCTAGTTTTTGTCCATGTGTCCTTTAAACTTGTTGCTCTAAACCCTTCCTCTTTTCCCCTGAAATTCCCTCCCCTCTGCCCTCTAATGACAGCCTGTTCTCAATTTCAGTGTCTTTGGTTGTATTTTGCTTGTTTGTTTGTTTTGTTGATTAGGTTCCTGTTAAAGGTGAGATCATATGGTATTTGTCTTTCACTGCCTGGCTTATTTCGCTTAGCATAATGCTCTCCAGTTCCATCCATGCTATAGCAAAGGGTAGGAGCTCCTTCTTTCTTTCTGCTGCATAGAATTCCCCTGTGTAAATGTACCATAGTTTCTTGATCCATTCATTTACTGATAGGCACATAGGTTGCTTTCATCACATGGTTATTGTAAATTGTGCTGCTATGAACATTGGGGTGCATAGGTTCTTTTGGATTGGTGTTTTAGGGTTCTTAGGATATAATCCTAGCAGTGAAATTGCTGGGTCAAAATGTAGATCTATTTTTAGTTTTCTTAGAAAATTCCATACTGCTTTCCACAGTGGTTGTACCAGTCTGCAATCCCACCAATAGTGCCCTAGAGTCCCCTTTTCTCCACAACCTCTCCAACACTTGTTGTTTGTTGCTTTGTTTATGATGACCATTCTGACTTGGGTCAAGTGGTATCTCATTGTGGTTTTAATTTGCATCTCTCTGATAGCTAGGGATACTGAGTGTCTTTTCATGTGTCTCTGGATCCTCTGTATGTCCTCCTTGGAGAAGTGTCTGTTCAACTCCTTTGCCCATTTTTTAACTGGGTTGCTTATCTTCTTAGAGTGGAGTCATGTAAGTTCTTTAAATATATTGGAGATTAAACCCTTGTCTGAGGTATCATTGGCAAATATGTTTTCCCACACAGTTGGTTCTCTTTTTATTTTAATACTGTTTTCTTTAGCCATGCACAAGCTTTTTATTTTGATGAAATCCCATTTGTTTATTCTTTCCTTTATGTCCCTTGCATTAGGGGACATATCAGTAAAAATGTTGCTTCGTGGAATATCTGAGATTTTCCTGCGTATGTTCTCCTCTAGGATTTTAATGGTGTCACGACTTATATTTAAATCTTTTATCCACCTTGAATTTCTTTTTGTGTATGGTGTAAGTTGGTGCTCAAGTTTCATTTTTTTGCACGTAGCTGTCCAGTTCTCCCAACACCACTTGTGTTCAAGAGGCTATATTTACTCCAATTTATGTTGCTGACCCCTTTGTTGAATACTAATTGACTGTAGAGACTTGGGTTTATTTCTGGGCTCTCTGTTCTATTCCACTGGTCCACGTGCCTGTTTTTATGCCAGTACCAGGCTGTTTTAATTACAGTGGCCTTGTAATACAGTTTGGTATCAGGTATTGTGATCCCTCCTACTTTGCTCTTCTTTCTCAAGATTGCTGCAGCTATTCTAAGTTGTTTATGGTTCCATATAAATTTTGAAGTGTTTGTTCTATGTCTGTGAAATATGCCATTGGTACTTCAATAGGTATTGCATTGAATCTGTAAATAGCTTTGGGAAGTATGGACATTTTGATGATGTTAATTCTTCTGATCCATGAACACGGTATGTGTTTCCATTTGTTTGTGTCTTCCTTGATTTCTTTCTTCAGTGTTGTGTAGTTTTCTGTATACAGGTCTTTTACCTCCTTGGTTAGGTTTATTCCTAGGTATTTTATTTTTCTTTTTGCTATATCAAATGGGATTTTTTTCTTGATTTCTACTTCTGCTGTTTCATTGTTGGTATACAAAAATGCCTTTGATTTCTGGATATTGACTTTGTATCCGGCTGTTTGGCCAAATTAATTTATTAGGTCAAGCAGTTTTTTGGCTAAGTCTATAGAATTTTCTATGTACACTATCATGTCATCTGCAAATAATGATAGTTTTGTTTCCTCCTTGCCAATTTGGATGCCTTTTATTTCCTTTTCTTGTTTGATCGCTGTGGCTAAGACTTCCAATACTACATTGAACAAAAATGGTGAAAGTGGACATCCTTGTCTTGTTCCTGATCTTAGAGGAAAAGATTTTAGGTTTTGCCCATTGAATATGATGTTGGCTGTAGGTCTCTCATATATGGCCTTTAGTATGTTGAGGAATGGTCCCTCTATTCCCACTTTGCTGAGTGTTTTTATCATAAATGTGTGTTGTACCTTATCAAATGCTTTTTCCTCATCTCTTGATATGATTATGTGATTTTTGTCTTTGCTTTTCTTTATGTGATGCATTTTACGTTTACTGATTTGTGAATATTGAACCATCCTTGCATCCCTGGGATGAATCCCACTTGGTCATGGTGTATGATCTTTTTAATGTATTGTTGGATATGGTTTGCCAATATTTTGTTGAGGATTTTAGGGTCTATGTCCATCAGCGATATTGGCCTGAAGTTTTCTTTCTTTGTTGTGTCTTTATCTGAATTTGGGATTAGGATGATGCTGGCTTCATACAAAAAGATTGGGAGTCTTCCATCATTTTGGATTTTTTGGAATAGTCTGTGAAGGATAGGGGTTAGCTCTTCCTTAAATGCTTTGTAGAATTCTCCTGTGAAAACATCTGGTCCAGGGCTTTTGTGAACCAGGAGTTTTTTGATTACTGCTTCAATTTCATCAGCTGTTGTTGGTCTGTTCAGGCTTTCTGCTTCTTCTTTGCTGAGTTTTGGAAGATTATATTTTTGTAGAAACTTCTCCATTTCACCTAGGTTTCAAATTTCTTGGCATACAGTTCTTCATAGTAGTTTCTTACGATCCTTTGTATTTCTGTGGTATCAGTTGTTATCTCTCCTCTTTCATTTCTGATTGCGTTTATTTGGGTCCTCTCTCTTTCTTTCTTGATGACCCTGCTTAAAGGCTTGTCAATTTCGTTTATCTTTTCAAAGAACCAGCTCCTGGATTCATTGATCTTAGAATTGTGCTTTTAGTCTCTGTATCATTTATTTCTGCTCTGATCTTGGTTATTTCCTTCCTTCTACTTGCTCTGGGCTGTCTTTGTTGTTGTTCCTCATGTTCTTGTAGGCATAGGGTTAAGTCGTTTGTTTGAAATATGTCTCTTTTTTTAGGTAGGCTTCTATCGCTATGCACTTTCCTCTGAGGACTGCCTTCACTGTGTCCCATAGGTTTTAGGTCGTTGTGAGTTCGTTATCATTTGTTTCCAGAAACTATTTTATTTCCTCCCTAATTTCATTCTTGACCCATTCGTTGTTTACTAGCATGCTATTCCATCTCCATGATTTTGAGGGTTTTGGGTTTTTCCCCTTGGGGTTAGTTGCTAGTTTCAGTCCCTTGTGGTCAGAGAAAATGCTGGGTATGATTTCAATTTTCTTGAATTTGTTGAGGCTTGTTTTCTGTCCTATCATGTGGTCTATCTTCAAAAATGTTCCATGTGCATTTGAAAAGAATGTGTGTTTAGTTTCTTTGGGATGAAGGGTTCTATATATATCAGTTAGGTCCATTTCTTCTAGAGTGTTGTTCAATGCCACACATATCTTTCTTGATATTTTGTTTGGAAGATCTGTCCATTTTTGACAGCGGGGTGTTAAAAATCCCCTACTATAATTGTGTTGCTGTCAATATGTTTCTTGAAGTCCTCTAAGATTTTCTTTATGTATTTAGGTGCTCCTATGTTGGGTGCACATATATTTACAATGTTTATGTCTTGGTGGATTCTTCCCTTGAAGTATTATGAAGTGACCTCATGGGTCTCTCTTTATGATTCTTCTTTTGAAGTCTATTTTGTCTGATATGAGTATTGCTACCCCAGCTATTTTTCCCTGTCCATTTGCTTGGAAAATATGTTTCCAGCCCCTCACTTTGAGTCTGTGTCGGTCTTTTGTCCTGAGGTGGGTCTCTTGTAGGAAGCATATGTGTGGGTCATGCTTTCTTATCCATTCAGCTATTCTATGTCTTTTGATTGGGGCATTTAATCCATTTACAGTTAAGGTTATTATTGATAGGTACTTATTTATTGCCATTTTTGTATCTGTTTCTCTCTCTCCCCCTCTCTCTCTTTTCCTTCCCTCCTTTCCTTCCTCCCTTCCCTCCTTCCTTCCTCCCTTCCCTCCTTCCTTCCTCCCTTCCTTCCTTTCCTTAAAACAGTCCCTTTACCATCTCTTGCAGAACTGGTTTGGGAAAGGTGTATTCTTTTAGACTTATTCTGTCCGGGAAGCTCCTTATTTGGCCTTCTATCTTGATTGAAAGCCTTGCTGGGTAAAGTAGCCTTGGTTGCAGGCCTTTGGTTCTCATTACTTGGAATATTTCTTGCCATTCTCTTCTGGCTTGGAATGTTTCCATTGAAAACTCTGCTGCTAACCTTATCAGGGCTCCCTTGTATGTTACTTCCTTTTTTTCCCTTGCTGCCTTTAAGATTCTCTCTTTGTCTTGGGAATTTGCCATTTTAATGATGATGTGTCTTGAAGTGGGCCTCTTTGTGTTTCTCTTGATTGGGACTCTGTGTTTCCTGTATTTGTGTGACTTTTTCTCTCATCAAATTAGGGAAGTTTTCCATCATTAACTTTTTCAAATAGGTTTTCTATGCCTTGCTCTTCTTCTTCTCCTTCTGGTATCCCTATTATATGGATATTACTACATTTCTTATTGTCTTGCATTTGTCTTAATCCTTCTTCATTCTTTCTGAGCCTCTTTTCCTTTTCTTCCTCTTTCTGGCTGCTTTTTTCTACTTTGTCCTCCCACTCACTGATTTGATCCTCTGCTTCATCGATTCTGCTTTTCATTCCTTCTACTGTGTTCTTCAGTTCAGAAATTGTATTCTTCATTTCCTCTTGGCCCTTGTTGATAGTTTCTATTTCCTTTTTCATGTGATATAGTTTGCAGTGAGTTCACCATAGCTTCCCAGTAGTTTCTGGTAGCTCATGTAGAGCTCATGGCGCTTTCTGACAACCATTGCTTTGAACTGTTTGAACTGATAGTTCAATATCAGACAATATCTGATAGTTGAGTTGCTTCCATTTCATTTAGCATTCTTTCTGGGGCTTCCTCTTTTCCTTTCATTTGGGGATTCTTTGTCTTCCCATTGTTTGTGAGACTCTTCTTGTTAGCTTCAGCTTTTTAAATTGATCTGTTCTGGCTCCCTGGTTTTATGGTGTGATGTGAACTTCTGGGCTAGAATACCTGTGAGATTCAGTGGTGCAGTCTCTTTCGGGCATCCTGGTGTTCACAGCTTCCACTGTCTCAGCTGTTGGGATACCCCCTGTTTGGGTCCAACTGTGGATTTTTTCACAGTTCCAGGTTTTTTCATATCACTCATGGGTATTTAAAAAGAGAAAAGAAACAAGAAAGAAAAAAAAGAAGAATTAGGGATAAAATTGGAAAGAAAGGAAGAGGGAATTAATAAGAAGGAAAGAGAAGCAAATGGAATTGAGGGATAAAAAATGTTAAAAAATACATGAAAAAAAAGAAAAAAACCCAGTTGCTGGTTTCAAACTGGCCAAGCCTATTTTCCCGGTCTTGCTGGCTGCAAGGGGCTGAGGGGCCACGGTATCAGTTTTCTCCCTGTTCAGCACTCAGTCAGCTTTGGGTATTCTCCCCAGGGGTAGCTGGCGCACTCTCCCAAGCGCTAGCCTGGTGCCTCTCCGTGCAGGGCCTTGGGTGTGGATTCTGAGCTTCATGCGGAGCATGCACTTTCCCGAGTTTATGGGTGTGAGCTAGGGTCTCCTACGGAGCGTGCTCCGACCCAAGTTTACAGGTGTGGATTCCCAGTTTCCTGCTTTGTGAGCACTCACCCTAAGTTCATGGGTGTGAGCTCCCGGTTTCCCACTGATTATGCACTCTCCCTGGGTTCACATGCGTGGGCTCTGCTTCTCCCAAGGTTTGCTTGCACTCCCCGGGTTCCCGGTGTGGGCTCCGATTCTTCCACAGAGCCCCCACCTCCGGTTCCGTGTGCCTCTGGTCCCATGCAGGCACCTCTGGTTGTGCTCAGGCTCCTGTGTGCACTCCTCCCAGGGCTATGCATGGGTGCTCACAGCACCAGCATGTTTGCCACTCAGACCTTAACTCCCCTCTCTGTGACTTCAAGCAACCAGGTTTCTCCCATTGCTGCTTGGGGTCTTGGGCTTTTAAGATAAACCCTTGCACAGGGTGCACATGTTCCACAGACATTTCAAGCACTTTGAAAGTGGTAACTCATTGATGCCTTACAATAATGTTTTAGGTGGGTACCACTGGTATCTGAATTATACAGATGAGGAAACAGGCGTACAGAGAGGTTAAGTAACTGGCCCGGGGTAACTCAACTGCAAGATGGGGGAGCCAGGATCCCAATCTCTGCAGCCCATGCTCTGAGGCACTGTCCTGCTTCCCTTTAAGGCAGGTACTCTCTTTCTCTATCTCCTGATGCCTAGTGCAGAGCCTTGCACACAGCAGGCTCTCTACCTTGTTGACCTCTTACCCTCAGCTCTCCTTCTGCCTCCCTCGCACACTTGCTATTCTTAAACATACCAAATACATACCCACCTCAGGGCCATTGCACATGCTGCTCCTGCAGCCTATAGCCCTCTTTCTCCAAGTTACTGGATGGCTTGCTGCCTCAACAACTTCAAGTGTTGGCTTAAGAGCCACTTTCTCTGGCTCTCCTGTTTAAAACTGGAAAGCCTTCCACTCCACAGCACTGATCACCGTCTGACATGTTATTCACATTATGCATTTTTTGTCTCCCACCACTAGAATATAGGATTTAGAAGGGCACAGATTTTTGCTTTTGTGTCATTTCTGTGTCTCTGATACCTAGATCTGTGTGTATCTAGTAAGTAACTTTTTTTTTTATCTTTTTTTATTGTTGTTCAAGTACAGCTGTCTCCATTTTCCTCCCCCCACCACTCCCCCCACCCCAGCCATCCCCACTTCCCACTCTTGATCCTACCCTCCTTTGGTTTCATCCTTGTGTGTCCTTTATAGATGTTCCTCTAGTAAGTAACTTCTGCAGTCCTTATGTGCCTGTGCCTTCGGGTGGATTTTTTTTTCAGTCTGAATAATAGTTTAATGTTGCGGACCGTTCAGCCTGGTTTCAGGAGTTGTAACCCTCACCCCATGGTGGGCTGTGTAAGAGCCCAAGGGACCCACTTCATCTGGGTCTGTTCTGTCACAAGGACGTGACCTACTAAGGAGACAAAGCTTATCTCCCTGGCAGGGGCACTGCTTCTGCCTTACCCATCTCTGGCCCCATAGCTTGGTTGGCAGTCAATGACGGGTAAGACTCCTCATGGGAGGGGCAACCTAAGCCAGACGCAACCACTTGGGAGGCCTCATGGAAGGACTCGGGGGGCTGCAGCAAAGAGGATGTGATGGACCCTCGCCCCCCGGCTATTCTGACATAGCCCGAGTCCTCATTTCCATCTGGGAGATGTCTCCTGCTTCCTAATTGCCTTAAAGCCTGAAACTGTGGGGGTGAGCGGTGCAGCCCTGTCCTGGCCAAGACGGCTCCCTGGGTGATCCGGACATAAGAAAGAATTCCTAAAGTCCTATGAAACCTGCTTTGCTAAGAGTGCTCTTCCTGAGGTGACAAATGTCCCAGGAGGAAATGAGCATGTCTCCCAAAGTCTGGCAACCCCCCTTCCTGACAAACACTGGCTCAGATTAAGCCCTCAGATTGCTTTGAAATGTTAACCATTGTTTGATCCTTGTCGCCTGACATACCTGTATTCCCGTGTATTTGAGCCCCAATAAAAGCCTAGTGAGGATGGGGCTCTGGGTCATTCTCCTCTGAGAGTTTGACCCCTTTCCTCCCCAAGCAGAAGATGTCTTGGTAGTTTTTACTTTCATCCGTGACGGAGGGATGGGGCTCTGCGGGCGGAGCGCCCCCACATCTGGCACCCAGGATAGGGTCCCCCGCAGTTTAAGATTCTTTTTAAATTAAGTGCATCATTTGGAAACTGGGAGTATTCGTGTAAAAATCTAGTTTCTGGTTTTTCTTTGAAATCAGTAGAAATGGAATGCTGAGGCCTGCAGTCCCACAGGGCTACACATTGGGGACCAGCACCCATCACCTCACTCACAACCTTTCACTATCACCACCTTTCAGGTTCTGTGAGCATTCAGTGCGTAGTCCCAGATGTATAGCCATGGGGCCTACCACAGACCCCATGCAGCCCCAAAGGACATACTGCATCTGGGAGGAACTGTGGCCCACAGGCTGAAGAGAACTTCAGGGTCAGCTTGCACAAGTGCTCTCTGAGGGGATGGGGGACACCTTCCCTGAGAGGCTCACTGCCCCTCCATGATCATTCCTTAGCATCTGTTGAGTCCCTCATTATTAACATGAAAACTGGGCTCTCACAGCTTCTGTACAACCAGTCCTCATGGAGTTAGGATGGCTGTTGGACTGTCTTCCCCTTGGCATTAGGGTAGTCCTTGGCTGAATGCCAGTGATCCAACCGCATCCTCCCTTTCACCATCAGCTGGAACCTCAGGGCCTTTGTCCCCATTCACCCACTGTGCTTCTAGTCACTTCTTTGCCTCCTCCTAGAGGCTGAACTCCCAGCGGAGCTGCTGAGCTACCCACTGCTCCCATTTTAGCAGCTCCTATAGCTTGGCCATGTAGCCCAGAGGCATGCTCTGCTCCATCTGTTTTTGCAGCTGGTGGACCTCATGCAAGTGCTGGCCAGGAGCATAAACTCTCAGGCCAAGGTTGGCTCCATGCAGCTGTACTAGGGAAAAGACCACAACAGCTGTGGTGTGGTTGCTGAGAACTACAGGCTCTCTGCCAGATATAGAGGATTCTGTATTTAAGGATACCCTACAACTGGAAGGGCAAGTAAGGCATTTCTCTCATTGGTGATACTGTGTCTGCAGTAGAATACAGGATTTATAAAGAGCCTATTCATTGGAACTCCTATGTAGCCAGAGCTGCTCAGTGAGAGAGTCAGGAAAAGTTGTGTATGTGATCTTCAGAATGATGATGTTGAGACTTCACATTGGATCCATGGGAGGAGGATCATGGTATATTCTGTCCATTTTTACCTTCCAGCACACCTCACTAGAGTCTGCTTATTTAAAAATTGTAACCATGCAAGCTGGATATGGTCATTTTCCTTTAAGTGGAGAATTTACATCCTAAGACCTCTCAGATGCTATGGTCATGGTGGGTAATTAACACACAGTAAATGCAGAAAGGAACTTGGGAATAGGTGTGGGATAAAGTCCCTCAGCCACAGAAGATGGCACAGAACTCACAGAGTTATGCTGAGTCAATACGACAGAACTGCACATTGTACGGCCAGTATTTTCCCTAAGCAATTGAGAGATCAGATCCAAAAACCATTTAATTCACTCTGACTCTGGGGGCTTCATCCAGAATGCACAGTATTTCCTTGGCCCCTAAAAGAACTGGTCATATCAGCCCTTACCCACCACAGAGGCTTCATCCAATGTCATACTTAGGAGAGCCCATATGATCTCACCTTTAACAGGAACCTAATCAACAAAACAAACAAACAAGCATAATATAAACAAAGACACTGAATTTGAGAACAGTCTGACAGTGACCAGAGGGGGAGGGGAGGGAATTTCAGGGGAAAAGGGGAGGGGTTTAGATCAACAAGTATAAAGGACACATGGACAAAAACTATGGGGGGTGGAAATGGGAGGAAGGTGGGGAGGGCTGGGGTGGTGGGCTGGGGGCGGGGTAAAAGACAGAAAACTGTATAATATCAACAATTAAAAAATACTGATTAAAAATAATAATAAAAAATTATAAAAAAAGAAATCTATATCTTATTAATCAATGTAACCCAATAAATTTAATTTAAAAAAAAAAAGGAGAGCATCTTACTCCCTGGTATATGTCATCAGTTTAGCTCAAACTCTTATAAAAATTCAAAAAAAATGTCACAGTCAGGGCAGGTCTCAAAGTGGCCACATAGAAAGGGAGGGTGCCCGCTCTAGCCACACAAGTGTGATAGTGAGGCTACAAACCACCAGCCCAGATTCCTTTCAATAGTCACTATGTCACCTCATATCTCTGAGGGGCCATCTCAGGGGCCACGTCATCACTGTAACACACAGCTGTTCTCTAGGGCAAGGGTCATCCCAGAAAGATGCACTTGTACATGAATAGCTTCCAGGATAGCTGCTGTGCTATTTTGAGGGAAAGAGAAGGAAGAACCTGTGCTAAGACACATCTCCACCAAAAATAGCTTCCTCTAGAGTTTCCCTCTTTAGATGGTCATTGTGCAACCACCCTGGCCAGACCCGAGCATCATCCAAGGCTCTGTGACTCTGTGTGTTAGAGCGCCCATGCATCCCAATGGCACTCCTACTCTGATCTTGCTCCCTACCCCTCTGATGTACTTTTGCTTTGAACACACTGCTTCATACTCCTCACTGCCAGCTTCACCAGCCACCCTTCTGAACCCCTGCACCTGACAGCAAACTTTTCTGCAGGGAGGCTGCTGCAGGCCCAGCATGTAGTCCCTGCAGCCCTACTTTCTGACTATCTACATGGGCAATTAGCACATAAGCATCCACATGCTAAATTCTTTCCAGTCCTTTCATCTCACTCTTCATAGAAGTGAGGCCCAGATGGAGCTGGTTCAGCTCCAGAGTTGACACTTGGTGGCTATGCCATTCACCCACTGAGAGGTAGGCTCTAAGCCCTTCTTTTGAATCGAGGCTGGACCAACAGAATGTTGGATTTGGTCACCAAGTTTTTTTTAAAAAAATGGTGCTGAGACTTCCCCCAAGCTGCTCCCCTGCTAGTACCCATCTAACCTTCTTGGCTTAGTCACCTCCTAGATCTTCCTCATCAGAACCACCCAGTGATGCCCCAGTGACAACAATAGCTCCCTCCCAGGTATCTTCGTATCTTCATGCCCATCCTCACCACGGCACACCTGTAGGTGCCTTAATTATTCTGTAGATGCCTCTACTTCCCTCCTCTGGACTTTCATCAGTGTGGCTTTGGAGGGAATCTTCTAAATCACAAAGAAGTGGAAACCAGCTCATGTTGCAACAGGATTGCTTAAGTAATGTATCTTCTGCCTGTGACACTGGCTGACTTTTCAGACTCAAAGGGCTCAAACTGGCCAAGGCAATTTCTCAAGGGTCCTTTCACACTTAAAAACAGAGAAGGGAACCCCCAAATACAGAAGCACCTCTGGGTAAGTGTTTGCTTACAGTAGGAAAGCTGACAGCCTACAGGAGCACCCAACATCCCTGGAGAGTCGCACACCCAGGCTGACCCCTCTGCAGCCTTAAGCATCTTGCTTTTTCACACCAGATGTGACCAAGGCAAGTCCAGCTGTGGGGCCAAAACCCAGTAGGGAAACCAGCAAAGAGGCTCAGCAGGAGGAAGGTACTCAGGTGCCACACTCAAGTGAGGCTGGAGCTAGGACTGAGGCCACATTGGTTAGAGACCCCTACTATATTGTGCTCTGGGTGGCTTCTCCCAAGGGTCCTCTTTCCTCCCTATAGCCCTGGCCCTCCAAGGGCACCCATATCTGCGTCTGCACTGGGCTCTTGGTACTCAGGACACCTGCTGCTATTACACACCTAAAATTCTCTCTTCTCCCTTGAGCATCTGGATCTCCCAGGGAGAACTGGCTACCTGTCTTGTGTGCCTGCACCTCATACTGGAAGGGCACCCCAAGGTTCACGTTTGTCCACAGCTGCGAGCTCCCTGACTCACCATCTTTGTACCTTGCAATCCTGGCAAGCACTGGATAAATGCTGGAGCAGGAGAATGTAGGAGCCAGCAGGTGATACATACACCAATGTGCAATTGCAGGGCTCCACTGTACATGTGTAAATATGTGTGAGACGGGGGCATAAAGCTCCTTATCTGTGGGGTCTACTCTGCCCTGAGGCCTTGGATCTGATATTATGTCCCTTCCTCGGATGCCACCCTGAAGGTTTCTTCTGGCTCCTCAGTTCTGTAAAGGGCACACACAAGGACATGCTTACAGGCCTCCTTCCCTAAACTGAGGCATAGCTCTTCATATGGTCTGCTCAAGGTCAACACAACTCTGGACTAGACTTGACTTCAGTCCTGGTCCTCATAAGTGCCCCACTAGCTGTGCAACCTCAGGTGAGCCTGAAAACTTCTCTGGGATGGACTAGTACTGACAAGCCTCTGTCAGCACTAACTTCATTGACTCTCCCAGATGGGACCCGGTGTCTCAGACCATCATATGTACCCACCTGGTTTTGACTTTCTTCAAGGCTCTCTCTCAGCTGTGACCATGACAGTCTCAGGTGCTGACATTCTTGATTCATGTGTTCAAGTTCAAGTTCAAGTTTTTGAATTTGGTCACCCTGTATTTAAAAAAATCAATCTCACATGTATAAGAAATAGCAGTTTGACACATGTTTAATGCAGAAGCTTCAGAAAATTACACAAAAGCAAAAATTGCAAAATTTAAATCGCCCATGATCCCATCAGTCCAAGGACTACACCTGACACTGTATTGTCATCCTTTATTCCTTCCTTTACACATAGTATTTTTATTGGTAAGACTGGTACAGTGTTATATGCTGTGCTTTCCTCCTTATTATATCTTGATCATTTCTGCATGACAAATAATAAATATTATTTGAAAATATGGTTTTTAACACCTTTACCATAATTTGCTGACTCATTCAGTAAATTGTAGATGAATGATTCAAATAGATTCCAATTCTGTTTTGCTATTATAAATACCAGAGCAATGAAAATATTTCCAGCTTAATTTTTCCACAATGCTCAGGTAAAACTCAATAAGCAGAATCATGAAGTCAGAGGACACTGACATTCTAGAGGCTCTTGATACATAATTTGCCAAATTGTCCTTCAGAGGAGTTGTACCCATGTACTCTTTTACCATCACAATTTAATTCCTTTCTGCTACCTTTTCTAGAGAGCAGGTATTTGCAAAAGCTCCTGAAATCCACATATTTTCCAAGGCTTAACAGTTAAGTCCCTCCCTTCATGTGTAGGGCAGTGCCTACCTTTTGGCATTTTAGGTAGGCAAATACACACTGCCTACCTAAAAATGCATGCTCCTGATGTGTTTAAGCTGTTTCTTTACTGTGTCCACTCCTCTCTACTCCACTGCCTCCTGGCCACTCCTTACCTGCAGCTCATCCTTGTGTCCAGCCTCCTCTAGGCTTTGTGTTAATAGCTGAATTGTGATGCAGTTTTTCTCGATTTGGGCCTGCTGGGTAGTGGCCTTCTCTCTCAGCTGAAGGACCCTGTGGTTGAGCTGGAACAATTCATCCTTACACTTCTGACTCTAAAACAAATGGGTTGAAACAGATGAAAAAGTTATTTTTAAACCAACAACTCCATTCAGATCATTTCAGTGATTTTCAACAAGGGATGCTTTTGTTTCCTGGGGGATATTTACACTGTCTTGAGACATTTTGAGGTACCACAACAGAGACTGGCATCTAGTGAGTGAGGTGCTCAGCACCCTCTAAAGCAGAGAGTGATCTGGCCCAAATGGAAATTATGCAATCCTAGGAAACCCTGCTCTATTCCTAGAAAAAAATGAGACATATCTGGACTGCCAAAGGTGGCTATGCCCAGTAGATAGTGGATGCTTAACAAATGCTCCCTGGGTGGTTGAGCAAATGCACTATGAATTGAAACAGCAACTAGGAAGTTGGTTCTACCATCTTTCACCATAGAAATTCCAGCTACTGTCAGCTATTTTTCACTCATATCTTCATACGAGCCACATTTTGCTTATTTGCTTTTTCCCACAACAGTCAGGTCTTGAGGCTATGAGTCAGGAGCTCTCAGGTATTTTCAGAATATTATCCTCTGACCTAGCTTCAACACTCTTGGCAATGCACACACCTCACTTTTTCCCCAGGACAGGACTGGTCTAACACCCATACTACTTTTGTTTTTGAGGGTTTGATAAGCACATAATGGAACCCAGGAATTGTTGAAATTCAGATTATTCAGGCTTAGTGAACCTACACTTTTCTCTTGTGATGACTTCTCCTTTTCTTCCCTGTAAACTGGTTGTCATCTTGAGGTGTTTCCATATCATAAGTTCATGGCAGTTACATCTGGTATAAAGCTCTCTTGTGTTTATAACATTTTACTGGGGAAATTAAAATTTTTTCAATTATAGTTTACATTCAATTTTAATTTGCATTAGTTTCAGTTGTACTACATAGTAGTTAATGATAATACATTTTACAAAGTATTACCCCAATATTTCCAGTACTTTCCTGAAACCGTACATAATTATTGCAATATTATTGACTATATTTCCTATACTGTACTTTATAGCCCCATAACTATTTTCCAACTACCAATTTGTACTTCTTAATCCCTTTACTTTTTTTTTTATCATCTGGTAACTACAGTATGTTCTCAGTATGTCTTTTATTTGTTTATTTATATTATATTCCATATGTAAGTGAAATCATATGGTATTCATCTTTACCTGACTTAATTTCACTTAGCATAATACCCTCTAGAACCATCCAGTTTGATGCAAATGGTAAGATTTCATTCTTTTTTATGGCCAAATAATATTCCAATGCATATATGTAAAACAATGTTTTTCTATCCACCCATGAGTACTTGGGTTGCTGCCATTTCTTGGCTATTATAAGTAACGCTGCAGTGAACATAGGGGTGCATATATTCTTTTGAATTAGTGTTTTAGGTTTCTTTATATATATACCCAGAAGTGGAATCACTGGGTCATAAGGGAGTTCCATTTTTCTTTTCTTTTCTTTTTTTTTTGAGGGCCCTCCATACTGTTTTCCATAGTGGCTGATTAATCTGCATTATCATGAAAAGTGCACAAGAGTTCCCATTTCTCCACATCCCCACCAATGCTTCTTTGTTGATTTATTTATGATAGCTATTCTGACATGCAGCATGAGGTTATATCTCATTATGGTTTGAATTTGCATTTCTCTGATAATTACTGACCTTTAGTATCTTTTCATGTTTACTGGCTATCTGTATTTCTTCTTGGGAGAAGTGTCTATTCAGATTTTCTGTTCATTTTAAAGTTGTTTTTTTTTTCTTTTTTCTTTTTTGATGTTGATTGTATGAACACTTTATAAATTTTGGATATAAACCCCTCTCTATCATTGGCAAATATCTTCTCCCATTCAATAGACGATCTTTTTGCTTTGTTGATGCATTCCTTTGCTTTGCAAAAAACATTTTAGTTTGATATAGTCCCATTTTATTTTTTCTTTTGTTTCTCTTGCCCAGAGATATATCAGAAAAAAATATTAAGAAAAATGAGAGATTTTAGTGTTTATTCTTTTTTCTAGTTTTTTTTTAATTTCAAGTCTTACATTTAAACCTCTAATACACTTTGAATTCATTCTTTTTTAAATATATTTTATTGATTATGCTATTACAGTTGTCCTGTTTCTCCCTCATCATTACCCCCACCCTGCACACCCTCTCCCACCCACATTCCCCCCTTTAGTTCATGTCCATGGGTCATAAGTTCTTTAGCTTCTACATTTCCCATACTATTCTTGCCCTGCCCCTATTTTCTACCTACTATCTATGCTACTCATTCTCTGTACCTTCCCCCCTCTCCTCCTCCCACTCCCCTGTTGCTAACCCTCCATATGATCTCCATTTCTGTGGTTCTGTTCCTGTTCTAGCTGTTTGCTTAGTTTGCTTTTGTTTTAGGTGTGGTTCTTAATAGCTGTGAGTTTGATGTCTTTTCACTGTCCTATTTTTTATCTTCTTTTTCTTAGGTAAGTCCCTTTAACATTTCATACAATAAGGGCTTGGTGATGATGAACTCCTTCAACTTGACCTTATCTGAGAAGCACTTTATCTTCCCTTCCATTCTAAATGACAGCTTTGCTGGATAGAGCAATTTTGGATGTAGGTCCCTGCCTTTCAAGACTTCAAATATTTCTTTCCAGCTCCTTCTTGCCTGTAAGGTCTCTTTTGAGAAATCAGCTGACAGTCTGATGGGAACTCCTTTGTAGGTGACTGTCCCCTTATCCCTTGCTGTTTCTAGAATTCTCTGCTTCATTTTAATCTTGGCTAATGTAATTACGATGTGCCTTGATGTGTTCCTCCTTGGGCCCAACTTCTTTGGGACTCTCTGAGCTTCCTGGACGTCCTGGTAGTCTATTTCCTTTGCCATATTGGGGAAGTTCGCCTTTATTATTTGTTCCAATAAGTTTTCTACTTGTTGCTCTTCTTCTTCCCCTTCTAGGACCCCTATAATTCAGATGTTGGGAAGTTTAACAATGTCCCAGAGGTTCCTAAGCCTCTCCTCATTTTTTTGAATTCTTGTTTCTTCCTCGTTTTCTGTTTGGTTGTTAATTTCTTCCTTCTGGTCCACTCCATTGATTTGAGTCCCAGTTTTCCTTCCATCTCTATCGGTTCCCCATGCGTCTTCCTTCATTTCACGTATTGTAGCCTGCATTTTCTCATCTAATTTATGAGCAAAATCAACCAATTTTGTGAGCATTTTGATGACCAGTGCTTTGAACTGTGCATCTGATAGGTTGGCTATCTCTTCGTTGCTTAGAGGAATTGACTCCGGAGTTTTCATCTTTCCTCCGGTTTGAGCCATTTTTGGTGGGGTTTTTTGTTTTGTTTTGATTTTAGTCTGGTCGCGGCTATTACGTATGAGGGGTGGAGCCTTAGGTGTTCCTCAGGGCGGGGCAGCCCAGTTGCTGGGTTGTGATGCTATAGGTGGGGGCGGGGTCTGAGAGGGAAGAATGGCGCCTGTTCCGCTCTCTTCTGGACTCCGGTCCCTTCCGCTGCTCCCCCTTCACCTGGATTATCTGCGCACGCTAACGTGCTGTTACATAGTGAGGGGTGGAGCCTCAGGGGCTCCCCAGTGTGGGCAGCCCAGTCGCTGGGTTGTGACGCTTATGTGGGGGTGGGGCCTGAGAGGGAATAATGGTGCCTGCTCCGCTCTCTCCTGGATTCAGTCCCCTCCGCCACTTCCCCTCTGCCTGGACCGTCTGCGTGTTCGAATGTGGGACCCCTGGTCAGCCAGCTGCCTTGTGTATCCTCACTGGGTCTGCACAGTTGCCCCCCTGTGCCCGGGGTCCGCCAGCTGCCGCCTGTGGGCCTGAGGACCGCCAGCCACTGCCAGTGCACCTGGGAACTGCGAGCCACTGCTACTTGTGTTCCTGGGTCCACACCTCCACTTTTTTCTACCGCGACTCCGCCCCTCTTATTGGTCTGGATGAATGGTTGTTGGACTTCCGTACAGTTCAATTTTCTATAAGTTCCGGTTGTTTCCTTGTTTCTAAATATTTGTTGTCCTTAATTTTGGTTGTGAGAGGAGGCACAGTGTGTCTGCCTACGCCTCCATCTTGGCCGGAAGTCCTGAATTCATTCTTGTATATTGTGTTATAACATGTTCTAGTTTCATTTTGTTGCATCTTCCCAATTTTCAGAACACCATTAATTGAATAGACTGTATTTACCCCATTGTATGTTCTTACCTCCTTTTCAAATATTAATTGAACATATAGGGGTTTATTTCTGAGGTCTCTATTCTGATTTATTGATCTATATGACTGTTTTATTTTAATGCCAGTACCATCCTGTTTTGGTTATATATTGCCTTGTGGTATAGTTTGATATCAGGTAGTGTTGTATCTCCAACTTTGTTTTTCTTTCTCAAGACAGCTATGGCTATTAAGGATCTTTTGTGATTCTATTTACATTTCTGGAATATGCCATTGGTATTTTGATAGAAATTGCACTGAATTTACAGGTCACTTGGAGTAGTGTGGACATTTTAATGATGTTAATTCCTCCTACCCATGAGCATGGTACAAGCTTCCATTTACTTGAAACTTTTTCCATCTCTTTCTTTGGTGTCACAGTTTTCCAAGTACAGGTCTTTTACCTCCCTTGCTTAAATTTATTCCTAGATATTTTATTTTTTCTTGATGGAATTGTAAATGGCATTGTGTTCTTCACTTTCCTTTTTGATATTTCATCATCAATGTATAAAAATAAAATAGATTTCTGGATATTAATTTTGTATCTTAACTACTTTACTGAACTCACTTATTGGTTCTAGTAGGTCTTTTTTTGCGGGGGGTGGGGAGGGAACTCTTTAGAGTACTCTACATACAGTCTCATGTCATCTACAAATAATGAGTTTTACTTCTTCCAATATGGATGCCTTCCATTACTCTTTCTTGTCTGATTGCTAGTTAGGACTTTCAGTAATATGTTGAATAAGAGAGGTGAAAGTGGACATGCCAGTTTTGTTTCTGATCTAAAGAGAAACACTTTTAGTTTTTCCCTGTTGACTATGATATCTTGGGTTTGTCATGTATGACCTTTATTATACTGAGGTATATTCCTTCTATTCTTACTTTGCTGAGAGTTTTTATCTTAAATAAGTGCTGTTTTTTGTAAAATGCATTTCTGCATCTATTGACATGATTATGATTTTTATTATTCATTTGGCTTATATGGTATTCAATATTAATTATTTTGTGGATATTGTACCAACCTTGCATCCCAGAAATAAATCCCACTTGATTATGGTGTATAATTTTTTTTAATGTATTGGTGAATTTGGTTTGCTAATATTTTACTGAGGATTTTTGCATCTATGTTCATTAGGAATGTTATTGTATAATTTTCTTTCTCTTAGTGTCTTTTTCTGGTTTTGGAATTAAAATAATGCTTGCCTCAAAAAATAAGCTTGGAAGTTCCTTCCTCTTGGATTTTTTAGAATAGTTTGAGAAGGATAGGTTTTAGTTCTTCCTTAGAAGTTTGTTCTTGGAAAATTCACCTGTGAAGCTGTTTGGCCCAGGAATTTTGTTTGTCAGGAATTTTTTGATTAGTGCTTCAATTCCATTGGTTGTAATTCATGTGTTCAGATTTTGTTTCTTTTGGATTCAGTTTTGTAAAATTGTATGTTTCTAGGCATGTATTCATTTCTTCCAGATTGTCCAATTTGTTGATATAGTTGTCTGTAATATTTTCTTTCAAGAATAAGCTTTTGGGGGCATGTTCTCCCTCCTGGAGAGCCCACACCTTTCTTCCCTCTCAGGTGTGCCTCTCCTAAACTCTTAAGGTCCTCAAGAGACTTGCAACCAGGGGAGAAGTGGGCAGCAGCAGCTCATCCTGGGTTAACCCTCTGAACCTGTCTCCAAGGCCCCCCGTTCCTTTTTGACTTTCCAGTGAGCTAATAGCAGCCCTGTCTAGGCTCATTTCTTTCCTATAATACTTTTAGAGAGCAAAAGCAGCCCTGCTTAGGCTCTCTCCCATTGCTTCTTCTATCCTAAATCCCTCCTTATTCCTCTGTCCCCAGCTTTAATAATGTACTCTGAAAATCACCTGGACTCATCTTGTGAAATGTTTTTCTCCCTGAAGTCAAGAACTTACACACTATAGCCTGACCTGAGGCAGACTCGCTCAGCAGTCCCTTTTTGGTAACATGATCTCCAGGTAGTGTCAGAGTAGAACTAAACTGTAGGACAGTTTACTAGGACATCTCAAGGACATCTCAAAGACAAATCTCAAGGACAGTCACTTGAGATTTGGAAAATTGCTTGGTGTCGCTGAAAAAAGCACCCCAGATTTATATAATTGCAGATTTAAAAATCAAATTAAAAAGATACACAGTGAAAGAAGTCTCACTTCCACATCTCTCTCAGCTCTTTAGCTACCCAGTTTTTATCACCCACCACATTTCTGAGTTTCTTGTGTCTCCTCCAGAGTTTATGTAAGTGTAAGAAAAACCAAATACATAGTCTTATTTTCTTCCCCACCCTCCACCTTTTTACACAAATGGTAGCTTTAGCAACACATCCTTAAGTTACACATATGGTAGGCCTGCAGAAAGCTGGAAACACTTGACCCCTGGGGTGGGGGGAAGAACAAGATCTTGGTTTCATTGATCTTACTTATTTTTTCAGACTCTGTGTCTTTCATTTCTGCTCTGATCTGTATTATTTTGTTCTGTCTGCTCACTTTAGGCTTTGCATTTTTTTTTAGCTTCTTTGGGTATAAAGTTAGATTGTTTATTTGAGATTTTCATCTTTTTTTATTGATTTTAGAAAGAGAGGAATGGTGGGGGGAGAGAGAGAGACAAAAATTGAGCTGTGGATTTGTTGTTCCACACATTCATGCATTCATTGGTTGATGCTTGCATGTACCCTGACTAGAAATCAAACCTGCAGCCTTGGCATATCAGGCTGATGCTCCAACCAACTGAGTCACCAGGTCAGGGCAAAATTTTTCCTTTTCTTGAGGTAGACATGTAATGCGATGAATCTCCCTCTTAGAATTGCTTTCCCTGTGTCCTATAGATTTTGGGTGGTTGTGTTTTCATTTGTTTCAAGGTATCTTTTTATTTCTTCCTGGATCTTCCTTGTACCCATTCATCATTTAGCCTCCATGAGTTTGTATGTTTATTATTTTTTTCTTATAACTGTTTTCTAGTTTCATACCATCATGGTCAGAGAAGATGCTTGATATAATTTCACTCTACTTAAATTTACTGAGAATGGTTTTCTGGCCTAACATGTGGTCTATTATAGAAAATGTTCCATGTGTACTTGGCATGTGTAAAAATGTATATTCTGCTACTTTGGGCCAACTCCTCTGAAAGTATCAAATATATCTGGTCTAGTGTGTCATTTAAGACTGCTATTTCCTTGTTAATATTCTGTCTGGAAGATGTATCCATTGATGTCAAATGTGCATTAAAGTCCCCCAGCTACCCTATGTCTTTTTATTGGAACATTTAATCCATTTACATTTAAAGTTATTGATAGGTGCATATTTATTGCCATTTTATTTTTTATAACTGTGTCCCTCTTTTTTCTTTATTCTTCTTAAAGAGGTTCCTTTAACATTTCTTGTTATACTAGATTGGTGGTAATGAACTCCTTTAGCTTTTTCTTGTTAGGGAAACTCTTTATTTCTTCTTCAGTTTTAAGTGATATCCTTGTTGAGTAGAGTAATTTTGGTTGTAGGTTTTTGCTTTTCATCATTGTGAATACTTTGTGCCAATTCCTTCTGGTCTTAAATGTTTTGTTGAGAGATCAGTTGACAGTCATAATGGGAGCTACCTTTTAGGTAGTTGTCTTTCTCTTGCTGCTTTTAAGATTCTGTCTTTGTCTTTAACCTTTGCCATTTTTATTATAATGTGGCTTGGTGTGAGTCTTTTAGTTCATTTTGTTTGAGTCTCTATGCCCTTTCTGGACTTGTCTGACTTTTCCCTTCAACAGGTTAGGGAAGTTTTCAGTCATTATTTCTTCAAATAAGTTCTCAGTCTTTTGCTGTCTCTCTTCCCTTCTGGTAACCTTATGATGTACATGTTGCTACATGTGATATTGTCTCCCAGAAATCCCTCAGACTCTCATTTATTAAGAATCTTTTTTCTTTTTGTTGCTCTGATTGTTTTCTGTTATCTTGCCTTCTAGATTGCTTATTCAATACTCTGCTTCATATAATTTTGATTCCTTCTAGTGTATCCCTCATTTCTGACTGGTTCTTTTTTTTTTTATTGATTCTATGTTCTTTTTTATGCTTGCTATCTGTTTATTGAAGTTCTCGTTAAGTTCCTTGAGCATCCTTATAACAACTGTTTTCTCCTGTTTTTTTTTTTTTTTTAATTTGGGGCATGAGTCTTTGTCTCCCCATTTTAGCTGCCTGTTTCTGTGTATAGGTAGTTCTGCTATGTCTCCCAGGCTTGGTATGGTGGTCTTGTGTAGTAGATGTCTTGTGGGGCTCAGTGGCACAGTTTCCCTGATTAGCTGGACTAGGTGCTATAGGAATATTCCTTGTGTGGATTATGTGAACCCTCCTGTTTATTTGAGTTTTGACTGCTGCTGGCCTATCAGTGGGTAAAGCTGACACTCCAACTGGCTACGAGGATTAACCCTGACCACAGCATAGAAGCTGCTGTGCAGGTACTTGCCTCACAAAGCAGAATACACCCCAGCAGGGTCTGGTGCCTCTTCAAAATCCCTCTTTGGGTGTGCTGCTTGTGAAGGTAATTGAGTCATGCTTAATGTAATTTGAAGTCCACCTCTAAAAATGTTGTTTCTAAGGCCTCTTGGGGGAAATTCCAGTGCAATTTCAATGTCAGGCACTACCTGTGACTGGCCCTGGACTACGTCTTAGAAGCTACAAAGTGATTCACAGTTTGTGGCTGCCTCTGCTAGGTCTGGGTATGCATGGGAGCGGCCAAGCTGCATACCAAGGCTGGCTTCCGCCAGCACTAAGCCAAATGGTAGATCAGCAAAAGGCAAAAGATACCCCAAGATCTGCCTCTGCCTGCCAGCTGCCTGCTAGACTCAGTCATTGAAAAGGTCCTGACAATATTTGATTCAGTGTGAGGTAGGTTCTCAGTGAGTCACCAGTTAAGGGAGAATGCTATTCACCAGACTGATACAGATTCAATCTCAGCACCAGTGCTGTGTCTGAGGCCACTCAGCAAGTGTCACAGGGTATACTAAGGACCTTTGCCACTTTCTGGGCACCCACCCATAGACCTTTTAAATGTGGGGCAGGGTCTCCAGGAATCATTAGGGTGAGGTCAGCAGAATTCATCAGGCCCAAACAGACCAAGATTTGGCTGTGTGAAGAAAGAGCTCTGAACAAGAATGGTGACACCGATAGGGCTTGTGAGGGAAATATGGCCTCACCCTATAGCTACACAGCTCAGTTTCTCTCTGATTCTGCGTGGACATCCTCAAGAGCCTTCCTAGAGCCTTGGCTGGTGTGGCTCAGTGGATCGAGCGCTGGTCTGCAACTGAAAGTTAGTCTGTTTGATTCCCAGTCAGGACACATGCCTGGATTGTAGGCCTGGTCCCCAGTTGGGGGTATGCAAGAGGCAACCAATTGATGTTTTTCTCACGCATTGTTATTTCTCTACCTCTCTCCCCCTGCCAAAACTAAATAAATAAAATCTTTTTTAGAAAGTCTGCCAGCTGACTTTCTTGTACTTGGCAGGGTACAGCCATCAAGAGTTCAGAAGGTGGAGCTCTGTTGTGAGGAGGTGGCTCTGGTCAGGCTCATGGCAGGGAAGGAAGAAATGTACTCAGCCCCTGAGCCACATACTTCAGTCTCTGACACCTCAAGTCTGCCTGTACCTCCTCAAGCGCATTCTAAGAAAGTCTACACCACAAGGCCACACATCTAACTCCTATGCAAAGCATGAGCTTGGCAAGGCTAGATGACAGGGAATCTGGAGGGTGGGGCTACTGCATTTCCACAGGCTAATGCTATATGGAGGACAGTGTTCGACTCAGGAAAGATGGCATCTGTGGGCTGTATAAGAGAGGAATTCAGCACAGGGACCCTGAAGACTGTTCCTTCAGCTCACTCCCTGGAGCCACACAATCCAATCTGTCTTTGCACAATGCCTGTCCACTCTGAGCTTCCCTGCCTTTTCAGAGTCCAGGGTGAGTAGCTGCAAATAAAATTTTGTGCACTGGCCCTTTAAGAGGGAACCTAGATTTCTAGTAGAGTCCCATCACTCCTAGGTAGATGGAATCCCCACTGATTTTCAAGCCAGATTTTAAGGTCCTACCCCCGCCCCTTAACGCTTTCCTCATTTGCATTGCAGTTGGTGTTCTCTATGCATACATATACAAAGTGGTTTTCTGAGCAACAGCTCTGAACTACATTTCCAAGGAGAGTATGCTCTCACAAGGCTGCTATGCAGTTCTAGCTTTAGGACATGAACCTCATTGTACCACACACATTACAGTTTTATCAACTGGCCCAAGTATCATCTTTGGAGTATCATTCATGGTCCAGTATCAGGTAGCTCCTGCCCATGTCAGGACATTTTAGCCTCCTTGAATTTGGAACATTTTCACAGCCTTTGTCTGAATGACACTGACATTTTTGACAAACACAGTCCCTCCACTCTCCCCTCTTTAATAGTTCCTTGTTCGGGGTTTGTCTGATGCTCCCTCATGATTAGACTCAGGCAATGCGTTCTGACCAGAAGACTGCTCAGATGCTGCTGTGTCCTCCTCAGGGCACCACATTGGGAGGTGTGGGAGGCCAAACTGTCTCTTGGTATTTGTGTTAATTACCTCTTTAATTTTAACTTGCAATCATCTGGGTTATAGTGAAGAGGACAGAATGAGATGTTAGCAGCTGTCTCCTAAGCACATGAGTATTTTGCAGCTTTTAAGAAAAACAAGGGACAAAGGATAGATTGAACAATGCTATTAGAAAACAGCTGGACAGATCCATAATATAGATGCAAAAAACAAGACAACTGCCATATCTCTTAAAAACTTCAGTATCATTTGGGAGAACAAGTGTTCTAGATTAAAAAGAATGGCCCTGGCTGGTATGGCTTTAGTGGACTGAGAGCTGGCCTGCAAACCAAAAGATCACCAGTTTGATTTCCAGTCAGGGCACATGCCTAGGCTGCTGGCCAGGTCCCCATCTGGGGGCATGCAAGAGGCAACCAATCAATGTATCTCTTGTACCCCTATGTTTCTCTCTCTTTCTCCCTCCCTTCCTCTTTCTCTAAAAATAAAATCTTAAAAAAAAAAAAAGACTAATGACACATCATGGCCAACCAAATTTTTGAAAAGAAATCTTCAACAGCTTCTGTAATTCTACATCCCCTCTGCACTGTGACCTAACACTCACCCACCAAGACAAGCCTATGTCCCCCTCTGTGGCTCTGTGGGGCTTGGTGGTAGTAATATGGAGTAATATCCAAGGTGGGATCAGAAGCCTTGCACCTTTGACCTTGTCCTCCTGAAACACTTGCTCTCTGATGCCCCCCCACCCTCCCATCAGCATGACACTCCCTCCAGGAGCCCAGCCCCAAGGAGAGGATCTCCCAGATGATTCTAGCCCTAGCCATCTCAGTCACCCCAGCTGTCAAGTCTTCCCACCCAAGGTCCTGGTATCACAGAGCAGAGACAGGCTGTTTGCTCTGTGCCTTGTCTGAATCCCTGACCCAAAGGCTTCATAGCACAGTAAAGAGGCTGTTTTATGCCAGTAAATTTCCAATAGCATTGACAGTTCAGTGTAGTATATCAACTTCAACTGAACCCCAGTTCTAAAAAGTTCACTATGTAAGACATTTCTGAATAATTGGAGAAATATGGATATGGTCTGAATATTGGATAATAAGTAATCATGATTAAATTTCTTAAGTGTGATAGCAGTATTGTGGTTAGGTAAAAGATGTACTCATTTTTAGAAGACACCCGCCAAAATATTTAGGAACAGAGTATTATTATATCTGTAACTTATTCTCAAATCATTCAGAAAACACACACACATACAGAAATAAAAAGACAGATATAAACAAATAACTAAAGCACATATGATATTTGTTAACTGTTAAATTAAGGTTGTTGTATGTGGCTGATCAGTACATACCATTTCAACTTTTCTGTGTGTTTACAGTTTTTCATAACAAAAGTTGAGGGAAAGAAAGCAAATACCTATAATCCACTTATGAATGTGTCCTATAGATAAGCAGGTGAAGGGGTCAGGCAGCTCTCTCAGCCCAGGAAATTCCCAGATATGTCACTTACACAAAAAGTTGGTAGTCAGGCAAATGCAGAGTCTGAAGTTTTCATTTTAAACCTATTCCTAAATTATCCTCCTGATGGAGAAGACCTAAATAAGGCTATGCATACTTATGGAAACAAACACTCAAAGGTGGGAGTCAAGACAAGCCACTCATACGTAAGTGGTCTCCATGGCAGACACTTCTCATTAGCCATGCATGGGAAGAGGCGAACCTGGGGATTTATCTCAGAGATGGAGCAGCGATTTAAGAAGCCAAAGGTAATGAAAACACTTATACAACAGGAAGTGAGCTCTGCAAGGTGGCAGGGTGCAAGATCAACAGATGAAAATCCACTGTATGTTTATGTCCTAACAGTGAACATGCAGAAACCAAAATTTAAAAAAAATAGTACTATTTCTATAAAGGACACATGGACAGAAATTAGGGGGGTGGTGGAAATAGGAGGGAGGTGGGGAGAGCTGGGGTGGTGGGCTGGGATGGGAGTAAAAGAAAACTGTACAAGAACAACAATTAAAATAAAAAATAAAACGCACACACACACACAAAATAGTACTATTTCTGGTTTCTGGTCTGGCATGTAAAGAGCTTGGAAGATATTAGTCTCATCTTCCTAACAAGAAAAAAGCTAACTAAACTGAAAACCAACAACTTCTCTTAGATCCATCAGAGAAGGGAGGTCACATGGCAAATCAATGCCCTGAAAACTACAGACACAGACAAGGAGAACAGTATTTTATCAGGGGTGGATCACTGGAGCCTGAAACAGGACAGGAAACTGGAACTATAAGGATAAGTGCTAGGGGCTGTGCCTGAACTGGCTTGACAGTTAAAAAGTCATAGGTGGCCAGTGTCTGTGAGCCCCCAACTTTTGTAAGCCTCATCAGGTTCTTACAGTTAAGATTAGAGGAAAATGCCCCATGCTTCTAGCAAGGGGACAATAAAGTAACTATGAACTGAATAATGCCCTCCAAATTCACATGGTGAAAACCTAACCCCCAATGTTATGGTGCGATAGGGCTTTTAGGTAATTAAGGTTAAATGAGCTCAAAGGAGGCCGGCCTAATGGGATAGGATTATGACCTTATAAGAAGAAAAAGCAGAGCACAGTTTCTCTCCCTCTGTGTACATGTGCTGAGGAAAGACCATGTGCAGACACAGTGAGAAGGTAGATGTCTGCAACCCAAGAAGAGAGTTTTCACCAGGAACCAAATCACCAGCACCCTGATCTTGGACTTCTAGCTTCCAGAACTGTGAGACAAAAAATGTCTGTTGTTTAAACCTCCCAGTGTGTGGTACTTTGTTATGGCAACCTGAATATACTAATACAGTGACCATTTTGAAGTATACTCACAGCACTCTGTTCTTCTCTTGCCCTCAACGGAAACTAGTCTACTAGAGTAGAACCAGCCCCTCTAAGCTTTCTGTCTCAGAACACACCTATCAGAGAGGCCAGGATAAAATACTATTAATACCAAATTCAAGCAAGGATATGGAGAAACTGAATGAAGAAAGCATTGCTGGTAGAAATGTAAACTGTTATAGCCACTCTGGATAAGTTTGGCAGTTTCTCATAAGACTTAACATGTAACTACCACACACAACTCAGCAACTGTACTCTTGGGTACCTATCTCAGTGAAATAAAAATGCATATTCATACAAAAACTTGCACAGGAATGTACACGGCAGCATTGTTTGTGATAGCACAAAACTGAAATCAGCCCAGCTATCCTATGAAAAATGGGTGTTAAACTATAGGGCATCAACACCTTGGAATACTATTCAGCAATAAAAAGAAGCTAACTCTGCCACTTGGATGAATCTCCAGTGTTATGATATATGAGAAAATCGGTCTTACATTTTGTATGATTCCTTTTATATAACATTTGAAATCACACAATTTTAAAAGTGAAGGAAAAATTAGTGGTTGTCAGGGGTTAGGGGTTGGGGTAGGCAGGCTAGAATAAAGTGCGTTTAGTTATAAAAAAAAAACAATACGAGACTTCCAGCCAAGACGGAGGCAAAGGTGGACACACTGTGCCTCCTCCTACAACCAAAATTAAGGACAACAAAGATTTAGAAACAAGAAAAGAACCAGAACTTATAAAAAATTGAACTGTACGGAAGTCCAACAACTATTCATTCAGACCGGTAAGAGGGGTGGAGTTGCGGCAGGAAAAAGTGGAGGTTGGCGGACCCAGGCCTACAGGCAGCAGTGGCTAGCAGACCCCAGGTGCACAGGCGGCGGCTGGTAGATCTCAGGCACACAGGCAGGGACTAGCGGACCCGGGGCATGGGGTGGCAACTGTGCAGACCCAGTGAGGCCACACAAGGCTGATGGCTGACCAAGTAGTCCCACATTTACATGCAGATAACCCAGGTGAAAGGGAAGCAGTGAAAGGGAAGGGGTGGGACTGGAATCTGAGAGAAAGTAGAGCAGGCACCATTGTTCCCTCTTGGACCCTACCCCCACATACAGAATCACTACCCAGTGACTGGGCTGCCCTGCCCTGGGGAATATCTAAGGCTCTACCCCTCACTACGTAACAGCCACGACAAGACCAAAAACAAAACAAAAAAACAAAAAAAAAAAACAAAAATGGCTCAAACAGGAGAACAAATCAAAGCCCTGGTCATCAAGATACTCACAGAATTGGTTGATTTTGCTCACAAATTAGATGAAAAAATGAAGTCTACAATAAGTGAAATGAAGGAAAATGCACAGGGAACCAATAGAGATGGGAGGAAAACTGGGACTCAGATCAATGGAGTGGACCAGAAGGAAGAAAGAAACATCCAATCAGAAAAGAGTGAAGAAACAAGAATTCAAAAAAATGAGGAGAGGCTTAGGAATCTCCAGGACATCTTTAAATGTCCCAACATCTGAATTATAGGGGTACCAGAAGGGGAAGAAGAGCAAGTGGAAAATGTATGTGAACAAGTAATAAAGGAGAACTTCCCCAATCTGACAAAGAAAATAGACTTCCAGGAAGTCCAGGAAGCTCAGAGAGTCCCAAAGAAGTTGGACCCAAGGAGGAACACACCAAGGCACTCCGTAATTACATTAGCCAAGATTAAAATGAAGGAGAGAATCCTAAAAGCAGCAAGGGATAAGGGGACAGTCACCTACAAAGGAGTTCCCATCAGACTGTCAGCTGATTTCTCAAAAGAGACCTTCCAGGCAAGAAGGGGCTGGAAAGAAGTATTTGAAGTCTTGAAAGGCAAGGACCTACATCCAAGATTGCTCTATCCAGAAAAGCTGTCATTTAGAATGGAAGGGAAGATAAAGTGCTTCTCAGATAAGGTCAAGTTAAAGGAGTTCATCATCACCAAGCCCTTATTATATGAAATGTTAAAGGGACTTACCTAAGAAAAAGAAGATAAAAGATATGACAGTAAAAAGACAGCAAACTCACAGATATTAACAACCACACCTAAAACAAAAGCAAACTAAGCAAACAGCTAGAACAGGAACAGAACCACAGAAATGGAGATCATATGGAGGGTTAGCAACAGGGGAGTGGGAGGAGGAGAGAGGGGGAAAAGGTACAGAGAATAAGTAGCATAGATGGTAGGTAGAAAATAGACAGGGGGAGGATAAGAATAGTGTGGGAAATGTAGAAGCTAAAGAACTTATGACACATGAATATGAACTAAAGTGGGGAATGTGGGTGGGAGGGGGTGTGCAGGGTGGAGGGGAATGATGGGGGAGAAATGGGACAACTGTAACAGCATAATCAATAAACTATATTAAAAATATGAAAGGTCCTTATGGAGTTGGAATAATTCAGTATTTTAACCGTGGTGGTGGATATATGAATCGATACAGGGAATAAAATTGTGCGGAACTTAATACACACACACACGCAAAGTACCCAAGTAAAACTGGTGCAATTTGAATAAGATCCATTGATTGTATCAATGTCAATAGCTTGGTTGTGATACTTGTAATATGCTGATTTGCATCCTACCAAAATTCATACGTTGAAGCCCAAACCCCCAGTACCTCAGAATATAACTGTATTTACTTATTTAAATTTTTATGTATTTATTTTTAGAGAGAGGAGGAGGGAGAGAGAAAAAGAAGGTAAGAAACATCAATGTGAGAAACATTAGTTCGTTGTCTTCCATATGTGCCCTGGCAGGAAACCTAACCCACAACCCAGGCATATGCTATGACCAGGAATTGAACCGGCAACCTTTTGCTTTTCAGAATGACACCCAACCAACTGAGCCATACCAGTCAGGACAGGATATAACTGTATTTAGAGACAGGGTCTTTAAAGAGGTGTTTAAGGTAAAGTGAGGTAATACGAGTGGCCCCTAATCCAATATGGTATGTCTTGTGTCCTAATAAGAAGAGATTAGGATACAAGACATGAACCAGGGAAGACCATGTGAGGACATAGGGAGAACACAGCTGTCTATAAGCCATCAATAACTGCTGATAACATATTATAGCCTATTGAATAAAACAGGAATCTATGATAGGAATATAATGATGTAAATGAATAAATTAATGGACAAAAGAGAAAGTTCTTACACTGAAGTACCAATTAACAAATACAAAAGGAATGGTGGGATTGGTCACCAACTGCCTACCATCATAGTGATGATGGACAAACAAAAGAAACAAAAGATGCTAAAGTAAGTGGGTGAGAATTGGATGAAGAACAGAACATTCACATAATATAAAAGTATCCACTCATAAAATACTCATTAATTACATGGGGAAAAGTAACTTTACTGTGGAGTAGCTGGGCCAACACTACCTAACCAAGAATCACTAATAATGGGGCAAGTCATTGTACCCCTGATAAGATGAAATGAGAAGAACATAGTAGCATTTTTTATATTCCTGCCAAAGATGTATTATCTAAATGTAATTACAAGGAAACATCAAACAAAGTAAACTAACAACTTCCTACAAAATAACTGCTTGTTATTTTCAAAAGTGCCAAGGTCCTAAAAACCAAGGATGGACTGACTGAAGTAGACTAAATGAATCTGAACAAATGGGACAGCTGGCAAAGCTGAACAGGTAGGAGACTAAGGCAGGGATTTTACACATTCATTTCCTGATTTTGAGGGGAGAAGGGGTTGATGGGTCAGCAATTCACTCTCAAATCTTTCAGAAAAAAGTTCTCTCTTTTTCGTAAGTTTGAAATTATTTCAAAATAATGAAAAACAAGGAGGGTGGCATTAGTTTCATGTTAGGTATCAATACTTGACCTGTTTGTTGAATTCTTCCATTTCAGAGCAGGCCTTTTCCTTGTCTCTCTTTAAAACCTCAATTTCCTTCCTGTTGGACGAAATTAACAATATCACTTTGACCAGTCGATTTCTTTTTTCCCAGCTGTTGTAACTTCAGCACTTTGGATTTGTAGCCACATAACATTTACACCTGCTCCTGGTACCCTACAGCCACCACTGTTACTATTCTGTGGCTTCTGCTGCTGCTGATCCAATGTGGATCCCAATCTTCAGAACCAGAGGACACTGCCAATATTACAGAACAAACATGCTGCATAACATTCCTCAATTCCACCCATTAATATCTCTTGAGCACAACATGTGACTATTTACTACCAGCAGCATAAATAAAGGCCAAAGCAGCCTTATATCCACTAAGGTTTGATGGCAGCAAACTGAGGGGAAAAATGGTCTCTAGAATGAAAAAGAAAAAAATCTTTTAGATTTCAGAATTGCTATAATGTGATAGCAATTACTTGCTGACTACCTGCTCTGGATTCCATATTTTAATTAATCATCATGGCAATTTTATACAATCAGCACCACATTCTCAGCATTTTAGACTTGAGCTCATCTTCAATTTTGGAGTTAAAAGAAAGGGGTCAACAACCAACTGTCATTGATTAAAACAGGGCTACAGTAGTGAAAGCAGAAATCCACCAACAAGTTTTCTGGGTCCCCCTCTGCCAACAATCTCTCCTGCTTTAGTGCTCAGGTCTTTGCAACCCTTCCCCATCTCTCCTTCCCCACCCCTAACTCAGACTCACTAAAATTGATGAGCCAAAAACAAATCTTGGAGAAAAGCACAGCTGAAACCATTATCAGGACATAAGTGAACAGATTTTATTTGCCCAGAAAGGCCTCAGGAGCACCACTACCTACAAAAATATTTGCTATCTTTCCCATCCCTTAGCATAATGTGGAGTATTTCTGTAGGGGTAAGAAGTGTGTGTATATTGACTTCAGATATAAACAGGCCTGTTCTGGAGCTGCTTGCTGTGGAGGTGACTGTGCTATAGCACACACATGTTTTCTACCATTAACTTTTGAGATCAGACACTCAGGAATGAAGGTGGTTGCCAACATTTTGAAGGAAGTCTGAGCCCTCTCTTGCATGTACAGTGTGGTCAGAGGTCCAGACACATGGCTCACCCACTTAAGAGTTTTCTGGAATGCAGGGCTGATCTGTGAACACATCCCTCTTTTTACAGCAGTATCTTCCAAGCTCATTCTATAAGGAGTAAAATGTGTCATATGCTGTAAGCTCTGACTAGAACCACTAAGATGGGACCCTTACCTCTGTGTATCATTTGTCCTTTGTGTAAATTTGAGCTCTTGTTGAATCCTCCCCAGCTCATTTTTCAACATCATGTTTTCTTCAGAAAGTCTATCCAACTCAATTCTGCATGAAAAATAGAAGAAAGGAAAAAAAATGGAAATTCCAGACACCAGATACCATGTGTAATCCACCTGACTCTGATCTTGAAGCTGGAAGTCATGGCAATCCTGCAGTCTACAAGTCCCCTTCCCTAGATGATGGCTTAGAGCACACATTTCCTTTTTCTCTATCCAGTGTTAACATACCATGGTTTGCATCTCCCTAGAGATAAGCTACAGAAAACAGCTTTCTTAGCTTCCAAAATGGTTACACAATGAACAACTCACTAATGTATTCAGTACCTTGGTTCCACTTACCTTGTGTTTATAGATGACCTGTTCCTGTATTTTATAACCTCTAACTGAAATGTAAGTGTGGTTGGTACTAATGCACAATGTTAGATGAGAGTCCTCAGGTTATTGCAAAGAATATTCACCCTTTCACCAGTGGGCTCCAGCACAGAGCTAAGAAACATAAGGAACCAGAAGATCAAAACATATGCACACATTTTCCTCTTTAGGAAGAGTCCCCTACACTCTGAGGTCACAGCTTTGGGAGGAGAAACTTAGGAAGATGTCCACATCAATATATGGAGAGAAACCTGATATAAGGTGGATTCTTCCAGAGACAAAGCAAGTATGCACAGCTACTACATGAACCAACTATGCCTAGAGCCACCTGTGCTTTCTGATGACTCCTAGAGTCTCTTTTTAGGTTACACCATTGATGTATGATGGATGAGCAATTTACCAATAAACATCACAGGTGAGGCAGCTAAACCCCATGCTTGCTACCCAGAGAATTTACTCTTAATATGTGTTCATCTGGCTGACATATATTACCCCCAATAAGTCTTTATCTGGCATATGCTTGTAATGTTTTCAACCTAAAAATACTTGAAGCCACAGGATCTCATTATGTTTGCATATTATAGTTATAGTAAGTACCTTTTTCATAAGCATAAGTATGACTTCATTTTATCTCATGAGGAACTAAAGAGAAAAAGAAACAGAAGTCATTGGAATTTTAAAAGCAGCAAAGGTTTTCAAGTAGGGGAATAAAACAAATGAGATCTGTGTTTTGAGACTGTCACTCTGGCTCCAGGATGGAAAACAAATTGATTCAAAGAAAGTATACATGTGTGTGAGAAGGAAGCAGGGGATCTACCATATTTCACCAGTTATAATGTGCCCTCTATAATGTGCACCCATGTTATACACAGGATTACACATTCACTATACCCATGTATCATGCGCATCCTTATTTTTCCCTCAAAACTTTGGGCCAAAAAGTGTTCATTATACATGACAAAATACAGTGCTTACAGCTTCCTGGAACTCAGATAAGCAGATGGTTGTCCCAACCCATCCCCCACACACTCATGGAACAACTAGAGCCTGTGGGCAGATGATCATACAGTATGTGATTTTTTTCATTGAAAGTAATGGATACCTCCAAGGGCCCCCAAACAAAACAAAAATATGGAAGGTGAAGCCAAAGCTGTGATAATTAAGTAATACAAGGATGGTGTTACCCTGAGGCTAATGCCTATATTGGCAGCATAGAGAAACTACGCCATGGATACCTGCATTAAACCAGTACCCTGGAAGGAGATTAAGCAGTCCCGGATTAGTAGGCTCCCAATTGTTAGCAAAAGCAGTATACATCCTTTCTGCAGAAAGCATCCTCTACTGCAACTCCCAGGATTCCCAAAGATTAATGTCATGTAAACATTAGCTCAAATCAAAGATCATCATAACATTCATGGAAAAAAACCCACCTATTAGAGTCAGCAGAAGCAGAGGCAACAGAATTAGATTCCATAAAACCTCAGGTATGGGAATTATCAGACACAAACTAAAGATAAATATTATGGAATATTTGTACAATATGAATAAAAGATAGAAATTTAAAAGTTAACATTCAATAATATATGATCAAAAGTATTCAGCAGTACTAAACAGAGTTTTTGGAAATAAAAAAATTCAATGTCAACAGAATTTTTGGAAATGGAAAAAAAATTAATGTCAAAATGTATACTAAAGATGGGTTAAATTACAGATTAGACACAATTGAAGAAAGAATTACTGACCTGAAACACAAATGTGAAGAAAAATACCCAGAATGTGACAGAGAAAACAGGACGGAACACATAAATATGAGGTTAAGAAATGTAAGAAAAGTAAAAAGAATTAACATCATACATTTAATTCAAAAGGGTAAGTGAGAGAAGAGGCAACAGTTTAAGAATAATGGTTGAAAGTTTTTCATAAGACACAAATCTATACATTCAATAGGCACAATATTTTATATCAGATAAGTTATAAAAGGAAACCACACCTATGTCCTATGACCCAACAATTCCATTTTCAGGTACATCCCAACATAAATGCTCAAAAAGACATGGACAAGAAATTTTTAGCAGTACTATTTGTGATAGCCAAGCACTAGAAACTACTCAAATACCCATCAACAAATCAATGGATACATTGTGGTTAATTCACACAACAGACTGCTCCATACTGATGCAAATGCATGAATGATAGGTACAAGCAACAATATGGATGAATTTCACAAATATATGCCGAACTGAGAAAGCCTGACACAAGAATATACATTGTGTGACTCCTTTATATAAAATATTGGCAAAATTGTCAGAATTAGTCCATGCTGTTAGAAGTCAGGATAGTGGTTGCCCCTGAGGGGGGATTTGGGGAGTTCTTTTTCTTGTTTTGGGTGCTGGTAACACAAATGTGTTCAATTTGTTGACAACTCTTCTAATTGTGCATATATGTGTATTTTTCCCATGTATGTAATAAAAAGTTAAAACAAAATACACACCTAAACACACCAAATATAGAGATCATCTTTTTTTTAATCCTCACCCAAGGATATTTCCTTCCTTCCTTCCTTCCTTCCTTCCTTCCTTCCTTCCTTCCTTCCTTCCTTCCTTCCTTTTTTCCATTGTTTTCAGAGAGAGAAAAAGGGAGAAAAGAGAAACATTGATGAGAGAGAGAAGCACCCATCAGTTGCCTTCTGTATGTGTCTGGACTGGGGATAGAACCCACAACCCAGGAATGTGCCCCAAGTGAGAAATGAATCTACAATCTTTTGGTCACAGGATGATGCTCCAGACAACTAAGCCACACCAGCCAAGGCACAAAATATAGAGATCTTAACAGCAACCAGAGGACACAACTCAGATTACCTACTATGGTAGGAAGAATAAGGACTCTAAAAGATGTCCATTTCCTAGTCCCTGGAACTTGTGAATGTTATATTATATGGCAAAGAAGAATTAATGTAGCAAATGGAATTAAGGTTGCTAATTAGCTGACTTTTGACAAGGAGAGTATCCTGCATTATTCAGGTGATCCCTAAGTAACCACAAGGTCCTTAAATGTGGAAGAGGGAGGCAAAAGTGTCAGTGATGTGATATAAGAAGGACATGATTAGTCACTGTTGGCTTTAAAGATGGGAGGGGGCCAAGAAACAAAGAATGTGAGCACCTGTAGAAGCTGGAAAAGACAAGAAAAGAGATCCTACTCCAGAGCCACCAGAAAGGAAGGCAGCCCTGCCAAGCATCTTACTTTTAGTCTAATCATATCCATTTGACCTCTAAATTCTGCAACTGTAAAGTCATAAATTGTATTGTTTTAAGGCACTGAATTTGTGGTAATTTGTTACATACATCAGCAATCAGAAACTAATAGATATACAAAGGAACAACCATTAGACACAGGATAAGCTACTCAAAGTCTACAAAGGAATCTTGAAGATACTGAACATGTGCAGTAGAGCCCTTTAACTGTTAACCTAGATTTGTGTTCCTAGGGACACTCTTTCAAAAACAGACAAATATTTGAGACATTTTCAGACAAATGAAAACTGAGAGAATTTACTCCCATGAGAGTCTCACTAAAGGAACATCTAGAGTCTATACAATGCAAAGAAAGAAAATGGTCCTCTAAAGAAGGCATACGATTCAAAAAGGAATAATAGCCTCCTGACGTGACAAGCTATGGAGGATGCAATATCAGCAAACAGTAATCTCACCTCGAATATTTCATCTGAATCTATCCATGAGGAAAACCAGCCATCCAAATTGAGAGACATTCTGCAAAACACCTGGTTTTGCCTCTTCAAAAATGTTAATGTCCAAATTCCTGAACATACCTAATCTACCAAACTGACTCATGAAAAAACAGAAAATCTGAACAGACCTGTAAGTAGTAAGGAGACTGAATCATCTTCAAACATGTCACAACAAGGAAAAGCCTAGGAGCAGATGGATTCCCTGGTGAATTTTAGCAAACATTAAAAGAACACCAATCCTCAAACTCTTCCCAAATACTGAAGAAGAGGGGATACTTCCTAAATCATTCTATGAGGCCAGCATTACTCTCATACGAAAGCCATGCAAAGTCATTCCAGGAAAAATTATAGACCAACATCCTTTACCAATATTGATGACACTATGCTAAAATCCTCAATAAAATGTTAGCAAAAAACGATTGTTGAATGGGCACAGAGTTTCTGTTTGGGATGATGGAAGTTTTGGAAGTGCATAGTGGCAATAATTGTGCAACATTGTGTTTAATGCCAATGATTTATACACTTAAAATGTTTAAAATGATTGATTTTATGTTATATATATTTTATCATGATAAAAAGTCAAAGTCCACTTACAAAAATTAACTTAAGAATTGATACACTCTCTTAGATGAAAGGATATTAAAGAAATATAACCAAATGCATAGCATGATTTTTGGTTGTATCTGGAATGAATGAACAATAAAGAACATATTAAAATAATTGTGGAAATCTGAACATGGAGTGCAAATTAAAAATAGCATAGCATTGACCCTGACCCGTGTGGCTTAGTTGGTTGGATCATCGTCCCACAGACTGAAAGATCATGGGTTCAATCCCCAGTCAGGGCCAGTTTGATTCTGTCAGGCCATATACAAGAACACAACCAGTAGCCCTGGCTGGTGTGGCTCAGTGGATTGAGTGCCAGCCTCCGAACCAAAGGATCACCAGTTTGATTTCCAGTCAGCGCACATGCCTGGGTTGCAAGCCAGGTCCCCAGTGGGGGGTGTGCGAGAGGCAACAACACATTGATGTTTCTCTTCCTCTCTTTCTCCTCTCTAAAAATAAATAAATAAAATCTTCAAAAATAAAAATAAAAAAGAAGGCAACCAGTAGATGTTTCTCTGACCTCAATGTTTCTCTCTCTCTTTCTCCCTCTAAAAGCAATGAAAAAATGTCCTTGGGTGAGGATAAAAAGGAGAAAAACTTTGAATTCCTGTTAAGTTTCCCATACCTGATCATGATATTGTGGATATGTAGGAGAATGTGCTTGTTCTTATAAAATAACATGCTGAAGTATTTAGCACTAAAGTGCAATAATTGCAATAATGTTTGCAATTATCTAAAATTCAGGAAAAAAGAGTGCATATAGGTGTGTATATAGGTATGAAGAGCAAAAAAGAGAGAGCAGAGGTAATCTGGGATGACTCATATCATATGTGTATTCAGACTATCCCTACTGTTCTCTTACATGCTGGCAGAAATTCTTTCACAATCCAAATCTGGTCAAGGCCAAATTCCTCACCAAGGTCTTCAAGATCCTGCAAGTCTGACCTTCATCCAGCTGTGGTCCTGCAGCTGCTGTGGCTTGGGAGGTGGTTTATCTAGAAGTGGTTATAAGACCCACACATGGGAGTTGCAACCAAGGGTGCACTGGCTGGGGACGGACCAGCCCCCCCAGAGCAGGAGCCAGGGCTTGGAGCACAGCCTAGTGGTAGGGATGCAGATGGTCTTAGGGAGTGCCTCCTCCTTTATGCTTCAGGTCTTGTGTGAACTAGCCTCTCAGTGGCTCCTGACACAGGTGTCCCTTTCTCCCTACAGCAACCCTTCCCAAAGACATCAGCTGCTCAGTTTTGGGATCCTTACCCATCTCTTCACCCACCTTATCCTATACAGGGGACAGTACCACTGGCTCCTCAAAATTAACTAAATTCCACCCTCCTGTATTCTCTGTTCGTGGTGGCATTTCCTGAGAGTCCTCTAATTGCTCCATATCCCACTTCTGACCTCCCTGCTCATATCCCATCTACCAGTAACCCATTAATTCAGCCTCCAGACTTTTGCCAGTCAACTTCCTGCACCTCTGTGGCCATCATTATGCCTCCGGCCACTGTTATGACCTCTAGCCTGGACAGCTGCAGTAAACACCCTCCACGCCCTCACAACCACTGCAGTGTCCTATTCAGGGCCCCCAGCAGCTTGCTTGTAGGAAACCCTCCCCATTCCCATTAGAGCTGGTAAGTACCCACCTTCCTCTCTGAATAGTCTATCTCCTAACTCTTCAGAACCCTCTAGCCTGAGAAGCCTCTTCCCCTGTTGGCCACACACTAGGTCTCTGCCTGATGGGGGTCTAGGTCTGTGCCGTGCAGCCTTCCCAGACCTGAACCCCGGGCTCCCAGGAAACCAGCAGCTTGAATTTGCATTATTTCTATATATTCTCTTAGGATTTCACCACACCTGTATGTGTCCCTGAAAAATGTACATGGTTTGAGGGACATGACCTTTGTTTCCTCATCCTTAAAATGTGATGATTCAGCATTTCTTCCCAACACTGGGACATGCAGGAAGCATGGTGTTTCCCCACAGAAATGAAAGCTCCAAATATCTATTTTGCTCCCAACTGCAATTCCTAACTGTGCTGGTACATAGAAGGTGGCCAGTAAACACTGTCAAATGAATGAAGACCCTGCTGAGACTTGAACTGTGACTACTGTATGGCCAACAGTCTAGGGAATGCAGCATGTCAGGAGAAGCAGAAAGAGTACAAGGACATCCTTCCAGGACTTGGGTCACTGAGTGGCAGAACACTAGGGGTAGGGGTGGAGAATGCGAATAGTATGAGTCTGGGCACATGTCTGCCCACAGGGAAGTATTTGAAAGGGACAACAGCTTGGGATTCTAGGAGCTGGGCTGCTTCTCTACCTGAGTCCCTTGTATGTGGCTATGGACCCACACAGAGAGCAGGTCCCCAAGGTGCTCACATTGGGCCATGACCATCCTGTTTGTGGGGGGCTTGCTATGGAACAGCTGCAAATGTAAGAGCATGTTCATATACTCATCTCATGCTACATGCCCTTATTGAGGTATGGTATCATCTTTGCTTTATGGATAAGGAAATTTAGAAGTCACCTCATCACATTGTTCCACATTGTTCAGGAACACTCACATAAGAGGCAGGAGCATGAACCCATGTCTAGATGGCAGGAAATAGCCCCTACACAGCAAGGCTGCTCCCTCCTAGAGAAGCAAGGAGACCTGGAGATGGGTGCCTAGGGGCTTCCAGCTATGCTAATATTTTCTTTCTTAAGATGGGTGGTGCATTGACCTTTATTCCTTTTGGTTTATCATAAATCCTACATAATCTTTTATTTTTTTCAATGAAGTAACTTGTCCATGGTCCCCAGCTAGCAGAAGCTGGTGCCTGAGCTGGAATGCAGATCTCACCACATGCCTGTGATCACACTCCAGGAGAGACCCATGTGTGCTGTGAACCAAAGTAACATAGTACCTCATGGAGCTTCCATCTTCAACGAAGCAGGCACCTCACACATGTGCTGTGTATGGGTTCACAGGACCAAATGACACTGCATGCAGAGCAATAACCATGTTATACAGTCATTATAACATGCAAGTGCCTATGACATCTCTCAGGGCAACCCTCTATCTCCCAAAGATCCAGAAGAAGAGAATCTGAAGCCATGCTCTGCAGCATCTGGAAAAGCCCTTCTAGAATTCCAGCCTTCTGAGAAAGAGCATGTGCCAGCCTGAGTCCCACAGAGGAGCCTGGGTACAGAAAGAGCCTATACAACTGGGCTCTTTCTGTACCTTGCCAACAGACCAACATCTCCAGGCCACCTCCTCACCTTGTGGCTGCCCATGAGGGCATCAGCTGCAGCAGTATGCAGTAGAGCCCTTTGGGGTACTCATGTCATGCCCACCACCAACATTCCTAGGTGATGCCAGGCAGCACGGAATAGAGCAGCAGAGGAGCCCTTTAGTTGAATGGATGGCCTCCTCTATTGCTGCTCCAATAGCACATGGACTTATAGTTCAAGAACAGTGCCTGGCGCATGAACTGATGGGGTGCAGTAGTGGATCCTGCTCAAAGTCAGCAGGAAGAGGGTTCAGATGGCCAAAGACTGAAATAGGTCTCCAAGTATAATCTATCTTTGTCGTTGTGACACCAGCGAGAACTTCCTAAAGACAAGGACAGGGGACACGAGAGCTAGCTGAAATACCCAGAAAGGTTAATTTATGCCCCTTTTGCCTATTCACTGAGCACCTGGTGACCTATGGGATACCTGAGGTCAGGGTTGGGCTTATGACCATCTGCACAAGCTCACAGGTTATATAACCAGCCCCATCAGCAGCTGTGAGCTGGTCGAAATGTGTGTGTTTAGAGTTAGTGACAGAGGTCAGAGGGTATACTTGGCATTCTGAGAATGGAGAGATACCAAACCTGTTCTCTCTTGAATCTGCTTTTTTCTTAAGAGGTCAAACAACATCTTCAAGCTGCAGAAGTTTGGTTTTCATGTCATCTTTCTCTCCAGTGCTATGTCGGCCTCTACCCCCCCCCCCCCCCGCACCCGGGCTTCGAGCTGTTCCCACCTGGCTGCCTTGGGGACAGAAAACCTGTGGTGGAAACTCAAAGTGCTACTCCTGGCTTTTTCCCTGTTGTGCTGCAGCTCCCTCTCCAGGGTGCTCTTACTGCACCTAGCGTGCTCCTCTAAGGCCTATCCCAAGTTTCCCACAGGGGCTGGCTTTCTGCTTGACTTCCCAGCTTGCTCCTTGAGAGCAGTCTGCTGCCTCTCAGTCTCTTCCCTGCCCACCTTCTGAGGCTCAGGGGACAAGGCATCTGCCTCTGTTCCCAAGAACAGCTCTTGGGCTTCAGGCTGGCTCAGGCAGGCTTGCCCATCCACAAAAAGCACTAGGTCCTCTGTGACCACTCCCCAGCCACCCCACTTGGGGGCACCTGTGACCACCTATCTGTGGGAGCAGAAGCCACCTGGTTGGAGTCAAGCACACACCAACTGCACTCTCCAAGGCTGAGGCTCTTTGAGGGCATTCTGATGGGCAAGGGTTGGGCTAGGCTCTGCCTAGAGTCTATACAGTAAGGCTGCTCCCTCCTGCTTGTACTGAGGATCATGGGGCCACTTGTGCCCTCCTGCTCGTCACCTGCTACTGCTGACCCATCCTTCAAGAAGACTCACAGCACCTCTGCTTTCCAGGCAAGGCTTTCCACCTGCTTCCTACAGGTGGGCTCTAACTTCTTAAGGGCAAAAGACTAGCAAATCTACACCTGTTCTTCACTCATCAACTCCTACAGCTTGAGTTGCTGCTGTTTACAGTGTGCAAGGATCTCCCTTCCTCTCTTTTCCCTTTGCTTCTCCAGGTCACGCTAATCTGTCATCTCTCTCATTTGCAGCAGATGTTTCTGCAGCATCTCTTCCTTCTGCCTATGTTGTAGTGATAAGTGCTTACAGTGGGTGGCCCGCTGGGCTTCCATCCATGAGAGCTTTTGATTCAGCCCAACTTTGGTCTCTTTCCTACAGAAACAGATTCTGAGTCCCAGGTACTGCAGGCTATAGCTCTAAGCCTCAGACCTTCCCCTCAGGTTGGAAAGGCCGCAAAGACTTTTTTTATGTCAACCTCACCCCTCCTCTCAGCTTGGCTGGCTTTACTCTCTCTCACTTCCATGACTCCTGGGCTTCCACCCACACCTTAGGGCCATCTGTAACAAGGCCTCAGGTGGACTGCCCCTCACTAGGGTTGGGCTCCAATACAGGAGCCAACACATATGCCATTCTCACATGTGACTGTTAAACTAAGTTGATTAAAAATAAGCCATTGAAATTCAGTCCCTTAATCGCATAGATCACATTTTCATACTCAGTAGCCATATGTGGCTGGTGGGCTGCCTTAATGGGCACAGCAGACACAGGGATGTTCCCCATCTCAGAAAATTCTAAGGACAATAATGGCCTAGAGTTTTAGTCAGATGGGTAAAACTAACCCATAGTCACAACTTCCCTTGAAAATCCTGTAAGCTGCTGGACTGAGGCCTGTATGAGGGCACTAAGCCAGGGACAGGTGCGTTCTCTGCTCCTGCCCAGTGCTGGCCTGAGCCATATGGGGCTCCACCTCCAGGCTGCAGAGGGACCATGAGCAACAGGAACAGCTCCTCCCAACAAAGGCAGAGGTCTCTAAGGCTTAAGATGCTAGGGATGAGCAGCAGGGAGCCACCCTATCCTGCTCCTCCGCTGCCTGGCCGGGGTCTGGAGGGGGTTTTGTTCCCTTATCACAAAGCTCTTGGGTTTCACAGAAAATAACAAAGCTCAGGGGAAGCACAGGACTTAAAAATGACTTAGTATTTCCAGGAGAGTGTCAGTCAGTTCCTGCAAGCCCCAGAGGGTGTCATCTGGGGTGGAGGGAGGAATGCAGCACAGTCACAGACTGTATTCGGCACCTCTCTGTGCTCAGGCCACCCCTAATCCTCATGACAAAGAAGAGAGCCCACCTCACCCAATTTGGAGGGCATGACCTCCACAGGAAGGTCATTTGATATCCTATCAGTGTGGTGATTTGGAACATGTCCACTTGGCAGCAATATCAGAACTCAAACAGGCCTACACAGAGCCCTTCCATGAGGAGGACAGGTGTGTGATACACACCTCAGCTATGAGCTGTCCCTCAGCTCTGGTCCAACATGAGTGGGATGTGACCATTCTCTCCTGAGCTGGGGAGGATTCAAGACTCCACATGGGACAGGGAGGGGCTGGCTGAACAGCACTGAAGCCTGCAATAACTAGTTACTCCCTCAAAGTCTATGATATCATAAGACACAAAAGACCACATTCCAGTTTTCCAAATAAACCTTTTCTTTTCTTTGCTCATATATTTTAACCTTTTCAAGAACCTCACTAAACCAAATTAATGATTCTTCCCATTGTTTCAGGGCTTTTATCCATCTCCCCATGTGCTACAACACCATGCAAGTTCCAGAAAATTAGAATGAGATATTAAATGATTAACATATTGAACTTTGCTATACAAGACAAGTCTGAAACAAAGTGAAAAGCACTGAGTGGAAATTCTACAAAGTACACTGTTTCGTGGCCTAAGCTCTGGTTAGTTCATATTTCAAATTTAAAGTAAAAATTCTCATATAATGACTTGTTCTTTCAGTGCTCACACATCTTCCCCTGAGAAAAACTACATAGTTAATAGTTCTGCCCCATTCTGAGCAGTTTGCATAATCAAATTTTAAATTTTGGTTTACTTAATTTTGGCAAGAAACCCTAGACATGAAATCCTGAAAAGACATGGCACTGGACCTGAACTGCTGTAGCTCATGCTGATGCCTCTGGTGTAGCTCCTCCAGTTGATCTTTCTTCTGGGCCAGCCGCTGAGTCAGACCACACAGTGCCTTAGTGTAGCACTGCTCCATCTCCACCCTCTCCAGCTCGAATTTCCTCTCCAGCTCAGGACCATGGGTTGTACTCTGGAGCTGGTCTTGCAGGCCTCGAATGACCTCCTGAGATTTCACATGGAGGGTTACCAGGTCGGTTTTCTGATCCTCCAGAACACTGACTTCAAGCTTGAAAGCCTGTTCCATTTCCTTTTGCTTCTTTGCAAAGTCCTTTTTCATCATTTCAATTTCTCTTTCATAGTAATTTACCTGAGAAGAGAAATGTGAGCAATGTTGATTGGAAAGTCTGCAAAATGATTTACTAACAATGCAACATGGAAGTATGAGGCTCCCAGGTAGCACAGTCAAAGAACAGATGGCCCAGACATGATGAGGTGCAGGGGACAGCCATGACAACAATGTCTAAGGGCCATAGATTTTATTTTTCCCCATAACCTTCCATCAGCCCCATGAGGCAGATCTAGCAGGTGGGGAAGGGAGGCTGGAGGCCAGCTGGGCCAGGTGTCTAACAAGGAAGCATGAGGAGGGCTTGAGGATATGACAACACTGAGAAAACAGAGAGCCTTAATGAGGTTGATGGGGTGGCTCTGAACTCCCTGGGGGCTCTAGTGAGGAGGAATATTATCCAGTCACAGGCAGGGTTACCATAGCAGCTACCAGCTAATACATCCAGGGAACCCATGGCCATAACCATAAAACAGAGGTGACCCAGCATCATTGCTACTCAGACCAAGATGTTTATCCCCTGATAACAAGTCATGGACACTGTCCCTTCACAAAGCGTACCACAATCTTATAACAGAGTAGGAGACATGTTCATCTGAGAAGACACACTTGGTCATGGTAATCGTGACCATGAATCCATGAAATAAGCCACCAAGGTATCTCCCAGGGTCATTTTAGCTTAGAATAAAGCCAGAAGCTGTGATTTCCCAATGACAGAGCAAGCAAGAAGGTCTGGCCTCTGCATACCCTTGTGACATTCCAGAAATGCACTAACTCCATTCTCCCACTATTAGTTATTCCTTATGTTCCCCCTCCTTCCAAAGAGGGCTTGAGGTTGAATGTCAGTTTTATTTCCCTTTCCTCACACATCTCTCTCCCCTGAACAGGCTTACTACAAAGCAGGGGATCCACAGGCAGATGTGTGCATGCAGAATTGTCAGTACAGTGAACAAGCTTCTAGGCATGCAGCAGCAAGCACCCAAATCTCCTATGGCCTCCCATCCCCCCTGACCTTGGTCTCCAGCTGGATCTTGAGGTCTTGGTAATGTTCCTCCACCTGCTCCATCATTATCTCCATTTCTATACTCACTGGAGTGGAATCACCCAGGACAGAGATGATGCCTGCAACAAGGACATTTCTTTTTTTTTTTTTTTTTTTTTAGTTAAGAGATACTTTATTTCTTTTTTTTTTGTTTGTTTGTTTTTTTTATTTTATTTTTTTTAATCAGTATTTTTTAATTGTTGATATTGTACAGTTTTCTGTCTTTTACCCCGCCCCAGCCCACCACCCCAGCCCTCCCCACCTTCCTCCCATTTCCACCCCCCCATAGTTTTTGTCCATGAGTCCTTTATACTTGTTGCTCTAAACCGTTCCCCTTTTCCCCTGAAATTCCCTCCCCTCCCACTCTGGACACTGTCAGACTGTTCTCAAAATCAGTGTCTTTGTTTATATTATGCTTGTTTGTTTGTTTTGTTGATTAGCTTCCTGTTAAAGGTGAGATCATTTCTTTTTATGTCTTGCTGAGGGTGCCATGGGGTTTGTTCCACACCCTCCCTTTTGATGTTTGGACAGCACTGAGTATTCATCCCAGATTTCCTCCACCACACAGGACAATGCACAGTCTTTTGTAGGCACCTTCTGTGAGAGGAACTCAGTGTTGGCAGTGAGGGGCAGCCCTTGCAGGTTTCCACAGTCTGTTATGTCCCATTCTCAAAGCTGAAGCTCTTTAGAAACCAACATTTTGAGTCTCTGCCAGAACACAGATTACTCCAAGATGTAAACTAGGAGAATCTCTGCAAGATTTGTCAGGCCCTTTAATTCCCTAAAAGATGTCGTACATGGTACAATTACTGCACACTAAATTGTATTCCCTGACCCAGGTACAGAGAGACTTGAAGACTGAGAAAGGTGTGATCTGCAGTACAGACAAACCTCTGTGACAGCCAGTGCTTTATGATGAAGTATGTACATTATACACATAATGTGGGGTTTCAACAAATAATTCAAGTATGGAGTGAAGGTTCTGAGATACCATAGAAGTCATTTTGTTCCAGAAGATTCCTTGACTGACAATATCAGACATCTGGGCAGCTCATTTTGATGAGGCACCCATGGGCTCATAATTTCTACCAGCTAGTAATTGGGTGTTCCCAACTTTGTGCATGTTGTGGGGGTACACCAAAGGATTGACTCAAATATGGATATTGGCCACTGCCAGAGTTTCATCTGTGCTGGTTCAAGGGTCAGAAAAGTTGAGAGGAAAAGATACAGTCCCCAAATCTTACCATCTTCCACTTCCCAAATTATTTTTCATGAAAAAAAGTGACAGACTCAGAGACACTAGATCTGAGAGGACTCAGGATAAGCACCTCAGGAAAGAAGACATCCTGATGCCCTAACAAACTGAAGCTGCCATCTGGGTCTGGTCAATGGGCACAGGTCAATGAGCATCTGTCAGGAGAGGCTCCAGATGGATATACCAATGACACTGCCACCATAATCCACATAGCCCCCTTCACCCTAACTCTGCTGCTGTGACTTTCCCATAGAGCAGCAGAAGACCCCTCCTCCTCTGAGAGGGCCAATGGAACCTCTATAGTCAGATGGAGTGGTGAAGGGGAAGAAAAAAGCACTAGCTGAGAGACTGCTTTAATTTTATCAGTGACACACAGTGTGGGGCTGCTTCTGGTGCCACAGTCTGAGACCTTCTGGATAAGAACAACCCTGAGTATAAGATCCCAGCTCTGCCATGCCCTGGGCTACAGGTAAGTGGCTCCTGACAAGAGTCACACACTGTGTGTAGCTCAGGCTCCTTTGGGGACAACGGAGGTAGCAAGGGCTTCCTTCCCTGTGGCCAGGCTGTCCACCTGGCCACACATCATAACTCATCTGGGAATCTGGTACCATCTGCCATGCTCACCACACCCTAAAACCTCCCAGCTGAGGGCAGTCAGGGTTGTGAGTCTCAGAAGACATCAGATTCCACTAAAGAAGCTGCAGGTGAGGGGTTTTCATAAAGGGCCAAGAAGCTGGACCCACATGCACAGAAAACCCATGCAGTCCCCATGGAGGTTCCCATATTGGCTCTTTTGAGCACACACTTTTTTCTATTTTATTAAGTTAGCTTTTCCTGAGCAATATGGGAAACTCTGAGTGTTCTTAGGGCTACAGATAGGACCAAGATGTTTTCTGAGGGGCTTCATGATTGATGTGTGATCGATGGAAGGTCTCCATGGCCCCTGTCAGTGGCAGCAGCAGGCGTAAAGCCAGGTCCATTACATGAATCTGCATGGTGCCTGCCCTGTACAATTGCCAAGGAAGAGTAGCAACCAGCCAAAATCACTGTCCTCCAATAGCTCTGGCACCTGAAACCTGAAATGGTCTGTAAAAGAGGCCATGAACACTTAAACACAGGGCCTCTCAGAGCCTAGAGCTCTTTCCAAATTTATGGGCTGAGTTAATAAGCATGAAGCTGTGGTCCTTCTCAAGTTATACCTTCAGCATGCGTCTTTGCCTCGAGCAGGTGGGGGCACTTCCTGGTACCACAAAACCACCTCAGAGCTCGAAGCTGATGCTATCCACATAACTCAGGTAGTAAACATCAAGTCTAGTCTACCCCAGTACACGTGAGGCCTCTGTGAATTCCAGGGAGTCCCTGACCTCCTTACACAATTTGGTGACTTCCCTTTGTTTAAGAGCTGTCTGCTCACCAATTCCCCCACCCCACACCCATTTCCCTCCTCTAGATGATCATTGCTGTGTGTCAGGCCCATGCTGAACATTCATCTGGATCCCCTGGGTACTTCTCCGAACACTGGAGAGTCACTTGAATGCACCTACCCTATGGTCATGGTAAGGTCATCCTAACCCCTTCACCATTTCTACCCAAATGGTAAAACCCTCACTCTCCTCAACCTCTCTCCAGTCTCTGGGTATTGTGTCAACCTCTGGCCTTGGGTTACAGCGCTTCTCCCACATGTGGCAGTCCAAGGCACTCATGACCACATGTAGGCTGGGCTAGGCCCTGATGTGCTGTGAAACTGGCCCACCCATCACTGCTCATCCTGGACCAGAAGGCAGCCTTTGCAGCACAGGCAGGTAGAAGCCCATTAACACCAGCTCCCACCACCCCCAGTAAAAGCACATCACTGCCATCTTGCAGAACTGAGCTGAGCTCCTACCTGCTCGGCCATGTCTAGGAAGCAGCCATCCATTTGGCGATGCATGGGGCTGGCCATGCCAACTCTGGGGCAACCGTGCCTGCAGACCCTCTATGGCAGCCTGCAGCTCATCGTTGTGGTCCTGCAGGTCCTGTGGGGCAGAGCCAGATACCTCTTCCAGCTGCTGTGGCCACTCAATCCAAGGAGGCACTAGCATGGAGACTGGGCTACCCAGGGAGCAGCTAAGTCCAGTGTCTAGGGCATCCAGCTGGGCCAAGGTAAGCCACAGATAATGGGGGCTGAAGACCCACCCACAGACATCTGTTAGGGGTTGGTGTGTGCCTCAGTCCATTTGGGATGCCGTAACAAAAATACCACAGACTAGGGGCATATAAACAACAGAAATTTAGCTCTCAAGGTTTTGGAGGCTAAAAGTCCATAATCAAAGTGCCAGCAGTTCCAGTATCTAGTGAGGACTTCTCAGTTCATAGATAGCCATCTTTTTCCATGTCCGCACATGATGAAAGAGACGGGAAAGCTCTCTTGAGGCCCTTTTCTAGAGCACTAATCTCCTTTACTTGGCTTACCCTCATGACCTCCCAAAGGCCCCACATCACAAGGCCTAACACAATCACAAAGAGGGAATAGGCTTCAACATATGAATTTGGGGAAACACACTCAGTATGTAGCAGTGTGGAAATGAAGAAAAAGAAAATCTGCATTTGGGGTTTCTGACTTCATTACGGTGTCCAGCCAAGACAACAGTGAAAATATTAAACTGCAGATAATCTCTAATGAGGATCTAGTTAACATTTTATATTATCTTTTACCAAAGGTAGCCTTGTTAAGAGAACCGAGGTTGACAATTGAAAGAAAAAACAAAAAGCTAAAATGATAATTAAATAGAAAGGGAATTCATCAACAATGGAAGGCATGCTTTTCTTGCTAATGAATATCCTGGTTACAAAGTAAAGGGAAACACTAAACAGTGACTTTGGAGAGGCTAGGTGATGCACATCAGGAAAGGTTCAAGGTTATTCCTACTAAGACTGACTATAAAAACTGACCTCAGCCAAGAGGCAGAGACCTCCCCACCACAACCCAGCACATCAAGCACCCACATCTTGGTCTGTAAGACCATTTTCTTTGGTAAGGAACCAAGACTCCTTGGAGAAATGGCTGATTCCAGGGAGACTGCAGGTAAAGTACAAGATTAGTATTGGAGCATGTTATGATGCTAGTAAGTATGGAACTAATCAATAAAACAAAAGATGATGGTGATATATCTCAAGGACAGGGCTGCTATCTGGAAAACATTCCCACCAGCCAAATCTTACACAATTTGAGCACCAAAATAATTAGACATAGTAATGAATTACAAACTACTGGTGGAAAAATGGGAATTTGTGAGTCCATGGCAACAGATAAATGGATAGGTAGATAGGTAGGTAGGTAGACAGGAAAATCCGACCTCTCTGACTTACAGTAAAATGCCAAGGGCTAACTAACAGATGTGGAGAGTGGGTGCTAGAGTTGGAAAATCATCATGTTATAACGATGATGGTAAAAACTGGAGTGGACAAGAATTATCAATGGATACTAAATCCAAGGAAAATTTAGATGAATAGCAGAATATTTACATAGTCTTAAAGTGTCTCCCTGGTGACTGCTTACTACTTACTACCAGTAATTATATAATGGGAAAAATCAGGTAATGTCTTGATGAGGTAACCAAAATTAACAACATCTATGCTGTCCAGCTTAGAATGTACCATCTCAATTTAACCAAAAGAAATATCAGAAAGACACAAAATGAGAAAGTTTATATTAAAATGAATGGGGGGCACTGTATTCCTCAAAAAACAAGTCCATTTGATAGTTTATTCAATGAATGGTGTTGGGAAAATTAGAGAGAGATATGCAGAAAAAATGCAACTAGACTTCTTATACCATACACAAGAATAAATTAAAAATGGATTAAAAGCTTAAATGTTAGACTCAAAATGATAAAAATCCTAGAAGCAAATGTAGGCAATAAAATCTCAGACATTGCACATAGCAATATTTTTTCTGATATACATCCTCAGGCAAGGGAAACAAAAGAAAAAATAAACAAATGGGACAACATCAAACTAAAAAGTTTTTGTACAGCAAAGGAAACCATCGACAAAATGAAAAGACAACCCACTGAATGGGAGAACATATTTGCCAATAGATCTGTAAGGGGTTAATATCCAAAATTTAAAAAGAACTTATATAATACAACACATACAGAAACAAACAATCAATTAAAAAATGGGCGAAGAACCCGAATAGACACTTCTCCAAAGAGGACATATAGATGATCAATAGTCATATGAAAAGATGCTTAATGTCACTAATCATCAGAGAAATGCACATTAAAACCACTATGAAATATCACCTCATACCTGTCAGATCAATAAATCAACAAACAACAAGCGCTGGCAAGGATATGGAGAAAGGGGAACCCTTTTGCTTTGTTGATGTGAATGCAGGTTGATGCAGCCACTGTGGAAAGCAGTATGGAGTTATCTCAAAAAATTAAAAATGGAACTGCCTTATGACCCAGCAACACCTCTTCTATTAATTTATCTGAAGAAATCTGAAACACTAATTCAAAAGAATATAAGCACCCCTATGTTCACTGCAGCATTATTTAAAATAGCCAAGATTTGAAAGCAGCCCAAATGTCCATCAGTAGATGAGTAGATAAAACAGCTATGGTACATTTATATGATGAAATACTACTGAGCCATAAAAAAGATAATTTAACCCTTTGTGGATAACATGGCTGGACCTAGGAATAAGCCAGTGAAATAAGCCAGTGAGAGAAAGACAAATAGTATATGATTTCATTCATATGTGGAACAAACAACTAACAAGCAAAATAAAGACAGACTCATAGAGAGCAGGTTGACAGCTCTGAGGGACTGGAAAGTGCAGGGATAGAGCAAAAAAGAAAAAGGATTCATGGACATGGACAATGGTGTGGTGATTATGTGGGGGAGGGGGTGGGAGAGGTAGGAGAGGGTATTAAGGGGATAAATGGTAAAGGAAAAAATACAATGAAAAATAAAATAAAATACCCATGTGAAAGACAAAAGAAAGTCTGGGGAATGTCCAATGGAATGAATGTGTCCCCCCAAATTCATATGTTAAATCCTAATGTCCTATATGATGGTATTTGGAGACTAATCACCTTTGGAAGGTGATTAGGTCATGAAGATGGAGTCTTCATGAAGGGCATTAGTGCTCTTACAAAAGAGACCCCAGAGAGCTCCTTCACCTCTTCTGCCATGTGAGGACGTTGAGAAGACTGCCAACTATCTGCAACCAGAAAGAGAGCTCTCATTAGACACTAAATCTATTGTCAACTTGATCTTGGACTTCCCAGCCCTCAGAACTGTGTGAGCTAAATTTCTGTTATTTATGAGCCTCGCATTCTATGGTATTTTTGTTGTAGAAACCTGAATGGACTAAGAACATTTCAGATTAAAAGATGTTAAACAGACATGACAACTAAAAGAAATACTTGATCCAAAATGGACCCTGTATTAGAGGGGAAATGCTCCAAAGGACAATATTAGGTTAACTAACAAAACTGAAATATTATGTATCAATGGAAATCATGAAGTTAGTAAGTGTGCCACAGTAACTAGAAATATTCTCATTCATGAGTGTGTTGGGAAACTGACTCTCCAGGAAGAAAAGCCCAGATTTGTAGCTTTTGCACATTTCCGTAGTATAAGAAACTCCCACCATAGCCAATTTCAGGCTATCAAAGGTTTAACATGAAGCTAGTAAAATTCCTGAACAGTTAATATCAACTCTGGTGCATCTGCAACCACCATGAGGTTGTATAAACCAGTTTTTAGGAAATGCACGTTGACCTCTTTAGAGGCAGACAGCCATGATGCAAATCACTTACCCTCAGACATTCAGAAAATAACTGTGTAGATACATTCACATCCAGATGCACACACATTCACACAGTGAGCAAGTATGCACTAAGAGAGCAAACGGGGTAAAATATAAACAAAAAGGGAATCTGGGTAAAGGGTATCCAAGTGTTCCCTGCACTACTTTTACTTTTGTAACTATGTACTAGATATTATGTTGAAATAATTTTTTAATGCTCTAAATGTAACTTTAAAAAAACCACAAATATCAAAAAAATAGAAAATTTCTAAATAAATAGGTTAGTACAAAAATGTAAAATATTTCTGCTAATGTTGCAAAAAGTAAAACTTCAAGAACCAAAAGTGAATGACTAGCACTTATTTAAGTAAGAGTCACATTAAAGAAAGATGGGGTTTATACTTCTTTGAAAAATTCAATAGCAATGATTTTTGACTGATGTGCTGCAACAATTTTTAAAACATGAAATACCTGATTATTTAGTCAGGGGCACTGACTCCTTTTCCCTTTGACTGTCAAATAAAAAAAAAATGACAACAGCTGACAGAACAATAGTCATCTGGTGTGAATCAATTAGAATTACACCTATTTCTTGACAGACAGGCAAAACATATATTTTTCCATGAGCCGTAGAATTTCAATAATTAGTTTATGTATGCCACAAGATGAAAAAGGTTGAAAATCACTGCAGTAAAGAAACATATAAATTAATGGTTGGTTATAGGTTCTAAGTGTTAGCAACAAGTTAAAGAAAGGGAGAAAACACAGCAGACAGTTGTGTGGCACGTCCCACCTGCATGACAGCCCCACAACCCTGACCACCCCCTGCCCCACAGCCATTGGTTCAGGAGGAGAATGCCACAGCTGACCGCACAGAGGACTTTCATAAAGGCACCCAGGATTCAGAGTTTGGAGTAGAGAAGAGAACACAGGGCAGGAAACAGCAGATCATGTCATACTACAGAACAGCTTGGGCTTGGCTTTATCCTCTGGTGTTGCCAAAGCAATATGCAATAGGAAAAAAAGTCAGTTCTTACTTTAATTTGGAGGGAATCCATTAAGAAGTGACTTGATAATAGACCCTTAATGTTTAACAATACTGTTATTTTCTGTTGAGTTCCTCAATCATTTTACGAGTATAATGGGGTCAGCACCGCTGACATTGTTTACCATCTCTATCTTGCTCTACATTGTGGTATTTCCAGTTAAACAGATCAACAATGGTAGGTTTGGCCCATAAAATCTAAATACTCCACAACAGAATACACGATGAAGCCTTACATACTGCCTAGAAATACAGAGGGGCCTTCAGAATTGGTGCTGGTCTAATGACTTTGGCCAGTCCATGTGGGACAAAACACAGGTGCTAAGCAGGCAAGTCCTGTTCCACCTCCTAGCAGAACATAAGGCTTGGAGGACCCTGTCAGCGGAATGCAGGCCCAGATAAGAGGCTCTACGTGCTGTGCTCAGAGAAGGATGCTCCTGCCATGACAGGATAGTAAAAAGCTAGGATGATTCCTGGGCAAGTGGAATAGGGAAACTGAGACAAGAAAATTAAACAATTTGAACAACTTACAGCCAACTAGTGAGTCGCAAGACCTTATCTTCCCTAACCAAGGACACTCAAGAGCAAATGGTTCATACCTCTCTTCCCTAACCAGGAAATACATAGCTTAAGTCACCTTGGTCTGGAAAATAGAGAACAGAGACTCAATTAATGACACTTGTGCCAACTAAACGCAAGAACAGACTAAGTCAGGGAAACAAATAGGAACTGCCCCCCCATTAAAGCCAGGCAGATGCAAGATAAAAATAAAGCAAAGCAGACCAGCCCTGGTTGGTGTGGCTCAGTGGATTGAGTGCCGGCCTGTGAACCAGAGGGTCATCGGTTCAATTCCCAGTTAGAGCACACACCTGGGTTGCTGGCCAGGCCCCTGGTGATAGGCACACCAGAGGCAACCACACATTGATGTTTCTCTCCCTCTCTTTCTCCTTCCCTTCCCCTCTCTTTAAAGATAAATAAAATCTTTTAAAAAAGCAGGCCAAAGAATAATCTAAAGCTCCCCATACACTCATTTTGATGCTCTAGAATATTAAAACCATACCTAGAAAGCTAACAAATATTCTGTTAAAACCCTCCCCTAACATTCTCACCTGCAAAAGAGATAAAAAGCCTCAAGAAAATGATTGGGTGTGGGCTTGCTCTAGAGCAGGGGTGTCAAACTCATTTTCACCGAAGGCCATATCAACCTTGTGGTTGCCTTCAAAGGGCCAAAATAATTTTAGAACTGTATAAATGCAACTACTTCTTAAACTTTTTTCCCCCTTTTAGATTCTATTTATTTATCTTTAGAGGGGAAGGGAAGGAGAGAGGGAGAGAAACATCAATGTGCGGTTGCCTCCTGTATGTCCCCTGACGGGAACTGGCCTGGCAACCCAGGCACGTGCCCTGACTGGGAATCGAACCGCGATCGTTCGGTTCGCAGGCCCGCGCTCAATCCACTGAGCTACACCAGCCAGGGCAAATGCAACTACTTCTTAACTGGAGTTTAAGGAGTTAAAATTACATTTGGCCCTTTGAAAGCAACTGTGAGGCTGATGTGGCCCCCCAGTGAAAATGAGTTTGACACCCCTGCTCTAGAGCATGTCCAATACCCCTTCTTAGGCATAAACTTCTTGCTTCCTCCTAAACTCTAAGGGTTCCCATAAGTCTGGCAACCAGGGGAGCAATGAGCAGCAGCAACTCATCCTGGGCTTACTCCCTGATCCTGTCTCCAAGGCCTCCTTTTCTCTGACTTTCCAAGTAAGCTAAAAGCATCATAGAGTTGGCTCACTTCTTTCCTATAACATTTTGAGGGAGCCAAAGCAGAGTACCACCTAACCTTTCTACTGTTTCTTCTACTCTATGTCCTTTCTTTAATTTACTGTCCCCAGCTTTAATAAATGTACTCTCAAAACCACCTAGACTTGAGTTGTGAAATCTTGTCTATACAAAGGCAAGAACTCACACACTACAGACTGGCCTGAGGCAGATTTGATCCCAGTCCCTGTCTGGTGGCAATGCCACCGCATGTTGGATCACCCTTCATGTGGAGGCCAGGAGTAGCCTGCCAAGAATGCCAGGCCATTTCCTGGGCAAGACTGGGAGAGATGAAGCCTGCATACCACCCCACAGTCTGAGCCAGACAGACCCTGATGACTTGCAGAGCCAGCCTGTCTCATGGTTTCCAGCATCCCATTCTTCTTAGGAGTGGCCTGGAGATGGTACCACAGCCTTCTGAAAGAGGAGGTCTCTAAAGGGAGGGCCAGACTCATAGAAAGAACCACCCCATCCTGTAGGATGAGCTGGCAGGGGTGGGGTGGGGTATGGGACAGGAGTGTGTGAGGGCCCTGTGCACCAAAGACAAAAGTAAGGGCCTGGCCTGGTACAAGATAAAGACAACTCTAAGGCTCAGGAAGGTAAAGGGGCTGGGCGGGGGACATACCCTGCACTTGAGCTCGTACTCCTTCAGGACCTTCTCGAACTGCTCCTCCTTGACCAAGAGTTCTGTGCTCTGTGGCTCCAGCTGGACGTCATACTAGCAAAGGAAAATTACAGACAGGTCCTCAGGCCAGATAGAATACATGCCATCATCCCTTCATACACTTTACACAGGGTTCAGCATCTCCAAGTACAGCCCTCTAGTCCTCTCCTCCACCTCTCCTCCTCTCCTCCTCTCCCTTTGTTTAAAAGGTCTCAGGGCAATAGTATGCTCCTGCCTTGGCCCCTGGGCCATCCCCTGCCTGGACGCTTCCCCAGTACAGCAACTTCTCTCTCCATCTCCTCCCCAGGTGATGGGTGGGGCCTCCAGGTGGGGGTGGGGACTTAATGGTGGGCACCAACCTCTAACCTCTCCTCCCTGCCTCTCATCACTGACAACCCGTCGCTGAGGTTGATGGTGCCAGCTGGCCCTGGTCTTGTCACAAAAAGGCCATTATGCAAGTTGTCACCAGGGCATACTGACACCCCCACTTTTGCCTGAAGGGCAGGAAAACAGGAGGAAAGTCACTTGGCTAATTTTCTCTCCATTCTAGAAGTTTAACAGAGGAAAACTAAATTCAGCTACCTAGGTATCTTTTTCAAGACCCTGATACTTTTTACCCAGCACTACAGGCTGTTCTCTAAAGACTAAAACTTAGCAAAAGGACTTGCCTTGTCTTTCAACACAAACTCCAGATCATTCTGCAGTTTCAGGACAAGCTTCTCTGATTCCGACAGTTTTTCCACAACTTCAATAATCTCCTTCTGTAATCGACTGTTTTCCTACAAGACACAGGTCAGAGGTTTGCCAGGCTTTGAGAGTGGAGGAGTGAACTGTTGGCAGGTCTGTCTCCTCTTTAAGTGAAAGACTTATTCCCAGTAGCACTCATAATCAGGGAAGAAACCTCACGGAATCTGGTACTCACTGCCTTGACACCATGCAGAGAAGGCTGTCCCAGGTGCCAATCCAGAGCAGCCCAGGGACAGACCCCACGAAGCCCTCACCAATGCTCATTGCTTTTCCCATTGCCTCTGCTTCTCCCAATCCAAGTGCTCACAAGGTCACGAGTATCATAAGAAAAGACTAGTGGCAAGCCCTTCCGAGCCATTTTCTAAATGAGGGATTTGAAACTGCACCACTACAGCTCAGATGCCCACAGGGAAACCAGTGAGGTTTCCCATAGGGAAAAGAAAAGAGGTGAAGACACAGTGTTGTGGAGAGCCAGGCAGGCAGGGTGGGCAGGCCCTGTGCATGATGCTGTCAGATGCTCCTGAGGTACCTGACTTTTCCTCCAGGAGGCAGACTGAGAGAGGAAGGCAGGTGAGGAAAGAATCCACATGCTCTGAGTTAGGAGAGGAAGAGGAAAGCAGGAACACAGGAGGGCCCCAGGGGCAACTCACTGTACTCAAATGCAGGATGGGTGTGGATCTGAGGGATATTCACCAAAGCCCAGAAACCACATCTGCCCCAGGCTGCACCTAGAGGCAGCAGGTGGACTTTAGGTTTGCTCACCCCACAGGGGCGAGCAAACCTAAACCTTGTCTCCAAGGGGTATAGCAAAACTTGCTGCTGACCCTCCCTAACTTGGTCCACAAACTTAGAGCACAGAGCAAGAGGCCTGTGGGTCTCCTACTGTCCTGCTGTCCCCACAACTGGATGGCAATGCCCATCCTAAAGAGGCAGGACCCTTTCTGCTCCAGTTGAGAAGTGTGTTATCTCTATGGCTTCATCAAACATTCCTTTATTTGAAATCCTAGGGATTCCCCTATTACAGAAATGCAGACTTCTTAAGGCTAATAGGAAGAGTTGAATCCTTGACTAGGAAAATGTGGGGTGTGAGAAGAGGAACCTGCAGGTAACCTCATTTCTGTATTTTCTTTTCTGGGTGGGGTGCCCTGGGGAGGCACCTCTCCCCTCCCCATTTATTCATATCTCTTTACCTACCTTCAGGGCTAGGGTTAGCTTCTCTTGGAGGCTGGCCTCCTCAGCCTGCAGGCGCTCCAGATCCTTCTCCAGCATGGCCCTCTGCCTGCAGGCCTGTTCCCAAAATAGCTCACGCTCCATTTCCACCTCAGACCGCAGGAGACTCAGCCTTTCTCTGTACTCCTGCTCCATGTGTCTGTAAGGCACACAACAGCATGTCACAATGGCCTCAGGCCCATCTGGCTCTGCCTTTCCAGGGATACCTTTCCAGCCAGTAAGACCTCTTCCCTCCCTGGAATACCCCTGCATGGAGCACTTGGCCACATTGTCTTAGATTCAATAGTTCTTGCTTGACAGATGAGTTCACTGTTCCTCAGAGAAACTGCATGTGTTCTGAGGCCAGGGGCCCTCCTTTATATCATAACTCTCGGACAGGAAGGTGGGTGCCCCTTCTCAGGGCCGAACACAATTGTTTAAAAAAAGGAGTTTTCTTCTTGAAAAACACTGATGGCTGAGGAGCTAGCAGTGCTGCATAAAAAAGGTCACATGAAAACCAGGCTGCTGCAGAGTTAAAAGAGGCCCTGGTGGACCTTTGTCTCCCCTGGTTCCCGAAGAGGTAGCAACCTAAGGTCTCAGTGGCATCAATCAGGATGGTTAGAATCGTCCTATACACACTCAGGTGAGATCTCAAGGTTTACAAGTTTGTGAGGAGGCTGATGACAGCATACTGTTAAAAGGCAATTTAGAGACTACAGGAGGTATCAAGAAAGAGGTGAAAACGTGCTAGCAATTGCACTGTTTCTTTCATGATTCTTTCAGTTCCTGATTTTTCTTTTCTTGTTTTTTTCTTTCTTTCTTTTTTTTTTTAAGAGGAAAGGTGGGGAGAAAAAGGGAGGGAGAGAAACATCGATGTGAGAGAGAAACATTGACAGAACCCACAACGTAGGCACGTGCCTTGATGGGGAATTGAACTGGCAACCTTTCTCTTTGTGGGATGATGTGCAACCAACTAAGCCATACTGGTCAGGGCTTAGCTCCTGGTTTTTTAGTAATAATTTCACCTGTGGAAACCCACGGTGACCTAACATCCTATTTTGTAAAGTCAGGAAACTAAGACTATCTCAGATGAGCAAAATTAAACATTTGTAGCTACAGGAGTCAACAGTTTGGATTTTCTAGTTTCACCCACAGAAGCTTGCTCAGCAAGAAATGGTAAACAGGGAAGCTTATGGATGAACATGGCAAGGGAATCAGCTGAACAGAGACAGTCAATTGTTGACAAAAGCAGAAACAAAATCCAGTTATTTCTTAACTAAATGCTCCTTTGTGATGAATGCTCTACATGTTCCATACTGAGAGGGCTCAGCAGGGCCATGGTCAGTGCATCTAGGTGGAAGTCAAGGTACCCATGGCCCATTTCTCCACATTGGGGCTTTGCAGCCTTGCAACACCACCTTATAGTGAGACCATGTTTATTTAGTTTCTTGGGTTTGATTGGAAATAGTTTTAAAAGTTTGGTGAAAGGGTACTTAATTTTTATCTTTCCTAAAAATTCCCATCACCCTGTTAAGAATGCAGGACCTGGTGGAAGGGAATTTGCATGTGTGTATGCTCACACCCACACCTGCACTCATACTCATGCATTTGCAACTCATACACTTAAACCTACACATATTCCCACACACTCATGCCTCTCAATACCATCTCTCACATACCCTTCAACACCACACAGAGGTAGGTGAGGATTCCAACTGGTGAACAGACCAGTAACTAAACCTGCTGCATTTGCCCTGCCCTAGCCACTCCCGGGAAGGACGAGGACCCAGGCCTTTGGAATTTGGAAGTGTGTGGACTCAGATTTGAGGCCGCTCCCCCATAAACTGTCATACATGGAAAAGTGGCAATTCTAGGAGGGACAGCCAGGGCTCTCTCCACGAACCCTGGGTATGTGGAGAGGGAGCCATAGGGCTCTTGTGAGTGGACCTAGGATGGTGGTTATGTGGCTCTGGATAAGCCCATCCTGGGAAAGTGACAAGCTCTCTACCTCTCAGGGCTCCACTTGTTTAAAGGTCCATTTCTTATACCCTCAGGATAAAATAGGTCCAGTTCTATCCTCCCTCAGAAATAGCATAACATAAAGAGAGAGACACCTGGGGTTTAGACTTCAGGCCACACTGGTTGTTTGATTGTGGACAAGTTAACTGTACTGCTCTAAGACTCAGTTTCTTTGATTTAAAATGGAAATAAAATGACCTATTTGTGGTTATGGTGGTCAGTAAGTCAAGGAACACCTGGCACATGATAGGAGCTTCATGACACAATAGTCGTTTTATAGGCCAGAAGCTCCTTCTTATAGGGCTGAAACCCACCTGCTTAACATCTAGACCCCTGGCTGCACAGTGGAGGTGCCAGGGTGTCTTTGGTGAAAAAGGAATAGGCTCTTTGGTTTAAGCCCCACTGTCTAATGCATAGGTAGCAAACACAAGGCCCACGGGCTAAATCCAGCCCTCTACCTTGTTTTATCTGGCCCAGCACCTTGTCTCTACTCAGAGGCAATGCCAAGCTCCTTGCCCCTAGTTAAGGAATAGTTACATTTATACAGTCCTAAAATTACATTCAGCCCTCTGAAGGCAACTGTGAAGCTGATGTGGCCCCCAGTGAAAATGAGTTTGACATCCCTGGTCTAATGGGACACAATCAACTGGCACCATGTGGCTATTAACTCTCCTATCTGCTGTGGCTGCCCTGCAGACTCTCAGAGCCCCAGGTAAGCCAGGTATACCCACAGGCTCTTTCAATTCCTCCGTGCTATCTCTCTTCCTCAGAGAAATGAGGCTGCAGAGTGAGAGTTTGGGAGCCATGGCACATGGCAAAAGCAAGCCTTTCTCAGGATTGTGCTTAAAAGCCACATATAAAGAAGAGGAGGACAGGTAAAAGTCCCTTGAAATCCCTACACCCAATCCAGGATCATGTGGGGGTTTTAGGTACATCATACCATGACACCAACAAACTTTGCCAAGAGGGCTGTTGTAAGAAAAGTGTTACCCTTCAAGTGTCACAGCCACATGCAACAGGGAGAGGCCATGTCCCAGAGCCTCATCACAAGCTCTCTCAGACAGCTGCTCATTGAAACCACCTGTGTCACCTGAGCTGCTGCTTCTCTTTCTCACTACTCATTTTGCTGAGGCATAAGCACAGCTATGACACAGGCAGAGATGCACAGGACTCTGTGCAGAGTGCTCTTAGGCATGCATGGATATCCCATCACTCTCACTTTACAGGTGAGGAATCTGAGGGTCTCTGTCCACCCAGGAAGCAACAGACCCAGAACTCTAAAATTATTGTTAGCCCCTCTGCGCCTAGCCCCTGTTCCCACACAGGTGAGAGAGGAGGTGGGGGTGTCCACAACCCCTTTGCACCCCACCAGGAGCATAGCTGAGGGCTGAGTGTGGGACACTGGTTTTTCCACAGTATAAATTCTTTGCTATTGATGAGGAGACATCTTTGAGTGACAAAATCTTTGAGAAGCTGAACAACTACAGAGCTCTGTCAGGGGAGCCTAGCATAGGCAGTTGGGTGAAAAATCCTCTCTCTGCCTGGCCCAGCCTGGGAAATCCTCAGGGGCTGGATTTCATCATCTCTTTTATTTAATAAACTAGAGGTGATGTGTCCATTAAAGAAGGTCAGAAAACCTTTCTTCTGGTCTGTTCAGGTAGTATAGACTGCCCACTAGGGAGCTGATCTACCCACTGTCCAGTGAAATGCCTACAATCAGGTTTTGGGCTTTGAGCCTCTTCCACCATGTCAGGCTCCTTTCTGCTGAGCCCACAAGCTCCAAAGCCATTCATTAGCCCTCTCTTAAAATGTCCATCTGTCTCACTGGTTACAGATACACATAGAATGCTTGGCTTGAATGGGACAGACACCCATAAATGAAGCAGAAGGGAGTGAGGACAGCAGAGAGGAATTTTTTCTACAGCTCAGGCATGCATAGCTAGATGCCACTGTACCACATAACCCATTATAAAGAGCAAGACCACTTTTTAAATGCACCATTCCTTCTTCTTCCAAGGAAGGATATCCCCAAAGGTGTGGCTTCCAGATTTCTACTGGCTCAGGTAAAATAGGAGGATTCTCGGCTCAGCTGTGTTGGCAGCCCTATATCTACCACCTGCCCTCAGCCATGACTGGGGAATGGCTGCCCTGGTGCCAAGAAGCTGCAGCTCTGGGCTCAGACACCAATGGCAAGACCAACTTGATCTTCTTCTCTGTAAGTTGTTCCAGTGTAGAGTGGCAATCATCCATCTCTTTCACAAATTCCAGGTTCCTCTTCTCAGCTTTCTCTAGATCCTGCCTTGCCTTGTCTCGCTCCCTCGTCATCTGCTCTACTTGACCCCTGTTGCAGGAAAAAAACAGGGTTAATGGTATGCATGGTCTGGGGCCAGTGAGCTCTGTGTCTGCATAAATATTAAAAAGAGCCGGCATTTGCCCTGGCTGGTGTAGCTCAGTGGATTGAGCTCGGGCCTGCGAACCAGAGGATTGCGGTTCGATTCCCAGTCAGGGCACATGCCTGGGTTGCAGGCCAGTTCCCAGCAGGGGACACACAAGAGGCAACCATACATTGATATTTCTCTCCCTCTCCCTCTCCCCTACCCCCTAAAGACAAATAAAAAAAATCTTTAAAAAAAAAAAAAAAAAAAAAGAGCCGGCATTTGCTGGGTGCATGGGATGGCCCAGCACTGTGCCATGCTCTAACTTCATGCCACCACCAACCATCTCCTAAAGAGATTTGTACAATTACTATGCTCATTTTACAGATGTACACACTTAGAGGTTAAATAAATTGCCAAGGGAAGTTTCTAGAAGGTTTCTGAACCAAAGAAGTCGAGCCTAAAGGCTTAAGTGTGCCACACCTCCAGATGGCCACAGAACAGATGAGAATTTATCTGTGTGCCCTCAGGTCTACAACTGGGACTTTGTCCTCAGGAGTCCCCAGCACCTAATTGTGGACTGGACACATGAGGGGAAAAGGCTTGCCATACAATACCCTGTCTGTTCACAGCTCCAACACCTGTAGCCTGGCATCTGAGTGAGTATAAAATGAGTCACCCAGAACAGAAGGCCATCTGTGTGTGTGGCCCTCAATCTGTCCAGTCACAGTCTCCCCTGCCTGCCAAGAAACTCTCAATTCACCCCTAGGACTCACTATTCTGGTGACAATTTCTCCCACTGAAGGAGCACAGAGCTTCCCCCCGGCCACCACCCTCGAGCTTGAATATTCAGCTAAATCAAAACTGAACCTAATTAAAGTGGAATGTATTTTTGGCCTATCCCTTAGCATTTGGTGACCATGTCTGAAGAATACTGCTTTTTCCTCGTTAGCCAACCACCCAGACCTGAGCGCACTCTGGCTGCTCTTAGAAGCACATTCTGCTGACTAAGTAGGATGAGTTGTCAAGCTCAAATCCTTCTCTTTGGAATCTTGCTAAAAGGGACTCTGACATAGATCTCTAAGATTCTTACCATGTAATAAAGAAGGCCAATCACCCTTAAATTCTCTGGCTACAAAAGCCCAAGAAGCGGCCATTGGTCCTCAGGCCCCACTCAAACCACACATATAGATAAAACTTGAGGGATGGGGTGACCTCATCTTTTTCTTACTGTTCAGCTTTTTCACTATCCTACTGAGAGGACCAGCTAAAGAAAAGCCAGTGGGAAACGTACAACTCCCCTCTGTCATGGGACTGGCTACTTGGGATAGATGAGGGCAGAGTGCCAGTTTCCTTGGATACCTCCTACCAGGCCAGCTGGGCCAGCTGATTCCCCATGCCCACCCCAACAACATTAGGGCTCTTACTGGCAGAATCTCAGCTCCTGGCGGTAGCAGGACAAAGCCACCTGCTGAGTGGCACCACGGATCATCAAGAGCTCATTCTCAAGGGCCCAGGTCAGCTCCAAAAGATTCACCTTCTCATCCACACTGAAGTCAAGGCTCTGGAAATAGCAAGGCCCAACAGACAAAACAGGATGAGTGGCTTCTCCAAACATTTCCTAACTCTCTTAGAGACAGTCCAGGCTTTGATCCATGCTGTACCATAGGCAGCACTTGCCACTTTTCAGTCAGCAAAGTCTCTGTGCCTCTCGTGCATGACTCTCCCCAACCCATGTAACTCTGGTGCCCATCCAGCCCCACCTCATCCCTGTCAATGTCCAGTTCTCCCGCCTTCACGGTCACTGCTTCAGGGGTGGGTATGACCCAGGCTGGACAGATCTCCCCTCCCTGGAAAAGTGACTTACACAAAAGGGGGCATGTCCCAAGTAGAGGACTTCATGGGGATTGACAGGAGGCTGAGGGAGAGAGGCCTTTTCCTTGTGAAATCAGTTGTCATAAGGACCTGTGGGTCTTGGGAAGCTGAATGAGGAGACCTGAGACCAACACCACCAAGAAGCAAGCAGAGGGATGGAAGGGATTCGTAACAACTGGAGAGCCAAGAATCCCAAGATCTGACATCTTTTTCCTGTGAGTCCTACTTGGGTGGGCCCTTAAGAGCCTTCTCTCTGCTTAAGCCATTGTAAGTTGGGTTTTTGTCATTTCACACTAGCAGAATCCTGTCTGGTATGTCTCTATAAAACATATGTATGGATAAGGTAATTCTGTTTGTGGAGAAATGATCTATCAGAGAGAGATGAGCCATGGCTAAGAGTTCCAGAGTGTGGAGCAGTCTCTTCCCCTCAGATTTTGAAAATAAAAGAACAATTTTCATTTAGGTATTATACCACAGGAGGAGGAAGAACACCCATATGCTCCTCTGCTCGACTGACCAGAGTCGAGTGTGAAATGACAACAACCAGCATTTTGCTGCATTTGCATCTTAGCCTTGCATTGAGTGTTCCTGACTTCTGGTTCCTTGTATGACATTTATACAAGTCCATGGTAGGCACCCCATCAGGGCCTACAGAGAAAGAGTCACAGCATTCCCAGCTCACATGTAGGAATGAGGGATGTTCCCTTTTTTTTTTTTTAACTTACAAAATAGAAACTTGAATATCTACTGCTTCCTCACTTCCCAAAGTGCTTCTGAAGAGAAATTATATTAAGGGAGTAATTTGGGAGGCTCAAGGTACTATTATTACACATGGGCAAACTTCCCAGCAATAATCTCACAAGATAAAGTGCAACGACATAATTGGTCACAGCAGCAGCTTCCCAATTAAGAAGGAATCATCAAAAACCCCATGGCATGGGTGGGAACTAGTTTTTATAATGGCACCAGTGCTCCTCACCTCTTAGTATTTATGCTACGTATTCCCCTCCTACATTAAATAGGGTCAAGCTGTGTAACCCATAGCATGTAGAGGGAAGTAATGGCATGTGACTTCCAAGGCTTGGGCATGGAATGCAGGCAGCCTTTTCCTTGTTCTCTTGTATCACACTCCAGGGATGCTAGCTGCTATGTTGTGAGGATGCTCAAGCAGCCTTAGGGAGAGGCCCATGTGGTGAGAAACAGGCCATTTTCAGTCACGTGTGCTTGTTGTTGGTGGCAGGGCCAGCAGCCTAAGGTCTGACCACTGATTTCATAGGTAAGCAGTTATCCAGAGTCACAAGCAAAAAGGGCCCTGACTTTGTGTGCCAGGACACCCAGACCACTTGACAGACTCAATGGTGCTTCCACCCTGTCTATGTGTCATCAGGCAGCTACCCCACCTGTCAAGTGAGATGGAAACAACCTCAGGGCTTTGTGAGAAGTAAACACAGTCACACATTTGACAAGTCCTTGCTTGGTGCCCAGTTCAATAAACATCGCTGCCTTTCTTTTTTTTAATCTTTATTTTAATTGTTGTTCTTGTACAGTTTTCTACCTTTCAATATAGTAAGATCAAATCTTGAATGTAACTGGTGAATTATAAATTGTTAAACAAAGGAAAATATTCAGTCCTGCCTGGATAGGTCAGTTGGTTAGACTGTTGTCCCGATATACCAACATTGCAGATTTGATCTCCAGTTAGGGCATATATAAGAAGCTACCAATGAATGTAGCAATAAGTGTAACAACCAATTGATGTCTCTCTCTCTCTCAGTCCCTTTCTCTATCTCAAATCAATACATTTTAAAAAAGAGGGAAATATTCTCTGTTAACAGGAAAGCAATAAAAAGAGTAAGTTCTGAAATGTCAGAGGCAAGGTTGATACCACTGGCCAGAATATGATGGCAGCCAGCCCACCTCCAAATGCCAGGGGTTCAGGAACAAGATTTCAGAGAGAATTTGAAAACTGTGAGCCCCTTAAATTATTGCCCTTCCTGAGGGCCAATTTCTGTGGTCTGGGCTCAGCCTCTTGTTCTCAGAAGTTTCGAGGACCAACTGTCCAGGTCTGGCCTTGCCATTTGGGTTCTGCCTAAGGCTGTTGGGTGGCTAGACTTGGCAAAAGCTGAGTTTAGCCCTAGGAAGCTCTGGCCCAAGGAGCCAGGTAGACTGTCTTAAAGGCTGTCTTTGGGATCCTTCATGTATTGTTGGTTCATGTTAATAAGGACATTTTTGGAGGCAATGTGACAGAACCTATTAATAGTTAAAATGTGTACCTTCAGGAATCTAGCCTACAGATATACCAGCATTATAGCAGGAGGATATATCAGCATTTTCAATGATTAGATTTATAATAGGAAAAACCTACATGTCCAACAATAAAGAAAAGGTAAGACAACTTAGCAAGATACACAGCATAATGCCAATTTCACAAAAAAAATTAAAAAACCAGAATGTCTAAATACATATTTCTTTTTTGTGCCAAGGAAAAGCTCTGTAGAATGAATGCCACTAAGCCACTAAGCTATTGCCACTCCTGGAGAATAGGAACAAAGTGGAGGGTAAGCTTTAGTATCTTATAGATTTCTATAGAGTTGATATTTTTTGTTACAATGGGGAATGAAATTTGGAAATGAAAATAATCAGTCTAGCTCACCACACTTTCCCCCAGCATTTTCCCAGGGTCTGACCCTGTGGCCCCAAGGGAGGTATGCCTGGCTCCTAGGAAGAGGTTTGGCCCTGAGGACAGCTCCTGGACCAGTCCCTCAAAGAACAAGGAGGAGCTAGGGAGGAGGCAGCTGGGCAGCAAGTCTCCCCATACCTGACCTAGTGCAGGAGGGTGTGGGGTGAACAGGGTATGTGAAAGAAGATGAGCTCAATAAGCTGGGCTGGCAACTGTGGGTAGAAATGCTCAGATTTCTGTGGCAGTGATGTCCACTGAGACATCTCCACCATAAGAACAATGTCTGTACCACCCTGTTTGTGGGATTGACCTCCCTCATCCAGAAAAACAAAACTACCTTCAAACAGATTTATTTCAGGCTGTTGTTTCCTCTGCTTTTTATTTATTATCTTTTAAGTGAAAATTTCCTATATTTTAATAGCAAAAAAATTCTTTTAAAAAAGGGATTTCAACTGGCCTTCCCTATGTGGGGTTCCCTACACTCTGTGTCTGCAGGGTGCTCTGCCCAGTCTCTTCTGTTGGCAGATGGCCCCCCAGGTACCCTGCCTGGCCTCATACAGCCTGGACACCTCCCATTGGGACAAGCTGTGAATGACTAGTTCCAAACCTGGAGGACCTCTCTGCCATTCTGAATCCCCTCCTGGGCCCACAGAGCAATGAGCTGCTCAGGAAAGGCAAAGCCGGTGCCATTGTCAATGCTGCAGAAGAGGTGCGGGCCTGAGCACATGGACATGAGAGATGATGTGCTGGTGTGGCAGCCACCCTCCTTCAGGACCTGTGTGTGGGGAACAGGGAGACACCTGTGAGCATGAGGTTCTCCTGAAGCATGTCTGCTCATCTTTTAACATTTTCTGACATCACCAGCCTGTGGTTGGCTCTTCACTATTTCACTGAGGCCTGATAAAAACAACTCACAGACAAGGAAACAAAGGCACAGCACCATTGTACAATTCCCAAGATCACACTGCATTGCTCCTCACTACATGCGGGAAGCCTTGGGTTCAAATACCAGTTTGACCCTTTCTTGAGGATCCTGGGTACCTCCCCTCCTACCATCCACCCAAGGCCTTAAGCAAAGAATGTGTCCCAGTACAAGAGACAATGGCCTGACTGGTAAACATGCACTGCTTAGTGCAAGACCTGAAGAAGTTTAACGTCTTTCCCTTGAATCAGTAATAGTGTGAGCCTGGCCAGACAAAAGAAGGAAATTAGGAAATACATTCTGCAGAAATAAACACAAGACGAAGTTAGAGAAGAGGTGGGACAGCCCAAATATTTCCTCAGGACTCAGAAACAGAATCTCAGGGAGTTTAAGATGAGGCAAAAAAAAAAAAAAAAAAAAAAATTGGCCCAAAGCTGACCTGTTAGGCTTAGGTGCTGTAAGAATCCACAGGGAAAGATTATTTCCCTTGTTATTTTCTGCCCCAGCTGGGGCCATTCAGAACAAGCATTTGCTGTCTGGGGCCGCAGAAATGAGCAGTAGCAGCCCCAACCTGTAGGCCAGCAGGGGTCCTGCCACACCTGTAGTGACATCATCCTTGCCAGCCTTCTGTCATCCCTCATCACAGGCTCTAGTTGCTCCTTGCTCTTCCTGAACATTCCAAGACCGTCCAGTTGCCTAAAACACTTTCCCCCTGATGCTTCCATGGCTGGTCCCTTGCTTGGGGCTCTGTTCAGATGGCATTCCCTCCCTTGCCAGCCTACTACCTCCCCTAACAGTACTCACTTTTTCAGTAGGGGCTCACTAGTCTGTATATCATCTGCCTCGCCTGTGGATGTAGCAGCTGCCTTCCCTCGTCTACGCTCAGCTGTGTCCCTACTGCTCTACAAACAGTTAAGGACTGGGTGCTCACTAAGCTGTGCTGGACAGTTTATAACACTACAAGGTAGGCATTTTACCTTGTTTACAGAAGGGGAAAGGGAGCTCAAGAATACATGGCTACCATGGAGAAACTCAGATACCCAAATGCAGCCAGACCACCCTAACCTCTCTCCACCTGCTTCCTCTCCGAGAAGTGTGAGCTTGGGAACAGAGGCTGCCACATGAGGCCTAGACAGAGCTGAGGCAAATCTGTGTCACACATCTGAAGGTCAAGCACTGCTATGTGATGCCAGAGTCCACATGCACATGATGCGACATCTTCCACCCTACAGCCATGTCAGCTTAGACAGTTTTCCTGGACAATCAAGTCTTGTTGCTTGGCATCTGGCCAATGGTGGGGTCCTGCTTAGCCTGGCTCCTGCTCCTGTGGCTCAGACCCCTCTCCAGCCGTGTTTCCATAGCAGTACATGGGAAGAGGAGTGGCTCCACCTTAGAGGAGGCATCCACCCTCCACTAGCTCTGAGCATGACTAATGGGACTTTATTGCAGTCTCTGACCTGCAATATGTGGCCTGACAACTTCCCACTGCTCTCCTAGTTTTTCCTTTTTATTGAACTTACTGGGGTGATTAACAAAGTTATATAGGTTTCAGGTACAAATTCTAGTACACATCATCTGTACACTGTACTGTGGGTTCAGCACCCCAAGTCAAGTCTTAGTCCATCACCATTTTTTATCTGTCCTATTTCCTCCTCCACCTCTCCCGAGTTCCCTCCCCCTAGCAATCACCACACTGTTGTCAGCATCCATGAGATTTTTCTCTTTCTATTTTGCTCAATCCCCCCTGCCCACTACACCTGGCCCTACCACCCCAACTGCTGTAAGCCTATTCTCTATGTATGAGTCTGTCTCTATTTTGCTTCCACATATGAGTGAAATATGGTACTTGTCTTTCTCTGACTGGCTTATTTCACTTAGTATAATGCTTTCCAGGACCATCCATTCATCCATGCTGTCACAAAGGATAAAATTTCCTTCTTTCTAATGGCTGAGTAGTATTCCATTATGTAAATGTACCACAGCCTCTTTACCCACTAATCTACTGATGAAAATTTGGGCTACTTCAAAATCTTGGCTATTGTAAATAATGCTGCAGTGAACATAGGAGTAAATACATGCTTTTGAATTAGTGTTTCATGTTTCTTCAGATAAATTCCCAGAAGTGGAATTGCTGGGTCATAAGACAGTTCTATTTTTTAATTTTTTGAGGTAACTGCTTTCCAGAGGGACTGCAACCAATCTGAATTTCCACCAACAGTACACAAAGGTTTCCTTTTGTCCACATTGTCACCAATACTTTCTGTTTGTTGATTTATTGATGATAGCCATTCTGACAGGTGTGAGGTGATATATCTCACTGTAATTTTAATTTACAGTTCTCTGATGATTAGTTACATTGAGTATATTTTCATATGTCTATTGGCCATCTGTATGTCCTCTATAGAGAAGTGTCTATTCAGGTCCTTTGACCATCTTTTAATTGACTTATTTTTGGGTGTGTTGGGTATTTTTGGGTGTTGAGTTTTATAAGTTCTTTATAAATTTTGGATATTAACCTTTTATTAGATATATCATTGACAAATATGTTCTCCCATTCAGTGGATTATCTTTTCATTTTGTTGATGGTTTCCTTTGCTATCTAAAAATTGTTTAGTTGATGTAGTCCTATTTATTTTTTCTTTTGTTTCCTTTGCCTGAGAAGATTTATCAGAAAAAATGTTGCTACAAGAAATATCTGAAATTTGACTGCCTATGTTTTTTCTTCTAGGACTTCTAGGATTTTCAGTCTAAACATGTAAGTCTACAATACATTTTACTTGTGTATATGTAAGAGGGTTGTATAGTTTCATTTTTTGGCATGCATATGTGCAATATTCCTAACACTATTTATTGAATAGACAATATTGAATAGATCATCTTTATCCCACTGTATGGTTTTGCTTCCTTTGTCAAATATTAACTGACTAAAAAGCCACGGGTTTATTTCTTAGATCTCTATTATGTTCCAGTGATTTATATGTGTTTTAATGCCAGTACCATGATGTTTTGATTACTATGGCCTTGTCTTGCAGTTTGATATCTACCTTGTGGTAGTGTGATTCTTCCTACTTTGTTGTTCTTTGTCAAGATTGCTATTGGTATTCAGGGTCTTTGGGGGTTCCATATAAATTTTTGGAATATTTGTCCTAGTTCTGTGAAATATGCCATTCGTGTCTTGATAGGAATTGTCTTGAATCTATAGATTCCTTTGGGTAGTATTGACATTATAATAATGTTAATTCTTGTATCTATGAACATGGTATATACTTCCACTTATTTTTATATTCTTCAATTTCTTTGTCAGTGTCTTATAATATTCTGAGTACAGGTCTTTTACATCCTTGGTTAAATATATTCCTAGGCACTTTCTTTTGTTTGAAGCAATGGTGAATAAAATTGTTTTCTTAGTTTCCTTTTCTGATAGTTCATTATTGGCATATAAAAATTCACCTATGGAATCTGGCCAAGATGGAGGCATAGGTAGACACACTGTGCCTCCTCACACAACCAAAAAAAGGACAACAACAATTTAAAAACAAAAAACAATCAGAATTTACAGAAAACTGAATTGTATGGAAGTCTGACAACCAAGGAGTTAAAGAAGACACATTCATTGAGACCAGTAGGAGGGGAGGAGTTGGGCAGCCATGGTGGAGAGGAGTCTCAGCAAGGTGGCAGATTGGGGAGCGGGTGGTCCCACATTTGTGTGCAGATAAACCAGGAGAAACAAAGGGGGAGAGGGACGGACCACGCAACCCAGGGTCCCAGCAGGGGAAATAAAGCCTCAAACCACAGATTGAAAACACCTGTGGGGGTTGAGGTGGCAGTGGGAGAAAATCCCAGCCTCACAGGAAAGATTGTTGGAAAGACCCACAGCGTCCTAAAATGCACACAAACCACCCACATGGGAATCAGCACCAGAATGGCCCAATTTGCTTGTGGGAAGTGGGGAAAGTGACTGAAATCTGGCAGAGAGGGGAGCAAGTGCCATTTTTCCCTCTTGGACCCCTGCTCTACATACAGCACCACAGCACAGCAACATGGGTTACCCCACCCTGGTGAACACCTAAGGCTCCACTCCTTACTACATAACAGGCACATGAAGACAAAAAATATGGCCCAAACAAAGGAACAGATCAAAACTCTAGAAAAAATACAACTAAGCAACAAAGAGGTGTTGAACCTATCAAATGCACAGTTCAAAACACTGGTAATTAGGATGCTCACAGAGTTGGTTGAATTTGGTTTCAAATTAGATGAAAAAATGAAGGCTACAATAAGTGAAATAAGGGAAAAATGTACAGGGAATCAATAGTGATGGGAAGGAAACTGGAACTCATATCAACAGTGTGGACCAGAAGGAAGAAAGAAACATCCGATCAGAAAAGATAAAAAAACAAGAATTCAAAAAAATGAGGAGAGGCTTAGGAACCTCCAGGATATCTTTAGATGTTCCAACATCCAAATCATAGGAGTACCAGAAGAGAAGAGGAAGAGCAAGAAATTGAAAGCTTATTTGAACAAATAATGAAGGAGAACTTCCCCAATATGGCAAAGGAAATAGACTTTTAGGAAGTCCAGGAAGCTCAGAGAGTCTCAAAGAAGTTGGACCCAAGGAAGAACACACCAAGGCACATCATAATTACACTACCCAAGATTAAAGATAAGGAGAGAATCTTAGAAGAAGCAAGAGAAAAGGAGACAGGTACCTACAAAGGAGTTTCCATAAGACTGTCAGCTGATTTCTCAAAAGAGACCTTACAGGCAAGTAGGGGCTGGAAAGAAGTATTCCAAGTCATGAAAGGCAAGGACCTACATCCAAAATTGCTCTATCCATCAAAACTTTCACTTAGAATGGAAGGGCAGATAAAGTGCTTCTCAGATAAGGTCAAGTTAAAGGAGTTCATCTTCACCAAGCCCTTATTATAGGAAATGTGAAAGGGACTTATCTAAGAAAAAGATAAAAAATATATTCAGTAAAATGACAGCAAACTCACAATTAATAATCACACCTGAAACAAAAATAAAAAGAAACCAAGCAAACAACTAGAACAGGAACAGAACCACAGAAATGGAGATCACATGGAGTGTTATCAGCAGGGGAGTGGCAGGGGGAGAGATGGGGAAAGGTACAGAGAATAAGTAGTATAGATGGTAGGTAAAAAATAGACAGGGGGAGAATAAGAATAGTATGGGAAATGTAAAAGCCAAACAACTTGTATGTATGACCCATGGACATGAACTAAAGGCGGGGAATGTGGCTGGGAAGGGGTGTGCAGGGTGGAGGGAAGAGAAGGGGGGAAAATGGGACAACTGTAACAGCATAATACATATACTAAAAAAATCTTGTAGAATGTGTTTAAAAAGATAAAATGAAAAATTATTTATCATAAAAAATGCACTTATTTCTGGACATTTATTTTGTATCCTTCTAATTTACTAAATGCATTTATCAGGCCAAGTCCTTTTCTTGGTTGAATTACTAGGATTCTTTATACAAAGTATCAAGTCATCTAAAAATAATGACACATTTACTTCTTGCTCTATGATTTGGATGCCTTTTACTTCTTGTCTGATTTTTGTGGTTAGGACTTCTAGTATTATGTTAATAACAGTGGTGAAAGTGGACATACCTATCTTGTTCCTGATGTTAAGGGAAATGCTTGTTGTTTTTACCCATCGAATATGATATTGGCTGTGGGTTTGTTATATATTGCCTTTATTATGTTCCCTCTCTTTTCATTTTGCTGAATTTTCTCAAAAGCTTTTTTGAGATCTATTGACATGATCATGTGGTTTTTATTCTTCATTTTGTTTATGTGGTGTATCAAGTTTATTGACCTGTATATGTTGTACCAACCTTGCATGACTGAAATAAATCCAACTTGATCATCATGTATAATCTTTTAATGTATTGCTAGATCTGGTTTGCTAATATTTTGTTGAGGATTTTAGCATCTATGTTCATCAGGGATATTGGCCTATAACTTTCTTTCTTTTTACTGTCTTTATTTGGTTTTTGGAATTAGAATAATGCTGTCCTCGTAGAAGAGCTTGGGAATCTTTCCTCCTCTTGAATTTATTGGAATAGCTTGAGAAGGATAGGTGTTAGTTCTCCTTTAAATGTTTGGTAAAATTCCTCTGTGAAGCCATCCAGTCCAGAACTTTTGATTGTTAAGTGTTAGGTTTTTTTTTTTCTTCAATTTCAAGTGTTGTAATTTGTCTATACAAATTCTTTGATTATACCAGATTTAGTTTTGGAAGACTTCATATTTCTAGGAATTTATCCATTCCATTCAGATTGTCCAATTTATTTACAATATTTTCTTACAATCCTTTGTATTTCTATTGTGGCAGTTATTACTTCTCCCCTTTCTGTCTTTATTTATTTGGGTTCTCTCTCTTTTTAAATGATGAATCTAGTTAAAGGTTTATCAATCTTTATCTTTTCAAAGAATCGCCTATTGGTCTCATTGATCTTTTGTACTGTTATTATTTTTAAAATAACAGCTGCTAATTTATTGAGCACTTGTTTTTTTGCCACATGCTAGATGAATAGTTTATTTTTTACTGTATTTTTCCCATTACCATTTACTCCTCCTTATATCCCCCTGGCCAATTACCAGACTGTTGTCCATGTCCATAAGTCCTTTTCCTTTTCGCTTGATTCCTCCACCCCTAAGCTGCTCCACCTGCCATAGCTGTCATCCTGCTCTCTATCTATGAGTCTGTTTCTATTTTGCTTGTTAGTCCAGTTTGTTCATTAGAATCCACATATGAGTAAAATTGTATGGCATTTGTCTTGCTCAGATTGGCATATTTCACTCAGCATAATGTTCTCCAGGTATATCCAGGCTGTGGCAGAGGGTAAACTTTTCCACTTCTTTACAGCTGTGTAGTATCCCATTGTGTAAATATCCCATAGTTGTTTCATCCTCTCATCTACTGATGGACACTTAGGCTGCTTCCATATCTTGGAGATTGTAAACACTGTAATGAACATAAGGGTGATTATGTTTTTTTTGAATTAGTGCTTTGGGTTTCTTCAGATATCTTCTAAGGCAAGGGAAACAAAAGCAAAAATAAACAAATGGGACTACATCAAACTGAAAAGTTTTTGCCCAGCAAAGGAAACCATCAATAAAATTAAAAGACAACCCATGGAATGAGAGAAAATATTCACTGACACATCTGATAAGCAGTTAATATTCAAAATTTATAAAGAACTTATAAAACTTAACACCAAAAAAAAAAAAACAAACAATCTGTTGGGAACCGCCCTGCCTAGTTTCCGGAGTTGTAACCCCCCCATGGTTAAGGCTAAGTGAGCGACCTTCAGACTGTAAGCCACTAAGGAGACAAAGCTTATCTCCCTGGCAGGAATTCTGCTTCTGCTTCATCCATATCTGGCCTCCAATGCTTAGTCAGCCAATGACAGGTAAGATTCCCTCAAGGGAGGGGTTGCCTAAGACAGGCATGATCACATGGAAGGCCCTCAAGGAAGGACTCGGGGGGCCACAGCAAAAGGGGGTGATGGACCCTCACCCCCCTCCCAGCTATCCTGACATAGCCTGAGTCCTCAATCTGTCTGGGAGAAGTTTCCTTATCTCTTGGCTTCCTGGCTCTGCTCCACTTAAGCCTGAAACATTGACAGAGAGTGGTGCAGCTTTGTGCTGGATAGGGCAGGCTCCCCAGGTGGTTGGGCATAAGAAAGAATTTGTAAAGACCTGTGAAACTTGCTTTGCTAAGAGTGCTCTCATTTAAATGATAAGGGTCTGAGCAGGAAATGAGTTTGTCTCCCAAAGTTTTGTAACCCCTTAGCTGACAGACCCTGACTCAGATTAAGCCCTCAGAATTCTTTGAAATGTTATCTATTGTTTGATCCTTGCCACCTGGCAATGATTGATGACCTTTACCTGTATTCCTGTGTAAAATGAACCTAATAAAAGCCATCGAGGAATAGACTCTTTGTCCTTCTCCTTTGAGAGATCGGCCACCTCTCCTCCCCAAGCAGATTATGTCTTGGTAGTCTTATTCTCATCCATGGTGGACAGGGGGTGCTCTGTGGGCAAAGTTGCCCCACAACAATCTAGTTAAAAAGTGGTCAAAGGCCCTAAATAGACACTTCTCCAAAGAGGACCAACAGACATATGAGAAAATGCCCCATGTCACTAATCATTAGAGAAATGCAAATTAGAAACACAATGAGATATATCACTTCACACCTGTCAGAGTGGCTATCATCAACAAATCAACAAACAAGTGCTGGTGAAGTTGTGGAGAAAGGAGAACCCTTTTGCACTGTTGGTGGGAATGAAGGTTGGTGTAGGCACTGTGGAAAGCACTATGAAGATACTTCAAAAATTCAAAAAATGGATCTGCCTTTTGACCCAATGATCCCACTTCTGGAAGGTGTTTTGTTTTTTTTTTAGAATCTATTTCATTTTCTTCTGCTTTGATTTTTATTATTTTCTTCCTTCTACTCACTTTGGGCTTTGTTTGTTGTTCTTTGTCATTTCCTTTAAGTGTTAAATTAAATTGTTTATTTGAGATTTTTCTAGTTTCTTAAGATAGGGCTGTAATGCAATGAATAGTCCTCTTGGGACTGCTTTCCCAGTAGCCCACATTATGGGTTCCTGTGTTCTCATTTTCATTTGTTTCATGGTATCTTTTGATTTCTTCTTTGATCTCATTAACTCTATCCACCATTTAGTAACAGGTTATTTCCCTCCCATGTCTTTGTGTGTTTTTCAGATTTTTCATCTTGTGATTGATTTCTAGTTTCATACCACTGTGGTCAGAGAAGATACTTGATATGATTTCAGTTTTCTTAAATTTACTGAGGCTTGTTTTGGCATCTGACATGTATGTAATCTTACTCTAGAAAATATTTTAGGTGCATTAGAAAAGAATTCATGTTCTACTGCCTTCAAGTGAAATGCCCTAAAGGTATCAATTAAATCCATCTGATCTAGAATGTCATTTAAGTCCACCATTTCCCTGTTGACTTTTTTTTGTCTGGCAGATCTATCCATTGATGTCAATGGGATGTTTAAATCCCCTGCTAGACTAATTTTACTGTCAATCTCTCCCATCGAGATTTGCTTTACATATTTAGGTGCTCCTATGTTGGGTGCATAAATGTTTACAATTGTTATATTCTCTTGTTTCATTGCTCCCTTTATCATTATTAGTGTCTTTTTTTGTCTCTTACTACAGCCTTTGTTTTAAATTACATAATGTCAGCCCTGACTGCTATGCTCAGTTGCTTGAGTGTTGTGCCATGAGACAAAAGGTGACTGGTTTGATTCCCAGTCAGGGCACATGCCTGAGTTGCAGGTTCAGTCCCTGGTCCAGGAGTGTGTGAGAGAAAATCGATAGATGTTTCTCTCTCACATTAGTGTTTCTCTGTCTCTTTTTCCCTTTCTTCCCCCTCTCTAAAAAGTAAATAAAATCTTTACAGCAAAATAAAATCTATATTGTGAGATATAAATATTGCTACTCCAGCTTTTTTCCCTTTCCATTTGCATGAAATATCTTTTCCATACCCTTACTTTTAATCTGCGTGTGTCTTTTGTTCTGAGGTGGGTCTCTTGTAGACAGCTTATATATGAGTCCTGTTTTCTTATCCATTCAGCTACCCTATGGCTTTTGATTGGAACATTTAAGCCATTTAAATGCAAAATGATTACTGACAGGTATATAATTGACATTTTATTCTTCTAACCCTGTGGAGGTTGGGGCTGATCCGAGAAATACAAACAAACTATCCTTAAACTTTGTTACATGCATTAGATGCATAGGTTCGACGTCATCACTAGCTGCACATTTGTACATTATTAATGTTAAGCCATAACATTTAAGCTGTCAGTTTGATTACAACACATTTTTCACAAGGGTGTGTAATATTCTATAGTAAATTGTATCTGAGAGATACAGTGAACTCCGAAGTCAGTGTTGGTGTAGTTGTTTTGTTTTTTGTGAACTTCAAAGTCAGTGTTGTGCTTTTTATTTTCATTTAGCATTGAAAATGGCTGGAAAATTACATTGATTTGATAATCCAAAAGATAGTAAAGAACTTGAGTGAATGCTTACTAAAGTCTGATGATGAGAAAGATAGAGTTGAATGTGAAAATTAAAATGATTTAGAAGATGAAGATTATATGGAAGCTTGTTCAGAAGATTTGGATTCCAAGCTAAATATTTCTAATGAAGAAAGTGAAGATGAATTAGACATGAATAAAGAATATTTTTTGGAAGGGATAATGAATCAAAATGGAGGAAAAATCCAATAAGAAGAAAAATTAGAAAACAGCCACAGATTATTTTGTGTCAACTTCTGTTATGTCTAAGATAAAAAATGTCAAGCTATTACTTGAAACTTGGAACTGCTTTATCACAAATGGTATTTTAGATCTAATCTCCTAATATAGAAATACATTGATTCTATTTCAAGTTGGTTTTCATGAGAAACAGATGCTAAACAAATAGACAAACCCAAATGGAAAGCATTTTTAGGCCTCATATCTAGCTGGTTTACATCGCAACAATCAGCTAAATTTGCAGGACTTATGGGCTACAGATGGTAGTGGGACTGAACTTTTTATAGACATTCAATATCTTTATGGAGATTTAAATTTATTCATAATTGTATCAGGTGATGACAAACTTACTTACTTAGAATACCTGAAAGTGGACATATTAGTGGTTGTGGGAGACATTTTCTCAGCATTTGTAGGAAATTGTTAATTATGTTTCTGTATGGAACACAATGTAACAATAGACGAAATGTTACCTGGATTTAGCAGCAAATGTAGGTTTATACAATACATTCCATCCAAGGCCAGTAAATATAAAAATTTTTGCTGTGGTTGATTCAAAAGTATTTTACACAGAAAATCTTGAAATATAAGCTGGTAAGCAGCCTGAAGGTCCTTACTTGATTAGTTATAAACCAGCAGATCAAGAGACTTGCAGAACCCATTTCCTCATCAAGATGTAATATTATAGCAAATAACTAGTTCACTGATGTAAATTTTATCTTTGATTTGAAAAAGAAGCAACTTTCATATGTAGGTATTGTTTGTAAGAATAAACTCCAACTATCCCTGGAATTTGTGTCTTCTAAAAACAGGTCCGAAAAAATCCAACTTATTTGCTTTTGGTGCAGATTGCACCAAAAAAGGAAAAAATGTAATTTTAGTTTCAAGTAGCCATTTCAATGACACCATAAATCTAGATTCACAGAAACCTGATATAATAGAACATTATAACCAAACAAATAAGGAATTGACACTGTGGACCACATAATAGCTACATATAATGTGGCCAGGGACATCAGAAGATGGCTTATGATTATATTCTACACAATTCCAAATATTGCAGGAATATATGCTCAGACTATTGCTATGCTGAACAGCAATGTGAAAATAAGGCACAAAATATTTAATAGACATTTCGTAATGCTGTTAGTATCAGAACATATAAAAAGGTGTTCAGAAATCTCTACAGGTGTACATAAGCCTTTATACCTGAAACTTCAATTTCAAACACAAATTTAAAGAAATTCTAATGACAACATATATACAACTTTCTCAACAAGCAGAAAAAGAAAAAGATGTGTTAGGTGCTATGCATCCAAAACAGGTTGCTTATCAAAATATTTTGCAAGTTTTGTGAAAAGTATTTATGCATTGAGCATAGCAATATTGTTTGCAATGACTGTTACAAATGTTTTGCAAAGCCAACTATTGAAGATTCTGGTTAATTAATGTTAAAGACATTTTTGGTTGTAGTTTTAGCAATATCCATGTTTTCATTATTTGAAAAGAAAAAATTTTATTCATTATGTTTCTAAATTTGTTTAATAATTTCTAGATTGTAACTGAAAATAAATGAAAAAATCATGTATTTTATTACATAAATATAATAGAAATTTGCAGTGTTTTAAATATTTTTTTCACATGAGCACATACTAGTAATGAATGTGTCTCAGATACAGGCAACCTACGCTGTAATTTTTTTGACTGCAACCTCCACAGAATCAACTACATTCTTCTGTATCTTCCTCTACCTCCTCCCCGCTTCTTCTTCTTAAAGCAGATCCTTTAACATCTCTTGTAACATTTGTTTGGTGGTAATAAACTCCTTTAGCTTTTTCTTGTCTAGGAAGCTCATTATTTTTCCTCCAATTTTAAAAGATAGCCTTACTGGGTAAAGTAATCTTGATTACAGGTCCTCTCTTTTAATCATTTTATTTCACGCCAATCCCTTCTTGCCTGAAGTGTTCCTGTTGAGAAATCAGCTGATAGTCTTATGAAGCTCCCTTGTAGGTAACAAACTCCTTTTCTCTTGTGGCTTTTAAGATTCTCTCTTGTCTTTAATCTTTTCCATTTATATTATGATGTGTCTTGTTTCAGGCCTCTTTGGGTCAATCTTCTTTAGGACTTTCTTCACTTCCTGGACTTCAGTGTCTTTTTCCTTTACCAGGTTAGGGAAATTTTCAGTCATTATTTCTTCAAATAGGTTCTTGATCCCTTGCTCTCTCCCTTCTCCCTCTGATGCCCCTGTAATGTGGATGTTGTTATGATTCATGTCGTGTCAAAGGCCCCTTAAACTATCCTCATTTTTAAAAATTATTATGTCTTTATGCTCCTCTGATTGGGTGTTTTTTTCTACCTTGTCTTCCAAATAGCTGATTCAATCCTCTGCTTCATCCAACCTATTATTTATTCCTTCCTGTGTAGTCTGCATTTCAGATGTTGTATTTTTCACTTCTGTCTGGTACTTGTTTATGGTTTCTATTTCCTTTTTCATGCTGTTGACCTACCTCATAACCATTACTTTGCACTCTATATCTGATAAATTGCTTGTCTCTATTTCATTTAGCTCTTTCTCTGTAGAATTCTCCTGTTATTTCATTTGGGGCATGTTTCTTTGTTTCCCCATTTTGTCTGCCTCTTTGTGTTTGTTTCTTGGTATTAGGTAGATCCACTATGACTCCTAGTCTTTTTAGGGTGGGCTTATATAGTAGGTGTCCTGTGGGACCCAGTGGAGCACTCTTCCTGATCACCTGAGCTTGGTGCTCTAGGAATGTCTCTTGTGCATGTTATGGGTACCTTCCTGTTGTTGAGTCTTGGTTGCTATTGGTTCATTTGTGCGTGGGACTGACCCTCAGTCTGGCTGACGGTGAGGCCCAACCTCCAACTCAGTGTGCAAGCTGCTATGCAGGTTCTGATCACAAGAAGCAGAATTTGCTTCAGAAGGTTTTAGTGCTTATAATATCTCTCTGTGGAAATGCTGCTTGTGAAGCTTATTGGAGTCTGTTCCGTTGTTGTCTGAGGTTGGCCACTGAGTGTGTTGCTTCTGGGTCTGTTTGGAATGACTCTGATTTAGACCTATGTTGAACACTACCTGTGACTAGCCCTGGACAACCTGTTTGGAGCTGTCAGTGATCCACAGCATATGGCTCCCTCTGCTGGGTCTGGGTGCATACAGAAAGGACTAAGCTGCATACCAAGTCTGGCTTTTACCAGCAACAGGCTGGGTGCAGGTCAGCAAAATCCCAAGCACCCTGAGATCTGTCTCTGCCTGCCTTCACCTGTTGGTTGCCTGTTAAATTTCTTTTTACCCTCACCTGAGGGCATTTTTAAAATTGCTTTTAGAGAGAGAGGAAGTGAAAGAGAGAGAACATTGATGTGAAAGAAATATCAATTTGTTGCCTCCTGTATGCACCCAGATCAGGGTTCATACATGCCTGGACCCAGAATCAAATCTGAAACCTAGGCATCTGCCCCAACCAGGAACTGAACCCACAACTGTTTGGTTATGGGATGATCTCCAACCAACTGAGCCATATTGGCCATGGTTGTTGGTTGTGTGTTAGGCTCTGTCACTGAAAGAGCTTCTGGCTATACTCGGCAGGGTGTAAGCTCCACAGGGTGGGACTCCTGCTTTCCCCCAGAAAAATGGTGTCTATGATATGGAAAAATGATACAACACAGAAATTCTGGAGGCTGACCTTTCAGCTCTCTACCCAAATCCTCAAATCCCAGACTCTCATCACGTGACTCTAGTCCATGCTGCCCTTCCTCCATTGGAGCCCAGGTTGAGTTGCTATGAATGAAATTTTCTGCATTGGTCCTTTAAGAGGGTGCCTGTGTCTCTAGCTGTCTTTCATCAGCAGACCAAAACCCTGCTGCTTTTCACAGCCAGATCTTTTGTGTGTGCATCTTCTCAGCTCTGGTGCTCTGAGCTGGGGAGCCTGGCTTAGGGTTTAGACCCCACAGTTCTCAGGGTGAACCCCCCTCTCCTTCCCCCAGGCTGAGATATCCCCCAGGACCTCAGCTGCCACCCATGGGAGTGGTCCAATCCTTTTCGCATCTCCACCCTTCCTACTAGTCTTGATGTGGCTTCCTCTGTAAACCTTTGGTTATAAGGCTTTTCTTCAGCTAGTTTTCAGTTGGTTACTCAGGATGATTATTCTATAATTTACTTATAATTCCAGTTTGGTCCTGGGATGTGAGTGTAACTTCCACCTACCTTGTCGCCACCTGGAATCTCTACTAATTTCTTTTTTGCCCACTCTCACTGAGTTCAGATTCAGAAACCTGATTTTCAGATTGCCTGGCCTGGCAGGAAACAGTGTTTCTGGTCTTGCACCATCATCCACAAACCATAGCATCATCCATGACAGCAAAGAAGCATCAACAAGACTCCCAGAGCACCTTCCCTGTGGTGGGAAAGGACAGCCTTACTTTCCAGGGACTGAGAAAACCAAGCACTAAACCAGTGGTCACCAAATGAAATCACAACTGCCCAAAATCTACTACGCTCCAACTGTAGAAACCTGGTATTTGTATGAGAAACAAAATTCAGGAGTGGAAGACAGGGAGAAAACAGGTTAATGAGTATATGGAGTGTAATTCCAGGAAAAGTTTAGAACCCTTCAGTGACATTGCTCTCACTGTACCATGATGAGGAAAGAGGGAGGGTTCTCTTATTGGAACATAGTGTATCTCACACTGGGAAGCCATAGTAAGGAACTACCATAGAATCATCATAAAACCCCTATGAGGTAGGTGCCCATTTCACAGATGAGGAGCCTGAGGCTCGGAAAAGGTGAGTAACTCACTCAGTGATATATAGCTAGGTAGAAGTAAGCCAGATCAGCTCCAAGATCTGTGTGGTTCTAAAACCAAAGTCACACAGCCTCCCACTTATACAAATGTGTGCAAATGCCCTGACCAACTGCCGAGGCTCACTGTGGTGACAGAGGCAGAAGAGTCAGATCTGTGAAAAATGCTAAAGGTCAGAGAGTAATAGTAGTTAGTGCTGTGGTTTAAGATTTAATTGTCCCATTTTACCTGGTAATCAGACCAGGACCTCCTCAGTTTGACAGGAGTGGAAGATTCCAGAAATGAAGTGGGTCCATGACGGAACAGGCCAAGCTGGAATTCCTCAAGACTCACTCTGCCATCTTGGTCTTGATCCAGTTTGTTAAACAGGTCCTCTAGTTCCTAAACAAAAGCCAACACATCTCCGCTCTGAGGCTCTACCTACAAGCAGCTAGGTGCTGGCTACAGTCACCCAGGTTCACTCATCCACCCTTTAACCCTCCTACTCAACCTCCCTCTCCAAGCAGGGCAGTTTGCTTTTCCTCATCCAAACTCAAACTGTTGAGTCACACCTGACATCCCCCAGGCTCTGGCTTATGAAATCTACATGTCTGGTAAGTTTCTATCCTGCTGTAAATGGGTGCCACTGGAACTTCCTAAATTCCACAAATATGCATTCAGTGTCTAATGTGGCAGGAACTTGCTAGAGGGTAGAAAAGATGTATATATGGAGCGTGGCCTGGGCCCCCAGAGGTTCAGGGTCTAACAAGGGCAGCAGGGCTGGGGGGGACTTTAGCAAGGGTGAGATTGTCCTATCACCACTGTTTGTTCCTCCTCCTCTTGGTCCCTGAAGAAGAAAAAGGATAGGTACGGCTAGGTTCTAAGAGCATCATGTTTGCCTTGGTAGTAGAAAAAAGCCACACAAGTATGGGGAAAATGTGTTATACGTAGAAGAAGAATCCTGAGTGAAGGTGCTTAGGGTCTAATGAGGCTGGGGCCACAGCCCATCAGAGACAGACCCTCAAGGATGCAGACTTCAGCAGAAGCACTAGCAGTCATCAAAGAAATTTAGGTCAGAAAGTGATACAATTGGATCAGTGTCTGCAGGGTAAAGGGATTTTCCAGATCAAATATCAACCATGACCATCGCAAAGAACCAGTCATTGAGGGTGGTCTGTCCTTGACCCTCTTACCTCTTTCTTGAGTGCGTGGAGCCCGATGTTCTGGCAGACCAGAGCCAGCTCTTGCTTGTTGAGGTGACCACTGCTTCCAACACCTAGCTCTTCCCAGATGTCCCAGACCTGGCTCTCAGGGGTATCATAGGGGGAGGTATGGAACTTCTGAGTGTGCCCAAAGATCTTGGAACCCCAGGTTGGCAGCTGGCCTGAAGCAGAGGGAGTGACAGGTAAACCTGGTGCTCCAGGTAGAAGCACTGAGGGGAAACACACCTGCTGGTACATTACTCTGAAATCATATTGACACAGGTGAGTAGCAAAGCATCAAAAGTGAAATCTAGGTTGTAGGTACATGAGCATTCATAGTACATTCTGTCAACTTCATTCTGTGTTTGTAAGTTTCATAATAAAACCTCTCTGCTCCATGTGGGGAAAACTTTTTCTGAAGGGAACCTACTAAAGTGACACCATTGAAAGCATGTAAAAGAGGGCTACATTATTTGTATACACAATAACAATTTTTCAAAATTTATTTTTAGAAACTTTTCAAACCTACCCAAAGTAAAGAGCATAGTCATTGAATCTCAGTGCACCCGTCACTCAGGCTCTGTGATGACAAAGAATTTGCCATGATGACTTTAACTATTCCCTTTTTGCTATTGCTGAAGTACTTAAAGTAAATCCCAGATCTCATGTTTTTACCCCCACTTACTTAATATTTAGTATGTATTTTGGAAACATACGGACATTTTCTTACTTAACCATAATGCCACTAACATACCTAACAAAATCAACAATTTCCCCACTGTCTCAAAACGCCTTAGAGTTGACTTGTTTGAATCGGCATACAAACAGTGCATTTGGTTGTTATTTCTCTTAAGTCTTCCAATCATGAGGACCTCTCCTGTCCCCTAACCCCTAGCACATTCATGTTTAAGAAACTGGATCAGTAGTTGTTCTATGGGATGTGCCCCCTATCTGGATTTGTATGCTTGCTTCCTCATGGTATCACATAACCTGTTCCTCTATCCCTAATATTTCCTGTGAACATGAAGTTAGCATCAAAGACTAGTTTGTAATTTGGATTTTTTTTCTTGGCAAGAACACTCCAAAGATTAGACTGTGTAACACGCACTAACTCACATCAGGAGGTGCAGGTGCCCTTCAAACCTAAGACTTATCAGTGAGTTTGGATGATGGCCAATTTTCACAACTTCCCTACTTTAGCCAGTGGGTTTACTGATGGTTTCTGAAGCTTTGCCAGAGAAACAACTTATGGAAGAGGACATATGTCAGTGGTATCCATAAGGAACTATCCTTAGATGAGCTATGCTTTAAACCAGACATTCACCTCTACAACCGACCCAATATAGAAAGAGGGCCTCTTCCACCTAACTCAAACTTTAGTTCTATGGCAGTGGTCTATACTTTTCAGGCAGATGAGCCACCTTGGTGTCAATTACTTTGATAACCCAACTAAGAACCAGAAAAGCACTTCCCCCAAGGAAAGCAAGGCCTACAAGCCCATAAATGTTGCTGCAGGTTGGGGCTGAAGAAGATGCAAGGAAAGAACCAGGCAGGAAAGGGCCATATCTGAGATTCCTTCCAACTTAAAATTCCTAGAAAAGCTTCAAAGCAATTTTGATACTGGGGTTTATTTCTCAAGGCTGGCAGAGGATGTAAATAAAATGTTTGAGGTTTGACATGAGTGTTCGTGCACTGCTATTGGTTCTAACGTGAATGGAAAAGTTTCTGTTCAAGGTTGGAAAGAAACCAGCCTGCTGTATGGGCAGAGAGTGAGTACCAAATTGTTCCATGAATAAACCATCCCAGAAGCCCTTTCTTAGATTCTGAGTCTAAAGAAATTAATACATGATGAGTTGGCTGCTCTTCCAAACACAAGGTATCTATCTGCTTCATCCAGCAGCACAGATGGATGTTCAGGTTAGTTGCCCTGAATTCTACAGAAGTAAATGTTGAACAAACAATGGTCCTGCACTTCAGTAACACAATCTAGAGGTTGTCAGCACCAACTGCTGATATTTTGTTGCAGCAGAAATTCAAGGTCAACTTTGGTATCCCTCTCTAAACCAAGTTTTTGCACTCTCTGTCTTGTGGCACATCACAAGCTGATGCACAGCTATTTGCTTAAATATACTTGCTACTGCTTTCTGGTTGCTTCTGTAAGGTTCCCGAAGACTAGGACTATGTATAGTACTCTATATGCGGCACAGACAGGTATCCTAGAGGATGGCAAAACTATTCACTCATAGGAGGGGAAAGGCTGCACCCAGTCCTGTGCATCAGGAAGGGGGCAAAGGGACTGCCCTGGGAGCAGTGGGTCTGAGACTCCAGGGCCACACCTGCCACGTGGGATCATGCTGGTCCCTGCAGACTGTGAAACGTGGCAGAACCACACTGTTCCTTAGCCAGTGGACCCTACCTTAGGGTCTGAACTCAGGTGATGCTAAGGTCAGAGTGACAGCCTCGTAGCTAGAACAACCCTCAAGAAGAAGCCCACCAGGGACACCACCCACATTCCTTTTGCTTCCAGGAAATTATACTTGGCTGGCTCACTGTCTGACAACCCAGCCCCTGGAGGTTTCACAGCACTGGTGAAAGGCAGCACCAATCATGATGCCGCGGCCTTACCTTTTGCTTCAAACAACTCATTCTGAGGTTCTTTAGAACTTTCGCCTTCTTCATTTGACTTCAGACTCTGCAGAAAAATAAAAAAAAGGACATGGATACCCCAGAAAATGTGGGAGTGGGCAGAGTACCAGGAATAAGTAGATGGTATGTCTTAGGGCTGGGCAGTGACAGCTGAGGAAGAGAATCAATAGACTGGTGAGATGCAACTCTTTCAAATAAAACCCCACTACTGCAGGGTGGCCTTCACCTAAGCAGTAGTTCACAATAAAAACACAACCAAAAAACTTGTACTCTACCTAACAGGAGAGAAAAGCACTCCCCAAACCAACATTTCTTAAAAAGGCATAGCTCTGGAGCTTTGATTAACATTCCATCACAGGGCAGGTTCTCAACTTAAGGCTTGAAGGTCTCTTATTACCCGTATCAGTTATGCAGCTGGAGGGAGAGCAGGTCTCTCTGTTGTACCAAGAGCTCCAGAGACAGCATGGTGTATAGCAAGCACTTGACACATTGGCACCCTCTACAAGCTGCATCCAAGGAAAAGGCCTATCAAGAAACTCCTGCTTGAGTAAAAATCTCATGTTTTTGTAACTAAGGTAGCAGACCACTAAGTCAAAGTATGCTTTGCAGGTCCCATGACCAATTCGGGAATGACTGCTGGTTGACTGAGATTTGACACTCCTAAGAGCCCACCATCTCACAGAAGTGTCATCACAAAGAGCAAGAACCAGAAACATTTTGGAATCCTTGAAAATAGGTCTCATGAGTCCATAATGAACTTACAGGCCGTGGATCTGCCCTGTGGACATATTTCTTGACATGAAGCCCACAAGGCTCCAGCAGCCCAACTCCTGGATCAGTCCCTGAGCCACAAGAATAACTCAGGCAGACTGGGGGCTAGAATCAACTCCCAAGGCCCTAAGAATCTGGCATGTGCTTCCCAAGTTGTAATTGTATAGCTTAGGATATTCTGTTTGAGGCAGATGGGGTAGTGGGCTTTAACATCCAAATTCCTAACCTTGCAGCTGCATCAGAAGGGTACATTCCATTTTGTATCCTTGGCTAATTACCCATGAAACTATATAATAAAAATAGCCTTCTTAAAAGGTTTTGTGTACAAACTCTATACCGCCTCATCCTCTGAAGGAGTATGCTTTGTGGCCAGAATTCCCTGCAGATAAGTACACCCAGAGACACTTCAGAATGAAATGTCATTCTCCAAAATGCACTGAGTTCCTGGTGACAAAATACCCAGGAATGCCTATCGTCCCCTTCACATCTTCCTGTAGTGAGTAGTAACTAAGTGAAATGTTATTTCCCCAATGCTAGGCAGCCTGGGGTGGGAAAGAGTGGGTGTGACTCACCTCTACACTTTCCAGAGATGCAGAGTGTTGGATCTGCCTTCTCACAGTGGGCTTGGCTTGCTGTTCTGGTAAAAATTTGGTTCTGGTTGCAGAGTTGCATGGCTCAGGTAGGGTCCTACGGCCATACCACTTACAGCTGCTCACATACTTTGGTGGGACAGCATGGGAGGCACCTGGGGGGAAAATGGGAAGCTTGTGGAGACAGGCCTTTAAAGCAGCTTCTAGACTCACACATGCCACTGAAATGCCCTTTATAAAGGTGTAGGTTCAGCCCTGGCTTGTGTGGCTCAGTGGTTGAGTGCCAACCGGAGAATCAAATGGTTGCTGGTTCGATTCCCAGTCAGTGCACATGCCTGGGCTGCAGGCCAGGTCCACTGTGTGGGGCATACAAGAGGCGACCACACATTGATGTTTCTCTCCCTCTCTTTCTGCTCCCTTCCCCTCTCAAAAAATAAATATATAAAATCTTTAAAAAATATATTTAAGAAGGTGTAGATTCAGACACAAAGCCTATCTTGCACTGATGAATATACTTTTATGCTCACAGAAACATCTGCAAGAATACATGGAACAGTTAACAGCAATTATCTTGTTCTCTGGGGTGAGGACAGAAAATGCCAGGCAGGGAGACAGGACTCTCCACTCTAAACTACATGCTACTTAAATTTTTTCAAACATATTTTGCTCCTGTTTAGGTAATAAAAAAAAAAAAACTAATAAAAAATCTAGTTTTTTAAATATATTTTATTGATTATGCTATTACAGTTGTCCCATTTCTACATCATTCCACTCCACCCTGCACACCCCCTCCCACCCACATTCCCCCCTTTAGTTCATGTCCATGGGTCATAAGTTCTTTAGCTTCTGCATTTCCCACACTATTCTTGCTCTTCCCCTGTCTATTTTCTAACCACATCTATGCTACTCATTCTCTGTACCTTTTCCCCCCTCTCCTCCTCCCACTCCCCTGTTGCTAACCCTCCATGTTATCTCCATTTCTGAGGTTCTGTTCCTGTTCTACCTGTTGGCTTAGTTTGCTTTTGTTTTAGGTGTGGTTGTTAATAACTGTGAGTTTGCTGTCTTTTTACTGTCATATTTTTGATCTTCTTTTTCTTAGGTAAGTCCCTTTAACATTTCATATAATAAGGGCTTGGTGATGATGAACTCCTTTAACTGGACCTTATCTGAGAAGCACTTTATCTGCCCTTCCATTCTAAATGACAGCTTTGCTGGATAGAGCAATTTTGGATATAGGCCCTTGACTTTCATGACTTGGAATACTTCTTTCCAGCCCCTTCTTGCCTGGAAGGTCTCTTGTGAGAAATCAGCTGACAGTCTGATGGGAACTCCTTTGTAGGTGACTGTCCCCTTATCCCTTGCTGCTTCTAGAATTCTCTCCTTCATTTTAATCTTGGCTAATGTAGTTACAATGTGCCTTGGTGTGTTCCTCCTTGGGTCCAACTTCTTTGGGACTCTCTGAGCTTCCTGGACTTCCTGGAAGTCTATTTCCTTTGCCATATTGGGGAAGTTCTTCATTATTTGTTCATATAGGTTTTCAATTTCTTGCTCTTCCTCTTCTTCTTCTGGTACCCCTATAATTCAGATGTTGGGATGCTTAAAGATGTCCTGGAGGTTCCTAAGCCTCTCCTCATTTTTTTGAATTCTTGTTTCTTCATTCTTTTCTGTTTGTTTCTTTCTTCCTTCTGGTCCACTCCATTGATTTTAGTCCCAGTTTTCCTCCCATCACTATTGGTTCCCTGTGCATTTTCCTTCATTTCACTTATTGTAGCCTTCATTTGTTCATCTAATTTGGGACCAAAATCAACTAATTCTGTGAGCATCCTGATCACCAGTACTTTGAACTGTGCATCTGATAGGTTGGCTATCTCTTTGTCGCTTAAATGAATTGGCTCTGAGGCTTTGATCTGTTCTCCCGTTTGAGCCATTTTTGGTTTTGTTTGTTTGTTTGTTTGTTTGTTTGTTTGTTTGTTTGTTTTCATCTGGTCGTGGCTGTTACGTAGTGAGGAGCAGAGCCTTAGGTATTCACAAGGGCAGGGCGGGGCAGCCCAATTGCTGGGTTGTGATGCTATATGTGGGGGCAGGGTCCAGTAGGGAACAATGGCACTTGCTCCACTCTCTCTCAGATTCCAGTCCCTTCTGCTGCTTTCTCCAAGCAAATTGGGCCCTTCTGGTGCTAATTTCCATGTGGGTGGGCTTGTGTACATTCTAGGACCCTGTGGGTCTCTCCAACAAACTCTCCTGTGAGGCTGGGAGTCTCTCCTGGCACTTCAACCCCCACAAGTGTTTTCAATTAGTTCCTTTAGGCTTTATTTCCCGGCGCTGGGGCCCTGGGTTGTGCAGTCTGTCTTGCTACTCGTTTTCACCTGCTTTATCTGCGCGCGAATGTGTGACCACAGTCACCCACCTTGTGCGCCTCACTTGGTCTGCTTGTTGCCTCCCAGGGCCCAGTAACTGCTGCCTGTGCGCCTGGGGTGTGTCAACTGCCGCTTGCATGGCCGGGACCACTAGCCACTGCTTTTTCTGGCCGTGATCCCTCTCCACTGGCCGCTGACTCCGCCGGCCGCTGACTCCACCCCTCTTACTGGTCTGGGTGAATCGCTGTCAGACTTCTGTACAATTAAATTTTCTATCTGTTCTTGTTGTTTTTTTGTTTCTAAATTTTTGTTGTCCTTAATTTTGGTTGTGAGAGGAGGCACAGTGTGTCCACCTATGCCTCCATCTTGGCAGGAAGTAAAAATCTAGTTTTTTACGCAAAGAAAAAAAAACACTCCAATAATCCAGCAACATACCACTCTAGAGACAAGAAGGTCCCTTTCAAACCTACTCATTCTAGGACCCCAGGAGACTGGAGGGTGCATGCAGGTGGGCACACACCTCAAATGCAGCTGTGTAGGCTCAGGCTCCCCATAGATCTAAAGTCTTGGGTACAAGCAGGTATGGACTTTATTTTTGGGATTTGTGAGAATCCTCTATACCTTAATAATCTTGCACTTCCTTCTTCCCACCTTACCTGTCCACAACTGCACAGAGCAGCTGGGATCTCTCAGCCAGAGAAGACAAGACACTGACTCTGGGCAGAATCCTGGGCAGCAGGAAAAAGACAGGGGAGGGCAGCATGGGCAGCGGCCAGGACAGGACGTGGGTTCAGAAGGAAGTGACTAGAATGGGCGAATTGGAAAGACATAGGGCCCAGTGAGACCAGGCCAGGCCAGAAAAATAGGAGCATTTCAGTGCAGATGTGTCTTGAGCCTCATTCCAACATAAGTCACATTCTTTAAGGTTAAGAACACCACATTTCTTTCTGTCATGCCCCAAATGTCTAGTCCACAAGCCCCTGACCTTGGGACAATCAGAGGAGGCTGGGCCCAAAATGGTTGACCAGAAGAATTGTGATACCAGTGACAGGCAAAAACTAGGAATGTGGGAGAAGTTTCTGGGAGGCATATGCTCAGTTCCATGTGGGACATGCAGAATATGAAATAAGAGTATAACATTTAAGGCAGCTGACAAAATGCAGGTTAATTATATAATTTCTGAGGCACTTTGAGGTAATCACAGGCATTATTACTAATCACTCTGGAACAACAGACTTTGACAGGGCCTGTCCCAATAAACTCTCACTATGTGAGAGAGCTCATGGGATGTGCTGAAGAAGAGGGCCAAGTGTCGATGTCAAGCAGAGGGAAAACAAGTGCCTGTAAGCAACTCACACAAGTTCAGAAGAGGCAAACTACAAACATGAAGAAAGGCTCTCAGTAGCTGAAAGGATGAATGAGGTACCAATGAATAAAGGATCAATGAAGAAAAACATCTGATTCAGTTTGCCATTTATAGGGAGGCTTCCAACTGGTTACTTTGGGTGGGGAAGAATCCTCCTCTTTCCACCCTAAAGTGGTGTTGGGAGAGGTATTTTTGTATCAGGTAAGAAGTGGAAAGCTGTGGCACATGTGGGAAAACGAGGTGCATAAAACTCAGAGGGGAGCTCTGGCACACCCTCCTAAGCCATCAGAATCCTGCAGAAGCAGAGTCCTAGCCACTTTCTGGGCTCACTCCACTCGTTGGCACACCTGGAGATCATGCAACCAGCACATGTTTCTGATTTGTAGACTTGATTTTCCTTCCTTTCATTTCCCCTCCTAACTTGAGTCCTAGTCCATGTCTGCAATCCCATCCTGTCCTTGATGCTGGTCCCACTTCTTCACAGTTGCCAGCAAGTCAGCAGTTTCCTGAGAGTAATGAGTCACTGATAAAAACACATGCCTCTTTCATATATTTGCCAGTGTTCTCAAACATACACGGACAGGACTTCCGGTCAAGATGGAGGCACAGGTAGACACACTGTGCCTCCTCACACAACGAAAAGAAGGACAACAAAAAATTTAAAAACAAACAAAAACAAGCCAACCAGAACTGACAGAAAATTGAACTGTATGGAAGTCCAACAGCCAAGGAGTTAAGGGAGAAAAATTCATCCAGACTGGTAGGAGGGGTGGAGACAAGCAGCTGGGCAGAGAGGACTTGAGGCAAGGCAGTGGCTGAAGGACCCAGCAAGGCAGCAAATTGTGGACCGAATGATCTCCCATTTAAGTGCAGATAAACCAGGAGTAACAACTAAGGGGCCAGACCAACTGGGCAACCCAGAATTTCAGTGTGGGGAAATAAAGCTTCAAACCTCTGATTGAAAACACCTGTGGGGGTTGAGGCAGCAATGGGAGAAATTCCTAACCTTACAGGATAGTTTGTTGGAGAGACCCACAGGGTCCTAGAACATACACAAACCCACCCACCCAGGAATCAGCACCAGAAGGGCCCAATTTGATTGTGAGTAGTGGGGGAAATGACTGAAAACTGGCAGAGAGTGGAGCAAGTGGCATCATTCCCTCTCAGAACCCTCCCGCACATACAGTGCCACAACACAGTAAAGTGGGTTGCCCTGCCCTGGTGAATACCTAAGCCTCCACCCCTTACTATGTAGTAGGCAAACCAAGAGAAAAAAAAAATAAGTGGCCCAAATGAAAGAACAGATCAAAGCTTCAGGAAAAAATACAATGAAGTGACAAAGAGATAGCCAACCTATCATATCAGATGCACAGTTCAAAACACTAGTAATCAGGATGTTCACAGAATTGGTTGAGTATGGTCGCAAATTAGATGAAAAAATGGAGGCTATGCTAAGTGAAATAAAGGAAAATGTAAAGGGAACCAACAGTGACAAGAAGAAAACTGGAACTCAAATCAACACTGTGGACCAGAAGTAAGAAATAAACATTCAACCAGAACAGAATGAAGAAACAAGAATCCAAAAACATGAGGAGAGGCTTAGGAACCTCCAGGACACCTTTAAACATTCCAACACCCAAATCATAAGACTACCAGAAGAAGCAGAGGAAGAGCAAGAAATGGTAAACTTATTTGAACATATAATGAAGGAGAACTTCCCCAATACAGCAAAGGAAATAGGCTTCCAGGAAGTCCAAGAAGCTGAGAGAGTCCCAAAGAAGTTGGACCTAAGGAAGAACACACCAAGGCACATCACAATTACATTAGCCAAGATTAAAATGAAGGAGATTATCTTAAAAGCAGAAAGAGAAAAGGAGACAGTTACCTACAAAGGAGTTCCCATCAGACTGTCAGCTGATTTTTCAAAAGAAACCTTACAGGCAAGAAGGGGCTGGAAAGAAGTATTCCAAGTCATGAAAGGCAAGGACCTACATCCAAGATTACTCTATCCAGCAAAGCTATCACTTAGAATGAAAGGGCAGATAAAGTGCTTCCCAGATAAGGTTGAGTTAAAGGAGTTCATCATCACCCAGCACTTACTATATGAAATGTTAAAGGGACTTATCTAAGGAAAAGAAGATAAAAAATATAAACAGTAAAATGACAACAAACTCAGTTATTAACAACCACACCTAAAAAACAAAAACAAACTCAGCAAACAAGTAGAACACAAACAGTATCACAAAAATAGAGATCACATGGAGGGTTATCAGAGGAGGAGTAGGAGGGGGAAAAGGGGGCAAAAGGTACAGAGAAGAAGTTGCATAAATGGTAGGTAGAAAATAGACAGGGGGAGAGTAAGAATAGTACAGGAAATGTAGAAGCCAAAGAACTTACATGTATGACCCATGTAGATAAACTATAAAGGGGAATGTGCATGGGAGGGGGTGTGCAGGGAGGAGGGTAATGAAGGGGGAAAATGGGACAACTGTAATAGCATAATCAATAAAATATATTTTAAAAATAAATAAACTAAAAATAACCCACACACAGTAGCCAAAAACTATCATTTCCCTTCCTCCAAAAGGGAGAAATGCTACTCTAGGAACATGTCCACGTGGAAAGGCAGAGCAGAATAATAAGGGCAGAGGAATGATGGTAAAATGAATGAGGCAGCCCAGAGAATCAAAAAGGTCATACCTTCTTAGGGTGGGAAGGATGGTAAGTTGCCCATGCCAGCATATTTCAGTGTGGGCACAACCCAGCTCCTTGTCACACTCCCCAGAGTGTCCAGAGAGCACAAGACATGGCCCCTCATGACCCTGATAGATAGGACAGCACAGCTGACCCAAACCCTAGATACCAGGTTCTATCTTCTTGGTGTACATTTTTATTTATAGGAAAAAAGTAACAGCCTTTTTCCTATAGTCTAAAAATTAAAGTACATTTGGTTATATGTTCAATAACGGCCTTTAATGAAAAGAGTAGAATGATGGGGAAGCAGGGATGTCCTTCAAAATCCCAGAGATTTGGTCTCACAATAACACTCTCCTTCCTGGAGTATCAAAAGCACATTTTTCCGATTATGGTGGGAGATGGCAAACAGATTAGACAGCAGGGAGAGAGTGATGCTATGAATGCAGCAATGGGTGGCAAATAAGGCACTGAGAAGACAAATACCTAAACCACATTTGACAGAAAGGGCCTGAGACAGAGAGGGTAAGTCAGGGTTGGGAAGCTGAAATGAACATAATCCTGGAAGGCACCAGGCTCATTCTGACTCTCATGGAAACCCTGTGGCTTCAGGATCACCAATGCTTGGTCAGGCCTTCAAGCAGTGGGCACCCTGCCTCTGTGGATGGGTGCTTGGAGATGGACAGTGGTATGATCTCACTTGCTGGCAGAAGAGGGAGGAAATATCTCAGTCAGGACACACAACCATTTAAACGAGGAAAGCTTTAAAATACAAAAGGAAGTACAAAATAAAACTGTCACTGGTGAGAAAAAGCACAAGTTCTAAAATAGCTTCTTTTTCCCTCTGAAGGACCTGAGAACATGTCCCACAAATCCATACAATTTTAGGCTTAGAAGCATCACACATTCTCTAGTATAAAGAGGGGACATGCAGTGTCAGTGACACTGGGCACTTGCCTTTTAGGCATGTTCATATCCATAGTCACACAATCACATTCCCAAATCCTGTGAGTTAGGAAAGGCAAGTATCTTCTTCACATCTTAAAGAAGAAAAATGTGAAACAAAGCACCCTGTGAACGCTCTAGGGTCTTCCCCTCCTACGTCAGGGCTCTTTACACTGTACGCAGGTGTCTTTGAAACCAGCAAGAGGTGGTGGGAAGGTGGCTGACCATGAGCACCCAGTAGAAGGAGCAGGTTCTGGCAACAGTGCATACAGAAGGGCCTGGGACTTATAGCTGGAAACCCCACTTAAATAGTGGCCATCACTTATTGGCTGTAGGATCTTGGACAAATCCATTCATACCTCAGGCCTCAGCTTTCTCATCTGAATAATGGGTATAATAATGCATATGATATCTAATAACTCATGGGATATCTATAAGGGGTAAATGAAGCCTATATAAAATACACAAGAAGCTCAAAGCCTGACACACAGAAGATATTCAATATTCTTAATCCACTTTCCTTCACTGCTTTAGGCTCCACACACACTGTCACCCTAGTATCCAAATGTCACACACCTGTTGTGACCATGGATCCACCAGAGCTCCCTTCTTGATCTGCTGATCAATATCATCACTTCTATCTTCAGACACACAGCCATATCAGAGGGAAAGCCCCACTACCATTCCACTCACCCCAATACACATTTAGGGGAGCCAAACTCAGCCTTGGCAGGTCATGTGACTGCCACTCACAGCCTGAGGCCCAATGGAGCATCTTCTGACTCTTATCCTGCAACCTACATGCACCTGAGTTGACCTCCCTTCAAAATGCTCTCTCTACCTCCTGACTACTACCAAAGCCAAGTGGATTTCCCCTTCAGGATGCTACTTCCACTTATAAATGTTATCTTTGTCCAACCAGCCCCATTTCAGTAACAAGTCTAATAAGTTTTATTAGCACATCACAACACCATTGTCTGAGACAAAGGATACACTGAGGTCTGTCCTGGACTGCTGGCAACCTACCTGTTCTGCCAACCTCAGAAATCTAGAACCACCTTACATCTACACTATACTATAAATTCTTAAAATCTTCAACCCCTCCACATCCATTTTATCGTGTCAATACCTTATTCCGTAAGGATAGCACATAACGTTATTTGATGCTTGTGATACCGTGAACTTATAATAAATACATATTTGGTCTTCACTCTATCCCTGGCACAGAGCTCTAATATCCTTGGAATTTTCTAATAAGAGCAACTACCCCTGAGTTTATGTTAATGAGGTGACTTCTCCAAAATACCAAAGGATGGGGCTGGTTGCCAAGGGAACAAACCATATGATGAGAGGGTTGGAAATTTTGCCCCACCCCCTGACCCCGGGAAAAGGGACAAAGGCTGGAGTTTGAGTTCAATCACTGATAGTCAATGATTTGATGAGTCAGGTCTATGTAATGAAGCCTTCACAAAAATCCAAAAGGATGGGGTTTGGAGAACTTTTGGATATTGGGGAGAGTAGTGCACCTGGGGAGGGCCCAGAAACTCTGCCCCCATTCCCCATGCCTTAGCTTTTGCATCTTTTTCATCTGGCTGCTCCTGAGTTATATACTTTTATAATAAACCAGTGATCTAGTATGTAAAATGTTACCCCGAGTTCTTTGAGCTGCTGTAGCAAATTAATCAAACCTGAGGAGAGGGAAGTGGGAGCCTCTGACTCATAGCTATTGATCAGAAGCACAGGGGGCAACCTGAACTTGCAACCAGCTTCTGAAGTGAAGGACTAATGGGATTGAGCCATTAACCTATAAAATCAGATACTATCTCCAAGTAGATCATGTCAGAATTGATTTGAATTGCAGAGCACCAAAACGATGTCAGAGAATTGCTGGTGCGGAAAAAACTACCATACATCTGGTGATCAGAGTACTAGTAGTATTCAGAGTATCATGTGTAGTTTAAAGGAAAACAATGGAGTTTTTACCTTACAACACTATTTTACAAATAAGGAAACAGAAGAAAAAAAACAGAAATGCTTTGTCTCAGTTGTCACAGCTTGGCAGTGATAGAGGGGTTAGAATTTAGTCTCAGACATACTAGGTTCTTCAGTCAGAATATTATATTCCTGAATGTAACAAATAATGAAAATAAACTAAAGGTGAAAGGAGGAAATTGTCTTACCTGATTCCAATGAACTACTGTCTTCATCTGAGGAGCCAACACCAGCAATTGATGATAACACTGCCACAAAACCTTCCTTAAAGTCCTCAAAGTTAACCTGGTTGAATTTAAGAAGAGAGGTCAAAGTTATTTTCAAGAGAAGATACATATAATCCATCAGACTTTTGTTTTTCTCTCCTTAGATGGAAACATTTTACTGTTGCCATTTGCACTGAGAACATTCATTTCATTTTTTTTTTCAAAAATTAACTTAATATTTTTAAAAAGGAGAAGTTCTAAGATGGTAGTCACACAGAAAGACAAGAATTCACCTCCTCCCAGGAGGACACTGATATACAGAGTACCTATATACAGAGAGTAATTACTCCTAAGAGACAACTTGGGACCAAGCAAACAGCTTCTAAGCAATAGAGGAGAGAAAGAGAAGGCTAGGAAAACATGGGAGACTCCTAGGATCTGCGGGAATTCTCTAGGAGTGAAGGTGCAAGTGAGCACCATTGTTTATATTCCCTTTCACCTCCATAGAGCAGTTGGGGGCTCTATCCAAGAGTTCTGGTCTACCTGCAATATTGCCACAGTGCATTCCCAGCCACACCACCCGGAGTACATTTTGGCTCCAAACAAAGGAAGCAAGCAGGATCAACGGGACATTCCTACATGAATCTGACCTACATTCCTAGATATATTACAGCTTGGTAGGCCAGTGCCTTGAATGCCATAGGCACCTGCTTGGCTCCAAATGGCCTCTCAAAAGCACCCAGCACACACAGTCTACGAGGTTGCTTCTACAGAAGGTCATTTCGCCAAGACTGGGAGACAGAGATATTTTGTATAATTCATATAAATAATGATAGAACAGTGAACAAAATGACAAAAAGAATACTCTCACATGAAGGAAAAAAATTACCAAGGAAAAACCTAAATAAAACAAAAATAAGTAGTTTTCCTGATAAAAATATTAAAAGAAACAGTCATAAGGATGCTACTAAACTTGAGAATGGAATAGAGGAACTTAGGACTTCAACAAAGAGTTAGAAAATATAATAACCAAGCAATGCTAAAGAATATACTGATGCACTGAAAAGAATTTAAGATCAGTTTAGCTAACACAGAAGAAAAGATCAGCAACCTTGAAGACAGACTAGTGGAAAACAACAAATTACAACAGGTGAAAAAAAAATTAATTGAGGATGGTCTAAGGGGCTTCTAAAACAACACCAAGCACACTAACATTCCCATTATATATGTCCCAGAAGAAGAACAAAGTCAGGAAGAAAGAAAAACTTTATTGGAAGAAATAATGCCTGAAACTTTGTTAACTTGTGAAAGGAAACAGATATATAGGACCAGGAAGCACAGAGAGTTCCAGTCAAGATGAACCCAAAGAGAACAAGAAATATTGTAATTAAAATGGAAAAAGTTAAAGCTAAAGAGACAATCTTGAAGGTAGCAAAAGGAAAACAACTAGTTACATACAAATGAAACCTGATAAAGATATCAGCTGATTTCTCAGCAGAACTTTACAGGCCAAAAGAGAGTGGCAGAACAGTATTAAAGTGCTGAAAGAAAAGAAGATACAATGTAAAATAATATACTCACAAAGGTTATCAATCAGAATTGAAAGAGAGAAAGGAGTTTACTGGACAAGCGAAAAATGAGTCCATCACCTTTAAACCAGCTTTACAAGAAATGCTAAAGGCCTTCCATAAATAGAAAAGGAAAGCCCATAACTATAAGTCAAAAAATATGATAGAAAAACTCAACAGGAAAAGGCAAATATTTATATTTAATAAATACAGTTAAATTTAAAAAACAAAGTGTAGAGGGGGAGTAAAAATTTAGTTCTTTTAAAACAGAGTCAAACTTAAATGACTATCAGCTTGAAATAGATTGCTATAGATATAAAAACTCATGGTAACAAAAAACCAGAAACCTACAAAGGACATACCCAAAGAATAAAGAGAAAGGCACCCAAACAAACACTAAGGAAAATAAGCAGGCCACAAGGAATGGGATCAAGAGAAAGGAACAAAGGAGAACTACAACAACCACCAAAAAAAGAAAAAGAACAAAATGAAAATAGGTGTATACTTTCCAATAATTATTTTAAATGAAAATAGATTAAATTATCCAATAAAAAGACATAGATAGGATGGCTGAACAGATTAAAATACATGATCCATCCATGCTGCTAAAGAAACTCACTTCAAATTGAAAGATACATACAGGCAGGGATAGAGAAAGTTATTCCATGAAAATAGAAATGAAAAGAAAGCTGAGATAGCAATACTCATATCAGACAAACTATACTAAAAAAAAGAATGTAAAGAAGACAAAGAAGGACATTACATAATGAGAAAGGGTAGACACAAGAACAGGATATAATAATTGTAAATAAGTATGCACCAAACATAAGAGCACCTAAATATATAAAACAAATAATAAAGAACATAAAGGGAGAAATTCACAGTAATTCAATAAAAGAAGGGAATTTTAATGTCTCAATCACATGAATGGGTAGATCATCCAGACAGAAAATTAATAGGGAAATAGTGATCTTAAATGTCACAGAAGTCCAGATTAACTTAATAGACAATTGTAGAACATCTCACGCCAAAATGACAAAATTCACAGTTTTTCATATGGTCATGAAACATTTTCCAAGGCAGATCCCATTAGGCCAAAAAATAAGCCTCAATAAACTCAACAAAATGTATATCCCATGAAGCATCTTTTCCAACCACAATGTCATGAAACTAGATATCAACTGCAGTAGAAAAAAGATAAAACACAAATACATAGAGACTAAACAACATGCTACTAAAGAACCAATGGGTCAAAGAGGATATCAAATAGGAAATGAAAAGCAACCTTGAGGGATCCAAGATGGCAGCAGAATAGATGGAAGCTACATTCACTTGCTCGCAGGATCAAACTGGAATTACAACTAAAATATAGAGCAATCAAATTAAACAACCAACTGAATACTAGCTGAGTAGAAGTCTTACAACTAAGGATTTACAGAAGAAGCCACACTGAGACTGGTAGTAAGGGCAGAGACATGAAAAAGGCTGGCCTAGCTACCACAGGAGGCAGCTGAGATTCCAGAGGGATATCCCAGCTACATAGGTTCTCCTTGAGAAATGTGGGGTTTTAATCCCACATCTGGCTTCCCAGAGCAGAACACAGCACCAGAACCTGGTGGAGGCACCCACATAACACCTGGCTATTAAAATCAGCAGGAATACTTTCTGCCAGGGAGAGATAGGAGACTGGTGGAGATACAGGCACCCTCTTAAAGGACCAAAGGACAAAATCTCACAGCCACTCACCCTGGGCTCTGGCATGAGTAAGGCAGAGTGGACTACAGTTGTGTGAGGAGACTCTGAAATTTTTGGCTTTGGGAGAGAGCTGAGGAGACAGCCGCAGGAACCAGCTGTGCTGAGTCACTCTCCCACATAGATACCAATTTTCTAGGGAAGAGCACATATCTCCTTATGGCATGCATCCAGGGAAAGCAATATCTCTAGCCTCTGTATTCCCTGTCACCCCACCCTTCAGAGTTTTCACCCTGCTGAGATGTCACCTACCGGATCACAGTGTAGAGGTCAAGGCAGACTCAAGTGGTGTCAGTGAGGGAGATAAGTGGCTTTGGAATAAGTGTCATTACCCTCCCCAACTTTCTCATGAACTTCACTGGCTTCTGTCCCTCAGAAGAAATCCACTAGTCTCACCCTCCAGGCTTCTGGTGGACTCACCCTTTCAACACTTGTTGACTCTGCCCTGCTGAGATCTGGGCAGAATGCAAGGCAGACCAAGTTGTGTGGCTCTGGACTGGGGTATATACCCCCAAACTTCCACCAAGCCAGACAGGCACTTTTTCCTCTCCTGACAATCTAGAGTGGCCATGTCATGTTGTATCCTGGCAGACTCTGGGACAGATTGAGTTGTGTGGCTCTAGGAGGGAAGTTTTTCCCTTGCATTCCTAAAGAATGCTAAGCCCTCCATTCACATGGCCAAATCTTGGTCTGTTAGAGCCTGATAAACCCTACTGATCTCAACCCAATGACTTCCTGAGACCTCAGCCCACCACAAAGGTATGCAGGCACCCAGTGAATGGCAGCTAGACTTAGTATACCCTGGGACATTTGCTGAGTGATCTCAGATCCAGCACTGGACTGAGTTAATCCTGTATCAATTTGGTGAACACAACTCTTCCATACCTGGTGATTCATTGAGAATGAATCTCATGCAACTGGAGTACCACCAGAGGCTCTTTTCAGTGACTGAGCCTAATAGGCAGCCAGTGGGCTGAAGCAGGTGAAGGTGGATCTTGAGGTTACTTGGGACTTCTGCTGATATGTCCCCAGGCCAAGCCAACTGTGATGTGAAGCTTGATGCTTCCAGTGTACAACCAGGCTCAGCAGAAGCAGCCACAAACTGTAGATCATTCTGTATCTCCAAACAGATTGCCAAGGGCCAGTCAAAGGCAGCATCTGACATTGGCCAGCACCAGAGTCCCTCCCAAGAGGCCCCAGAACTAATACACTTGATAGCCAGCTTCAGGCAATATCAGCTCAGGATCCAATTAGCTTCACAAGCAGCATATCCAAACAGAGATCTCGGCAGACACCATTATCTACTGAGGCAAAGTATGCTATGTGTGGTCAGCATTGACATAAAAACTTGAAAACAGCAGTAGAGATGATTCTCACAGTCAGCCAGCCTGAGGGTTGACCCCATTTGGGTCGAACCAAGATACAAATGGGCCAATAGCAATCGAGACTCAATTACAACTATAAGGACAATATAACACACAGAAGGGTCATTCCTGGAATACCCAGAGCAGATGATCAAGGTGACTATGCCAAGGGGTTTAAAAGAACAGCTACTTCATGAAGCTATACCTACTAAGACTGGGAGCCATAGCAGATCTAAATAAAACATAGAAAAAACACACAAAGATACAGTCAATAGGGATACAAAGAAACATGCCCCAAATGAAAGAACAGGAGAAATATACAGAAAAATAATAACTAACATTATGGCAAACAATTTATTAGATACAAAGTTCCAAAGAATGGTTGTATGGATGCTCAAGGAACTTAGAACTATAAGAAACTTAGTGAAAACTACAAGGAACATACTAAGATCTACAACAACATGAAAAAAGACACAGAAACCATAAAAAAGACCCAGTCAGAACCGAAGATTACAATATCTGAAATGAAGAATACATCAGAATAAAAAAAAAAAAACAGTCAGTTGGGTGAAGCAGGGGATCAGTTCAGCAATTAGGAAGACAAAGTAGCAGAACACACACAATCAGACTAGCAAAAAATTTTTAAAGTGAGGCTAGTTTAAGGTCCTTTGTACAACATGAAGTGAACCAATATCCATATCATAGGGGTACTAGAAGGGCATGAGAGTGAGCAAAGAATTGAGAACCTATTTCAAGAAAAAATTACAGAAAACAACCCTAACCTGGTGAAGGAAAACAACACACAAGTTAAGGAAGCACAGAGTCCTCAATGAGAACAATGTAAAAAGGCTCATACCAAGACATATCATAACTGAATTGGCAAAAGTTAAAGACAAAGAGAGAATCTTAAAAGCAGCAAGACAAAAACAGATACCTACAAAGGAGCTCCAATACCACTACTAGATGATTTCTCAACAAAAACATTTCAGGTGAGAAGACATGAAATTTTCAGTGATGAAAAGCAAGGACCTACAACCAAGATTACCTTACCCAGCAAGGCTATCATTTAAAATTAAAAGAGAAATAAAGAGCTTCTCAAACAAGAAAAAGCTAAAGGAGTTTGCTACCACCAAACCAGTATTACAAGAAATGTTAAAGGACCTGCTTGAAGAAGCAGGAGGAGGCAGAGAAGGAAACAGAGCAACATAGTTAAAAGACTAAAATGTCAATAATATGAACTAATCAATAATCGCTTTAAATGTAAATGGCTTAAATGCTCCAATAAAAAGAGATAGGGCAGCTGAATGAATAAAAAAAAAAAAGACCCATATATATGGCAATCTATGAGAAACCCACCTTAGAAAAAAATGATACAAGCAGTTTCAAAGTAAAGTGATGGAAAAAAATATTTAATTCAAATGGAAAGAAAAAAAAAAAACCAGGAATACTAATACTTCTATCTGATAAAATAGCCTTTAAAACAAAAGCTATGTTAAGAGAATAAAAGGAAACTAAATAATGATAAAGGGAGCAATACAACAAGAGAATATAACACTTGTAAAGATTTTGCACCCACCATAAAAGCACCTAAATAGGTACACAAAGCACATCTTGATGGACATAAGGGGAGAGATGGACAGTAATACAGTGAGTAGAGGACTTTAACAACACATTGACATCAAGGGATAGTACTTCTAGACAGGAAATCAACAAGGAAATAGCAGCCTTAGATGATACACTAAATCAGATGGACTTAATTGACATCTTCACGGCATTTCACCCCAAACAAGAAGATACACTCTTTTCAGGTGATCATGGAACATTCTCTAGGAGAAACCACATAATAGTACACAAAACAAATCTTAACATTCAGGAAGACTGAAATCATATTAAGCATTTTCTCAGACTATAATGGTATAAAACTAGTGATTAATCACAACAAAAAAAGTGGAAAACACTCAGGATATGGAGGCTAAATAACATGTTGCTAAACAATGAATGGGTTAAGAATAAGATCAAGAAAGAGGACTTCCGGCCAAGATGGAGGCGTAGGCGGACACACTGTGCCTCCTCTCACAACCAAAATTAAGGACAACAAATATTTAGAAACAAGAAAACAACCAGAACTGATAGAAAATTGAACTGTACGGAAGTCCAACAACCATTCATCCAGACCGGTAAGAGGGGCGGAGTCGTGGCAGGAGAAAGTGGAGGTGTGGACCCAGGAACGCAAGCAGCAGCGGCTGGCAGTTCCCAGGTGCACAGGCGGCGGCTGGTGGTCCCCGGGCCCACAGGCAGCAGCTGTCGGACCCCGGGCACAGGGGGGCAACTGTGCAGACCCAGTGAGGCCACACAAGGCGGCTGGCTGACTGACCAGGTGGTCTCACATTCTCGCGCACAGACGGTCCAGGCAGAGGGGAAGTGGCGGAAGGGACTGAATCCAGGAGAGAGCGGAGCAGGCGCCATTGCTCCCTCTCAGGCCCCACCCCCACATACAGCGTCAGAACCCAGCGACTGGGCTGCCCTGCACTGGCGAGCACCAGAGGCTCCACTCTTCACTATGTAACAGCACGCGCTCGTGCTCGCGTGCGCAGATAATCCAGGTGAAGGGGAAGCGGCGTAAAGGGCCGGATTTCAGGAGAGAGCAGAGCAGGCGCCATTGCTCCTTCTCAGACCCCACCCCCACCTATAGCGTCACAACCCAGCGACTGGGCTGCCCTGCCCTGAGGAACACCTAAGGCTCCACCCCCTCACTACGTAATAGCCGCGACCAGACTAAAACCAAAACAACAACAACAAAAAAAAACCACCAAAAATGGCTCAAACTGGAAAACAAATAAAAGCCCCAGAGCCAATTCCTCTAAGCAGTGAAGAGATAGCCAACTTGTCAGATGCACAGTTCAAAGCACTGGTCATCAAAATGCTCACAGAATTGGTTGATTTTGCTCACAAACTAGATGGAAAAATGCAGGCTACAATCCGTGAAATAAAGGAAGATGCATGGGGAACTGATAGAGATGGAAGGAAAACTGGGACTCAAATCAATGGAGTGGACCAGAAGGAAGAAAGAAACAACCAAACAGAAGACGAAGAAGAAAAAAGAATTCAAAAAAATGAGGAGAGGCTTAGGAACCTCCGGGACATCTTTAAACGTCCCAACATCCGAATTATAGGGGTCCCAGAAGGGGAAGAAGAACAGCAACGAGTGGAAAACTTATTTGAACAAATAATAAAGGAGAACTTCCCCAATCTGGCAAAGGAAATAGACTACCAGGAAGTCCAGGAAGCTCAGAGAGTCCCAAAGAAGCTGGACCCAAGGAGGAACACACCAAGGCACATTGTAATTACATTAGCCAAGATTAAAATGAAGGAGGGAATTCTAGAAGCAGCAAGGGATAAGGGGATAGTCACCTACAAGGGAGTTCCCATCAGACTGTCAGCTGATTTCTCAAAAGAGACCTTCCAGGCAAGAAGGGGCTGGAAAGAAATATTTGAAATCTTGAAAAGCAGGGACCTACATCCAAAATTGCTCTATCCAGCAAAGCTGTCATTTAGAATGGAAGGGAAGATAAAGTGCTTCTCAGATAAGGAGTTCATCATCACCAAGCCCTTATTATATGGAATGTTAAAGGGACTTATCTAAGAAAAAGAAGATAAAACTATGACAGTGAAAAGACAACAAACTCATAGCTATCAAGAACCACACCTAAAACAAAAGCAAACTAAGCAAACAGCTAGAACAGGAACAGAACCACAGAAATGAAGATCATATGGAGGGTTAGCAACAGGGGTATGGGAGGAGGAGAGAGAAGGGGAAGAACATGGGAAATGTAGAAGCTAGAAAACTTATGACACATGGACATGAACTAAAGGGGGGAATGTGGGTGGGAGAGGGTGTGTAGGGTGGAGGGGAATGATGGGGGAGAAATGGGACAACTGTAATAGCATAATCAATAAAATATATTTTAAAAAAAACAAAAAAAGAATAAGATCAAGAAAGAATTTGAACGATATCTAGAAACAAATGAAAATGAGAACACAACAACCCAAAATCTATGAGTAAGAGCCAAAATACTCTAGAGAAGGAAATTCATAACATTATGACCTACGTCAAGAAGCAAGGAAGATCTCAAATAAACAACCTAACATTACTCCTAAAGAAACTTGAAAAAAAAAAAGCCCAAAGTGAGTAGAAGAAAGGAAATAAAGATCAAGCAGAAAGAAACAAAACAGAATTGAAAAAAAAATACAAAACATCAAGAAAACCAATATGTCTCTCTCCTGCTTCCTTCCTTTCTCCTTAAAAAAATGAAGAAGCATATCTTCAGGCGAGGAATAAAAAAACATTAAAAAACTCCCAACTAAAATAAGCGCAGGACTGGGTGACTTCACAGAAATACTTTACCGCACATGAAAAAATGAAAAAACATGATTTCCAGCCAAGATGGAGGCATTGATAGATATGCTTTACTTTGTCACACAACCAAAAGAAGGATAACACCAATTTCAAAAGAATAAACAACAAAACTGCCAGAAAATTGAACTTGGGTAATTCCAATAAAGGAGTTAAAGAAGAAACATTCACCCACACTGGCAGAAGGAGTGGAGATGGGAAGCAGGGGTGGAGAGGAAACACAGCAAGGAGGCAGCCAGTGGGTGAGGCAGTCCCATATTTGCAAGTCAATAAATGGGGAGGAACAACTGGGGAGTGAGACACACCAGCAACCCAGGGTTCCTCCCTGGGGAAACAGCTTCAAAACCTCTGGCTATAAAAACCTGTGGGAGTAGTGGTGGTGGGAGAAACTCTCAATGTCACAGAAGAGTCCAGAAGAGGAGGCCAAAAGAAAATAGAACATACACAAATGAAGCCACCTGACAATCAGCACCACAAGGGCACAATTTGCTTGTGGGAAGTGGAGTAAGAGACTGAAAGCTGGCCAAAAGCTGAGTAAATGGCATTGTTCCCTATCTGACCCATCCATTACATACCACATCACAACACAGCAGTGTGAGTTGCCCCATCATAGCAAATACCTAAGGCTACACCCCTTACAATGTAAAACAACAAAAATATGGCCCCAATGAAAGAACAGATCAAAACTCCAGAAAAAGAACTAAGCAAAAAGACAGCCAACATATCATATGCAGAGTTCAAAACACTAGAAATAAGATGCTTATAGAAATGATTGAGTATGATCACAAAATAGAGGAAAAAGTGAAGGCTACCCAAAGTGAAATAAAGAAAAATATACAGGGAACCAACAGTGAAGGGAGGGAAACCGGGACTGAAATCAGTGATTTGGAGCACAAGGAAGAAATAAACATTCAAACAGAATAGAATGAAGAAACAAGAATTCCAAAAAATGAAGACAGGCTTAGGAACCTCTGTTGTATCCTAATCTCGAGACAAATGATCAAGTCGGAGGCAGATGAAAATGAGAATGGGTTTTATTAACCTGCACAGGGGCGAACTCCCTACTGCCTAAGCAGGAGATACAAATGGGAGTCACGCCTTGTACTTGCGGCGGGTTCCTTTTATGCATGATCAGCAAGCAAGCCATTTACAGAAGCACAAGTTGTGGTTATTGCTAGGATACACAGGGTTCTAGCTGGTGTCCTAAGCAAGCAAGCAGTTTACAGAAGCAGAAGTTGCGGTTATTGCTAGGGGAACTGGCTTGTGTCCTAACTCACCTTGGAAACTTCTAGTTCCTCTCAGAATTGTTGTGTCAGCATTTTTTCATCTCCTGGAGTCAGTGAAGCTATATCTTTTCAGGCCCTGTCAGTTCTCCTTTGTTTCAAACCTGGGCGTCTTAGCTACACTTCCTTCTTTTTGGTCTCATGATCTTCATGAATGGGTCTTTTGTTTAGTGATCTGGCAACCAAATGTTCACAAAAATGGTATTCTACACCTCCAGGACAACTTTCAAAGTTCCAACATCTGAATCATAGGGGTCACAGGAAGAGAAAAGGAAGACCAAGACATTAAAAACATATTTAAAAAAATAATGAAGGAGAACTTCCCCAGTCTGGCAAAGGAAATAGACATGCAAGTCCGGGGAGCTCCCAGAATCCCAAACCTGCAACCAAGGAGGAACCCACCAAGAAACATCATTATTAAATAACTGAAGATTAAAGATAAGGAGAAAATCCTAAAAGCAGCAAGAATAATGGAGACAGTTACCTACAAAGGAGTTCCCATAAGACTATCAGCTGATTTCTCAAAAGAAAACTTGCACGCAAGAAGGGGCTGGAAAGAAGTATTCAAAGTTATGAAAGGCAAAGATCTACATCCAAGATTACTCTATCCAGCAAAACTATCATTTAGAATGGAAGGGCAGATAAAGTGCCCTCCCAGATAAGGTCAAATTAAAGGAGTTCATCATCACCAAACCTTTTATATATGAAAAAGGACTTATCTAAGAAAAAGAAGATCAAAACAATGAACAGTAATATGAAAACAAACTCGCAGCTACAACAAATGAACTTACAAAATAAAAACAAAACTAAGCAAATATGGTGGGGCTCCCCCCACAGAGCCCCATTCATCCGCCATGGATGAAAAAACTACCAAGACATGATCTGCTTGGGGAAGAGAGGTGGCCAATCTCTCAAAGGAGAAAGGCCAAGAACCCCTTCCTCAATGGTTTTTATTAGGTTCGTAATACACAGGAATACAGGCAAAGCTCATCAGTCACTATCAGGCAGCAAGGATCAAACAACAGATAACATTTCAACGAACTCTGAGGGTTTAATTGAGTCAGGATCTGTCAGCTAAGGGGTTACAAACCTTTGGGAGACAAACTAATTTCCTGCTTGGACCGTTATCATTTAAATGAGAGCACTCGTAGCAAAGCAGGTTTCACAGGACTTTACAAATTCTTTCTTATGCCCGATCACCTGGGGAGCCTGCTCTAGCCAGCACAGAGCTGAACTGCCCTCGGTCATAGTTTCAGGCTTAAGTGGATTAGGACCAGGATGCCAAGAGATAAGGAAAATTTCTCCCAGACAGACTGAGGACTCAGGCTATGTCAGGATGGCCAGGGGGCAAGGGTCCATCACCCCCTCTTTGCTGCAGCCCCCCAAGTCCTTCCTTGAGGGCCTTCCAAGTGGTGGTGCCTGTCTTAGGCGACCCCTCCCTTGAGGGAATCTTACCTGTCATTGGCTAACCAACCAAGCATTGGGGGCCAGTTATGGATGAAGCAGAAGCAGCGCTCCTGCCAGGTAGATAAGCTTTGTCTCCTTAGTGGCTTACAGTCTGAAGGTTGCTCACTCAGCCTTATTCATGGGCAGGGGGGTTACAACTCCTGAAACCAGGAAGAATGGTTCCCAACAAGCAAACAACTACTACAGGAACAGAATCACAGAAATGGAGATCACATGGAGGGTTATCATTGGAGAGTAGGTAGGGGGAAAATGGGAAAAAGTTACAGGGTATAAGAAGCATAATTGGTAGGTACAAAATACGGAGGACATTAAGAATAGCATAGGAAAGAAAGAAGCCAAAAAACTTATATACATGACTCATAGACATAAACTAAGGGGAGGTGTGTGGGAATGCTGGAGGGCAGGAGGCTGTAGGGTCTGCTTCCAAATCGTTGGTTTGAGTTCTGGTATTCTTCCCTTCACTGTTGGTTCCCTATATATTTTTCTTTATCTCACTTTGCATAGCCTTTACTTTTTCCTCTATTTTGTGACCATACACATCCATTTCTGTGGGCATCATATTTACCAGTGTTTTGAATTCTGCTTCTGATAGGTTGGCTATCTCTTTGTGCTTTAGCTATTTTCCTGGAGTTTTGATATGTTCTTTTATTTGGGCCATATTTTTTTGTCCCAGTGCACATGTTACATTGTAAGGGGTGTAGCCTTAGGTATTTGCCATAGTAGGGCAAACTACATTGCTGCATTGTGCCTCTGTATATGGGGGAGGGGACAGAGAAGGCCACAGTGCTGCTTCTCGGCTAGCTTTCAGTCACTTTCCCTAATAATAACAAACAAATTGTGCCCTTCTGGTGTTGATTCCCAGGTGGTTGGGTTGGTGTATGTTTAGAACCCAAGAGGTCTCTGCAACAAACTCTCCTGGGATGCTGGGAGTTTCTCCCACCACCACCAACCACTTAGATTTTTATAGCCATAGGATTTGAGGCTTTGTTTTCTCACCCTAGAATCCTGGGTTGTGTGGTGTGTCTTGCTCCCCCGTTTTTCCTCCCAGTTTAGCTGCATGCAAATGTGGGTCTGCCAGGCACCACCTGGCCCACCTGGTCCTCAAGTTGCCACCTTGCTGTGAGCCCTCTCCACCCAGCTGCCCATCTCTAACCTTATTTCCAGCCTAGATGAATGTTTCATCTTTAACTCCTTAGTTGTTAAGATGTCCATACAGTTTGATTTTTCTGGAAGCTCTGTTTGTTTTGCATTTTAAAATTTGTTGTCCTCCTTTTGGTTAGGCAAGGAGACAAAGTGTACCTAGGCCTCCATCTTGGCCAGAAGTATTATTTGACGTTTTCATTTTGACCTGTTTATTTTTTCTTCTTTCTTTCCTCCCCCTGAATGCATTGATTTCTTTTTCAAGGATTTCACTTCCTTTTATTAATTTAGAAGTTATGTACTCTATTTCCATTCTCTTATGTTTTTCCTAAAATTTATAACACACCTTTCACTTAGCAAAGTTTGTTATTATTCAATATTTTTAGCATTCTATAGGACAATATCAAGATTGTTCAATACTTTAATTTCAATTACTATACTCATGAATTACTCCATTATCACATACTTTAACTATATTTTAAATTCAATAATATATATTTTTCTTTCCCTTATTTCATATTGTTGTTCAAGTACAGTTGTCTCCATTATCCCCACACCACCCCCGTCTGCCCCATACATCCCTACCTCTCAACCTCAAACCTACTCCCCTTTGGCTTTGTCCATGTCTCATTTATACATGTTGCTTGAAAAACCACCCATCCCTCCCCCCATTACCCCCTCCTAATTCCCCCCCTAGTTATTGTCAGGTTCTTTATTTCAGTGTCTCTAGTTATGTTTTGCTGGCTTGTTTACAATGTTGATTAGGTTCTAATTATAGGTGAGATCCTATGATATTTATGTTTCACTAGCTGGCTTATTTCACTTAGCATTATGCTCTCCAGATCCATTCATGCTGTCGTGAGAGTAGGAGCTCCTTCTTCATTCGTGCTGCATAGTATTCCGTTTAGTAAATGTACCAAAGTTTTTTGATCCACTCATTCCTGATAGACACTTAGGTTGCTTCCAACACTTGGCTATTGCAAATTTTGCAGCTGTAAACATCGGGGTGCACAGGTTCTTTGAATTGGTGTTTCAGGATTAATAGGGTATAATCCCACTAGTGGAACTGCCAGGTCAAAAGGCAGTTCCATTTTTATTTTCTCAGGAAATTCCATACTGTTTTCCACAGTGGCTGTACCAATCTGCATTCCCACCAACAGTGCACTAGGGTCCCCTTTTCTCCACAACCTCTCCAACACTTGCTGTTTGTTGCTTTGTTTATGATGGCCATACCGATTGGTGTGAAGTGGTATCTCATTGTGGTTTTAATTTCCATCTGTCTGATTGCTTGTGGGCATCCTTTCATATATCTCTGGGCCCTCTATATGTCCTCCTTGGAGAAGTGTTTGTTCAGGTCCTTTACCCATTTTTTAATTGGATTTTTTGTCTTCCTGGAGTGGAGTCATGTGAGTTATTTATATATTCTGGAGATCAAACCCTTCTCCAAGGTATTATTTACAAATATGTTTTCCCATACACTTGGTTCCTTTTTCATTTTCCTGATGTTTCTTTAGCCAAGCAGGTTTTTATTTTGATGAAGTCCCATTTCTTTATTCTTTAATTGATCTCCACTGCTCTAGAGGACATATAGGTGAATATATTGCTGCATGGAATAACTCAGATTTTCCTCCCTATGTTATCCTGTAGAACTTTCATGGTGTCATGACTTACATTTAAATCTTTTATCTAACTTGAGTTTATTTTTTTATATGGAGTAAGTTGGTGGTCGAGTTTCATTTTCTGCTTGTAGCTGTCCAGACTTCCCAACACCATTTGTTGAAGAGGATATTTTTATTCCATTTTATAATTTTTCCACCTTTGTCAAATATTAATTACCCACAGAGACTTGGATTTATTTCTGGACTCTCTATTCTGTTCCATTGATCCATGTGTCTGTTCTTATGCCATTACCAGACTGTTTTGATTACCATGACCTTGTAATATAGTTTGATGTCAGGTATGGTGAGCCCTCCTACTGTATTCTTCTTTCTCAAAATAGCTGAGACTATTTGGGGTCATTATAGTTCAACATAAATTTTTCAAATGTTTGTTCTACATCTGCAAATAATGCCATTTGTGTTTCAATAAGGATTGAGTTGAATCTATAAATTGCTTTGAGTAGCATGGACATTTAGATTATGTTAATTCTTCTAATTCATAAACACGGTAATGTTTCCATTAATTTGTTTCTTCCTTAATACCTTTCTTCTCTGTTGTGTAGTTTTCTGAATACAGGTCTTTTAGACCTAGGTTAGATTTATTCCCAGGTACATTATTTTTCTTGTTGCTATATTAAATGGGATTTTTCCTGGTTTCTCTTTTAAATATTTCTTTCTTGCTATACAAAAATGCTTTCAATTCTAAATATTGACTTTGTATCCTGCTGCTTTGCCAAATTCATTTATTAGATCTAGTAGTTTTTTGTTGGAGTCTATAGGATTTTGTATGTACACTATCATGCCATCTGCAAATAATAAATAGTTCTGCCTCTGCCTTTCCAGTTTGGATGGCTTTTATTTTGCTTTCTTCTCACTCATTGTGGATAGAAATTCCTTTACTATGTTTAATAGCAGAGGTGAAAGTGGACATTCCTGTCTTGTTCCTGTTCTTAGGGGTGAATTTCTAGTTTTGCCCATTGAGTATGATATTGGGTATATGTTTTTCATTCATAGCCTTTATAATGTTGAGGTATGCTCCCTCTATTCCCACTTTGCTGAGTTTTTTTTTTTTTTTTTGATAAATTGGTACTGTACCCTATCAAATGCTTTTTCTGCATCTCAATAGATGTGATGATAATCACATGATTATGTGATTTGGGGTTTCCTTTTTGTTTATGTGATGTATTGAGAATATTGTATCATCCTTGTATCTGGAATGAATCAGTGATCACAGTGTATGATCTTTTTAATGTATTGCTGGATGCAGTTAACCAATATTTTGTTGAACATTTTATAGTTCATGTTCATCAGTGATATGGGCCAGTAATTTCTTTCTTTGATGTGTCTTTACCTGGTTTAGGGATTAGGATGATGCTGGTTTTGTAAAAAGTTTGGGAGTCTTCCCTCTTCTTGGACTTTCTGGAATAGTCTGAGAAGGATAAGAGTTAGCTGTTCTGTAAATGTTTTGTAAAATCCTCCTGTGAAATCATCTGGTTCAGGACCTTTGTGTTTTGGGGAGTCTTTAGATTACTGCTTCAATTTTATCCGCTGTTATTGGTCTGTTCAGGTTTTCTGTTTCTTTTTCATTCTGTTTTAGAAGATTCATTTTTTTCTAGAAATTTGTCCATTTCACCTAGGTTTTCAATGTCCTGGCATATAGTTGTTTGAACTAATTTCTTACAATCCTTTGTATTTCTGTGGTATCACTTGTAATCTCTCCTCTTTCAGGTCTGATTTTGTTTATTCAGGTCCCCTCTCTCTTTTTCTTGATGAATATTCTCAAAAGCTAGTTGATTTTGCTTATCTTTTCTAACAACCAACTCTGGATTTATTGATCCTTTGCATTGTTCCTTTACTCTCTATGTCATTTAATTGATCTTGGTGATTTCCATCTTTCTACTCACTCTGGGCTTTGTTTGCTGTTGTTCCTCCAGTTCTGGTAGGTGTAGCCTTACGTTGTTTATTTGAAATGTTTCTAGCTTTTTAGGTAGGCTTGTATTACTATGAACTTCCCTCTCATTACTGCCTTTGCTCTGTCCCATAGGTTTTGTACTCTTGTGTGTCATTTTCATTTCTCTCCAGAAACTTTTTGATTTCTTCCTTGATCTCATTCTTGACCAATTCATGGTTTAATAGTATGTGTTTTGATCTCAATGAGTTTGAGTGTTCTTGAGTTTTTTCCTTAAGGTGGGTTTGTAGTTTCAGTTCCTTGTGGTTGGAGGAAATGCGTGATGATTTCAATTTTCTTGAGTTTTTTAAAAGTATATTTTATTGATTATGCTATTATAGTTGTCCAATTTCTGCCCCATCATTCCCCTCCACCCTGCACACCCTCTCCCACCTACATTCCCCCCTTTTGTTCATGTCCATGTGTCATAAGTTCTTTAGCTTCTACATTTCCCACACTATTCTTGCCCAACCTCTATTTTCTTCCCACTGTCTATGCTACTTATTCTCTGTACCTTTTCCCCCTCTCTCCTCCTCCCATTCCCCTGTTGCTAACCCTCCATATGATCTCCATTTCTGTGGTTCTGTTCCTATTCTAGCTGTTGGCTTAGTTTGCTTTTGTTTTAGGTGTGGTTGTTAATATCTGTGAGTTTGCTGTCTTTTTACTGTCATATCTTTTATCTTCTTTTTCTTAGATAAGTCCCTTTAACATTTCATATAAGGGCTTGGTGATGATGAACTCCTTGAACTTGACCTTATCTGAGAAGCACTTTATCTGCCCTTCCATTCTAAATGAAAGCTTTGCTGGATAGAGCAATCTTGGATGGAGGTCCTTGACTTTCAAGACTTCAAATACTTCTTTCCAGCCCCTTCTTGCCTGGAAGGTCTCTTTGGAGAAATAAGCTGACAGTCTGATGGGAACTCCTTTGTAGGTGACTGTCCCCTTATCCTTTGCCGCTTCTAGAATTCTCTCCTTCATTTTAATCTTGGATAATGTAATTATGACGTGCCTTGGTGTGTTCCTCCTTGGGTCCAACTTCTTTGGGACTCTCTGAGCTTCCTGGGCTTCCAGGAAGTCTATTTCCTTTGCCAGACTAGGGAAGTGCTCATTCATTATTTGTTCAAATAAGTTTTCCACTTGTTGCTCTTCTTACCCTTCTGGGACCCCTATAATTTGGATGTTGGGATGTTTAAAGATGTCCTGGAGGTTCCTAAGCCTCTTTTCATTTTTCTGAATTCTTGTTTCTTCCTTGTTTTCTGTTTGGTTGTTTGTTTCTTCCTTCTAGTCCACTCCATTGATTTGAGTCTCAGTTTTCCTCCCATCACTATTGGTTCCCTGTATGTTTTCCTTCATTTCACTTATTGCATCCTTCATTTTTTCATCTAATTTATGAGCAAAATGAACCAATTCTGTGAGCATCCTGATCACCAGGGCTATGAACTGTGCATCTGATAGGTTGGCTATCTCTTCATCACTTAGAGGTATTGGCTCTGGGGCATTGGTTTTTTTCTCCAGTTTGAGTCATTTTTGTTTGTTTGGTTTTTTTCGGTCTGGTCAGGGCTGTTACGTTGTGAGGGGTGGAGCCTTAGGTGTTCCCCAGGGCATGGCAGCCCAGTTGCTGGGTAGTGACGCTGTATGTGGGGGCGGGGTCCGAGACGGAACAATGGCGCTTGCTCCCCTCTGTCTCAGATTCCAGTCCCTTCTGCCACTTCTCCTTTGCCTGCATTACGTGCGCTCGAATGTGGGACAACTTGGTCAGCCAGCTGCCTTGTGCGTCCTCATTGGGTCCACACAGTTGCCATCCTGTGCCTGGGGTCTGCTAGCCACCACCTATGCGCCTGGGAACTGCCAGCTGCTGCTGCCTAGGTGCCTGGGTCCACACCTCTACTTTTTCCTGCTGCAACTCCATCCCTCTTTCCAGTCTGAATGAATGGTTGTTGGTCTTCCATACAGTTTAATTTTTTATCAGTTCTGGTTGTTTTTTTATTTCTCAATATTTGTTGTCCTTAATTTTGGTTGTGAGAGGAGGCACAGTGTGTCTACCTACGCCTCCATCTTGGCCAGAAGTCCAATTTTCTTGAATTTGTTAAGGTTTGTTTTGTGTGATATCATGTTGTTTATTTTTGAAAATGTTCCATGTGCAATTGAAACCAATGTGTATTTTGTTTCAGAGTGAGTGTGTGTGTGTGTGTGTGTGTGTGTGTGTGTGTGTGTAGTTTGGAAGATCTACCCATTGTTGACAGTGGGGTGATAAAATCCCATAGTATAATGTATTGCTCTCTATATCTTTCTTGAAGTCCTCCAAGATTTTGTTTATATATTTGGGTGCTCCCATTTTGGGTACATATATATTTATAATGTTTATCTCTTCATGATAGATTCTTCCCTTGAGTATTATAATGTGTCCTTTTGGGTCTCTTTTATGGCCCTTTTTCTGAAGTCTGTTTTGTCTGATATGAGTATTGCTACCCTGGCTTTTTTTCCTGTCTATTCACTTGGAAATATTTTTTTCCAACCCTTCACGTTCAGGCTGTGTAGGTCTTTTGTTCTGTGGTGGGTCTCTTGTAGGCCGTGTATGTGTGGGTCATGATTTCTTATCCACTCAGCTACTCTATGTTTTTTGATTGAAAAATTTAAACCATTTACATTTAAGGTTATTATTGATAGGTGCCATTTCACTTCCTTTAAACCTATGGTTCTCTCTCATTCTTATTCTTCCTTTTCTTAAATCAATCCCTTTAGCATCTCTTGCAGTGCTGGTTTGGTGAAGATGTATTCTTTGAGCTTTCTTTTGTCTGGGAAACTCCTTATTTCACCTACCATTTTAATTGAGGACCTTACTGGTTAGAGTAGTCTTCATCGCTGGCCTTTGGTTTTCATAATTTGGAATATTTCTTGACATTCCCATCTTGCATGGAGCATTTCCATTGAGATGTCAGCTGCTATCCTTTGGGAGCTCTCTGGTATGTTACTTTCTGTTTATCTCTTGCTGCTTTTAAGATTCCCATCTTTCTTTGAAGTTGCCACTTAAATTATGATGTGTCTTGAAGTGTACCTCTTTGGGTTCCTCTTGATTCCTAGACTTTTGTGACTTTTTTCTCTTATCAAATTAGGGACATTTTCATCATTAGTTTTTGAAACAGATTTTCTATCCCTTGCTCTTCTTCTCCTTCTGGTATCCCCATTATATGGATATTATTATGTTTCATGTTATCCTGCAGTTCCCTTAACCCATGTTGTTTTTTTTTTTTTTTTAGTCTTTCCCCCGCTTTTCTTGGTTTTTGTGGGAGTTTTTTTCTACCTTGTCCTCAAGCTCACTGATTCAGTCCTGTGCTTCATCTAGCCTGCTTTTGATTCCTTCTACTATGTTCTTCAATTCAAAAATTGTATTCTTCATTTTCTCTTGTTGCTTGTTGATAGTTGCTATGTCCTTTTATATTCACATATATTTTTCAGTAAGTTCCTCATAATTTCCCTGTAGGTTTTCATAATTCTCAGTAAGCTCATTGAACTTCCTTATGAACATTGCTTTGAACTCAATATCTGATGGTTCACTTGCCTCTGTTTCATTTAGCACTCTTTCTGAGGATTCCTCCTTCCCATTTGATTGGGGGTTGTTTCTTTGTGTTCATATTATTTGTGGGACTGCTATTGTTTGATTGGGCTTCTTGAAATGATCTTTTTTGACTTCCTGAGTTTGTAGTGTGAACTTCTATTATAGGAGACCTGAGATTCAGTGGTGCAATCCCCTTGATCTCCTGAACTTGATGCTCTTGTGATGCTCTTTATACTGTGTATGTTGGCTCTCTAGATGTAATTGGGTTTTGATTTTTGTCAGGGCATTCTTTGGTGGGTCCTTTCTTCCAGTTGGTTGAATGAGGGTCACTCTGCCCACCATGTCTTGTATGCTGTTGTTCAGGTGCTGCCAGAACCAAACCACAAAGCCCAGGAAACAAACCTACATCTGCAAAAATAACTATACCCTGCAATCCTGCTATCAACAGCAAATGAACCAGTATTAACAATGGTGTAGAGTTTAAGACTAATATAAGAGAGGAGAGATATAAACTACAGTATAAAATCTAATTACTTAATATGCACAAACTTGATGGATAAGAAGTGAATGTTAAAAAACTGTGCAGTAAAGAAAATATTGCAAATCATGGAGAAGGCCACAGTGGATTTCATCTTGGCAGTCTCTAGTGTTTACTACTGTTTTCTCTTTCTGGATCTGTCTTTGGTGATATCGTATGTTGACCCCACCTGACCTTAAGCAGCTTCCTCTGAGACAGCCAGGGATCTACTGTCTGTGGCTGTCTCCTTCAGTTTTTAATCAAGTCATCTGCCTTCAGCAGTCAGGTTTAAGCCCCAGAGGGCAGGTCAGAATCCCTCCTGGAGTCGGGCCTATTGTTTCCCCTCAGGATGCTGTTGTTTGGAGGGGAGTGGTCTGCCTTAGCAGGATGGCTGCTGCAGTGTGGGGGATGACTTGGCTCTGGTATCTGAGCATCTACTCTCTCAGCTCTCTCCCCAAAGCTTCTGTCCCCAGTCTCTCCTCAGGCATCTCTAGCCCACTCTGCCCTCACCTTTTCTGGAGCCCTGGTCAAGTGGCTGCGAATGACAATTTGTGCACTGGCCCTTTAAATGGCAATTTGAGTCACCAACCATCCATCACAGGCAAAGAGCAACCCTCCTGCTTGTCGCCTCTGCTTGTTATCTGTGTACATTTCTGGCTCTGTCACTCTAGACTGTGGATCCGAACTTGGGGTTTAGATCCCGCATCTTTCAGGGGTTCCAAGTGGTTGCCTAATTTAATTATCCTTCTGGAGCTGCTGCCTTGGGCGCCTAGCCAGCCTTCTTGAGTCTCCACCTCCTCACTAGTCAGGTTGTGCTGAAGTTGATTGTTCTGTTTATCCCAGGTTATAAGTGTTTTCTGTTGCTACTGTTCAGTTGTTCGTTCTGGGTGATTTATGTGCAATTTAGTTGTAATTCCCAATTGGTCCTGGGAGGTTAGTGTGGTTCCATTCACTCCTCCACTATACGGAGCCTATCCCAAATTTTTTTTGTTTTGTATGGTCAATGAACATTTACAATTTTCCAAATATTTACTACTTTGTTTTCATTTCTTCTTGCATCTTTTACATGTGTCAGATAATTTTCCATGTACTTGAAATACATCCTTAGAATTTCACTTTTCTTAAGTATGCTGGTGCTAAACTCTGTTAGTTTGATTGTATATGTGTTTATTTCATATTTATTCTCTTTTAGTAGAAAAATAACTTATAAAAAGAACAATTGAAGTGACCCAGATGTCCATAAACAGAATGGGTAATTAAATTGTTATATAGTTAGACAAAGAAATAGGATAATAGGGAAAAATAAGTAATAGAAACAACATGATTATATATCATAGATATATATTGAATAGATATATTGAATAAAAGAAGGCATAGTATGGCCTGGCTGGGTGGCTCAGGTGGTTGGAGCATCATCACATATACCAAAAAGTTGCAGGTTTGATCCCAGTCAGGGAACATACCTAGGCTGCGGGTTCTATCCCCAGTCACAGTGCATACAGAAGGCAACTTATCAATATTCGTAACATCACATTGATGTTTTCTCCCTCTCTTTCTCTGTTCCCATCCTCCACTTCCTCTCTATTTAAAATCAATTAAAAATTCCTTGGGTTAGGGCTTTTAAAAATATGAAGAAAAAAAAGTCAGAAGATATGTAGTGTGCATGTACTTTATCTTTCCATTTATACAAAGTTCAGAAACAGGCAAAAGAAAACTATGGTGTTAGTGTCAAGACAGTAATTACCTTTGGTGGCAGAGGGACTATAAGAGAACATGAGGAGGGATTTCGGATGCTGGTTACCAGATGTGCTCAGTGCGGGATATTCACAGACCTGTACACTTTTACATGAGCTATTTTCTCTATGTATGCTTCGATGAGAGCCATACAGAAAGAAATTAACAAAATTAATTAACTAGGCATATAAAAATCTCAGCAGTATGTGTTTGAAAAGCTAGGTTTGTTGCTGTAGGTCTCAGCAGCTTCCCAAATCTGGCTCAGAATTTGCATGAGCACATCTGTTCCTGCCACTGAGCACTAAATGCTGCTGTTGGCTTGTGGAAGCCCCTGTCTGGAATATGCAGATATCATGACCTGAAACTGATTATTTATGTATTTATTTTCCATCTCCCCCACTAGCATGTGATCTCACCACTAATACATATTCAACAAATATTTATTGGATGTGTTTGTCTTTATATCCTTTCATAACTGAGCAAATTCACCTTCTCATAACTGCATTCTTTCACCTTTATTTTTAAGTATATTTTATTGATTATGATATTAGAGTTTTCCCAAATTTTCCCCCTTTATCCCTCCTCTGCACTGCAATCCTCAACTCTCCAGCATTTCCCCTCTTAGTTCATGTACATGGGTTGCACATATAAGTTCTTTGAATTCTGTTTCCTATACCATTTTTGATCTCTCTCCATCTATTTTATGCCTACCAATTATGCTTCTTATTCCCTGTACCTTTTCCCCACTATTCCTCCCCTCCCCTTCTCCACAAAAATCCTCCATGTGATGTCCATTTCTCTGATTCTGTTCCTGTTCTAGTTGTTTATTTAGACTGTTTTTGTTGTTTTTCTTTTTGGGGGTTCATTTGTCGACAGTTGCAAGTTTGTTGTCATTTTACTGTTCATATTTTTGATCTTCAATTTCTTAGATAAGTCCCTTTAACATATCATATAATAAGGGCTTGGTGATGATGAACTCCTTGAACTTGACCTTATCTTGGAAGCACTTCATCTGCCCATCCATTCTAAATGATAGTTTTGCTGGATAGAGTAATCTTGGGTGTAGGTCCTTGCCTTTCATGACTTGAAATACTTCTTTCCAGCCCCTTCTTGCCTGTAAGGTTTCTTTTGAGAAATCAGCTGATAGTTTTATGGGAACTCCTTTGCAGGTAACTGTCTCCTTTCCTCTTGCTGCTTTTAAGATTCTCTCTTTATCTTTAATCTTGGGTAACTTAATGATGATGTGTGTTGGTGTATTCCTCCTTGAGTTCAACTTCTTTGGTACTGTCTGAGCTTCCTGGACTTCCTGGAAGTCTATTTTCTTTGCTAAATTGGGGAATTTTTCCTTTGTTATTTGTTGAAATAAGTTTTCAATTTCTTGCTCTCATTCTTCTCCTTCTGGTACCCCTATAATTCAGATATTGGAATGTTTAAAGTTGTCCCAGGGGTTCCTAAGCTTCTCTTTATTTTTCTGAATTCTTGTTTCTTCATTCTATCTGGTTGGTTGGTTCTTTCTTTCTTTTGTTCTATATCGTTGCTTTGAGTCCTGGTTTCCTTCCTGTCACTGCTGGTTCCCAAATATTTTGCTTTATTTTACTTTGGGTATCCTTCATTTGTTCTTTCATTTTGTGACCAGACTCAATCAGTTCTGTGAGAATTTTGATTAGCAGAGCTTTAAATTCTCAATCAGATAGGTTGGCTATCGCCTCATCACTTAGCTCTCTTTCTGGAGTTTTCCACTGTTGTTTCATTTGTGCCCTATTTCTTTGTCTTGGCACACTTGTTAAGTTGTAAGGGGGCGGGGCCTTAGGTATTCACTACGGCAGGGCAACCTTCATTGCTGCACTGTGGTGCTGTCTGTGGGGGAGAGGCTAGCAAGGGAACAATGCAGCTAGTCTGCCTGGCTATAGCCCCACTTTCCAATGAACCCTTGTTGTGAGATTGGGAGTTTCACCCACCGTGGCAACCCTCACCATAGTCCACAGTGAGCTCTGAGTCTCAGTTTCTCAACCTGCCAGCCCAACCAGTGTTGTCTACCACCTCACTTCGGGTTCTCTCCATCCACCCATATTACCACTCTGGTTGACTGTTTCTTTAATTCATTTGTTGTCAATGTTCCGTGAAGTTTGATTTTCTGGCACTTCTGATTATTTATTGGTTTTAGATTGATTGTTGTCCTCCTTTTGGTTGTGCAAGTAAGTGAAGGGTTTCTACCTATGTCTCCATCTTGGCTGGAACTGCCTTTGATGACACCTTTATTTTTTAAAAACATTTTTTGCTGCATATGGAATTCAGGTTGGCAGTTGATTTTTTCCCCAGCATATTGGAAAAATCTTTCTACTGGCTCTGACTTCTACTGTCACATTTGAGAAGGCAGCTGTCAATCTATCTACTGCACATTCTCAGAATGATGTTTTCTTTGCTTTTAAAAATTAACAATCTTTTCATTTTGAGATAATTTTAGATTCACATGTGGTTGTAGAAAAAATACAAAGAGTTCCTGTGTACCAATGTCTGGCTGCTTTTAACATGATCTCTTTGGCTTTATTTTCCTTCAGTATCACAATGCTATAGTCAGGTGTGGATTTCTTTTTATTTATGCTATAGGAGACCGTTTTGTGTGGCATGGACCCAGCCAGGACCCACACCCATGGATAGGTTCTCCCGTGGTAAATCAGGCCTGCATTGTACCCAGTTAGCTTTGAGAGTTGCTTTTGCTAAAACTCCCTCACCCTGAATTGAGGCAGCAAACATTTACTGCAAAGTAACTTCCTAAAATCCATGCTAAACCTTCCAAGGATAAGAGTAAGCAATTCAACCACTTTCCCCTTTTCATTTGCAAATATCCTTCTTCTGTGATGTGATTAGTGGCATCAGCTCTTTTGTTTTCTGTAAAATGTAACCACCTAAAGTGAATCTGTGCATAGCAAATGAGGATGATCATGTAATGTGCCCAGAAAAGAAATAAAGGCCTGTCATGGTGAGGGTCGTGGCTTTTTCTCCCCTTGAGAGAGAAACCATGCCATCCCTTTTCCTCCACAGGACTCAGTAGTCCATGTGAATTTCTCAGGCCTCATCCACAATGTGGCGGACCCCATGAGCCAGGGTCTGCATCATTATGCTACTTGGAATCCATGGGGTTTTGAAATCCTAAATCTGTTCTGGAAATTCTAAAGCTATTATCTAATCACATAATGCCCTACACATTCACTCTTTTCCTCCTGGAATTCCAACTAAAGGAATGTTAGACCTTCTCACACTACCTTTACCTTTTCTTTCTTAAGTTGTGTCTAAGTTGCTGTCAAACTCTTCCATTTAGTTTTTAATTTTGGTTATCACACTTTTCAGTTCTAAAAGTTTTATTTGCAGTTCTTTGTTCAGATCTATTAAATCACTTTTTAGAGTTCTCTCTTTCAAGCTTTTGTTTTTCAATATCTCCTAACATAGTAATTAAATATAGTTGTTTCATATTTTGTGCCCAGTAATCCCAACCCATCAAAGCTTTGTGCCTTTGCCTATTGGTTGTTGCTCATCCTATCTTATTTGTGTACCTAATTATTCTTGACTGTATGGTGGTTATTATATTTGACTATTACTTAGAAGTAACTAGAGACCTTTGATAATGGTATTGTTTCAAGAGAGGACTTTTCTTTGCTTTTGCCAGATGCCTGAGGGGACCACCCATGCAGGCCAACCTTAATCTAAGTGCAAGAATTGAGGTAATCTAGACCATTGAGGGGATGCAAGCCCAGGTAGCAAAAAAGCACAATGGCTTATTTACTTACAGTTCATCTTTACTCTATGTGTTACTCTTTAAGATCTTCCCTTAAATTTGGGGTTCCTTTATCAGATTCTCTACCTTGGGCGAGTCTGGGTTTTGACATATTTCCCTGGTACTTGGAGGCCCACCAAAAACATGTATCAAATTAACAGCTGCTTACTTAATAACTGAAAATACTTTCAGAGCAAATGGGGTTTTCTGTGCTAAGCTTAACCTTTCAGGATATGTGACTTACTATAAATTTTTAGACTGGTAATTTCTTGCTGACTTGTTTATTTATTTTTTATGAAGTTATGGATAACTTCAGATCACACTCAAGAGCACTAAGGGAAATACAGTGATTTCTTAATTTATCCAGCCCCTGTCTTCTTTTTGGGAACTCAAAATCATAGCTGTAAGACAGAATGAAGTTGGAACAGACGGAAGGACAGATGGATAAACATGAACAGAGCTTTGCCAAGTGAATGGTAATCAGAAAAGATCAGGCTCCTGTCACTGCTTGTGAGTGTCTGTCTCTCCTTCTAACCTACCTACCCATTAATGTGTCTGGAGAAACTACCAGCCTCCTGGAACGAATTACAACTTAGAGCAACTGCCTTTCAGGATGCATGTGACATGGGGTAAGTGAGAAATCTCAAAGAATCCAAGTTAATTTTTCTCTTTGATGTTCCAATACTAATCTTTTTTTCCTGTCACATTTGATGTTTTTGATTCTTATACCACTTCTGCACAAACAAAGCATAAAGTGGAAAAAGGCTTGGAAATGGTATAGTTTGTTCGATAAGCAGAACCTACAATCTGAATCTGGGCCTAAAAGTTATCCTTTTACGTTTGAATTTTCCACTGTCAGAAATAATCAAGAAAACCAGATCATCTCTTTATACTGCTTAAATAACTAGAGAACTGATTTTTCACAAATGTACCCTTTTCTGATCTTGGTTCCAAATACAATTCCAGGTGATATCAAAAGGGGCTGGAACATTATCTATAAAAACACATATTTGCTTCTTAAATCCAAAAGGAAAAAAAAACAAAAAAACAAAACAGGAAGAGAATAGAGAAAGGGTGCAGTCAATTTAAGTGAGTCAGCATTTTCTGCCCTAAGGAGTAAAAATACCCTATTGACAAGCATTAGTGACATGGGGCAGTTGGTTCTTTGAGAAAGTAACAAGAGGTTGGATTTGCCTTATTCTCTCCCTATACCAGCAGTGAGGACTTTTTAAAAAAAAAAAAATTGTTTTTCTTCATTTGTTTTTGCCCAAGAGCCAATTCAGAAAAATTTGCAAGCTAGATTTTTTCTTATTCAGAATGACAACAGTTTTACTGAATTATGTGAAAAAGATACCTCTTTCTTCAAAGTTGAGATGACAATATAACAAGCACTGTTTTTACCACTAACAGTCCAACATGTGGACACATACAAGAAGTAGGAACAAGGTAGGAGGTGCTTATTAGTGTTTCCTTCAGGAAAATTTTTATCTAGGTTCTAGATCACCATTTAAATGACCTTAAATTTCCTAGAGAAAAGAACTCTCTGAGTTCATTTCCTATCTTGCCTATATGAAATCACAGGTCACCTCTGAACATAGGTATCCTTCCTTCCTTAACAGTAGTTTGAAATTTTGTCCAGCTGCAAGATAAATTTCAAGCTGTGTAACTGTAATACAATACAATCTACCCTCAAGGTACTTTGAAGCTGTCAGTCTCTGAATGACTTACCAGTGTGTGAGCCCACAGAGCCAGCCCTGTGTTTTGTGAACCACATGCGACCCACCCATACCATAAACCCTGACACCTGCTAACAAATCACTCAAATAACTTTCTGCAAAAACAAAACAAACAAAACCTCTGGAAGTTACTACATTTAAAAAGTTATCTTAAGAAAATTCTTTCTATAAGGTAGGAGTTGCATAGATGGAAAAATACCATTTCATTTTCTAATAACTCTTCTTTGATGAGTATCCAACTGATACTTATCAAATGCCCATAATAACCAATAAAGTACTCTGTGCTCTTCCTTAAGAGAATGAAGTCAAATACCCACCCTGGCATGGCAGTCATTTCCAAGAAGTGTTTGCAGAAGAATGGGAAGCTGCTTTTCCAGACGAAGCTTAAGACAGAGTTGGGTCAGCTCCTCCTGGTCCAGAAAGCCTGTCTCTGTGGTGTCACAGCTTCTGAAGACTTCCCTGAGTTGTGAAACATAGTGATTCTCTTCTTCTTCATCCATCCCATAGCAGGCTGAACATGCCAGGGGAAAACCAAAAACAATGGTACACTATTATTATCATACTTCACACATTCTCCCATTGTTAGGATACCAGACAGTGTGGCCCAGGCACAGGACAAAAGCTGGGTGTGTAAGCAAAGGACACTGAAAACTCTCTCAGATTTAAGTGGGCCTGGGAGGAATCTTCTCCACCTTTGTAGAAGAGACCAAAAACATCTTATTACTAACAGCCAACCCACCTTCACAACAACCAGGAATTTTTGTTCTGCAAAAACAAAACAAAACAGAACAGAACAATAACAAAAAACTCTGAATAATTAGGAAAAAAAGATAAATATGAAGACAATTAAAATTGTCCAAAATTTAATCACTTAGAAAATCATTAATGAGCCCTGGCTGGTGTGGCTCAGTGGATTGAGTGGTGGCTTGAGAGCCAAAGGGTCACTAGTTTGATTCGCAGTCAGGGCACATGCATGGGTTGTGGACCCGGTTCCCAGTTGGGGGAGTATGAGCCACAACCACACATCAAGGTTTCTCTTCCTCTTTTTCTCTCTCCCTTCCCCTCTCTCTTAGAATAAATAAATATTTACAAAAATTACTGATATTTTAGCAAATATACATCATAATTTTTCTATCCATATACAAGTATGTTTTTTCTTGCAAATATATGAAAAATGAGAAATCCAATAAAATGCAAGATTTTAATAAATAAACCATAACAGAAGAAAAATATATGGTTAATAACCACCTAAAATGTTCAAAATGAAATAGAAACACTGTTTGTATCTGTCAAATTATCAAGAATAAGACTTTCACTGCTGAGGCTCACAAAGCAGGGTAATCTCACAAATTCCTGGAGGAAGTGACAACAAATTTTTTAAAAGATTTTATTTATTTATTTTTAGAGAGAGGGGAAGAGAAGGAGAAAGAGAAGGAGAGACATATCAATGTGTGGCTGTCACTCACGTGTCCCCTACTGGGGACCTGGCCCACAACCCAGGCATGTACCCTCACTGGGAATTGAACCAGTGACACTTTGGTTCACACCCTGAGCTCAGTCCACAGTGCTACACCAGCCAAGGCAATTAATAAATGTTTAGGGAGGGTATTTTTCTATATATCAAGAAATTTAAAAAATATTTTAATTATCTGACCTAGTTATTTCACATAAAAGAATTTCATAATTCCTACAAGAATAGTTTGCTAAATTACAGTGTATTCATATGGCAGAATAAGAGGTAGCCTTAAAAATCGTATTTCTAAAGAATATTTAATAGCATAGAAAGTATACTTCATAAAATATCAGGCAGGATAACTTCTGTTTATAATAATAGCTAATATACTTAGCTGTCACTATACATATAATTATTTAACGGTTCTATATTAAAAAAAAAACCCCTCTGCAACTTTCTGAGAATAATACATGATTCAAAAAGAGAAAGGAGGACTTTTGGCCAAGATGAAGGGGTAGATGGTTACATAGTGCCTCCTCACACAACCAAAAGAAGGAAAACAACAAATTTAAAAACAAAAAAACAACCAAATAGGACATAAAATCAAACTGTATAGAAGTCCGAAAACCAAGGAGTTAAAGAAGAAAGTTTCATCCAGACCAGTAGGAGGGGCAGAGATGAGCAGTTGGGTGGAAAGGACCCTCAGCAAGGTGACAGCTGGTGGAGCAGGTGGTCCCACATTCACATACCGATAAACCAGAAGAAACAACTAGGGAGCCAGACAAACAGCACAACCCAGGATTCCAGTGCAGTGAAATAAAGCCTCAAATCCTCTGACTGAAAAAAAACCTGTGGGGGTTGTGGCAGTGGAAGAAACTCCATCTCACAGGTGAGTTCACTGAAGAGACCCTCAGGGTCCTAGAATGTGCACAAGTCCCCAGCCCTGGGAATCAGCACCAGAAGGGCCCCAATTTGCTTGTGGGTAGTGGAGAAGTGACAGAAAGCTGACTGAGAGCTAAGCAAGCTGCATTGTTCCCTCCCGGACCTCTGTGCTACATACAGAGCTACAACACAGCAATGTGGGTTGCCCTACCATGACAAATACCTAAGGCTTCGCCTTTTATTACATAACAGGTATGCAGAGACAAAAAAAATGGCCCAAATGAAAGAACAGAACAAAACTCCAGAAAAAATACAACCGAGCAACAAAGAGATAGCTAACCTATCAGATTTCGAATTCAAAACACTGATAATCAGGATGCTCACAGAAATGGTTGAGTATGGTCACAAAATTGAGGAAAAAGTGAAGGCTATTAAAAGTCAAATAAAGAGAAAAATATACAGGGAACCAACAGTGATAGGAAGGAAACTGGGACTCAAATCAATGGATTGCACAAGGAAGAAATAAACATTCGACCAGAACAGAATGAAGAAACAAGAATTCAAAAAAACTGAGGAGAGGCTTAGGAACCTCTGAGACAACTTTAAACATTCCAACATCCAAATCATAGGAGTGCCAGAAGAGGATGAGGAAGAGCAAGAAATGGAAAACTTGTTTGAATAAAAAATGAAGGGGAACTGCCCCAATCTGGCAAAGGAAATAGACTTCCAGGAAGTCAGAGAGCAACAAACAAGTTGAACCCAAGGAAGTACACGCCAAGACACATCATATTATACTACCCAAGAACAAAGATAAGGAGAGAATCTTAAAAGCAGCAAGAGGGAAGGAGACAGTTAACTACAAAGGAGTTCCCATAAAACTGTCAGCAGGTTTCTCAAAAGAAACCTTACAGGCAAGAAGGAGATGGAAAGAAGTATTCAAAGCTTTGAAAGGCAAGGACCTACATGCAAGATTACCCTATGGATTTAGAATGGGAGGGTAGAGAAAGTGCCCTCCCAGATAAGGTCAAGTTAAAGGAGTTCATCATCGCCAAGCCCCTAATATGAAATGTTAAAGGGACTTATCCAAGAAAAAGACGATCAAAAATATGAACAGTAAATTGGCAACAAACTCACAACTATCAACAACCAAACCTAAAAAGAAAACAAAAACAAAGAGGAACTAAGCAAACAACTAGAACACAAACAGAATCGAGAAATGGAGATCACATGGAGGAATATCATTGGGGAGGGGGTGGAATAGGGGAAAAGGTACAGTGAATAAGTAGCATAAATGGTTGGTAGAATATAGACAGGGGGAGGTTAAGAACAGTATAGGAAATGTAGAAGCCAAAGAACTTATAAGTACAACCCATGAACATGAAGTAATAAGAGCGGGGAGGCAGGTGGGAGGGGTGATGCAGGGCAGAGGGTACTAAAGGGGGGGAAATGGGACAAGTGTAATAGCATAAAGAATAAAATATATTTAAAAAAAAGAGAAAAGAAAATACACCAAAATAGTATGAGATAACTTTGTGCTATTTTATATTTTTATATATTTTATATTTCTTAAAATTTATTATAACAATGAGAATACAATATAACCAGAAAAATATTATGAAAACATCAAAAACACTAAGATCCTAAAGATACTATGATGAACCACACAAAATTGCCATTATTTGATCATGTTTACCAACAAAAATGGTAACTGGATATAGCTGAACATATTGTATGGACACAGAACCTATGCACAATTCTGAAAATAGGAAATATGATAAGTAAAAAAACATGAAAAATCAAGCAAGCTTATTAATAATCAAGTAAAATATGAACATGAAACAACATCTCTTCTTAGTAAGGTATAGTACATATTCTTTGAATAACAATTATAAAGATGTAATTTTAAAGTAGTCTATTGTGCTTACTCATCATTGTCCCCAGGGGGCAGGAGCACAAAAACTGTATGGGGATTTAAAATCTGTTCGCATCAATCACCAAATAGAAAATATGAATGATTCCCATCTTACTCAGGAAAATAATAGATGAAATAAAAAAGGTAACATTGAGTAGAATCTTCTTAGTGATATTTCACTGCAATCTCAGAAAGTGAAATGCTTCTCCTGACTCTTAAACTTCTGCCATCAGTTGAAAAAAAAAAATATCCATCCTAAGAATGAACAAATCAGTTCATGGTCTCAGATTTCATGTAAGAGTCAAATGGCAATAAATACGTTCAGCATCTGCATGGACCAGCACTATTTGCTCATCAAATTTTTCATTTGTTTCTCAGACAGGAACATGGAAGTTTAAAAAGGGTAAAGAAGAATGTAGCTGTGCACATATGCCACTCTCCCAGACTGTTTTGAGGAGGTAACTTCAAAAATATTAAGAATATAAATGGACAAAAAAATAAGCAACTAGAAAATAAACTAAATAATAGCTCTAAATCACCATTGGTCCAATTTATTATGTGAAGTTATTCCCTCTCTTAACTGGAGCTCCACCACTTTTCTAGACAAAAATCATCTAAGATGAGCTGCATAAAAGTACTTATACGTGCAAATGCTAATTTTTGATACACCAGGAAAAAACCAACATGAGAAAGTTTTATTTTAAATTTTCAGTTACAGGTGATATACAATATGACATTAGTTTAAGGTATACAACCCAGTGATTAGACATTTATATAACTAACAAAGTGATCTCCCCCAATAAATCTAGTACCCATTTAACACCATACATAGTTATTACCATATTGGTGACTATATTCCCTATGGTGTACTTCACAACCCCATGACTATTCTGTAACTACCAATTTATTCACCTTTTCCATTCATCCCCACAAATCCCCTCCGATCTGGCAAATGTCAAAATGTTCTCTGTATCTGTGAATCTGTTTCTGCTCTGCTTGTTCAATTTTTGTACCTGTTTGGTTTTTAGATTCCACATATAAGTGAAATCATACGGCATTTGTCTTTCTTTGTCTTGACTTATTCACTCAGCACAATACCCTCTAAGACCATCCATATTATTGCAGATGGCAAGATTTTATTCTTTTTTTAATGATTGAGTTATATTTTATCGTATACATGCACTATTTCTTCTTTATCCATGCATTCATTGATGGACACATAGGTTCCTTCCATATCTTGGCTATTGTAAATAATGCTGTAATGAACATATGAATGAATATATCTTTTCAATTTAGCATTTGGATTTCTTTTAGATAAATACACAGACATGGAATTCCTGAGTTCTCCATTGTTTCTTGTTAGAGCTTTTGTTTTCAAGTCTATTTTGTTTGGTATAAGAATTGCTACCTCAGTTTTTGTTGTTTCTTTTTCATGAAATATCTTTTTCCATCCCTTTACTTTCAGTGTGTGCATGTGTGTATTTTTTTATCTCAAGTGAGTCTCCTGGAGAGAGCACAAATAAGGCTTTTGTTATCCATTCAGCCACCGTTTAACCATATATCTTTTAATGGCAGCATTTACCCCATTTACATTTAAAGTATTGTTGATAGATGTGTATTTACTGTAATTTTATTATTCGTATTTTATGTTTTTTTTTCCTTTTTCTTAACACAGACACTTTAGCATTTCTTGTAACAGTGGTTAGGTGGTGATTAACTCCTTTCCCTTTTTCTTGTCTGAGAAGCTCTTTATATGTCCTTTGGTTCTAAATGATAGCATTGCTGGGTAGAGGAATCTTGGTCATAGATCCTTGCTTTTTCTTACTGGCAATATTTTGTGCTAATCCCTTCTGCTCTGCAAAATTTTTGTACTCAAATCAGGGGACAGTTTCTGGGGAGCTCCCTTGTGGGAAACTACTTTTCTCTTGCTGCTTTTAAGATTGTCTCTTTCTTTAAACTTTGGCATTTTAATTACGACGTATCTTGGTTTGGGCCTCTTTGGGTTCATCTTATTTGGAACTTGCTGCACTACCTGGACTTTCTGTCTACTTCTTCACCAGGTTAAGGAAGCTTTCTGTCTTTATTTTTAGAAATATATTCTCAATTCTTTACTCTCATTTCTTTTCTTCCAAAAATCCCATGATGTGAATGTTGGTACACTCGAAGTTGTTTCAGAAGCTCCTTACACTAGCCTCATATCTGTGGATTCTTCTTCTTCTTTTGTCTTTTGCTTTCCTGATCGGATGTTTTCTGCTCCTTTATCTTCCAAATTGCTGATCTGATCCTCTGATACATTTACTCTACTGTTGATACCTTGTAAGTATTTTTCATCTCAGTCATTGTATTCTTCATTTCTGACTTGTTCTTTATGGTTCCTATCTCTTTTTTAAAAATATATTTTATTGACTATGCTATTACAGTTGTCCCCTTCCCCCTCCTCCACTCCCCTCCACCCTGCAAACTCTCTCCCACCCACATTTCCCTCTTTAGTTCATGTCCATGGGTCGTACATGTAAGTTCTTTGGCTTCTACATTTCCTATACTGTTTTTACCCCCCTTCTTATTTTCTACCTACCATCTATGCTACTTATTCTCTGTACCTTTTTCCCCCCTCCCCCTCCCACTTCTCTGTTAATAACCCTCCATGTGATCTTCATTTCTGTGGTTCTTTTCCTGTTCTAGCTGTTGGCTTAGTTTGCTTTTGTTTCAGGCGTGGTTGTGAATTTGCTATTATTGTACCACACATGTTTTTATCTTCTTTTTCTTAGATAAATCCCTTTAACATTTCATATAATAAGGGCTTGGTGATGATGAACTCCTTGAACTTGACCTTATCTGGGAAGCACTTTATCTACCCATCCATTCTAAATGAAAGTTTTGCTGGATAGAGTAATCTGGGATGTAGGTCCTTGCCTTTCATAACTTTGAATACTTCTTTCCAGCCCCTTCTTGCCTGTAAGGTCTCTTTTGAGAAGTCAGCTGACAGTCTGATGGGAACTCCTTTGTAGGTAATTGTCGACTTTTCTCTTCCTGCTTCTAGGATTCGCTCTTTAATTTTAATCTTGAGTACTGGATTTATGATGTACCTTGATGTGTTCCTCCTTGGGCCCAACTTCTTTGAGACTCTCTGAGCTTCCTGGACTTCCTGGAAGTTTATTTTCTTTGCTAGATTGGGGAAGTTCTCCTTTACTATTTTTTCAAATAAGTTTTCAATTTCTTGCTCTTCCTCTTCTCCTTCTGGTACCCCTATAATTGGATGTTGGAATGTTTAAAGATGTCCTGGAGGTTCCTAAGGCTTTCTTCATTTTTTTTGAATTCTTGTTTCTTCATTCTTTTCTGGTTGAATGTTTCTTTCTTCCTTCTGGTCCACTCCACTGATGTGAGTCCCAGTTTCCTTCCCATCACTATTGGTTCCCCATATATTTTCCTTTATTTCACTTAGCATAGCCTCCATTTTTTCATCTAGTTTGTGACCAAATTCAACCAATTCTGTGAGCATCCTCATTACCAGTGTTTTGAACTGTGTGTCTGATAGGTTGGCTATCTCTTCATTGCTTAGTTGTATTTTTTTCTGGAGTTTTGAACTGTTTTTCCATTTTGGCCAATTTTTTTTCTCTCTTGACGTGTCTGTTATGTAGTGTGGGGCGAAGCCTTAGGTATACACCTGGGCGGGTCAACCCACATAACTGTGCTGTGGCACTGTATGTGGGGGAAGGGTCTGAGAGCAAAATGGCACTTTGCTCCACTCTCCACTGGATTTCAGTCACTCCCCCAACTTCCCACAATCAAATTGGGCCCTTCTGGTGCAGATTCCCGGTGGGTGGGCCTGTGCACATTCTAGGACCCTGTGGGGTCTCTCCAATAAACTCTTCTGTGAGGCTGGGAGTTTCTCCCACTGCTTCAACCCCCACAGGTGTGTTCAGTTAGTGATTTCAGGCTTTATTTCCCCACACTGGAGCCCTGAATGGCACAATCCGTTTCCTTGCCGATCCACCAGCTGCTGCCTTGCTGGCCAGCTGCAGCCTTGCATGCCCCACTCCACAATCTGCTGCCTTGCTGGGCCTGCCAGCTGCCGCCTTGCCTGCCCTGGTCCTCCAGCTGCTGCCTTGCTGCTAGTCCTCTCTGTCCACCTCCCCTTCTCAACCCCTCCTACCAGTCTGGACAAATGTGTCTTCTTTAACTCCTTGGTTCTTGGACTTCCACACAGTTTGGTTTTCTGTCAGTTCCGGTGTTTTTTTTTTTTTTGTTTGTTTGTCTTAAATTGTCCTTCTTTTGGTTGTGCGAGGAGGCACAGTGTGTCTACCTACGCCTCCATCTTGGCCGGAAGTCTGGTTCCTATGTCTTTGTTAAAGTTTTCACTGAGTTCCCCTACTCTTCCCCTAAGTTAACTAAGCACCCTTATAACCAATGTCTTTTTTTAATCTTCACCTGAGCATATGTTTCTATTGATTTTTAGAGAGAGAAGAAGGGAGTGAAATTGATGTGAAAGAGAAACATTGATTAGTTACCTCCTGTATGCACCCTTAGTGGGGATCAAACCTGCAACCTTTTGGTGAATGAAATGCTGCTCAATTAACTGAGTCACTCAGCCAGCGCATAAACAGTGTTTTGAACTGTGCATCTGGTAGAATGCTTTTCTCTATTACATATACTTTTTCTGGAGTTCTGTTTTTCTATTTCATTTGGGATGTTTCTTTGTCTCATTTTGACTGCCTCCCTGTGTTTGTGTCTATGTATTATGTACAGCTGCTATATCTCCCAGTCTTGGTATGTAGCCTTATATAGTAGGTGGGACACTCCAGGTAGATCCCTTTGTGGGCTCCGAGTAACTAAGCCTTGATTATTGGCACTTCAGTGGGAGAGATTTACACACCGAGAACAATAAGATGCAAGGACTGGCCATGACCACACCAGAGGAGATGCTCTGCAAAAGCTAACCCCTCAAAGCAGCACTTGCTTCAGCAGGGCTCAGGTGCCTGATGACACTGCCCCTTGAGTGCATTATTTAAGGAGCTGGTTGGATGATGCTCCAGTGAGGTATGAACCTGTTCATCAGATGTACTGGCTCTGAGGCTGCTCAAGTGGTGTAGTCCATGATTGGTTACCACCTGTACCCTGCCTAAGGCCATCTGGCATGAGGTACAGAGAACTTTTCAGATGGCTGGTAGTTTGTTGGGCTTAGAGGTACCCACAAGAGGCCAAAGCTTCACACAAAGGCTGGCTGCTGCTAGTGCTGGGCGTGGGACTGCTTATCAAGAAATATGGGGTACACTGAAACCAGATGCTACTTATATAGGGGTTTGTGAACCTTCCAGAGATTTTAGGAAAGTCTACATCATGAGCCTTCAAGATATGTTGTTCATATGTAAAAGCCACTGGAAATGGCTTCAGTTAGCCCACAAGTTGGATGGGACCAGGTTTCTGGGAATCACTAGGGTGGGGCAAACAGCGGTAGCCAGGTTAATGGAGACTCAGATATGGCTCTCCCTGGAGGCTTTGTAGGAGATGGACTCAGCAAAGGAACAACAGCCTTTGCCAGCACTTTTGTGGAGGAGAAAGCTGCCCCTTCAACCCTTGTCCCATAGCCAGAAAACTCACTTCCTCTCCTTATGTCCCTGATAACTTTCAAGTTGCTGCCTCAGTGCTGGAGCTCAGATCTTGTGCATTCAGGTAAGTCCATGGGTGGGCCCTTTAAAAAGAATGCCTGGGACTCCAGTAGCTCTCTAATCTCATTCAGCTGTGATCCCCACTGGTTCCACAGCCAGAGAGTACAGTAACTTCTCTTTTTTGCACTGCAAAGCTGGGTTGGGTTGGGGGCACTGATGTCAGGCTGGGACCCCTGGCTATTTTTCTTTTATTGCTGTTAAATTACAGTTGTCCCGATTCCCGCCCCCCACCTTCTCTGTCCTGCCACTTCACCCTCCCCGGCTCCCACAGTCAATCCCCACAACGTTGTCCTTGTCCTGAGGTTCCTTATACATGTTTTACATATTTCTTGATGGCCCTTTCCCTTCTTTCCCTTATTATACTCTGCACTCTTCCCTTCTGGTCACTGTCAGTTTGTTTTTTATTTCTATCTCTGATTCTATTTTCCTCACTTGTTTCTTTTGTTGATTAGGTCCCAGTTATATGTAAGATCATAAGGTATTTCGCTTTCATTTCCTATATCATTCAGCATAGCACTCTCTGGTTCCATCCATGCTGTAGAAACTCCCGTTATTAGTTGTTCTGCTGCGTAGTATTCCAATGCATAAATGTACCAGTATTTTTTAAATTTTATTTTAATTGTTGTTCTTGTACAGTTTTCTGTCTTTTACTCCCATCCCAGACCATCGCGCCAGCCCTACCCAGCTCCCTCCCATATCCACCTCACCTAGATTTTGTACATCTGTCCTTTATACCTGTTGCTCTAAACCCTTCCCCTTTTCCCCTGAAATTCCCTCCCCTCTCCCTTCTGGTGACTCTCAGCATATTCTCAATTTCAGTGTCTTTCATTATATTATGATTGTTTGTTTGTTTTGTTGATTAGGTTCCTGTTAAAGGCGAGATCATATGATATTTGTGTTTCACCACCTGGCTTGTTTCACTTAGCATAATGCTCTCCAGTTCAATCCATGCTATTGCGAAGGGTAGGAGCTCCTTCTTTCTATCTGCTGCATATAATTCCATTCTGTAAATGTACCATAGTTCCTTGATCCATTCGTTTACTGATGGGCACCTAGGTTGCTTCCAACACTTGGCAATTCTAAATTGTGCTGCTATGAACATTAAGGTGCATAGGTTCTTTTGGATTGGTGTTTCAGGGTCCGTAGGACATAATCCTAGCAGTGGAATTGTTGGGTCAAAAGGCAGATCCAGTTTTAGTTTTCTTAGAAAATTCCACACTGCTTTCCATAGTGGTTGCACCTGTCTGCACTCCCACCAACAGTGCACTAGGGTCCCCTTTTCTCCACAACTACTCCAACACTTGTTGTTTGTTTATAAGGGCCATTCTGACTGGTGTCAAGTGGAATATCATTGGGTTTTAATTTGCATCTCTCTGATAGCTAGCGATAATGAGCATCCTTTCATGTGTCTCTGGATCCTCTGTATGTCCTTCTTGGAGAATTGTCTGTTCAAGTCCTTTGCCCATTTTTTAATTGGGTTGCTTGTCTTCTTAGAGTGGAGTCGTGTAAGTTCTTTGTATATTTTAGAGAGTAAACCCTGGTCTGAGGTTATCATTGGCAAATCTGTTTTCCCATATGGTTGGTCCTCTTTTTATTTTAATACTGTTTCCTTTAGCCGTGCAGAAGCTTTTTATTTTGATAAGATCCCATTTGTTTATTATTTCCTTTATGTTCTTTGCTTTAGGGGACATATCAGTAAAAATGTTGCTGCGTGAAATATCTCAGATTGTCCTGTCTATGTTCTCCTCTAGGACCTTAATGGTGTCACAGTTTATATATAAATCTTTTATCCATTTCACCTAGGTTTTCAAAGTTCTTGGCATACAGTTCTTCATAGTAATTTCTTACAATCCTTTGTATTTCTGCGGTGTCAGTTGTAATATCTCCTCTTTCATTTCTGATTGTGTTTATTTGAGTTCTCTCTTTTTTTCTTGATGAGCCTGCTTACCCTTTGCAACAGCATGGATGGAACTTGAGAGCATCATGCTAAGCGAAATAAGCCAGGCAGTGAAAGACAAATACCATATGATCTCACCTTTAACAGGAAGCTAATAAACAAAACAAACAAAAAAGCATAATATAACCAAAGACATGGAAATTGAGAACAGGCTGACAGGCACCAGAGGGGAGAGGGGAGGGAATTTCAGGGGAAAAGGGGAAGGATTGGACTTCCGGCCAAGATGGAGGCGTAGGCAGACACACTGTGCCTCCTCTTACAAACAAAATTAAGGACAACAAATATTTAGAAACAAGAAAACAACAGAACTGATAGAAAATTGAACTGTACGGAAGTCCAACAACCATTCATCCAGACCGGTAAGAAGGGCAGAGTCACAGCAGGAAAAAGTGGAGGTGCGGACCCAGGAACGCAAGCAGCAGCAGCTGGCAGTTCCCAGATGCACAGGCGGTGGCTGGCAGTCCCCGGGCACAGGGGGGGGCAACTGTGCAGATCCAGTGAGGCCACACAAGGCGCCTGGCTGACCAGGTGGTCCCACATTCACGTGTACAGAGGGTCCAGGCAGAGGGGAAGTGGCGGAAGGCACTGAATCCAGGAGAGAGCAGAGCAGGCACCATTGTTCCCTCTCAGACCCCGCGCCCACATACAGCGTCACAACCCAGCGACTGGGCTGCCCCACACTGGGGAGCGCCTGAGTCTCCACTCCTCACTACGTAACAGCACGCATGCGTGCGCAGATAATCCAGGTGAAGGAGAAGCGGCGGAAGGGAACGGAGTTCAGGAGAGAGTGCAGCAGGCGCCATTCTTCCCTCTCGGACCCTGCCTCCACCTATAGCATCACAACCCAGCGACTGGGCTGCACCGCCCTCAGGAACACCTAAGGCTCCACCCCTCACTATGTAATAGCCGCGAGCAGACTAAAACCAAAATAAAACAAAATAAGAAAACCCACCAAAAATGGATCAAACCAGAGAACAAATAAAAGCCCCAGAGCCAATTCTTGTAAGCAACGAAGAGATAGCCAACCTATCTAATGCACAGTTCAAAGCACTGGTCATCAAAATGCTCACAGAATTGGTTGATTTTGCTCACAAATTAGATGAAAAAATGCAGGCTACAATATGTGAAATGAAGGAAGATGCATGGGGAACAGATAGAGATGGAAGGAAAACTGGGACTCAAATCAATGGAGTGGAACACAAGGAAGAAACTAACAACCAAACAGAAAACAAGGAAGAAAGAGGAATTCAAAAAAATGAGGAGAGGCTTAGGAACCTCCGGGATATCGTTAAATGTCCCAACATCCGAATTATAGGGGTCCCAGAAGGGGAAAAAGAAAAGCAACAAGTGGAAAACTTATTGGAACAAATAATAAAGGAGAACGTCCCCAATCTGGCAAAGGAAATAGACTACCAGGACGTCCAGGAAGCTCAGAGAGTCCCAAAGAAGTTGGACCCAAGGAGGAACACACCAAGGCACATCGTAATTACATTAGCCAAGATTAAAATGAAGGAGAGAATTCTAGAAGCAGCAAGGGATAAGGGGACAGTCACCTCCAAAGGAGTTCCCATCAGACTGTCAGCTGATTTCTCAAAGGAGACCTTCCAGGCAAGAAGGGGCTGGAAAGAAATATTTGAAATCTTGAAAAGCAGGGACCTACATCCAAAATTGCTCTATCCAGCAAAACTGTCATTTAGAATGGAAAGAAAGATAAAGCGCTTCTCAGATAAGGTCAAGTTCAAGGAGTTCATCATCACCAAGCCCTTATTATATGAAATGTTAAAGGGACTTATCAAAAATAGGACAGTGAAAAGACATAAAACTTACAGCTATTAAGAACCACACCTAAAACAAAAGCAAACTGAGCAAACAGCTAGAACAGGAACAGAACCACAGAAATGGAGATCATATGGAGGGTTAGCAACAGGGGCGTGGGAGGAGAAGAGGGGGGAAGGTACAGAGAATGAGTAGCATAGATAGTTGGTAGAAAATAGACAGGGGGAGGGCAAGAATAGTATGGGAAATGTAGAAGCTAAAGAACTTATGACACATGGATATGAACTAAAGGGGGGGAATGTGGGTGGGAGGGGGTGTTCAAGGTGGAAGGGAATGATGGGGAAAAATGGGACAACTGTAATAGCATAATCAATAAATTATATTTTAAAAAAAGAAAAGAAAAGGGGAAGGGTTTACAGGAACAAGTATAAAGGACACATGGACAAAAACTATGGGGGGTGGAATTGGGAGGAAGGTGGGGAGGGCTGGGGTGGTGGGTTGGGGTGAGAATAAAAGACAGAAAACTGTACAAGATCAACAATTAAAATAAAAATTAAAAATAAATAAATAAATCTTCTATCCACCTTCAATTTATTTTTGTGTATGGTGTAAGTTGGTGCTCGAGTTTCATTTTTTGCACGTAGCTGTGCAGTTCTCCCAACACCACTTGTTGAAGAGGCTATTTTTACTCCAGTTTATGATGCTGCCCCCTTTGTCAAATATTAATTGATCATAGAGACTTGGGTTTATTTAGCTCTCTGTTCTGATCCACTGGTCCATGTGCCTGTTTTTGTGCCAGTACCAAGGTGTTTTGATTACAGTGGCCTTGTAATACAGTTTGGTATCAGGTATTGTGATCCCTCCTACTTAATCTTCTTTCTCAAATTTGCTGCAGATATTCAGAGATATTTCCTGTTCAATAAAAATTTTTGATGTTTGTTCTATGTCTGTGAAATATGCCATTGGTACTTTAGTAGGTATGGCATTCAATCTGTAAATTCCTTTGAGTAGTATGCACATATTGATGATGTTAATTCTTCTGATCCATGAACACGGTATATGCTTCCATTTCTTTGTGTGTTCCTTGATTTCTTTCTTCAGTGTTGTGTAGTTTTCTGCATACAGGTCTTTTACCTCCTTCGTTAGGTTTATTCCTAGGTATTTTATTTTTCTTTTTGCTATATCGAATGGGATTTTTTTCTGTATTTCTGCTTCTGCTGTTCCACTGTTGGTATACCAAAATGCCTTTGATTTCTGGATATTGAGTTTGTATCGGGCTATTTGGCCAAGTTCATATATTAGATCAAGCAGCTTTCTCGTCGAGTCTATAAGATTTTCTATGTATACTATCATGTCATCTGCGAACAATGATAGTTTTGTTTCCTCCTCTCCAATTTGGATGCCTTTTATTTCCTTTTCTTTTCTAATCTCTGTGGCTAAGACTTCCAATACTACATTGAAGAAAAGACGAGACAGTGGAAAACCTTGTCTTGTTCCTGATCTTAGTGGAAAATATTTTAGGTTTTGCCTGTTGAGTATGATGTTGGCTGTAGGTGTCTCATATATGGCCTTTATTATGATGAGGAATGCTCCCTCTATTCCCACTTCGATGAGTGTTTGTATCATAAATGAGTGTTGTACCTTATCAAATGCTTTTTCCGCATCTACTGATATGAACGTGTGATTTTTGTCTTTGCTTTTGTTTATGTGATGTAATGCATTTATTGGTTTGTGAATGTTGAACCACCCTTGCATCCCTGCAATGCATCCCACTTGGTCGTGGTGTTAGATCTTTTTAATGTATTGTTGGATGCAGTTTGCCAATATTTTGTTGAGGATTTTAGCTTCAGTGTTCATCAGCGATATTGGACTGAACTTCTCCTTCTTTGCTGTGTCTTTATCTGGTTTTGGGATTACAATGATGCTAGCTTCATAAAAAGAGTTTGGAAGTCTTCCATCATTTTGGATTTTTTTGGAATAGTCTGTGAAGGACAGGGATTAGCTCTTCCTTAAATGTTTTGTAGAATTCTCCTGTGAAACCATCTGGTCCAAGGCTTTTATCTGTTGGGAGTTTTTTGATTACTGTTTGAATTTCATCAGCTATTATTGGTCTGTTTAGGCTTTCTGCTGCTTCTTCATTGAGTTTTAGAAGATTATATTTTTGTAGAAACTTGTCTATTTCACCTAGGTTTTTAAATTTCTTGGCATACAGTTCTTCATAGTAATTTCTTACAATCCTTTGTATTTCTGCAGTGTCGGTTGTAATATCTCCTCTTTCATTTCTGATTGTGTTTATTTGAGTCCTCTCTCTTTTTTTCTTGATGAGCCTGCTTAAAGGCTTGTCGATTTTGCTTATCTTTTCAAATAACCAGCTCCTGGATTCATTGATCCTTAGGATTGTGCTTTTAGTCTCTATGTCATTTAATTCTGCTCTGATCTTGGTTATTTCCTTCCTTCTACTTGCTCTGGGCTGTCTTTGTTGTTGATCCTTGAGCTCTTGTAGCTGTAGGGTTAAGCTGTTTGTTTGAAATGTTTCTATACTTTTTATCTAGACCTCTATTGCTATGAACTTCACTCTGATGACTGCCTTTGCTGTGTCCCATAAGTTTTTGGTTGATGTGAGTTCCTTTTCATTTGTTTCCAGAAACTTTTTGATTTCGTCCCTAATTTGATTCTTGACACATCCATTGATTAAAAGCATGCTATTCAATCTCCATGCTTTTGAGGGTTTTTGGGTTTTCCCCTTTGGTTGATTTCTAGTTTCAGTCCCTTGTGGTCAGAAAAAACGCTTGGTATGATTTCAATTTTCTTGAATTTGTTGAGGCTTGTTTTGTGTCCTATCATGTGCTTTATCTTTGAAAATGTTTCATGTGCATTTGAAAAGAATGTGTATTTAATTTCTTTGGAATGAAGGGTTCTATATATATGAGTTAAGTCCATTTCATCTAGAGTATTCTTTAATGCCACAATATCTTCCTTGATATTTCGTTTGGAAGATCTTTCCATTTTTGATAGTGGGGTGTTAAAATCCCCTAGTATAATAGTCTTGCTGTCAACAACTTTCTTGAAGTCCTCTAAGACTTACTTTATGTATTTAGGTGTTCCTATGTTGGTTGCATATATATTTACAATGTTTGTGTCTTCTTTGTGGATTCTTCCCTTGAGTATTATGAAATGACCTTCTGGGTCTCTCTTTATGGCCCTTCTTTTGTATCTTTTGTAGTCTATTTTGTCTGATATGAGTATTGCTACACCAGCTTTTTTTTTTTTTCCTGTCCGTTTGCTTGGAAAATATGTTTCCAGTCCTTCACTTTGAGTCTGTGTAGGTCTTTTGTCGTGAGGTGGGTCTATTGTATGCAGTATATATGTCAGCCATGCTTTCTTATCCATTCAGCTATTCTATGTCTTTTGATTGGAGCATTTAATCCATTTACATTTAATTTTATTATTGGTATGTTCTTATTCATTTCCATTTTTGTACCTGTGTGGCGCTCGTGCTCTCTCCCCCCGCCTTTTCCCTTCCTTTCCTTAAAGCAGTCCTTTTACCATCTCTTGCACAACTGGGTTGGTAGAGGTATATTCTTTTAGACTTCTTTTGTCTGGGAAGCTCCTTATTTGGCCTTCTATCTTCATTGAAAGCTTTGCTGGGTAAAGTAGTCTTGGTTGCAGCCCTTTGGTTCTCATTACTTGGAATATTTATTTCCATTGTCTTCTGGCTTGGAGCGTTTCCATTGAGAAGTCAGCTACATACCTTATTTGGACTCCCTTGTATGTTATTACCTGTTTCACCCTTGCTGCTTTTAAGATTCTCTCTTTGTCTTGGAATTTTGCCATTTTAATTATGATGTGTCTTGCAGTGGGCCTGTTTGAGTTCCTCTTGATTGGGACTGTGTGTTTCCTGGATTTGTGTGACTTTTTCTCTCATCAAATTAGGGAAGTATTCCATCATTACTTTTTCAAATAGTTTTTCTATCCCTTCCTCTTCTTCTTCTGGTATCCCTATTATATGGATATTACTACGTTTCATGTTGTCTTGCATTTCTCTTCATCCCTCTTCATTCTTTCTGAGCGTCTTTTTTTATTGTTGCTCTTTCTCCCTGTTTTTTCTACTTTGTGCTCCAACTTGCTGATCTGATCTTATACTTCATCCATCCTGCTTTTGATTCCTTCTACTGTGTTCTTCAGTTCAGAAATTGTATTCTTCATTTCCTCTTGGCCCTTGTTGATAGTTTCTATTTCCTTTTTCATGTTGATATACTTTGCAATGAGTTCATCATAACTTCCCTGTAGTTCCTGGTAGCTCACTGAGAACTCATGGAGCTTCCTGACAACCATTGCTTGGAACTCAATATCTGATAGTTGAGTTACCTCTGTTTCATTTAGCATTCTTTCTGGGGCTTCCTCCTTTCTTTTCATTTGGGGTTTGTTTCTTTGTCTTCCCATTGTTTGTGAGACTCTTCTTGTTAGTCTCAGCTTCTTAAATTAATCTGTTCCGGCTCCCTAGGTTTATGGTGTGAACTTGTGTGGTAGAATACCTGTGAGATTCAGTGGTGCAGTCTCCCTTCATGTATCCTGATGTTCACAGCTTCACTGTCTCAGCTGTTGGGATGCCCCCTCTTTAGGTCCAACTCTGTTTTTTTAACAGTTCTGGATTTTTTTTGTCTCACTCATGGGTATTTAAAAAGAGAAAAGAAAAAATGAAAAAATAAAGAAGAGGAAGGAAGAATAGATAAAATTGAAAGGAAAGGAAGAAGGAATAAAAGAAGAAAGAAGAAAAAAGAAGCAAAAGGAATTGAAGGATAAAAATAATTTTAAAACAATCCTCTTGCTGGTTTCAAACTGGCCAAACTGGTTTTTCTGGTCTTGTTGGCTTCAGTGGGCTGAGGTGTGACTGGTATAGCTTTTCTCCCTGTTCAGCCCCCAGTCAGCTTTGCGCTGCTTTCTACAGTGTTAGTTGCGCACTCTCACCAGTGCTAGCTGTGCACTCTTCCCCAGGGCTAGCTGTGCACTCTCCCCAGAGCTAGCTATCGCCTCTCTGTAGAGGGCCTTGGGCATGGTTTCTGAGTCTTCTGTGGAGCCTGTACTTTCCCAAGTTTATGGGTGTGAGCTTGAAACTCCTATAGATCCAGCACTCCCTGGGTTTATGGGTCTGAGCTCCAGGTCTCCTACAGGGTGCATGCTCCAACCCAAGTTTATGGTTGTGGGCTCCATGTGTTTCCTGCATTGTGTGCACTCACCCTAGGTTCATGGGTGTGAGCTCCGGGTCTTCCACCAAGCCCCCTCCTCCAGTTGCAGATGCCTCTGGTCACTCGGGAGATCTCTGGTCACATGGGCTCCTCTGGTTGCTCGGGGCCTCTGGTGACACGGGTGCCTCTGGTCACTCAGGCGCCCTTTGCCTATTTTTAAATTGGATTGTTTTCCTTGTGTAGAGTCATGTGAGTTCTTTATATATTTTGGAGATCAAACCCTTGTCTGAAGTATCATTTGCAAATATATTTTCCCATGTGTTGACTTCGTTTTCATTTTGCTGATGTTTCCTTTGGCTGTGTGGAAGTTTTTAATTTTGATGAAGTCCCATTTGTTTATTATTCTTTCCTTTATATCCCTTGTCCTAGGGGTTTTAATGGTAAAAATATTGCTTCATAGGATATCTGAAATTTTCCTGTGTATGTTCTCCTCTAGGATTTTCATGGTGTCACAATTCATATTTAAGTCTTATCCAGCTTTTCTCTCTTTTTAAATATACTTCATTGATTAAGCTACTATAGTGGACCCATCCCCCCCTTATTGCCCTCCGCCCTGCACACCACCTCCACCCCCATGCCCCCAACCATTAGTTCATGTTCAAGGATACTACATGTAAGTTCTTTGGCTTCTACATTCCCTATACTGTTCTTAACTCCCCCCTGTCTATTTTCTACCAACCATTTATACTACTTATTCCCTGTACCTTTTCTCCCTCTCTTCACCTTCTCTCCCCCGCTGATTACCCTCCATGCATTCTCCATTTCTGTGATTCTGTTCCTGTTCTAGTTATTTGCTTAGTTCCCTTTTAGGTTCGGTTGTTGATAGTTGTGAATTTGTTGTCATTTTACTGTTCATGCTTTTGACCATTTTTTTCTTAGATAAGTCCTTTTAACCTTTCATATATTAAGGGCTTGGTGATGATGAACTCCTTGAACTTGTCCTTATCTGGGAGAGCACTTTATCTGCCCTCCCATTCTAAATGATTGCTTTGCTGCATAGGATAATCTTGGATGTAGGTCCTTGCATTTCATAACTTTGAATACTTCTTTCCATCCCCTTCTTGTCTGTAAGGTTTCTTTTGACAAATCAGCTGACAGTCTTATGGGAACTCCTTTGTAGGTAACTGTCTCCTTTCTTCTTGCTGCTTTTCAAATTCTTTCCTTATCTTTGATATTGGGTAGTATAATTATGATGTTCCTTGGTGTCTACTTCCTTGGGTGAACCTTCTTTGGTATTCACTGACTTCCTGGAAGTCTGTTTCCTTTGCCAGATTGGGGCAGTTCTCCTTCATTATTTAGTCAAATAAGTTTTCCATTTCTTGCTCTTCCTCTTCCCCTTCTGGCACCCCTATGATTCAGATGTTGGAATGTTTAAAGTTGTCCCAGAGGTTCCTAAGCCTCTCCTCCTTTTTTTTTTTTTTTTTTTTGGATTCTTGTTTCTTCATTCTGTTCTGGTTGAATGTTTATTTCTTCCTTGTGCTCCGAACTGTTGATTTGAGTCCTGGTTTCCTTCCCTTCACTCTTGTTTCCCTGTATATTTTTCTTTGTTTCACTTTTAATGGTCTTCACATTTTCCTCTATTTTGCAACCATACCCAATCAGTTCTGTGAGTATCCTTAATACCAGTGTTTCAAATACCAGTGATTCTGCATCTGATAGATTCGCTACGTCTTCATTGCATAATTCTAGTTTTGAAGTTTTGATCTGTTCTTTAATTTGGACCATATTTCTTTATCTGGGCACACCTGTTAAATTTGAATGGGCAGAACGTTTGGTATTTGTCATGGTGGGGCAATCCATGTAGCTGCCTTGTGGTGCTGTCTGTATGGGAGGAGTCAGAAAGGAAGCACTGTGGCTTGCTCCATTCTTATCCAGCTTTCAGTCATTTCCTCCACTAACCACAAGCAAATCAGGCCCTTCAAGTGCTGATTCCTGGGTGGATGGGTTTATGTACATTTTAGGACCCTGTGGGTCTCTTCAACAAACTGTCCTGTGGAGCTGGGAATTTCTCCTGCTGCAGCAACTCCCACACATTTTTATAGTAAGAGGTTTTGAGGCTTTCTTTTCCAGTGCTGGAACGCTGGGTTGCATGGTCTGTTTCACTCCCCAGTTGTTTCTCCTGGTTTATCTGCATGCAAATGTGGGACCTCCCAATCTACCAGACACCACTTTGCCTGGCCTGTACCCCTGCTGCCACCTTTCTATGAGTCCTCTCTGTCTGGCTGCCCATCTACGACTCTCCTACCAGTGTATGAATGTTTCTTCTTTAATTCCTTGCTTCTGGGATTTCCTTACAGTTCAATTTTCTGGAAGTTTGGGTTATTTTTTGTTTTTAAATTAGTTATCTTTCATTTGGTTGTGCAAGGAGGCTAAGTACATCTACCTATCCCTCCATCTTGGCTGGAAGGCAAACTTATGAACTTGTGTACATCAAAGAAAAATAATCAATAGAGTGAAAAGGCAATTTATATATTAGTGGGAAAAATAATTGCAAATTGTTTATATGATAAGGGGTTAACAACTAGAGTATATGAAGAATTCCTATGCTCAACAGCAAAAACCAAATGACCTAATTTAAAAAACAGAAAAACCTGAGTAGACATTTCTCCAAAAAAGACATACAAGTGGCCAACAAACTTATCAAAACATACTCATCAGAAGGAAGATGGCGGTGTGGTAGGAGGGAGCAGATTCCACTTTCCCCTACACACAGGAGAAAAACCTGGCCAATCTACAGAAGAACAGAGCAGACAAGGAACAGTAACACAGCATATTTGAAAATAGGTGATCGAAATTATAGTGGATATTGAAAAACCAGTCGGTAAGGAGAGTACTTCAGAACAATAGGAGCCCAGGGATCAGTGCAGAGATCAGGACGGCTGAGGCCCCGGCCAGTGCTTACCAGGCCTGCCCCAGGACTCTAGGGAGGGAGCTGGGTCAACCCCTGAAATGGGCTGAGCAATCCTGGTCGCCACCATGAGACTGTGGGCTTGGGCGATCATGGTTGCCTCAGGATTGCAGGTTGAGCCAGGTCACTGCTCGACTTTGAAATGAGCTATCATGGGCGCCTCGACTGCGGGCTGAGTGAGGTCACCAGTGCAACTGCGAGTTGAGCAATCATAGTCACTGTGACTGCAGACGGAGGCGCATGTGAACTGAGACGGCTGAATGAATACAGGCATACACACTTGAATGCACACGGTGGTAGGATCATAGGCACGCGAGAAAGTATAGGCGCTGGTCACTGGAGACAGCTGTGGGACCAGTCACCAGTGCATGCGCAGGCCCGCTAATGCAGAGAGCTCGGAGCCATAGGCACACCTTGAGATGGCTGCAGGATCATAGGCCTAGAGACATCACAGAAAGCTGTGCAGGGGCCAAGGCAGACGGCTGAGCACAACCAAACACTCAAGATCACACCCATAAACTTGGGGAAGTGCATGCACAACAGGAGATTCAGAACACCCACCGAAAGCCCTGTGGGGAGAGGAGCCGGAATAACTCTGGGAACCGTAGCACATTGATGACTGAGTGTTGAACATGGAGAAAAGCAATACCATCAATCCTCGGCCATTGCAGCCAGCAAGACTAGAAAATCCAGCTGGGCAAGTTTGAAAAGAGCAAGAGTTTTTTGCTTTGTTTTGTTTTGGTTGTTTGTTTTTTCTTTTGTTTGTTTTTGTTTTTCTGTTTGTGTGTCTGTTTATATAATTGTTTTTAATTATTATTTCTTTATAATTTTTACCTTCTTTTTTACTCCCCAACGCCTTTTGCCTCTCTTTACTTTTTTATTTTATTCCCTCTTCCTTTCTTTCCAATTTTATCTCTTCTCCCTTCCTCCTTTATTTCTTCTTCCTTCTTCTTTCATTTTCCCCCTCTTTTCTCTTTTTAAATACCCACAAGTGAGACAAAAAAAAAAAAACAAAAACAAACAAACCTGGAACCATAAAAAAAACCAGAGTTGGTCCCCAAAAGAGGATATCCCAGCAGATGAGACAGTGGAAGCAATCAACAACAGGATATCCGAAGGAGAATCCACCACTGAATCTCACAGGTATTCTACCACAGAAGGTCACACCACAAACCCAGGGAGCCAGAACAGATCAATTTAAGAAGCTGAGGCTATCAAGAAGAGTCTCACAAACAATGGGAAGACAAAGAAACAAACCCCAAATGAAAGGAAAAGAGGAAACCCGAGAAAGAATGCTAAATGAAACAGAGGTAACTCAACTATCAGATATTGAGTTCAAAGCAATGGTTGTCAGGAAGCTCCATGAACTCTCAGTGAGCTACCAGGAACTACAGGGAAGTTATGATGAACTCACCACAAACTATATCAACATGAAAAAGGAAATAGAAACTATCAACAAGGGCCAAGAGGAAATGAAGAATACAATATCTGAGCTGAAGAACACAGTAGAAGGAATGAAAAGCACAATCGATAAAGCATAAGATCAGATCAGCAAGTTGGAGGACAAAATAGAAAAAAATACCCAGAAAGAGCAAGAAAAGGAAAAGAGGCTCAGAAAGAATGAAGAGGGATGAAGAGAAATGCAAGACAACATGAAACGTAGTAATATCCATATAATAGGGATACCAGAAGGACAAGAAGAAGAACAAGGGATAGAAAACCTATTTGAAAAAGTAATGATGGAATACTTCCCTAATTTGATGAGAGAAAAAGTCACACAAATCCAGGAAACACAGAGTGTACCAATGAAGAGGAACCAAAACATGCCCACTGCAAGACACATCATAATTAAAATGGCAAAATTTCAAGGCAAAGAGAGAATCTTTTTTTTTTTTTTTTAAAGAATTTATTTATTTATCTTTAGAGGGGAAGGGTAGGAGAGAGGGAGAGGGAGAGAAACATCAATGTACGGTTGCCTCTCGTGTGTCCCCTGCTGGGAACTGGCCTGCAACCCAGGCATGTGCCCTGACTGGGAATCGAACCGCGATCCTCTGGTTCGCAGGCCCGCGCTCAATCCACTGAGCTACACCAGCCAGGGCGTCGCAAAGAGAGAATCTTAAAGGAGGCAAGGGAGAAAAAGGAATATACAAGGGAGCCTCAATAAGGTTAGCAGCTAACTTCTCAATGGAAACGCTCCAAGCCAGAAGACAATGGAAAGAAATATTCCAAGCAATGAGAAGCAAAGGGCTGCAACCAAGACTACTTTACCCAGCAAGGCTTTCAATCAAGATAGAAGGCCAAATAAGGAATTTTCCAGACAAAAGAAGTCTAAAAGAATACACCGCTACCAACCCAGATGTGCAAGAGAAGGTAAAGGGACTGCTTTACGGAAAGGAAGGAAAAGAGAGAGAGAGACAGAGAGAGAGGGACGCAGGTACAAAAATGCAAATGAATTAGTACCTATCAATAATAACCTTAAATGTAAATGGATTAAGTGCTCCAATCAAAAGACATAAAATAGCTAAATGGATAAGAAAGCATGGCCGACACATATGCTGCATACAAGAGACCCACCTCAGCACAAAAGACCTACACAGACTCAAAGTGAAGGGCTGGAAACAAATTTTCCAAGCAAATGGACAGGGGAAAAAGAAACCATGGTAGCAATACTCATATCAGACAAAATAGACTTCAAAAGAAGAGCCATAAAGAGAGACCCAGAAGGTTACTTCCTATTACTCAAGGGAAGAATCCACGAAGAAGACATCAACATTGTAAATATATATGCACCCAACGGAGGAGCACCTAAATACATCAAGAAAATCTTAGAGGACTTCAGGAAAGATATAGACAGCAACACAATTATAGAAGGGGATTTTAACACCCCACTGTCAAAAAATGGACAGTTCTTCCAAACAAAATATCAAGAAAGATATTGTGGCATTGAACAACTATCTACAGGAAATGGACTTAACTGATAATATAGAGCCCTTCATCCCAAAGAAACTAAATATACATTCTTTTCAAATGCATATGGGACATTTTCAAAGACAGACCACATGATAGGACACAAAACAAGCCTCAACAAATTCAAGAAAATTGAAATCACACCAAGCATTTTCTTGGACCAGAAGGAACTGAAAGTAGAAACCAACCCCAAGGGGAAACACCCAAAACCCTCAAAATCATGGAGATTGAATGGCATGCTATTAAATGATGAATGGGTCAAGAATGAAATTAGGGAGGAAATCAAAAAGTTTTTGGAAACAAATGATAACGAACTCACATCAACCCAAAACTTTTGGGACACAGCAAAGGCAGTCCTCAGAGTGAAGTTTATAGTGATACAGGCCTACCTAAAGAAGATAGAAACATCTGAAACAAAAAATGTAACCCTGCGCCTACAAAAACTCAAGGATCAACAACAAAGAGCCCAGAGCAAGTAGAAGGAGGGAAATAACCATGATCAGAGGAGAATTAAATGATGTAGAGACTAAAAGCACAATTCTAAGGATCAATTAAACCAGGAGATGGTTCTTTGAAAAGATAAACAAAATACAGAAGCCTTTAAGTAGGCTCAACAAGAAAAAAAGAGAGAGGACTCAAATAAACACAATCAGAAATGAAAGAGGAGAGATTACAACTGACAGCACAGAAATACAAGGGATTGTAAGAAATTACTATGAAGAACTGTATGCCAAGAAATTTGAAAACCTAAGTGAAATGGACAAGTTTCTACCAAAATATAATCTTCCAAAACTAAGCGAAGAGGAAGCAGAAAGCCTAAACAGACCAATAACAGCTGATGAAATTGAAGCAGTAATCAAAAAACTCCCAACACACAAAAGCCCTGGACCAGATGGTTTCACAGGAGAATTCTACAAAACATTTAAGGAAGAGCTAACCCCTATCCTTCACAGACTATTTGAAAAAATCCAAAATGATGGAAGACTACCCAACTCATTTTATGAAGCTAGCATCATCCTAATCCCAAAACCAGATAAAGACACAACAAAGAAGGAGAAATTCAGTCCAATATCACTGATGAACATTGAAGCTAAAATCCTCAACAAAATATTGGCAAACTGCATCCAACAATACATTAAAAAGATCATACACCATGACCAAGTGGGATTCATTCCAGGGATGCAAGGATGGTTCAACATTCACAAATCAGTAAATGTAATTCATCACATAAACAAAAGCAAAGACAAAAATCACATGATCATATCAATAGATACAGAAAAAACATTTGATAAGGTATAACACCCATTTATGATAAAAACACTCAACAAAGTGGGAATAGAGGGAGCATTCCTCATCATAATAAAGGCCATATATGAAAGACCTACAGCCAACATCATACTCAACAGGCAAAACCTAAAATATTTTCCACTAAGATCAGGAACAAGACAAGGTTTTCCACTTTCACCTCTTCTGTTCAATGTAGTATTGGAAGTCTTAGCCACAGAGATCAGACAAGAAAATGAAATAAAAGGCATCCAAATTGGCAAGGAGGAAACAAAACTATCATTGTTTGCAGATGACATGATAGTGTACTTAGAAAATCCTATAGACTGGGCCAAAAAACTGCTCGACCTAATAAATGAATTTGGCCAAACAGCCGGATACAAAGTCAATATCCAGAAATCAAAGGCATTTTTGTATACCAACCATGAAACAGCAGAAGTAGAAATCAAGAAAAAAATCCCATTTGATATATCAAAATGAAAAATAAAATACTAGAATAAACCTAACCAAGGAGGTAAAAGACCTGTATGTAGAAAACTACACAACACTGAAGAAAGAAATCAAGGAAGACAGAAACAAATGGAAACACATACCGTGTTCATGGATCAGAAGAATTAACATAATCAAAATGTCCATACTTCCCAAAGCAATTTACAGATTCAATGCCATACCTATTAAAGTACCAATGGCATATTTCACAGATATAGAACAAACACTTCAAAATTTATATGGAACCATAAACAACTTAGAATAGCTGCAGCAATCTTGAGAAAGAAGAGCAAAGTAGGAGGGATCACAATACCTGATACCAAACTGTATTACAAGGCCACTGTAATCAAAACAGCCTGGTACTGGCATAAAAACATGCATGTGGACCAGTGGAAGAGAACAGAGAGCCCAGAAATAAACCCAAGTCTCTACAGTCAATTAGTATTCAACAAAGGGGTCAGCAACATAAATTGGAGTAAATATAGCCTCTTGAACACAAGTGGTGTTGGGAGAACTGGACAGCTACGTGCAAAAAAATGAAACTTGAGCACCAACTTACACCATACACAGAAAGAAATTCAAGGTGGATAAAAGATTTAAATATAAGTCGTGACACCATTAAAGTCCTAGAGGAGAATATAGGCAGGAAAATCTCAGATATTCCACGAAGCAACATTTTTACTGATATGTCCCCTAAAGCAAGGGACATAAAGGAAAGAATAAACAAATGGGATCTCATCAAAATAAAAAGCTTCTGCACCGACAAAGAAAACAGTATTAAAATAGAAAGAGAACCGACTGCATGGGAAAACATATTTACCAATGATACCTCAGATCAGGGTTTAATCTCCAAAATATACACAGAACTTACACGACTCCACTCTAAGAAGACAAGCAACCCAATTAAAAAATGGGCAAAGGACTTGAACAGACACTTTTCTAAGGAGGACATACAGAGGTTCCAGAGACATATGAAAGGATGCTCATTATCACTAGCTATCAGAGAGATGCAAATTAAAATCACAATGAGATACCACTTGACACCAGTCAGAATGGCCATCATAAACAAAGGAACAAACAAGTGTTGGAGCTGTTGTGGAGAAAAGGGGACTCTAGGGCACTGATGGTGGGATTGCAGATTGGTACAACCACTATGGAAAACAGTATGGAATTTTCTAAGAAAACTAAAAATGGACCTACCTTTTGACCCAGCAATTCCAGTGCGAGGATTATATCCTAAGAACCCTGAAACACCATTCCAAAAGAACCTATGCACCCCGATGTTCATAGCAGCATAATTTACAATAGCCAAGTGTTGGAAGCAACATAGGTGCCCATCAGTAAATGAATGGATCAAAAAACTATAGTACATTTACACAATGGAATTCCATGCAGCAAAAAGAAAGAAGGAGCTCCTACCCTTCGCAACAGCATGGATGGAGTTGGAGTGCATTATGCTAAATGAAGTAAGCCAGGCAATGAAGGACAAATACCATATGATGTCACCTTTAACAGGAACCTAATCAATAAAACAAACAGACAAGCAAAATATCACCGAAGGCATTGAAATTGAGAACAGGCTGACAGTCATCAGAGGGGAGAGGGGAGGGAATTTCAGGGGAAAAAGGGAAGGGATTAGAGCAACAAGTATAAAAGATAAGTGGACAGAAACTAGCGGGGGTGGAAATGGGAGGGTGGTGGGGAGGGGTGGGGTGGTGGGCCAGGATGGGAGTAGAAGACAGAAAACTGTAGAAGAACAACAATTAAAATAAATAAAGGGAAAAAATAAAATAAAACCACAGCTTTAAATACTATTAAATTAAAAAAAAAATACTCATCATCTCTAATCATCAGAGAAATGCCAATCAAAATCATAATGAGATATCTATTAGAATGGCCACTATAAAATGAAATTAAAAAACAGAAAAGAAGTGTTTGTGAGGTTGTAAAGAAATTGGGAGCTTCATATGCTGTTGGTGGGAATATTAATTGGTGTAAGAACTGTGGAAAACAGTATGGAGGGTCCTCAATAAACAAACTAAAAATCACACTTTGGGGTATTTATCCTAAAAAATTGAAAGGATGACCTGAAAGCGATATTTGAACTGCCATGTCCATTTCAGCATCATTCACAATAACCAAGAGGAAGAAGCAGCACAAATGTCAATTGACTAATGAATGGATAAAGAACATGAGGTATATACTTACATTGGAATGTTATTCAGTCTTTAAAAGGAAGGAAATCTTGTCTCATGCTATATAACAGATGAACCTTGAGGACATTATTTTAAGTGAAATAAGTTAATCACAAAAGAATAAATACTGTATGATTTCACTTATACGCAGTATTCAGAGTCGTCAAAATCATGGTGACAGAAAGTAGAATGGTGGTTGCTAGGGATTGGAGGTGGGAAAAATGGGAGAAACTGTTCAGTGAGTATAGTTTCAGTTTTGCAAAATGAAAAAGCTGTAGAGATCTGTTGCACAACAATGTGCATATAGCGAACACTACAGAACTGTACATTTAAAAATAGTTAAGAAGGTGAATTTTATACTATGTGTTTTTCCCACAATTAAAAAATTTTAAATAAAGAATCTTAGAAAAGCAAAGCTGAGCCTGGTTTGATAAGGCTGCCAGGCATTCCAAACAAGATAGTGCAGGAGGGGGCAAGCCCTTGAAAGTCTGTGTGTGTCACCTCCACTAGCTGGGAAAAGGAAAACCCTGAGACTGTGTGTTCTTTCCAAGACCTAGAAAGTGGAATGGGAGGGGTCTACAGTGCCCAAAGAAAAGCTCATGAAACCACTTTGGCCTGCCTCCCATTGTTGCATTCACCGACGAGAGAAACAGATGTTCGGAAACTTTCAGGATTCAAAGGTGTTACTTTATTGGCCAAAAGTTTTAACCTGCGCAGGGGCGAACTCTCAGAGTGTCCGGAGACATGATGCTCAGAAGAGCTGCAGAGGAGAATCGCACCTCACGCTTACAGCTAGGCCTTTTTATAAACACAAGCAAGCAAGCATTTCACAGAAACAGAAGTGGCTGTTAGCTATTGGCTATCTTTTGGCGCGCGCGGGATCTATACATTGCAGGGTTTGGGGAATGGGAAATTTAAACCTAAACATCTCCTTAAATGGTAATCTGCCTCCAGTTCTTTGTTCTCTGTTCCTGGACAGCCAAATCTCACAGGGACAGTCCTTTAGCTATTTTCCTGGTTCCAACACCCATCACATATGCAAAATGAACAAATAGAGTAAGGAGCAAAATAGGTATTCATTCAGGCTAACAGACTACCCCCCCTCCCCCGCACCATCCCAGCCATACCTACATTTGGGTAGTCACATCTCTCCTGGAAGGCTGGCAGTACCTTTGCCCATCAATCAATATGTAACTCCCTCACCCCCATCCTGCCAACTATGTAAGTTCTTAGAACAAAGGACTCTCTCTTGGCTCTCTCTAGCCCCACGGGGGGCCCCTAGCCAAACGACCTCTGACCAGGGGGCCTCTGGCCACCAGGGTGCTGGTCACCTGGCCTCTGACCACCCTGCTCTTGCCACCTTGTTTTTGCTTTCCCATTAGAACTTAGCACTAATAAACTTTGCTTGCATGCTTAAAAAAAAAGAAAAGAAAAGCTGAAAATTTGATGGGTTGCTTTCTGAAATTTCTTGGTTCTATTTTACACCCATTTAATCTGGATTTTCCTTTACTGAAAAAAAAAATCAACCCCAAAGCTCCAGGCATCCTCTCTGAACAAGCGAAATAAATCAGTTGAAGGGGAAAGAGATTACTGGAATAATACAAGATTTTTCCAAGCAGACAGATGGCAAAGTACACTGTGTGGGACAAGAACAAACACACCTACATCACATATATCATCATAAAATTTCAGAACAAATAAAGAAGTTATAAAAGTGTTCAAATAGATAGGAGTAGTCCCACACTCACAGTGCCAATTCTGGGGGCCAGAATAGCAGAGCATGTACTCTCAACAGCAAGACTGAGAGTTAGAGGACTGCCTCTAACATCCTCAGGGAAGATCTGAAAATTGAGGGATTCACGAAGATGGAGGAAGGCACAGGACCTAGGACCTGGGTCACATGCAAGCACTGAAGACTGTTCTAGGCAACATTGATGTAAGAAACAACCAAACCTGTAGAAAATTTTTATAGGAGTTTATTTGAGCCAAATTGAGGATATATGCCAGGAATCAAGATTTCAAAGATCCAGAAAATTAGTTTTACAGCTTCCTTTTATGCATTTGATTGAAGAAGGAAGATAAAGAAGTTTACATAAAGGTAGGAAGAAGCAATGACAGAATAGAATTACAAGGTAGTTAAGATTCTGTGCCCTCTTAGCAGGATGATAGCTGTGGGGGATGGGTGGAGGTTTGGGGGGTGGAGGAATTGAGCAGAAAGGAAAACAAAACCAGTGGGGTGATTGTGGGGGTGGGGAGGGGAGTATAAGGGGACTAAACAGTAATGGAAAAAATACAATAAAATTTTTTAAAATAAGATTAAAGATTATGTGCTCCTCTTCAGGGATCTCAGAGGGGGCATTTCAAAGGTGTGTACCTAGATCTATAGAAACAATGGACAGGGCTTGCTTAAGGCAATGATAAGCCTTTTAATAAAGAAGTTGTATGCCTGGGCTTGACTACACACTATGATCTGCTTAGTCAGGAATTTATGATCAGATCACACTGTGAGGTTACTTTCCATAGAACACCCCCCCTTTTTTTTTGTCCACAGAAGACAGCCCTAAGCAGAGCCAGAGGGCAACCCACAGGAAACAGAAAACTAGGGAATCAAAAGATCCTGTGTTTGCATGATCATCTGGAAAACAAGGCTAGGTCTCTGACAGAACTGATGGGAGGATTTGGGAAAAAAGTAAGCACATTAAAAAGTAAATAAATAAAAACTAAGAAAACATCAACCTCTATGAAGCCAAACTTGGCACAAGAATGGAAATGTAATCATACCCACACAGCATGACAGTGTGACAGTCGGGCAGCACCAACCTCCGCTGGGGGGGACAGAAAAGCCTTAAGGTGTAGGCTCCATTTGAGGTGACAGCTCTGAGCTGTGGCAAGGACAGAAGATTCAGGGTATGGGACCAGCAGACAGGGACAGTTCAGTAGAGACTTTGGTGTGGTACCTCAGGATACTGTGCCCCACTTATGAACCAAAGCAGTATTTTACAAGCCTCCATAAGAAAGATCCAAAAAGGAGTCATTTAAAAATATCTATCATTTCCATTTTTGCTGTACATTCTCCCTCCATGTTTGTATCCCTCTTCTCCCTCTATCTCGTAATTTCTCATCCTCTCCAACCCTCTTGCCTCTGAGTTCTCCACACTCTGAGAACTAGCCTCTCTGAGAGTTAAGTCCTGGTTCAGGTACTGGAGTTATCTAAGTACATTTACTTTTTGCTATTTTTGTATTGTTTATGCTATTACAGTTGTCCCAATTTTCCCCCTTTGTCCCCCTCCCCCCAGCAGCCCCCATCATGACAGTCACTCCCCACATTGTTGTTCATGTTCATGGGTGATTCATATATGTTCTTTGTCTAATCCCCTCACCTTCTTTCAAAATGCCAGCCTCCCTGCTCCCCTCTTAGAGCTATCAGTCTGTTGCTTGTATCTGTGCCTCTGATTCTATTTTGCTCATTAGTTGATTTTGTTCCCTAGATTCCAGATATAAGTGAGGTCATATGGTTATTTGTCTTTCATTGTCTGGCTTATTTCACTTCACATAATAGTCCCCAGGTCCATCCATGCTGTCACAAAAGTTAAGAAAGAATTCCTTGTCTTTCACTGTTGTGTAGTATTCTATTATGTGACTGTACCATCCATTCATCTACTGATAAGAACTTGGGCAGTTCCAAATCTTGGCTATTGTAAATAATGCTGCTATGAACATAGGAGTGCAAATATTCCTTTGAATTGGTGTTTTGGGATTCTTTGGATATATTCCCAGGAGTGGAAACCTGTAAAAAGGCAGTTCCAATTTTAACTTTTTGAGGAAACTCCATACTGTTTTCCGCAGTGGTTGCATCAGTATGCCTTCCTACCAACAGTGCACCAGGGTTCCCTTTTCTCCACATCCCCACCAGCACATGTTGTTTGTTGACTTATTAATGATAGACATTTTGGCAGGTGTGAGGTGGTATCTAATTTGTGGTTTTAATTTGCATGTCTTCGATGGCTAGTGATGTTGAGCATTTTTCATATGTCTATGGGCCACCTGGATGTCCACCTTGGAGAAATGTCTATTCAGGTCCTTTGCCCTGGTGTTGAGACATATGAATTCTTCATATATTTTGTAGATTAAATCCTTGTCCAATGTATCATTGGGAAATATGTTCTCCTATACAGTGGGTTCCTTTTTCATTTTCTCATGGTTTCTTTAGCCACGCAGAAGCTTTTTTTAATTTGATGTAGTCCTGTTTGTTTATATTTTTCTTTATTTCACTAGTCCTAGGAAATATATCAGCAAAAATATAGCTACATGAGATATCTGAAAATTTTCTGCTATGTCTTATGCTAGGATTTTTATGGTATCATGACTTATATATAAGTCTTATCCATTTTGAGTTTATTCTGGTGTGTGGTGCAAGTTGGTGGTGTAGTTTCATTATTTTGCATGTCCACTTCTCCCAACATCATTTATTGAAGAAACTATCTTTACTCCATTGTATGCTCATTACCCCTTTGTCAAATATTAATTGACCAAAGAGACACGGGTTCATTTCTGGGCTTTCTATTCTGTTCCATTTATCTATGTGTCTGTTCTTATGCCAATGCTAGAGTATTTTGATTACAATGGCCTTGCAATATAGTTTGATATCAGATATTGTGATTCTTCCTACTTTGTTCTTCTTTCTTAAGATTGCTGAGACTATTAGGGGTCTTTTTTGGTTCCATATAAATTTTTTGAATATTTGTTCTAGATCTGTGAAATATGCCATTGGTATTTTAATAGGAATTGCATTGAATCTGTAGATTGCTTTGGGTAGTATGGATATTTTAATTATCTTAATTCTTCAAATCTATGAATATGGTATATGCTTCCATTTATTTGTATCTTCCCCAATTTCTTTCTTCAGTGTTCTATAGTTTTCCAAATACAGGTGTTTTACTTCCTTGGTTAAATTTATTCCTAGGTACTTCATTTATTTGTTGCAACAGTAAATAGGATTATTTTCTTAGTTTCTCTTTCTGATAGTTCATTATCAGTATATAGATATGCCACTGATTTCTGAGTGTTGATTTTGTATACTGCTGCTTTGCCAAATTCATTTAGTAAGCCTATTTTTTTTTGGTGGACCCTTTAGGGTTATCTATGCACAATATCGTGTCATCTGCAAATAATGACAGTTTTACTTACTCTTTTCCAATTTGGATACCTTTTGTTTTTTCTTGTCTGATCACTGTGGCTAGGACTTCCAGTACTAAATTGAATAAGAGTGGCAAAAGAGTGGTAAAAGAGGGGAATGTTGGTGGGAGGTGGTGTGCAGGGTGGAAGGGAATAAAGGTGGGAAAATTGGACAACTGTAATAGCATAATCAATAAAATATATTAAAATTTCTTTTCACAGCAAAGAAAATCTTCAACAAAATAAAAGAAAACCCACAGAATGGAAAAAAAACATTTTTGCAATATATCTGATAAGGAGTTAATATCCAAAATTTATAAATTACTTACAAAACTCAATACCAAAAAAACAAACAACCCAATTAAAAAAATGGCCAAAGGACCTGAATAGGCACTTTTCCAAGGAGGACATACAGATGGCAAATTGACATATGAAAAGATGCTCAAAATCAATAATCACCAGAGAAATGCAAATAAAAACCAGTGAGATACCATTTCATTCCTGCCAGAATGGCTATCATCAATAAATCAATAAATAAGCACTAGTGAGGATGTGGAGGGCAGCGAACCCTTTTGCACTATTAGCAGGAATGCAGACTGGTGCAGCCAATGTGGAAAGCAGTATGGCGATACCTCAAAAAATGAAAAATGGATCTGCCTTTTGACACAGCAATCCCACTTCTGGGAATATATCCAAAGGAACCCAAATCACTAATTAAAAAGAATGTAAGCACCCCTATGTTCATTGTAGTGTTATTCACAATTGCCAGGATATGGAAGCAGCCCAAGTGTTCACCAACAGATGAATGGACAAAACAACTATGGGACATTTACACACTGGAATTTTACTCAGCCATAAAAAAGAATATGTTACCCTTTGCAACAGCATGCACAGAACTGGAAAATATTATGCTAAGTGAAATAATCCAGTCTGAGAAAGACAAATACCATATGATTACACTCACATGTGGAATCTAATGAACTGAACTAATGAGCAAAACAGAGACAGACTCATAGATGGAGAATAGATGACAGGTAATGTTGGGGGTCAGGGGGTGGAGGGATGAGCAAACAGGAAACAGGACTCACGGACATGGACAACAGTGTGATGATTGCTGTGGGGAGGTAGGTATAAGGGGACTAAATGGCAATGGAAAAAATATGATAAGGATAAAAGAGTATAATAACTGATATAAGACAAAAAGAAAGCAAGAATCTTGAAAGCAGCAAGGGAATTTTATAAGATTAACAGCTACTCCTCATCAGAAACCATACAAACCAAAAGGCAGTGACATAGTCAACCAATAATCTATATCGACTAAAACCATCCTTAAAATGAAGGAGATATATTACCCAAACCATTATTCATGAAGAAAATAATGACTAGTTAAACTTAATTAAAATTAAACCTTCCCTCCTCTGGTTACTGTCAGATTGTTCTTAATTTCAATGTCTCTGGTTATATTTTGCTTGCTTGTTTGTTTTGTTGATTAGGTTCCACTTAAAGCTGAGATTGTATGGTATTTGTCTTTCACTTCCTGGATTATTTCACTTAGCATAATGCTCTCCAGGTCCATCCACTCTGTCACAAAGGGTAGGAGCTCCTTCTTTCTTTCTGCTGCATCATATTCCATTGTGTAAATGTACCATAGTTTTTTGATTCACTCATTTACTGATGGGCACTTAGGTTGCTTCCAGCATTTGGTTATTGTAAGTTGTGCTGCTATGAACATTGGGATGCATAGGTTCTTATGGATTAGTGTTTCAGGGTTCTTAGACACACTTCCCCAAGGAGGACATACAGAGGGCCCAGAGATACATGAAAAGATGCTCAGCATCACTAGCCATTGGAGAGATAAAAATTAAAACCACAGTGAGATACCACTTTATATATATGAGAATGGCCATAATAAACAAATCAACAAACAACAAGTGTTGGAGAGGATGTGGAGAAAAGGGAACCCTAGTGCACTCTTGGTAGGAATGCAGACTGGTGCAGCCAATGAGGAAAATAGTATGAAATTTCCTGGAAAACTAAAAGTGGAACTGCCTTTTGACTCAGTAATTTCACTGCTGGGACTATATCCTAAGAACCCTGAAACACCAATTTCAGAAAAAAAAAAAACTATTAATAGAAGGAAAAGAAAAGCCACTGACAAGGAGAAAATATTTGCAAAAAAGCATGTCCGATAAAGTACTGTTATCCAAAATACAGAAAAAAACCCTTAATACTAAACAACAAGAAAACAAACAACATGATTACATAATAAAAAGACATTTCATCTAAGAACATATATAGATGGTAAAGAGGCATGTGAAAATATCCTCAACATTATATGCCATGAGGGAACTGCAAAAAACAAACAAACAATGAGACAGCATTACACAGCAATGGGAATGTCCAGAGGGAGACTTCCAGTCATGATGGCGGCATAGGTAAACACAGCTCATCTCCTTACACAACCACATCAAAATTATAACTAAAATAAAGAAGAACCATCAGAAATCAAGTTAAATGGAAATCTGACAACTATGGAATTAATGAAACCACATAATCCAGACTGGTAGGAGGGGTGGAGATATGGAATGGGCTGGTCCCACATCCATGTGTGGTAGATAAAAATTCAAGAGGGATATCTCAGGAGCAAAGAGTCCTAGCCCCATATCAGGCTACCCAGCCCTAGTTTCAGTGCCAGAAAGGTAAGTACACATAACTTCTGGCTGGAAAACCCACTGGGATTAAGTTGGTAGAAAAAACTCCTAGAATCCAAGTAGTTCCCTTTAAAGACCCCACACATGGATTTACTCAGACTTACTCCCTCTGAGCCCCACCACCTGGGTAGCAGCTTGAAAGGTAGAAGTGGCATACAGGGAGGAACTGAAGTGTCTGGCATGAAAGTGGGAGCTGGGGGATAGCTTTCTCCCAGACAGAAAAGCAGGCAGAGGACATTGTGCCTTTTCTGAGCTTTCCCCCAACAAATCCACATAGACTGTAGGCGGGTACTATATCTGAGATTCCACCAACATGAAAAACACTGTTAGCTCTACCTCACCCAACTTACAGGCCCACCAAAGTTGTTAACAGAGACTTTTCCGTATGACTGACTGGTCTTGGTTCATGCTTCCACAATTTCCTAAATCCTCTCAAACAAGCAACAGCTAGCCTCAGGAAGCCTCCAGTCCCATACGTCTTGCTATGTGGTCCCAAGCCTAGCATTAGCAGAAGCCAGCCTAGATTCAAAGCTTGGCTTTGCCTGGGAATCTCTAAGCCTAGCACAAGTAGCAGCTATCTTGGATTGTTTTATAGTTTATGCAAGGTGGCCCCATGCCCCAAGGTGGGGGCTAACCTTGGCCTGCACCACCTGGAAAACCACAGAGCCTACACAGCTAGTGGACAGCTACACCATGTCATAGCACCACAACCCTGACCCTGCACAGCTTCATGGAGGGTGGAGGTTGGTGGTCTGTAATCACAGCCAGTACTGGCATCTGACTGGGCTGGGTAAATCCCTCCCATTGACCTACCAACAGCAAACAAGGCTCAACTACAAGAGGAGGGTGTAGTCAGCTCACATGGTGGGCACAAGTCAAGTACCCAGTATGAGTGATAGGAGAGACAGGGAAAATAGACCGTACAAGACACCTACTATATTAGGCAACACTACCAAGACACAGAGTCAAAGCAGCTCTACCTAATACACAGCACAAATACAGAGTGGCTGCCAAAATGAAGAGACAAAGAAATGTGACCCAAATGAAAGAACAGATCAAAACTCAAAAAAAACCCCAAAGCCTCAACAAAATGTAAATAAGCAATTTCAGATGCAAAGTTCAAAACAACGGTTATAAGGATGCTCAAGGAACATAGTGAGGACCATAATAACATAAAACAGATCCAGTCAGAAATGTAGGATACACTAATTGAAATAAAGAACTATTTACAGGGAATCAAAAGTAGAGTGGATGAAGCCAAGAGTCAAATCAATGAACTGGAACATAAGGAAGCAAAAAACAACCAATTAGAACAAGAAGAAGAAAAAAAGAATCCATAAAATGAGGGCAGTATAAGTAGCTTCTGAGACAACTTCATATAGGTGCCAGAAGAGAAAGATCAAGAAATAGGGAATCTATTTGAAAAAAAAATGAAAGAAAACTTCCCTGAGTTGGTGAAAGAAACAGACATACAAGTCCAGGAAGCACAGAGTCCAAAACAAGATGAGGATGCAAAGAGGCCCACTCCAAGACAAATCATAATCAAATGTCAATGTTTAAAGGGAGAATCTTAAAAGCAACAAGAGAAAAGCAGTTAGTTACCTATAAGGGAGTTTCCATAAAATTGTCAGCTGATTTCTCAAAAGACAATTTGCAGGTAAGAAGGGACTGGCAAAAAATATTCAAAGTCATGAAAAGCAGAGACCTACAGCTGAGATTGCTCTACCAAGCAAAGCTGTCATTTAGAATTGAAGGGCAGATGAAGAGCTTCCCACACAAGAAAAATTAAAGGAGTTAATCATCACTAAACCGTTATTATATGAAATGTTAAAGGGACTTATTTAACAAAAAGATCAAAACTATTAACAATAAAATGGCAATAAAAAAATATCTCATCTTCAGCCACCAACCCCAGGAAAGGACCGAGGACTGCCCTCGCCGCTGTCCCGGGGCTCCTTGGGCAGGGCTGATCCTGGTGAGCCCCCAACTGCTTCCCAGAGCTGGGTTGGGAAGGGGACCTTAGCCTGCTGCCGCCTCCGAGCGGACCGCCAGATGGAGGCGTAGGCGGACACACTGTGCCTCCTCTCACAACCAAAATTAAGGACAACAAATATTTAGAAACAAGAAAACAACCAGAACTAATGGAAAATTGAACTGTACGGAAGTCCAACAACCATTCATCCAGACCGGTAAGAGGGGCGGAGTCTCGGCAGGAAAAAGTGGAGGTGCGGACCCAGGAACTCAAGCAGCATCTGCTGGCAGTTCCCAGGTGCACAGGCGGTGGCTGGCGATCCCTGGGCCCACAGGCGGCAGCTGGCGGACCTTGGGCACAGAGGGGCAACTGTGCAGATCCAGTGAGGCTGCACAAGGTGGCTGGCTGACCAGGTGGTTCCACATTCGTGCGCGCAGACGGTCCAGGCAAAGGGGAAGTGGCGGAAGGGACTGAATCCAGGAGAGAGCGGACCAGGCGCCATTGTTCCCTCTCGGACCCCACCCCCACATACAGTGTCGCAACTCAGCGACTGGGCTGCCCTGCATTGGGGAACACCTAAGGCTCCACCCCTCACTACGTAACAGCCGCGACCAGACTAAAACCAAACCAAAACAAAACAAACAAACGAAACACCACCAAAAATGGCTCAAACAGGAGAACCAATCAAAGCTCCAGAGCCAATTCCTCTAAGCCGTGAAGAGATAGCCAACCTATCAGATGCACAGTTCAAAGCACTGGTCATCAGGATGCTCACAGAATTGGTTGGTTTTGCTCACAAATTAGATGAAAAAATGCAGGCTACAATACGTGAAATGAAGGAAGATGCATGGGGAACCAATAGAGATGGGAGGAAAACTGGGACTCAAATCAATGGAGTGGAGCAGAAGGAAGAAACTAACAACCAAAGAGAAAACAAGGAAGAAACAAGAATTCAAAACAATGAGGAGAGGCTTAGGAACCTCCAGGATATCTTTAAATGTCCCAACAACCGAATTCTAGGGGTACCAGAAGGGGAAAAAGAAGAGCAACAAGTGGAAAACTTATTTGAACAGATAATAAAGGAGAACTTCCCCAATCTGGCAAAGGAAATAGGCTACCAGAATGTCCAGGAAGCTCAGAGAGTCCCAAAGAAGTTCGACCCAAGGAGGAACACACCAAGGCACATCATCATTACATTAGCCAAGATGAAAATGAAGGAGAGAATTCTAGAAGCAGCAAGGGAGAAGGGGACAGTCACTTACAAAGGAGCTCCCATCAGACTGTCAGCTGATTTCTCAAAAGAGACCTTACAGTCAAGAAGGGGCTGGAAAGAAATATTTGAAGTCTTGAAAGGCAGGGACCTACATCCAAAATTGCTCTACCCAGCAAAGCTGTCATTTAGAATGGAAGGGCAGATAAAGTGCTTCTCAGATAAGGTCAAGTTCAAGGCGTTCATCATCACCGAGCCCTTATTGTATGAAATGTTAAAGGGACTTACCTAAGAAAAAGAAGATAAAAAATATGATAGTGAAAAGACAGCAAACTCACAGCTATTAAGAACCATACCTAAAACAAAAGCAAACTAAGCAAACAGCTAGAACAGGAACAGAACCACAGAAATGGAGATCATATGGAGGGTTAGCAACAGGGGCGTGGGAGGAGGAAAGAGGGGGAAAAGGTACAGAGAATAAGTAGCATAGACAATAGGTAGAAAATAGACATGGGGAGGACAAGAACAGTGTGGGAAATGTAGAAGCTAAAGAACTTATGACAGATGGACATGAACTAAAGTGGAGGAATGTGGGTGGGAAAGGGTGTGCATGGTGGAGGGGAATGATGGGGGAGAAATGGGACAACTGTAATAGCATAATCAATAAAATATATTTTAAAAAATAAATAAATAAATAAACAAACAAACAAAACATACCTATCAACAATTGAATCTAAAAAACAAACTAAGCAAACAAGAACAGAAACAGAACCATGGATATGGAGAGTGTTTTGAATCTTGCCAGATGGGTGACGGTGTGGGGAAATGGGTGAAGAGGTGAGAAGATTAAGAAGTGCAAGTAGGTACTTACAGAACAGCCATGGGGATGTAAAGAACAGTATAGGAAATGGAGTAGCCAAAGAACTCATGTGCATGACCTGTGGATATGAACAATGGTGTTGGGAATGCTTGAGGGAGAGGATGGTGCTGGGTGGAGTGGAGCAAAAGGGAAAAAATCTGGGACAACTCTAATAGCATAATCAATAAAATATATTTTTTTAAAAAAGAATGTCCTAAATTCAAAATACTAATGAAAGCAAGCAAAACAAACTCTCAATCATTGCTGGTGGACATTAAAAATGGTACAGCTACTTTGGAAAGCTACCTTGCAATTTCATACAAAACCAAACATACACTACAAAATGACCCAGCAATCATGCTTCTTGGTATTTACTGAAATGAGTTGAAAACATATTCATACAAAAACCTGCACATAGTCCTGGCTGGTGCGGCTCAGTGGGTTGAGCGCTGGACTGCGAAGCAGAGTTGTTGGTTCAATTCCCGGTCAGGGCACATGCTTTGGTTGCAGGCCTGGTCCCCAGTAGGGGGTGCATGAGAGGCAACCACACATTGCTATTTCTCTCCCTCTCTTCCCCTCTCTCTAAAACTAAACACCTCTCTTCCCCTCTCTCTAAAACTAAATAAATAAAATCTTAAAAAAAAAAAACCTTCACATGGATGTTTACACCAACTTTATTCATAACTACTAAAACCTGGAAGTTCTTCAGTGGTGAATGTATTAATATTATGAACTGCATGTTTTTTGTCTCCTTAAAATTCATCTGTTGAAATCTTAACTCCTAAAGTGATGGTATCAGGAGGTGGAGTCTCTAGCAGGTGATTAGTTCATGAAGGTGGAGCCCCCATCAATGGGATTAGTGCTCTTATGCAAGAGATACATAGAAAGCTCACCCATTCCACTATATGAAGACACGGGAAATCTATGAACCAGGATTCAGATCATCAGCAGACATTAAATTTGCCAGGGTCTTAATCTTAGACTTCCCAGTTTCCAGAACAGTGAGAATAAATGTTTGCTGTTTAAGTTACCCAGTCTATGGCACTTTTATTACAGCAGCTCCCAGAGCTGCATCCATCAGTGTCCTCTGCTGGCACATCTGTGAGATCCTACAAACACACACAATTGGATGCACATATTACCTAATTTTATGAATGTGTGGATAAATTACTTAACCAGTACCTTGTCAATGGACACTTAAATTGTTTCTAATCTTTTGCTATTATAAATAATGCTGTAATAAACCACCTCTTCTAACTGTGCAAACTGGATTTTGGCCACTGGGTGCCTTGAATTTATATGATGATATAAATGATTTATGTTGAAGGAAACATGTTTTTATTAACAGGGTTCCAACCCTGGAGGAGGGTGGCTGAGAGCACTCCTGCTTGGAGCCTTCTTTCCCATGAGACCCAGAAATTCCCTTGCTTCTCAAAAGGCTGTAAGCTGAAACCATACCCAGAAGTTCCCCATTATCTTTTCTGTCCTTAAGGGGGTTACAAAAACAGATCTTCATCCTTTGTGGAATGTGCACTTGTGGGTTTCAGAGTCTCCACTTTCTCACTGAAGTTTGTCCATCAGGGTCTGGGGTGCTCAGTCCTCAGTCTTCATGTGGCAGTCTAGGACACTGTACAGTGTGCTACACTGGATCATGGTATCTCAGATGCTGGAGCCCAAGGAGGCATGTATCTCTGTGTGGGACCCAGCCTCCAGCAGTAGGCTCCCACCCATGCAGGATATAAGCCCTTGGTGGGCCCCGCATCTCCTGGTCCCACAAGCGCTTCTATACATGTGGGGAGTGGGCCCAAAGGCCCAGACCTTTCAAATGCCAAAAGCCCAGAGAGAGCTTGCACCAAGTTCCAAAATCCTGCATCAAGAGCCCACATACCAAAAGAGCGATGTCCTTCAGAAATGCAGAAGTCTGTAGTTTAGCATTCCCGGTCATAGTTCAGCTCCAGGCATTTCTCATATGTCTGGGTGCACCAGCATGAGTCCTTCTTGCATTGTCAGTTTCTCTCCTTTGGAGATGCCTTACTCCAGCCATCAGCTCACCAGTGTGTCTGTGTGCTTGCCAGGCAGATCTCCCCAGCTCTGACAGCTCTGCTGTCTTCCACAGGCAGACCTCTGGACAGAACTCCCAACCTCATGGCAGATTTCTTCAAGCTCATGGCAGACTTCCCTGCAGGCCTCGAGACCTCATGGCAGACTTCCCCTTTGTTTCTTGGCCAATTTTAAATGTTTGGCTCAGAACTTATGACACAACAGAACATCTGTGTCTTTCGGTATGCATTAGTGATCACCACTTTTGTCAGCTCCCCAATGTCTTTCGCCCTTTTTCGGCTGCCATCTATAGTCAGGGCAAGAGTTCCCAGCCATGCACAGGCATCCAGGCTACCTGCTGAAGCTCACACAGAAACTATATGAGCTTCCCTCCTGGTTATGTCATGAGTCACTCTGCCAAGTCACTCTGCTGGTTCACATTATCACAGTCATAATAATTTTGCTCCAAGCAGAGCCTACAACTCCTCTCTTTAGGAAGCTATAGGCTATTAATCTGCTTTTGTTATGCACTGTGCCTCAAAGGCTGCACTTTCTGCTTTTTGGGCATTCTTTCCCTGCCCCCCAACCCTGCCCTGTGCTATTTTGCAGGATTTGAGGGATTTCACCATTGTTAAAGGACCTATGCTCTGTACCCCATTAAACTCTGTGGAATAAATTCCTAAAAGTTTATCCTTCAGGGACTGAGTATTGTTGACCCAGAGAAAAAAGATTCTTGAGAAAAGCTCCTGGTAGCTAACTAGAGGCACACTTAAAAAAACAAAAACAAAAACACAGAGCAAAGCAGCCATTTTTATACAAGGGCATCTCATGCAAACTACACTTCAGGGAGAAGCCTACATTGAACCATGTGCCTCTACACTAAACTGCCTGCCTGCACTGTTTTTGCTATCTGAGCTGGCACTTATAAAGAAGTTCCTAAAATCCTAATTCATCCAATAGGACTGAAGCTTTCCCCCATCCAATTGGTACTGCACAACCACAGCCCCATCAACTTCTTTACCAACCAATCAGAATGGCTCTATTCTGACCAACCAATTGAGCACCTTTTGGATCAAACTACGAGGTTTCATGTTATTTTAAAATTTTATTTTTTATGCAATTACAGTTGTCCCAATCTGCCCCCCCTCAACCTTATCCCCTTTCCTGCTTGCCACTTCCATAGTATTCCACACCATTGGCCATGACCTTGGGTCCTATATACACTTTTTTGACTCAATCCTTCACCTTTCAACCAGTCCAATCTTCTTCCCTCACCCCACCCTGCTTATTGCTGTGAATCTATTCTATAATTCTATCCCTCTGGTTCTATTTTGCTTATTTGTTTATTTTGTTCATTACATTCCTATTATAAGTGAGATAATATTTGTCTTTAAAAGCCTGGATTATTTCACTTAGTGTAATAGTCTCCAGTTCCATTCATGCTGTCCCAAAAGGTACTACACTGTGTAAATGTATCACAGTTTTTAATCCATTCATCTACTGATATGCACTTAGGCTGTTTCCACAGCTTGACTATTGTAAGTAGCATTGCTATGAACATAGGGGAGCGTAAATTTTTTTGAACTGGATTTTTGGGATTCTTAGGGTATATTGACAGCAGCGCTGGGACAATAGGCAGTTCCATCATTAATTTTTTGAGAAAATTCAATATTGTTTTCTACATTGGCTGCACCAGTCTGCCTTTCAGCTAACAGTGCGCTAGGTTTCCCTTTTCTCCACATTTTACCAGCAACTGTTGTTTGCTGATTTTTAAAAAAATATTTTATTTATTTATTCTTAGGAGAAGGGAAGGAAAAACAGAGGAAGAGAAACATCACTCTATGGTTGCCGCTTGCACGCCCCATTAGGGACCTGGCCTGAAACCCAGGCATGGGCCCTGACTGAGAATCCAACCAGCAACCCTTTGGTTTGTAGGCTGGCACTCAATCCACTGAGCCACACCAGCCAGAACTGTTGATTTTTTAATGATAGGCATTTTGGCAGATATGAGGCGATATCTTATTGTGGTTTAAGTTTCCATCTCTCTGATGGCTAGTGATGCTGAGCATTTTTTCATACGTATGTGGACCATGTGTCTGTCCTCCTTGGAGAAGTGTCTATTGAGGATCTTTGCCCATTTTTTAATGGATTGTTTGTATTTCTGGTGTTCAGATGTATGAGTTCTTTATATATTTTGGAGGTTAATCCCTTGATGGATATATACTTGACAAATATATTTGCCCATGCAATTGGCTCCCTTTCATTTTCATAACAGTTTTTTCTAGCACTGCAGTAGTTTTTAATTTGATGCAGTCCTATTTCTTTTTTGAACTATATTATTTTTATATTATATTATATTAATGTTGATTTTTTATTAAGCATTTATTTTTATTTATTTTTTAAAGACTTTATTTATTTAATTTTAGAGAGATGGGGAAGGGAGGGAGAAAGAGAGTGAGTGAAACATCAATGTATGCTTGCTTCTAGCACACCCCATACTTGGGATATGGCCTGCAACTGAGGCATGTGCCCTGACTGGGAATCAAACTGGCGATGCTTTGGTTCGCAGGCCTGCACTCAATCCACTGAGCTACACCACCCAGGGCTGTTTATTAAACTCTTTTAAATTTTACTGTTGTTCAAGTACAGTATTCTGCCTTTTACCCTTACCTCTCCCCCCCACCACAGCCATCCCCACCTCCCTCACTTGCTTCTACCCACCCATGTTTTGTTCATATGACCTTTATACTTGTTTCTGAAAACCCTTCACCCTTTCGCCAGCCTTTATCTCCTCCCATCACTCTTTTAGTTACTGTCAGATTGTTCTTAATTTCAAATTGTCTGGTCATATTTTGCTTGTTTGTTTCGTTGATTAGGTTCCAGTAAAAGGTGAAATCATATGACATTTGTCCCACATCACCTGGCTTATTTCACTTAGCATAATGCTCTACAGTTCCATCCATGCTGACCCAAAGGGTAGGAGCTCCTACTTTTATCTGCTGCATAGTATTCCATTGTGTAAATGTACCATACTTTCTTTTTTTAACATTTTTTATTGTTCAATTACAGTTTTCTGCCTTCCCCTCACCTCTCCTCACCACCTCAGCCCTTCCCACCTCCCTCCCTTGATTCTAACCCTCCCTCGTTACTGTCTATATGTCCCTTATAATAGTTCCTGCAAACCATTTTCCCCTATAATACCCTCCCCTCTCTCCTCTGGTCACTGTCGACCTGTACTCAATGTCAGTGTCTTTGGTTATATTTTGCTTGTTTGTTTGTTTTGTTGATTAGGTTCCTGTTAAAGGTGAGATCACATGGTATTTGTATTTCACCACCTGGCTTATTTCATTTAGCAAAATGCTCTCAAGTTCTATCCATGCTGTCTGAAGGATAAGAGCTCCTTCTTTCTGATGCATACAATTACATTGTGTAAATGTACCATAGTTTCCTGATCCATTCATTTACTGATAGGCACCTAGGTTGCTTCCAGCACTTGGCTATTGTAAATTGTGCTGCTATGAACATTAGGGTGATAGGTTCCTTTGGATTGGTGTTTCTGGGTTCTTAGGATATAATCCTAGCAGTGGAATTGCTGGGTCAAAAGGCAGTTCTATTTTTAGTTTGCTGAGGAAATTCCGTACTGTTTTCCATACTGGTTGCACCAGTCTGCAATCCCACCAACATTGCACTAGGATTCCCTTTTCTCCACAACTCTCCAACACTTCCTTGTTGTTTTGTTTCTGATGGCCATTTGCACCACAGTGAAGTGGTACCTCACTGTGGCTTTAATTTGCAGCTATCTGATGGCTAGCGATGCAGAACATTTTTATTTATTTTATTTTATTTATTTTACTTTATTTATTATTTATTTTATTTTAATTATTGTTCAAGTATAGTTTTCTGCCTTTTACCCCATCCAAGCCCAGCCCCCCACCCCTGCACACCTCCCTCCCATTTCCACCCCTCCTTGTTTTTGTCCATGTGCCCTTTATACTTGTTCCTGTAAACCCTTATTTTCCCCTGAAATTCCCTCCCCTCTGGTCACTGTCAGCCTGTTCTCTATTTCAGTGTTTTTGGTTATATTTTGCTTGTTTGTTTTGTTGATTAGGTTCCTGTTAAAGGTGAGATCATATGGTATTTGTTTTTCACCACCTGGCTTATTTCGCTTAGCATAATGCTTTTCAGTTGCATCCATGGTGACCCAAAGGGTAGGAGCTCCTTCTTTTTATTTGCTGCATAGAATTCCATTGTGTAAATGTACCATAGTTTTTTAATTCATTCCTTTACTGATGGGCACCTAGGTTGCTTCCAACACTCGAACATTGTAAATTGTGCTGCTATGAACATTGAGGTGCATAGGTGCTTTTGGATTGGTGTTTCAGGGTTCTTACGATGTAATCCTAGCAGTGGAATTGCTGGATCAAAAGGTATTTCCATTTTTAGTTTTCTGAGAAAATTCCATACTGTTTTCCATAGTGGTTATACCAGTCTGCAATCCCACCAACAGTGCACTAGGGTTCCCTTTTCTTCACAACCTCTCCAACACTAATTGTTTGTTGATTTTTTATTATGATGGCCATTCTGACCAGTGTAAAGAGGTATCTCACTGTGGTTTCAATTTGCATTTCTCTGACAGCTAGTGATACTGAGCATCTTTTCATGTCTCTGGATCCTCCATATGTCCTCCTTGGAGAAGTGTCTGTTCAAATCCTTTGCCCAGTTTTTAATTGGGATGTTTGTCTTCTTAGAGTGGAGTCATGTGAGTTCTTTATATATTTTGGAGATCATACCCTTGTCCGAGGTGTCATTGGCAAATATGTTTTCCCATATGGTTGGTCTTCTTTCTATTTTAATGCTGTTTTCTTTAGCTGTGCAGAACCTTTTTGTTTTGATCTCACCACCCAGAGGCACCTCCCATCCTGTCCCTGTGCCCAGGGCCCTGCGGGGACAAGTGGCCCTCTTAGAGGAAGGCAGAGAAGTCCCTGCAGAGAACTGTAGGCTGCAGGAAGTGAGCAATACCCGTAAAGACATAACCCACTGCGGGTACTGAAGTACCCTGAAGGGGCGCTGAGAGTCCCTAGCATCTAGGAAAGCAAAGAGCAAGAAGGTGGTGTGTGAGTTGTCCCTAAATTGGTGCACATCAAGGACTGTGCAACTGGTGGACTGAAGGCATAGGCTGGGAGCTGAACTGAACGGGGGGCCCAGCAGCAAACTGAGGAACTGGGTTGCAGGGTGAGCAACAGTTAGGAGTGCAAGTGCAGCTCAGGAAAAGACAAAAGTGACACCAATCCCTCCTCAGCCTGCTGCAGCCAGGAAGACCAGCAGAACTGGCCTGGACAGTTAAAAGCCAGCAGAAAGCTTTTTTTTTTTTTTAATCCTTCCTTCCTTCCTTCCTTCCTTCCTTCCTTCCTTCCTTCCTTCCTTCCTTCCTCTTTTTATTTCTTCTTCCTTCCTTCCTTTTTTCTTAATTCCCACGAGTGAGACAATAAAACCTTCAGCTGTGAAAAGACCCCAGTTAGACCCAAAGAGGTGTCATCCCAAAAACTGAGAAAGTGAGACAAATTTTACTTTGTGACTCCAGAGAAATTGCAAGCTATTGTATATTTGTATTATTATTATTTTTCATTATTATGTCTTTTATTTTATTAGTATCTTTGTATTTCTCTTCTTTCTGTTTAGTCTTCTTTGCTTGGTTTGTTACATTGCATTGTTTGACTGGTTTCCCTTGTTCTCTCTTTCATACTGTATTTTTAATTTTCCATCATTCACTTCACTTGTGTTCCAACTGCATACTACTCTACATCCTGTACTTCTTATTCTTGTTATTCCCATCACATAGATTCTGTCATGTGATTGTTGCTCCATTACTATTGTAAATAATTGCTGTTCCACACAATTGTAAATCCTACACAGAAGCACTCCCAGATCTTAGCTCACTTCACTGTTTCCTAAACTTTAGTACTGTGGTGATTAACTCTATTCTCTGGCACAATACACCTATTGGCTATCCTGCACTCTCATTTTACCTCCTAATCTAACCTCCCACAGGCTCACTGCTTTTGAGGTCTAACTCACAATCCTTTCCCGCCCCTAACAAGAATCTTACCTTTTTTCCACCCTTTCTAAAAAATGGATAGTTAGGTGAAATATCACAGTTGACACTATACATATCCAAAGGATCTCCTCTTTCTTCTCTATGGGTTGATACATGAAATACCATAGAATACACTCCCTCTGTCTTAAACCATTTGCTTTCCCTCTCCAACTGATTACAAAAAAGAGTAGGTGGGAGCTGTGAACACCAGTACACTGGCTGGAAGAGGAAACTCACCAACAAAGGAACCACCAGCAGATAACAATGGAAGAAGGTGAAGGAGTGAGTGCAAGCCACACTAACCTCAACCCAGGACAGATCGGGAAATACAACTAAATGGTGGAGAAATTACCCAGAACAAACAACTGAACAAGAGCGAGAGAGAAGTCTCAAAACCTCGTACAGGCAGAAGAACCAGCTTCAATATAACCTGTTCACACCTGCACAACAGAACACAAGACGTGGTTGATGTAGTGACCTTCAGTTAACCAGCTGGAGAGAAGGACCCACCAAAGAAATACCCGACAACAATCAAAACCCAAAGACATTCACAGAGCCAACATAAATGACAGCCCAAGACCAGTGAGGTCAAGAGATCAAGGAGACTGCACCACTGATTGTCACAGGTGTTCTACCATAGAAGTTCACACCAGAAAGCCAGGGAAGCAGAAAAGAACAATTTAAGAAGCAGAGGCTAAAAAGAAGAGTTTCATAAACAATGGGAAGACAAAGAAACAATCCCCAAATGAAAGTAAAGGAGGAAGCCTCAGAAAGAATGCTAAATGAAATAGAGGCAAGTCAAATATAAGATATTGAGTTCAAAGCAATGGTTATAAAGAAGCTCAATAGCTCAATGAGAATTACCAAAAACTGCAGGGAAACTACAATGAACTCACTGCAAACTATCTCAACATAAAAAAGGAAATAAAACTATCAACATAAGAGGGACAAGAGGAAATGAAAAATACAATCTCTGTACTGAAGAACACAGTAGAAGGAATCAAAAGCAGGCTAGGTGAAGCAGAGGATCAGATCGGTGAGCTGGAGGACAAGGTAGGAAAAAAACACCCAGAAAGAGCAAGAAAAAGAAAAGAGGCTCAGAGAGAACATAGAGGGGTTGAGGGAAATGCAGGTCAACATGAAACATAATAATATCCACATAATAGGGATACCAGAAGGAGAAGAAGAGCAAGGCATAGAAAACCTCTTTGAAAAAGTAATGATGAAAAACTTCCCTAATTTGATGAGAGAAAAAGTCACACAGATCCAGGAAACAGAGGGTCCCAATCATGGGGAACCCAAAGAAGCCCACTTCAAGACACATCATAATTCAAATGTCAACACTCCAAGACAAGGAGAGAATCTTAAAGGCAGCAAGGGAGAAATAGGAAGTTATATACAAGGGAGCCCCAATAAGGCTACCAGCTTACTTCTCATGGAAACGTTCCAAGCCAGAAGAGAATGGCAAGAAATATTCCAAGTAATGAAAACCAGAGGCCTGCAATAAAGGTTACTTTACTCAGCAAGGCTCTCAATTAAAACGGAAGGCCAAATAAGGACCTTCCCAGACAAAGAAGTCTAAAAGAATACACCTCCTCCAAACAACCTCTGCAACACATGCTACTGGGACTGCTTTCAGAAAAGAAAGATAAAGAGTGAAAGAGAGAGGAACACAGGTATGAAAAAATGGCAATGAATAAATACCTATCAATAATAACCTTAAATGTAAATGGATTAATGATCCAATCAAAAGACATAGAACACCTGAATGGATAAGAAATCATAACCCACACATACGCTGCCTACAAGAGACCCATCTCAGTACAAAAGAGCTACTCAGACTGAAATTGAAGGGCTGGAAACAAATATTTCAAACAAGTGGAAAGGAAAAAAAAAGCCGAGATAGCAACAGTCTCATATCAGACGAAATAGATTTCAAAACAGGGCCATCAAAACAGACCCAAAAGGACAGTTCATGATACTCAGGAGAAGAATCCATCAAGAAGACATAAACAGACTTCTGGCCAAGACAGAGGTGTAGGTAGACACACTGTGCCTCCTCACACAACCAAAATAAAAACAATTTAAAAACAAAAAACAACCAAGTACTGACAGAAAATCGAATTGTATGGAAGCCCGACAACCAAGGAGTTAAAGCAGACACATTCATCCAGACTGGTAGGAAGTGCAGAGTTGGGAAGTCAGGGCAAAAAGGGCTCAGGGCAAAGTGGTGGCTGGAGGACCCCGGGCGTGCTAAGTGGCAGTTCACAGACCCTGGGCGCAAAATGTGGCAGCTGGTCGACCCAGTGAGGCGGTGGATTGTGGAGGGTTGTAGTGCCCAGGCTGCCAGATGTGTGGTCCCACATTCGTGCACAGATAAACCTGGAGGAACAGCTGGGGAGTGATGGAGACCATGCAACCCAACGTCCCAGCGCAGGAAAATAAAGCTTCAAAACAACGATTGAGAAACACCTGTGGGGGATGAGGTGCCTGAAGAAACTCCCAGCCTCATAGGAGAGTTTGTTGGAGAGACCCAGAGGGTCCTAGAATGTACACAAGCCCACAAACCCAGGAATCAGCACCATAAGGGCCCACTTTGATTGTAGGTAGTGGGGTAAGTGACTGAAATCCTGCACAGAGCGGAGCAAGCACCATTGCTCCCTCTTGGACAACTGCCCCACAAACAGTGTGATAACACAGAGACCGGGTTGCCTCGCCCTGGTCAACACCTAAGGCTCCGCCCCTCACTACTTAACAGGCATGTCAAGAAAAAAAACGGCCCCAAGGAAGAACAGATCAAAGCTCCAGAACAAATACAACTAAGCAATGAAGAGATAGCCAACCTATCAGATCACAGTTCAAAACACTGGTAATGAGGATGCTCACAGAATTGGTTGAATTTGGTCGCAAACTAGATGAAAAAATGAAGACTATGCTAACTGGAATAAAGGAAAATGTACAGGGAACCAATACTGATGAGAAGGAAACTGGGACTCAAATCAATGGAGTGGACCAGAAGGAAGAAAGAAACATCCAATCAGAAAAGAAGGAAGAAACAAGAATTCAAAAAAATGAGGGGAGGCTTAGGAACCTCCAGGACATCTTCAAATGTTTCAACATCCAAATTATAGGGGTACCAGAAGGAGAAGAGGAACAGCAACAAGTGGATAACTTATTTGAACAAATAATAAAGTAAAACTTCCCCAATCTGGCAAAGGAAATAGACTCCCAGGAAGTCCAGGAAGCTCAGAGAGTCCCAAAGAAGTTGGATCCAAGGAGGAACACACCAAGGCACATCATAATTACATTACCCAAGATTAAAATGAAGGAGAGAATTGTAGAAGCAGCAAGGGACAAGGAGGCAGTTACCTACAAAGGAGATCCCATCGGACTGTGAGCTCATTTCTCAAAAGAGACCTTACAGGCAAGAAGGGGCTGGAAAAAGTATTCCAAGTCATGAAAGTCAAGGACCTACATCCAAGATTGCTCTATGCAACGAAGCTTTCATTTAGAATGGAAGGGAAAATAAAGTGCTTCTCAGATAAGGTCAAGTTAAAGGAGTTCATCATCACCAAGCCCTTATTATATGAAATGTTAGAAGGACTTATCTAAGAAAAAGAAGGTAAAAGCATTTATAGTAAAATGACAGCAAACTCACAATTATTAACCACCATACCTAAAACAAAAAGAGAAACAAATAAGGAAACAACTAGAACAGGAACAGAACCACAGAAATGGAGATCTCATGGAGGGTTAGCAACAGGGGAGTGGGAGGGGTCAGATGGGGAAAAGGTACAGAGAATAAGTAGCATAGACGGTGGGTAGAAAATAGACAGGGGGAGGGCAAGAATAGTGTGGGAAATGTAGCATGCAAAGTACTTATAGTTATGACACATGGACATGATCAAAAGGGGGGTAATGCATGTGGGAGGGGGTGTGCAGGGTGGAGGGGAGTGATGGGAGAAATGGGACAATATAATAGCATAGTCAATAAAATATATTTTTAAAAAAGAAGACATAAACATTGTAAATATATATGCAACCAACATAGGAGCACCCAAATACATAAAGAAAATCTTGGAGGACTTCAAGAAAGATATTGACAGGCACAAAATTACAGTAGGGGATTTCAACACAACACTATCAAAAATGGATAGATCATCAACACAAAATATCCACAAAGATACTGTGGCATTGAACAATTTCCTAGAGCAAATGGACTTAACTGATATATACAGACTCTTTCATCCCAAAGAAGCAAAATACACATTCTTTTCAAATGCACATGGAACATTTTCAAAGACAGATCACATGATACGACACAAAAAAATCCTCAAAAAATTCAAGAAAATTGAAATCATATCAAGCATTTTCTCTGACCACAAGGGACTGAAACTACAAACTAATCTCAAGGAACAAACGCTCAAATTCATGGAGATTGAATAGCATGCTCTGAAACCATGAATGAGTCAAGAATGAGATGAAGGAAGAAATAAAAAAGTTTCTGGAAACAATTTAAAATGAACTCACAACAACCCAAAAGGACTGTCTTTATGGGACACAGCAAAGACAGTCCTGACAGGGAAGTGCATAGCAATACAGGCCTACCTAAAAAAGGTAGAAACATTTCAAATACTCAACCTAACCCTACACCTATAAGAACTGGAGGAACAACAAAGACAGCCCAGAGCAAATAGAAGGAAGGAAATAACCAAGATCAGGGCAGAATTAAATGACATAGAGACTAAAAACACAATTGTAAGGATCAATAAATCTAGAAGCTGTTTCTTTGAAAAGACAACAAAATTGACAAGCCTTTAAGCAGACTCATCAAGAAAAAAGGACAGAGGAGCCAAATAAACAAAATCAGACCTGAAAGAGAAGAGATTACAACTGATACCACAGAAATACAGAGGACTGTAAGAAATTACTACCAAGAACTAACATTATGACAAGAAATTTGAAAATCTAGGTGAAATGGACAAATCTGTAGAAAAATATAATCTTTCAAAACTCAATGAAGAAGCAGGAAGCCTAAATAGACCAATAACAGGAGACAAAATTGAAGCAGTAATAAAAAAAAACTCCCAACACACAGCAGCCCTGGACCAGACAGTTTGACTGGATAATTCTACAAAGCATTTAAGAAAGAACTAACCCCTATCTTTCACAGACTATTCCCAAAAATCCAAAACGATGGAAGACTCCCAAACTCTTTTTATGAAGCCAGCATCAGCCTAATCCCAAAACCAGATAAAGATACAACAAAGAAAGAAAACTTCAGGCCCATGTCGCTGATGAACATAGACACTAAAATCCTCAACAAAATATTGGCAAACCGCATCCAACAATACATTAAAAAGATCATACACCATGACCAAGTGGGATTCATCCCAGGGATGCAAGGATGATTCAACATTCGCAAATCAGTAAATGTAATTCATCACATAAACAAAAGCAAAACCAAAAATCACATGGTCATATCAACAGATGCAGAAAAAGCATTTGATAAGGTACAGCACCCATTTATGATAAAAACACTCAGCAAAGTGGGAATAGAGGGAGCATTTCTCACCATAATAAAGGCCACATATTGGAGACCTACAGGCAACATCATATTTAATGGGCTAAATCTTTCCCACTAAGATCAGGAACAAGATAAGGTTGTCCATTTTCACCACTTCTATTCAACACAGTATTGGAAGTCCTAGCCACAGTGATTAGACAAGAAAAGCAAATAAAAGGCATCCAAATTAGAAAGGAGGAATCAAAACTGTCAATGTTTGCAGATGAGATGATAGTGTACATAGAACATCCTATAGAATCCACCAGAAAACTGCTCGACCTAATAAGTGAATTTGGCAAAATAGCAGGACAGAAAGTCCATATTCAGAAATCAAAGGCATTTTTTTGTATACCAACAATGAAACATCCGAAGCAGAAATCAGTATAAAAATCCCAATTGATATAGCAACAAGAAAAATAAAATACCTAGGAATAAATCTAACCAAGGAGGTAAAAGACTTGTACTCAGACACCTACACAACGCTGAAGAAAGAAATTAAGGAAGATAAAGAAATGGAAACATATACCATGGACACAAACAAATGGAAACATATACCGTGTTCATGCATCAGGAGAATTAATATTATCAAAATGTCCATACTATCCAAAGCAATTTATAGATTCAATGCAATACCTATTAAAGTACCATGGCACATTTCACAGATATAGAACAAACACTTCAAAAATTTATATGGAACCATAAATGACCCTGAATTGCTGCAGCAATTTTGAGAAAGAAGAACAAAGTAGGAGGGATCACAATACCTGACATCAAACTGTATTACAAGGCCACCATAATCAAAACAGCCTGGTACCGGCATAAGAACAGATACATAGACCAATGGAACAGAACAGAGAGCCCAGAAGTAAACCCAAGTCTCTACAGTCAATTAATATTCGACAAAGGGGTCGGTAGCATAAAATGGAGCAAAAATAGCCTCTTCAACATATGGTGTTGGGAAAGCTGGACAGCTACATGCAAAAAAATGAAACTTGAGCACCATCTTACACCATACACAAAAATAAATCCAAGGTAGATAAAAGATTTAAATATAAGTTGTGACACCATTGAAGTCCTAGAGGAGAACATAGGCAGCAAAATCTCAGACATTTGACACAGCAATATTTTCACTGGTATGTCTCCTAGAGCAAAGGACATAAAGGACAGAATAAATAAATGGGATATCATCAACATAAATAGCTTCTGCACAGCTAAAGAAAAGCACATTAAAGTGAAAAGAGAACTTACTGTAAGGGAAAACATATTTGCCGATGATACCTCAGACAACGACTTGATCTCTAAAATATATAAAGAACTCATACAACTCATACAATTTAAAAATGGGCAAAGAACATCAACAAACATTTCTCCAAGGAGGACATACAGAGGGTCCAGAGACATATGAACAGATGCTCAGTACTGCTACCTATCAGAGAAATGGAAGTTATAACCACAATGATATACCACTTCACGCTAGTCAGAGTGGCCATCATAAACAAAGCAACCAACTGTAACTGTTGGAGAGGTTGTGGAAAAAAGGGAACCCTAGTGCACTGTTGGTCAGACTGCAGACTGCTGCAGTCACTATGGAAAACAGTACGGAATTTCCTCATAAAACTAAAAATTGAACTGCCTTTTGCCCCGGTAATTCCACTGCTAGGATTATATCCTAAGAGCCCTGAAACACCAATCCAAAGGAACTTATGCACCCCAATGTTCATAGCAGCACAATTTATAATAGCCAAGTGCTGGAAGCAGCCTAAGTGCCTATCAGTAAATGAATGGATCAGAAAACTATGGTACATTTACACAATGGAATTCTACATAGTAGAAAGAAAGAAGGAGCTCCTACCCTTTGCAACAGCATGGATGGAACTGGAGAGCATTATGCTAAGTGAAAGAAGCCAGGTGGTGAAAGACAAATACCATTGATTTCACCTTTAACCTAATCAACAAAACAAACAAGCAAGCAAAATATAACCAAAGACACTGAAATTGAGAACATGCCAACAGTGACTAGAGGGGCGGAGGAGGGATTATAGGGAAAAAGGGTGAATCATTTGCAGGAACTGTTATTATAAAGGACACATGGACAATTCGAAGGTGGGGGGGTGGAAATAGGGGAGGGAGGTCAGAAGGGCTGGTGTGGTGGGGAGGTTTGGGGAGGGGGAAAAAGCAGAAAACTTTACTTAAACAACAATAAAAAATGTTAGAAAAGAAAAAGAAAAGAAAAACAAAAACTAAACTAAAAAAAAGATGTAAACTGACTTGTGAACTTCAACAGACATTTAATCCAGGTGAATCATTTTTAGAAATTCATGAAGATACGAAGATAAAAACTATCAAAGAATCCAGGAGGACAGGAGAGGAGGTTGAGGTTAGACACACTTGCTCCCAGTATCAGATTAGAATTATAACTAAATCACAGAACAATTAACCTAAAGAACCAAGTAAATACTAGCTAAACAAGGACTTACAGAAGAAGCAACAATGAGACCGGTAGGAAGGATGGAGAGACAAAAAATGCTGGCCCTGCACCATGCGTAGTTCAGAATCCAAATAGATATCTCAGCTTGAAAGGTCCACCCTGAGAAGTGTGGGGTCTCAAGCCCATGCCACGCTCCCCAGCCTGTAGCATCAGAGCCAGAAAGAGGACTCCACATAAAACCTGGCTGTGAAAAGCAGCAAAGACTCTGCCAGGAAGAGACAGGAGTCTGCTAATAACCCAGGCACCATCCTTAAAAACCAGCACACATAAACTCATTTGTGGCCATTCACCCTGGGCTCCAGTAGAGGGAGGGTGGCTTAGAGTAGACCAGAGTTATCCAAGGAGGGACTGGGTTGGTGTGGTTCTGGGGAGAGAGATGAAGGGACAGCCACCAGGGTATCTGTGCTAAATCACTTTTCCACAATACCTAGCAGATGCAACTTTTTCTTATGGCATTAGCTTGGGGAAATACACTAGTCTCACCTTCCTTACAGTTAGCCCCACAAAGCTCAGGCCCTATAAGAGTCAGCTACCTGGGTCTGTGATGTAGACTTTCTTGGAAGATGCTTGAGGAGGTTTGGGTGAATTCAGGGGGTATCAAAAACTGAGTTTTATGGCTCTGAGGCAGGCAATTTCTCCCCCACCCCCCTGGCATGCCTGACCAGCACCACTCTCTATAGGAGATCTACTAGCCCTACCATCCTGCCTCCTGGCAGCCTTGCTCTGCTAAGATCACACCCTCCAAAAAGTCAGATGACTATATCCGGCATGAGCTTGCAGTGCAGAATTTCTTGGAAGGCTCTTGATGAAGAATGAGAAAATCTGTGGAGAGACTTAGTTGTATGGCTGTCAGTCAGGGGCCATTTTTCCCTAGCATGCCCAACTAGTGCTACCATTCTTGTGCAGAATTCTCCTTTTACACAGTCTGATGAACTCTGCTGACCTCACCCTGACAAATCTCAAGACCCTGCCCGACCAGAAAGGTCTGCAGGAACCTTCCTGGGCTTGGTGTACCATGAGACTTTTGCTAAATGGCCTTAGACACAGCACTGGAGCTGAGTTTGAATCTGTATTGATTTGGTGAAAATCACTAGCCCCTACATGGTGACTCTCTGAGAATCTACATCACACAGCTTGAGTGCCACCAGAGGATCATTCAGTGACTGAGCCTAAAAGGCAGCTGGCAGGCAGAAGCAAATTTGGGTACCTTGGGCCTTTTGCTGTCCTTTCCCCAGGCCTGGTGCTGGTGGAAGCTGGTATTGGTGCACAACGTAGCCCCTCTGCTGAACATGCAGGCCTAGCAGAGGTAACCATAAACTGTGGATCATTTTGTAACTCCAAACAGGTAGACCAAGGAGAGTCAAAAGCAGTGCTTCACATTGATCTGCACTGGAGTCCCTCCAAAGAAGCCCCAGAACCAACACACCTGATGGCAAAATTCATACCACATCAAAGCACAACCCAGTTAGCTAGATATGCAGCACATACAACAAAAGGAAAATCTCAGCAGGCATTAGAAACTGCTGGGGCAAACACTGCTTTGTGGAGTCAGCCCCTGCATAGCAGCTCATACACTTGGTTGGGTTGGTACTCATAGGCCACAAGCTGTATGATCAACCCTATCCATTGACTGGCCAATAGCAATCAAGTCTCAACTACAACAGAAAACTCAAATAATCCAAATAAGGAACAGTCCTGGAGAACCTAGCTCAAGTTATCAGGGAGAATGTGTCACTGAGCCCCACAAAATACCTACTACATAAGGCAACCATACCAAGACTGGGAGACATAGCATAGCTACCTAATACATAAAAACATATACAAAGAGGCAGCCAAAATGGAGAGACAATGAAACTTGCCCCAAATAAAAGAACAGTAGGAATTGCCCAAAAAAGCACTAAATAAAATAAAGGCAACCAATCTACCATATAGTGAGTTCAAAACAATGGTATTAAAGATGCTCAAGGAACCTAGAGAAAGAATGCATAAACTCAGTGGAAACTTAAAGAAATAGTAAGCATACAAAAGAGAAACCATAAAAAAAAAGAACCCCTCAGAATTAAAGACTACAGTATCAGAAATAAAGAATACACTAGAAGAAATCAGAATCAGGTTATATGAAACAGAGTATCAAATTAGCAATTTGGAAGCCAAGGTAGCAGAAAATACCCAATCAGAGCAAGCAAAAATAGTAATAATAATTTTTAAAATGTGGGAGTCTAAGGGACCTCTGGGACAGACAACACTGAATGTAAGAAAATCCACTGCAAATATCCCTAACTTGGTTGAGGAAAAAGATACACAAGCCCAGGAAGCACAGAGAGACTCATGAACTCAAAAAGGCTCACAGCAAGACACATCATAATTAAAATGGTAAATATTAAAGACAAAGATAATCATAAAAGCAGCAAGAGAAAGACAGTTCCTACAAGGGAGCTCTGCCTCCACCCAACTGTCAGCTGATTTCTCAACAGATACTGTTAAAGCTAGAACAAATTGCACAAAATATGCAAACTAATGAAAAACAGAGACCTATAACCAAGACTACTCTACCCAGCAAGGGAGACCCAGCTGGTGTAGCTCAGTGGATTGACTGTGAGCCTGTGAGCCGTGGGATCACCGGTTCGATTCTCAGTTGGGGCCATGCCTGGGTTGCAGGTCAGGTCCCTGGTATGGGGCATTCGAGAGGCAACCACACATTGATGTTTCTCTCCCTTTCTTTCTCCCTCCCTTCCCCTCTCTCAAAATAAATAAATAAAATCTTAAAAAAAAATAAAACTGAAGGAAAAATACAGAGCTTTCCAGACAAGAAAAAGCTGAAGGAGTTCATTATCACCAGCTTAGTATTACAACAAATAAAAGGACTTCTTTATGAAGAATTTTAAAAAGAGGAACATAAAGTATAAAATGGCAGTAAAGGCAAACCTATCAGTAATCACTTTAAATGTAAATGGATTCAAAGTTCCAATCAGAAGACAAAAATAGCTAAGTTAATAAAGAAACAAGACACGTGCTGTCAACATGACACCTACCTCAGAACCAAAGACACACAAGATTGAAAGTAAGCTGATGAGAAAAAAAAAGGTAGTTCATGCAAATGGAAACAACAACAAAAAAATCTGGGGTAGCAATACTTAAACAAAATAGAATTTAAAACAGGCTATAATAAGACGTCAAGAAGGACATTACATAATAATAAAGAAATCAATCCAATAAGAGCATATAAACCTTAAAAACATTTATGCACCCAACATAAGAACCTAAATATGGACTTCCGGCCAAGATGGAGGCGTAGGCGGACACACTGTGCCTCCTCTCACAACCAAAATTAAGGAAAACAAATATTTAGAAACAAGAAAACAACCAGAACTTATAGAAAATTGAACTGTACGGAAGTCCAACACCCATTCATCCAGACCGGTAAGAGGGGCAGAGTCTCGGCAGGAGAAAGTGGAGGTGTGGGCCCAGGAACGCAAGCAGCAGCAGCTTGCAGTTCCCAGGTGCACAGGCGACGGCTGGCGGTCCCCGGGCCCACAGGCAGCAGCTGGCAGACCCCGGGCACAGGGGGGCAACTGTGCAGAACCAGTGAGGCCTCACAAGGCGGCTGGCTGACCAGGTGATCCCACAATCACGCACGCAGACGGTCCAGGCAGAGGGGAAGTGGCGGAAGGGACTGAATCCAGGAGAGAGCGGAGCAGGCACCATTGTTCCCTCTCAGACCCCGCCCCCACATACAGCATCACAACCCAGCAACTGAGCTGCCCCACACTGGGGAGCGCCAGAGGCTCCACTCCTCACTATGTAACAGCACTCGCGTGTGCCCAGATAATCCAGGTGAAGGGGAAGCAGCGGAAAGGGCGGGAGTCCAGGAGAGAGTGGAGCAGGCGCCATTGTTCCCTCTCAGACCCCACTCCCACCTATAGCATCACAACCCGGGGACTGGGCTGCCCTGCCCTGAAGAGCACCTAAGGCTCCACCTCTCACTACGTAATAACCGCGACCAGACTAAAACCAAAACAAAACAAACAAACAAACAAACAAAAAGCACCAAAAATGGCTCAAACCAGAAAAGAAATAAAAGCCCCAGAGCCCATTCCTCTAAGCAGTGAAGAGATAGCCAACCTATCAGATGCACAGTTCAAAGCAGTGGTCATCAGGGTGCTCACAGAATTGGTTGATTTTGCTCACAAACTAGATGAAAAAATGCAGGCTACAATATGTGAAATGAAGGAAGATGCATAGGGAACTGATAGAGATGGAAGGAAAACTGGGACTCAAATCAATGGAGTGGACCAGAAAGAAGAAACTAACAACCAAACAGAAAATGAGGAAGAAACAAGAATTCAAAAAAAAGGGGAGAGGCTTAGGAACCTCCGGGACATCTTTAAACGTCCCAACATCCGAATTATAGGGGTCCCAGAAGGGGAAGAAGAACAGCAACGAGTGGAAAACGTATTTGAACAAATAATAAAGGAGAACTTCCCCAATCTGGCAAAGGAAATAGACTACCAGGACGTCCAGGAAGCTCAGAGAGTCCCAAAGAAGTTGGACCCAAGGAGGAACACACCAAGGCACATCGTAATTACATTAGCCAAGATTAAAATGAAGGAGAGAATTCTAGAAGCAGCAAGGGATAAGGGGACAGTCACCTACAAGGGAGTTCCCATCAGACTGTCAGCTGATTTCTCAAAAGAGACCTTCCAGGCAAGAAGGGGCTGGAAAGAAATATTTGAAATCTTGAAAAGCAGGGACCTACATCCAAAATTGCCCTATCCAGCAAAGCTGTCATTTAGAATGGATGGACAGATAAAGTGCTTCTCAGATAAGGTCAAGTTGAAGGAGTTCATCATCACCAAGCCCTTATTATATGAAATGTTAAAGGGACTTATCTAAGAAAAAGAAGATAAAAATATGACAGTGAAAAGAGAGCAAACTCACAGCTATTAAGAACCACACCTAAAACAAAAGCAAACTAAGCCAACAGCTAGAACAGGAACAGAGCCACAGAAATGGAGATCATATGGAGGGTTAGCAACAGGGGTGTGGGAGGAGGAGAGAGGGGGAAAAGGTACAGCGAATAAGTAGCATAGATAGTGGGTAGAAAATAGACGGGGGAGGGCAAGAATAGTATGGGAAATGTAGACGCTAAAGAACTTATGACCCATGGACATGAACTAAAGGGGGGAATGTGGGTGGGAGAGGGTGTGTAGGGTGGAGGGGAATGATGGGGGAGAAATGGGACAACTGTAATAGCATAATCAATAAAATATATTAAAAAAAGAACCTAAATATATAAAAAAATCATGATGGATATAAAAGTAGAGATCTACAGTAATACAGTCATAGTAGGGGATTTTAACACCCCATTTACATCAATGGATAGATCTTCCAGACAGAAAATCAAGAAGAAAACTGAGGCCTTACATGGCACACTAAACTAGATGGATTTAATTAATATTTCAGAGAATTTAACACCAAATAGCAGAATATACATTCTTTGCAAGTGCACATAAAACATTTTCTAAGATAGAGCACATGTCAGACAACAAAACAAGTCTCGAGAAATTTAAGATGACTAAAAGCATATCAAACATCTTCTCTGACCATAATGGTATGAAATTACAATAAAATATTACTCAGCCATTAAAAATAATGAAATCTCACTGGATATTATGATAAGCGAAATAGGTCAGTCAGAGAGAGACAAGTATTATACGATTTCACTTATATGTGGAATCTAACAAACAATATAAATGAACTAACAAAACATAAACAGACTCATAGACATAGAGAACAGAGTGATGGTAGCCAGATGGGAGTGGTGTTGTGGGACTGGTATAAAAGGTAATGGGATTAAGAAGTACAAATTGGCCCAGGTTGGTATGGCTCAGTGGATTGAGCACCGAACTATGAAGCAAAGAGTCACTGGTTCGATTCCCAGTCAGGGCACATGCCTGGGGTGCAGGGCATGTGAGAGGCAACACACATTGATGTTCTTCTCTTTCTCTTTCTCCCTCCCTTCCCCTCTGTCTAAAAATAAATAAAATCTTTAAAAAAGAACTACAAATTGATAGTTATAAAATAGTCACAGTCATTTAAAGTACAGCATAGGAAATACAGTCAATAATATTGTAATATTATTATTGATACACTAAACTATACAATAAACTATGTATAGTGCTAGGTGGGTACCAGTAATGTGAAGGGGGAACACTTTATAAAGTATATGACTATCTGACTACTATACTGTATACCTGAAACTAGTACAAAATAATATTGAATGTAAACTTTAATTGAAAAATCTATTTTTTCAAAAAAGAAATGCTTCAAAAATACAGCAATGACCAGATTAAATACAGAAGTATGATCTCCCCACCCCCCAAATGATGAAAGTTATCAGATGAGCAGAGATTGCTAGTAGTAAATAGATATCTCAAAGTAAGGTAAAGTTGTATTCATTAGCATTTGAGGTTTATTTGCCTCTGTAGAGCCTGTTTTCAAAATGTGTGCTTTTTATACCTATGTGCCATTATGGGACTAAGCACCATAATAAGATGAGGCTCTGTTTCTTCCCTTGGAGGCTGCAGAGATCAGTGCTGCAACAGGGTGAGGGTAGAAATCTGTTTGCAGAGGCAGAGACTCCTGCAACATAATCCTCAGCACTGTCTATGATAGCCCTCCATATAGTACTAGAAAAGTGTCAACTGTCTACATCAGGAATGAAGGAAGGGTGGTCCAGATGATATGGAGGCTAAAGGCATGTGAGTGACCCCACCACTGGCAATTCCACTGATTTCTTCTTAAATTTCTGGTAGTCTTTAATATCTGACAAGGACCAATACTGTCAGGTTCTCCAGAGTTTTCTTTTTCATTGCTACATTTTGTTGCAAACACTTTTAAAAATTCAAATTATTAGGAATTATTTTGTTATTTGAATGACAACTATTCACTAATCTGACTGGGTATAAAATTAGCAACAAAAAATTAATAGGCTTCACTTTGGCATATGCAAATTGCCAGCATCACTATTCTTGCACTTTGGGGTCACTATTAAGTAAAATAGGGTTACTTGAACACTGTAATACCTCAATAGTCCGCCTCATCACCACAATGGTTACTAAGTGACTAATGGGCTGGAAGCATATACAACATGGAAATGCTGGACAAAGGGATGATTTACATATAGGACAGGATGGAGGGGTTTGATATAAGATTTCCTTAAGCTAATTACTCATAATGGAATGCAATTTAAAACTTACAAAAACTTATTACTTATTTCTGTTCCCATCTAATATTTTCAGACCATGGTCAACTGAAACCACAGAAAGCAAAACTGTAGATGAGGGGGCACTACTGTACTACTGAGTGAAAGAAGGGAATTAGATCCAAGAAGATGGTGGTGAGGTAGGTGGGAGCGGAGCCCAGTTCTCCCTGTGCCCAACTGGAAAACCTAGCCAATCTTCTGAGGAACACAGTGAACAGCCAATGGAATACCAGCTTATATGAAGTTTTGAGGCCAAGAATTGTAGAGGACGTTGAAAAATAAACAGTGAGGAGATTGTGCCAGACGGTAAGGTCCCTGGGATCTGTGCAGGGTCCTAAGTCACTGTGGCCCACTGGCCTGGTGCCTGCCATAGGATACTGGGAGTAAAGTTTGATCACCCGCTCCCTCCCCTCCCGGAGCAGCGAGGGCAGCCCAGCACCAGGAGAGACCTGGATACTAGAAGTCATTGGGGGGAATAGAGATGAAGTGGGAGACACACAGAGGTGGTACACATACCCTGGGACTGTGGACACCAGCACCAGAGAAATTGGGGTGCTAGGCAACACCTGGAGAAGGGAGGAGTTGGGCCATGTAGGACCCTAACTCAGATAATCTCCAGACTAATTGGAAAGTTGGGCTGTGTGAAAAGCCATGCTCTTGTTAAGAACTCTGGAACAGTGGCTGGCTGGCCTGAGGGTGATTTGAGCTAAGTGTACCCAGAGGCTGAGTGACTGAGTGGAACTGCATGCCCTAGTTTGACTTGTGCTGCAAGCCCAGGGACTAAGTGGCTGATTGGAGCTGCACCCCTAAGACTGAGTGGCTGATTTAAGCCTGGCAGCTCAGGGAGGACCTGAGCCAGAGGGTGGGCAACTGTGAATATTGCGACCCAGACCTAGTACCCATTCCCTCAAAACCATAGGAAGAGAGAGAAGCAAAGCCCAGCCTCCCTCTTCCTGTGGCACCTAGAAAGACCAGTAGAACTCCCTCAACAGGCTTAAAGTCAGCAAGAGGCTTATTTTTTTCTTTCCTTTCTCTTCCTTTTCACTTTTTTCTTCCTCCAAGTGAGACAATAAGGCGTAGAGTTACAAAGGCTCCATTAACAGATCCAAAGGGAGAGCACAAGGCTAACATTGAAAATTGAGAAACTGAGTCAAATGTTACTTTGCTATCCCATACCTGGCATTTTATTGTTTATGTGTGTTATTATTATTATTTCATTATTTTTACCACTTTTATTTTATTAGTATTTTTTTATTTATCTTCCATATATTTAGTTTTTCTTGTTTTTTTTTTTTTCCCTCTGATTAATTGCATTGTTTGACTGGATTCCTTATTCTCTCTGTATTCTATTTTAATTTTCCTTCTTTCACTTCAGTCATGTTCCAGTAACACATTACTCTTGCTCGAGTACTTTATATTATGGTTATCAAAATCATGTATTTCTTGTCATATTATTCTTCCAGTACTATTGTAAATAATTGCTATTCCATACAATTGTACACACTACACAGCAACCCTACCTGATTTTAGCCTACTTTACTTTATTCCTGAGCATTGTTATTGTTGTGGTTAACTGTATTCTCTCACACACTATGCTTACTTTCTATCCTTTACTCTCACTATATCTTATCATCTAAATTTGCACAAGCTCTCTGTTTTCTGCATTCAGCTCACAATCCTTATCCCCTCTGACAAGAGTCTTATTTCTCTTTCACCTTTTATAGAAAGTGGCTAGTTGGATGAAATATCACAGTTAATGGCTATACTTACCCAAAGAATCTCCTATCTCTTCTCTACTTGCTGGTACTTTAAAGTCCATAAAATACTCTCCTGCAGTCTTAATACATTTTGCCTACCTCCTGCCACAGATCACATACAAGAATAGGTAGGTGCAGTGAACATCAGTATACCTACTGAAGGACAGAAACCACCAACAAATGAACCACCAAAAGGTAAAAAAAAACAACTACAACAAGAGAGCCCACACAAACAGAAGAAGGAGCAAACCAAAATAATCCAGAAAAAGAGATCAAAAACACCACACCACTGAACCCAAAAGAATCCCTACCATAGAAGTTCACCCTACAAAGACAGCTAGCAAAGCAAAAAATCAGGAAGCACAGAAACAAACAGAATCACCTAAAATGGGGAGACAAAAAAGAACATGAAAACAAAATGGAAGATTTCTCAGAAAAAGAGCTAAAGGAAATGGAGGTAACCAAACTATCAGATATAGAATTCAAAATAATGGTTATAAAATAGCTCATGGAACTCACAGACAAGTACAAGGAACTCAATGAGGACTGCAATAATAAGAAAAGGGAAATAGAAACTATAAACAAAAACCAGGAATAAATGAATGACAAAATCTCGGAAATAAAAAACACATTAGAAGGAATTACAAGCATGCTGGATGAGGCAGAGGATCAAATCAGAGAGGTGGAGGACAAGGTACAAAAAAACACCCAGAGAGAGCAAAAGGAAAAGAGACTTAGAAAAAACGAACAGGTGGTAAGGGATTTGAAAAACAACATGAAAAGTAATGATATCCATATAATAGGGATACTAGAAGGAGAAGAAGAAGAGCAACGGATAGAATTCTTTTTTGAAAAAATAATGATGGAAAACTTCCTTAATTTGATGAGAGAAAAAGTCATACAATCCAGGAAAAACAGGGAGTCTCAATCAAGAGGAATCCAATGAGGCCCACATCAAAAGACATAATTAAAATGCCAAAATACCAAGACAAAGAGAGAATCTTACAAGCAGCAAGGGAGAAAAAGGAAGTAACATACAAGGGAGCCCCAATAAGGCTAGCAGCTGACTTCTCAAAGGAAACACTCCAAGGCAGAAGACAGTGGCAAGATATATTCCAAGTAATGAGAACCAGAGGCCTGCAACCAAGGTTACTTTACTCAGCAAGGCTCTTGATTAAAATGGAAGGCCAACTAAGCAGTTTCCCAGACAAAAGAAGTCTAAAAGAATACACCTCCAACAAACCAGTTCTGCAAGACAGGCTACAGGGATTACTTTAAGAAAAGAAAGAAAGATGGATTGAGCGCGGGCCTGTGAACCAAAGGGTCACTAGTTCGATTCCCAGTCAGGGCACATGCCTGGGTTGCAGGACAGTTCCCGGAGACAGTTGGGACGCACGAGAGGCAACCATACATTGATATTTCTCTCCATCTCTCCTTCCTTTCCCCTCTAAAGATAAATAAATAAAATAAAGAAATCTTTACACTTCTTGGAAAAAAAAAAAGAAAAGAAAGAAAGAAAATGAGAGAGAGAGAGGAACACAGGTACGAAAAAAATTTTCAATTAATTAAGTACCTATCAATAATAAACTTAAATGTAAATAGGTTAATGCTCCAATCAAAAGCCATAGAATAGTTGAATGGATAAGAAAGCACAACCCACACATATGCTGCCTACACACACCTCACCTCAGAACAAAAGACCCACACAGAGAGAAATCAAAGGGCTGGAAACAAATATTCCAAGCAAATGGACAGGGGAAAAAGCTAGGTACCAATACCAATATCAGATAAAGTAGACTTCCAAAAAAGGGCCATAAACACAGACCCGGAAGGTCACTTCATAATATTCAAGGGACGAATCCACGAAGAAGACATAAATATTGTAAATATATATGCACCCAATACAGGAACACCCAAATACATAAAGAAAATCTTGGAGAACTTCAAGAAAGATATCAACAGCAACAAAATTACAGTAGTGGATTTCAACACCCGATTATCAAAAATGGACAGTTCTTCCAAACAAAATATCAACAAAGATATTGTGGCATTCAACAATGTCCTAGATCGAATCGACTAAACTGATTATATATATATACACACACACACACACACAGCCTTTCATCCCCAAAAGGCAAATTTCACACTCTTTTCAAATGCACATGGAATATTTTCAAAGATAGACCACATGATAGCACACAAAACAAGACTCAAGAAATTCAAGAAAATTTAAATCATATCAAGCATTTTCTCTGAACATAAGAGATGGAAACTAGAACCCAACCTCCAGGAAAAAAACAAAAACACTCAAATTCATAAAGATTGAGTAGCATGCTATGAAACCATGAATGGGTCAAGAATGAAAAAAAGGGAAGAAATCAAAATGTTTCTGTAAACAAATTAAAATGAACTCACAAGAACCCAAAACTTATGGGACACAGCAAACGCAGTCCTCACAGGGAAGTGCATAGTGATACAGGCCTATCTAAAAAAGTAGACACATTTCAAACAAACAACCTACCCCTACACCTAAAAGAACTGGAAGAACAACAACAAAGACAGCCCAAAGCCAGCAGAAGGAAGACCAGAATTAAATGACATAGAGACTTAAACCACAATTGTAAGGATCAAAAATCTAGGAGCTGGTTCTTTGAAAAGAAAACAAAATCAACAAGCCCTTAAGCAGACTCATCAAGAAAAAAAGAGCGAGGACCCAAATAACAAAGTGAGACCCAAAAGAGGAGAGATTACAATTGATACCACAGAAATACAAAGGATTGCAAGAAATAACTACAAAGAAGTATATGCAAAGAAATTTGAAAACCAAGGTGAAATGGACAAATCTCTAGGAAAATATAATCTTCTAAACCTCAATGAAGAAGAAGAAGAAGGAAGTTTAAACAGATCAATAACAGCTAAGGAAATTGAAGCAGTAATCAAAAAACTCCCAGCCAACATGGATGCGCAGGTGGACACACTGTGCCTCCTCGCACAACCAAAATTAAGGACAACAAAGATTTAGAAATAAGAAAACAACCTGAACTGATAGAAACTTGAACTGTACGGAAGTCCGACAACCATTCATCCAGACCAGTAACAGGGGTAGTGTCATGGCAGGAAAAAGGAGGTTGGTGGACCTGGGCACACAGGCAGCAGCAGCTGGCAGATTCCAGGCCTGTAGGCAGCAACTAGCAAACCCCAGGAGCACAGGCAGTGAATAGAGGACCCTGGGCACAGGGTGGCAGACCCAGTGAGGCCTTGCAAGGCAGCTAGCTGACCTGGCAGTCCCACATTCGAGTGCAGATAATCCAGCTGAAGGGGAAGCAGCAGAATGCACTGGAATCCAAGAGAGAGTGTAGCAAGTGCCATTGTTCCCTCTCCGAACCCGCCCCCACATACAGAGTCACAACCCAGCACTGGGCTGTCCTGCCCTGGAGAACACTTAAGGCTCCGCTCCTCACTATGTAACAGCCGCAAACAGACAAAAAATAAACAAACAAACAAAAAAAAAAACCAAAATGGCTCAAATCAAAGCCCCAGAGCCAATTCATCTAAGCGACAAAGAAATAGCCAACCTACCAGATGCACAGTTCAAAGCACTGGTCATCAAGATGCTCACAGAATTGGTTGATTTGGGTCACGAATTAGATGAACAAATGAAGGCTACAATAAGTGAGATGAAGGAAAACACACAGGGAACCAATGGAGATGGGAAGAAAACTGGGATTCAAATCAATGGAGTGGACCAGAAGGAAGAAACAAACAACCAAACAGAAAGAATGAAGAAAACCAGAGTTAAAAAAAATAAGTAGAGGCTTATGAACCTCCAGGACATCTTCAAACGTCCCAACATCCGAACTATAGGAGGCCCAAAAGGGAAGAGAAAGAGCAACAAGTGGAAAACTTCTTTGAACAAATAATAAAGGAGAACTTCCCTAATCTGGCAAAGGAAATAGACTTCCAGGAAGTCCAGGAAGCTCAGCGAGTCCCAAAGAAGTTGGACTCAAGGAGGAACACACCAAGGCACATCATAATTACATTAGCCTATATTAAAATGAAGAGAATTCTAGAAGCAGCAAGAGATAAGGGGACAGTGACCTACAAAGGAGTTCCCATCAGGCTGTCAGCTGATTTCTCAAAAGAGACCTTACAGGCAAGAAGGGGCCGGAAAGAGGTATTCCAAGTCATGAAAGTCAAGGACCTACATCCAAGATTGCTCTGTCCAGCAAAGCTGTTATTTAGAATGGAAGGGAAGATAAAGTGCTTCTCATATAAGGTCAAGTTAAAGGAGTTCATCATCACCAAGCCCTTAATATATGAAATGTTAAAGGGACTTATCTAAGAAAAAGAAGATAATAAATATGACAATTAAAAGACAGCAAACTCACAGATATTAACAACCATACCTAAAACAAAAGCAAAATAAGCAAACATTTAGAACGGGAACAGAATCACAGAAATGGAGATCACATGGAGGGTTAGCAACAGGGGAGTGGGAGGAGAAGAGAGGGGGAAATGTACAGAGAATAAATAGCATAGACGGTGGGTAGAAAGTAGACAGGGGGAGGACAAGAATAGTGTGGGAAATGTAGACGCTAAAGAACTTATGACACATGGACATGAACTAAACGGGGGAAAAGTAGGTGGGAGGGGGTGTGCAGGGTGGAGGAGAATGATGGGGGAACAATGGGACAACATGAATAGCATAATCAATAAAATAGATTAAAAAAAACAAACTCCCAACACACAAAAGCCCTAGACCAGATGGTTTCACAACAGAATTCTACAAAGTATTTAAAGAAGAGCTAACCCCTATCCATCACAGACTGTTCCAAAAAATCCAAGAAGGTGGAAGACTCCTAAACTCTTTTTATTAAGCCAGGATGATCCTAACCTCAATACCAGATAAAGACACAACAAAGAAAGAAAACTGCTGACCAATATTGCTGATGAACATAGACATTAAAATTCTCAATAAAATGTTGGCAAAAAAAAATCCCACAATACATTAAAAAGATCATACACCATGAGCAAGTGGGGTTCATCCCAGAGATGTAAGGATGGTACAGTATTTAAAAATCAATAAATGTAATACGTGACATAAAGAAAACAGGAAAATCACATGATCATATCAATAGGTGCTGAAAAAGCATTTGATAAGGTAAAACACCCATTTATGATAAAAATACTCAGAAACTCGAGAATAGAGGGAATACTCCTCAATGTGATAAAGTCCATATACGAAAGACCTATAGTCAACATCATACTCAATGGGCAAAAACTCAAAACTTTCCCACTAATATTAGGAACAAAACAAGGTGTCCACTTTCATCACTTTTATTCAACATAGTATTGGAAGTCATAGCAATAGTAATCAGATAAGAAAAGGAAATAAAAGCCATCCAAACTGAAAAAGAAGAAACAAAATTGTCATTGTCTGCAGATGACATAGTACACATAGAAACCCCTATAGACTCCACCAGAAAACTGCTCGACCTAACAAATGAAAATGTCAAAGCTGCAGGATACAAATTTAATATTCTTAAATTAAAGGCATTTTTGTATATCAACAATGAAATATCAGAAACAGAAATCAGGAAAAAAATCCCACTTGATCTAGCAACGAGAAAAATAAAATACCTAGGAATAAACCTAAAAAAGAGGTTAAAAGACATTTACTCAGAAAACTACACACAACACTGAAAAAAGAAATGAAGGACCACACAAACAAATGGAAACATATACCATGTTCATGGATCTGAAGAATTAACATCATGAAAATGTCCATACTACTGAAAGCAATTTACCTATTAAAGTACCAATGGCATATTTCACAGATATAGAACAAACACTTCAAAAATTTATATGGAACCATAAATGACCCTGAATAGCTGCAGCAATTCTGAGAAAGAAGAGCAAAGTAGGAGGGATCACAATACCTGAGATCAAACTGTATTACAAGGCCACCGTAATCAAAATAACCTGTTACTGGTAAAGAACAGACATATGGACCAATGGAACAGAATAGAGAGCCTAGAAATAAACCCACATCTCTACAGTCAATTAATATTTGACAAAGGGGGCAGCAGCATAAAATGAAGCAAAAATAGCCTCTTCAACAAATGGCGTTGGGAGAACTGGACAGCTACATGCAAAAAAATGAACCTCAAGCACCAAATTACACCATACACAAACATAAATTCAAGGTGGATAAAAGATTTAAATGTAAGTCATGACACCATAAAAGTCCTTCAGGAGAACATAGGCAGGAAAATCTCAGGTATTTGACACAGCAATATCTTCACTGATATGTCCCCTAGAGCCAGGGATATAAGAAAAGAATAAACTAATGGGATCTCATCAAAATAAAAAGCTCCTGCATGGCCATGAAAACAACATTAAGTGAAAAGAGAATAAACCATATGGTAAAACACATTTGCCAATAATACCTCAGACAACAATTTGATCCTCAAAATATATAAAGAACTCACAGGACTCCATTCTAAGAAAACAAGCAACCCAATTTAAAAATGGGCAAAGGACTTGAGCAGACACTTCTCCAATGGGGACCTACAGAGGGTCCAGGGACATATGAAACGATGCTCAATATCGCTAGCAATCAGAAACATGCACATTAAAACCACAGTAAATGAATTCCGACTTACAGCCAAGATGGAGGTGTAGGTAGACACATTGTGCATCCTTGCATGAGAAAAGGACAGCAACAAATTAAAAAAAAAAAAAAAACCAGAACTGATAGAAAAATCAAACTGTAAGGAAGTCTGACAAACAAGGAGTTAAAAAAGAAACATTCATCGAGACTGGGTCACAACACAGTGATGTGGTTTACCACCCCCCCCATGGTGAACACCTAAGGTTCTGCCCCAAACTATGTAACAGGTGCGCTGAAACAAAACAAACAAAAAGGCCCAAATGAAAGATCAGATCAAAGCTCCAGAAAACATACAACAAAGCGACAAAGAGATAGCCAACCTATCAGATGCACAATTCAAAACACTGGTAATCAGAATGCTCACAGAAGTGGTTGAATTTGGTCGCATATTAGATGAAAAATGAAGGCTACGCCAAGTGGAATAAAAGAAAATGTACAGGGAACCAATAGTGATGGGAAGGAAACTAGGACTCAAATTAATGGAGTAGACCAGAAGGAAGAAAGAAACATCAATCCGAAAGGAAGGAAGAAACAAGAATTCAAAAAAAATGAGGAGAGGCTTAGGAACCTCTGGGACATCTTTAAATGTCCTGACATCCAAATTATAGGGGTACCAGAAGGAGAAGAGGAAGAGCAACAAGTGAAAAAGTTATTTGAACAAATAATAAAGGAAAACTTCCCCAATCTGACAAAGGAAATAGTCTTCCTGGAAGTCCAGGAAGCTCAGAGAGTCCCAAAGAAGTTGGACCCAAGGAGGAACACACCAAGTCACATCATAATTACATTAGCCAAGATTAAAGATAAGGAATCTTAAATGCAGCAAGACAAAATGAGAGAGTTACCTAGAAAAGAGTGCCTGTAAGACTGTCAGTTGATTTCTCAGAACAAACCTTGCGGTCAATAAGGGGCTAGAAAGAGGTGTTCCAAGTCATGAAACGCAAGGACCTACATCCAAGATTACTCTGTCCAGCAAAGCTATCATTTGGGATGGAAGGGCAGACAAAGTGCTCTGAGAGAAGGTCAAGTTAAAGGAGTTCATCATCACAAAGCCCTTATTATATGAAATGTTAAAGGGACTCACCTAGGAAAAGAAGATAAAAAATATGAACAGTAAAATGAAAAGAAACTCAGTTACTGACAACCGAACCTAAAAGAAAAACAAAAGCAAACTAAGCAAACACCTAGAACAGGAACAGAGTCACAGAAATAAGATATCACATGGAGTATCATCATCAGGGGAGTGGGTGGGAAAAGAGGGGTAAAGGTACAGAGAATAAGTAGCATAAATGGTAGGTAGAAGATAGACAGGGTGAGGTTGAGAATAGTATAGGAAATGTAGAAGCCAAAGAACTTATATACATGACCCATGGACATGAACTAAAGGGGAGAAATAAGATGGGGTGTGCAGGGGGCAGGGAAATAAAGGGGGAAAATGAGAAACTGTAATAGCATAATCAATAAAATATATTTAAATATTAAAAAAAACACAATGAGATACCATTTTACACCATTGGGTAAGGCCATCATAAACAAATCAAGAAACAAGTGTTGGAGAGGTTGTGGAGAAAATGGAACTCTAGTGCACTGTTGGTGGTATTGTAGACTGGTGCAACCAGTATGGAAAACAGTATGGAACTTCCTGAGAAAACTAAAAATGGAACAGCCTTTTGACCCGGCAATCCTGCGCTAGGATTATATCCTAAGAACTTTGAAACACCAATCCAAAAGAACCTATCCACCCCAATGTTCATAGCAGCACAATTTACAATAGGCAAGTGCTGGAGGCAGCCTAAATGCCCATCAGTAAAGGAATGGACCAAAAAACTATGGTATATTTACACAATGGAATTCTATGCAGCAGAAAGAAAGGAGCTCCTACCCTTTGCAACAGCGTGTATGGAACTGCAGAGCATTATGATAAGTGAAATAAGCCAAGTGGTGTAAGACAAATACCATATGATCTCACCTTGACTGGAATCTAATCAACAAAACAAACAAATAAGGAAAATATAACCAAAGACATTGAAATTTGGAATAAGCTGACAGTAAGCAGAAAGGAGATGGGAGGGTATAATGGGGGGAAAAGGTGAGGGGTTTTCAGGAACTATAAAGGACACGTGGACAAAACCAAGGCAGGTGGAATCAGGGTAGGGAGGTGGGGAAGGCTGGAGTGATGGGGGAAAAGTCAGAAACTGTACTTGAACAATAAAAATAAAAAGTATTAAAAATAAGGAAATTAAGTACTCATACATGCTACAAAATGAATGAATTTCAAAATTATTATGCCAAATGGAAAAGCCAAATGCAAATATGACTCATTCACATGAAATGTCCAGAATAGGCAAATCTGTAGGGATAGACAGTAGTTTAGTGGTTGTGTATGCCTGTGGGAGGGAAGGAGTGAAAATGAGGAGAATGGGGAGTGACTGTTAGGGGTATGGTTTTCTTTCAGGGGTAATGTAAATGTTCTAAAATTTGATTATGAGAATAGTTGCACACTCTTGTAAATATACTAAAAACTACTTTAAATAGGTGTACTTTTTGGTATATAAATTATACATCAATAAAGCTGTAGAAAATAAAAACATAAATACCTTAAAAATATACCAAAAGGCAAATATAGAGTTCTTCGACCACTGAGAAATATACCAATATTTTTTAAAACAGCAAAGGGTAACAAATTATTTTTAGAAGAATACAAGTGTCCAAAACACATAGAAAAATATGCTCAATACATTACTAATAATCTGTTTTTTCTCCATGATGACTTCCTTTACCCCTCTAAATGATAATCTGCTCCTTGCCCTGTGACGGCACAGCACTCTGCATATACTACAGTGATTGAAAATCATATGTTCATACATCTCTTCTTGGTCTGTGTACCATCTCAGGGCAAGGACCACATTTTGTTCATTTTTGTACTTTCAGTTACTACCGCTAAGCTCTGAGTGTAGTAAATACTCATGAACACGTGTATATGAGCTTGTTTTATGTTCTTAAACTAAAAATTAATGAAACATTTCAAAAAATGCTTTAAATAGTTATCGGCATTTCCATTTGTTCCTAGCCTCTCCTTTCTCTGTCTGACCTTTGCTCAGCATGTCCTTGCTTGGCTTTTAATAGATTCTTGATCAATGTCCACTGAATGTCATTTTCTCTCTCCCTTTCCTGTTCTGTGTTAGGAAAAAGACAACATGAATTTTTCCTGTTACATCTATACAAAAGCTATGCATCATTAGAAACAAATTAATTATTTAACCATAGGTACTGGAGTGAGCAGACACTGCCAGCAGTGTCTGCGTCATTATGGATGAAATAAAACATTCACACAGACTACTGAGTCCAGTGGAGGAAAAGGACAGCATGGCTTTTCTCTCAAGGGGAGCAAAAGCTGCGGCCTCTGCCATGACAGACCTTTATTTTATTTATGCTCACATTACATGATGACCCTCATTTACTATGCACAGGTTCACTATAGGTGGTTAACTTTTACAGACAACAAAGGGGCCAATGCCATTAATCACATCACAGAAGAAGGATATTAGCAAATGAAAAGAGAAAAGTGGTTGAGCCAGTTACACTCCATACTGGGGAGCTTTAGCATGGATTTTAGGGAATTACAATAAGCACTTGCTGTCTCAATTCAGGGTGAGGGAGTTTCAGCAAAAGCAAGACTCAAAGCGGCTTGCTTAGGCACATTGCAAACCTGATTTCCCACGAGAGGACCTATCTGTGGGCGTGGGTCCTGTGCATCTCCAAGTAGGAGCTGAGCCCACACCACACAGAAGGGTCTCCCACACTGGAGCATAATACAAGGTGGCTAAAGAGACTCATCTTAAATGTCAGTGGGAAAAACACAGTAACACTCTGTACTTTCAAAGTTGGCATTTCTGTTCACCTCAGTTTGTATCATCTTTCCAACCAACTTTATCATGTCTGGAACACAGTGAAGTGTTTTTTAAAAATTGTGTCTACACAGGAAAAGCCAAAACTTGTTTCAACTTTAGAACTCAAAAGATAACATTTACAAGGCTCTAACTAAGCTTGCTATACACACATCTGTCTGCAAATATGTTTCTCTTTTTTCTTTTTTTAAATATATTTTATTGATTATGCTATTACAGTTGTCCCATTTCTCCCCCATCATTCCCCTCCACCCTACACACCCTCTCCCACCCACATTCCCCCCTTTAGTTCATGTCCATGGGTCATAAGTTTTCTAGCTTCTACATTTCCCATACTATTCTTGCCCTCCCCGTCTATTTTTTTCCCATTATCTATGCTACTCATTCTCTGTACCTTTTCCCCCTCTCTCCTCCTCCCACACCCCTGTTGCTAACCCTCCATATGATCTCCATTTCTGTGGTTCTGTTCCTGTTCTAGATGTTTGCTCAGTTTGCTTTTGTTTTAGGTGTGGTTCTTGATAGCTATGAGTTTGTTGTCTTTTCACTGTCCTAGTTTTAGCTTCTTTTTTTTAAATAAGTCCCTTTAACATTTCATATAATAAGGGCTTGGTGATGATGAACTCCTTCAACTTGACCTTATCTGAGAAGCACTTTATCTTCCCTTCCATTCTAAATGACAGCTTTGCTGGATAGAGCAATTTTGGATGTAGGTCCCTGCTTTTCAAGATTTCAAATATTTCATTCCGGCCCCTTCTTGCCTGGAAGGTCTCTTTTGAGAAATCAGCTGACAGTCTGATGGGAACTCCCTTGTAGGTGACTGTCCCCTTATCCCTTGCTGCTTCTAGAATTCTCTGCTTCATTTTAATCTTGGCTAATGTAATTACAATGTGCCTTGGTGTGTTCCTCCTTGGGTCCAACTTCTTTGGGACTCTCTGAGCTTCCTGGACGTCCTGGTAGTCTATTTCCTTTGCCAGATTGGGGAAGTTCTCCTTTATTATTTGTTCAAATAAGTTTTCCACTCGTTGCTGTTCTTCTTCCCCTTCTGGGACCCCTATAATTCGGATGTTGGGACGTTTAAAGATGTCCCGGAGGTTCCTAAGCCTCTCCTCATTTTTTTGAATTCTTGTTTCTTCCTCGTCTTCTGTTTGGTTGTTAGTTTCTTCCTTCTGGTCCACTCCATTGATTTGAGTCCCAGTTTTCCTTCCATCTCTATCAGTTCCCCATGCATCTTCCTTCATTTCACGGATTGTAGCCTGCATTTTTTCATCTAGTTTGTGAGCAAAATCAACCAATTCTGTGAGCACCCTGATGACCACTGCTTTGAACTGTGCATCTGACAGGTTGGCTATCTCTTCACTGCTTAGAGGAATTGGCTCTGGGGCTTTTATTTGTTTTCCGGTTTGAGCCATTTTTGGTGGTTTTTTTTTGTTGTTGTTGTTGTTTTGGTTTTAGTCTGGTCGCGGCTATTACGTATGAGGGGGTGGAGCCTTAGGTGGTCCTCAGGGCGGGGCAGCCCAGTCGCTGGGTTGTGACGCGATAGGTGGGGGCGGGGTCTGAGAAGGAGCAATGGCTCCTGCTCCGCTCTCTCCCGGACTCTGGCCCTTTCTGCTGCTTCCCCTTCACCTGGATTATCTGCGCATGCGCGCGTGCTGTTACGTAGTGAAGAGTGGAGCCTCTGGCGCTCCCCAGTGCGGGGCCGCCCAGTCGCTGGGTTGTGACGCTGTATGTGGGGGTGGGGCCTGAGAGGGAGCAATGGCGCCTGCTCCGCTCTCTCCTGGATTCAGTCCCCTCCGCCACTTCCCCTCCGCCTGGACCGTCTGCGCGCTCGAATGTGAGACCACCTGGTCAGTCAGCCAGCCGCCTTGTGAGGCCTCACTGGGTCTGCACAGTTGCCCCCCTGTGCCCGGGGTCCGCCAGCTGCTGCCTGTGGGCCCGGGGACCGCCAGCCGCCGCCTGTGCACCTGGGAACTGCCAGCTGCTGCTGCTTGCGTTCCTGGGTCTGCACCTCCACTTTCTCCTGCCGCGACTCCGCCCCTCTTACCAGTCTGGATGAATGGTTGTTGGACTTCCGTACAGTTCAATTTTCTATAAGTTCCTGGTTGTTTTCTTGTTTCTAAATATTTGTTGTCCTTAATTTTGGTTGTGAGAGGAGGCACAGTGTGTCCGCCTACGCCTCCATCTTGGCCGGAAGTCTGTCTGCAAATATGTTTCTAAAGAAGTAAAACTTGCCCTGGCCAGGTAGCTAGTTGGTTAGATCATCGTCCCAATAAGTCAAAGTTACAGGTTCACTCTCCGGTCAGAGCACATACAAGAAACAACCAAAGAAATCATAAATTAGTGGAACAAAATTGATGTTCTGGTCTCTCTTCCTTCATTTCTCTTTCTAAAATCAATTTTAAAAAAAATTTAAAAAAGAAAAACTTTTAGAGCCAAAGATTGAAATGAATATCAGAAATGAATTCAAAGCTGATAGAAGAGTGAAGAACATATAAAACCATATATATGTGTATGTGTATATATGTGTATATGTATATATATATATACACACCAGAGGATATTCATCTCTCTTTTCCAAACACTTTGGTTCATGTCACATTTACCTAAACCAAAAAGGAACCCACCCATGGCAGACGTAGAAAAATGAATGTAGGAAGCTACTTCCCTTAGAACTTTTCTCATTTTCTCCTTCCCTCCACTCAAGTGAAAAATCTACTAAAAGAAATGTGAGACATAATCTTCTGGATTTGTAGACAGATTTCACCTTCACCCTATTAATCAAACACTAAGGTGGATTCCAGAGCTTTTGTTCCAAGGCATACTGCCACAAAGACACACTCTTCTCTCATTCTTCTGTGATAATCATGTAGGATACCAAGAACTTCAGATTAACACAACCCAGCTGGGTCTAGAAATACCCCCTTGGGAGTCTGGGAGGCTGGGAGGCTATGATTAAGGAGAAGATGACCAGTTGGAAAGAGCTTATGCCTGGTAGAGAAAAACTAGAAAGGAAATAAGCAGGCTATAGGCAAGGAAAGGAGACACAGAAGAGAAATTTGAATGAGCTATCTGGGCAGTCCTCATAGTTTTTATGGCAAGTGTGGGAAGGGACACCATATAACCATCCTGTCTGTGGTTCCATGGACACAGAGAATCCAGAAAATGAGTCACTTTACCTCTAAAGAGAGCCCATCCTGAACCAACCATTTTCACTATGTGGCCACAGGTCAACTTTACAGCAACTCTGCTTCATCTGTTATTAATTCCACTCAATGTATTATTCATTTCAGCTATTATATTTTTCATTTCTGACTGGTTCATTTTTATGTTTTATACCTCCTTTTTAATGTTTGCTATCTTTTTGTCAAAGTTCTCCCTGAGCTAATCTATTCTTCCTCTAAGTTCACTGAGCATACTTATAACCAGAATTTGAACACTTCATCTGGTAGATTACATGCCTCTATTTTGTTTAGCTCTTTTTCTGGAGTTTTGTCCTGTTTCATTTGGAACATGTTTCTTTATCTCCTCATTTTGGATGCCTTCCTGTGTTTCTATGTATTAAGTAGGTCTCGTATGCCTCCCCTTCTTGGCATAGTGGCGTTATATAGTAGGTCTCCTGTAGGTCTCGTGGTGTAGTCTCTTTGTTCACCTAAGCCAGTGCTCCAGGGGTGTCCTTATGTGAGTTGTGTATGTTCTCCTGTTGTAGTTGAGCCTTGATTGCTGTCAGTGAATGAGATTGGCCCTCAGATCAATGGGCTCTAAGGGCTGGCCACAACTACAGCAAGATAAGCTGTTGTGTGGAGATTGATTCCATGAAGTGGGATTTGCTTTAGCAGTTTCTAGGGCCTACCCAGTCCACCCTTTGGGGGTGTCATTTGTGGTGTTAATTGGGTGGTGCTCTGAAGCCATCTGCCAAATGTTTTCATTCTGGGTCCTCTATGGAGGGGCTCTGGAGCAGGATCCCTTATAGGCCAAGATTATCTGCTGCCTGTGTCTGGCTTGGCACTACATGGTGACCTATGGATGGTAGCTGCTTGTACTGGACTTGGAGGCACCTGAGAGAAGTTGTGCTGTGAACCAAGGCCAGTTACCGCTAGTTCTGTAGTTGGGGCCACAGAGCAAGTGGTACAGGGCATGCTGAGGCTAGCCTCTGCTTGTTTGGGGTTTGTTGACCTTTAAGAGATTTTAGGAAAGTCTGCAGCATGAGCCAAGGCTGGCCACTTGTGAGGAACAGCTGTTGAAAGAGGTGTGGCCTATTCATGAGTTGGGTGGGATGGGTCCTCAGGGAATCATCAGAGTTGGGGAAGCAGTATTAGCTAGATTGATGGAAACAGACTTGGATCCTGCCTGTGCTTGCAGGCTGGGTGATGGGAGGGATCAACAAAGGAACAATGACATCTGCCAGCATTTTAGTTAAGGAGAGAACTGACCTCCAGCCCTCACCCAGAAGACGGGCAATTCAGTTCTTCCCCATGTGTCCCTGACTGCTACTTATAGTTGGCTTGGAGGTGTCTGGAAGAGTTCAAGGTGCAAACCAAGGTCCATTGCTACTACTGTCAGTCCAGGAACACTAAAAAAGAAACAGAACACACACCAAGGCTAGTTGCTACTTGTTTGAGGTTAGTGAACATCTGAGAGATTTTAGGAAAGTTTACAGCAGGAGCCAAAACAGGTTGTATGAAAAAGCCACTGCAAACAGCTTGGGTGGGTCAGCAAGTTGGGTGGGGCAAGGTCTCAGAGGATCACCAGGGCAAGGCAAACAGTGTAAGCCTGGTTGATGGAGACGCAGATATGGCACCTACCTGCACCTGCAGAGGAAGGACTCTGTAAAAGAATGCAGTCTCTACCAGATCCAGCTGGGAGAAAGATGCCCCTTCAACTCTTGCCCCAAAGACAGACAATTCAGTTCCTTCCATATGTCTCTGATGTGTCTTTTGAGCTACTGCCCCAGAACTGGAGTTAGCAACTCCAAGTAAGTCCATGTGCAGGCATTTTAAGATGAATGCCTGAGACTCTAGCAGACCTCTGTCTCACTCAGCCAGAGCTCCTGCTTCTTTTTATAGGCCAGAAATTATGGGGAGTTCTCTTCCCAGCACTGGAATCCTGGGCTGGGGGGCCTTGTGGGAGACCGGGATTCATTCCTTGCTCCTTGGGGGGACCTCTGTGCTGAGATATGCTTTCCTCCTGATTTTCAACACCACAGAGTAGGTGTGAAAACAGTCTGTTCTGCATCTCTGCCACTCCTACCAATCTTGACATGTGGCTTCTTCTATATATTCTATACATTCTTAGTTATAGGACTTGTGTTCAGGTACATTTCAGGTGGTTCTAAATGATAGCTGTTCTATAGCTTAGTTGTAACTTTGATGTGGTTGTGGGAGGACATGAGTACTGTATTTACCAATGCCACTATCATGTCCAGAACTCTCTCACCTTCATTCTTAAAAGATATTTCTATAGGGTATAGATTTCTTGTAACATATTGAAGATTACCCTATCTTCTATTCAGTTATTACTTTGCAAAGTCAACTGTCAATCTACCTGTTGCCTCTAAAGATATTTTCTTCTCACTGCTTTTAATAATTTCTATTTTAGTTTGTTTTCTATCATTTCACTATGATGTATTTTTAAATTTATCCTGCTTGGAAATCACTAATTTCTTGCCTCTATGAGCTAATGTACCATTACTTCTGAAAAATTCTCAGTCATTATTTCAATTAGTGCCTCTGCCCCATTTTCTCTTTCCTGCTAAGAATCAAATTAAAATGTGTTGGCCTTTCTTACTCTAGCTATTCTGTAATTTAATCTCTTTCACCTTTTTATTACATATGCTAAATTCTATATAATTTTTACATATCCATCTTCCAGTTCATTAATTCCTTCTTCAGCTTGGTCTAATCTGCTATTAAAGCATATCCAATGATGTCTTAATTTTAGTCATTGTATTTTAAGTTCTAGGATTTCAATTATGTTCTTTTCTAATGTGTGGTGTTACTTTTTGTCAGTTTTTTACTAAATAATTTCATGCTGAAATTTCCAAGCTTGGTTTTTATTTCTTTCATTATAATCATGAGTAGTTATTTTAAAGTCTTTGCTTGATAAACATAATATCTCATGTTTTTGCGGCTCTGTTTGTGTTGTCTTTTGTTTTGGGGGATCCTGGCTCATGATCTTCTTTCTTTGTGTGCCTGGTTATATTTCACTATCTTTGGACATTGTACACAAAAACTACTTGGAGTATTAATTTGATGCATAGAATAATTAAATCTCCCTCTAAAAGACTGACCTGGCAATTCCACTGCTAGGATTATATCTTAAGAACCCTGAAACACCAATCCAAAAGAACCTATGCACCCCAATGTACATAGCAGCAAAATTTACAACAGCCAAGTATTGGAAGCAACTTAAGGGTCCATCGGTAAATGAGTGGATCAAAAAACTATGGTACATTTACACAATGGAATACTATGCAGTAGAAAGAATGAAGGAACTCTTACCCTTCGGGACAGCATGGATGGAACTGGAGAGTATTATGCTAAGTGAAATAAGCCAGATGGTAAAAGACAAATACTATATGATCTCACCTGTAAGTGGAACCTAATCAACAAAACAAACAAGCAAAGAAAATATAACCAAAGACATTGAAATAAAGAACAAACTGACAGTGACCAGAGGGGATGGGGAAGGAGTATGGGGGGAAAGAAGGGGAAAGGTTGTCAAGGAATATGTATAAAAGATCCATGGACAAAGACAAGGGTGGGGGAAGAACTGAATGTGGAAGGTGGGGTGGGTAGGGCAGGGGAGAGTAATGGAGGGAAAATGTGTACAACTGTACTTGAACAACAATAAAAAAAGAGGGTAATAAAAGATTTTCAATGTGCTTCGGCCAGTAGCTATCTGGGGCAACACCTACTGAGACCATCTTAATCTACTTTCTAAAATTTATATTTTTATGAACCACATGAAGCTGAGTTACAAGCCACTACAGGAAAACTGAATGCTTCCACTCTACTCCCCAATGCAAAATGAAAGATGGTTTGATCAGATGACCTAGATTTAAAAGTCTGACCTTCTCTTCACTGAATAACACAACCTGGATATCATTCCATACATGTACTCAAAAATATATTAAAATGCAGATGTAAATATCATTCTAGTATAGGAAGATCTTACTCATTCTCTTCCATACCTGCATATACCACACATGCTTAACCAATTTCTAATTGATGGACATAAGTTATTTCTAATCCTTTACACAATGAATACTCTTGTACATAGGGCACTGAGCAAATGTCCTAGAATATTTGAGACATATTAATGACAGAAATACTGCAACAAATGATCTGTACACTTACAATTTTGATAGGTATGGCCAAATGCTCTCCACTTAAGGGGTTACTCAAGAGGTTTTATCCACTTAAAAGTCCTGCCAGCAGCTATGTCCTTATCCCTCATCAACACAGCACTATAGGTATTTTTATTTATACTTTGGGCTACTGTAAAATACATATTATTGCACAATTTAATTTACTATATATCACAAATAATTTTTTAGATAAGTAAAGAGCCCTTTAAAATATTTTCTAAGTAAAATGTATAGTGAAGAATAAATATTCAAAACCAAAAATGCACAAGTTATACAGGTATGACTCAAGAAGTCCTTACCAACAGAACCTACCCATGTCGCCACCACCCAGAATAAGAAAAAAGACATTGACAGAAAAACCCATTGTATCGTTACGTGGAAAACCAGTGGGGAGCAAGTTGGCACGCAGGACCATGCCCATAAAGTTCTCCTGTAGGAAATCAGGCCTGCATTATACCTAGGCTGCTTGGTGACTTGCTCTTCCTAAAACTCTCTCACCCTGAGTTGAGGCAGCAAACGTTTACTGAATATCTTTAAAGTAACTTCCTGAAGTCTGTGCTAATTCTCCCAAGGACTGAAGTGTAACCAGACCTGTTACTCTTACCATTCCTTTGCATTTGCAACATTTTTTCCTTGTTAATTTGTAAGAAGTAATCAGTAACATCCCTTCCACTGCTGTTTGTAAAAAGTAATTACCTAAAGCAAACCTAAGTATACTGGATGAAAAACTTCTTTGATATATGCTATTAGAAAGCCAATAAAAGCCTATCAAGGCAAGGGCCAGGGCGCTCTCCTCTTGAGAGAGTGGCCAGGCCACTCTGAGGTGCTCTCCCCTTGAAAGTAGCCATGCCATCCATTTTCCTCCACAGGATTCGGTAGTCTGTGTAAATTTATGTCATCCCATCCATAACACAGCGGACACTGTGGGCCGGTGTCCGTGTCAGTTATCCACAAAAGTATTCTAATAAAATGATTATAACACCCAATGCCAAAATGGGGAGGGGATTACCACACCACCAGTCTCTCAGGCCATCTGGATAATTTACAATTCTACTCAATACTGACACTATCTACTTAAAGACAGCATCAGATTCAAATTAAAAATATTTTTTTTGAAAAAAGCTATGAAAGCCAAACTTCCCTCTCCCCACACATGTGAGTGAAAGAGCCACCATCAATATGACACTATGCAGAAGAGGAGCAGCGTGGGCCCCCAAATGCTGGTTCACCCAGGGGAACAACCATCCTGAAGCCCTGGATTCTCCCTCTGACACCTCCCTATTTGTTTAATCTGAGACTGGGTATTCCATCACTGGCAGATAAAAACATACTAAATGATGGGAATCTATAAATGTAAAATTCTTTACTGGAACCCTGATAATCTAGAAATTGTGGACAATGATTTCCCTTCAGATATTTAACAATAACAATAAATAATGACCACTTTGAGAAACACCAACACATCAGACTCTTAACTTAGTAAACAAAGCAGATTCCCAAATAAGGTAATTGGATTAAAAGAATATGTCTGAAAACACAGATCTGAAATGGTGGGAGAGTAAGTGGATGTTATACTAACCTCCTTCCAGAGCCAACGTGGAATTACAACCAAATTGTAGAGAAATCACCCAAACAAACAACGAACAATAGTGAGAGAGAAGTCTTACAACCACGGACAGTCAGATGAATCAACTTCAGCCCAACATGACTGGTAGGTAGTGCAGTGGAGATGCAGGAGGGCTGGCTGGGTGCCCACAGGCAGCAGCTGAAGTGCAAGAGGGATACTTAGGTGGCCAGTTGGATCCCCCTGGGAAGTGTGGGGTCGAAACCCTAAGCTGGGATCCCAAGCCTACAGCACAAGAGCCTGAAAAGTAGAGATAATACCTAGTTGCCAAAAGTGGCAGAGTGGCTCTTGCCAGAGACAGATGGCTGGAGAAACAAGGAGCCATTTGAAAAGCAAAGGCATAAATTTTCATTTGTAGCCACTTACCCTGGGCTCCGGCAAAGGGGAGGTGCAGAATTGACTAGAGATGTTTGATGAGAGTCGGGGGATAGAGGCTTTGGGAAGACAACTGAGAGAATAGATGCAGGGATCTGGGTGCTGAGTCATCTCCCATACTGCAGCAGCCATCTTGCTCAGGCAGACAACTCACTCCCCTCTGAGTGGCAGCAGTTTGAAGGGAAACAATAGCCCCCTCCCCAGGAAATATTCTGCCAGGCACTGTGGTGCTAAAGACTGACTGCTAAGTGCAGAATGACTAGCTTAACAAATGAAGAGGTCAGCCACATACACTAGATCCCTGGAAATCTCAACCACGCTGTGTAAGGTCAGATGGGATCACTATCTGACACCACCACAGGCAGATCCAGAAAGAAAAAAAATAGTGGTAAATACTACATGCTACCAAGATGAAATCCACTGTGGTCTTTTCCATGATTTGTGATATTTTCTTTCCTGCATAGCTTCTTATACTTTATTTTTATAATTTTTATTTTAATTGTTGTTCTTGTACCATTTCCTGTCTTTCACTCCCACCCCAGCCCACCACCCCAGCCCTCCTCATCTCCCTCACATTTCCACCCCCCATAGTTTTTGTCCATGTGTCCTTTATACTTGTTGCTCTAAACCCTTCCCCTTTTCCCCTGAATTTCCCTCCCCTCTCTCCTCTGGTGACTGTCAACCTGTTCTCAATTTCAGTGTCTCTGGTTATATTATGCTTGTTTGTTTGTTTTGTTGATTAGGTTCCTGTTAAAGGTGAGATCATATGGTATTTGTCTTTCACTGCCTGGCTTATTTCACTTAAGCATGATGCTCTCCAGTTCCATCCATGCTGTTGCAAAGGGTAGGAGCTCCCCTGCATAGCTTGTTAACATTCATTTCTTGTCCTTCAAGTTTGTGTATACAAAGTCACTAGTTTTTACATTATAGTTTATTTCAAGTCACATATTTTGACAACTTCTCTTACCACATTTTACCTTATTCTTTCCTCTTATTATTTTCACATAAATTTTCTTTTCTCTCTTGCTACAACTTGTATCCATCCTGTACTCTCATTATTTCTCCCCTATGTGGCCTCTCAAAACCATTGTTCTTGTCAATGGACACTTCACGTTCTTTTTCCCACTCTTAGAATCCACCTTTAGCAATCTTCACTGGTTGGTTGTAGGTAGGATAGTTGTTGTTTCAATTTTTTTAAATTTAATGTTATTATTTTTATTCTTGTTCAAGTACAGTTTTCTGCATTTTACCACTGCCTAACCACCTCAGCTCTCCCAACCTCCTTCATCTGTTTCCACCAACCCTTGTTATTGTGCATGTATTCTTTATAATTGTTCTTGTAAACCCTTCACCCCTTTCCCTCATTATCCCCTCCCATCTCCCCTCTGGACACTATCAGCCTGTTTTCAATTTCAATGTCTTTGGTTATATTTTGCTTGCTTGTTCATTTAGTTCATTAGGTTCCACTTAAGGGTGAGGTCATATGGTATTTGTCTTGCACCGCCTGGCTTATTTCACTTAGCATAATGCTCTCCAGTTCCATCCATGTTGTTGCAAAGGGTAGGAGCTCCTTCTTTCTTTCTACTATGTAGAATTCCATTGTGTAAATGTACCATACTTTTTTTATCCATTCCTTTACTGATGGGCACTTAGGCTACTTCCAATAGTTGGCTAGTGTAAATCACACTGCTGTAAACATTGGAGTGCATATATTCTTTGGATTGGTGTTTCAGGGCTCTTAGGATAGAATCCTAGCAGTGGAATTGCCAGGTCAAAAGGCAGTTCCATTTTTACGTTTCTGAGGAAATTCCATACTGTTTTCCATAGTGGTTGTACCAGTCTGCAATCCCACCAACAGTGCCCCAGGGTTCCTTTTTCTCCAAATCTCTCCAACACTTGTTTTTTGCTTTGTTTATGATGGCCATTCTGACCAGTGTGAAATAGTATCTCATTGAGGTTTTAATTTGCATCTCTCTGATGGCTAGCAATACTGAGCATCTTATCATATGTCTCTGAACCCTCTGTATGTCCTCCTTGAACTGTGTGTTCAAATCCTTTGCCCATTCTTTAATTGGGCTGCTTGTCCTCTTACAGTGGAGTCCTGTGAGTTCTTTATATATTTTGTATATATCATTGATATATATGTATCATCATAAGGTTGGTTCTCTTTTCATTTTAATGCTGTTTTCTTTAGCCATGCAGGAGCTGTTTATTTTGATGAGATCCCATTGGTTTATTCTTTCCTTATATCCCTTGCTCTAGGGAACATATCAGTGAAAATATTACTGTGTTGAATATCTGAGATTTTCCTACCAATGTTCTCCTGAAGGACTTTTACGGTGTCATGACTTATATTTAAGTCATTTATCCGCCTTGAATTTATTTTTGGTGTATGGTGTAAGTTGGTGCTCGAGTTTCGTTTTTTTGTATGCAGTTGTCTAGCTCTCCCAATACCATTTGTTGAAGAGGCTATCTTTGCTCCATTTTATGCTGCTTCCTCCTTTGTCAAATATTATTTGACCATAGAGATGTGGGTTTATTTCTAGACTCTCCATTCTGTTCCATTTGTCCATGTGTCTGTTCTTTACCAGTACCAGGTTGTTTTGATTATGGTGGCCTTGTAATACAGTTTGATTTCAGGTATTGTGATCCCTCCTACTTTACTCTTCTTTCTCAAAATTGCTGCAGCTATTTCGATTCATTCATTGTTCCGTATAAATTTTTGAAGAGTTTGTTCTATATCTGTGAAATGTGCCATTGGTACTTTAATAGGTATTGTATTGAATCTGTAGATTGCTTTGGGAAGTATGGACATTTTGATGATGTTAATTCTTCCGATCCATGAACACGGTATGTGTTTCCATTTATTTGTGTCTTCCTTGAATTCCTTCTTCAGTGTTGTGTAGTTTTCTGCATACAGGTCTTTTACCTCCTTGGTTAGGTTTAGTAGTCCTAGGTACTTTAGTTTTCTTTTTGCTATATCAAATGGTATTTTTTTCTTGATTTCTGCTTCTGTTGTTTCATTGTTGGTATACAAAAATGCCTTTGATTTCTGGATATTGACTTTGTATCCGGCTGTTTGGCTAAATTCATTTATTAGGTCGAGCAGTTTTTTGGCCGAAACTAGACGATTTTCTGTGTATACTAACATGTCATCTGCAAACAATGATAGTTTTGTTTCCTCCTTTCCAAGTTGGATGCCTTTCACTTCCTTTTCTTCTCTAATCGCTGTGGTTAAGACTTCCAATACTATGTTGAATAGAAGTGGAGAGAGTGGACAGCCTTGTCTTGTTCCTGATTTTAGTGGAAAAGAATTTAGTCTTTGCCCGTTGAGTATGATGCTGGCTGTAGGTTTCTCATATATAGCCTTTATTATGTTGAGGAATGCTCCCTCTATTCCCACTTTGCTGAGTGTTTTAATCATAAATGGGTGCTGTACCTTATCAAATGCTTTTTCCGCATCTATTGATATGATCATGTGATTTTTATCTTTGCTTTTGTTTATGTGATGAATTACATTTACTGATTTGCGAATGTTGAACCATCCTTGCATCCCTGGGATGAATCCCACTTGGTCATGGTGTATGATCTTTTTAATGTGTTGTTGGATGCGGTTTGCCAGTATTTTGTTGAGGATTTTAGCATCTATGTTCATCAGCGATATTGGCCTGAAGTTCTCCTTCTTTGTTGTGTCTTTATCTGGTTTTGGGATTAGGATCATGCTGGCTTCATAAAAAGAGTTTGGAGTCTTCCATCTTTTTGGATTTTTTGGAATAGTCTGTGGAGAATAGGGGTTAGCTCTTCCTTAAATGTTTTGTAGAATTCTCCTGTGAAGCCATCTGGTCCAGGGCTTTTGTGCGTCGGGAGTGTTTTGATTACTGATTCAATTTCACCAGCTGTTATTGGTCTGTTCAGGCTTTCTGTTTCTTTTTCATTGAGTTTTGGAAGGTTATATTTTTCCAGAAACCTGTCCATTTCACCTAGGTTTTCAAATTTCTTGGCATACAGTTCTTCATAGTAATTTCTTACAATCCTTTGTATTTCTGTGGTGTCGGTTGTAATAGCTCCTCTTTCATTTCTGATTGTGTTTATTTGAGTCCTCTCTCTTTTTTTCTTGATGAGCCTCCTTAAAGGCTTGTCGATTTTGTTGATCTTTTCAAAGAACCAACTCCTGGATTCATTGATCTTTAGGATTGTGCTTTTAGTCTCTATGTCATTTAGTTCTGCTCTGATCTTGGTTATTTCTTTCCTTCTACTTGCTCTGGGCTGTCTTTGTTGTTGTTCCTCGAGTTCTTGTAGGCGAAGGGTTAGGTTGTTTGTTTGAAATGTTTCTGTCTTTTTTAGATAGGCCTGTATTGCTATAAGCTTCCCTCTGAGGACTGCCTTTGCTGTGTCCCAGAAGTTTTGGGTCGATGTGAGTTCATTATCGTTTGTTTCCAGAAACTTTTTGATTTCCTCCCTAATTTCATTCTTGACCCATTCATTGTTTAATAGCATGCTATTCAATCTCCATGATTTTGAGGGTTTTGGTTTTTTCTCCTTGGGCTTGGTTTCTAGTTTCAGTCCCTTGTGGTCAGAGAAAATGCTTGGTATGATTTCAATTTTCTTGAATTTGTTGAGGCTTGATTTGTGTCCTATCATGTGGTCTATCTTTGAAAATGCTCCATGTGCATTTGAAAAGAAAGTGTATTTAGCTTCTTTGGGATGAAGGGCTCTATATATATTAGTTAAGTCCATTTTCTCTAGAGTGTTGTTCAATGCCACAATATCTTTGTTGATATTTTGTTTGGAAGAACTGTCCATTTTTGACAGTGGGGTGTTAAAATCACCTACTATAATTGTGTTGCTGTCTATACCTTTCTTGAAGTCCTCTAAAATTTTCTTGATGTATTTAGGTGCTCCTCCGTTGGGTGCATATATATTTACAATATTTATGTCTTCTTGGTGGATTCTTCCCTTGAGTATTATGAAGTGACCTTCTGGGTCTCTCTTTATGGCTCTTCTTTTGAAGTCTATGTTGTCTGATATGAGTATTGCTACCCCAGCTTTTTTTTCCTGACCATTTGCTTGGAAAGTTTGTTTCCAGCCCTTCACTTTGAGCCTGTGTATGTCTTTTGTCCTGAGGTGGGTTTCTTGTAGGCAGCATATGTGTGGGTCATGCTTTCTTATCCATTCAGCTATTCTATGTCTTTTGATTGGAGCATTTAATCCATTTACATTTAAGGTTATTATTGATAGGTATTTATTCATTGCCATTTTCGTACCTGTGTTCCTCTCTCTCTTTCTCTCTCTGTCTTTTCCTTTCTTCCCTTAAAGCAGTCCCTTTAGTATCTCTTGCAGCATTGGTTTGGTAGAGGTGTATTCTTTTAGACTTCTTTTGTTTGGGAAGCTCCTTATTTGGCCTTCTATCTTGATTGAAAGCCTTGCTGGGTAAAGTAGTCTGGGTTGCAGGCCTTTGGTTCTCATTGCTTGGAATATTTCTTGCCATTCTCTTCTGGCTTGGAGCGTTTCCATTGAGAAGTCAGATGATAACCTAATTGGGGCCCCCTTGTATGTTACTTCCTTTTTCTCCCTTGCTGCCTTTAAGATTCTCTCTTTGTCTTGGAATTTTGCCATTTTAATTATGATGTGTCTTGAAGTGGGCCTGTTTGGGTTCCTTTTGATTGGGACTCTTTGTGTTTCCTGGATTTGTGTGGCTTTTTCTCTCACCAAATGAGGGAAGTTTTCCATCATTACTTTTTCAAACAGGTTTTCTATCCCTTGTTCTTGTTCTTCTCCTTCTGGTATCCCTATTATACGAATATTATTCCGTTTCATGTTGTCTTCCATTTCTCTTAAACCCTCTTCATTCTTTCTAAGCCTCTTTTTCTTATCTTGCTCATTCTGAGTGTTTTTTTCTATTTTGTCCTCCAACTCACTGATCCAATCTTCTGCTTCATCGATTCTGCTTTTCATTCCTTCTACTGTGTTCTTCAGTTCAGAGACTGTGTTCTTCATTTCCTCTTGGCCCTTGTTGATAGTTTCTATTTCCTTTTTCATGTTGATATAGTTTGCCGTGAGTTCATCATAACTTCCCTGTAGTTTATGGTAGCTCATTGAGAGCTCATGGAGCTTCCTGACAACCATTGCTTTGAACTCGATATCTGATAGTTGAGTTGCCTGTGTTTCATTTCGAATTCTTTCTTGAGCTTCCTCCTTTCCTTTCGTTTGAGGATTGTTCTTTTGTCTTCCCATTGTTTGTAAGACTCTTGTTGTTAGCCTCAACTTCTTAAATTGATCTGTTCTGGCTCCCTGGGTGTGTGGTATGACCTTCTGTGGTAGAATATCTGTGAGATTCAGTGGTGGATTCTCCTTCGGATATCCTGTTGTTCACAGCTTCCACTGTCTCATCAGCTGGAATACCCTCTTTTGGGGGCCAATTCTGGTTTGTTCCCCCCCCCCCACAGTTCCAGGCTTGCTTGTTTGCTTGTTTTGTCTCACTCGTGGGTATTTACAAAAAGAAGAGGGAGGCAAATGAAAAAAAGAAGAAAGAGGAAACAAGAGGAAGGTAGAAGAGATAAAATTGAAAAGAAAGGAAGAGGGGATAAGAGAAGAAGGAATTCAAGGGAGGCAAAAGGAGTTGGGGAGTAAAGAAGAAGATATAAACAATGAAGAAGGAGTAGTTAAAAACTCATATAGATAGACAGGCTTACAAACAAAAAGACACTAACAAACTGGCAAAACAAAAACGAGACACGCACACAGACACCCCCACACAAATATAAGCAGCCAAAGGGGGGAAAAAAAGAACAAGCAAAGCACAACAAAATATTTTAAAAAAATAAAAATATATTAAAAAAATAAAATAAAATAATGAAAAACAAAAAAAAACAAAAAACCCCTCTTGTTGTTTTCAAACTTGCCAGCCGGTTTTTCAGGTCTTGCTGGCTGCAATGGCCGAGGGGTGATCTTATTGCTTTTCTCTGTGTTCAGAACTTGGTCCTCATTGTGCTATGTATCCCAGCGTTAGTGGGCACCTCTCCCCACAGGGTTTCCAGCGTGTGATCTGAGCCTCCTGGTGTGTGCGCACTTCAAGTTTATGGGTGTGTGCTAGGTTCTCCAGACGTGCACAGCCGCCTGCCTTTGTCCCTGGGAGGCTTTCAGTGTTCGGGCACAGCTGCCTGCATTTGCTTCTGAGAGGGGCCTGCGTTCCAGCTGCTATCCGGCGCCTGCACCTTGGGCCTGAGCTGTCCGCGTTTGAGCACCCGCCCGTGAACTGGCACCTCTGGCTCCACAGCTGTCTCTAGTGGCCTGCGCCTATGTTTTCACGAGTGTCCACTAGCCTGAGACCGTGTGTGTTCCCCTGAGGGTGTCTATTTTCATGCAGCTGTCTCACTTCACCCGCGCCTCTGTCTCTGTTGGGGCACCTGTGCTTTCGTAGTCGCCCGGCGACCACGAAAACTCGGTTCAAAGTCACGCAGTGACCTGGTGCGGGGCACCCACTTTTGCTCGGGCCGCAGTCGAGCGGTGGCCCCTGAGATCTCTCAACTGGTTCAGCGGCTGACCCAGCTCCCTCCCCAGGGCCCTGGGGCAGGCTTGGCGGAGCACCGGGCCGGGGCCTCAGCCACCCCGTTCTCCGTGCGCTGGAACCCTGGGCTCTTATTGTTCCGAAGAGCTCTCCTTGCCGCTTGTTTTTCAGTGTCCACTACAATTTCCGACCTCTTATTTTCCAATATGCTGTGTTACTGTTCCTTATCTGTTCTGATCTTTCATAGATTGGCCCAGTTTTTCTCCCGTGTGTGGAGGGGAAATAGGGTCTGCTCCCTCCTACCAGGCCGCCATCTTCACATTCCCCAGATTTTGTCAATTGACTATGATGTTGGCTCTTGGTATCTCTTATACAGCCTGTATTAGGTTGAGGAATGTTCCCTCTATTCTCACTTTGCTGAGTGTTTTTATCATAAACCAGTGCTGTATCTTACCAAATGCTTTTTCTGCATCTACTGATATGATCATGTAATTTTTGTCTTTGCTTTTGTTTATGTCATGTATTACATTTATTGATTTGCGAATATTGTACCATCCTTGCATCCCTGGGATAAATCCCACTTGGTCATGGTGTATGATCTTTTTAATGTATTGGTGAATGCAGTTTGCCAATATTTTGTTGAGGATTTTAGTGTCCATATTGATCAACGATATTGGCCTAAAGTTTTCTTTCTTTGTTGTGTGTTTATCTGTTTTAGGAATAGGGTGATTCTCGCTTCATAAAAAGACCTGGGAGTCTTCCGTCATCTTAGAGTTTGGGGAATAATCTGTGAAGGATAGGGGTTAGCCAATCCTTAAATGCTTTGTAGAATTCCCCTGTGAAATGGTGCAGTCCAGGGCTTTTGTGTGTTGGGAGTTTTTTGATTTATGCTTCAATTTCCTCAACTGTTATTGGTCTGTTTAGGCTCTCTACTTCTTCTTCATTCAAGCATATTTTAATTTTATCTGTACATCTTCTCTACTTTGTATTTCAAATCTCAAATTTTATTGTTCCCCTCTCCTCCTCTTTTTTCCATCTGAAGTTTTAATTTTGCCCTGTCTTAGCCTGTTTCTTTTTCTTTCATCCTCCCCTTCCTTTTCTTTTGGGAACCGCCCTGCCTGATTTCAGGAGTTGTAATTCCTCATGCTTAAGGCTGAGTGAGTGACCTTCAGACTGTAAGCCACTAAGGAGACAGCACTTATCTCCCTGGCAGGAGTGCTGCTTCTACTTCATCCATAACTGGCCCCCAATGCTTGGTCAGTTAGCCAATGATGGGTAAGATTCCCTCAAGAAAGGGGTCACCTAAGACAGGCACGACCACTTGGAAGTCCCTCAAGGAAAGACTTGGGGTGGCCACAGCAAAAAGGGGGTGATGGACCCTCGCCCCCTGGTTATCGTGACATAGCCTAGTCCTCAATCCATCTGGGAGAAATTTTCCTAATCTCTTGGCTTCCTGATCTTAATCCACTTAATCTTGAAACTATGACAGAGGGCAGTGCAGCTCTGTGCTGGCTAGAGCGGGCTCCACAGGTGATCAGGCATAAGAAAGAATTTGTAAAGTCCTGTGAAACCTGCATTGCTAAGAGTGCTCTCATTTAAATGATAAGGCTCCGAGCAGAAAATGAGTTTATCTCCCAATAGTTTGTAACACCTTAGCTAAGAGGCCCTATCTCAGATTAAGGCCTGAGATTTCTTTGAAATGTTATCTATTGTTTGATCCTTGCTGCCTGACAATGATTGATGAGCTTTACCTATATTCCTGTGTGTTACGAGCCTAATAAAAGTCATTGAGGAAGGGGCTGTTGGCCCTTCTCCTTCGAAAGATTGGCCACCTCTCCTCTCCTCCCCAAGCAGATCATGTCTTGGTAGATTTATTCTCATCCATGGTGGACAAGTTATGCCACACTTTTCCTTTTTTCTTATATTGTTTTCTTTAAATCTCAAATTTCAATTTTTCCCTGTCTTAGCCTACTTTTTGTCCTCACCTTTAGTATTCTGTCTTCCTCTACCATCTGAAAATCACTTCCCTTTGCTCTAGACATCGCTTACACTTTTCCTTTCTTTTTTCCTCCCTCTTTTGCCTTCCCACCTACAATTTTAGTTCATTTGTTGTTGATAGTGCAGTGGCAGATCTTTCTTTCCAACTGATTTCCTATTTTTTATTGTTTATTTTTTTCTTTCTCTGTTTCACTTTATATTATTTTAACTTCTGTTTAAACATAATACTATACACTTCCCTTCTCTAGTCCATTCTGCCTTCTTCATTCTCTTTTTAATTTATAATGTAAATTTTACTTTGTCTCTTCTCATTGCTCTGATTCCATACTCTTATTAAGGCTCTCCATTTACCCTCTCAAAATCATTTTTCTCTCAGTAAATCATCTCATATTCACTCTCCTTTCTTAAAATAGTCTTAATTTCTTTACACCCTTATTAATACTGGGTTCATTGCTGTTGACAATGGGATTGCAAGTGGAAGTTGTTTTTAAGGGTGTGGTTTCTTTCCTGGGCTTGTGGTTTTCTTCTGGCACCACCTGCACAGCAGCATACAATGCATGGTGGGTGGAGTGACCCTTAGTCAAGCAGGTGGAGGGAAGGACCCACCAAAGAATGCACGAACAAGAATCAAAACCCGATTACAACCAGAGAATCAACATAAATGCCATAAAGGGCATCACAAGAGCATCAAGTTCAGGAGGTGAAGGAGATTGCACCACTGAATCCCACAGGTCTCCTACCATAGAAGTTCACACCACAAACTCAGGGAGTCAAAACACATCAATTCAAGAAGTACAATCAAACAAGAGTAGTCCCACAAATAAAGGAAACACAAAGAGACAACCCCCAATTGAGTGGAAAGGAGGAATCCTCAGAAAGAGTGCTAAATGAAACAGAAGCAAGTCAACTATCAGATACTGACTTCAAAACAATGGTTTTAAAAAAAACCAGTGAGCTTAGTGAAAATATTTTGAAAAGCTATAGGGAAGTTACAAAGTACTTACTGTGAACTACACCAGTGTGAAAAAGAACATAGGAAGTATCACAAGAGCCAATAGGAAATTAATATACAATTTCTGAATTGAAGAATACAGTAGAAGAAATAAAAAGCAGTCAAGATGAAGCAGAGGATTGAATCAGTGAGCTTGAGGACAAGGTAGAAAAAAATTTCCAGAAAGAGCAAGAAAAGGAAAAAAGACTTAGAAACAATGAAGAGGGGTTAAGGGAACTGCAGGACAACATGAAGTGTGATAATACCCATATAATAGAAATGCCAGTAGGTGAAGAAGAGGAGCAAGAGATAGAAAGAATGTTTGAAAAACTAATTCTGGAAAAATTCACTAAATTGATGAGAGAAAAGGTCAAACAAGTCCAGGAAGCACAGACAGTCTCAATCAAGATTAAACCAAGAGTCACACTCCAAAACACATCATAATTAAATGTTGCAGACCATTCAGCCTGGCTTTAGGAGTTGTAACTCTCACCCCATGATGGGCTGTGTAAGAGCCTAGGGACCCACTTCTTTTGGGTCTGTTCTGTCAAGATGACGTGAGCTACTAAGGAGACACAGCTTATCTCCCTGGCAGGACCGCTGCTTCTGCCTCATCCATCTCTGGCCCCCAACGCTTCGTCGGTAGTCAATGATGGGCAAGACTCCTCATGGGAGGGGCAACCTAAGCCAGACCGCAACCACTTGAGAGGCCCTCATGGAAGGACTCGGGGGGCTGCAGCAAAGAGGGGATGATGGGCCCTTGCCCTCCAGCTATTCTAACATAGCCCGAGTCCCCATTTCCATCTGGGAGATGTCTTCTGCTTCCTGAGCCTAATTGGCTTAAAGCCTGAAACTATGACAGCAAGCGGTGCAGCCCTGTTCCGGACAGAATGGTTCCCCGGGTGATCGGGCACAAGAAAGACTTCCTAAAGTCCTGTGAAATCTGCTTTGCTAAGAGTGCATTCATTTAAATGATAAGGGTCTGAGGAGGAAATGAGTATGTCTCCCAAAGTTTTGCAAACCCTTTTCCTGACAGACACTGACTCAGATTAAGCCCACAGATTTCTTTGAAATGTTAAACCTGTATCCCTGCATATTTGAACCCAATAAAAAGCCTAGTGAGGAAGGCACTCTGGGTCATTCTCCTCTGAGAGTTTGACCACCTTTCCTCCACAAGCAGATCATGTCTTGGTAGTTTTATTTTCATCCGTGATGGAGGGATGGGGCTCTGCGGGCGGAGCCCCCCCCCCATCTGGCACCCAGGACAGGGGCCCCCCGCATCTGGCATCCGGGACAGGGACCTGAAACCTGCTTGACCAGAGGCTAAGAGCCATCATCACTGGACAGCATGTCTAAGTGCAATGGAAATCAGCGCTTCATCCCCATAGGGACCAGGGACACCTTTCAGTAAGGCTCCCAGGCGTGTTACAGATAAGAGGAAAGGTCACTGATGCCACCTCTTTAGTGGTCTTCTGATTTCTCCCCCTGCACTAAGGAAGTTTAGGAAAATATTCTTTTGTTTGGGCATGAAGCAGGGCTCTGCCGCACTCATTGCTCCATCCCCTTCCCCGGCGAGGGCAGGCTGAGAGAGCCCCAGTGGCGAGAGCCCTAGTGGCGGGCAGAGGGAGGGCCACTGAAACTGCTTTTGTAAGCACTGCATCGTGGCGGGAGGAATTTTAGAAAAAATTCTTTTGTTCATTAAGGAACAAGCTCTTTTTAGACTGAGAGCAATGTTTTAGGTTCAGCAGTTACGGGGCTGCTGTCTCCCACGTAAGGGATCTTTACATTTTGGAGGTATGGAATGGAAGGGAACAATGCACACTAGCTAGGCCCTTTTCTTGCAGTTGGCCTCAGCGTCCACCGCCGTATGCGTCTCTTTGCCAGGCTGAGTGGCAGCGCACACTGTGGAGAGTGCCCGGCATCGGCTGTAGCTAGCAGCTTGGGCTGGTGGGCGGGCAGCGCAAGGCGTGTCTCTGGTAGGGCCTGTGACTCCTGATGTGGGCTAGAGCTTCCCGTGAATTGCCCCGATTAGGGCAGGCGTCTGGCTGCGCCTGAGAAGCCTGGTGGGCACGCAGTGGCTGGGCGCCACTGCACCAGGAGAGCAGCGAGGGCACCAGTGCACTTGCGTGAGCATGTGGGACCCATGCTGCGCAGATCCAGGCAGTGGCCGAGTTGGGGTCCATTCCCCTTCCTGCGCCTGCACCTCTCTCCCTGTGCACTCGCAGGAGCAACTTTTCCGCGCATTGCGTTGGCCAGCGCTGGGCATGGTTCCGGACCTTAGGGTCCGCCCCGGACTCAGTTCCAAGCGGCACTTAGCAGCCTTAGAACTGGCAGACAGCAGTAGCGAAAGGGATTTCCAGCCAGGTCATCTCTGAGATAAGGAACAGCAGCTTCCATGTTTTTGAGAGACTGCCAGCATGCTTAATTTCAAACAGGAGATTTTTTATTTTTGTTTGTATTTCTTTACCTGGGATAGGGGGCATTTCTCAGCCTCGAAAAGTGTGTGGACTTTTAAATGTTTTGATCCAAATGGAATAGTTGGATGAACCCAGTTTTTTTCACCAAAATAGTCAGGTCCTACGTAAAGAATTTAATATTCTAAGGGCCCAAGAAAAGCAAATTATCAGAGAATGTCCAGATTGTCAAGTGCTTTCAAAAGCACCTCCTACTCTTGGGATTAACCCTAGAGGGTTGCAACTTCAAATAATTTGATAAACAGGTGTTACACACTATCTACCTCTTCATTTCATCATATACTCCTGGAGCAAAACATTTGGCAATATAATTGGGCTTGTTATGCTTACGTTATATGGATTATATATCTTGCAGAAAGTTCAAGTAAGCCACAGATGGTCAGTAAGGAAGGAATTAAGAAAGTACAGGATAAAGTAACAGAAAAGTAAGAAGGAATAAAGGAAAAAGATAGATACCACATTCATGTGTGGCATGGAAAGAAAGTACATTAAAGTGAATAGTTGAAGAGAGGAAATGTAAGTGGAAAGGAAATAAAAGGAATAATAAGCATCTAAGTCTTTGAAACACTTTAAATTCTTTTTTTTTTAGTACTTTTTTTTTCTTTTAGATTTTATTTATTTATCTTTAGAGAGGAAGGGAAGGAGAGAGGGAGAGAAACATCAATGTGTGGTTGCCTCTTGTATGTCCCCTGCCGGGAACTGGCCTGGCAACCCAGGCATGTGCCCTGACTGGGAATCGAACCGCGATCGTTCGGTTCGCAGGCCCGCGCTCAATCCACTGAGCTACACCAGCCAGGGCACCCTTCAAATTCTAGACCTAGGATAATTAACTCATTGCAGCTTGCAGGAACAGCAGGAGGCCTGTCTTTCCAAGCAGGCACTTACTCATGTATTCTACATGCCACTCCATCTCTGGGGAGTTAGCAAAGAATATTAGAGCTCATTGGCTTGAGGCCTTTAATCATTTAGGACGGCTTCAGCAAATTAAACTGATAACAGCCCAGGATATATTGTGCAAGCCACTCAGGCTTTCTTAGAAAAATGGAGAATTTGACATAAAACAGGTATCCCTTATAATCCTACAGGCCAAGCAATTGTTGAAAGAGCTCACCAGATCTTTAAAACATTATTAAAAAGGGTGGAGTCAGGAAACACCCTCCAGGAATTTAAACATATTAGCAATATATACATAAAATTGTTTTGAATTTTAATGATAATCTGTAGTCACCCACAGACAAGCACCTTGTGCAATACAGGCCTGCCTTCCCACACCCTTTGGGTCTTATACAAAGACCCTTTAGGGGAAGGAAGATGGAAAGACCCAGTTGAACTATTAACTTGGAAAAGAGGGTATGTCTGTATTTACTCTGCAGAAAGATCTCTGGAACTGCAGGTGAAGAAGATGAAGCCATATCACAGAAAAGGCTTCCCTGGCCATGACCCACCTCCACCCATTGGACCCTCCTGATCCAGACTTCTCCAAGCTATATGTCATCACGCTGCAGTGGAATTCCAGCCAGCATTCCTGGAGCGATATTCAACATCACCTAAGAGGGACTTTTTCTTAAAGGGACAAATTGATAAATTGCAGCTAATTACATCAACAGCTGCAGGAATTTGAATACCACCAGTTGTTTACTGATTCTAATAATGCTTTCTGACTTGCTCTTGCTGCATATCTTTAAAGTAACTTCCTGAAGTCTGTACTAATTCTCCCAAGAACTTAAGTATAACCAGACCTGTTACTCATATTGTTCCCTTGCATTTGCAACATTTTTCATTGGACTGAATTTACAAGTTTGGGTTATGGCAACCCTTGGGTGCCTCCTTGTTTTAATCCTTATTTGTGCTTTACAATGTATATGGAAATTGTTTTCTCGTGACTGCATTTGAAAATAGCAGATAGTAAGTTTCACAGGCCTAAAAATTACAATTGATTTAACAGGTAAAAAAGGGGGAGATGTTGCGGACCATTCAGCCTGGTTTTAGGAGTTGTAACCCTCACCCTATGATGGGCTGTGTAAGAGCCAAGGGACCCGCTTCTTCTGGGTCTGTTCTGTCAAGAGGACCTGAGCCACTAAGGAGACAAAGCTTATCTCCTTGGCAGGACCGCTGCTTCTGCCTCATCCATCTCTGGCCCCAATGCTTGATCGGTAGTCAATGACGGGCAAGACTCCTCATGGGAGGGGCAACCTAAGCCAGACATGACCACTTGGGAGGCCCTCATGGAAGGACTCGGGGGCTGCAGCAGAGGGGATAACTGGCCCTCGCCCCCCCTCCCCGGCTATTCTAACATAGCCCGACTCCCCATTTCCATCTGGGAGATGTCTTCTGCTTCCTGAGCCTAATGGGCTTAAAGCCTAAAACTATGACAGCAAGCAGTGCAGCCCTGTGCTGGCCAGAATGGTTCCCCGGGTGATCGGGCACAAGAAAGAATTCGTAAAGTCCTGTGAAACCTGCTTTGCTAAGAGTGCACTCATTTAAATGATAAGGAGGAAATGAGTAAGTCTCCCAAAGTTTTGCAACCCCCTTTCCTGACAGACACTGACTCAGATTAAGCCCACAGGTTTCTTTGAAATGTTAAACCTGTATCCCTGTGTATCTGAATCCAGTAAAAGCCTAGTGAAGAAGGGGCTCTGGGTCATTCTCCTCTGAGAGTCTGACCACCTTTCTTCCCCAAGCAGATCATGTCTTGGTAGTTTTATTTTGATCCATGACGGAGGGATGTGGCTCTGTAGGCACAGCTCCCCACCATCTGGCGCCCCCCGAAATTAAAATAGGAAAATTCAAAGGCAAAGAGAGAATCTTAAAGGCAGCAGGGGAAAAAACAGGAAGTAACATATAAGGGATTTCTGATAAGGCCAGCAGCTGACTTCTCACCAGAAACACTTCAAGCCAGAAAGAAATGGCAAGAAATATTACAAGTAATGAAAAGCAAAGGCAACCAAGATTACTTTATCCAGCAAGCTTCTCATTTAAAATGGAAGGCAAAATAAGGAGTTTCTCAGACAAAAGAAGGCACAAAGAATACACATCTAGCAAACCAACATTGCAAGATATGCTAAAGTGATTTCGTGAAAAAGAGGAAGAAAAAGTGTGAAAGAGAGGAACACATGTACAAAGGAAGTAAAATGACAACGAATAAGTACCTACCAAAAATAACCTTAAATGTAAATGGTTAAATGCTCCAATCAAAAGACACAGGGTAGCTGAATAGGTAAGAAAACATGACCTACACATATGCTACCTACAGAGACCTACCTCAGAATGAAATATCTATAAAGACTGAAAGACAAAAGTTGGAAAAAATATTCCAAGCAAGTGGAAAGGAAAAAAAGCTGGGGTACCAATAATTACATCAGACAAAATAAACTTCAAAATAAAGGCCATAAAAAGAGACACTGAAGGACATTTCATAATACTCAAGGGAAGAATCCATCAAGAAGACATAAACATTGTGAACAAAAATGCACCCAACATTGAAGCACCCCAATATATAAGGAAAATCTTGGAGGACTTCAAGAGAGATATAGATAGCCACACACTTATACTAGGATTTATTAACACCTCATTGTCAAAAATGGATAGATCTTCCAAAGGAAATTTTGACAAAGATGCTGCAGCATTGAACAATGTCCTAGATCAAATGGAGTTAAGTGATATATATAGAACCTTTCATCCCAAAGATGAAAAATACACATTCTTTTCAAATGCACAAGGAATATTTTCAAAAAGAGAACACTTGATAGGACACAAAACCATCCTCAATAAATTGTAGAAATTTAAATAGTATCAAGCATTTTCTCAGACAAGGGACTGAAACTAGAAATTAACTGCACGGAAAATAAATCAAAAATTCAAATTTATGGAGACTGAATAGTATGCTATTCATCAATGAATGGGTCGATAATAAAATACATAAGAAATCATAAAGTTTCTGAAAACAAATGAAAATGATCACACAACAGTCCAAAACCTATGGGACACAGTGAAGGCATTCCTGAGAAGAAAGTTCATAGCAATACAGAGCTATTTAAAAAGATAGAAACATTTCAAATAAACAACCTAACTCTACATCTACAATAACTGGAAGAACAATACAAACAAAGTTCTGAGTAAGCAGAAAAAAGGAAATAATCAAGACCATAGCAGAATTAAATGACATAGAGACTAAAAGAACAATTCAAAGGTTCAAAAAAAGCCAGAAGCTGATTCTTTGAAAAGATAAACAGAATCGTCAAGCATTTAACAGATCCATCAAGAAAAAAAAACAGGGAAAAAATAAAGTTGTTAAACTAATCTTCCCCAAACCAACAGTAAGTAAGGAAAAGCATCAGAGTTGTGACTCTGTTCTAATTCACAAGCCCATACACTTTCCACTGGGCAATCCGCTGCTCATGTTCCCTTTACTATACCTGAAGATGTGCTGCATCAGGAATTTGCATTTAAGAAGATAACATTTGCAGAAGATAAAACCAAAATTATTAAAAGGTGAATTAATGTGCATCTTTGGCGTTTAAGAAAAAAAAATGGATGTGCATAAATTTGTAGCCTAATTGCTTACTGAGTTGAACTTTTCACATATAATAAATTGTTTTACCCTTTAAAAAAAAGAAAAGAAAAAGAGAGGACCCTAATAAATAGAATCAGAAATGAAATAGGTGAAATTTCAACCAATACCACAGAAACACAAAGGATTGTAAGAAATTACTACAAAGAACTATACGATAAGAAATTTGAAAACCTGGGCAACAGGGACAGACTTCTAGGAAAACATAATCTTCCAAAATTGAATCAAGAAGAAGCAGAAAGCTTGAACAGACTGGTAACAGGTAGTAATTAAAGCAGTAATTTAAGCAGTAATTAAAAAAAAAAAAAAAAAAAAACTCCTGGCATAGAAAAGCCCTAGACTAGATGGTTTCACAAGAAGATTTCACAAAACATTTAAGGAAGAGGTAAGCCTGATTCTTCTCAATCTATTCCAAAAAATTCAAGAAGAGGGAAGACTCCCAATCTCTTTTTATGAGGCCGGCATCATCCTAATCCCAAAACCAGACAAAGATACAATGAAAAATCAAGACTGCAGGCCAACATCGCTGATGAATATTGACATGAAAATCCTCAACAAAATATGGGCAAACTGCCTCCAGCAATGCATTAAAAAGATCATATACCATGATCTAGTGGGATGCATCCCAGGGATGAAAGGATGGTACAATATACAAAAATCATTAAATATAATACACCACATAAACAAAAGGGAAGGCAAAAATCACATGATCATATCAACAGATGCAGAAAAAGCATTTGATAAGGTACAGCCCCTATTTATGATAAAAACACTCCACAAAAGTGGGAGTAGAGGGAGCATACCTCAACATAATAAAGGCCATGAATGAGAAAACTACAGTCAATATCACACTCAATGGGCAAAAACTAAAACTTCCCCCTAAGAAGAGGAACAACACAGGGGTGTCCTCTTTCACCTCTGATATACAACATAGTAATGGAATTTCTAGCCACCGTGAGCAGACAAGAAAAAGAAATAAAAGGCATCCAAATTAGAATGGAGGAAACAAAAGTTATTGTTTGCAGATGACATGATAGTGTACATGGAAAACCCTATACACTCCAACAAAAAATTACTTGGCCGAAAAAGTGAATCTGGCAAATCAGAGGGAAGGAAAGTCAATATTTAAAAATCAAAGGCATTTTTGTACACCAACAACAACATATCAGAAACAGAAATCAGGAAAAAAAATCGCATTTGACATAGCAACACAAAAATGAAGTACCTAGGAATAAACCTAACCAAGGAGGTAAAAAACCTATTCTCAGAAAACTGCACAACACTGAAGAAAATTAAGGAACACAGAAACAAAAAGAAGCATATACTGTGTTCATAGATTGGAAGAATTAACATCATCAAAATGTGCATATTACCCAAAGCAATTTACAGATTAAATGCAATCCCTATGAAAATACCAGTAACGTATTTCACAGATATAGAACAAACATTTCAAAAATATATATGGATCCATAAATGACCAAGAATAGCCACAACAATTTTGAGAGAGAAGAATGAAGTAGGAGGGAGCACAATAGCTGATATCAAAGTATATTAAAAGGCCATGATAATCAAAACTGTATGGTACTGGTATAAGAACACGCACACAGGCCAATGGAACACAATAGAGAACCCAGAAATAAACCCATGTCTCTATGTGTTGTGAACCGTTCGGCCTGGTCTCAGGAGTTGTAACCCTCGCCCCATGGTGGGCTGTGTAAAAGCCTAGGGACCCACTTCATCTGGGTCTGTTCTGTCAAGAGGACCTGAGCCACTAAGGAGACAAAGCTTATCTACCTGAAGGGAGCATCACTTCTGCCTCATCCATCTCTGGCCCCAATGCATGGTTGGTAGTCAATGATGGGTAAGACTCCTCATGGGAGGAGCAACCTAAGCCAGACACCACCACTTGGGAGGCCCTCATGGAAGGACTCAGGGGCTGCAGCAAAGAGGGAGTAGTGGACCCTCACCCCCTGGCTATTCTGACATAGCCCAAGTCCCCATTTCCGTCTGGGAGATGTCTTCTGCTTCCTGAGCCTAATGGGCTTAAAGCCTGAAACTATGACTGCAAGCGGTGCAGCTCTGTGCCGGCCAGAATGGTTCCCCGGGGTGATCAGGCATAAGAAAGAATTTGTAAAATCCTGTGAAACCTGCTTTGTTTGCTAAGAGTGCTCTCATTTAAATGATAAGGGTCCAAGGAGGAAATGGGTATGTCTCCCAAAGTTTTGCAACCCCCTTTCCTGACAGATACTGACTCATATCCTCAGATTTCTTTGAAATGTTAAACCTGTATCCCTGTGTATATGAACGCAATAAAAGCCTAGTGAGGAAGGCACTCTGGGTCATTCTCCTCTGAGAGTCTGACCACCTTTCCTCCACAAGCATATCACGTCTTGGTAGTTTTATTTTCATCTGTGACAGAGGGATGGGGCTCTGCGGGCGGAGCCCCCCACATCTGGCACCCAGGACAGGCGTCCCCCGCATCTATGGTTAATTAATATGTGACAAAGTGGGCAGAAGCATAAAATGAACTAAAAATAGCCTCTTCAATAAATGGTGTTGGGACATTTGGTCAGCTACATGCAAGAAAATGAATCTCAACCACCAACTTATACTCAAGATGGATAAATGACTTAAATATAAGTCATGAAATCAAAAAAGTCCTAGAGGAGAACATAGGCAGGAAAATTTCAGATATTCCACATGCAATATTTTCACCAATATGTTCCCTAGAGCAAAGGATATAAAGCAATAATAAATAAATGGGACTGCATCAAATTGAAAAGCTTCTGCACAGCTAAATCATACATCAGCTAAATGAATAGGGATCTAACCACCTGGGAAAATACATTTGCCAATGACACCTTGGACAAAGGTTTGATCTACAAAATTTATAAAGAACTCACATACAGGGGACCCTGTCCTGGGCGCCAGATGTGGGGGGGCTCCGCCCGCAGAGCCCCAATCCCTCCATCACGGATGAAAATAAAAACTACCAAGACATCTTCTGCTTGGGGAGGAAAGGGGTCAAACTCTCAGAGAAGAATGACCCAGAGCCCCATCCTCACTAGGCTTTAATTGGGTTCCAATACACCGGAATACAAATTTAACATGTCAAAGAAATTTGAGGGCTTAATCCGAGCCAGTGTTTGTCAGGAAAGGGGGTTGCCAAACTTTGGGAGACATACTCATTTCCTCCTGGGACACTTAACACCTAAGGAAGAGCACTTTTAGCAAAGCAGATTTCACAGGGCTTTAGGAGCAGTCCTGGCCAGCACAGGGCTACACCGCTCACCCCCACAGTTTCAGGCTTTAAGGCAATTAGGAAGCAGGAGACATCTCCCAGATGGAAATGAGAACTCAGGCTATGTCAGAATAGCCGGGGGGTGAGGGTCCATCACATCCTCTTTGCTGCAACCCCCCGAGTCCTTCCATGAGGCCTCCCAAGTGGTTGCGTCTGGCTTAGGTTGCCCTTCCCATGAGGAGTCTTACCCGTCATTGACTGCCAACCAAGCAATGGGGCCAGAGATGGATGAGGCAAAAGCAGTGCTCCTGCCAGGGAAATAAGCTTTGTCTCCTTAGTAGGTCACGTCCTTGTGACAGAACAGACCCAGATGAAGTGGGTCCCTTGGGTTCTTACACAGCCCACCATGGGGTGAGGGTTACAACTCCTGAAACCAGGCTGAACGGTCCACAACACTATCTTATGCATTAGAAGGTGTTTAGCAGTATCCCTGGCTCTACCCATTAGAAGCCAATAGCAGAAGATAGTCAACATACTCAAAATATCCAAATCAACAAAGTTATTGGTGAAAATGTAAAATGTGTCTTTTATGGAAAAAAATTATATGGACTTTTTGCCAACCCAATAATAGTCAATGCACAAAAACTGGTACATACTAATGCTTCTCAAATTTGAGTGCATCAAAATTATCTGGAGGGCTTTTGTTTATTTGACAAAAAAATTTTCAGCTGAAGGCAGACTATGAACCAGACTGAGAAACTAGAAGTTATGTATCCCTTAAAGTCTAGAGAAGGACATTCCAAGATTGAGAGAGACAAAAAAAAAAAAAAAAAAAAAAAGTGCATCCAAGGGAGCAGCAAAGGCATGCTGCAAGTTTTGTCAAGAGGATGAAAAAGAGAATATACTCCATAAGGTGTCTCTATAACATGGTTCAGACAACAACAGTTAGAATCCTTTGGTGTAGAACTCATATCAGGAGTCTCAAGGTTACCCAAGGATGGGAAAGGAAAATCTTCTGCTATCACCACCCTCCAAGTAGCTACAGGTAGTCTGACCCAAAGGTTTGGCCTCCTGCTGTGATTACTGAAATCTCTGGCTTTGAGCCTAAATTCCTAATTTGTACCTCAAACCAAGGACTAAGCTACACCCAAATCTAGAGTCTAGTTACAGCCACCGCCACTCAACCTTTATAGAATAACCACAGAATTGGAGAGCAAAGTGCCTATGGCACCTGAAATGCCCTTCCAGGCAAGATGGTTGTGCCATTCCCTCTGGTCAGAAGTGAGGCCAGGACACTGTGTTTTGGCTCCTTTTTCTACACCTGCCTTCTTTGGCTCAAAGAGAAGGACAGAGATACCTAGCAGCCACCTCTTTATGGCAAACCCCAAACCTATGAGTCCAAGGTAGAAAGGATGTGGTCAGAGGGACCTTTTACATGCCTCAATTCTTAAATGTCACATGTTTTATCTTCAAAGAAAAAATAAAATAAAAAAGAACCATCCACCAACTGGCATCTAAAGTCAATCGCCATAAAAGGGCAGGATCTGGATACCTTGAATATTTTGATTAGAACTTTCCAATTCTTTGTTACTCTACAATTCACCACCAAACATTCATAAGGACTCAGAGCAAAAGATACACTAACACTAGGGATTTACAAATGCTATTAGCAAATATCAATTCAACACCTCTGAAGAATGCAATGTAGGGAAAAGTTTTCCCTTCAAAGTTTATATAAATTCAATTAAAACCATTTTAAACCCTAACTTTTCCTCTATAAAGTATTCTCTTTCTAATTTAATGGTGTTAAATGTTATCTGAGGTTCAAGGTCTTTGGAAAAGGTTATTTTCTCATCCTATAAAAATGATTATCCTCTAATTTTTATTGAATATAATCTATATTTAAGCACATACAGCAGGCTTGGATTTGCCAATACAGACCACTTAAATTTGTAATGGTTTAAACCACTGGATGATGTATAAATCAAACAGCAGGGGCACCACAGTGGTAGCCTGCTTCTCTAACTGCCTTAGCATTTCTTTTAATAAACACCTACTTTTGCACAAAGTTATTAAAATTACAAGACTGCTGATAGTGTTCTGTTTAATAGACCAGTTTTAACTATCATTATTTTTTAAAATCTTTTTCTTTTAAAAGTATTTAAAGTCCAAGGTGGAAAATCTGGAAACCACAGCAAAGTCCTCTTATGAAAAAGTCATCTTCACTCATAATCCCTCCTTCCTATTAACAGTGTTGATGGTGGGACCTTGAGCCTCACTTGACTTTATCCAAGCCATTTAGCTTCACAGTCTCCCCCCGGAACCACTGCCCGGCCCACATACACCACTGCCTCCCAGTTCCATAGCTTGGAGTAAGTCTCCTAAAGCAGTAAGGAACCAAGTGATCTTTCTTCACTTCCATCCTGTGCAAACACACAGATCTACAGGGAGCGCCTAACAATGCACCGGGGCACAATTTATGAGAGTAAAACACGCAAAGAAACTGGAAAGATTCCTACATGACATTTGTGGTGAGGAAAGGGGCGATTCTGCCAAACAACAGCCTTTTCTATCCCCGGGGGTGGCGTCTTATTTCAGTTTTTCCAAGTGCAAACTCCTAATATAACAAAAGTTAACAGGTACATCCTAAAAAGCTGTTCTATAGTGGGATGCAACGTTATTTATTTACAGGAGATAATTCTCTCCCAGAGGAATGGGACCCTCGCATTTTGCAGGTGACAGGTAAAGCCCAAAGTGACTTGGCAGCAGTACGGTAGGCAAAGAAGGCACCTGGCCACCGGCAGCGGCATATCTGGGAGCAGAGGCTGCAGTGGCGCACCTAGGCCACCGCTCTCCCCAACCATCTAACCCCCCACGTTCTCAATGAAACCACTGTCTTCGCCCCATCCCAGTTCGCACATCGGAAATTGAACATCCATTTTAGTAAAGAAGCCGGAACACTGCAAATTCTGCTCAAAGGGGTACCGCCACTTCAGAAACGGCCGAATAGTAGGGCCTGGGTATTGAAGGCTTGGTCAAGCAGCCGGGCTCCCCCCACCCCGCCCCCTTAGGATAAGTTATTTTAAAGTGACCCCACCCTAACCCTCCAGGGTGCAGGGAAAAACCAGATACCACGTCATACTTACTGAACCTGTAGCCCTTATACCCAGAGGCGAAGGGAAGACGCTGACTCCACATCCCGCGGACCCCACGCCCGAGGCCAGGTCCCACGGCAGGGGCAGGTGGTGAAGGAGTACTGCAGGTTTTTTCACCCCCAACCCCGGCCGCCATCCGCCCAGAGTCGTGGGCAAGGACACTTTTTGTCCTACCTGCTGACTTCCTGGCTCCGCGGCTCCACTGGAGGAACCACTAGCCACCGTGCAGCCACCCGGCCCTGCCTGCACGTGCGGCCCGCAGGCCGGCGCGACCCAACTCACCTGGACCGCTGGGGTCCGGGGGTCTACCGTCTCAGCCAGCGTACACAGGTGGCATGGATACGCAGCAAAGGGATTAGGAGGCCCAAGGCTCCCAAGCAATATCTCCCGACAGTTCTTTGTGTCGCCAAGCCCAGAAGCTCCGCCTCCTTGTGCCACCAGGCGCCGCCCTCTCGTCCTCTCAGCTCTGTGGTCAACTGGCCAAACCCCGAGAGCAGCGGGACTGGAGTGAGCCAGGTGAGGGGCCGGACCGGAAGTGCGCAGAGCGAGGCGGTGTCCACGAGCCAACGTGTACTGGATATGTAGTGTGAGGAGGAGTGTGGAGGGGCGAATGTGGGCCGAGGGTCCTCCTCGGCGTGTGGGTTATTTCTGGAAAGTGCAAAGCTCAGGGCATAAGCCTGGAAACGACCTCGCTGAACCCTGTAAGCGATGTATTCTCTGTGGAATTTTGTTCTTGCTCTAGCACCCTCTTCTGGAAACCGGAAGACTAGGAAATGATGTACCCCAAATTCGTAGCTGTGGAAACCAGGAGACATAAAACTTCTCGTTACTATCTTTCCATCATATATACAATCTATAAATATTTATTATGCAAGCACTCATGCTAGGAATTGTCCTAGAGACTGAGATTTGTCCTAGAGCAGTCACAATGGGGGAGGGGTCAGGGCAACAAAAGGAAATAGCCCTGCCCCTTTAGAATTTACAGCTGGGAAACAATAAAAAAACTTAAATGAAAAGTACAAAAATGTTAGATAATTACAAATACTGAGGAGGAGCAACATAAGAGACAGGGATAAGGATTGCAGGAGGTTGACCTGTGAAGGTCAGTGGGAAGGTGGCATTTTAAGTGAAGCCCAAAAGGTGTTGAGGGAAGGAGACAAACAGACATCTGTGGGTGAGCCCCTGAGGCTAGAGGATGCCCAATAATATTCAATGTGAGGGGAAGAGTGACCGTGGGGAAGTGTGGTATGTGAGAGGTCAGAGAGAAGTTAGAACTGGACTGAGAGGGATGCAGGGCCTTGCTGCTCCTTGTAAAGACAGTTTCTACTCTGACAGTATTTAGCAAAGGGAACACGCCATTTGATTTAACAAAATCATTCTGGTCACTGTGCAAGCATGAGTAGTGTCCAAGCTGAGAAAGCAGAGGTCCACCAAGACCTCCTGATGGCTAACTTAGCTAGAATTCAAAACTAAAAACTGAGCCTAAACCCTACACAGGGGTCACTCACACAAGCCAATCTTCAGGTAAAAGCCTGCACTAAGCTGCCTCCCTGATCTGGCCTGACTGTATTGTGTTCCTGCCATCTGAGCCAACCCATATAAAGGAGCTTCTGAAATTGTATTTCAGTCAATAGGACTGAGACTTTCCCTGTCTGATCAAAGGTGTGCAGCAGTATCACCCTTAGCATCATCAACAACCAATTAGAGCTGTTCCATTCTAACTAATCAGGACAACGTTTTCTTGGACCAATCAAACCACAAGAATTTAGAGTCCTTATTTGCATGAGAATGGACCAATCAGAGACCAGGGGTGGGGACTTCTCTTGATACAAATTCTCTCTCCCACTGTCTCAGAGTGTGCATTTTCCATTTCCACCAAACACTAGTGATTCTGTTTCTGGCTGAGACATATCGCTGGACTTGAGCAGAGAAGAGCAGGCAGAGCAAGGCACAATGGAGCAAAAATGGAGTGGAGTGAGGAAGGCAGAGCAGAGCTTTCTAGACAGAGAAGGTGGCCTTGCGCCAGGGCTACCTTGTACCAGGGCTGTTACACAGTAGTGCTGTTCCACAGCCATGCAGCTTCATAATTGAGCCATAACACTATTGAGCTGTTTCCCAGCCCTGCTGTTCTCATTAGCTGTGCTGTATCACAATTGAAATGTTTGCACTGAAAAAAATTTCCCTTTTCACCACATTCTAAATTGGGGGTTCCTATTGGCATTGAATTGACACCAACCAGCTGTTGGCAATAAGTAGAAAGAAGGCAAAAGCAGAAATAAGGAAACCATTAAGAAGTAATGTCCTGCCTAAAGGAATTTACAGTTCCAATGTAATAGCCATCAAAATTCCAATGACATTTTTCACAGTAGAACAAAAATTCCTAAAATTTGCATGGAACCACAAAGGAACCCAAATAGCCAAAAAATTCTGAGACAAACCGCCCCCCACAAAGGCAGAGGTATCATACCCCCCAATTTCAAACTATACTCTAAAGCTATAGTAATCAAAACAGTATTGTATTGGCAAAGAACCAGACACACGGACCAATGGAACAGATTTCAGAACCCAGAAATAAACTGATACACATATGGGCAACTGATTCATGACAAAGGAACCAAGAACATTCAATGTAGAAAGAAAAGTATCTTCAATAAATGGCATGGGGAAAAACTAGAATCCTACATACAAAAGAAAAAAACTAGACAACTATCCTTTATTTTTAAATTATCACCTGAGGATATGTTTATTGATTTTAGAGAGAGAAGAAGGGTGGAAGAGAGAGAGAGAAACATCAATGTGAGAGAGAAACATTGATCAGTTGCCTCCTGTACACACCGTTACTGGGGATCAAACTTGCAACTTTATGGTGTATGAGACAACACTCCAGCCAACTAAGCCAATCATCTAGGGCTAGACCACTATCTTATGCCATAAACAAAAAAATTAAATCAAAATGAATTAAAAATGTGAATGTAAGACCTGAGAAGAAAATTAAAATACATAGAAGAAAACATAAGCACTACGCTTCTAGACTTTTGTCTCAATAGTGTTTTTTTATGAATTTGACATACAATGCAAGGGAAACAACAAAAATAAACAAATGGGAGTACCTGAAACTAAAAAGCTTCTGCACAGCAAAGGAAACCACCAAGAAAACCAAAAAACAACCACCTGAATGGGAGAAGATGTTTACAAATGATACATCCCATGAGAGGTTAATATCAAAAATGTATAAAGAACTCATAACTCAACAACAAAAGAGCAAACAAACTGAATAAAAATGGACAGGGGATCTGAATAGACATTTTTACAAGATGTGCAAATAGCCAACAGTACATGAAAAGATACTCAACATCATTAATCATCAGGGAAATTCAAATCAAAACCAAAATGAAATATCAACTCACACATTAGGTAAGTCATTATACAAAAGATAAGAAATAGTAATTGAGAATATAGTAAAAGGGAGCCCTCTTTCACTGCTGGTAGGAGTGTAAACTGGTGCATCCAGTTTGAAAAACATTATGGAAGTTCCTCAAAAAATTAAAACTAGAACTACCATATAACCCAGCAATTACTTTTCAGGGTATTTATTTAAAGTACCTGAAAATACTAATTTGAAAAGATATATGTAACCCTATGTTTATTTCTCCATTATTTATAAGCACCAAGATATTGGCTAAGTGTTCATTGATGGAAAAATGGACAAAGAAGAAGTGATACATATATATAATGAAATATTACTCAGCTATAAAAGAGATGCAGTATTGCTATTTGTGACAGCATTGATGGATATTAAGGGTATTATACTAAGTAAAATAAGTCAGAAAAGGAAAAAAACATATGATTTCAATTATATGTGCTATAGACTACAAAAATAACAAATGAACTAAGAAGACAAAACTAAAAACTCATAGTTAAGAAAACAGAATGGTGATTATGGGGGAGGGGAGACAGTGACGGGAAGTTGAAGTGGGTTAAGGGGGGTCAAATGAATTGAAATTGGACTTGTGGTGGTGAGCATATAATAAAGTATACAGATATCAAATCATAATATTGTACAACTGAAATTTATATAATGTTATTACCCTCAATTAAATAGTTGTTCTTATTCAATAAATGCATTGATTTATTTTTCTTTTCTAAAACTTAACTATTTATTTATTTTATTTCATTGTTGTTCAACTACAGTTTTCTGCCTTTTCCCTCCTCCACTGCCCCCTACCCCAGCCATACCTACCTCCTTCCCCTGATTCCACCCCCTTTGGTTTTGTCCCTGAGTCTTTTATAGTTGTTTCTGAAAACCCTTCCCCCCTTTCTCCCCATTATCCACTGCTACCTCCCCTCTGGTTACTGTCACTTTGTTCTTAATTTCAATATCTCTGGTTATATTTTGCTGGCTTGTTCATTTTGTCGATTAAGTTCCACTTAAAGGCAAGATCATATGGTGTTTTTGTCTTTCACCTCCTGGCTTATTTCACTTAGTATAATGCTCTCCAATTCCACCCATGCAGTCACAAAAGGATAAGAGTTCCTTCTTTCTTTCTGCTATGTAGTAGTCCATTGTGTAAATGTACCACGGTTTTTTTGTTTGTTTGTTTGTTTGTTTTGATCCATTCATTTACTGATGGGCACTTAGGTTGCTTCCATTACTTGGCTATTGTAAATTGTGGTGCTATGAACATTGGGGTGCATAGGTTGGTTTGGATTGGAATTTCAGGATTCTTAGGATATAATCCAAGCAGTGGAATTGCTGGGTCAAAAGGCAGTTCCATTTTTAGTTTTGTGAGGCAATTCCATACTGTTTTCCACAGTGGCTATACCAATCTGCATTCCCACCAACAATGCACTACAATTCCCTTTTCTCCACAATCTCTCCAACACTTCTTATTTCTTTTCTTGTTTATAATGACCATTCTCACTGGTGTAAAATGGTATCTCGTTGTGGTTTTAATATGCATCTCTCTGATGGCTAGTGATGCTAAGCATCTTTTTATGTGCATCTAGTTCCTCTGTATGTCATCCTAGGAGAAGTGTCTGTTCGGGTCTTTTACCCGTGTTTTAATTGAGTTGTTTATTTTCCTGGAGTGGACTCATCTGAATTCTTGATATATTTTGGAGATCAAACACTCATCCAAGGTATCACTGGCAAATATATTTTCCCTATACCATTGGTTCTCTTTTCATTTTAATGCTGTTTTATTTAGTTGTGCAGAAGCTTTTTATTTTTTTTTATTTTTTTCTTTTCTTTTTTTATTTTTAAAATTTTTTTAAAATATATTTTATTGATTATGCTATTACAGTTGTCCCATTTCTCCCCCATCATTCCCCTCTACCCTACACACCCTCTCCCACCCACATTCCCCCCTTTAGTTCATGTCCATGGGTCATAAGTTTTCTAGCTTCTACATTTCCCATACTATTCTTGCCCTCCCCCTGTCTATTTTTTTCCCATTATCTATGCTACTCATTCTCTCTACCTTTTCCCCCTCTCTCCTCCTCCCATGCCCCTTTTGCTAACCCTCCATATGATCTCCATTTCTGTGGTTCTGTTCCTGTTCTAGTTGTTTGCTTAGTTTGCTTTTGTTTTAGGTGTGGTTCTTGATAGCTATGAGTTTGTTGTCTTTTCACTGTCATAGTTTTATCTTCTTTTTCTTAGATAAGTCCCTTTAATATTTCATATAATAAGGGCTTGGTGATGATGAACTCCTTGAACTTGACCTTATCTGAGAAGCACTTTATCTTCCCTTCCATTCTAAATGACAGCTTTGCTGGATAGAGCAATTTTGGATGTAGGTCCCTGCTTTTCAAGATTTCAAATATTTCTTTCCAGCCCCTTCTTGCCTGGAAGGTCTCTTTTGAGAAATCAGCTGACAGTCTGATGGGAACTCCTTTGTAGGTGACTGTCCCCTTATCCCTTGCTGCTTCTAGAATTCTCTGCTTCGTTTTAATCTTGGCTAATGTAATTACAATGTGCCTTGGTGTGTTCCTCCTTGGGTCCAACTTCTTTGGGACTCTCTGAGCTTCCTGGACATCCTGGTAGTCTATTTCCTTTGCCAGATTGGGGAAGTTCTCCTTTATTATTTGTTCAAATAAGTTTTCCACTCGTTGCTGTTCTTCTTCCCCTTCTGGGACCCCTATAATTCGGATGTTGGGACGTTTAAAGATGTCCCGGAGGTTCCTAAGCCTCTCCTCATTTTTTTGAATTCTTGTTTCTTCCTCGTCTTCTGTTTGGTTGTTAGTTTCTTCCTTCTGGTCCACTCCATTGATTTGAGTCCCAGTTTTCCTTCCATCTCTATCAGTTCCCCATGCATCTTCCTTCATTTCACGGATTGTAGCCTGCATTTTTTCATCTAGTTTGTGAGCAAAATCAACCAATTCTGTGAGCATTTTGATGACCAGTGCTTTGAACTGTGCATCTGACAGGTTGGCTATCTCTTTACTGCTTAGAGGAATTGGCTCTGGGGCTTTTATTTGTTTTCCGGTTTGAGCCATTTTTGGTGGGGTTTTTTTTTTGTTGTTGTTGTTTTGGTTTTAGTCTGGTCGCAGCTATTATGTAGTGAGGGGGTGGAGCCTTAGGTGTTCCTCAGGGCGGGGCAGCCCAGTCACTAGGTTGTGACGCTATAGGTGGGGGCGGGGTCTGAGAAGGAGCAATGGTGCCTGCTCCGCTCTCTCCTGGATTCAGTCCCCTCCGCCACTTCCCCTCCGCCTGGACCGTCTGCGCGCCCGAATATGAGACCACCTGGTCAGTCAGCCAGCCGCCTTGTGCGGCCTCACTGGGTCTGCACAGTTGCCCTCTGTGCCCGGGGTCCGCCAGCTGCTGCCTGTAGGCCTGGAGACCGCCAGCCGCCGCCTGTGCACCTGGGAACTGCCAGCCGCTGCTGCCTGCGTTCCTGGGTCCGCACCTCCACTTTCTCCTGCCGCGACTCCGCCCCTCTTACCGGTCTGGATGAATGGTTGTTGGACTTCCATACAGTTCAGTTTTCTATGAGTTCTGGTTGTTTTCTTGTTTCTAAATATTTGTTGTCCTTAATTTTGGTTGTGAGAGGAGGCACAGTGTGTCCGCCTACGCCTCCATCTTGGCCGGAAGTCAGAAGCTTTTTATTTTGATTATGTTCCATTTGTTTATTCTTTCTTTTATGTCCCTTGCTCTAGGGGACATATCGGTGAAAATATGCTCCATGGAACACCTGAGATTTTCCTTACTATGTTCTCCTGAAGGACTTTTATGGTGTCATGACTTATATTTAGGTAATTTATCCACCTTGAATTTATTTTTGTGTATGGTGTAAGGTGGTGATCAAGTTTCATTTTCTTACATGTAGCTGTCCAGGTCTCCTGACACCATTTGCTGAAGAGGCTAATTTTACGCCATTTTATGCTTCTTCACACTTTGTCAAATATTAATTGACCATAGAGATTTGGGTTTATTTCTGGGCTCTCTATTCTGTTCCATTTGTCTATGTGTCTGTTCTTATGCCAGTACCAGGCTGTTTTATTACAGTGACCTTGTAAGACAGTATGATATCATGTTTTTGAGCCCTCTATTTTGCTTTTCTTTCTCAACATTGCTGCAGCTATTAGGGGTTGTTTATGGTTCCATATACACTTTTGAAATGTTTGTTCCATACCTGTGAAATATGTTATTGGTATTTTAATAGGGATTGTGCTGAATCTATAAATTGTTTTGGGTAGCATGAATATTTTGATGATGTTAATTCTTCCAATCCATTAACACGGTACATGCTTCCATTTATTTGTGTCTTCTTTAGTTTCTTTCTTCAGTGTTTTGTAGTTTTTTGAGTATAGGTCTTTTACTTCCTTCATTAAGTTTACTCTTTTTTAAAAATTTTATTTTAATTGTTGATCTTGTACAGTTTTCTGTAATTTATTCTCACCCGAACCCACCACCCCAGCCCTCCCCACCTCCCTCCCATTTCCACCTCCCCATAGTTTTCGTCCATATGTCCTTTATACTTGTTTCTGTAAATCCTTCCCCTTTTCCCCTGAAATTCCCTCCCCTCTCCCCTCTGGTGACTTTCAGCCTGTTCTCAATTTCCATGTCTTTCGTTATATTATGCTTGTTTGTTTGTTTTGTTGATTAGCTTCCTGTTAAAGGTGAGATCATATGGTATTTGTCTCTCACTGCTTGGCTTACTTCGCTTAGCATGATGCTCTCCAGTTCCATCCATGCTGTTGCAAAGGGTAGGAGCTCCTTCTTTCTTTCTGCTGCATGGAATTCCATTGTGTAAATGTACCACAGTTTTTTGATCCATTCATTTACTGATGGGCATCTAGGTTGCTTCCAACACTTGGCTATTGTAAATTGTGCTGCTATAAACATAGGGGTGCATAGGTTCTTTTGGATTGCTGTTTCAGGGTTCTTAGGATATAGTCCTAGCAGTGGAATTGCTGGGTCAAAAGGTAGATCCATTTTTAGTTTTTTTTAGAAAATTCCATACTGTTTTCCATAGTGGTTGTACCAGTCAGCAATCCCACCAACAGTGCACTAGGGTCCTCTTTTCTCCACAACTTCTCCAACACTTGCTGTTTGTTGCTTTGTTTATGAGGGCCATTCTGACTGGTGTCAAGTGGTATCTCATTGTGGTTTTAATTTGCATCTCTCTGATAGCTAGCGATATCAAGCATCTTTTCATGTGTCTCTGGATTCTCTGTATGTCCTCCTTGGAGACGTGTCTGCCCAAGTCCTTTGCCCATTTTTTAATTGGATTGCTTGTCTTCTTAGAGTGGAGTCGTGTAAGTTCTTTGTATATTTTGGAGATTAGACCCTTATCTGAGGTATCATTGGCAAATATGTTTTCCCACACAGTCAGTTCTCTTTTTATTTTAATACTGTTTTCCTTGGCCATGCAGATGCTTTTTATTTTGATGAGATCCCATTTGTTTATTCTTTCCTTTATGTCCCTTGCTTTAGGGGACATAGCAGGAAAAATGTTGCTGCGTGTAATATCTGATATTTTCCTGCCTATGTTCTCCTCTAGGACTTTAATGGTGTTACGGCTTATGTTTAAATCTTTTATCCACCTTGAATTTACTTTCGTGTATGGTGTAAGTTGGTGCTCGAGTTTCATTTTCTTGCACGAAGCTGTCCAGTTCTCCCACTTATTGAAGAGGCTATTTTTACTCCATGTTATGTTGCTGCCCCCTTTGTCGATTATTAATTGACTATAGAGACTAGGGTTTATTTCTGGGCTCTCTGTTCTATTCCACTGGTCCACATGCCTGTTTTTATGCCAGTACCAGGCTGTTTTGATTACAGTGGCCTTGTAATACATTTTGGTATCAGGTATTGTGATCCCTCCTGCTTTGCTCTTCTTTCTCAAGATTGCTGCCGCTATTCTGGGTCGTTTATTGTTCCATATAAATTTTTGAAGAGTTTGTTCTATATCTGTGAAATATGCCATTGGTACTTTAATAGGTATTGTATTGAATCTGTAGATTGCTTTGAGAAGTATGGACATTTTGATGATGTTAATTCTTCTGATCCATGAACACGGTATGTGTTTCCATTTATTTGTGTCTTCCTTGATTTCTTTCTTCAGTGTTGTGTAGTTTTCTGTATACAGGTGTTTTACCTCCTTGGTTAGGTTTATTCCTAGGTACTTTATTTTTCTTTTTGCTATATTGAATAGGATTTTTTTCTTGATTTCTGCTTCTGTTGTTTCATTGTTGGTATACAAAAATGCCTTTGATTTCTGGATATTGACTTTGTATCCGGCTGTTTGGCCAAATTCATTTATTAGGTCGAGCAGTTTTTCGGCTGAGACTATAGGATTTTCTATATATATTAACATGTCATCTGCAAACAATGATAGTTTTGTTTCCTCCTTTCCAAGTTGGATGCCTTTCATTTCCTTTTCTTCTCTATTCGCTGTGGTTAAGACTTCCAATACTATGTTGAATAAAAGTGGTGAATGTGGACAGCCTTGTCTTGTTCCTGATTTTAGTGGAAAAGAATTTAGTCTTTGCCCGTTGAGTATGATGCTGGCTGTAGGTTTCTCATATATAGCCTTTATTATGTTGAGGAATGCTCCCTCTATTCCCACTTTGCTGAGTGTTTTAATCATAAATGGGTGCTGTACCTTATCAAATGCTTTTTCCGCATCTATTGCTATGATTATGTGATTTTTGTCTTTGCTTTTGCTTATGTGATGACTTACATTTACTGATTTGCGAATGTTGAACCATCCTTGCATCCCTGGGATGAATCCCACTTGGTCATGGTGTATGATCTTTTTAATGTGTTGTTGGATGTGGTTTGCCAATATTTTGTTGAGGATTTTAGCATCTATGTTCATCAGCGATATTGGCCTGAAGTTCTCCTTCTTTGTTGTGTCTTTATCTGGTTTTGGGATTAGGATCATGCTGGCTTCATAAAAAGAGTTTGGGAGTCTTCCATCTTTTTGGATTTTTTGGAATAGTCTGTGATGGATAGGGGTTAGCTCTTCCTTAAATGTTTTGTAGAATTCTCTTGTGAAGCCATCTGGTCCAGGACTTTTGTGCGTCGGGAGTGTTTTGATCACTGATTCAATTTCACCGGCTGTTATTGGTCTGTTCAGGCTTTCTGTTTCTTTTTCATTGAGTTTTGGAAGGTTATATTTTTCTACAAACCTGTCCATTTCACCTAGATTTTCAAATTTCTTGGCATACAGTTCTTCATAGTAATTTCTTACAATCCTTTGTATTTCTGCGGGTGTCAGTTGTAATCTCTCCTCTTTCATTTCTGATTGTGTTTATTTGAGTCCTCTCTCTTTTTTTCTTGATGAGCCTGCTTAAAGGCTTGTCGATTTTGTTGATCTTTTCAAAGAACCAACTCCTGGATTCATTGATCTTTAGGATTGTGCTTTTAGTCTCTATGTCATTTAATTCTGCTCTGATCTTGGTTATTTCTTTCCTTCTACTTGCTCTGGGCTGTCTTTGTTGTTGTTCCTCAAGTTCTTGTAGGCGAAGGGTTAGGTTGTTTGTGTGATATGTTTCTGTCTTTTTTAGATAGGCCTGTATTGCTATAAGCTTCCCTCTGAGGACTGCCTTTGCTGTGTCCCAGAAGTTTTGGGTCGATGTGAGTTCATTATCGTTTGTTTCCAGAAACTTTTTGATTTCCTCCCTAATTTCATTCTTGACCCATTCATTGTTTAATAGCATGCTATTCAATCTCCATGATTTTGAGGGTTTTGGTTTTTTCTCCTTGGGCTTGGTTTCTAGTTTCAGTCCCTTGTGGTCAGAGAAAATGCTTGGTATGATTTCAATTTTCTTGAATTTGTTGAGGCTTGATTTGTGTCCCATCATGTGGTCTATCTTTGAAAATGTTCCATGTGCATTTGAAAAGAAAGTGTATTTAGCTTCTTTGGGATGAAGGGCTCTATATATATCAGTTAAGTTCATTTCCTCTAGAGTGTTGTTCAATGCCACAATATCTTTGTTGATATTTTGTTTGGAAGATATGTCCATTTTTGACAGTGGGGTGTTAAAATCACCTACTATAATTGTGTTGCTGTCTATACCTTTCTTGAAGTCCTCTAAAATTTTCTTGATGTATTTAGGTGCTCCTCCGTTGGGTGCATATATATTTACAATATTTATGTCTTCTTGGTGGATTCTTCCCTTGAGTATTATGAAGTGACCTTCTGGGTCTCTGTTTATGGCTCTTCTTTTGAAGTCTATTTTGTCTGATATGAGTATTGCTACCCCAGCTTTTTTTTCCTGACCATTTGCTTGGAAAGTTTGTTTCCAGCCCTTCACTTTGAGCCTGTGTATGTCTTTTGTCCTGAGGTGGGTTTCTTGTAGGCAGCATATGCGTGGGTCATGCTTTCTTATCCATTCAGCTATTCTATGTCTTTTGATTGGAGCATTTAATCCATTTACATTTAAGGTTATTACTGATAGGTATTTATTCATTGCCATTTTCGTACCTGTGTTCCTCTCTCTCTTTCTCTCTCTGTCTTTTCCTTTCTTCCCTTAAAGCAGTCCCTTTAGTATCTCTTGCAGAACTGGTTTGGTAGAGGTGTATTCTTTGAGACTTCTTTTGTCTGGGAAGCTCCTTATTTGGCCTTCTATCTTGATTGAAAGTCTTGCTGGGTAAAGTAGTCTGGGTTGCAGGCCTTTGGTTCTCATTGCTTGGAGTATTTCTTGCCATTCTCTTCTGGCTTGGAGCGTTTCCATTGAGAAGTCAGATGATAACCTTATCGGGGTTCACTTGTATGTTATTTCCTTTTTTTCCCTTGCTGCCTTTAAGATTCTCCCTTTGTCTTGGAATTTTGCCATTTTAATTATGATGTGTCTTGATGTGGGCCTGTTTGGGTTCCTTTTGATTGGGATTCTCTGTGTTTCCTGGATTTGTGTGGCTTTTTCACTCACCAAATTAGGGAACTTTCCATCATTACTTTTTCAAACAGGTTTTCTATCCCTTGTTCTTGTTCTTCTCCTTCTGGTATCCCTATTATACGAATATTATTCCGTTTCATGTTGTCTTGCATTTCTCTTAAACCCTCTTCATTCTTTCTGAGCCTCTTTTCCTTATCTTGCTCATTCTGGGTGTTTTTTTCTATTTTGTCCTCCAACTCGCTGATCCGATCTTCTGCTTCATCAATTCTGCTTTTCATTCCTTCTACTGTGTTCTTCAGTTCAGAGACTGTGTTCTTCATTTCCTCTTGGCCCTTGTTGATAGTTTCTATTTCCTTTTTCATGTTGGTATAGTTTGCAGTGAGTTCATCATAACTTCCCTGTAGTTTGTGGTAGCTCATTGAGAGCTCATGGAGCTTCCTGACAACCATTGCTTTGAACTCGATATCTGATAGTTGAGTTGCCTGTGTTTCATTTCGAATTCTTTCTTGAGCTTCCTCCTTTCCTTTCGTTTGGGGATTGTTCTTTTGTCTTCCCATTGTTTGTAAGACTCTTGTTGTTAGCCTCAACTTCTTAAATTGATCTGTTCTGGCTCCCTGGGTGTGTGATATGACCTTCTGTGGTAGAATATCTGTGAGATTCAGTGGTGGATTCTCCTTCAGATATCCTGTTGTTCACCGCTTCCACTGTCTCATCAACTGGAATACCCTCTTTTGGGGGCCAACTCTGGTTTTTTTTCACAGTTTCAGGCTTGTTTGTTTGTTTGTTTTGTCTCACTCGTGGGTACTTAAAAAAAGAAGGGGGCGAAAATGAAAAAAAGAAAAAAGAGGAAGGTAGAAGAGATAAAATTGGAAAGAAAGGAAGAGGGGATAAGACAAGAAGGAATTCAAGGGAGGCAATAGGAGTTGGGGAGTAAAGATAAGATAAAAATAATGAAGAAGGAGTAGTTAAAAACTCATATAAATAGGCATACAAACAAAAAGACACAAACAAACTGGCAAAACAAAAAACAGACACGCACACAGACACCCCCACACAAATATAAGCAGCCAAAAAAAAAAAAGAAGAAGAAGAAGCAAAGGAAAATAAAATATTTAGGAGCTCCAGTGGCGCAATCGGTTAGTGCGAGGTACTTATACAGCAAAATAAAATATTTAAAAAAAATATTTAAAAAAATTCAAAATTTAAAAAAAACAAAAACAAACAAACAAACAAACAAAAAATCCCTCTTGTTGTTTTCAAACTTGCCAGCTGGTTTTTCTGGTCTTGCTGGCTGCAATGGCTGAGGGGTGATCTTATTGCTTTTCTCTGTGTTCAGAACTCAGTCCTCATTGTGCTATGTATCCCAGCGTTAGTGGGCGCCTCTCCCCACAGGGTTTCCAGCGTGTGTTCTGAGCCTCCTGGTGTGTGCGCACTTCTCCGAGTTTATGGGTGTGTGCTAGGTTCTCCAGTCGTGCGCAGCCGCCTGCCTTTGCCCCTGGGAGGCTTTCTGTGTTTGGACACAACCGCCTGCCTTTGTCCCTGGGAGGCTTTCTGTGTTCGGGCTCAGCTGCCTGCCTTTGCCCCTGAGAAGGGCCTGCGCTCCAACTGCTATCTCGAGCCTGCACCTTGGGCCTGAGCTGTCCGCGTTTGAGCACCCGGCCGTGCACTGGCAACTCTAGCTCCACAGCTGTCTCCAGTGGCCAGCGCCTATGTTTTCATGAGTGTCCACTAGCCCGCGACCGTGTGCGGTCCCCTGAGGGTGTCTATTTTCATGCAGCTGTCTCACTTCACACGCGCCTCTGTCTGTGGTTGGGGCGACTGTGCATTCGTAGTAGCACGGCGACCACGAAAACTCGGTTCAAAGTCGCGCAGTGACCTGGTGTGGGGCACCCACTTTTGCTCGGCCGCAGTCGCGCGGTGGCCCCTGAGATCTCCCAGCCGGTTCAGCGGCTGACCCAGCTCCCTCCCCAGAGCCCTGGGGCAGGCTTGGCAGAGCACTGGGCCGGGGCCTCAGCCGCCCTGCTCTCTGCGCGCTGGACTCTGGGCTCCTATTGTTCCGAAGAGCTCTCCTTACCGCTGGTTTTTCAGTGTCCGCTACAATTTCCAACCTCTTATTCTCCAATATGCTGTGTTACTGTTCCTTGTCTGCTCTGATCTTCTGTAGATTGGCCCGGTTTTTCTCCCATGTGTAGAGGGGAAATGGGGTCTGCTCCCTCCTACCACGCCGCCATCTTCTCCTCGCATTAAGTTTACTCTTAAGTATTTTATATTTATTGTTGCTATAGCAAATGGGATTTTTTCCTGATTTCTCTTCTTGATATTTCATTGCTGGTGTACAAAAAGCCTTTGATTTCTGAATGTTGACTTTGTAGCCTGCCATTTTTCCAAATTCATTTATTAGGTCGAGTAGTTTTTTGGTGGAGTCTATAAGATTTTCTATGTACACTATTGTGTCATCTGCAAACAATGACATGTTTGCTTCCTCCTTTCCAATTTGATGCCTTTTATTTCTTTTTCTTGTCTGATTGCTGTGGCTAGGATTTCCAATACTATGTTGAATAGGAGTGGTGAGAGCAGAAATACTTGTCTTGTTCTTTTTGTTGTTGTTGTTGTTCAAGTACAGTTGTCTGCCTTTCCCCCCACCACTCTCCACCACCCCAGCCCTCCCCACCTCCCTCCCCCTTTCCCACCCACCTTGTTGTTGTCCATATGTCCTTTATAATTATTCCTGTAAACCCTTCACCCTTTTCCCCCACTAACGCCTCCCCTTTCCCCTCTGGTCACTGTCAGCCGGTTTTAAATTTCCATGTCTTTGGCTGTACTTCACTTGCTTGTTTGTTTTGTTGATTAGGTTCCTGTTAAGATCACATGGTATTTGTCTTTCACTGCCTGACTTATTTCACTTAGCATAAGGCTCTCCAGTTCCATCCATGCTTTCGCAAAGGGTAGGGGCTCCTTCTTTCTCTCTGCTGCATCAAATTCCATTGTGTAAATATACCAGGTATACATAGATTTTTGTTCCATTCATTTACTGATGGGCACTTAGGCTGCTTCCAGCACTTGGCTATTGTAAATTATGGTGCTGTGAACATTGGGGTGCATAGGTTCTTTTGGATTGGTGTTTCAGGGTTCTTAGGATATAATTCTAGCAGTGGAATTGCCAGGTTAAAAGGCAGTTCAATTTGATCACGGTGTATTTCCTGGCATCATTCCCTGGTGGCCGGAAGGTGAACCTAGTATGAGGTAGAGGGCTGGAAGCAGTAATGTGGATCAGTTTGGTAATGTTATATCATTCACCTCCCCTGCAAGTCTGTTCTGTAACAGTTCCATTCAGCCACTCAGCCTCAGGGCACGCAGCACAAGACAAGTTCAGGTGGGTGGTTCCACTTAGCCACTCAGTCTCTGGTTGTGTGCAGCTCAAATATCCCTTGGGGTAAGCCAGCTGCTACTCAAGAGTTCCTTACAGAGCAGCTGCCTGCGGTTCTTAACAACTGCATGGCTTTTCATGCAGCCCAAATTTCCAATGAGTCCGGAGACTATCTGAGTTAGGGTCCTACATGGCACAACTCCTCCCTTCTCCAGGTGTTCCCCAGCACCCCAATTTTTCTGGTGTCGGCGTCCACAGTTCCAGTGGATGTATACCACCTCTGTGTGTCTCCCACTTCATCTCTATTCCCCTCAGCGACTTCTAGCATCTAGGTCTCTCCTGGTGCAGACTGCCCTCTCTGCTCTGGGAGGGGAGGGAGCTGGTGATCTAACTCTTCTCCTCGTATCCTGCTGCAGGCACATGGCTGGTGGGCCACAGTGGCTTAGGACCCTGCACAGATCCCAGGGGCTTTACTGTCCCAGTACAATTTCCTCACCATCTGTTTTTCATGTCCTCTACAATTTTTGGCCTCCAAATTTCATATAAGCTGGGGTTCCATTGGCTGTTTACTCTGTTCCTGAGATTATAGGGTAGGTGTTCCAGTTGGGCACAGGGAGAACTGGGCTCCACTCCCACCTACCTTGCTACCATCTTTGATCTCCGAGCATGATATTCTCAAGATGCATCAGTGTTGTCACAAATATCAGTATTGTGTTATTTCTTATGGCTGAGAACTGTTCCACATCTTCTTTAGCCTATATCTATTGAAGGACATTTTAACTGTTTCCATGACTTGGCTACTGCAAATAATGCAGCAGTGCAGCAGTGAACATAAGGGGACATATATATTTACTAATAAATGTTTTTAAAAATTTCAGGTAAATACCCACAAGAAGGGTTGCTGGGTCATATGGTAACTCTTTTCTTAATGTTTTGAAGAACATCCATATTGTTGTTCATAGTGGGTGTACCAGTTTCATTCCCATCATTAGTGAATGAGGGTTTCTATTTTTCTGCACCTTCTCCAACACTTGTTGTTTACTTGTCTTGTTGACAATAGCCATTTTAACAGATATGAGGTGGCATCTTATTTTAGTTCTGATTTGAATTTCCATAATAGCCAGCAGAGTTATGTATCTTTTTATATATGTTTTGGCCATTTGTATGTCTTCTTGGGAAAAGTGTCTGTTCAGGTCTGCTGCCCATTTTTAAAAGACAAAAGATTTGTGCGTTCTGAAGAGCAACAAGAGTATCCTCTGCCCATTTTCAAATTAGACTTGTTTTGTTGTTCTGATATAGTCATTTATATATTTTGGATATTCAACAAAGGATGCTGGAAAACTGGAAAACACCTGCAAAAGAATAAAACTAGACTGGTATTTGTCATAATACACTAATATTAACTCAAATGGATAAAAAATCTAAATATAAAAGCTGAAACAAAAATTACAAAGAATAAAACATGGGTACTAAATTTATAGACCTAGTTCTTTGAATTTTATGAATTTGACTTCAAAGGCAAGGGAAGTAAAAGCAAAAATAAATAAATGGGATTATATCAAACTAAAAAGCTTCTGCACAGCACAAGAAACCGTAAAACAAAAAGGTAACCAGCCAGATGGGAATAGATATTTGCAAACAACACCTCCACAACTTATTTTAATCACATTATTTTCTTAATGCTTTTGATGGCTCCACATTTACTAGATAGTTAAATCCTAACTCAGTTGCGGGGGCCCCTGTCCTGGGCGCCAGACTTGGGGGGGCTCCACCCACAGAGCCCCATACCTCCGTCACGGATGAAAATAAAAACTACCAAGACATGACTGCTTGGGGAGGAAAGGTGGTCAAACTCTCAGAGGAGAATGACCCCGAGCGCGTTCCTCACTTGGCTTTTATTGGGCTCAAATACACCGGAATACAAGTTTAACATTTCAAAGAAATCTGAGGGCTTAATCTGAGTCAGTGTTTGTCAGGAAAGGGGTTTGCCAAACTTTGGGAGACATACTCATTTCCTCTTCCGACCCTTATCATTTAAATGAGAGCACTCTTAGCAAAGCAGGTTTCACAGGACTTTAGGAATTCTTTCTTATGCCCAATCACTCAGGGAGCCGTCCTGGCCAGTATAGGGCTGCCACACTCGCCCCCACAGTTTCAGGCTTTAAGCCGTTTAGGAAGCAGGAGACATCTCCCAGATGGAAATGAGGACTCGGGCTATGTCAGAATAGCCAGGGGGCGAGGGTCCATCACATCCTCTTTGCTGCAACCCCCTGAGTCCTTCCATGAGGCCTCCCAAGTGGTTGTGTCTGGCTTAGGTTGCCCTTCCCATGAGGAGTCTTACCCGTCATTGAATGCCAACCAAGCACTGGGGCCAGAGATGGATGAGGCAGAAGCAGTGCTCCTGCCAGGGAAATAAGCTTTGTCTCCTTAGTAGGTCACATCCTTGTGACAGAACAGACCCAGATGAAGTGGGTCCCTAGGCTGTTACACAGCCCACCATGGGGTGAGGGTTACAACTCCTGAAACCAGGCTGAACAGTCCGTAACACTCAGTAACTCTTTTTTAAATTTTTAAAAGTATATTTTATTGATTATGCTATTAAAGTTGTCCCATTCCCCCCTTCACTCTCCTCCACCCTGCACACCCTCTCCCACCCATATTCTCCCCGCTTTAGTTCATGTTCATGTGTCATAAGTTCTTGACTTCAACATTTCCCTACTATTCTTACCTACCCCTGTCTATTTTCTACCTACCATCTACGCTACATATTCTCTGTACCTTTTCCCCTCTCTCTTCCTCCCACTCTCCTGTTGATAACCCTCCATGTGTTCTCCATTTATATGGTTCTGTTCCTGTTGTAGCTGTTGGCTTAGTTTGTTTTTGTTTTCACTTCAGGTGTAGTTGTTAATTATTGTGAGTTTGCTGTCATTTTACTGTACATGTTTTTTATCTTTTTCCTAGATAAGTCCCTTCAACATGTCATATAATAAGGGCTTGGTGATGATGAACTCCTTTAACATCTAAGAAGCACTTTATCTGCCCTTCCCTTCTAAATGAAAGCTTTGCTGGATAGAGTAATCTTAGATGTAGGTCCCTGTCTTTCATGACTTGGAATACTTTTTTCTAGCCCCTTCTTGCCTATAAGATCTCTTTGGAGAAATCAGCTGACAGTCTTATGGGCACTCCCTCGTAGGTAACTCTCATTTTGTCTTGCTGCTTTTAAGATTCTCTCCTTATCTTTAATCTTGGCTAATGTAATTATGATGTGCCTTGGTGTGTTCCTCCTTGGGTCCAACTTCTTTGGGACTCTCTGAGCTTCCTGGACTTGCTGGTAGTCTATTTCCTTTGCCAGATTGGGGAAGTTCTCCTTTATTATTTGTTCAAATAGGTTTTCCACTTGTTGCTCTTCCTCTTCCCCTTCTGGTACCCCTATAATTCGGATGTTGGGGCATTTAAAGATATCCTGGAGGTTCCTAAGCCTCTCCTCATTTTTCTGAATTCTTGTTTCTTCCTTGTTTTCTGTTTGGTTGGTTGTTTCTTCCTTCTGGTCCACTCCATTGATTTGAATCCCAGTTTTCCTCCCATCTCTATTGGTTCCTCATGCGTCTTCCTTCATTTCACGTATCATAGCCTGCATTTTTTTCATCTAATTTGTGAGCAAAATCAGCCAATTCTGTGAGCATCCTGATCACCAGTGCTTTGAACTGTGCATCTGATAAGCTGGCTATCTCTTTGTCACTTAGTTGTATTTTTTTTTTTTTGAGTTTTGATCTGTTCTTTCATTAGGGCCATTTGATTTGTCTTGATGTGCCTGTTATGTAGTGAGGGGCAGAGCCTTAGATGTTCACCCTGGCAGGTCAATCCAGTTGTGTTGTGATGCTGTATGTGGGGCAGGGGTCTGAGAGGAAACAATGTCACTTGCTCCACTCGCTGTAGGATTTCAGTCACTTCTGCCACTTCCCCGAAGCAAACTGGTCCCTTCTGGTGCTGGTTCTCAGATTGGTGGGTTTGCACACACCCTAGGACCCTGTGGGTCTCTCCAACAAACTCTCCTGTGAAGGTGGGCATCTCTTCCAGCACCTCAACACCCACAGGTGTTTTCAATCAGTGTTTTGAGGCTTTAGTTTCCTGCACTGGGACCCTGGATTGTGTGGTCTATCTTGCTCCCTAGTTTCACCTGATTTATCTGCACATGAATGTGGGACTGGATACGCTGTGCCCCTCTACAATCTGCTGCCTTACTGGGTCCACCTGCTACCACTTGGTGTGCCCTGGTGTGGTGGGCCCCTGTCCTGGGTGCCAGATCGGGGGGGGGGGCTCTGCCCGCAGACCCCCGTCCCTCCATCACAGATGAAAATAAAACTACCAAGACATGATCTGCTTGGGGAGGAGAGGTGGACAAACTCTCAGAAGAGAATGACCCAGAGCCCCTTCCTCACTAGGCTTTTATTGGGTTCAGATACACAAGAATACAGGTTTAACATGTCAAAGAAATCTGAGGGCTTAATCGAGTCAGTGTCTCTCCGTAAAGGGGTTTGCCAAACTTTGGGAGACATACTCATTTCCTCCTCCGACCCTTATCATTTAAATGAGTGCACTCTTAGCAAACAAAGCAGGTTTCACAGGACTTCAGGAATTCTTTCTTATGCCCGATCACCCAGGGAACCGTCCTGGCTGGCACAGGGCTGCACTGCTTGCCCTCATAGTTTCAGGCTTTAAGCTGATTAGGAAGCAGAAGACATCTCCCAGATGGAAATGAGGACTCGGGCTATGTCAGAATAGCCGGGGGGCAAGGGTCCATCACATCCTCCTTGCTACAGCCCCCCAAGTCCTTCCATGAGGGCCTCCCAAGTGGTCATGTCTGGCTTAGGTTGCCCCTCCCATGAGGAGTCTTACCCATCATTGACTACCGACCAAGCGTTGGGGCCAGAGATGGATGAGGCAGAAGCAGCAGTCCTGCCAGGGAGATAAGCTTTGTCTCCTTAGTGGCTCATGTCCTCTTGACAGAACAGACCCAGATGAATCCAGTCCCTTGGCTCTTACATAGCCCACCATGGGGCAAGGCTTACAACTCCTGAAACCAGCTGAACGGTCCGCAACACCCGGGTCTGCCCACTGCCACCTTGTGCACCTGGGGTCCACCTGCTGTCCTGCTGCAGCCCTGTCCATCCCAGCTTCCCAACTCCACCCTGCCTACTGATCTGGATGAATGTGTCTACTTTACCTCCTTGGTTGTTGGACTTCCATTCAGTTCAATTTTCTGTCAGTACTGAATTTTTTTTTGTTTTTAAATTGTTGTTGTCCTTCTTTTGGTTGTGGGAGGAGGCACAGTGTGTCTACCTATGCCTCCATGTTGGCTGGAAATGATAACTCACTAACTCTTGTTCATGGTTTTTTACAGACATCCAGCCCACCTTTCCAACTTTTATTGCTTGCTTTATGAAACCCTGATTCTAGCAAAGCTATGTACTAGCACCCTCTTGAGAGTGCCCTTTATGGTCCTGCTTTTGTGTTTTTGACATGTCATGTCTCCTTTCCATCTACTTGAGTCTATCCATTTGTCAAAGTTTTACTCAAATCTGACTACTTCTGAGAAGACACCCAAGTGCCAGCTGTCTGTTTCACCAATTTTGTGAGTAGTCTTTTTGTTGGTGGTGCCACTTATTCTAGTGTCCTAAATTGTTATTTAAGGCTTGCATTATGATCTGAAGTTCCACTGGTAGGTCTTTCTTGTTTAAGTCCCAAAGAGGTTTCAAGCCCCACAATCAGTTGTGATAATTTTTGTTTTCACATTCCCCACAATACCTCATAGAAAGCTTGGCAAATAGTTAAGGGTTCATTATTTTGTTGATTTTTATTGTCAAGTTTATGTTTTAGGCAATGTTTTCAATTAATATGGAGTGGAAAAGCATAGTTTTTTTCTATGAGATGGACATCCAATTTTCCTCAAAAAACCTATCATAATATTTCCAGCTATGAATTCCAATGTCATGTAGGGAGTTAAGACTTGCCAGTAACTCTTCAGATGTCTGTGCTTTGGCAAATAGCCTCAAGATACTGCATTTGTTTCATAGTGTAGTTAATTAACTTTTATTTTCCACAGTTCATTTAAAGACAACAACAACAACAACAACCAGAAAACTTAACAGAGGACTTTATCCTTTAAAGAAAAGACTTGCCACATTCAGGTTCTTAGAACATTCCCTGGGAATCATATGCTGATCTCAGCACATTAGAAAAAGATATTAATTGGTGGATATTTTGCTTTGTTACCCTTTGAGAAGCCTTGAGAACCCACATTTACCCAGCTTAACACAGTCTGAATATATCTGACCCTTTTGGTAAAATTCTTATTTTTATTTTATTGATTTTTTAAAAACAGGGGGTTGAAGCCAACACTGGTCCACAGTGTCCATGGCATTATGGATGAGACAAGACAAATTCACATGGACTACCAAGTTCTGTGGAGAAAAAGGGACAGCACAGCTACTCTCTAAAGGGGATAGCACCCCAACCCTTGCCTTGGTAGGCTTTTATTGGCTTTCTAATAGCATACATCAAAGAAGGTTTTCATTCATTATACTTAAGTTTACTTTAGGTGATTACTTTCTACAGATAGCAATGGAAAGGATGTTACTGATTACTTCTTACAGATTAACAAGGAAAAAATGTTGCAAATGCAAGGGAACAATAAGAGTAATTGGTCTGGTTATACTTCAATCCTTGGGAGAATTAGCACAAACTTCAGAAAGTTACTGGTACAATGATGAGAATCAGGAAATTAACTACTAGTGACACAACTGTTAGCTAAACTCCAGACTTTATTTGGGTCTCAGCAGTGTTTCTACTAATGTTCTTTTTCTCTTCCAAGGTCCCATCCAGAATCCCACATGGTATTTAGTCATAATATCTCCTTACTCCCCTCTGCCCTAGTCAAGCATTCTTTAGAATGTCTTTAAATTTTGGTTAGACTGGTGTTATAGGCTTTTAGAGAGAATACACAGTGAAATACCCTTCTTACTGCATCATTTCAAGGGGTACTTGAGACTAGTATTAATCTGTTTTCAATTTAATTTTTTAAATGGAGGTATCATTGACATACATTATATTCATTTCAGGTATATAACACAATAATTCAATATTTGTATATACTGCAAAATGATTGCAATAAGTCTAGTTAACATTCATCACGTATACATTTGTTGGGAGTCATCCTGCCTAGTTTCAGGGACTATAGACTCATTAATGGACAAAAAGGTCCCATGGTTAGGGCTGAGTTGAAAAGGCCTTGGGGACATGAGCCACTAACGAGACAGAACATATCCTTCTGGCAGGAGCACAGCCCCTGCCTCCGTCACTCTCCCCTGCTTGGCCTGGGAAGATGACTGATTAGCCAATGATGGGTACGATCCCTCAAAGGAGAGGAGACAACCTAAGACAGGCACAGTCATGATCAGGGAGGGACTTAGGGGGTCTAGAGATAAAGGGCAGAAAGACCCTCATCCCTTGGCTTTGTCATAGCCTGAGTCCTCAGTTTCTGTAAAAGATTCCTAATCTATTGGCTGCTTTGCCAAGATTCATTTATGTTGTTGCATGTATCAGAGCCTTATTACTTTTAACCACTAGGTAATATTCCATTGCATAAAGTGCCACAGTTTATTTAACATTTTGGTTACTTCCAGTTTTGAGTGATTATAAACAGTTTCATAAAGGTTTTCTTGTTGTCATTTGAACATAGTTTTTGTTCACTTTGGCAAATACCTATGAGTGGGGTTGATGGCTTGGTTGGTAAGTTTCTGTTAAACTGTGCACAATAATGCCAAACTCTTATCCGGAGTGGCTATATTATTTTGCATTCCCCAACAGCAATGAATGTGTTTCTGTTCCTCTGCATTTTTGTCAGCATTTGGTGCTGTTAGTGTTTTAAAGGGAGTCTCATTTTAGTAACAATATTAGATGTTATTAACATTCAGCTAGCTAACATAAGCCAGATGAGGGTTTTTACAGTATTAAATAATGTAACAGGGAGACATTTGACTGAAGTGATTTAATGGTCTAGCAGCCTATGTAAACAAATACAAACTAAGCCTGTAAATGCTTTAAGGTTAAGAAAATTGAAACTGTGCCCTCCTTGAAGCATACTTCTTCATCCTCTTCTCTTGGGCACTTTTTAAAAAAACTCTGAGCATCTTCAACAGACTTGCAACCAGGGGAGGATCAGATAGTGCCAGCTCATCCCAGGCTTACCCCCTGAACTTGTCTCTAAGTCTCCCTTTTCTCTGACTTTTCAATAACCCAACAGCATCCCTGCCTTGGCTCACTCCTATCACCATGACTTTTACTTCAAAGTGAGCCTAAACCAGCCCTACCTTGGCTCACTTCTTCCCTATAACATTTCTAAAGAGCCAAAGCAGCCCCACCTAGGCTCTCTCCTGTTGCTTCTTCTGTCCTACGCCCTTCCTTTTCTTCACAATCCCTGTACAGAACAGACCTGCAGAGGGGCAAATGATATACTATTACCAAATGCACCCACCCTTGTGTTCTGGGGGTGCCCCCTTTACTAGGTTTGCCTTGCCTGCCACCTGGGAAAGATATCTCTCAATGCCAGAGATTGGTGAAAAGGAAAGGGGTTATTTATTTTAAAAGTTATACAGACTTACAGTAATGACTTAATGTCTTCACTAAAAATACTAAAGTCCTTTAGAATACGCGCAAACACACAGTCCTTCCTTCTTCCCTTTGCCCAGTCTGGGGTACTGTATCTCAGGAAAAGAAGTAGAAGTCCATGGTTCAGGCAGCCCCTCAGTTCCAGTACCATCAGTTGTGTTGCCACCACAATCTTCAGTTAATCCAAAACCACGTGTCACCTTCTCGTGGCCCGCCAGCAAGAATCCTTTCACCCCTTTTCTTCCAGGCAAAGTCTCTCCTGCTTCCTAAGCCACATCACAAAAAGGGAGCGCCCTAAAACTGCATGGTTCCAACTTTTGCCAAAGCCACATGATCCCAGAAAGCCTGCCTGGGTTTAAATCTTCCTGTGCAATCTTCCCCTGCAGCCCCATTTCCAACTCCTCCGACAATCAGTTACACCTGCCAGCATTTCCATATTTTTTTACAGCTTTACTGGGCTGCCATAGTAAGTTCCAGCAGGCATGCCCCTATGGCATGGAGCCAATCATCTGCAAGCTTGTACGTAGGTGCTGTACTCAGAGGGAGTTGCCTCCCAGTTACATCATGGGTTGAAGTCATTTCCATCCCCCTGGCTCAAAGCATGGCCATAGTATTTAATATATCTATGAAATCAGTTAAAGGTTAGATATGTTAAATGACCATTATAGAGGTTATCTGTAAAACTGTTGCTATTCAAAACAATTCTCAATGGCCCTGCTCCATTTGTCCCATCTCCCAGCTCAGACTTGTGGGGGTGAGGAGATCATATATATATGATCTCCTCATACACACACACACACACACACACACACACACTCTTACATATGTTCTTATATATTCTTATATATATAAATATATATATATCATATATATTCATATATATATTATATATATAAATATATATATCATATATATATTCATATATATATATGATATATATATATTCTTATATATATTCCAATATTTCCTGGACCCCATTACAGTCCCTATTTGGGGACCCCACATGGCTGCACTCTGTTACATCCCTATATTTAATAAACATACTCTCATAATGAAATAAAGAAAGCAATTGAAACCTGAGGACTAATTATAAAGAGCCAAAAGGCTTTCCCAAAGAAGGCAACTGCTTAATTTATAGCCAATCAAATATAATTTCCTTGCTTTGCTTCCATATCATCTATATAAACACTGCCCCTTAGCTTCCGTTGGCAGTGCTTCCAACCACTTTCAGTTTAGTGCTTCTTAATTTGAATGGATTTTGGCTCTAATGAATACTTAAAATTTTAGAAAACATGCCTCAGTTTATTTTTTAACAATAGTTAAGTCAAAGTATAAATCACCCTCATTATCTTGAATCAAAATTATGCTGATAAAAGAAAATTTATTTTAGAAATTACTCCAGTTTCAAGGTGTTAAAATAACAAATTAGGCTCAACATAGAATTATTCATGCTAAACCACACATCCGCAAACGAAAACTTAACCACGTTTCTTCTTTGGCTCGCCCAGAAAAAGGAAGGCTTAGGTCAACCAATTAATGCTTGCCTGCACAGCACAAGTTATCTGATATAGGCCATGACTTCTCTTTGCTTCATGTAAGAAACCTAATCCTGCTTTAACCAACCAGCAAATGACCAAAATAACTTGTTTTTTTCTGCTCACGTTATTTTTTCCTCAACACGTGAGTTTCTTGTTTTCTTTTTTAATTTAGTCTTTTTTGTACTTTTCCAATACCATTTAGACCCCTTATGCCCTCCTATCCTTAGCAATAATCACACTGTTGTCCACATCCATGAGTCCTTCCTGCTCACTTTAATCTATAAAAGTCTCTTGTCTTATACAGTTCTTTTTCAAATATATTTCATTGATTATGCTATTACAGTTGTCCAATTTCTCCCCTGTTTATTCCCCTCCACCCTGTGCATCCCCTCCCACCCTCATTTCCCTGCCTTTAGTTCATGTCCATGGGTGGTACATATGTTCTTTGGCTTCTACATTTCCTATACTATTCTTAACCTCCCACTGTCTATTTTCTACTGACCATTTATGGTACTTATTCCCTGTACTTTTTCCCCATTTCTCTCCCTCCACCTCCCACTCCCCTGCTGATAACCCTCCATGTGGTCTCCATTTCTGTGATACTGTTCCTGTTCTATTGTTTGCTTAGTTTGTTTTTGTTTGAGGTTCAGTTATTGATAATTGTGTATTTGTCATTTTAGTATTGGTATTTTTCATTACCTTCTTTTTCTTAGATAAGTCCCTTTAACATTTAAATAATAAGGGCTTGGTGATGATGAACTCCTTTAAATTTACCTTATCTAGGATGCACTTTATCTGTTCTTCCATTCTAAATGATAGCTTTGCTGGAAAGATTAATCTTGGATGTAGGTCCTTCTCTTTCATGACTTGGAATACTTTTTTCCAGCCCCTTCTTGCCTTTAAGGTTTCTTTTGAGAAATCAGCTTATAGTCTTATGGGAAATACTTTGTGGGCAACTGTCTCCTTTTCTCTTGGTGCTTTTAAGATTCTCTTGTTATCTTTAATCTTGGGTAATGTAATTTTGATGTGCCTTTGTGTGTGCTTCCTGAGGTCTAACGTCTTTGGGACTCTCTGAGCTTCCTGAACTTCCTGGAAGTCTATTTCCTTTGCCAGATTGGAAGTTCTCCTTCATTATGTTTTCAAGTAATTTTTCAATATCTTGGTCTTCCTCTTCTTCTCTGGCACTTGTGTGATTTGGATGTTGGAATATTTAAAGTTGTCCTATAGGTTCCTAAGCATGTCCTCGTTTTGTTGAATTTTTGTTTCTTCATTCTGTTCTGGTTAATGTTTAGTTCTCCCTTCTGCTCCAAATTGTTGATTTGAGTCCCAGTTTCCTTCCCTTCACTGTTCATTCCCTGTACACCTTCCTTTATTTCATTTTGTATAGCCTTCACTTTTTCCTCTATTTTGCCACCATACTGAACCATTTCTGTGAGCATACTGATTACCAGTATTTTGAACTGTGCATCTGGTAGATTGGCTATCTCTTCATCACTTAGTTGTATTTTTTTCTAGAATTTTGGCATGCTCTTTCACCTGAGCCATATTTTTTTTGTCTCAATGCACCTGTTACATAGTAGGGGGCAGATACTTATGTATTTATCAGGGCCGGGCAACCCATGTTGCTGTGTTGTAGCTCTGTACGTGGAGGAGGGGTCCGAGAGGGAACAATATAGTTTACTCAGTTCTCGGTTGGCTTTCAGCCACTTCCTCTGCTACCCACAAACAAATTGGGCCCATCTGGTGCTGATTCTTAGATGGGTGGTTTTGTGTATGTTCTAGGACCCTGTGGGTCTCTCCATTGAAGTCTCCTGTGAGGCTGGGAGTTGCTCCCACCACCTCAACCCTCACAGGTTTTTTTTCAGTCAGAGGTATTGAGGCTTTATTTCCATGCACTGGAACCCTGGGTTGCATGGTCTGCCTCGCACCCCAGTTGTTCCTCCCAGTTTATCTGTGCACAAATGTGGGACTGCCCGCTTTGCCAGCTACCAACTCGCCCACCAGCTGCTGCCTTTCCTGCCCTGGTCCTCCAGCCACTGCCCTGCTGGGAGTCCTCTCTGCCTGGGCTGCTTATCTCTGCCACTCCTACCGGTCTACATGAATGTTTCTTCCTTAACTCCTTGGTTGTTGGACTTCCATACAGTTTGATTTTCTGTCAGTTCTGGGTGCTTTTTGTTTGTTTGTTTGTTTTTAAATTTGTTGTTGTCCTTCTTTTGATTGTGTGAAGAGGCACAGTGTGTCTACCTATGCCCTCATCTTGACCACGTTTTATACAGTTATTCAAAGCTCATTTTCATCTGCTAGATTGGATGCTGCCAGATTCATAAACTGCTGAATAAAACAAATAAAATTGTTAAAATTTACTGACGGCTTTGTCAATGAGGATGGAATCTAAAGAAAATGTCTAATGGCACGTGGAATCCTTGGAATGCTCTGTCTTTCCAGTCATTTCTAGGGGCTACAGGTTATTTCCTTTTAGATCCAAGCTCTGTACTTTGTATTTGAGCTCCCCAATTTAATTGGCTTTTCCAGTTCAATATTTAGTAGGTCAGCTTGAGATGGCAGATAGTTCTGCTGGGAACTTAAGTTTTTATCCCTTGATTAGTTCACATTCTAGATTTGATGGCTTCTGTAGGTTCTGTCTGTAGTTTGAGAACTGTTAGTTTTGTTTGTGCACTCCTAAGTTAAGCATAACAGATTTGTCTAATAGGGCCTAAAGATACATGAGATCCTTAAATTTTGAAGAATCAAGTGCTTGACCTTTCTGTACCCCACCTTTTTATATGTTTAAAAACTGTGATCCTGGAAGTTGTACATATTTGAAAAAAATTACAAGATCTCACTAAGGGTAATCTTGAATTACAATGGCTGCTGTGGAAAACTTTTAGCCTACATAAGCTTATTCATTCACAAGTTGCTTTATGGACAAAGGGGTCTTAGCCAATAACTCACTGTAAAGGGTAGAGGGGAAATTATTTTTTTTCCTCTATAGCTTCTGGTACCCTGGGGTGGACCCACTGGGACACCCTACTTGCTCTGGCGCATGGAGTTGGAATCCTGGGAAAACTGCAGAAGCTGGTTATGAGGTGGAGTGGAGGATTCTTACCAGAGTCGGCTTTTCTCAATCTCTATCTGTAGCACCTAATTAAGAGAAGAAGGTAATATTTCACATTGGTTTTTTTTTCTTTCCAAATTCAGATTCTAGTGAATTTGGTTTTGGGATACACATTTGTTATTAATCTGTTCTCTCCTAGGGACAGCTATTGCTTTCCTATTTGTCTCACTTTTTTTTTTATCCTGAGAAATTGGCTTGGCTTTTTATTAATCCGGGACACATGGGTTGTTAGTTCTTTTTTTCATTTTTCAGTTACAGTTGTCCCACCTTTTCTCCATTGCTCACCCCTATCCCATCCTGCTCCCACAGTCAATGCCCCCCATTTTCCATGCCCATGAGTCCTCTGTTCATGTTCCTTTTCCCCCCTTTCCCTTCTTTCCCCTGTAACCTGCATATCCCCTTTCCTCTGGTCACTGACAGTTTTTTCTTTATTTCCAAGACTCTGGTTCTATTTTGATTACTTGTTTTTTTTGTTGATTAAGTTCCACTTATGGGTGAGACCATATGGTATTTGAATGTGCAGGCACCTCAACAATAAGGTTGGAGACCCCAAAAACATGGCTGACAGAAATGTGGGTTGCAGTCCATTTGTAGCTTTGGTCCCACCAACTGCTGACAAATTGTTTTAGGGAAATTGTCTATTCTTTTTTCTTTGGATTATCTTTGGGAATGATTCTGGATCTCAGAAGGGCTGCATCTTTTGCTCCCTTTAGAGATGACTGTTGTGGCCATGTATAAATTATAAAAGGCTTATTGGTTTTTGTTGTGTCACTTGATTAGTATACATTTAATTTTTAAAAGATTTTATTTATTTTTAGAGAGAGGGTAAGGAAAGGAGAAGCAAAGGAGAGAAACATTAATATGTTGTTGCCTCTGGCATGCCACCTACTTGGGGACCTGGCTCACAACCCAGGCATGTGCCCTGACTGGGAATTGAACTAGTGACCCTTTGGTTCTCAGGCTCACGCTCAATCCACTAAGCTACACCAGCCAGGGTATATATCTTTAGTTTTTTTAAAAAAGGAAAACAAGCATCGGGGGAGGGCTTCAATAAAGTAAGGAGCACTTACTGTTTGTCCTGGTTGAACTCTACTTACAATTGACATGCAACATTGCTTTTATATTAGTTCCAGTTGTACAGGATAGAGGTTACATATTTATATAATTTAGGTAATAATTTACTGATAAGCCTAGTACCCACCTGGAACTATACATAGAAATTACAATATTATTGCCTGTGTTTTCTATTGTATTTTACATTCTCATGAGTATTTTGTGACAACCAATTTGTACTTCTAAATCTCTTCACCTTTTTTTTTTTTTTTTTTTTTGCTCAGCTACCTCCCTCCCTCTTACCTGTCAACTATCAGATGGCCTTGTATCTATGATCCTGTTTCTGTTTTGTTTGTTCTTTAGATTCCACATATAAGGGAAATCATATGATATTTGTTTTTTTTCTGTTTGACTTATTTCACTTAAGTGAAATAACATTCTCTAAGTCCTTTCATGTTGTTGCAAATGGCAAAATTTCTTTTTTATGGCTGAGTAATATTTCATTTTATATGTGTATTGTACTATAACTTCTTTATATAATTGCCTAATGATGGGCACTTAGTTTTCTTACATATTTTGGCTATTGTAAATAATGCTTCAGTGAACATGGGGTTCATATATCTTTTTAAAGTAGCGTTTTGGATATTTTTCAGATAAATACTGCAAAGTGGAATTGTGGAGTCATATACTAGTTCTGTCTTTTAAAATATTTTGAAAAACCTCCATACTGTTTTCCATAGTGGCTGAACCAATTTACAATCTCACCAACAGTGAATGAGGGTATTGTTTTCTCCACATCCTTGCCAAAACATTTTGTTTGTTGATTCATTGAATTAATTAACTAATTAATTAAAATTGGAAATTATTTTTTAAGAAAGATTTTTATTTGTTTTTAGACAGAAGGGAAGGGACAGAGAAAGAGAAGGAGAGAAACATCAATGTATGAGTGCCTCTCATGTACCCCACACCAGGGAACCTGGCCTGCAACCCAGGAATGTACCCTGACTGGGAATTGAACCAGTGACCCTTTGGTTCACAGGCTGGTGCTCAATCCACTGAGCCACACCAGCCAGGGCTGTTTGTTGATTTATTGTTGATAGCTATTCTAACAATGTGAACTGATATCTCATTTTGGTTTTTATTTGTACTATTCTGATCAGTAGTGATGTTGAACATCTTTTCATTATTAATTGGAGATCCGTATGTACTTTTGGGAAAATGTCTATTCAGGTTTTCTGTCTAATTTTAAATTAGATTGCTTGGTGTTTAAATTTTAATTATTTTTTTAAAATTACAGCTTACATTCATTATTATTTTGTATTAGTTTCAGTTCCACAGCATAGTGGTTAACAATCATGTACTTAACAATGTGTTCCTTGTGATAATTTCCAGTACCCAGCTGAAACCATACATAGTTTTACAATATTATTGACTATATGAGGTCTGTCCAGAAAAAGCCCAACCATTGTTAATATAACAAGAACAGTTTGGGTGAAATCAATGTAACTTGGCAGCAAAGGAGAGTGGACTGAAATGTGCAGGTGTAAACAATGATGACTTCACTGTACTAGTTAGTGGGAGTGGTAGATGCCTTTGAGTCAGCATGTGTACTGTGTGGCCACCACATTCAAAATGACTGAGAGAGGAGAGCAACGAATCTGCATTAAATTTTGCATTAAGCTTGAACATTCATCTGCAGAAACCATTCAGATGATTCAGATGGTCACAGCTATGGGCAACTAGTGATTAGCAGCTTTATTATGACAACTTGCCCACTCATGCAGCACTTCTGCAGAGTGTTTGGTGAAACATCAAATCACCCAAGTGACTCGTGTCCCTAGAGCCCAGATTTGATGCTCTGGGACTTCTGGCTTTTCCCAAAACTAAAATCATCTTTGAAAGGGAAGAGATTTCAGACCATCAATGAGATTCACAAAAATACGATGGGGCAGATGATGGAAATTGGGAGAACTGTATGAGGTCCCAAGGTGCCTACTTTGAAGTGGATTGAGGCATCATTGTTCTATGTAAAATGTCTCTTCTATCTTGTATCTTCTTCAGTAAATGTCTCTATTTTCATACCACATGACTGGATACTTTTTGGACAGACCTTGTATTCCCTATGCTGTACTCTACGTCCCTGTGATTATTTTGTAACTACTAGTCTGTAGCTCTCAATCCCTTTACCTTTCACCCATTCCAATTATCCTCCTTTCTCTGACAACTCCCAGCCTGTTCTTCATATCTACAAGTCTGTTTCTGTTTTTGTTTGTTTATATTTTTCTTTAGATTCCACATGTAAGTGAAATCATATAGTATTTGTTTTTCACTGACTAACTTATTTCTAACTATAATACCCTCTATGTCCTTCTATGCTGCTGCAGTGGTAAGACTTTATTCTTTCTATGTGAATTGTCTAAATTTTTTATTCTTATTTATTCTATTACATTTGTCCCAATTCCCTGCCCCCTTACCCTTCTCTGTCCAGCCCACACCCTACTCCAACGGTCCATACCACCACTGTTGTTCATGTCCATGTATCATTCATACATGTTCTTTGGCTAATCACTTCCCCTTCTTTCCACCATTCTTCCCATCCCCTCTTTACTCTGGCAGCTGTCCGTCTGTTCCCTGTTTCCATGTTTATGGTTCTGTATTGCTTATTAGTTTATTTTTTGTTCATTAGAATCCTCTTTTAAGTGGGATCTTATAGTATTGGTCTTTCACCAAAGGCTTACTTCACTTAGCATAATACTCTTTAGTTCTATTCATGCTGTCATGAAGGATAGGAATCCCTTTTTCTTTCTTTGTGTTGCATAGAATTGCATTGTGTAGAACCTCAGTTTTTTAATCCATTCATCTACTGATGAGCTCTTAGGCTCTTCCCAATACTTGACTATTTTATATAGAACTTCCATTGAACATAGGTGTGCATAAGTTCTTTTGAATTGGTATTTTTGAATTCTTAGGGTATATTCCCAGCAGTAGAATCTCTGGGTCAAAAGGCAGTTCCATTTTTATTTTTTTTTTTTTTTTAAGAAATTCCATACTGTTTTCCACAGTGGCTACACAAGTCTTCATTCTCACCAACCGCACCAGGATTAACTTTTCTCCACACCATCACTAACAGATGTTGTTTGTTGAAATTTTTAATGATAACCATCCTGGCAGGTGTGAGGTGACATCTGATTGTGGTTTTAATTTATGTTTCTCTGATGGCTACTGATGTTGAGCATGTTTTCATATGTCTCTGGGTCCTCTGCAGATCCTCTTTGAAGAAGTGTCTATTCAGGTTCTTTACCCATTTTTTAATCGGGTTGTTCATCTTCCTGGTGTTGAGTTGTATGAGTTCTTTATATATTTTGAAGATTAAACTTTGGTGTATCATTGGCAAATATGTTTTATTATATAGTCAGATCTCTTCATTTTTATAGTGGTTGCTTTAGCCATGCAGCTTTGTAATTTCAAGTAGTCCCATTTATTTATTCATTCTGTTATGGCTCTTGTTCTATGAGACATATCAGTGAAAATATTGCTGCATGGAATATCTGAAATTTTCCTGCCTATATTCTCCTCTAGGACTTTTATGGTGTTATGGCTTATATTTAAGTCTTTTATCCATCTTGAGTTTATTTTGGTGTATGGTGTAAGTTGGTGATCGAGTTTCATTTTTTTTTCTTTTTTTGCATGTTGCTGTCCAGATGTCCCAACACCATTTGTTGAAAAGGGTATTTTTACTGCATTTTATGCTCCTTTCCCCTTTGTTGAATATTAATTGACCATAGAGACAAACCCAACCTAAAAGGCAAAAGACCTGTATTCAGAAAGCTACATAACACTGAAGAAAAAAATTAAGGAAGACACAAATAAATGGAACCATATCCTATTTATGGATTGGAAGAATTAACCAAAATGTCTATAAGCAATTTATAGATTCAATACAACCCCTATTATAATATCAATGAGATATTTCACAAATATAAAAGAAATATTTCAAAAATATACATGGAACCATAAACAACCCTGAATAGCCTCAGCAATTTTGAGAAAAGAGAATAAAGTAGGAGGGATCAGGATACCTGTATCAAACTGTATCACTGTAATCAAATCAGTCTGGTATTGGCATAAGAACAGACATGTAAATCAATGGAACAGAATAGAGAGCCCAGAAACAAACTTATGATCATTTTAATGTATTGCTGTGTTTTGTCTGCTAGTATTTTGCTGAGATTTTTAACACGTGTTTTCATCAGAGATATTGGCCTCATTTTCTATCTTTTTTGTGTCCTTATATGGTTTTGGAATTAGGATAATACTAGCCTCATAAAAAGAGTTTGGAGTTTTCCCTCTTCTTGAATTTTTTGGAATTTCTTGAGAAGGAAATGTATTACTTTTTGAATGTCTGATAAAATTCAATTGTGAAGCCATTTGGTCCACAGATTTTGTGTGTCACTAGTTTTTTAATAGTGCTTCAATTTCACTAGCTGTTATGGGTCTATCTAGCTTTTCTGCTTCTTCCTGATTCATTTTTGGAAGATTGTAAGTTTCTAGAAATTTGCCTGTTTTGTCTAGGTTGTCTAATTTCTTGGCATATAGTTGTTCTTAGCAATTTCTTATAATACTTTGTAATTTCTGTGGCATCAGCTGTTACTTCTCTTTTATTTCTTATTTTATTTATTTGGGTACACTCTATTTTTTTTTCTTGATCAGTCTGGTTAATAGTTTGTCAATTTAAACAACCAGCTCCTGGATTCATTGATGGTTTGAATTTTTTTAGTCTTTATGTCATTTAATTCACCTCTGAACTTGATTATTTCCTTCCTTCTGCTTGCTCTTGGCTTTGTTTGTTGCTGTTCCACTAGTCTTTTAGATTTAGGGTTAGGGTGTTTATTTGTATGTTTATTTTCATTGTTTCCAGGTATTTTCAATTCTTACTTGATATTGTTGTTAATCTATTCATTATTTAATAAAATGTTATTTGTCTCCATGTATTTGAATGCATTTGAGTCGTTTTTAGTAGGTTGGTTTCCAGTTTCAAGCCATTATATGAGAAGATGCTTGTTATGATTTAAATTTTCTTGAATGTTAAGGCTTTTTCTGTGTCCTACATTGTGACCGCTGTTTGAGAATCATCCATATGCATTGGAGAAGAGTGTGTATTTTGCTACTTTGGAGTGAAATGTTCCATAAATATAAATTAAGTCCGTTTGACCTGGAGTGTCATTCAATTCTGCAATATTTTTATTGATATTTTTGTTTGGAAGATTTATCCATTGTTGACAGTCAGGTGTTAAAATACCCTAAAATGACTGTATTTCTGACTATATATATTTAATGTCCTCTAATATTGTTCATATATATTTTAATATATATTATATATAATGTATATATATTTCACCTAATATAGGTGAAAAATATATTTTTATATAATATATAATGTATTTATATATTATATATTATAAATACTATATATAATATAGTATACATGTAATATATAAACATATATGAAAAATATTAGAGGACATATATAATATATATTTTCATATATTACATATAATGCAATATAACACACATATCATATAAAATACAATATATTATATTTATAATATTACATATAACATATATTATATATAATACATTATAAATATATATAATATTATATAATTATATATAATATTATGTCTAATTATTTTATATAATTATATAATTATACGGTATATAATATATACTTATTATATATTATATGATTATATAATATATACCATATGATATAATATATGATATATGTATTTTACATTATATATCATATATAAAATATATCATATTATATATAATATGATATGTATTATTATATAATATTATATATAATCATTATACGATATATGATTATTATATATAACCATATAATGTATCATAATTATAATATGCATAATATATAATCACCACATTTAATATATAACATATAATACATTATATATTATATAACATATTATGCATATGCCACATATTATATTATGTAATAACATTACATATTATTATATGATAACATTACATATTACTAAATATATTTTATGTTATATAATATGTATTATATTATTTATATAATATATCATATGATATATATTAGATATTTATATATACCCTTATATAATATATATTATATATAATATATAAAATATATATTAGGACTTCCGGCCAAGATGGAGGCATAGGTGAACACACTGTGCCTCCTTTCTAAACCAAAATTAAGGACAACAAATATTTAGAAACAAGAAAACAATCAGAACTCATAGAAAACTGAACTGTACAGAAGTCCAACAAACATTCATCCAGACCGGTATGAGGGGCGGAGTCGAGGCAGGACAAAGTGGATGTGCAGACCTGGGAATGCAGGCAGCAGCAGCTGGCAGTTCCCAGGTGCACAGACAGCAGCTGGCGGACTCTGGGACCACAGGCGGCAGCTGGCAGACCCCGGGCACAGGATGGCAACTGTATAGACCCAGTGAGGCCGCACAAGGTGGCTGGCTGACCAAGTGGCCCCACATTCCCGCGCGCAGACTACCCAAGGGAAAGGGAAGCGGCGGAAGGGACTGGAATCCAGAAGAGAGCAGAGCAGGCGCCATTGTTCCCTCCCAGACCCCGCCCCCACAAACGGTGTCACAACTCAGTGACTGGGCTGCCCCACACAGGGGAACACCTAAGGCTCCACGCCTCCCTACGTAACAGCTGTGACCAGACCAAAATGGGGGGAAAAAAAACCCACCAAAAATGGCTCAAACTGGAGAACAAATGAAATTCCCAGAGCCAATTCCTCTAAGTGACCAAGAGATAGCCAGCTTATCAGATGCACAGTTCAAAGCCCTGGTGATCAGGATGCTCACAGAATTGGTTGATTTTGCTCACAAATTAGATGAAAAAATGCAGGCTACGATACGTGAAATGAAGGAAGACGCATGAGGAACCAATAGAGATGGGAGGAAAACTGGGATTCAAATCAATGGAGTGGACCAGAAGGAAGAAACAAACAACCAAACAGAAAACAAGGAAGAAACAAGAATTCAGAAAAATGAGGAGAGGCTTAGGAACCTCCGGGACATCTTTAAATGCCCCAACATCCAAATTATAGGGGTACCAGAAGGGGAAGAAGAAGAGCAACAAGTGGAAAACTTATTTGAACAAATAATAAAGGAGAACTTCCCCAATCTGGCAAAGGAAGTAGACTTCCAGGAAGTCCAGGAAGCTCGGAGAGTCTGAAAGAAGTGGACCCAAGGAGGAACACACCAAGGCACATCATAATTACATTAACCAAGATGAAAATGAAGGAGAGAATTCTAGAAGCAGCAAGGGATAAGGGGACAGTCACCTCCAAAGGAGTTCCCATCAGACTGTCAGCTGATTTCTCAAAAGAGACCTTCCAGGCAAGAAGGGGCTGGAAAGAAATATTTGAAGTCTTGAAAGGCAGGGACCTACATCCAAAATTGCTCTATCCAGCAAAGCTGTCATTTAGAATGGAAGGGAAGATAAAGTGCTTCTCAGAAAAGGTCAAGTTCAAGAAGTTCATCATCAACAAGCCCTTATTATATGAAATGTTAAAGGGACTTACCTAAGAAAAAGAAGATAAAAATATGACAGTGAAAAGACAGCAAACTCACAGCTATTGTGAGAGCCACACCTAAAACAAAAGCAAACTAAGCAAACAGCTAGAACAGGAACAGAACCACAGAAATGGAGATCACGTGGAGGGTTAGCAACAGGGGAGTTGGAGGAGGAGAGAGGGGGAGAAGGTACAGAGAATAAGTAGCATAGATGGTGTGTAGAAAGTAGACAGGGGGAGGGCAAGAATAGTGTGGGAAATGTAGAAGCTAAAGAACTTATGACACATGGACATGAACTAAAGGGAATGTGGGTGGGAGAGGGTGTGCCTGGTGGAGGGGAATGATGGGGGAGAAATGGGACAACTGTAATAGCATAATCAATAAAATATATTTAAAAATATATATTATATGTCCTCTAATATCTTTCATATATATTTATATATAATATATAATATATTTTGCACGTAACATATAATATTATATAATAGTATATAATATATTATATATTACATGCAAAATATATATATATTTATATATAATATATTGCCATATTATATAAAATATATAAAATATTTTTTTCACCTATATTTGATGCATATATGTTTGCAAAAGTTATATCCCCTTGCTAGACTCAGGAAATATCTCCCAGGAATTTAACCATGCTGGCAATATATATGTACAATGTTTTGAATTGTGATAATAATTTAAAGTCACCCATAGACAAACACCTTGTGCAAAACAGGCCTGCAGTCCCATACCCCTTGGTCTTATACAAGACCCATTCGGGAAAGGAAAATGGAAAGGCCCAGTTGTACTATTAACTTTGGGAAAGGGTATGTTTGTTTCCTCTCCAGAAGGACCTTTCTTTGGAGCTGCTGGTGAAGAGGGTGAAGCAATATCATAGAAAAGGCTTCCCTGGCAGCGACCCACCTTCACCCCATTGGACTCTCCCAATCCTGGATTCTCCAAGCCATACATCACCCCACTCCAGTGGAATTCCAGCCAGTACTCTTGGAGCAATATTCAACATCACCTAAGAGGGACTTGTTCTACCAATTTAAAAGGACAAATTGATAAATTGAAGCTAGAATTACATCAGCAGCTGCAGGACATTCAACGCTTGACTAAGCAAGAGGTTTTTCAAACCCTCTGTGGCCATCTTGGCTGGCTAAACCCAAAACACTGGTTTGGTGGACTTAACCTAGGAGTGTGGGTCTTTAGAGCTGCTCATTGCTTACTGTTAATGCTTTGTGTACTTAATTGCATTTATAAATTATTTTCCCAGGGTCATATAAGAGACCAGCAAGTAGCAAGCTTTGTGGGATCTATAGGGGTCCTAACTAAAAACAACGGGGGTAAATATAGGGAACCTATCTGAATGGTATGGTGAATGTAGCCCAGCCCCTGATTCAGAAAACCAATGGAAAGTGAGTCAGCACACAGGAGCTGAGCCCATGGATCAGTTTTCCCATGGTGAATCAGGCCTGCATTGTACCTAAGCTGCTATGAGACTTGCTTTTGCTAAAACTTGCTCACCATGAATTGAGGCAGCAAATATTTATTGCATATCTTTAAAGTACCTTCCTAAAATCTGTGCTAAGCCTCCCAAGTATGGAGTGTAACCAGTTCACCCACTTTTCCCCTTGATTTGCAACATCCTTCTCTTTGAAGTAATTAGCAACATTCTTTCCTTTGTCATCTCTAAAAGGTAATCACCTACAATGAAACTGTGCATAGTAAATGAGGACCATCTTTGATGTAATATACCCAAAAAAGCAATAAAAGCCTGTCCAGGCAGGGGTCAGAACCCTGTCTCTCACTTAGAGAACCACCATCCTGTCCCTTTTTCTCCACAAGACTTCTGTAGTCTGTGTGAATTTATTAGTTGCAGCCACAACACACAGACCCCTCTGTCCAGAGTCCGCATCATTGGACTACTCCCTTATGTATTATGCTATATGTTCTTTGTGTCTTGTTATGGCCTTTGTTTTGAAGAGAGAGAGAGAGAGAGAGAGAGAGTGTGTGTGTGTGTGTGTGTGTGTGTGTGTGTCTGTCTGTCTGGTGTAAGTATTGCCACTCCAGCTTTTTTCCCCTGTGCATTTACGTGGAATATTTTTTTACAACAATTCACTTTCAGTCTGTGGTTCTAAGGTGGGTCTCTCAGAGGCAGCATATGTGCAGACCATATTTTTCTTATCCATTCAATTACCCTATGTCTTTTGATTGGAGCATTTAACCATTTACCTTTAAGGTTATTATTGATAGGTACTTATTCACTGCCATTTTTCCCTTTGTATCTTTGTTCTTCTCTCTCTATTTCTTCTTTTTCTTAGAGCAGTCCCTTTAGCATTTATTGCAGTGCTGGCTTGGTGGAGGTGTACCATTTAGCCTGCTTTTGTCTGGGAATCTGTTTACTTTGCCTTCCATTTTAAATGATAGCCTTGCTAGATAGAGTAATGTTGCTTTCAGGTCTTTGCTTTTCATTATTTGGAATATTTTGTGGCAGTCCCTTTTGGCTTGTAGTGTTTCTGTTGAGAAATGAGCTGCTAGCCTTATCATAACTCCTTGTATGTTACTAGTTTTTCTCCATTTCTATCTTTGTCTTTGTCCTTGATAGTAACCATTTCGATTGTAATGTGTCTTTGAGTGGGCCTCTTTGGGTTAATCTTTTAAAAATATATATTTTATTGATTATGCTATTACAGTTGTCCCATTTCTCCCCCATCATTCCCCTCCACCCTGCACATTCCCACCCACATTCCACTCTTTAGTTCATGTCCATGTGTCATAAGTTCTTTAGCTTCTACATTTCCCACACTATTCTTGCCCTCCCCCTATTTTCTACCCACCATCTATGCTACTTATTCTCTGTACCTTCTCCCCCTCTCTCCTCCTCCCACTCCCCTGTTGCTAACCCTCAATGTGATCTCCATTTCTGTTAATGTTCTAGTTGTTTGCTTAGTTTGCTTTTGTTTTAGGTGTGGTTCTTAATATCTGTGAGTTTGCTGTCTTTTTATTGTTCATATTTTTTATCTTCTTTTTCTTAGATAAGTCTCTTTAACATTTCATATAATAAGGGCTTGGTGATGATGAACTCCTTGAACTTGACCTTATCTGAAAAGCACTTTATCATCCCTTCCATTTTAAATGACAGCTTCACTAGATAGAGCAATCTTGGTTGTAGGTCCCTGACTTTCATGACTTGGAATACTTCTTTCCAGCCCCTTCTTGCTTGTAAGGTCTCTTTTGAGAAATCAGCTGACAGTCTGATGGGAACTCCTTCGTAGGTGACTATCCCCTTATCCCTTGCTGCTTCTAGAATTCTCTCCTTCATTTTCATCTTGGCTAATGTAATTATGATGTGCCTTGGTGTGTTCCTCCTTGGGTCCAACTTCCTTGGGAGTCTCTGAGCTTCCAGGACTTCCTGGAAGTCTACTTCCTTTGCCAGATTGGGGAAGTTCTCCTTTATTATTTGTTCAAATAAGTTTTCCACTTGTTGCTCTTCTTCTTCCCCTTCTGGTACCCCTATAATTCAGATGTTGGGGCATTTAAAGATGTCCTGGAGGTTCCTAAGCCTCTCCTCATTTTTCTGAATTCTTGTTTCTTCATTGTTTTCTGTTTGGTTGTTTGTTTCTTCCCCAACCTCCACTTTTTCCTGCCATGACTCTGTCTCTCTTACTAGTCTGGATGAATGGTTATTGGACTTCTGTACAGTTCAATTTTGTATTAGTTCTGGTTGTTTTCTTGTTTCTAAATCTTTGTTGTCCTTAATTTTGCTTGTGCGAGGAGGCATAGTCTATCCAGCTACACCTCCATCTTGGCCAGAAGTCATCTGGGTTCATCTTGATTGGGACCCTCTGTGCTTCCTGGACTTGCATGACATTTTTCCTCTGTGAGTTAGATAAGTTTTCTGTCATTATTTTTTAAAACAGGTTTTCTATCTCTTGCTCCTTTTCTTCTTCTTCTAGTATATCTATGATATGAATATGGCTACATTTCATGTTGTCCCAAAGTTCTCTTAAACTAACCTCATTCTTTTTTCCTCTGTTTTCACTTTGTTGCTCTGACTTAGTATTTTTTTCTACCTTGTCTTTCAGCTCACTGATTTGATCCTCAGTTTCATCACCTGCTTTCAATTTTTCCTAGTGTGTTCTTAATTTCATATATTGCATTCTTCATTTTGATTTGGTTCTTATTCAAGGTTTCTATGTCCCTTTTCATGCTGATATATTTCCCACTAAATTCCTTTCAGTTCTCACTGTTTGTTGAGCATCCTTATAACCATTACTTTGAATTCTGTATCAGATAAATTTCTTGCCTCAACATTCATATATGTTCCTTGACTAGTCCCTTCCCCTTCTTTCTACTCTTAAATGTCTACCTCCTTTACTCTGACACTGTCAGTCTGTTCCTTGTTTCTGTGCCTCTGCTTTTTTTTTTACTGTTGTGCAATTACATTTGTCCCCATTCCCCCCTTTACTCTCCCCAGCCCTACCCACACCCATCTCCCACATTCAATCCACCACACCCCCATTGTCTTTGTTCATGTGTCCTTTATACATGTTTCTTGATGACCTTTTCCCTTCTTTCCCCCATTGTGCCCCTTCTCCCCTCCCTCTGGTTACCATCAGTTTGTTATTTATTTCCATGTCTTTGGTTCTATTTTGCTCTATTGTTTTGTTCATTAGGTCCCACTTATAGGTGAGAACATATGGTATTTGTCTTTCACTACCTGCCTTATTTCACCTAGCAAAGTTCTCTCCAGTTCTATCCATGGTGTTGTGAAGGGTAGAAGTTCCTTCTTCCTTTTCGGTGCATAGTATTTTACTGGGTAAATGTACCACTGTTTTTTGATCCACTAATTTACTGATGGGCACTTAAGCTGTTTACAGCACTTGGCTGTTATAAATTGTGCTGCTATGAACATTGGGATGCATAGGTTATTTTGAATTGGTGTTTCAGGATTCATAGGGTACAAACCCATCAGTAGGGTTGCCAGGTTAAAAGGCAATTCCATTCTTAGTTTTTTTTCAGGAAATTCCATATTGTTTTACACAGTGGCTATACCATTCTGGGTACAAACCCATCAGTAGGGTTGCCAGGTTAAAAGGCAATTCCATTCTTAGTTTTTTTCAGGAAATTCCATATTGTTTTACACAGTGGCTATACCATTCTGGATTCCCACTAACAATATACTATGGTTCCCTTTTCTCTACAACCTCACTAGCGCCTGCTGTTTATTGATTTGTTAATGATGGCCATTGCGATTGGGATGAGGTGGCATCTCACTGTGGTATTCACTTGCATCTCTCTGATGGATAATGACACTCAGTATCCTTTCATATGTCTATGGGCCATCTTTATGTCTTCCTTGGAGAAGTATCTGTTCAGATACTTTGCCCATTTTTTTAATATATTTTATTGATTACGCTATTACAGTTGTCCCATTTCTCCCCCATCATTCCCCCCACCCTGCACACCCTCTCTCACCCACATTCCCCCCTTTAGTTCATGTCCTTGTGTCATAAGTTCTTTAGCTTCTACATTTCCCATACTATTCTTGCCCTCCCCCTGTCTATTTTCTACCCACTATCTATGCTATTCATTCTCTGTACCTTCCCCCTCTCCTCCTCCCACGCCCCTGTTGCTAACCCTCCATATGATCTCCATTTCTGTGGTTCTGTTCCTGTTCTAGTTGTTTGCTTAGTTTGCTTTTGTTTTAGGTGTGGTTCTTAATAGCTTAATGCTGTCTTTTCACTGTCATATTTTTGATCTTCTTTTTCTTAGATAAGTCCCTTTAACATTTCATATAATAAGAGCTTGGTGATGATGAACTCCTTGAACTTGACCTTATCTGAGAAGCGCTTTATCTGTCCTTCCATTCTAAATGACAGCTTTGCTGGAAAAAGCAATTTTGGATGTAGGTCCCTGCTTTTCAAGATTTCAAATATTTCTTTCCAGCCCCTTCTTGCCTGGAAGGTCTCTTTTGAGAAATCAGCTGACAGGCTGATGGGAACTCCCTTGTAGGTGACTGTCCTCTTATCCCTTGCTGCTCCTAGAATTCTCTGCTTCATTTGAATCTTGGCTAATGTAATTACGATGTGCCTTGGTGTGTTCCTCCTTGGGTCCAACTTCTTTGGGACTCTCTGAGCTTCCAGGACGTCCTGGTAGTCTATTTCCTTTGCCATATTGGGAAAGTTCTCCTTTATGATTTGTTCAAATAAGTTTTCTACTTGTTGCTCTTCTTCCCCTTCTGGGACCCCTATAATTCGGATGTTGGGACGTTTAACGATGTCCCGGAGGTTCCTAAGCCTCTCCTCATTTTTTTGAATTCTTGTTTCTTCCTCGTTTTCTGTTTGGTTGTTTGTTTCTTCCTTCTGGTCCACTCCATTGATTTGAGTCCCAGTTTTCCTTCCATCTCTATCGGTTCCCCATGCGTCTTCCTTCATTTCACGTATTGTAGCCTGCATTTTCTCATCTAATTTATGAGCAAAATCAACCAATTCTGTGAGCATTTTGATGACCAGTGCTTTAAACTGTGCATCTGATAGGTTGGCTATCTCTTCGTTGCTTAGAGGAATTGACTCCGGAGTTTTCATTTGTTCTCCAGTTTGAGCCATTTTTGGTGGGGTTTTTGTTTTGTTTTGGTTTTAGTCTGGTCGCAGCTATTACGTATGAGGGGTGGAGCCTTAGCAGCCCAGTCGCTGGGTTGTGACGCTATAGGTGGGGGCGGGGTCCGAGAGGAAAGAATGGCGCCTATTCCGCTCTCTCCTGGACTCCGGTCCCTTCCACTGCTTCCCCTTCACCTGGATTATCTGCGCACCCACGCGTGCTGTTACGTAGTGAGGGGTGGAGCCTCAGGTGCTCCCCAGTGTGGGGCAGCCCAGTCGCTGGGTTGTGACACTGTATGTGGGGGTGGGGTCTGAGGGGGAACAATGGCTCCTGCTCCGCTCTCTCCTGGATTCAGTCCCTTCTGCCACTTCCCCTCTGCCTGGACCGTCTGCGTGCGCGAATGTGGGACCCCCTGGTCAGCCAGCTGCCTTGTACGGCCTCACTGGATCTGCACAGTTGCCCCCCTGTGCCCGGGGTCCGCCAGCTGCTGCCTGTGGGCCCGGGGACTGCCAGCCACCGCCCGTGCACCTGGGAACTGCGAGCCGCTGCTACTTGCGTTCCTGGGTCCGCACCTCCACTTTTTCCTACTGCGACTCTGCCCCTCTTACCGGTCTGGATGAATGGTTGTTGGACTTCCGTACAGTTCAATTTTTCTGTGAGTTCTGGTTGTTTTCTTGTTTCTAAATATTTGTTGTCCTTAATTTTGGTTGTGAGAGGAGGCACAGTGTGTCTGCCTACGCCTCCTTCTTGGCCGGAAGTCCACTTTGCCCATTTTTAATTGGATTATTTGTCTTCTTGGTATAGAGTTGTGTAAGTTCTTTATATATTTTGGAGTTCAGAGCCTTGTCACAGTTATCATTGGAAAATATATTTTCCAATATGTTTGGTTCCCTTTTCATTGTCATTCAATTCTGCTCTGATCTTGTGTGTTTCCTTTCTTCTACTTGCTCTGGGCTTCTTTGTTGTTGTTCCTCCAGTTCTTGCAGATGTAGGGTTAGGTTGTTTATTTGAAATGTTTCTATCTTTTTTAGGTAGGTCTGTATCATTATGAACTTTTCTCTCAGGACTGCCTTTGCTGTGTCCCATAAATTTTGGACTGTTGTGAGTTCATTTACATTTGTTTCCAGAAACTGTTTGAATTCTCCCTTGATTTCATTCTGAACTCATTCATTGTTTAATAGAGTGCTAGTCAATCTCCATGAGATTGACCATCTTTGAGTTTTTTCCTTGAGGTTGGTTTCTACTTTCAGTCCCCTGTAGTTAGAGAAAATGCTTTATATGATTATAATATTCTTGAATTTGTTGAGGCTTGTTTTGTGTCCTGTCATGTGGTGTATATTTGAAAATATTCCATGCACATTTGAAAGGAATGTATATTTTGCATATTATATATATATATAAAATCGGTTAAGTACATTTGATCTAATGTGTCATTCAGTTCCACAATATCCTTGTTGACATTTTGTTTGGAAGTTCTATCCACTGTTGACAGTGGAGTTTTAAAGTCCCCTACTATAATTGTGTTGCTGTCAATATCTTTCTTGAAGTCCACAGATTTCCTTATATATTTGGATGTTCCTATGTTGGGTGCATGTATGTTTATAATATTTATGTCTTCTTGATGGATTCTTTTCTGTAATATTGCGAAGTGTCTGTCTGTGTCTCTTTTTATGGCCTTTGTTTTGAAGTCTATTATGTCAGATATAAGTATGCTACCCTGCCTTTATTTTCCTTATTTGGTTGGAATATTTTTTCCATCCCTTCACTTTCAGTCTTTGTGGAACTTTTTTTCTGAGGTGGGTCTCTTGTAGGCAGCATATATGCAGGTCATGTCTTCTTATCTGATCATCTAATCTATGTCTTTTGACTGCAGGATTTATTCTATTTACATTAAAGGTTATTATTGATAAGTACTTATTCATTGCCATTTTACCCTCTTTGTGCCTTTCTTCCCCTCTCTTTCATATGTTGAATTTTAAGAAGAATCCTCTTCTTAAAGCAGTCCCTTTAGCATATCTTCCAATTTTGGTTTTGCTAGAGGTATATTATTTTAAGCTCTTTTGTTGGGAGGCTTCTTATTTCATCTTCCATTTTTATTGAGATCCTAACTGGATAGAGTAGTATTAGTTCCAGGCCTTTGGTTTTCATTACTTGGAATATTTCTTGCCATTCCTTTCTGCTTTGTTTCTATTGAGAAGTCAGCTGCTACACTTATTGGAGCTACCTTGTATATTACTTCATGTTTCTCCCTTGGTGCCTTTATGATTCACTTTTTTGTCTTTGAATTCTGCCATTTTAATTACGATGTGTCTTGCAGTGGGCTTCTTTGGATTCTTCTTGATTCAGACTCTCTGTGTTTCCTGAATTTGTGTGACTTTTTCTCTCATCAAATTAGGGAAGTTTCCCATCATTACTTTTTCAAACAGGTTTTCTATTCTTTCCTCCTCCTCTTCTCCTTCTGGTAGCCCTATTATACATTTATTATTATGTTTCATGTTGTCCTGCAGTTCCCTTAACACCTCTTCATTCTTGTTGAGCCTTTTCTCCTTTTTTTGTTCTTTTCGGGAGATTTTTTCTCCCTTGTTCTCCAGCTCACTAATTCAATTCTCTGGTTCATATAGTCTGCTTTTGATTCCTTCTACTTGCTCTTCAATTCAAAAGTTGTATTTTTCATTCCCCCTTGGCACTTCTTCATAGTTTCTATTTCCTTTTTCATGTTGATATAATTTGTAGTAAGTTCCTAATAGTTTCCCTGAGGCTTTTGCTTATTCTCAATGAATTCACTGAACTTTCTTTTAACCATTGCTTTGTACTCAATATCTGATAGCTGACTTGCCTCTATTTTATTTAACATTCTTAGTGAGGCTTCCTCTTTTCATTTCACTTGGGGTTTGTTTCTTTGTCTTCCGATTGTTTGTTTGACTCTTCTTGTTAAACTCTCTTTCTTGTATTGATCTATTTTGACTCCCTTAGCCTGTGGTGTGAACTTATATGGTAGGAGACCTGTGAGATTCAGTGGCACAGTCTCCTTGATCTCCTGAACTTGATGCTCTTGTGATAACATTTATGTCAGCTCTCTGGATGCAATTTGGGTTTTGATGGTTTTGGGGTTGATCTCTTGTGGGTCCTTCCATACAGCTGGTTAACTGATGGTCACTCCACCCACCAAACCTTGTATGCTGTTGTGCAGGTTCTGCCAGAAGAAAACCACAAAGCCTAGGGAAGAAACCCACATCCACAAAAATATCTCCCCACCCAATCTCAGTATCAATAGCAAATGAACCAGTATTAACATGGGTGTAAAGAGATTAAGATTATTATAAAAAAGGAAACAAATAAAGTATGGTATAAATTCTAGTGACTAAATGTGCACAAACTGGACTTATGGACAAGATGGAGGCAAAGTGTCTCTCTACCTATGCCTCCATAGGTAGAGAGACACTTTGCCTCTTCACACAATGAAAAGAAGGACAACAACAAATTTAAAAATAAAGAACAACCAGAACTAACAGAACAAGGAACTGTATGGAAATCTCACAAACAAGAAGTTAGAGAAGAAACATTCACCCAGACTAGTAGGAGAGGCAGAGATGGGTATCCAGGGTGGAGATGGCTTGTGGCAAGGTGGTGGCTGGAGGACAAGTACGGACATGGCAGAGGCTTGTGGAGGGAGCAGGCAGCGGCTGGTGGAGTGGGAAGTCCCACATTAGTGTGTGGAGAAACTGGGAGGAACAACTGGAGAGTGAGACAACACACAACCCAGGGTTACAGCATGGGGAAAGAAAACCTCAGAACCTCTCACTGAAAAAAACCTGAGGGGGCAGGTAGCAGTGGTGGGAGAAACTCCCAGCCTCACAAGAGAGTTCATTGGAGAGACCCACTGTTTCCTAGAATGTACACAAAACCACCCACATGCAAATCAGCACCAGAGGAGCCCAATTTGCTTGTGGTAGCCGAGGAAGTAACTAAAATCAGACAAGAGCCCTGCAAGGGGCGATGTTCCCTTTTGGACCCCTCTCCTACATATGGTGCCACAGCTCAGCCACCTGGGTTGACCCACTTTGGTGAATACAAAAGGCTCCACCCCTTACTATGTAATAGGTGTACAGAGACAAAAAACATTGTGGCCCAAATGAAAGAACAAATCAAAACTCCAGAAAAATACATCTAAGCGATGAAGAGATAACCAACCTATCAGATACAGTGTTCAAAACACTGGTAATCAGAATGCTCATAGAAATGGTTGAGTATGATTGCAAAACAGAGGAAAGAGTGAAGGCTATGAAAAGTGAATTAAAGGAAAACACACAAGGAACCAACGATGAAGGGAAGGAAACCAGGACTCAAATCAGTGTTATGGAGCATACGGAAGAAAGAAACATTCATTCAGAAAACAATGAAGAAACAAAAGTTTAAAAAACTGAGGAGAGGCTTAGGAATCTACAGGACAACTTTAATCATCTAACACCCAAATCACGGGGCTGCTCAAAGGAGAAGAACAAAAGCAAGAAATTGAAAACTTATTTTGAAAAAAAAACAATGGACAACTTCTCTAATATTGCTAAGGAAATAGACTTCTAGGAAGTCCGGGAAGCTCAGAGAGTTCCAAATAAGTTGGACCCAAGGAAGCACACACCAAGGCACATCATAATTACATTACCCAACATCAAAGGTAAGGGGATAATCTTAGAAGCAGCAAGAGAAAAGGAGACAGTTACCTACAAAAGAGTTCCTACAAGACTGTCAGCTGATTTCCCAAAATAAACCTTGCAGTCAAAAAGTGACTGGAAAAAAGTATTCCAAGTCATGAAAGGGAAGGACCTACATCCAAGATTACACTATTCAGCAAAGCTAACATTTAGAATGGAAAGGTAGATAAAGTACTTTCCAAATATGGTAAAGTTAACAGAGTTCATTATCACCAAGACTTTCTTAGATGAAATGTTAAAGGGACTTATCTAAGTAAAAGAAGATAAAAATATGAACTGTGTGTGGGGAGGGCTCCACCTGCAGAGTCCCATCCCTCCGTCATGGATGAAAATAAAACTACCAAGACATGATCTGCTTGGGGAGGAGAGGTGGACAAACTCTCAGAGGAGAATGACCCAGGGCCCCTTCCTCACTAGTCTTTTATCGGGTTCAAATACACAGGAATACAGCTTTAACATTTCAAACAAATCTGAGAGCTTAATCTGAGTCAGTGTCTGTCAAGAAAGGGGCTTGCAAAACTTTGGAAGACATACTCATTTCCTCCTTTGACCCTTATCATTTAAATGAGTGCACTCTTAGCAAAGCAGGTTTCACAGGACTTTAGGAATTCTTTCTTATGCCTGATCACCCAGGGAAACATTCTGGCTGGCACAGGGCTGCACCACTCACTGTCATAGTTTCAGGCTTTAAGCCCATTAGGCTCAGGAAGCAGAAGACATCTCCCAGACAGAAATGCGGACTCAGGCTATATCAGAATACCCCAGGGGGGTGAGGGTCTGTCACCCCCTCTTTGCTGCAGCCTCCGAAGTCCTTCCATCAGGGCCTCCCACGTGGTCATGTCTGGCTTAGGTTGCCCCTCCCATGAGGAGTCTTACCCGTCATTAACTACCGACCAAGCATTGGGGCCAGAGATGGAATAGGCAGAAGTAGCAGTCCTGCCAGGGAGATAAGCTTTGTCTCCTTAGTGGCTCATGTCCTCTTGACAGAACAGACCCAGATGAAGCCAGTCCCTTGGCTCTTACACAGCCCACCTGGGGGTGAGGGTTACAACTCCTGAAACCAGGCTGAACAATCCACAGCAATGAGCAGTAAAATGGCAACAAACTCACAACTATCAACAACTGAACATAAAATAAACCAAAAACAAAATTAAGCAAACAACTTGGACAGGAACAGAATCACAGAAACAAAGATCACATGGAAGGTTAGCAGGATGGGTTGCAGGGAGAAAGGGGGAAAAGGTACAGGGAATCAGTATTATAATTGGTAGGAACAAAATAGACAAGGGGAGGTTAAGAATAATATAGGAAATGTAGAATCCAATGAAGTTATATGTTCGACCCATGGACAGGGTGGGTATGAAAATATGGGGAGGTCAAGAATAGTATGGGAAATGTAGAAGCTAAAGAACTTATGACACATGGACATGAACTAAAGGGGGGAATGTGGGTGGGAGGGGTGGTGCAGGACAGAGGGGGAAAGGGGACAATGGGACAACTGTAATAGCATAATCAATAAAATATATTTTTAAAAAAGAATCCCTAATGCCAAAGTACAACAAGAGAGCCACACAAATGGAAGAAAGGGTAATCCTGGAGCATCCATATGAGGAGGTCAAAGAGACTGCCCCACTGACTCCCACAGAACTCCTACCACAGAAGTCTAATCAATGAACACAAGCAGGCAAGCAGAGCAACCTGAGATGGAAAAACAAACAAATAGGGTCACTTAAAATGGGGAGACAAAGAACTTCCAACAGAAAGGAATGGAAGAATCCCCAGTAAAAGAGCTAAATGAAATGGAGGCAAGCAATCTATCAGACATAGAGTTTTAAAAAATGGTTATAAGGATGCTCAAGGAACTCAGTAATAACTGCAAGAAACTGAGTGGGAACTAAAACAGCATGAAAAAGGAAATAAAAACTATAAATAAGGATCAGGAAGAAAAGAAGAATACAATATATGAAATAAAAAATACACTAGAAGAAATTACATGCAGGGGGGATGAAGCAGAGGTTCAAATCAGTGAGCTGAAATACAGGGTAGAAAGAAATACTCAGGTAGAGCAGTAGCATGAAAAAGTCTCAAAAAGTATGAGGATAGCTTAAGGGAACTTGAGGAAAACATGAAATTCAACAACATTCGAACCAGAAGGAGAAGAAAAGGATCAAGGCATTAAAAAAACCTCTTTGAAAAAGTAATGACAGAAAAACCTCCCTAATTTGGAGAGGGAAAAAGCTATGCAAAACAGGAAAGAGAGTGGGTCCCTATTGAGATGAACCTAAAGAGACCTACTCCAAGACACATTATAATTACAATGCCAAATTTTAAAGACAAGGAGAGAATCTTAAAGGCAGCAATGGAGAAACAGAAAGTAGCATACAAGGGAGCTCTGATAAGGCTAGCAGCTGATTTCTCAGCAGAAACACTAGAAGCCAGAAGGGAATGATAAGAAATATTCCAGTGAAAAAGAAAGGCCTGCAACCAAGTACTCTACCCAGCTAGGATGTTATTTAAAATGGAAGGTGAAATGAAGATTTCCAAGACAAAAGAAGCTTAAAAAATACACCTCCACCAAAACTGCATTGCAAGACATGCTATTGGGAATGCTTTAAGAAGATGAAAGTATAGCCCAGCTGGTGTGGCTCAGTGGATTGAATGCCAGCTTGAAAACCAAAGGGTTACAGGTTTGATTCCCAGTCAGGGCACATGTCTGAGTTGTGGGCCAGGTCCCCAGTAGGGGCACGTAAGAGGCAACCACACATTGCTGTTCCTCTCCCTCTCTTTCTTACTCCCTTCCCTTCTGTCCGTAAATAAATAAAATCTTTTAAAAAAGAAGATGAAAGTGTAGAATGAGAGAGAAACACATGTACAAAAATTGCAATGAATAAGTATCTTTCTGTAGTAACATTAAATATTAATGGATTGAAAGTTCCAATCAAAAGACATAGGGTAGCTGAATGGATAGGAAAACATGACCCGCATATATAATGCCTAAAAAAGACTCACCTCAGAACAAAAGACCTATGCAGACATAAAGTGAGTTGTTGGAATAATTATTTCAAAATGGAAAGGGAATTCAATCCAAGGTAACAATACTTATATCAGATAAAAATTAGTTCAAAATAAAGGCCATAAAGTGAGACACAGAAGGGTACTTTATAATACTCAAGGGAAGAATCCATCAGGAAGGTATAAAGATTGCAAAAATATATGAAATCGACATAGCAGCACCCAAACATATAAGGAAAGTCTTGGAAGACGTCAAGAAAGATATACATACCACACATTTATAGCAAGGGATTTTAACATGCCACTGTCAACAATGGACAGATCTTCCAAACAAAGAACCAACAAGGACACTGTAGCATTGAATGACATGCCAGATTAAATGGGCTTAAATGATATATACAGGACCTTTCACTCCAAGAAGCAAAATACACACTCTTTTCAAATTCACATGGAACATTTCCAATAGATAGACCACATGGGAAGTCATGAAACAACCTTCAAAATATTCAAGAAAACTAAAATTGTATCAAGCATTTTATTGGATCACAATGGCTTGAAACTAGAAACCAACCTCAAGGAAACAACTGTAAAACAGTCAAATACATGGAGACTGAATAGCATGTTATTAAATATAGAATGGGTAAACAAAGAGATCAAGCAATAAGTCAAAACATTTCTGAAAACAAGTGAAAATAAACACACAAAGGTCTAAAACCTGTGGGACAGCAATGGCAGTCATGAGATGGAAGTTCGTAGCAATACAGGCCTGCCTTAAAAGATAGAAACATTTCAAATAAATGATCTAACCTTACATCTACAAAAACTAGCAGAATGAAAACAAACAAAAACCAGAGCAAGTAGAAGGAAGGAAATAATGAAGATCAGACCAGAACTAAATGACATAGAGACAAAAAGGAAAATCCAAAGGATCAATAAATCCAGGAGCTGGTTCTTTGAAAAGATAAACAAAATTGACAAGCCTTTAGCCAGAGTCACTAAGAAAAAGAGAGAGAGAGTACCCAAATAAACAAAATCAGAAACAAAAAAGGTGATACAACTGATTCAACAGAAATACAAAAGATTGTAAGAAATTACTATGAACCATATGGCAAGAAATTTGAAAACATGGGGAAAATGGATAAATTTCTAAGAACATATACTCCTCCAAAATTGAGTCAAGAAGTAGAAAGCCTGAATAGACTGATATCAGCTAGGGAAATTGAAGCTGTAACCAAAAAATACTTGACACACAAAAGCCCTGTGCCTGATGGATACACAAGAGAATTTTACAAAATCCTTAGAGAAGAGTTAACTCTGATTCTCCTCAAACTATTCCAAGAAATCTAAGAGAAAGAAGACTTCCAAACTCTTTTTATGAGACCAGTATTATCCTAATTCCAAAACCAGATATAGACAGGACGAAGAAAGAAAACTACAGGCCAATGTCGCTGATGAATAGATGCTAAAATCCTAACAAAATATTGGCAAACCAGTCCAGCAATACATGAAAAAGATCATAAACCATGATCAAGTAGGATTCATTCCAGGGATGCAAGGATGGTATAATATGTGCAAATCAGTAAATGTACTATATCACATAAAACATACAAAAGAGAAAATCTACATGATCATATCAATAGATGCGGAAAAAGCATTAAAGTACAGCATCCATTTATAATAAAAGCACTCACTCAGCAAAGTGAGAATAGAGGGAGCATGCCTCATCATAAAAAGAGCCATGTATGAGAAACCTATAGCCAACATTATACTCAATAGGCAAAAATAAAAGATTTGTGCCTAAGATCAGGCACAAGACAATGGTGTCCACTTTCACCACTTCTATTCAAAATAGTGTTGGAAGTTCTAACCATAGTAATCAGAGAAAGAAAATACAAAAAGACACCCAAATTGGAAAGGAGGAGGTAAAGTATCACTGTTTGCTGATGACATGATATTGTACACAGAAACTCTATGCACTTCACCAAAAAACATTTTGATCTAATAAATGAATAAGGCAAAAAGGAGGGATACAAGGTGAACATTCAGATATTGAAGGTATTTTTTAACACCAACAAAGAAATATCAGAAACAGAAATTGGGAATAATATCTCATTTACTATAGCGACAAGAAAAATAAAATACTTAGTAATAAACTTAATGAAGGAAGTAAAAGACCTGTACTCAGAAAACTACAGACCACTGAAAAAAGAAATTAAGGAAGACACAAATAATTGGAGGCAAATCTTGTGTTAGTGGACTGGAATAATTAACATCCTTAAAATGTCCATACTACCCAAAGCTATCAATAGATTCAATGCAATCCCTAACAAAATATCAATGACATATTTCACAGATATAGAACAAATATTTCAAAAAATGTTCTTTGACCCAAGGATTAAGAAAACTTTTAGAAATAAGCCAGGCAGTGAAAGAGAAATACCATATGACCTCATCTAAAAGTAGAACCTAATCAACAAATATTTCACATTTTATATGGAACCATATGACCCTAAATGACCTCAGTGATCTTGAGAAAGAAGAACAAAGTAGGAGGAATCACAATAATGATATCAATTTATATTACAAGGCCACCTTAATCAAAACAATAGGTACAGGCTTAGGGACATAAACAATGCAATGGAACAGAATAGAGAGCCCAGAAATAAACCCATGTCAATATGGCCATTTAATATTTCACAAAGGGAGTAGAAACATAAAATGGAGTAAAAATAGTCTCTTTGACAAATGGTGTTGGGAGATGTGGACAAGTACATACAAAAAAGTGAAATCAGAACACCAAATTATACCATACACCTAAATAAACTCAAGATGGATAAAAGGCTTACTTTTTTAAAAAACTATTTTACTGTTGTTAAAGTACAGTTGTCTTCATTTACCACCCAACCAATCCAGCTATTCCCACCTTCCTCCCTTGCTTCCACCTCCCCTTGGTTTTGTCCATGTGTCCTTTATAGTTGTTCCTGAAAACCCTACCCCCTGACCCCCATTATCCCCTCACCACATCCCCTCTGGTTATTGTCAGATTGTTCTTAATTTCAATGCCTCTGGTTATATTTTGCTTGCTTGTTTGTTCTGTTGATTAGGTTCCAGTTAAAGGTGAGATCATATGGTATTTGTCTTTCACCGCTTGGCTTATCTCATTTAGCATGATGCTCTCCAGTTTCATCCATGCTGTGGCAAAAGGTAGGAGCTCCTTCTTTCTGCTGCACAGAATTCCACTGTGTAAATGTACCATAGTTTTTTGATCCATTTATTTACTGATGGGCACTTAGGCTGCTTCCAGCACTTGGCTAGTGTAAATTGTGCTATGAACATTAGAATGCATAGGTTCATTAAATTGGTGTTTCATGATTCTTATGATATAATCCCAGCAGTGAAATTGCCAGAGCAAAAGGCAGTTCTATTTTTAGTTTTCTGAGGAAATTCCACACTGTTTTCCACTGTGGTTGCACCAGTCTGCAAACACAACAGTGCACTAGGGTTCCCTTTTCTCCACATCCTCTCCAACACTTGTTGTTTGTTGATTTCTTTATGATGGCCATTTTCACTGGTGTGAAGTGGTATCTCATTGTGGTTTTAATTTGCATCTCTCTGAAGGCTAGTGATACTGAGCATCTTTTCATATATCTCTGAACTCTCTATGTCCTTAGAGAAGTGTCTGTTCAAGTCCTTTGCCCATTTTTTAATTGGGTTGCTTGTCTTCTTAGCGTGGATCTGTGTGAATTTTCTTATTTATTTTGGAGATCAAACCCTTGTCCAAGGTATCATTGGCAAATATGTATTCCCATACAGTTGGATCTCTTTTCATTTTAATGCTGTTTCCTTTAGCCATGCAGAAGCTTTTTAATTTGATGAGGTCCCATTTGTTTATTCTTTCCTTTATGTCCCTTGTTTTTGGGGACATATCAGTTGTGGGGCCCCCTGTCCTGGGCACCAGATGTGAGGGGGCTCCACCCGCAGAGCACCATCTTCCGTCACAGATGAAAATAAAACTACCAAGACATGATATGCTTGGGGAGGAGAGGTGGACAAACTCTCAAAGGAGAATGATCCAGAGCCCCTTCCTCACTAGGCTTTTATTGGGTTCAGATACACAGAAATACAGGTTTAACATGTCAAAGAAATCTGAGGACTTAATCTGAGTCAATGTCTGTCCGGAAAGGGGATTGCCAAACTTTGGGAGACATACTCATTTCCTCCTCGGACCCTTATCATTTAAATGAGAGCACTCAGCAAAGCAGGTTTCACAGGACTTTAGGAATTCTTTCTTATGCCCAATCGATCACCCAGGCAACCATCCTGGCCAGTACAGGGCTGCACCGCTTGCCCTCACAGTTTCAGGCTTTAAGCCTATTAGGAAGCAGAAGACATCTCCCAGACGGAAATGAGGACTCGGGCTATGTCAGAATAGCTAGGGGGCGAGGGTCCATCCCATCCTCTTTGCTGCAGCCCCCCAAGTCCTTCTATGAAGCCTCCCAAGTGGTTGCGTCTGGCTTAGGTTGCCCCTCCCATGAAGAGTCTTACCTGTCATTGACTACCAACTAAGTGTTGGGGCCAGAGATGGATGAGGCAGAAGTAGCTCTCCTGCCAGGGAGATAAGCTTTGTCTCCTTAGTGGCTCACGTCCTCTTGACAGAAGAGACCCAGATGAAGTGGGTCCCTTGGCTCTTACACAGCCCACTATGGGGTGACGGTTAGAACTCCTGAAACCAGGCTGAATGGTCCGCAATAATCAGTGAAGATATTGCTGTGTGGAATGTCTGAGATTTTCCTGCTGATGTTTTCCTCTAGGACTTTTATGGTGTCATGACTTATATTTAAGTCTTTTATCCACTTTAAATTTATTTTTGTGTATGGTGTAAGTTGGTGCTTAAGTGTCATTGTTTTGTATGTAGCTGTTTAGATCCTCCAATGCATTTTGTTGAAGAAGCCCATTTTACTCTATTTTATGCTTCTGCCCCCTTTGTCAAATATTAATTTACCATAGAGACTTGGGTTTATTTCTGTGCTCTCTATTCTGTTCCATTGGTCTATGTGTCTGTTGTTATGCCAGTACCAGGCTGTTTTCATTACAGTGGCCTTGTAATCCAGCTTAATATCAGGTACTGTGATCCCTCCTACTTTGTTCTTCTTTCTCAAAATTGCTGTAGCTATTTGGGTTCATTTATAGTTCCATATAAATTTTTGAAATTTGTTCTATATCTCTGAAATATGTCATTGGTACTCAACATGGATAAAAGGTTCAAATGTAATCATGACACCATAAAAATCTGGAGAACATATGCATGAAAATTTCAGATATTCCACCAGCAATATTTTTTACTGATATATCCCCTAGCACAAGGCATATAAAGGAAAGAATAAAATAACGGGACTACATCAGACTGAAAAAACTTCTTCACAGTAAGGAAAACATCAACAAAAGGGAAACAGAACCAAATGAATGGAAAAACATATGTGCCAATGGCACCTTGGACAAAGGTTTGATATCCTGTTGGGGACTGCTCATTTGGGTTTTGGACTGTAGCCTCATGAGAGCAGGCCTGAAAATGCGTGTTGCAGACTGTTCAGCCTGGTTTCAGGAGTTGTAACCCTCACCCCATGGTGGGCTGTGTAAGAGCCAAGGGACTGGCTTCATCTGGGTCTGTTCTGTCAAGAGAACGTGACATGTGGGGGCCCCTGTCCTGGGCGCCAGATGTGGGGGGGCTCCGCCCGCAGAGCCCCATCCCTCCGTCATGGATGAAAATAAAAACTACCAAGATATGACTGCTTGGGGAAGAAAGGTGGTCAAACTCTCAGAGGAGAATGACCCAGAGCCCCATCCTCACTAGGCTTTTATTGGACTCAAATACACAGGAATACAGGTATGTCAGGTGACAAGGATCAAACAATGGTTAACATTTCAAAGCAATCTGAGGGCTTAATCTGAGTCAATGTCTGTCCAGAAAGGGGGTTTCCAAACTTTGGGAGACATACTCATTTCCTCCTTGGACCCTTATCATTTAAATGAGAGCACTCTTAGCAAAGCAGGTTTCACAGGACTTTAGGAATTCTTTCTTATGCCCAATCGATCACCCAGGCAGCCATCCTGGCTAGTACAGGGCTGCACCGCTTGCCCTCACAGTTTCAGGCTTTAAGCCTATTAGGAAGCAGAAGACATCTCCCAGACGGAAATGAGGACTCGGGCTATGTCAGAATAGCCAGGCGAGGCAAAGGTCCATCACATCCTCTTTGCTGCAACCTTCCGAGTCCTTCCATGAGGCCTCCCAAGTGATTGAGTCTGGCTTAGGTTGCTCCTCCCATGAGGAGTCTTATCCGTCATTGACTGCCAACCAAGCATTGGGGCCAGAGATGGATGACGCAGAAGCACTGCTCCTGCCAGGGAAATAAGCTTTGTCTCCTTAGTAGGTCACATCCTTGTGACAGAACAGAGCTACTAAGGAGACAAAGCTTATCTCCCTAGCAGGAGTGCTACTTCTGCCTCATTCATCTCTGGCCCCAGTGCTTAGTCAGTTAGTCAATGACGGGTAAGACTCCTCACGGGAGTGGCAACCTAAGCCAGACACGACCACTTGGGAGGCCCTCATGGAAGGACTCGGGGGGCTGCAGCAAAGAGGGGATGATGGACCTTTGCCCCCCCCCGGCTATTCTGACATAGCCCGAGTCCCCATTTCCATCTGGGAGATGTCTTCTGCTTCCTGAGCCTAATTGGCTTAAAGCCTGAAACTATGACAGCAAGCGGTGCAGCCCTGTGCTGGCCAGAATGGTTCCACTGGTGATCGGGCATAAGAAAGAATTCCTAAAGTTCTTGGAAACCTGCTTTGCTAAGAGTGCTCTCATTTAAATGATAAGGTCCGAGGAGGAAATGAGTGTGTCTCCCAAAGTTTCCCAATCCCCTTTCCTGACAGACACTGACTCAGATTAAGCCCTCAGATTTCTTTGAAATGTTAACCATTGTTTGATCCTTGCCACCTGCCATACCTATATTCCTGTGTATTTGAACCCAATAAAAGCCCAGTGAGGAAGGGTCTCTGGGTCATTCTCCTTTGAGAGTTTGACCACCTCTCCCACGACTATAGCCTTTTGGATATCGATTGATAAGTTAAGCATGTATGCTGTATGTAAGCATGTATACATTCAATTTCTAATAAAAGCCATTTCAGAGATGGGCTCAGGGCATTCTCCACCAGAGGGAACTACCATCCCCTTTCCCACCAGAAAAACAAATTGAATCTGGGAGGACTTATTCTCATCCAATGTGGCCAGAAGAGCTCCGCTGGCTGGGGTTCCCCTCAATATCCAAAATATATAAAGAAGTCATATGACACCACATCTAGAAAGTAACAATCGAATTAAAAATGGGCTAAGTCTATAGAAGCACAATATACAATAGCCAAGTGCTGGAGGCAACCTAGGTGCCCATCAGCAAATGAATGGATCAAAAAACTATGGTACATATTTGCCAATGATATCTCAGATAAGGGTTTAATCTCCAAAATATACAAAGAACTTACACGACTCCACTCTAAGAAGACAAGCAACCCAATTAAAAAATGGGCAAAGGACTTGGGCAGACACCTCTCCAAGGAGGACATACAGAGGATCCAGAGACACATGAAAAAATGCTCGATATCGCTAGCTATCAGAGAGATGCAAATTAAAACAACAATGAGATACCACTTGACACCAGTCAGAATGGCCCTCATAAACAAAGCAACAAACAGCAAGTGTTGGAGAGGTTGTGGAGAAAAGGGGACACTACTGCACTGCTGGTGGGAGTGCAGACTGGTACAACCACTATGGAAAACAGTATGGGTTTTTCTTAAAAAACTAAAAATGGATATACCTTTTGACCCAGCAATTCCACTGCTAGGACTATATCCTAAGAACCCTGAAACACCAATCCAAAAGAAACTATGCATCCCTATGTTTATAGCAGCACAATTTACAATAGCCAAGTGTTGGAAGCAACCTAGATGCCCATCAGTAAATGAATGGATCAAAAAACTGTGGTACATTTATACAATGGAATTCTATGCAGCAGAAAGAAAGAAGGAGCTCATACCCTATGCAACAGCATGGATGGAACTTGAGAGCATCATGCTAAGCGAAGTAAGCCAGGCAGTGAAAGACAAATACCATATGATCTCACCTTTAACAGGAACCTAATCAACAAAACAAAGAAACAAGCATAATATAACCAAAGACATAGAAATTGGGAACAGGCTGAAAGTCACCAGAGGGGAGAGGGGAGGGAATTTCAGGGGAAAAAGGGAAGGATTTACAGAAACAAGTAAAAAGGACACATGGATAAAAACTACGGGGGGGTGGAAATGGGAGGGAAGGGCTGGGGTGGTGGGTTGGGGTGAGAATAAAAGACAGAAAACTGTACAAGATCAACAATTAAAATAAAAATTTAAAAAAAAAAAGAACAACAAAAAAAAAAACTATGGTACATTTACACAATGGAATTCTATGTAGCAGAAAGAAGGAGCTCCTACCTTTTGCCACAGCATGGATGCAACTGGAAACCATTATGCTAAGTGAAATAAGCCAGGTGGTGAAAGACAAAGATCATATTATCTCACCTTTAACAGGACTCTAATAAACAAAACAAACAAACAAGCAAAATATAACCAAAGACACTGAAATTGAGAACAGGCTGACAGTGACCCGAGGGGAGGGGGTAGGAATTTCAGGGGAAAAGAGGAAAGGTTTGCAGGAACAAGTATAAAGGACACATGGACAATATAACAAGGTCAGGTGGAAATGGGAGGGAGGTGGAGAGGGCTGGGGTGGTGGGGAGTGATGGGGGTAAAAGGCAGAAAACTGTACTTGAACAACAATTAAAGTAAAAGTAAAAAAATTAAGAAAAATTAAAAAAAAGAAAAAAATGGGCTAAGGACTTGAACAGACACTTCTCCAAGGAGGACATACAGAGGGCTCACACACACATGAAAAAATTCTGAACATCACTAACCATCAGAGAGATGCAAAACAAAACCACAATGAGATACCACTTCACACTAGTCAGAATGGCCATCATAACCAAATCAACAAACAACAAGTGCTGATGAGGTTTTTGGAGAAGAGGGAACCAACAGGGAACCCTGTTGTTGGGAATGCAGACTGGTTAGCCACTGTGGAAAACAGTAGGAATTTCCTCAGAAAACTAAAAATGTAACTGCCTTTTGATTCAGCAATCCCACTGTTGGGACTATATCCTAAGAATCCTGAAACACCAATTCAAAAGGACCTATGCACCCCAATGTTCACAACAGCATTACTTACAATAGACAAGTGCTGGAAACATCCTAAGTGCCCATTAGTCAATGAGTGGTTCAAAAAACCGGTGTACGTACATGATGGAATACTACACAGCAGAAAGGAAAAAGGAAGTCCTACCCTTTGTGACAGCATGGGTGGAACTAGAGAACAATATGCTAAATGAAATAAGGCAGTAGGTGAAAGACAAATACCATTATGATCTCACCTGTAAGTGGAACCTAATCAACAAAACAAACAAGTGAGCAAAATAGAACCAGAGACATGGAAATAAAGAATAAACTGATAGCGCACAGAGGGATGGAAGGATGGGAATAAGGGTGGAAGGAAGGGTAAAGGGCAAGCAAAGGAACATGGATAGAGGACTCAAGGGCAGTAACAATGGGGGAATGACTATGGGAGAAAAGGGAGCCCTAGTACACTGGGTGGGTAATGGGGTAGGGGAGAGCAATGGGGAAAAAGTTGGATAACTGTTCCTGAACATCAATTAAAAAGGAAGTAAGCCATATATATAATTCAAAACAAAATTAAAAGAAAAAAGTTGCAGACATAATATAAATCCCTACTTTAAGTAAGCAGCATTTTTCATATGATGTGTAGTGGCTGTGAGACATAGAATTGTTTTTTGTAGGATTGACCTACATTTAAAAAGTACAGCGTCCATATCAATGTGATACAAGAGAGTACACATGTTATGGTTCCTACTGCCAAACCAACTGAACTATAGTAAAGGCATTTAAATACACATTTGCAATCAAAACAGGAAAATAGAGGTCAACAATGAAATTTTGGAAACTAAAACCATGTGGATAACTTGCAAAAAAATTTTATACCCAAGAAAGCTTAGTCCAGATTAGCAGTGGGAAAGGCTGAGAAGCAATGAAGTACACAGCAGACTCCTCCAAAGATTCAGGCACTGACACCATAGCTCAGTCCTTAAGGAAAAGGGGAAATTTTAATTAAGGAGGATGGGATAAAAAGTGTTCAAAGTGCAATCCTTGCCCCAACTTCAACGTGCAATCCTCACTTGATAGAAGTCAGGATGTTTTTCTGGCAAGAGTAAAAAGAGCATCTTTAAAATGGGTGATATCGCATGTAATTGGGCTCACATACAACCAGAAAAGTGAGATTAATTGACCATATTTTATCCTTAGCTCCTTCCTATTCAGTTCCCAGGTGTTGAGGTTGAACCTCTATCCTTTACTTAGGAGACCAAGAAATTATTCTCTAGGAAATCAGACCACTCAAAAGGAAAGACCTTAAGGCACTGAACTCATGGGTTTCCCCACTAACAGTCTATTTAGATACCCTATAGTAAAGGAACCCCTGAGTTGGCAAGCCCTATTCACTTGTACAGAGCTTCCAACTAACATTTCTGTTCCCTATTCACCAATAACCAATATTACTGGGTATTTAAGGAAAGCCTCTTATATAAACAAAAGATCTAAATCTATTACAGTAACTTGGAAGAAACAGTAGATTCTGAAAATTCTTAAAAACTTTAAAAAATATATACACAATAAAAAACTACACAGCAGAAAGGAAGAAGGAACTTCTACCCTTCGTGACAGCACAGATTGAACTGGAGAGCAATATGCTAAGTGAAATAAGCCAGGAGGTGAAAAACAAATCCCATTATGATCTCACCTGTAAGTGGAACCTAATCAACAAAACAGACAAGTGAGCAAAATAGAACCAGAGACATTGAAATAAAGAATAAACTGACAGTAATCAGAGGGGAAAGGGAGGGGGATAATGGGGCAAAGAAGGGGAAGGGTCAAGGAACATGTATAAAGGATCCATGGATAAAGACAATGGGGAAGGATTGAATATGGGGGGTGGGAGTGGGTAGGGTGGGGAAGAGTAATGGGGGGAAATGGGGAAAACTATAATTGCACAACAATAAAAAAGGAAGAAGAAAAATTGAACAATAATATTACACTCAAAACAGTTTGAATCTAGCAGAGGTTGGTTCATTAAATTTAAGGAAAGAAGCTGTCTCTAACATCAAAGTGCAAGGTTAAGTAGCAGGTGCTGATGAAGAAGCAGCAGCAAGTCATTCAGATTTATTATCAGCTAAAAGAATATTTTCAAGGAAAATGACACAGCTTTGTATTAGGAAAGATGTCATCTAGAAATCTTATAGCTAGAGAGAAGTCATTGCCTGGTTTCAAAGAATCAGAGGACTGGCTAACTCTCATGTTAAAGGCTGTATTTGGTGACTTTAAGTTGAAGGTAATGCTCATTTACTATTTCGAAAATCCTAGAGCACTTAAGAATCATGGTAAATTTACTCTGTGTTCTACAAGTGGAACAAAACCTGGATAATAGCACATCTGTTTACAACATGGCTTACTTGAAACCTGCTGCTTAGAAAAATAGTTTCCTTTCAAAATATTGCTGGTTGTTGATGCACATGGTCATCCAAGAGCTCTGATAGAGATATACAATGAGACTGATGTTTTCATGCTGCAAACAGCACTCATTCTGCAGCCCATGGATCAGGAGTAATTTCAAATTTTACTAAGAAATACATTTTGTAATGTCATAACTGATGACATAGGCAGAGTAAGTTGAAAACCTTCTGAAAAGGTGTGGGAGAAAACCTTCTGCGTGGCGTGGGCCCAGCTCCCACTCAGAGATGCATAGGACCCACGCCCACAGATAGGTTCTCTAGTGGGAAGTTAGGTTTGCAATGTGCTTTAGCTGCTTTGAGTCTTGCTTTTGCTAAAACTCCCTCAACCTGAATTGAGATAGCAAGTGCTTATTGTAACTTCCTAAAATCCATGCTAAAACTCCCCAGTACGGAATGTAACTGGCTCAACCACTTTTCCCCTTTTCATTTGCAAATATCCTTCTTATGTGATGTGATTAGCAGCATTGGCTCTTTTGTTGCCTATAAAAGGTAACAATCTAAAGCAAACCTGTGCATAGTAAATAAGGACCATCATGTAATGTGACCAGAAAAAAAATAAAGGCCTGTCAGGGTGGAGGCTGTGGCTCTTGCTCCCCTTGAGAGAAAAGCCACGCTATCCTTTTTCCTTCACCAGACTTGGTAGTCCGTGTGTATGTCTCATTTCATCTGTAATGATGTAGACACTGTGGGTTGGTGCCTACATCAAAAAGGATTCGCCTTTCTAGATGCCATTAAGAACATTTGTAATTCATGGGAAGAGGTCAAAATATCAACATTAAAGGAAGTTTGGAAGAAGTTGATTCCAACCCTCATGAATGACTTTGAGGGGTCTAAGACTTCAGTGGAGGAAGTAACTTCAGAAGTGGTAGAAATAGAAAGGGAATAATAATTAAAATTGGAGCCTGAATATGTGACTAAATTGCTGCAATCTCATAATCAAACTTTAACACAGAGGAGTTGCTTTTTATGGATGAGCACAAAGAAATAATTTCTGGAGAAAGAATCTATTCCTGGGATTTCTGGCCAAGATGAAGGTATAGGTGGACATGCTATACCTCCTTGCACAACCAAGATTAGGGACAATAAAGATTTAGAAACAAAAAAACAATCAGATCTGATAGAAAATTGAACTGTAAGGAAGTTTGACAACCATTCATCCAGACTGGTAGGAGGGAGGGAGTCCGTGGATTGCAGAGAGGGATTGCGGCAGAAGAAAGCAGTGGTTGGCAGTCCCCAACATGCAGGCAGTCGCTGGCAGACCTGGGGTGTGCAAGGTGGCTGGCTGACCACGGACACACATTCAAGCACAGATAAACTAGGCAAAAATGAGGAGACAGACTGTAACCCAGGACCCCAATGCTGGGATATAAAGCCTAAAAGCACCAATTGAAAACACCCGTGGGGGTTGAGGTGCTGGGACAAACTCCCAGCATCACAGGAGAGTCCACTGGAGAGACCCACAAGGTCCTAGAGTGTACAGAGGCCCACCCACCCGGGAGGCACCAATAGAAGGGCTCAATTTGCTTGTAGGAAATGGCCGAAGGAACTGAAATATGAGAGAGAGCAGAGTAAGCACCATTGTTCCCTCTCTGACCCCACCCCCACATACAGCATTACAACCCAGCAACTGGGTTGCCCCGCCTTGGTGAATACCTAAGGCTCCACCCCTCACATGGAACAGGCATGACTAGACCCCTGAAAAAAGAATATATGACTCCAGCAGGAGAACAGATCAAAGCCTCAGAGCCAATACATCTAAGTGACCAAGAGATAGCCAACCTAACAGGTACACAGTTCAAAGTACTGGTGATTAGGATGCTCACAGAATTGGTTGATTTTGCTCACAAATTAGATGAACAAATGAAGTCTACACTAAGTGAAATGAAGGAGAATGCAGAGGGAACCAATAGTGATAGGAGAAAAACTGGGACTCAAATCACTGGAGTGGACCAGTGGGAAGAAAAAAACAACCAAACAGAAAAGAATGAAGAAACAAGAATTCAAAAAAATGAGGAGAGGCTTCGGAACCTCCAGGACATCTTTTTTTAAAAATTATATTTTATTGATTATGCTGTTACAGTTGTCCCATTTCTCTCCCATCATTCCCCTCCACCCTGCACACCCCCTCCCACCCACATTCCCCACCTTTAGTTCATGTCCATGTGTCATAAGTTCTTTAGCTTCTACATTTCCCACACTATTCTTGCCCTTCCCCTGTCTATTTTCTAGCCACCATCTATGCTATTTATTCTCTGTACCTTTTCCCCCTCTCTCCTCCTCTCACTCCCCTGTTGCTAACCCTCCATATGATCTCCATTTCTGTGTTTCTGTTCCTGTTCTAGTTGTTTGCTTAGTTTGCTTTTGTTTCAGGTGTGGTTGTTAATATCTGTGAGTTTGCTGTCTTTTTACTGTTCATATTTTTTCTTCTGTTTTAGATAATTCCCTTTAACATTTCATATAATAAGGGTTTGTTGATGATGAACTCCTTGAACTTGACCTTTTCTGAGAAGCACTTTATTTTCCCTTCCATTCTAAATGACAGCTTCCCTGGATAGAGCAATCTTGGATATAGGTCCTTGACTTTCATGACTTGGAATACTTTTTCCAGCCCTTTGTGCCCGTAAGGTCTCTTTTGAGAAATCAGTTGACAGTCTGATGGGAACTCCTTTGTAGGTGACTGTCCCCTTATCCCTTGCTGCTTCTAGAATTCTCTCCTTCATTTTCATCTTGGATAATGTAATTATGATGTGCCTTGGTGTGTTCCTCCTTGGGTCCAACTTCCTTGGGACTCTCTGAGCTTCCTGGACTTCCTGGAAGTCTATTTCCTTTGCCAGATTGGGGAAGTTCTCCTTTATTATTTGTTCAAATAACTTTTCCACTTGTTGCTCTTCCTGTTCTCTTTCTGGTACCCCTATAATTTGGATGTTGGGATGTTTAAAGATGTCCTGGAGGTTCCTAAGCCTCTTCTCATTTTTTGAATTCTTGTTTCTTCATTGTTTTCTGTTTGGTTGTTTGTTTCTTCCTTCTGGTCCACTGCATTGATTTGACTCCCAGTTTTCCTCCCATCACTATTGGTTCCCTGTGCGTTTTCATTCATTTCACTTATTGTAGCTTGCATTTTTTCATCTAATTTGTGAACAAAATCAACCAATTCTGTGAGCATCCTGATCACCAGGGCTTTGAACCGTGCATCTGATAGGTTGGCTATCTCTTCATCACTTACATGAATTGGTTCTGGGGGTTTGATCTGTTCTCCTGTTTGAGCCATTTTTGTTTTTTTTGTTTTTTGTTTTTTGTTTTATTTTGGGGGATGTCTGGTCATGGCTGTTATGTAGTGAGGGGCAGAGCCTTAGGTGTTCACCAGGGCGGGGCAGCTCAGGCGAGGGTTGTGATGTTGTATGTTTGGTCGGGGTCTCGGTGTTTTTAGGTTTTATTTCCTGGTGCTGGGGCCCTGTGTTGCGAGTTCTGTCTTGTTCCCTGTTTTCGCCTGGATTATCTGCATGCAAATGTGGGACCACCTGGTCAGCCAGCCATCTTGCACCTGGAATTTGCCAGCCACTGCCTGTGCAACTGGGGCCTGCCAGCTGCCACCTGAAGGCTTGGATCTGCCAGCAGCTGTAAGCACAGCCGGTCCACCAACCTCAACTTCATCCTTCTGCGACTCTGCCCCTCTTACCGGTCTGGATGAATGGATGAATGGTTGTTGGACTCCATACAGTTCAATTTTCTCTCAGTTCTGTTGTTTTCTTATTTCTAAATCCTTGTTGTCCTTAATTTTGATTGTGCAAGGAGGCACAGTGTGTCCACCTACACTTCCATCTTGGCCGGAAGTCCCAGGGCATCTTTAAACGTTCCAACATCCGAATTATAGGGGTACCAGAAGGGGAAGAGGAAGAGCAACAAATGGAAAACTTATTTGAACAAATAATAAAGGAGAACTTCCCCAATCTGGCAAAGGAAATAGACTTCCAGGAAGTCCAGGAAGTTCAGAGAGTCCCAAGGAAGTTGGACCCAAGAAGGAACACACCAAGGCACATCATAATTACATTAGCCAAGATTCAAATGAAGGAGAAAATTCTAGAAGCAGCAAGAGATAAGGGGGCAGTCACCTACAAAGGAGTTCCCATCAGACTGTCAACTGATTTCTCAAAAGAGACCTTAAAAGGAAGAAGGGGCTGGAAAGAGGTGTTCCAAGTCATGAAAGTCAAGGACCTATATGCAAGATTGCTCTATCCAGGGAAGCTGTCATTTAGAAAGGAAGGGAAGATAAAGTGCTTCTCAGATAAGGTCAAGTTCAAGGAGTTCATCATCAACAAGCCCTTATTATATGAAATGTTAAAGGGACTTATCTAAGAAAAAGAAAATAACAAATATGACAGTGAAAAGGCAGCAAACTCACAGATATTAACAACCACATCTAAAACAAAAGCAAACTAAGCAAACAACTAGAACAGGAACAGAAACACAGAAATGGAGATCACATGGAGGGTTAGCAACGGGCAAGTGGGAGGAGGACAGAGAGGGAAAAAATACAGAGAATAAGTAGCATAGGCGGTAGGTAGAAAATAGACAGGGGAAGGGCAAGAATAGTGTGGGAAATGTAGAAGCTAAAGAACTTATGACACATGGACATGAACTAAAGGCAGGGAATATGGCTGGTAGGGGGTGTGCAGGGTGGAGGGGATTGATTATGCTATTACCACTGTAATAGCATAATCAATAAAATAAAATCAAATAAAAATGAATTACTAAAAAAATCTATTCCTGGTGAAAATGCTATAAACATTGTTGAAATGACAACAAGGGGTTTAGAATGTTACATATACTTGGTTGAGAAAGTAGCAGCAGTGTTTGAGAGAATTGACTCCAAATTTGAAACAAGTCCTATTGTAGGTGAAATGCTATCAAACTGCATTGCATGCTATAGAAAAATCATTCCTGAAGAGTAAATTGATGAGGCAAACTCCATTGTCTTATTTTTCAGTAATTTCTACAGCCACCCTAACCTTCAGCAACAAACACCCTAATCAGCCATCTATCAAAAAGATAACTTGCTGAAGATTCAGATAATTGTTAACATTTTTACAAAAATAATTAAATCAAGATATGTACAGTACATTTTTGGGGTACTTAATAGACTACAGCATAGTGTAAACATACTTTTATATGCACTGGGAAACCAAAAATATTCATTACTCACTTTATTGCTGTTTGCTTTAGGTGGTGATCTGTAACTGGACCAGCACTATCTTTGAGATATGCCTGTATATACAGACACATGAGAAGCTGCTAATAGAGAACTGAGTCCTTGGGAAAGAGATGAAAAACTTTTTGCCACTTACACATTTTTTTAAAGCTTGTATACTTTGTTGGGAACCATCCTGCCTGGTTTCAGGATCTATAACCTTGCCAACAGGTTAAAAGGCCCCATTGCTATGGGATCTTGAGACCATAAGTGACTAAGGAGACAAAACTTATCCTCCTGGCTGGGTGCAGCCTCTGCCACCTTTGCTTCACACTGCCTGGCCCCTGGAGGATGGCTAGATAGTCAATGGTGGGTAAGATTTTTCAAGGAAGGAACAACCTAAGACAGCCATAGTCACAAAGAGTCCATCAGGGAAGGTCTTAGGGGATTATGGAGAAGGCACAAAAGACTCTCACCCCTCAGCTTTATCATAGCCTGAGTCCTCATTCTATCTGTAAAAAGTCTCCTAATCTCTTGACTACCTTGCTTCCCCCACCTGATTCAGGCCTGAATCAATGCTGAAGGGGGGATGGAGCCCTGTGCAGGGATGGCGGTTTCCAGGAGTGATCAGGCCTGAGAAAGAATGCATAAAATTCTGTGAAACCTTCTTTGCTGAGAATGCCCTCAATTTAAATGTTAATGGTCCAAGCACAAAATAAGTTTGTTTCCCCGGGTTTTATGGACGATTGGCATCACCCTGCTTACCAGACCCTGGCTGAAAAGGATCCCCATGATTTCAGAAATGTTATCTGTAAACCACACCTCCTTTCTTTGATATGCATCCCTATCAATAAACTCAATAAAAACCCATTGAGAGAAAGGCTCGAGGCCCTTCTCCTCTGAAATATTGGTCAGCCTTTTCTCCACAGGAAGGTCATGTCTTGGTAGATTTATTCTCATCTGTGGCAGTCAGAAGAGCTCTGCTAGATGGAGCTTTCCCATAGTACTTGTTAAAAAATAAATAAAATACATTCCCTAATTTAAAAAGAGGATAGAATGAAACATATGAACATCATAAATAGTAAGGAAGTTGTTTTATGAGAACTGCTTCAATTAAATACATGAAACTATGTAATATATATTAATATATAGCCTAATATGATCATTATAAATTGGTATATTGTGATAGAGAATGTTTCTTATTGTGAGCTGCAAAGAAGTTCGAAAGAAAGTAACTCTGTAACTATAAATATGTCTTTTCTACAATATTTTGGGTTTGGAATATTACCAGACCTAAGATGTTCATGCACAAGAGGGTGAATGTGTACATGGAATTAGAAAACATCCATCTTTAGTCAGTATTCCAGATTCAGCATCCACTTGTGTCTTCCTATGTAACTATAATGTTTCAGATGGCCTCTGGACAATTAAATTTAAAGAAATTTACTGTTGTTCAGTTACACTTGTCCCCTTTTCCCCCTGATTACTCTCCCCTGCCCTGCTCACCACCCTCTCCAACATTATATCCTCCCACCCTTTTTTGTCCATAGGTCCTTTATACCTGTTCCTGAACTCTTCCCCATCTTTCCCCTGTTATCTCCCTAGCCCCTCTCCTATGGTCACTTAGTTCACTCTTTATTTCCATGTCTCTGTTTCTATTTTACTCACTTGCTTTGTTGATTAGGTTGCACTTACAGATGAGATCATAATGGCATTCATCTTTCACCACCTGGCTTACTTCACTTAGCATAAAGCTGTCCAGTCCTATCCATGCTGTCATGAAGGGTAGGATCTCCTTCTTTCTTTTGCTGCATAGTATTCCATTGTGTAAATGTACTATAGTTTTTAATTCATTCATTTACTGGTGGGCACTTAGGTTGCTTCTAGCACTTGGCTATTGTGAATTGTGTTGCTATGAACATTGGAGTGCATAGGGTGTTTTGAATTGGTGTTTCAGAACAGTAAAACTTAGGGTATACTACCAGAGTGGAGTTACTATGTCAAAGGCAGTTCCAAATTTAATATTTTGAGGAAATTCCATACTCTTTCACATAGTGGCTGCACCAGTCTGCTTTCCCACCACCAGTATACTAGTGTTCCCATTTCTTCACAAACTCTCCAGTACTTGTTGTTTGTTGATTTGTTTCTGATGGCCAGTCTCATAGGTGTGAAGTGGTATCTCACTGTGGGGTTTTTATTGTTGTTCAATTAGAGTTGTGGTTTTAATTTACATCTGTCTGATGACTAGTGATGTCGAACATCTTTTTGTATGTCTGTGGGTGCTCTGTATGCCCTCCTTGGAGAAGTGTCTGTTCAGTTCCTTTGCCCATTTTTATTTTTTATTTATTTTTTTAAAGATTTTTATTTATTTATCTTTAGAGGGGAAGGGTAGGAGAGAGGGAGAGAAATATCAATGTACGGTTGCCTCTCGTGTGTCCCCTGCCGGGAACTGGCCTGCAACCCAGGCATGTGCCCTGACTGGGAATCGAACCGCGATCCTCTGGTTTGCAGGCCCGCGCTCAATCCACTGAGCTACACCAGCCAGGGCTTTGCCCATTTTTAAATTGGATTGTTTGTCTTCTGATATGGAGTTCTGTGAGTTCTTTATATATTTTGGAGAATAAACCCTTGTCTGAGGTGTCATCGACAGGTATATTTTCTCACATGGTTGGTTACTTTTTGTTTTGCTGATGTTTTCTTTAGCCATGCAGAAACTTTTTAATTTGATGTAATCCAGTTTGTTTACTCTTTCCTTTACATTCCATGCCCTAGGGGACTGTAAGGGAAATAGATCAGTTAGGCTTCCTCACCTAGATGTCCAGGCAACTAAAATAAATGGTATTCTCATAGCATTGAGAACAGGCCAGCATGTATGGAATCATGCTTTGTTACATAATATCTTGGCAACCTGTCAGCTTTGTATGCATTTAGTATATAAGGGAGTTGGGACTTCCCACTATGCAACATTTGGCTTGTGGTGTGCATAGATGCCCCACTCTTGAATAAAGGCATTTCAGGCATTCCCACAGCTCTGCAAATTTTCTTCTGTCTAAATCCTGTGTGAACCTGCCTGGCCTTGAAAGGCTGCAAGACAACTGGCACCATTGGCAGGATTCATCATAGCATGATATAATTAAGGAGGAGCCAGTAGTCAGATCCCCAGATGGGGACCTGGAAGGTTGGCTGGTCACTGAAATGTGGTATATGGTGGCAAGTCTCCTGGCAGCGTGGGCCCTGCCCTGGAATTGGCTTGATGTTAGTGGTGCAGCCAACATGGTAGAGAATGCCCTACAGGTACTCTGGGAGCCCTAGAAAAACCAAGCACTCAGGTAGCACCAGAGGTCACATATTTGGTATATTTTTTCAGCTTTGCAAGTTGAGACAGAGACTGCACTTTATGACACAGAAAAGTTACACAAATAGCAAGGGAGAGAGGAAGCCATGGAGGCTTGGATATGTACCTTGGAGGAAGGCCTCTGAACAGCAGAACAGTGACTATCTCCTCCCTGGTCATATTTGGACCAGGGAGTAAACAAATTCCTGAGAGCCTTCCCAGTGGTGTTACAGAAAATGAATTCCCAGCAGCCTATGGTGCCTGGGGGAGAATAGGTGGGCCCTCTCAGATGGTTGAACATACAACGTATCAATGCTACACACAGGCTGAACTGGTTGATCTTGTGAATCAGTTTCAACAGTGACCCAGGGAGCCCTTAGAAGCTCTTACACCTTTGAGATTGGGGGTGGATAGCATCATGTGCACTGATAATGAGATGGAAAAGGTAACTTCCATCATGACCCACCACTCTCTGTGCCAACAGCTGAAGAACAGCTGGCGGCACAGAAAGGGGCAAGAATCACTTTCTCTGTTGGAGTAGGTCATGACAGCTATTCATACAGTCTGGGAGGGTGCAGGTGTTCCTGACACCGTGAGCAAATGGAGGTCTTTGTGGACTTAGTGCAAATCCTACAGGAGTTGGGGATGTGCCAGGCTATGTTCAATTTCAGTACCCAGGGCCATGGTGGTGAATGGTTTACATCAGGGATGTGAGATCTTATGCTGCAGCACTCCTCTTCTACTTCATTCGAATCCCTCATGGCAATCCTAGCCCTGTATGTCATGTCGCATTAATGAGGTCACCACGATGGGGGAGAGTCTGGGGGAGGCAGTCTTGCCATCAGAAGAAAGCAGTTTGGACGGTACCTCAATTGCCTCTGTTTCTTGGACAAACAGTGTCCCCATGAGTGTGACCAGGACACAGATGTGGTCAGACCTTTTAGGAGCTAGAGTAGATCAAACTAACATTGATAGCTAGAAAGCCAAATTCTTACTTATTAGAGCTCTGAAAACAGCTGCGAGCTGACCAATGCTTCTTGCAGCCCCAGAAGAAGAAGGTGGTGAGAAAGAGTCTGGGGACATGACCCAAGACGCCAGTTCAGTCTGGCTGGAAGGTCACCTGTCAGTGTCAACCTCCAGAGAAGAGGGCAGAAATATTCTTTGGACATTTGAATAGGTAAAAGACCAAAGGACCCATCTACAGGGGACAGGTTGGGACCAGAAGCCACACATTGAATTGCCTATCCATTGGTCCCCTACAAACATCCAGCAGGTCCTGGCTTAGTGGACACAGGAGCCAAATGTACTCTCCTATATGGAAACCCTGAGAAGTTTCTAGGGCTGAGGCCTCTATTGATGGTTATGGGGGACAGAGTGTAAAGGTGAAGGCTGTGCAGCTTTCTCTGGGTATTGGGCATTTGCCCCCCCCCATGAATATACTGTTTATGTATCCCCTATTCCTGAGTATATCCTGGATATTGATATGTTTCAGGGACTGTGGCTACACACCACTGCAGGAGAATTTCACCTCCAGGTGGGAGTGGTAAAAGCCATTCTGCAGGGACATGCTGAGCATCCACCTGTGCAGTTGCTACCCCCATGATGGGTAACAGTGGTGAAGCAATACCATTGCCCAGGGGCTATGAGGAAATTATGGCAACTATAGGAGAGTTGGAAAAGGTGGGGATAATTAGGGTCACTCACAGTCCCTTTAACTCCTCTGCATGGCACATAGAGAATAACAGTAGATTATTTACAGGTCATTCCTCCAATACATGCAGCAGTCCCTGCTGTGCTGGACTTGAAGGAATGGTTAACTAATGAGCTGGGAACTTACCACTTTGTAGCTGATCGAGCAAGTGCCTTTTTCTCCATTGATATTGCTCCAGAGAGTCAAGATCAGTTTGCCTTCACAAGGGAAGGCCTACAATAGACCTTTACAGTGCTACCTCAAGGGTACTTGCACAGCCTGATCATTTGTCATGGGCTTGTGGTGGAGGACCTGGCTAAGTGGCCATGGACTGCAGAAGTATGCCTTTTCCATTACATAGCTGACAATTTGTTAAACAGTGATTCTCTTACAGAGTTACAGAAAGCAGTTCCACAACTATTGTCACACCTGAAGTCATGTGGCAGGGCAGTCAATGAAGCCAACCTGCAAGGGCCTGGATTATCTATCAAATTCTTGGGGGCTGTCTGGTTGGGTAAAACAAAAGTCATCCCTGAGGAGATGATAGATAATATTCAGGCATATCCTACCCCTACTATTGTGAAAGAGCTCCAGACATTTTGGGGCCTCCTGGGGTACTGGAGAGTGTTTGCACCCCACCTCACACAAATTGTTCACCCCTTATATGCTTTGATAAAAAGGAGAGTAAAGTGGGACTGGACCCTGACCTTGGAACAAGCATTCCAAGGAGTGAAGTGCATCATTAAACATGTTCAAGCCTTTCATACTCTGGATTCTTCTAGACCCTGTGAGCTACATGTGCGTGTGACACAAGAAGGCTTTGGGTGGGGTCTGTGGCAGCGATCAGAACAGCTACTTCTGCCCTTGGTTTCTAGTCCCAACTATGGAAGGGAGCAGAGGTACAGTACTCCCAAACTGAAGAGCAACCAGCTGCAGTGTATGCTGCCCTGTTTGCCATAGAGGCTATAACAGGAACTGCCCCCATGACAGTAAGGAACACTTACCCCATTGCAGCCAGGTAGGTCCAAGACTGGATGGCCAAGCCTCACCACAGGATGGCTCAGACATCCTCATTTGCTAAGTGAGGGGCTTATCTGCAACAAAGGAATACTCTGTTGATTAGCCCGCTAGAGGCTGAGTTGCAGGAAGTGTTGGCCCCTGTTACCCATGTAGATGAAAAATCTATTGCTCCTGCCCTATAGAAGAACTGGAAGCTAGCCCTTTCCATGAAGGGCAGGCACCTATTCTCTCAGATGTATGGTATACTGGTGGGTCCAGCAGGGGCCAGCCTGACATGTGGACTGCTGTGGCAACTCAACCAGAAACAGACATGATCTGGTTTGACACTGACGTGGGTCAGAGTACCCAGTGGGCAGAACTGCAAGCTGTGTGGCTTGTGGCTGCCAATGAAGCCCCGCCCCTGACCATTTGTACTGAGAGTTGGGAGGTGTACTGGGGGCTAACATTATGGATCTCTACCTGTCATGCAAATAAATTGATGGTTATGCATATGCCATTATGGGGACTGGCCTTGTGGCAAGACCTCTGGGAATTTAGGTCACCAGAAACAAATCACTGTATATCATGTGGCCGTGCATGCATCCCTTGCTTCCCCTGGAAATGATAAGGCTGATACTCTAGCCAAGGTGTGCTGGCTGGAAATGGCACCTGCCAGTCCATCAGGAAAAGACATAGCCCAGTGACTGCACTATCGACTCTTACATGCTGGAGAGAAGACCATGTGGTCTGCAATAAAATCTTGGGGTTACCTGTCACCTTAGCAGAGGTACAGGAAGCTTATGAGACCTGTGTTATCTGCTGGTGAGAGCATCCCCAGAGGCCTGTGAGAACTACTGGGCAGGTGGTGTGGCCACAGGTACCATTGAACCGATGACAGGTTGATGTAATCAGACCCCTGCTTAGTTCAAAGGGGTATAAGCATACGATGTCACATGTGTGGACATGGCTACTGGACTTTTAGCTGCTTATCCCCCATGGCGCCTGGATCAGGGAGTGGTAATTGCTGCAATGGAGCATTTATGAACTGCCTATGGATGACCCTTGATCAATGAAAGTGATCAGGGGATGCATTTTAATGGGGACTTGGTGCAACAATGGGTTCGAGACCTGCAGATTGACTGAAAGTTCCATGTGGCCTATCACCCCAAGGCTGCTGGAATGATTGAACAATACAAAGTTCTCTTAAGTCACCGGTTGCAAGCTGCGGCTACCACCCCCACACTGGGGCATTAAATGAAACATTTGTGGACTATCCTCCAGACTCTAAATGAGAGGAGTCAGAAGGGGAGCCCGGCTCCGGTGGAAGCCTTACTCCACCAGACTGCTGCTCCGATTCAGCTTCAGGTACAGACTAAGGATGCTTTGCTGAAACTAGGCATGGGGAAACAAGGAAATACTCTGTTGCCTGCACCTAAACTCCTGGAGCAAGAGCAAACAGCCACTTGGATATGGTCTTGGGAAATAAAAGCCCCCCACATGTGTTGGGTGGCTCTTGTTGCCCCTTGTGGAAAAGGGTTGGAGAGAAACTTGCAAATAGTGCCCTGGGTGATTGAGACATGGCCCCCAATCTTAAAGGTGACATACCCAGGGCCAGCAAGCCACAAAATGCTTCTTCGTGGTACCTTTGTGATATTCTTATGGCCCATTATGAGTTCTCCATTGCTGTTGCAAGTAGATGCTGAGTCCCCAGTTGAGACACAATTATAAGGTATGGTACTCATGCCCAGGAAGGCCCTTCTGCCAGCCTCTATCTTATTGGCTGAACTTGCTTGTATATTGCCTGAGGGGCATAATTTGCTATTATTTGTTTCAATAACTGTTTTGTCTTTTGGCCCATAGGGTGCAAAGTAACACCTTAGTGAACTGGCTACATGCCTATGCCTCAGTGGCTAACCAATCCGCCTGTTGGGACTTCACTGAATCCCCCTGAGCATGTCTGCCGGCCTCCCAAGGCACATCTCTCCAGCTTCTGTCTCATACTGGACTTGGTTACAGCACCAGTGGAACAGCACACATCCGTTGTGGAATGCGACCTGGACTGACTGACATCTTCGCTGAGGCCAAGCAGCAGTATGGCTGGCCCAAGCTGTTGGTCGTCTACTTCATATGGATGGTTCAGGGCGGCTCACTGCTGAGGCTGTGGAACTGGCTGCACCAGCTCCCCTTTGAATTGAGAACCTCAAAGGCCATGCCCAAGTGGGCTGGATTCTGATAGGTCTGTGTCAGACTCAGACGCTAAGGCATGACTGGAAGGTGCAGAAGGAGGCATGGGCTGCAGCTCCCCCTGGGGCCCTCTGAGTGTGTGGCTCAGATGGGTGGCTATACCTGCCTGGAAACTGGACTGGCCGTTGTACCTGGGGATGGCCCTATTTGTCTGCTCAAGTTCAGAAAACTCTGGCCATTTGGACAGCCAATTGGGACGACACCAGGTAAGGCATACTCCCTGTTGGTATTACCTATTAGCTGTTTTTTCTCCTCAAGCTGCTTCTATAGTCACTGAGACTGAGATAACTGCTTTGGCTTTGCACATTGCTCATATGCTGAATGCAACACATGATTCCTTAAGCCTCTTAAATGAGGAAGTGTATTGATTAAGGAAAGTAACCTTGCAGAATTGTATGGCCTTAGTTATGCTTACTGCCTCCCAAGGTGGGGTGTGTGCCCTAGTAGGGACTGAATGTTGTGTGTGCATTCCTGAAGTCCATCACAATGTTATCCAAGCTCTACAGGCCTTAGTTTCTGAGACCCGTGCTATTAAATGCCTGACAGGTGATCCCTTGCAGGAATGGTGGGCATCCATAACTACTGAATGGCTGTGGGTCCTTGCTGTCTTGGGTGGCAGCGCTTGTGTTTTGGTCGCTTGTTGCTGTAGTCTATACTGTTGTTGTATATGGGTTCAGGGCTCTACCCACCTTGCTGAGGGACCCTTGTGGAAGACACCCTTGCATACATTGTATGGTGAGGAACCCTGAAGGGGTGGATTGTACGGGAAATGGAGTCAGCCAGGCTCTCTCACTCATATGTCTGGGCAACTAAGATAAGCTGTATTCCCATAGCTTTGAGGATGGGCCCACATATGAAGAATCATGCTTTTTTATATAAATCTTGGCATCCTGTTGTCTGTGTGCATATAGTATATAAGGGAGTTGGGACTTCCCTCTGTGTGACACATGGCTTGTGGTGTGTGTGGACCACCTCACCCTTGAATAAAGGCATGTGAGGAATTCCCACAGCTTCATGATTTTTCTTCCATCTGCCCAAATCCTGTATGAACCTGCCTGGTTTTGAAAATCTGCAAGACAGTGAAATGTTGGTGATAACATGGCTGCGTAAAATATCTGACATTTTCTTGCCTGTGTTTGCCTCTAGGATTTTTTCCTTTGTGACTTATATTTAAACCTTTTATCCATCTTGAGTATTTTGGTGTATGGTATAAGTTCATGCTCCAGTTTTATTTTTTTGCACGTACCTGTCCAGCTCTCTGAAGGCCATTTGTTGAGGAGGCTTTTTTACTCCATTTTACACTCCTGTCTGCTTTTGGACAATTGAAAATTTATGGCTTTATATGAGCAGACCACTATGGGTAAACTATAAAAAAATTAAGATGACAGGACACTACTGTTATATCATTTTTAATTTTAAGAAATATTATTCTAAAGCAAAAACTTTAATAAAATGCTAGGCCTATTCCAAGATGTCTTAATATCTTCTGTAATATTCTACTAAGAAGGTAGAAACCACAAAGTCTTTCCCAAAGGTTGGGTATAAATGGAAAGTAATAGTGCATTATTGCACTGTATAGAATACAAACTTAAAGACAAGGAAACTCAATTATTTCAACTTCTGTCCCCTAGATTACTTTTGTTGAAGAAATTGTTATTTAACATCCTAGAAGCCCTCTTGTTGAGATCTGCTCTGTGATCTTTAAGTGATAAACCTTTTCCAGTTAACACAATAAACGTGATGCTGCCTACACCTATCTGTGGGACAGCTAAAAGGAAAAACCCTCAGAATTACACATCATCTGTTAAAGAAATTGCACACATAATTATTTTTTATCGAGATCCTCCAACTGAACAATTTTAAAATAGCTAAAATATAATTGAGGTCATATGGATACCATACCTGGTACTACACATATATGCTGTTCACAAATGTTCAGCTTTATAACAGCATTCTGGAACAGTCAATCACAGTCACATTTTAAAAATCAAGAGAGGTAAATACAACAGGGAGTTTACACAATGGCAGAAAATTCTGTTCTTGGTAGTAGGCAGGAAATAATTGGCTGAAGAAATATTATAGGTTTACGGAGAGGCATAATTTACAATCTAAGTAAGAGAATCATTGGATACTTGAAAAAGTCATACAAACTGTAACAGAGTCTAATATTTTACATTAGTAGTTTATACAAAATGTAAAAAAAAAAAACCCCAAAGTTCTCATTTCTTGTTTCCTTAAATAACTATTTTACTCTAAGTTGGTGAAATCATGAGACTACCTTAAGACATTTTTCTAGATGCAAGATACTTTGAAATGGAATCATTAAGTTCAAGTAAACCCTAAATTGAATACAGAAGTTTGTGAAACAATATGTTTTGCAAAATTTGAAAAGCAGGAGGCTTAAGACAGATGGTAACATCAAGAGCCAAATATCAAAATGGCACCCTGAAAATGGTTGAGAGCAAAAACTAATTTTCTGTTAGTTTTCATCATATGGGTGAAACTGTTCAGTCAGTAGAGAATAGCTGGGAGCTGGGGAGGGGGCACCTAGTAACGCTATACCAAGACAATTCACCCCTGATGTATCCACAAAAGGAAAATGACTTTTTAATTTAAATACTTTACTGTTTATGCTATTACAGTTGTCCCAGGAAAATGACTTCTTGTGGCTTGCACTTATCTTCAGAAAGACAGTCCAGTCCCCTCAGCTCCATTGTGTGCATTGTAATAGACAGTAAAAATATTTTCCAAAGAGGTAAAGACTAACAGGAAACTAAAAACTCACTCTGGAAAAATGTGATAATGTCATGGAAAAGGAGTACCATGTTGATTACACAGCTTTTTTTTTTTAACTGGAGGAATCTGTCATATTTATACCACAGGAAAATAAGAGGCCCCTCAAGAAAGGTAATGCAGAAAAATTAGATGTATAAAAGAAAATATACATTTAAAGTATGTAAAAATGGCGTGTGTGTGTGTATATATATATAATTAAATATATACAAAATAATCAATGAAATGCCTCGACTTGATTGTGACTTAGTACTTATTTCATATTAACCAGATTCAGTAGTTCTGGTAAACCTCTATTACATATGTTTTTGGAGGTCTTATTAAAAAATATCTATTTTTAAGCCAGCATATAAAACCTGTATTTAAGTACCTATGTATAAGCTATCCTCCTTCTTATCTTTTAGATCCAAAATGCTAAAAGATTAATAATATTTTTAAAAACCTCATCATAGATTAACAAATATTTCTTCAATTTTTCTCAATCACACTAAGAAAAGTAACTTGTATCAATTTATTATAGATTTCCAGATATCAATACCAGTCAATGGTTGGTTGGCTAATAATCATAAGTAAAATGATTCTTAGAACTGGGTCATAATACATGGAATGCCTTAACTTTTCTTAGTTCAAATCCTGTAAAATATATAACCATGCCCTTTTATTTGTTTTAAGCTGATATACTGACTTTATGGTCTATACTTTGTAAGAGAGCAGGTAACTCTAGCACAGAAGAAACTATATAATGTGGTATGGGTGATGACTTTAGTGGCACTATTGAATTTTTATTTATCCAGACTGTTGCCTTCAGCCCTGCATTGAGACCTCCTTGTATATCAGTTTCTAGTGTGTCACCAACCATCACACAGTCCCCAGGCTGCACTCCAAGGAGCTCACAGCAGTAATAAAATATGGAAGGTGCTGGTTTCTCTTCTTTCTGTTCTCCACCTACAACAATAGCATCAAAATAGGACTGACAGGCACAAGCATCAATCTTCTCCCTCTGCGTCTGTCTGTCTCCATTTGTTAATAAAAGTAAATAGACCTCCTTTCGAAGTTCAGTGAGCATGATTTTGACATCTTCTGCTAGTGTCATATGTTGTAAACGTGTAGATTTCCACAGAAAATAACATTCTTCAGCCAACTTCCTATTGGCTGCACCACCCTTGGTTTCCTGAATTGCTTCTTCCCAGTGTGAAATCCTTAGATCAGTAATGCATGTATTGGAAGAATGAAAACATTCCTTGCTGAGTTTAACTTGAACTTTCTCACAAATTATTTCAGCCTCTTCTTTGTAATGGTATTTTGATTGTAAAATCTTTATTACCTAAATAAAGGAAAAAATTCCATTATCATTAAAAAACTTTGTCATTAAGAGTTAAGCCATGAGATGTGATCCTATAAACCCAGAACACAGAGATTCTAACTCCATTCCTCTGTCTCAAGGCAGCTCTATTATCACATCATTTCCCTTTGGAATTCATCTTATTTTTAAAGAACACCAGAATAAAGATCTCCCAATCTCTATAGGAAAATACACACACACACACACACACACACACACACACACACACATATTCATATTTGTATATATGAATATATAAAAAAACTATATATGTAGTTACACATGAATATGTATTCATATATATAGAAAACTATATATATGAATATATATATCCTTTCAAATTTAAATTCTGAAAACATTCTTCATATATAGGTAATAAGAATCCTTCTTTTAGTGGTTTAAGTCTACCACCTTTCAGGTCATGAAGATATCAAAATGAAACTTGTGTTTATATTTAGCAAAATACTTTAAATTTCTAACAACTATTATTTAGACTCTTCCCAGAAATAACACAGGTTCATCTCACTTTTTCTCATCTATGTCCCTTTTATGTCTTAAAGACCTAAATTAATTACCATATAAAATGGGATCCAGTTCTATACTTTAAAAAATGTGTATACAGCCCTGGCTTGTGTGACTCAGTGGACTGAGTGCTGGCCTGCAAACCTGTTGTGGACCATTCGGCCTGGTCTCAGGAGTTGTAACTCTCACCCCACGGTGGGCTGCATAAGAGCCTACGGATCCGCTTCTTCTGGGTCTGTGCTGTCAAGAAGATGTGAGCTACTAAGGAGACAAAGCTTATCTCCCTGGCAGGAGCACCGCATCTGCCTCATCCATCTCTGGCCCCAATGCTTAGTCAGTTAGTCAATGATGGGTAAGACTCTTTCTGGGAGTGGCAACCTAAGCCAGACACGACCACTTGGGAGGCCCTCATGGAAGGACTTGGGGGGCTGCAGCAAAGAGGGGATGATGGACCCTTGCCCCCTCTGGCTATTCTGACATAGCCCGAGTCCCCATTTCCATCTGGGAGATGTCTTCTGCTTCCTGGGCCTAATTGGCTTAAAGCCTGAAACTATGACAGTGAGCAGTGCAGCCCTGTGCCAGCCAGAACGGTTCCCTGGGTGATCAGGCATAAGAAAGAATTCCTGAAGTCCTGTGAAACCTGCTTTGCTGAGTGCACTCACTTAAATGATAAGGGTCCGAGGAGGAAATGAGTATGTCTCCCAAAGTTTGGCAACCCCCTTTCCTGACAGACACGGACTCATATTAAGCCCTCAGATGTCTTTGACATGTTAAACCTGTATTCCTTTGTATTTGAACCCAATAAAAGCCTAGTGAGGAAGGGGCTCTGGGTCATTCTCCTCTGAGAGTTTGTCCACCTCTCCTCCCCAAGCAGATCATGTTTTAGTAGTTTTATTTTCATCCGTGACGAACAGGCGGTTCTGCGGGCAGTGCCCCCCAAACAAACCAAAGGGTCACTGGTTTGATTCCTAGTCAGGGAACATGCCTGGGTTGGAGGCCAGGTCCCCAGTATGGGGCTCATCAGAAGCAAACACACATTGATGTTTCCCTCCCTCTTTTTCTCCTTCCTTTCCTCTCTCTCTAGAAATAAATAAGTAAAATCTTTTGTAAAAAATGGGTATATAACCACCTGACACCAGTCAGAATGGCCTTCATAAACAAAACAACAAACAGCAAGTGTTCGAGAGGTTGTGGAGAAAAGGGGACCCTAGTGCACTGTTGGTGGGATTGCAGACTGGTACAGCCACTATGGAAAACAGTATGGGATTTTCTAAGAAAACTAAAAGTGGATCTACCTTTTGACCCAGCAATTCCACTGCTAGGACTATATCCTAAGAACCCTGAAACACCAATCCAAAAGAATCTATGCACCCCTATGTTCATAGCAGCACAATTTACAATAGCCAAGTGTTGGAAGCAACCTAGGTGCCCATCAGTTAATGAATGGATCAAAAAACTGTGGTACATTTACACAATGGAATTCTATGCAGCAGAAAGAAAGGAGCTCCTACCCTTTGCAACAGCATGGATGGAACTGGAGAGCATCATGCTAAGTGAAATAAGCCAGGCAGTGAAAGACAGATACCATATGATCTCACCTTTAACAGGAACCTAATCAACAAAACAAACAAACAAGCATAATATAACCAAAGACTGAAATTGAGAACAGGCTGACAGTTACCAGAGGGGAGAGGGGGGGGAATTTCAGGGGAAAAGGGGAAGGGTTTAGAGCAACAAGTATAAAGGACACATGGACAAAAACTTTGGGGCGTGGAAATGGGAGGGAGGTGGGGAGGGCTGGGGCAGTGGGCTGGGGTGGGAGTAAAGGAGAGAAAACTACAAGATCAACAGTTAAAAAAATACTGATAAAAATAAAATAAAGTATTAAACAAAAAGGTTAAAAGGGGCCAAAAAATAAATAAAAATAAATAAATAGAATGGAAAAGCCAAAAAAAAAAGAGAGAGAATAATCTGAGTATTTGTTGACAGAGAACAAAGAAAATGTGGCCTATATATGTATATATATGTGTATTATGTGTGTGTATATGTGTGTGTGTGTGTGTGTGTGTGTGTGTGTGTGTGTGTGTATTCTGCCATTTCTGACAACTTGGATGAAACTTGAGGACATTATACTAAGTGAAATAAGACAAAGAAAGACAAATACTGTGTAACTTCACTTATATGTGGAATCCAGAAATAAAATCCTAACTTGTAAAAATAAATAAATAAATAAATAAATGGGTATATACCTCTAATGAAACCAAGCATGTTCTATGATTTCAGCAGTTTAATGATCCAGTGCTTCTTCCAAACCTAGGTTTCCAGATTAAAAAAAACTTCAAGCTGTTTTGAGTCACTCTCTTTGTTACCATAGTTCTGATTCCCTCTTCAGAATTACATTAGGTTCTTAATCATTTTTGCTATCTTCTACCATTTACCAATACCCTAATGGCAAGCATTATGCCCAATGCTCACATTCATTATTTCTACCTTTCTAACTCTACAAGAGTTCTCCACTTGAGATGAGGAATAGAAGTTCAAAATTAAATACTCACTTCAGCTGGAATTTTAACCCATACTTGACTACTTTCAAAGTCTACATGCTTGCCTTTACACTATTGTATCAGGCACTTGGAGACTGGGTCCCTTGTCTTCATGATGTTATCTGGTGGGGAAAATAAACAGGTATGCAACGACCACAAATAATGGCTTGAGTGCCATGACAGTCTTATGAACATCAACTGTGGAAATAAAATGGAAGGAGCAAGTCATTCCACAGGATTGCTGGGTAAGCCTTGTCCAAGGAAGTAATATTTAAACCAAACAGTTACCAAGTTTCTTAGATGGGATGGAAAGACAATAAAATCATTCTAAAGAGAAGGACCAGCATGAAGAAAGCCACAGAGCTTGGAAGTTTGAAGGCAAGAAGCTTAGTTCAGCTAAAATGAAGTCACATGAGGGAGGGAGGATGCTAACGGATGAGACTACAGACTGTTTGGTATCAGCCTGTAAAAGAGTGTTATATCCGGACTTCCAGCCAAGATGGAGGTGTAAGTGCACACACTGTGCCTCCTCTCACAACCAAAATTAAGGACAACAAAGATTTAGAAACAAGAAAACATCCACAACTTATAGAAAATTGAACTGTACGGAAGTCCAACAACCATTCATGAAGACCAGTAAGAGGGGCAGAGTCATGGCAGGAAAAAGTGGAAGTGCGGAGTCAGGCATGCAGGCAGCAGCGGCTGGCAGTTCCCAGGCATGCAGGTGGCGGCTAGCAGACCCTGGGCACGAGGTGGCAACTGTGCAGACCCAGTGAGGCCATGCAAGGTGGCTGGCTGACCAGCAGGTCCCACATTCGTGCATAGATAATCCAGGTGAAGGGGAAGCAGCAGAAGGGACTGGAATCCAAGAGAGAGCAGAGCAAGCACCATTGTTCCCTCTCGGACCCTGCCCCACATACAGCGTCTCAGCAACTGGGCTGCCCTGCCCTGGGGAACACCTAAGGCTCCACCCCTCACTACATAATAGCCGCGACCAGACCAAAAAAAAAACCCCACCAAAAATGGCTCAAACCAGAAAACAAATAAAAGTCCCAGAGCCAATTCCTCTAAGTGACAAAGAGATAGTTCAAAGCCCTGGTGATTGGGATGCTCACAGAATTGTTTGATTTTGCTCACAAATTAGATGAAAAAATGCAGGCTACAATACGTGAAATGAAGGAAAACGCATGGGGAACCAATAGAGATGGGAGGAAAACTGGGACTCAGATCAATGGAGTGGACCAGAAGGAAGAAACAACCAACCAAATAGAAAACAAGGAAGAAACAAGAATTTTAAAAAAATGAGGAGAGGTTTAGGAACCTCCGGGACATCTTTAAATGTCCCAACATCCGAATTATAGGGGTCCCAGAAGGGGAAGAAGAAGAGCAACAAGTGGAAAACTTATTTGAACAAATTATTAAGGGGAACTTCCCCAATCTGGCAAAGGAAATAGACTACCAGGAAGTCCAGGAAGCTCAGAGAGTCCCAAAGAAGTTGGACCCAAGGAGGAACACACCAAGGCACATCGTAACTACATTAGCCAAGATTAAAATGAAGCAGAGAATTCTAGAAGCAGGAAGGGATAAGGGGACAGTCACCTCCAAAGGAGTTCCCATCAGACTGTCAGCTGATTTCTCAAAAGAGACCTTACAGGCAAGAAGGGGCTGGAAAGAAATATTTGAAGTCTTGAAAGGCAGGGACCTACATCCAAAATTGCTCTATCCAGCAAAGCTGTCATTTAGAATGGAAGGGCTGATACAGTGCTTCTCAGAAAAGGTCAAGTTCAAGGAGTTCATCATCACCAAGCCCTTATTATATGAAATGTTAAAGGGACTTATCTAAGAAAAAGAAGATAAAAATATGACAGTGAAAAGACAGCAAACTCACAGCTATTAAGAACCACACCTAAAACAAAAGCAAACTAAGCCAACAGCTAGAACAGGAACAGAACCACAGAAATGGAAATCACATGAAGGATTAGCAACAGGGGAGTGGAAGGAGGAGAGAGGGGGAAAAAGGTACAGAGAATAAGTAGCATAGATGGTGGGTAGAAAATAGGGGGAGGGCAAGAATAGCATGGGAAATGTAGAAGCTAAAGAACTTATGACACATGGACATGATCTAAAGCTAGGGAATGTGGGTAGGAGGGGGTGTGCAGGGTGGAGGGGAATGATGGGGGAGAAATGGGACAACTGTAATAGCATAATCAATAAAATACATTTAAAAAAAAACAACAAAAAAAAGATTGTTATATCCCAGGCTATTGCAGAAGCTGCCCAAATCACCTTGGTATATGCTATTCCCATACATGTCAATGCCTTTATATTGTAAGTACTTAGGCTTCTCTTCCTGAGAGCTTTATTTGGCCACATCTATACCCATGTACATAGGCTGGGGCCAAAGTGTTGCCCAGGAGTGGCTTCAACCAATGAAGAACTGAAAGTGGTGAATAAGTATCACAGCTTTCTTGCCCCTTGGGATGGGCAAGTAGAGCATATTCTGCATACTATCTCTCAGAGTTCCCCAACTCTTCACACCAGTAACCTGCTCATTTATGTAACCTTATTTGATTCCTTCAATTCCTGTCTTACTTGAGCACTCTGTACAGTGTTTACTGGGATCACCTCCAAACAAATTAGCTGCACTTGAAGTCCCTGTTTTAGGGACATCAGGGGAAAGTCAAGCATGCCAAGACAATTTCAGATCTTTGCAGATAAGTTCAATGTACATAGTTGGGACTAAAATTTGTCTGCTGTTCAAGCAACAGGGCCAAACAAAATGTGCTGTCCTACACTATACAGGGAAGAGTGGTATGCTATTCACACCAGACACTCAATTCACCCACTGAAAATAAGAAAGGATGAATAGACACATTCTTCTCCCTTCAGACTATAAGAATCACTTACATAAAAAGTAAAGGAAATATTTTTCAGGCTATTTGTGCTCATCAGAAAATTCAACAGTTAAAAAAAAAACAACTTTCATTAGTCCAAGAAAAATATACCAGAACTAAGAATTTTAGGTGAAGGTAAAACACTGGAAATTTGTACTTTATAAAGTTAAATTTCAATTAACAAATCAAGCTTCTTCAAACTTCATGGCTATGTTACCATCTTTTATAACAATGTCAATTGAATTATTCTTGAGCTATGCTTAAAGGTCATTCTAAAGTTTTAACAACCCCATTGCCACACAGTAAAAAGAAACAGGCCTCTAGGAAACCACTGGGCTTGATCTTAAATCAAAGCTGTATCATAGTTATAAAACACAGAGCTTCCAGTAAGTATCCAGTTGTTACTGCAACTGGCAACTCATTGGGTCTCTGAAAAATCAGAATTAGCTCACCTTAAAGGGGAGATTCTTGTAAAAGCATAAAATACTGCTCCCCAAGTTTCAAAATTTCTTCCTATTACACCCCCTGAGTTAACTTTCCTATTTGTCACATAGCAACCAATTACAGATTCATCTGAATAAGAAAGTAGCATTTTAATAATATTAACATCTTTGGGAAAAACATTTATCCATCATTCACATATATTAGATCAAACAGAAATAATCCCCTAGTTGAATTAGTACATGCTATTATTTGCATAAACTCTCCTATCATTTACACTAAGAGAATGGGAGTTCTGACTGAACTGAAGGTTGAGGAAAAAGATCTCTAACCTGGAGATGTGATGATATTTTGTGCAAGGGTAAGGCAGACTGGAAAAAATATTCTGAGTAAAATAAGCCCACCAGGTACCTATAAGCCTGAAAAAACAGACCCTAAGGTAGTGGGGGTGGGGAATCAACTTGTAGACATAATATAAACTCAAACTTCATCACCTTCAAAACTCTATTTAAGGCTGTGTCTTATACAAAAAGGAAACTATTCTTTACTTTCTGTTATGTGGACCCATAATTAAAGTTAATATCATCACTACTCATATTTAGCTAGCTGTGATTTAAGAAGACTCCTTGAGAGCTAAAACAATATAACATTTTATAACACTATGATTAATATGAATGAAGTAACTGAATTCCAAATAAAACTAAGTTAAAAATACATTCAAGCAGCCCTCCTGTTATTTTTAGTTCAGGTCTTTGCTCAAACATCATCCACTCAATGTGGCGTAATCTGACCAACCTATTTAAAACTGCCATTTGTGATTTTTGAGAAAATGGCAGCCAAGTTGAGTCCACTTGCTCTTGCACCCAATTTGGACATAGTTAATCTGCTGAAAAATAAAGTCAACAGTCAATGGAATCTTAGCTGATATGATGTTTGGAAGACAAAAAGTAAAGAGGATACTTCGAAACGAGCAGTTAGAAGGTTTTATAGGTAGAGAAGGAAAGTCCCTGGGCATGGTGCCAGCAGCTGTGCTGCCAGCATCTGTGGAGAGCCTGGTCAGAAACAGCAGCCTAGCAGCTCCCTCCACTCCCAGGGTGGAATCTGCCTCCCTACCCGGACCAGGAGTGACTTGAATATGCAAAGTCCGTGGGGAGAGCCAGGCTATACACATACACACACACACACACACAACTAGCAGTGCACCTATAGCTGCAGTGGATGCCGACCAGCAGAGTGCCAGAGAATGAGAGAGATACCGTCTGCATGTCTGCATCTGGATCTGGTACAGGACTAGGGCTGCATCTGGCTGTGATAAACTGTTGACTTTCTGGAGAGGTGGAGAGTGCAGAAAGCCAGACAGTGGCTCAGCACTGCAGTTTGAATACTCAGAGAGACATTTTTAAAGGGGGAACTGAGATATGCTAGGCAGGGACCCCACACACCCAGCTGCCCTGCCAAAAATGAGGGAGGATTGTGGGCTCAATTTGATCCTGCTCAGTACAGCTGGGTGGATTGATCAAAGGGGTGCATAGCAAGGTAGTTTCTGGGCCTCAGACCAGTGCAGAGTGGCTAGTGTGGCCGCTGTGTGCTGTTAGGGTGGTGGACTGGGAAGTGTGTACCTGAGATTATTTGAGGACAGTCTAGTCCCCCTTCCTTGGTAAGACCTCCAGGAAGGGAAGGAAGGTTGTACCTAGTTACCACCTCCTGTAGGAGCAGGGGAAGATCTGAAAAACTGGCAGGGCAGGTTTAACAACCCTGCAGGGGATAATTTCCTCAAGAGAAAGAGAGCAAGATGAACACTTAAAAGTGCCTAATTTGAACTCCTCACAGGGACACAAAGCACATTGGGTCCTAGGACCCTATTTCACTGAGGCCATCAAAGCAGGAAGTTAAGAAAAGGGTATATAGCAAGGGGGATTCAGGGCTCTGCCCTGCCTTGGCTCACACGCAGAGCTGCTATCACACCAAGCGGGAGAGAGCTTATGCTCTTACACAGATTGTCCTCTCCAACCAATGACATGGACAGCTATTTAAGCAGAAATTACATATTATTTGGAAACAAATTGGCACAGAATTAATATGGGAGGTGTAAGGGCAAGAGGAATGCACCCACAATTTTCCCAGATGATTGAATAGTGCCTCCCAGGAGAGAACCAGAGGCCCCAACCTCTTGAGCACAACAGAAGCTTCCTCTAGAGACAGGTGAAGGAAGTACAGGTGGTGTTGCCAGAAGCTGGACCACCCATGCCTGGACCTTGAGCTGATACAAAACCACAGACAGATACAGAAAGAAGTCTATGATGGGCATTCTTACCAGTGTGAAGTGGTATCTCATTGTGGTTTTAATTTGCATCTCTCTGATGACTAGTGATGCTGAGCATCTTTTCATTTGTCTCTGCACCCTCTGTACAGCCTTCTTGGAGAAGTGTCTGCTCAAGTCTTTTGCCCATTTTGTAATTGGGTTGTTTGTCTTCCTGGAGTGGTGTCATGTGAGTTCTTTATATATTTTGGAGATCAAACCCTTGTCCAAGGTATCTTTGGAGAATATGTTTCCCCATATACTTGGTTCTCTTTTCATTTTAATGCTGTTTTCTTTAGCCATGCAGAAGCTTTTTAATTTGATGAGGTCCCATTTCTTTATTCTTTCCTTTATGTCCCTTGCTTTAGGGGACATATCAGTGAAGATATTGCTGCATGGAATGTCTGAGATTCATAAACAAATCAACAAACAAGTGTAGGAGAAGATGTGGAGAAAAGGGAACCCTAGTACACTCTTGGTGGGAATACAGACTGGTGTAGCCACTATGGAAAACAGTGTGGAATTTCCTCAAAAAACTAAAAGCAGAACTGCCTTTTGACCCAGCAATTCCACTGCTGGGATTATACCCTAAAAATCCTGAAACACCATTCCAAAAGAACCTATGTACCCCAATGTTCACAGCAGCACAATTTACAATACTCAAGTGCTGGAAGCAACTTAAGTGCCCATCAGTAAATTAGTGGATCAAAAACTGTGTTTCATTTACACAATGGAATTCTATGCAGCAAAAAGAAGGAAGGAACACTTAGCCTTCAAGACAGTATGTATGGAACTGCAGAGTATTATTCCAAGTGAAATAAGCTAGGCAATGAAAGACAGATACCATATGATCTTACTTATAAGTGGAACCTAAAGAACAAAACAAACAAGCAAGCAAAATAGAACCAGAGACATGTAAAGAAGGAACAATCTGACAGTTACGAGAGGAGGTGGGGGTAGGGAAAGTGGGGGAGAGAACAGGAAAGGTCTAGTCAAGGAAAATGCATGAAGGACCAATGATAACGGACAACCAGATGGAGATTTACTGATGGAATGGGGAGTGGGCAGGGCAGGGGAGAGCCAAAAGGAAGAAACTGAGACAACAGCTATTGAACAACAACAAAAACAAATAATATTACTTAAAGGTTTACTATCACACACGATTTCTTATAAGAATCCTAGCTCTCAAAAATAGTATCTACAACACTAAACTCCCTGAGATTTATTTTTGAACTTGGATTAGATGAATCTTTACATGATATAATTTTATAATTATGAATGAGCGAACTGAGTCAACAGAAGAAAACTCACAAAGGAGCAGCTAGCCCAACAAAGACCTCTGGGCTCTCTGAAACTTCTGAAAACTAACTAGCTTGCTGGAGCCTGGGATAGGAACCAGACCCCATGGACCCTGCATCCAGATTCCACAGTCCATGCATTAGATGCTCAATTCTCTATCTGGAATTCTGTCCTTCCTTCCAGATGTCAATCTGCAAAGTCTCCATGAGCACACCCCCATTATGGCCTCCTCATGGCTCAGCTAAGGATCAGATTAGGAGGTGGTCAAGGAAATGCAGAGGCTACAGAAAAACAAACCGATTAACCATCCTCTGACATAATGAAAACTAAATTCCAGAAGCACTGTCCAAATAAATCTTGGCTGGCTAATCCAGACTCTCTTGGTTATACTGGGGCATAAATTTTTATGACTTCTCTTTATAGGCACCCGTTGGAAACCTGTCTTTGTTAAGGTTGTACAGCTGTCTCAAGGAACCACCCAATCTAGGAAGGACTGAGTTAGTTAGCTTCCTCTGCTAATAAGAATGAAATTATTTTGAAGGCCAAAAATCCACTATCTCTTCTTTTCAATCTATCTAAAAGTATGTTCCCCTTTCAGTCTGCAATAGGTCCTGATTTGGAAAACAAATTATATGGCTACCATAAAAAACACAAAACTGTGGTTTGTTCTCTCCACTTTGCCTAACATACTTATAAGTACACATAATGTATTATGTTCAGTGTCATCTCCACTAGAAAGTAAACTCATATGCAAAAATTTTTTCTCCTTTATTCACTGAGGAACCTAAAGTTCTATAGAAGTCTTCCTCTTGAGTAGTGACACTGAGACTGGCCTGAAGGTAGAAATAGCTTTCCAAGAAGATCTTTTAAAAATTAAAGTTTATCTATACAGTCTGTACATGACTCCTTCTCCCTAAGCCCAAGGCAATGGCTAGACCTTCCCCCTTTCCTCTTTTCATAACTCAAGCAAAGTGATTTATTAAAAATGGCATGTTTCTTTTAAATAGGACATTTATGGGTGTTATATTCTTATGTAATAAAGCATTTTTGATACTCAAAAGCATTGAGTTCAAGGAAGTGGCAACAGAGTGTGGGGAGACCTGGACTTTCATCTACCCATCCAGCATTTAGTCAACATTTACAATGTGTCAAATGAAGATGACTGACAGTTTGTTCATTCTTAAGAAACTCACTGTTTAGTTGTGGGCATCTGAGTTGCAAAAAGTAATTATAGTAAGTGCATTAGGAGATATCTGAACAAAATATAGTGCTGATTATAAGTGAGCATGTAAAGATTAGAAAGAAATACAATATAACATTTGTTTCAGAAATTATACCATGGAAGGAATGTGGACGAGACCACAGCAACAGTCTATATGAGAGACAAGTCCAGCTTTAACTAAAATAAGGGCCAGGAGGATGTGCAAGAAGTGATGAACTGGGTGGCAGGGTGTATTGTTGTACAACTCATCAAGTGAACACTGGATGCTGTGGAATTCCCCTGCACTATAATGAGCCTACCTAATAGGGTTATTGAGAATTAATATCTTTATTCAAATTTTATCATGGGGATTTGAGGCTTAGAGTGGTTAAGAAAATTGTTCAGGCACTTTCAACTAGGTATTGAGAGAGTTGTGATTTAAGCTCAAATGCCTGATTTAAAGCCTGAACTCAGCCTACAGAATGATTTGGCCTAATTGTAACATATGATGGCATGGCCTGCCAAGAACACACAGGTAAATACATACCATCAGCATCCACAGATACTGGAGGCTATATAGCACAGGCTGGTGCCCTTGAGGTTAAAGTCAAGGGAGTGAAGTTTAAGTTATTAGGACAGACTTAAAATCTCCACTGATTCTGGCCATTTGGAAGATACTTAATGACCTGTCAAGTCAATTGGATTCTGGTGGCAAATATGGAAGCTACGATGAATACATTTAGGAATAAATAGGAGATAGAGACAAGGAGATAATAGGTATAAATTTCTCTGGAAAAACATGGCTGTGAAGAGAAACAGGTAACATCTGGTGGAGGAGGAGGTAGGGTCCAAGGGAAGCATTATTTTTTTTTTCAAGTATGGGTAGACCTGAATATGCAGGAATGGGATGCACTAAGAAAGAGGATGAATATCCAGGGAGACAAAACCTAACTAATGAAGCATTAGTTAGGAAGTTAGGAAGGAACATTCAAGTTGGAAGGATGAGCTTTTGAAAGTGAGATTTTCACGTCTGATAATCCTTGTTTTTTTCCTTAAAACTGAAGGCAAGAACCCATGGACAAAGCCAAAGGGGGGTAGGATTGAGACTGGGGTTCGGGAGAGTGGTGGGAGGAAAATGGAGAGAACTGTACTTGAACAACAATAAAAACAAAAACAAAACTGAAGGCAGAGGGAAGAAAGCAGGAGTGGATTAGGTTGCCCGAAGAACACAGTAAAGGCCTAATACAGTATCTGTGCATATAGAAAGGAGAGAATGCTGCTGAGCAATGTCTCATGAAAGAAATGCCCAGTGTAGGTGGGACATTTTGCTTTCACTTCAGAAATATACTAGGGGGCCCCACAGTTCCCGAGAATCTCCGCGCACGCTTAGACTTGGGAGTTGTAGTAGAATCCAGTCAGGGTTGGAACCATGGTGGTGACCAAGGAGCTCTTACAGATGGACTTGTATGCGCTGCTTGGTATTGAGGAGAAGGCGGCAGCCAAGGAAGTGAAAAAGGCATATAGGCAGAAGGCCCTCTCCTGCTTCCCAGAGAAAAATCCAGATAATCCCAGAGCAGCTGAACTCTTACCAGCTTTCTCAGGCCTCAGAGGTACTGACCGACGCTGCAGCCAGGGCCGCATGTGACAAGCTCAAGAAAGCCAAGAAGCAGGCAGTAGAGAAGACTCAGAAACTAGATGAGAGAAGGAATAAAGTAAAGTTTAACCTGGAGGCCCAGGAGCAGCAGGCTCAGGACTAGGGCAGTGAGGAAGAGGAAAAGGAGAGCTGGAGCACCAGGACACTAGAGCAGGTGATAGAACGTTTGCTAGAGGAGGGTTCTCGGGAGCCTAAAGAACAGCAGAGGCAAATCCAGGAGCTGATACGCCAGGAACCCAGGAACGGGAGCAGAAATTGAGAGGAAAGGCAGAAAATGCTGAAGGCAAAAAAACTCCCAAGCTAAAGCTAAAATGGAAGTGCAAGGAGAACGGGTCAGACACGGTTACTCCAGAGACATCCTCCTGCAACTTTTTCAGAAGTATGGCTGGGCGGGGGGTGGGCTGGGGTGGGCTGGGAGTAAAAGGCAGTAAACTGTACTTAAACAATTAAAATTTAAAAATCACTTTAAAAAAAAGAAGTATGGAGAGGTGCTCAACCTGGTGCTTTCCAGGAAGAAGGCAGGCACCGCTGTGGTGGAGTTTGCAACCGTCACGGCTGCAGCGCTGGCTGTTTCGAATGAAGTGGGCTTGATGGATAACCCTCTGAAGATTTACTGGTTGGAGGTACAGCGCCACGGTAAGGATGGCCCCAGACACCCAGAACTGACACAGGGCTCAGTGGTGTCTGAGAGGGACTACGAAAGCCTCGTCAAGATGCGCAAGCGCCAAGCAGCTGAGCGCGGCAGTAGATTGCCCAAATGCAGCAGGAGGACAAAGTGGAACAGCCCACGTAGCTCCAGTCCTGCCACCTCACAGCCTTTTTCTTAAACCTCACCAATAAACGAAAAAAGAAAAATATATACTACGGGAGTTTCTGCAGAGAAAACTCTCTGGAATCGATTAAGGTGAGGCCCACGACTTAGTTCCGTAACTTCTTGGGTCTCCTCAAAGATCTACCGGAGAACACGGTGGACCCTCCCCCGAGGTCAACCACAGAAAGCGTGCTGCTGTGTGCACTCTTCCTGATTCAAACGGGTCCTGGCAAAAAAAAAAAAAAAAGCCAGGTGAGGTGACTTGGAGTGGTGCGACAGTCTATGTTTTGGGGCAACCCTGCCATCGTGGCAGCTTTAATGACATCCTTCCGGTCCCAAAGCGGTAGAAGGAACTTCACAATCCCAGTCCCCCAGAGCCTGCGGGTAGATAGGCAGATAAACTGCCAGGCTTTAGAGAAGGCAACCTCCCTAGCTCACTCGTCCTTCTTTTTTGCTCCTTCCCACACGGGAGTCTCAAAGTATGAGAGGCCAGTGCTTCTGGAGCCCCTGCGGGATCACCAACCCAGGGCGCTGTGTAAGTGGAAAGGGAGGACACCAAGGGAACGGGAAATAACGCAGTACCGGGTGGGACGAACTAACTAGACTGAGGAGGGCTGTAGGTACCGGGAAGCAGTTACCTCCAACATGCCTTTTCTACTCGCCCCGGCGGTGTCGATGAGCGTGTTGTCCAGGTCAAAGAAAACGGCCCTGATGCTTAGCCCCATCCCATCAGCAAGCAAGACGCTCCAACTCCCCTCCCCCGCAGCCCGCGCAGGCGTAAGGCTTAGTGCAGGAAACACGTGGGTGGAGCTAGGAGGGTCACCTGACCTTTTCCTGCAGCCCAGCAAGTAAAATGCCTGGAAATAGCCGGATCACAGACACTCCAGAGTAGCCCTTAGGTTGCAGGAGGTAGGCACGTATAATCATGACCAGTTGCGTGAGCAGCAGTAAGAAGCTAAGAAGCGCAGGTTTGTTGCCTGTTAGTAATCAGTGGCAAGGAAAGCTTGTAGGAGCTCCTCCCTGCCTTCTCTTGCTCCCCTTACCCCATCCATAGCGGGTGAGCCAGGAAGCACGCGTGAGCTCTGCTTCCTTTTCCCCACCCACAACCGTTTTTCTAAGAAATCCAGCCCCTGGTGCCAAAAATGTTGGGGATCCCTGAGGTATCGCATGGTGTCATCCTGATACACTAATGTTGTGGGGTTTATCCAGGGTCAGGTTACATATATTTTCTTAGTTTTTTAAAATATGTTTTATTGATTATGTTATTATAGTTATGCCGTTTCCCCCCTTTATTCCCCTCTGCCCTGCACACCCCCTTCCACCTGCATTACACCCCTTTAGTTCATGTCCATGGGTCATACATATAAGTTCTTGGGCTTCTACATTTTGTAAACTATTCTTAACCTCCCCCTGTCTATTTTCTGCCTACCATTTCTGTACTTATTCCCTGTACCTTTTCCCCCTCCACTTCCCTGATGGTAACCCTCCATGTGATCTCCATTTCTGTGATTCTGTTCCTGCTCCAGATCTTTGCTTGGGCTGTTTTTGTTTTTGTTTGTGTTTGTTTCTTAGGTTCAGTTGTTGATAGTTGTGAGTTTGTTGTCATTTTACGGTTCATAGTTTTTTATCTTTCTCTTAGATAAGTCCCTTTAACATTTCGTATAATAAGGGTTTGGTGATGATGAACTCCTTTAACTTGACCTTATCTGGGAAGCACTGTATCAGCCCTTCCATTCTAAATGATAGCTTTGCTGGATAGAGTAATCTTGGATATAGGTCCTTTCCTTTCATGACTTGGAATACTTCTTTCTAGCTCCTTGTTGCCTGCAAGGTTTCTTTTGAGAACTCAGCTGATAGTCTAATGTGAACTCCTTTGTAGGTAACTGTCTCCTTGTCTCTTGCTGCTTTTAAGATTCTCTCTTTAATCTTAGGTAATGTGATTATGATGTGCCTTGATGTGTGCTTCCCTGGTTCCAACTTCTTTGGGACTCTGACTTCTTGGAAGTCTGTTTCCTTTACCAGATTGGGGAGGTTATCCTTCATTATTTTTTAAATAAATTTTCCATTTCTTGCTCTTTCTCTTCTCCTTCTAGAACCCCTATGATTCAGATGTTGGAACGTTTAAAATTGTCCTGGAGGTTCCTAAGCCACTCCTCATTTTTCGGAATCCTTGTTTCTTCATTCTGTTGTGGTTGAATGTTTCTTTCTTCCTTCTGTGCCAACTTGTTGATTTGAGTCCCAGTTTCCTTCCCTTCACTGTTGGTTCCCTGTATATTTTCCATTATTTCACTTTTCATAGCCTTCATTTTTTTCCTCTATTTTGCAACCATACTCAACCAATTCTGTGAGCTTACTGATTACCAGTGTTTTGAACTGTGCATCTGATAGGTTGGCTATCTCTTTGTCACTTAGTTGTATTTTTTCTGGAGCTTTGATATGTTCTTTCATTTGGGCCTTTTTTTTTTTTTTGGTCTGGGGATGCCTATAATGTAGTGAGGGGTGGCACCTTAGGTGTTCACCAGGGTAGGGCAACCCAAGACTCTGTGTTTTGATGCTGTCAGTGGGGGAGGGGCCTGAGAGGGAACAGTGCTGCTTGTTCCACTCTCTGCCAGCTTTCAGTCACTTCACTGCTACCCACAAGCAAATTGGGCCCTTCTGGTGCTGATTCTTGGGTAGGTGGGTTTGTGTATGGTCTAGGACCCTATGGGTCTCTCTAACAAACTCTCCTATGATGCTGGGAGTTTCCCCCACTGCCACAATACCCACAGGTTTTTTCAGTCAAGGGTTTTGAGGCTTTATTTCCCATGCTGGAACCCTGGATTGTGCAGTCAGTCTGGCTCCCCAGTTCTTCCTCCCGGTTTATCTGCACGCAAATGTGGGACTGCCCACTCTGCCACCTGCCACCTCATCTGCCCCTCCAGCTGCCGCCTGGCCACGAGTACTCTCCACCCCAGCTGCCTGTTTCTCCCACTCCTACCAGTCTCAATGGCTGTTTATTCTTTAACTCCTTGGTTGTCAGACTTCCATACAGTTCAATTTTTTTTGTCAGTTCTGCATGTTTTAAAATTTGTTGTCCTTTTGGTTGTGCAAGGAGGCACAGTGTGTCTGTCTATGGCTCCATCTTGGCTGGAAGTGCAGGGTATACACAATATTAACAAATTGATGTTTTTCTCTCTTCTGTCTAAAAAAATTAAGTGAGTTTTTCCTGCTTTGTAGCTGCTTTCTGCTATCTTTTTAAAACTTTTATTTATTGATTTGAGAGAAAGACATCAATTTGTTGTTCCAATTATTTATGCATTTATTGGATCCTTCTTGTCATTCATTGGTTGATGCTTGTATGTGCCCTGCCTTTGGGGATGGAACCTGCAACCTTGGTGTATCAGGACAGTGTTCTAACTGACTGAACTACCTGTCCAGGTCCTCCAGGTACCTCTTTTTTTCTTTTGCTGTCTAGGTGTGAGAAAGATGTCATAACTGGGACAGGGGTTGAGGGGTGGGGGAGCGGGAAGGGGGTTCTGTGCCATCTGGCGTCTGAGAAGGAGACTGAGAAGAAGCTGGCATTTTCAGTTAAGTAGGCAGGATATTCCACAGGGAGCTGCTGACATCTCTGAAATGTTTGTTTTAAGTCAGGATATGAGTGTGTGTGTGTGTCTAGTATCCTAAGCCTGCAGCCACATGAAAAGTCACCATTAGTAACAGGAGTATTAAAAATGTCCACATTTGTAAGGAATTTTTATTTGAGCCAAACTGACAAAAATTGTGTGAAGCAAAATCAAATCTCAACAGATTGAGAAAAGACTCTGGACATTTTTGCAACTTTTTTTATATATTAGAGTAAAAGGGGGAAACATAAGGATGTTTACATAAGATCCATTGGTGGTAGGTTAAGGGAGCAGAAGAAAACAAAGGGAAATCTCAGGGATTGGATATAAAGCAAAATGGAGAGACATCTTTTACATTGATGGGTACAGGATAGTTAACCTTCATAGTACAAAGAGAAGATATATATGAGTGACAAGTTAATGAGGGGTTCTGTGGTCTCACGCTCTGATGCCGTGGTTGTGCCTTGCAGGGTCTGGAAAAGATTATTATTCTGGCATTTCAAAAGTATGTTATCTTAGATACAAAAAGACAATAGAAAGGCTCATTTAAGCTAAAGATTGACTTTTGTCAAGGAAGCCATAGGCCTAGGATGTGACTACCTGCCATGACCCTCTTTTAGTTAGGAATTTTGTTTAGACCATTGATGTGGACCCCAGCTCGTCGGGTCCGCAGCATTGTGGATGAGATACGAGACAAATTTACATGGACTACCAAGTCCTGTGGAGGAAAAGGGATGGTGCAGCTTCTCTCTCAAGAGGAGAAAAGGCCTTGATTAACCTTGGCCACTCTCTCAAGAGGAGAGCTCCCCGTCCCTTGCCTTGACAAGCTTTTATACCTTGTTCTGGGCACATTATATGATGGTCCTCATTTACTGTGCAGAGGTTCACTTTAGATGGTTACCTTTTACAGAAAACAAAGGAGAGGATGCTGCTAATCTCATCACAGAGGAATGCAAAGGGAAAAGTGGTTGAATGGGTTACACTCATCCTTGGAAGGTTTAGCATGGATTTTAGCAAGTTACTTTGCAGTAAATGTTTGCTGCCTCAATTCAGGGTGAGGGAGTTTTAGCAAAAGCAAATCTCATAGCAGTCTAGGTACAATGCAGGCCTGCTTCCCCATGGGAGAACCTATCCATGGGCGTGGGTCCTGTGCATCTCCGAGTGGGAGCTATGCCCATTCCATGCAGAATGGTCTCCTGTAGACCATCCTGTGTGGTTACTGAGTTTGTAAGGCCCACCATACAGGCCTTCACATTTAGTATGTGGCCTCCTTTTCATCCACAGATGTCATAGCTGGTGTTTTAAAGTCTTATTTCATAGCTTATTATGCGTACTTTATTTTCCAAGCTTGGAAACCTCCCAACTGGATCTTACTGTGTTTATTCTACTAGACTGTTGTAGCCATGTTAGAACTGAATCCCTCATTAGTACATTTTTAAAAGGTGTAACCTGAATTTTTTAGGGCCCTTGTTTGACAGCTGTTCATGAAGGCCACAAGCTCTGTAGTGTCTGCCTGATATTTTGTTCACCTTAATTGCTTTTCCCAAAGCCTTATATTTCTGGGTCTTTGGGTACTTTTTAACTGGATGATTTTCAGGTATTGCAAGAGGCTGAGTAACCTGGACAGTCTATTAATGCTCTAGAAGGTCAGTAACTGCGACCTCCTTCTACTGCTAGTGTTACAGAACAGGGCCAACGGGGGTACAATATACTATTACCAAACGTATCCCCACTAGGTTCACATTGTCCACTGCCAGAGGAAAGATGTCTCCCAATGCCAGAGATTTGTGAAAAGGAAAGGAAATATTTATTTAAAACTATACAGACTTAAAGTAGTGACCTAATGTCTTCATTAAAATATTAAAGTCCTTTAGGATACCCACAGACCCACAAAGTCCTTCCTTCTCCCTCTGCCCTAATCTGGGGTACCATATCTCAGGAAAAGAAGTAGATGTCTATGATTCAAGCTCCCAGCACCATCAGCTGTGTCACCATCAGGATCTTCAGATAATCCAAAGCCATGTGGCACATTTTCATGGCCCACTAGCAAAAGTCCTTGCACCCCTTTTCTTCCAGGCAAAGTCTCTCCTACTTCTTAAGTCATGTGGCCAAGGAGTGCACCCCAAAGCCATGGGGTCCCCACTCTTGCCAAAACCGCATGGTTCTCTCCCACCAAGTCTGCAGGGGTCCCCACTCTGCCAAAAGCAGGTAGTTCTCTCCTCGCATGGCTGCCAAGTCTGGGTTTAAATCCTCACACCAATCTTCCTTTGTACCCCCATTTCCAACTCCTCCTACAATCAGTTACACCTGCCAGCATTCCTGTATTATTCCAGGTTTACTGGGCTGCCATAGTGAGTCTGCGCAGGTGTGGCCCCATGTCATGGAGCCAGTCTTCTCCAAGCTCTCACACAGGTGCTGCAACTGGGGGGACCTGCCCCCCGCCCAGTTACATCTTGGGTGGAAGTCACTTCCATTCCCCTGGCTCAAAGCATGGCCACAGCTATTTAACATCTCTATGCAACCAGTTAAAGGTTACAGATAATGTTAAATGACCATGCCAGAGGTTAGCTGCAAAGCTGTTGTTGCATGAAACAGCTCTGCATGTTCCTGCTCCATATGTCCCCTCCCTCAGCTCACACCTGTGGGGGGAAGGGATGAGGATATCCTCTATATCTTTCTAATATTTTCCTGGACACCTTGAGTTCTGATATTCCAAATCCCTACTTGGGGCCCCCCTCTTGGCTGCACCCTGCTTCATTAGCAGAACAAAGATCTTGAAACTGTCAAGTGAAGGATGTCACTGCCGATTCAAAACCAACAGGAGTCCCCAATTTAGGGTGTGGTGAAGGGGCAGACTTTATTCAGTGAAACAGCTCAGTTGTGAAATAGCTTAATTATGGAAGGGCTAGGCTGAGGCAGCACAGGTGAAGCAGCTCTAAGGAGCTGGCTTAGGTGTTACAGCTCCAGTGTAACAGTTTCTATGGGGAAATACAGCCTTCAATGGAAATTAAAAGTGCATTCTCTTGAGGCAGAGATGAAGCTGTCTTGTATAGGGAAGAGTGCCCACCCCCAAACCCTGATTGCTTTCTCATGCAAATGAGTACTCCAAATCCTCACAGTTTGGTCCAAAAAGCACTATATTGATTGGTCATTCAAGATGCACATGTATAGCTGTGTAGGTCTGATTGGACTGGGAAAGTTTCAGTCCTATTGGACAAATTTTAATTCCAGGAGTTCTCTTATAAGAGTTGACTCAGAGGCCAGGAGCATGGTTCTGTTTGTGGCTTTTCTCTGATAAGCAGTGTGCATCAGAGGCCTCTCTGCAATAAAAAATAAATAAAATAAAATAAAATAAAATAAAATAAAATAAAATAAAATAAAATAAAATAAAATAAAATAAAATAAAAGGTTGGTAGATGCCTGCTATAAATTTGAGACCAGTTTACCATGTGTGGTCCTTTTGGGTTGGTATATTCTTCTCAGGGTCAACAAAACTGGTCTCTAATTTTCTTTCTACATTGTCTCTATTGGCTATCTTTAATGAAATTTGGATATGTGTCATTATTAGTGACCAGAAATTGTCTATCAGATAGAGCAAGCAGTATCTGGCCTGCTACCATATTTTGTTGTATCTGTGAATTAACAGTGGTTTTTACATATTCTTAAATGATTGAAAAAAATCAAAAGAAGAGTATTCATGACATAAAAGTTATATAAAATTCAAATTTTAGTGTTCATAAATAGTTTTATTGGTACATAGCTGCTCCCATTTATACGTGTATTGTCTTTTGCAGCTTTTCCCCTACAATGGCAGAGTTGAGTAGTTATATGTGAAACCATATGACCTACAAAGCCTAAAATACTGTCAGGCACTTTACTGAAAAATATTTTCCTACTCCAGAGGTACATTATTAAGAGTTGTGTAGTAGAATTAGATTGTGTTATCTTTATGTTATCTTTATAGACTTTTCTTCTATTGGTAGCAAACTACAGTTTCTATATTTTGGAACAGAATCACAATTGACCTCTCTTTGCCTCTGCGGAAAGTAAACATATTAATTCTTCAAAATCATGACTCTATGTGGTTATCCTGTTGAAGTTCAGAACTACTCTATCAATTTTGTTCATTTAGATTAGCAATCAGCTCAAATTATGTCCAAATTAATTAGAGTTACCCTTTTTAGTTGCCCGAAATGTCAGGATAAATTTAGCATAATACTGCTTATGGGCACATGAATTTATAGGATTGGAACAGCTTTTTTCTTTTGACATACATATAAAATTTATTGACTTAAGCACAAATCCAAACTTAGAGGAAGTGTAGCAGTCTGTATAATCAGTCCTCTAGAGTTAATGGGTTGGAGTGTTTGAAAGACTTCACTTTGAGACAAGTAGTCTAATGGCATTCCATGATCTGTACAACTTTGCTACTTAAAGTGAGATGATAGCTAGATACAGTACATCCTGACAATTTCAGTTTCTTTTAATTAAATGTCTTGAGGTTTCAGGATGTTGCTGTTAATATTTGTGAACCGATGAGTTTTTGTGTAGCATTTTAAAGTAGTGAGATGCACTAGCCTCTAATTATAGATGGGCCTTAGATTATTAACTATAATACTGTACTTTAGCTGATCAACTTGGCACACTTAACACTAATAGCTAAAGAATCTTCATGTTTGTAGGAAGCAAGGTCTAAGTAAAAGATTTGTAACTGTGAGTCTTTACCTAGGAACAAATAAAGTTACCTAGGAACAAATAAAGTAAAAACTAAATGGTAATGCTGCTCCTCTTGCACTGTGTACTGTGCATAATAGCACCATTGTCATGCAGTTGCTGCTGCCCAGCATTGATCCTGACATTTCCTAAGTTAGGAAATGGGGCTTTGCCTTTTCCTAACTTAGGAAATGTTTCTCTCCAAGGCCTTTCCACCCAATTTTCCTGTATAAATTTATTATAACTCCATCACCTCAAAAGAGAGGTTCGCCTTCTGGTTTAAAGTTTTCTCAGAATGGGGCTTTGCTAAGTTAATAGGGATAAAATAGTAGCAACCAAAAGAGATTCTCATGGACTCCCATTTTATCTACCCAGCTGTCATAATCTCTACCCACCCATCCTGTCTGATAACCTTTAAAAACCGTCTCTGCTGCCTTCTGTGATCATTCCTTTCAGTTCCCTATATCCCTACCCCTACTTAGGAACATTTTTTCAGCAGTTCTTACCTTCTCTCTGTTGTATCATAAATTTCTTTGCATCTGCCTTTCAAAGTGAAAGACAACACCATTTATTTGTGATCCAAGAGTAGCTATTTGGGGCTTCCGGCCAAGATGGAGGCGTAGGTGGACATACTGTGCCTCCTCTCACAACCAAAATTAAGGACAACAAATATTTAGAAACAAGAAAACAACCAGAACTTATACAAAATTGAACTGTACGGAAGTCCAACAACCATTCATCCAGACCGGTAAGAGGGGCGGAGTCGTGGCAGGAAAAAGTGGACGTGCAAACCCCAGAACACAGGCAGCAGTCGCTCGCAGATCCCAGGTGCACAGGCAGTGGCTAGCAGACCCCGGGCACGGGGTGGCAACTGTATAGACCCAGTGAGGCCCCGCAAGACGGCTGGCTGCCCAGGTGGTCCCACATTCCCGAGCGCAGACAATCCACGTTGAGGGGAAGCGGCGGAAGGGACTTGAATCCAGGAGAAAGCGGAGCAGGTGCCATTGTTCCCTCTCAGACCCCGCCCCCACAAACAGCGTCACAACTCAGCGACTAGGCTGCCCTGCCCTGGGGAACACCTAAGGGTCCACCCCTCGCTACATAACAGCCTCGACCAGGCCAAAACCAAAACAAAACAAAAAACAAAACCACCAAAAATGGCTCAAACCAGAGAAAAAAATCAAAGCCCCTGAGCCAATTCTTCTAAGCCGTGAAGAGATAGCCAACCTATCAGATGCACAGTTCAAAGCCCTGGTGATCAGGATGCTCACAGAATTGGTTGATTTTGCTCACAAGTTAGATGAAAAAAATGCAGGCTACGATACGTGAAATGAAGGAAGACGCATGAGGAACCAATAGAGATGGGAGGAAAACTGGGATTCAAATCAATGGAGTGGACCAGAAGGAAGAAACAACCAAACAGAAAACAAGGAAGAAACAAGAATTCAGAAAAGTGAGGAGAGGCTTAGGAACCTCCAGGACATCTTTAAACGCCCCAACATCCAAATTATAGGGGTAAGAGAAGGGGAAGAAGAAGAGCAACGAGTGGAAAACTTATTGGAACAAATAATAAAGGAGAACTTCCCCAATCTGGCAAAGGAAATAGACTACCAGGAAGTCCAAGAAGCTCAGAGAGTCCCAAAGAAGTTGGATCCAAGGAGGAGCACACCAAGGAACATCATAATTACATTAGCCAAGATTAAAATGGAGAGAATTCTAGAAGCAGCAAGGGATAAGAGGACAGTCACCTACAAAGGAGTTCCCATCAGACTGTCAGCTGATTTCTCAAAAGAGACCTTACAGGCAAGAAGGGGCTGGAAAGTATTCAAAGTGTTGAAAGGCAGGGACCTACATCCAAAATTGCTCTATCCAGCAAAGCTGTAATGTAGAATGGAAGGGGAGATAAAGTGCTTCTCAGATAAGGTCAAGTTGAAGGAGTTCATCATCACCAAGCCCTTATTATATGAAATGTTAAAGGGACTTCTCTAAGAAAAAGAAGATAAAAATATGACAGTGAAAAGACAGCAAACTCACAGATATTAACAACCACACCTAAAACAAAAGCAAACTAAGCCAACAGCTAGAACAGGAACAGAACCACAGAAATGAAGATCACGTGGAGGGTTAGCAACAGGGGAGTGGGAGGAGGAGAAAGGGGGAAAAGGTACAGAGACTAAGTAGCATAGACGGTGGGTAGAAAATAGGGGAAGGCAAGAATAGTGTGGGAAATGTAGAAGCTAAAGAATTTATGACACATGGACATGAACTAAAGGGGGGGAATGTGGGTGGGAGAGGGTGTGCAGGGTGGAGGGGAATGATGGAGAAATAGGCAACTGTAATAGCATAATCAATAAAATATATTTTAAAAAAAGTAGCTATTTGGGATGTACTGATTCAGGCAGATGCTCAAATAGTGTTCCAATTAGAAGAAAAAAGCAATGGATATTTATGAAAAGGGGAAGGGGAACAATTACATCAATAGGAGGAAGTCATTTCTGTTGGTGCAGATAATATAGTGATGTTAATTCTAAATAAGATTTTACATTTTCAGTTCAATAGCTGTCAGTTTGATAGTCATAATATCTGCATTCCTGTTACCTTTGTGAACAGTTCTTTAGAGCACAAGATTTCTTTCGGTCCAGTCCAAATATTATTTTTGCCTATTTTTAACATTCCAAAGCTTTGAGGCATGCCATGCAAGGCATTTTCTCTGAGATAGCACCTCTGGCTCCATTTTATTTATTTATTTATTTATTTATTTATTTATTTATTTATTTATTTATTTATCTATCCATCCATCCATCTATCTATTTATTGTATCCTCACCTGAAGACATTTTATATCATTGCTATACAAAGAGAGAGAGAGAGAGAGAGAGAGAGAGAGAGAGAATGCTTGCAATGTAAGAGAAACATTGATCACTTGCCTTCTTTATGCATCCCAACCAATCATTGTACCTGCAACCTAGGTATGTGCCCTAATTAGGGATGGAAATTTTGACCCTTTGGCTATGGGACAATGCTCTAACCAACTGAGCCACAATGGCTAGGTCCTTTCCCCATTTTTTTTTTTGTATCATATTTATTTTATTTTTTATCAGTATTTTTTAATTGTTAATATTGTACAGTTTTCTGTCTTTTACCCCGCCCCAGTCCACCACCTCAGCCCTCCTCACCTTCCTCCCATTTCCACCCCCCATAGTTTTTGTCCATGAGTCCTTTATACTTGTTGCTCCAAACCGTTCCCCCTTTCCCCTGAAATTCCCTCCCCTCTCCCTCTGGTCACTGTCAGACTGTTCTCACATTCAGTGTCTTTGTTTATATTATGCTTGTTTGTTTGTTTTGTTGATTAGGTTCCTGTTAAAGGTGAGATCAGATGGTATTTGTCTTTCACTGCCTGGCTTATTTCACTTAGCATGATACTCTCCAATTCCTTCCATGCTGTCGCAAAGGGTAGGAGCTCCTTCTTTCTTTCTGCTGCATAGAATTCCATTGTGTAAATGTACCACAGTTTTTTGATCCATTCATTTACTGATGGGCACCTAGGTTGCTTCCAGCACTTGGCTATTGTAAATTGTGCTGCTATGAACATAGGGGTGCATAGATTCTTTTGGATTGGTGTTTCGGGGTTCTTAGGATATAATCCAAGCAGTGGAATTGCTGGGTCAAAAGGTAGGTCCATTTTTAGTTTTCTTAGAAAATTCCATACTGTTTTCCATAGTGGTTGTACCAATCTGCAATCCCACCAACAGTGCACTAGGGTCCCCTTTTCTCCACAACCTCTCCAACACTTGCTGTTTGTTGCTTTCTTTATGAAGGCCATTCTGACTGGTGTCAAGTGGTATCTCATTGTAGTTTTAATTTGCATCTCTCTGATAGCTAGCGATATCGAGCATCTTTTCATGTGTCTCTGGATCCTCTGTATGTCCTCCTTGGAGAAGTGTCTGTTCAAATCCTTTGCCCATTTTTTAATTGGGTTGCTTGTCTTCTTAGAGTAGAGTCTTGTAAGTTCCTTATATATTTTGGAGATTAATCCCTTGTCTGAGGTATCATTGTCAAATATGTTTTCCCATACAGTTGGTTCTCTTTTTATTTTAATACTGTTTTCTTTAGCTGTGCAGAGGCTTTTTATTTTGATGAGATCCCCTTTGTTTATTCTTTCCTTTATGTCCCTTGCTCTAGGGGATGTATCAGTAAAAATATTGCTGTGTGAAATATCTGAGATTTTCCTGCCTATGTTATTCTCTAGAATTTTAATGGTGTCATGGCTTATATTTAAATCTTTTATCCACCTTGAATTTATTTTTGTGTATGGTGTAAGTTGGTGCTCGAGTTTCATTTTTTTTGCATGTAGCTGTCCAGTTCTCCCAGCACCACTTGTTGAAGAGGCTATTTTTGCTCCATTTTATGTTGCTGCCTCCTTTGTCGAATATTAATTGACTGTAGAGACAGGTTTATTTCTGGGCTCTCTGTTCTATTCCACTGGTCCATGTGTCTGTTCTTGTGCCAGTACCAGGCTGTTTTGATTACAGTGGCCTTGTAATACAGTTTGGTACCAGGTATTGTGATCCCTCCTACTTTGCTCTTCTTTCTCAAAATTGCTGTCGCTATCCGGGGTCGTTTATGATTCCATATAAATTTTTGAAGTGTTTGTTCTATGTCTGTGAAATATGCCATTGGAACTTTAATAGGTATTGCATTGAATCTGTAAATTGCTTTGGGTAATATGGACATTTTGATGATATTAATTCTTCCGATCCATGCACATGGTATATGCTTCCATTTGTTTGTGTCTTCCTTGATTTCATTCTTCAGTGTTGTGTAGTTTTCTGCATACAGGTCTTTTACCTCCTTGGTTAGGTTTATTCCTAGGTATTTTATTTTTCTTTTTGCTATATCGAATGGGATTTTTTTCTTGATTTCTGCTTCTGCTGTTTCACTGTTGGTATACAAAAATGCCTTTGATTTCTGGATATTGACTTTGTATCCGGCTGTTTGGCCAAATTCATTTATTATGTCAAGCAGCTTTTTGGCCTAGTCTATAGGATTTTCTATGTACACTATCATGTCATCTGCAAACAATGATAGTTTTGTTTCCTCCTTTTCAATTTGGATGCCTTTTATTTCCTTTTCTTGTCTAATTGCTGTGGCTAAGACTTCCAATACTATATTGAATAGAAGTGGTGAAAGAGGACAGCCTTGTCTTGTTCCTGATCTTAGTGGGAAAGATTTCAGTTTATTCCCATTGAGTATGATGTTGGCTGTAGGTCTCTCATATATGGCCTTTATTATGATGAGGAATGCTCCCTCTATTCCCACTTTGCTGAGTGTTTTTATCATAAATGGGTGTTGTACTTTATCAAAAGCTTTTCCGCATCTATTAATATGACCATGTGATTTTTGTCTTTGCTTTTGTTTATGTGATGTATTACATTTACTGATTTGCGAATGTTGAACCATCCTTGCATCCCTGGGATGAATCCCACTTGGTCATGGTGTATGATTTTTTTAATGTGTTGTTGGATGCGGTTTGCCAATATTTTGTTGAGGATTTTAGCGTCTATGTTCATCAGTGATATTGGCCTGAAGTTTTCTTTCTTTGTTATGTCTTTATCTGGTTTGGGGATTAGGATGATGCTGGCTTCATAAAAAGAGTTTGGGAGTCTTCCATCATTTTGGATTTTTTGGAATAGTCTGTGAAGGATAGGGGTTAGCTCTTCCTTAAATGTTTTGTAGAATTCTCCTGTGAAACCATCTGGTCCAGGGCTTTTGTGTGTCTGGAGTGTACTGATTCAATTTCACCAGCTGTTATTGGTCTGTTCAGGCTTTCTGTTTCTTCTTCATTGAGTTTTGGAAGGTTATATTTTTCTAGAAACTTGTCCATTTCACCTAGGTTTTCAAATTTCTTGGCATACAGTTCTTCATAGTAATTTCTTACAATCCTTTGTATTTCTGTGGTGTCAGTCGTAATCTGTCCTCTTTCATTTCTGATTGTGTTTATTTGAGTCCTCTCTCCTTTTTTCTTGATGACCCTGCTTAAAGGCTTGTTGATTTTGTTTATCTTTTCAAAAAACCAGCTCCTGGATTGATTGATCCTTAGGATTGTGCTTGTAGTCTCTATGTCATTTAATTCTGCTCTGATCTTGGTTATTTCCTTCCTTCTACTTGCCCTGGGCTGTCTTTGTTGTTGTTCCTTGAGTTCTTGTAGGCGTAGGGTTAAGTCGTTTGTTAGAAATGTTTCTGTCTTCTTTAGGTAGGCCTGTATTGCTATGAACTTCCCTCTGAGCACTGCCTTCATTGTGTCCCATAAGTTTTGGGTTGTTGTGAGTTCATTTTCATTTGTTTCCAGAAACTTTTTGATTTCCTCCTTAATTTCATTCTTTACCCATTCATTGTTTAATAGCATGCTATTCAACCTCCATGATTTTGATGATTTGGGGATTTTCCTCATCACATCGGTTTCTAGTTTTAGTCCCTTGTGGTCGGAGAAAATGCTTGGTATGATTTCAATTTTCTTGAATTTGTTGTGGCTTGTTTTGTGTCCTATCATGTGGTCTATCTTGGAAAATGTTCCATGTGCGTTTGAAAAAAATGTGTATTTAGTTTCTTTGGGATGAAGGGCTCTATATATATCAGCTAAGTCCAATTCGTCTAGAGTACTGTTCAATGGCACAATATCTTTGTTGATATTTTGTTTGGAAGATCTGTCCATTTTTGACAGTGGGGTGTTAAAATCTCCTACTATAATTGTGTTGCTGTCAATATCTTTCTTGAAGTCCTCTAAGATTTTCATGATGTATTTAGGTGCTTCTATGCTGGGTGCATATATATTTACAATATTTATGTCTTCTTGGTGGATTCTTCCCTTGAGTATTATGAAGTGACCTTCTGGGTCTCTCTTTATGGCTCTTCTTTTGAAGTCTATTTTGTCTGATATGAGTATTGCTACCATGACCTATTTTTTTTCTGTCCATTTGCTTGGAAAATTTATTTCCAGCCTTTCACTTTGAGTCTGTGTAGGTCTTTTGTCCTGAGGTGGGTCTCTTGTAGGCAGCATATGTGTGGGTCATGCTTTCTTATCCAGTCAGCTATTCTATGTCTTTTGATTTGAGCATTTAATCTATTTACATTTAAGGTTACTATTGATAGGTATTTATTCATTGCCCTTTTCTTACCTGTGTTCCTCTCTCTCTCTTTTCCTTTCTTTCCTTAAAGCAGTCCCTTTAGTATCTCTTGCAGTACTGGTTTGGTAGAGGTGTATTCTTTTAGACTTCTTTTGTCTGGGAAGCTCCTTATTTGGCCTTCTATCTTGATTGAAAGCCTTGCTGGATAAAGTAGTCTTGGTTGTAGGCCTTGGTTTCTCATTACTTGGAATATTTCTTGCCATTGTCTTCTGGCTTGGAGCATTTCCATTGAGAAGTCAGTTGCTAACCTTATTGGGGCTCCCTTGTATGTTACTTCCTTTTTCTCCCTTGCTGCCTTTAAGATTCTCTCTTTGTCTTGGAAGTTTGCCATTTTAATGATGATGTGTCTTGAAGTGGGCCTGTTTGGGTTCCTCTTGATTGGGACTCTCTGTGTTTCCTGGATTTGTGTGACTTTTTCTCTCATCAAATTAGGGAAGTTTTCCATCATTACTTTTTCAAATAAGTTTTCTATCCCTTGCTCTTCTTCTTCTCCTTCTGGTATTCCTATTATACGGATATTATTACGTTTCATGTTGTCTTGCATTTCTCTTAACCCCTCTTCATTCTTTCTGAGCCTCTTTTCCTTTTCTTGCTCTTTCTGGCTGCTTTTTTCTACTTTGTCCTCCAGCTCACTGATCCAATCTTCTGCTTCATCGATTCTGCTTTTCATTCCTTCTACTGTGTTCTTCAGCTCAGAAATTGTATTCTTCATTTCCTCTTGGCCCTTTTTGATAGTTTCTGTTTCCTTTTTCATGTTGATATAGTTTGCAGTGAGTTCATCGTAGCTTCCCTGTAGTTTCTGGTAGCTCATTGAGAGCTCATGGAGCTTCCTGACAACCATTTCTTTGAACTCCTTATCTGATAGTTGAGTTGCCTCTGTTTCATTTAGCATTCTTTCTGGGGATTCCTCCTTTTCTTTCATTTGGGGATGTTTCTTTGTCTTCTCATTGTTGGTGAGACTCTTTTTGTAAACCTCCGCTTCTTAAATCGATCTGTTCTGGCTCCCTGGGTTTATGGTGTGAACTTCTGTGGTGGAATACCTGTGAGATTCAGTGTTATAGTCTTCTTCAGGTATCCTGGTGTTCACAGCTTCCACTGTCTCAGCTGTTGGAATACCCCCTCTTTGGGTCCAACTCTGGTTTTTTCACAGTTCTAGGATTTTTTTTTGCCTCACTCGTGGGTATTTAAAAAGAGAAAAGAATAAAGTGAATAAAGAAGAGGAAAAAAAAGAGGAAGGAAGGAGAGATAGAATTGGAAAGAAAGGAAGAAGGAATAAAGCCAGAAAGAAGTAAAGAGAAGCAAAAGGAATTGAGGGATAAAAAAGGTAGAAGTAATAAAAAAATAAAAAATATATAATCAAAACAAAACAAAAAGAACCCCACAAAAACGAAAAACAAACCAAAACAAACAAACAAACAAAAAACCCAACTAAACAGACAAAAAACAACTATCAAACAAAACACCCCCCCCCAAAAAAAAAGAAGAAGAAAAATCTCTTGCTATTTTCACACAGGCCAAACTGGATTTTCTGGACTTGCTGGCTGTAGCAGGCTGCGAGGTGACTTGTACCGCTTTTCTCCTTGTTCCTCACTCAGTCTGCTTTGGGCTACTGTCCTAAGTGCCAGCCGAGCCCTGACCCTAGGGCTAATGGCGTACTCTCCATGCAGGGCCTTGGGTGTGATTTCTGAGCCTCCTGCAGGGGGCGCGCTTTCCAGAGTTTATGGGTTTCAGCTGGAATCTCTTACAGATCCATCCCTCCCCGAGCCTATTGCTGTGAGCTCCGGGTCTCCTACAGGGTGAGAGTGCCCACCTGAGACGACGGGTGTGGGCTCCTCGAGTTTCCCGAATTGCGCGCACTCACCCCAGGATCACAGATGTGAGCTCCGAGTCTTCCACGGAGTCCCCTTCTCTAGTTGCAGAGCCGCCTCCGGTCGGTTGCAGAGCTCTCTTAGGACCCAGGGCCACCTGCGGTGGGTCGCAGAGCCAGCTCCGGTCGCAGAGCCGCTTCCGACCCGGTCGCAGAGCCGCCTCAGGTCGCCGGGCCGCCTCCGGTCGGTTGCAGAACCGCCTCCGGTCGCCGGGTCGCCTCTGTCCTGGTCTCAGGGCTGCCTCCGGTCGCTCGGCTGCCACGTCTAGTTTTCCAATGTCTGCTACAGATTTTGATCTCCTCTTTTCATATATACTGTGGTATTGTTGGCTGTCTGCTCTGTTCCTCTGTAGATCAGTTAGGTTTTTCTCCCATGTGCAGGAGGAAGGACAATCTGCGTCCTCCTACCATGCCGCCATCTTGAACCCCCCCTTTCCCCATTTTTTAATTGGGTCGTTTGTCTTCCTGGGGTGGAGTCACATGAGTTCTTTATATATTTTGGAAATCAAACCCTTGTCCAAGGTATCATTGGCAAATATAGTTTCCCATATGGTTGGTTCCCTTTCATTTTTTTGATGTTTTCTTTAGCCATGCAGAAGCTTTTTAATTTGATGAGGTCCCATTTGTTTATTCTTTTCTTTATGTCCCTTGCTGTCAGGGACATATTGATGAAAATGTTTCTGCATGGGATATCTGAAATTTCCCTGCATATGTTCTCCTCTAGGACTTCTATGGTGTCATCACTTACATTTAAGTCTTTTATTCATCTTGAGTTTATTTATCTGTACAGTGTCAGTTGGTGGTCAAGTTTCATTTTTTCCATGTAGCTGTCCAGATCCCCCAATACCATAAGTTGAAGAGGCTATATTTACTCCATTTTATGTTTCTGCACCCTGTGTCAAATATTAATTGACCATAGAGACATGGGTTTATTTCTGGACTCTCTATTCTGTTCCATTGATCTATTCTGTGTCTGTTCTTATGCCAGTACCATATTGTTTTGATTACAATAACCTTGTAATATGGTTTTTATCAGGTACTGTGATCCTTCCTACTTTGTTTTTCTCTCTCAAAATTGCAGAGGCTATTCAGGATCATTACAGTTCCATATATATTTTTCAAATGTTGGTTCTACATCTGTGATATATGTCATTGGTACTTTAATAGGGATTGCATTGAATCTGTAATTGTATTGGGTAATATGGACATTTCGATATTGTTCACTCTTCCAATCCATGAGTGTGGTCTATGCTTCCATCTATTTGTGTCTTCCTTAATTTCTTCCTTCAGTATTGTGTCGTTTTATGAATTTAGGTCTTATACCTCCTTGGTTAAGTTTATTCCTAGGTACTTTATTTTTCTTGTTGCTATAGCAAATGCCTTTTATCTCTTGATGTCTAGTTTTGATATTTTGTTGTTGGTGCCTTCAATTTCTTCAACAAAAATGCCTTCAATTTATGAATATTGACTTTGTATCCCACTGTTTTGACAAATTCACTTAGTAGGTCGAGTAGTTTTTTGGTGTTTATAGGCTTTTCATGTACACTCTTATGTCATCTGCAAACAATGACAGTTTTGCTTCCTCCTTTCCAATTTGGATGCCTTTTATTTCTTTTTCTTGCCTGATACCTATAGCTAGAACTTTCAATACTATGTTGAATAGAAGGGGTTAAGGTGGACGTCTTTATCTTGTTCCTGATCTTAGTAAGAATGGTTTTACTTTTTGCCCCTTGAGTATGATGTTGCCTATAGGTTTGTCATATAAGGCCTTTATTATATTAAGGTATGCTCCCTCTACTTCTGCTTTGCCAAGGTTTTTTTTTATCATAAATGGATGTTTTACTTTATCAAATGCTTTTTCAGCATTTATTGATGTGATTTTGTGGGTTTTTCATATTATGTGATTTATTATATTTATTGATTTGCATATATTGTACCATCCTTGCATCCGCAGGATAAAACCACTTGATCATGGTTTATGATCTTTTGAATGCATTACTGGATCTGGCTTGCCAATATTTTGTGAGGATTTTAGCTTGTATCTTCATTAGTAATACTGGCATGTAGTTTCTTTCTTTGTTGTATCATTATCTGGTTTTGGGATCAGAATAATGCTTGCTTCATAAAATGAGTTCAGGAGTCTTCCATCTTCTTGGGTTATTTGGAATAGTTTGAGAAGAATCAGGGTCAACTCTTCCTTAAATGTTTTGTAATATTCTCCTGTGAGACCATCCAGTCCAGGGCTTTTGTGTTATTGGGATTTTTTTTTTTATTACTGCTTCAGTTTCACTAGCTGTTATCAGTCTGTTCAAGCTTTCTGCTTCTTATTCATTCAGGTTTGGAAGATTAATTTTTTTCTAGAAATTTATCCACTAGGTTTTCAAATTTTTTAATTAGTTATTTCTAATCAAATTTTTCATAGTTATTTCTAATGATCCTTTGCATTTCTGTGATCAGTTGTAATTTCTCCTCTTTCATTTCTGATTTTATTTGGGTCCTCTCTCTTTTTTCCTTGATGAGTCTGGTTAAATGATTGTCAACTACATTTATCTTTTCAAAGAACCAACTACTGGGTTTATCAATCTTTTGGATTGTTTTTTAATCTCTATGCCATTTAATTCAGATCTGATCTTGGTTATTTCCTTCCTTCTACTTGCTTTTGGCTTTGTTTGTTATTGTTCCTTGAGTTCTTGTAGGCGTAGGGTTATGTTGTTTATTTGAAATGTTTCTATCTTTTTTAGGTAGGCCTGTATTGCTATGAACTTCCCTCTCAGGACTGCCTTCATTGTGTCTCATAAGTTTTGGATTGTTGTGTGTTCATTTTCATTTATTTCCAGGAACTCTTTGATTTCTTCCTTGATATTATTAACCCATTCATTGTTTAATAGCATGCTATTCAATCTCCATAAATTTGAATGGTTTTGAGTTTTTCTTTGAGTTTAGTTTCTAATTTAAAGCCCTTGTAGTCCAAGAAAATGCTTGATACGATTTCAATATTCTTGAATGTGTTCAGGCTTGTTTTGTGTGCTATCATGTGGTGTGTCTTTGAAAATGTTCTGTGTGCATTTGTAAAGAATGTTTATTTTGCTTCATTGGGATGAAAGGCTCTATATGTATCAGTTAAGTCCTTTTGATCTAGTGCACAGTTCAGTGCCAAAATATCCTGATGATATTTTCTTTAGAAGATCTATCCATTGTCAACAGTGGGGTGTAAAATTGCCCACTATGAGTGTGTTGCTGAGTATATCTTTTTTGAAGTCCTCCTAGATTTTCATTATATATTTCGGTTCTCCTATGTTGGGTGCATGTGGGGGGTCCCTGTCCTGGGAGCCAGATGTCGGGGGCTCCACCCCCAGAACCCCATCCCTCCATCACGGATGAAAATAAAACTACCAAGACATGATCTGCTTGGGGAGGAGAGGTGGACAAACTCTCAGAGGAGAATGACGCAGAGTCCCTTCCTCACTAGGCTTTTATTGGGTTCAAATACACAGGAATACAGGTTTAACATGTCAAAGAAATCTGAGGGCTTAATCTGAGTCAATGTCTGTCCGGAAAGGGGGTTGCCAAACTTTGGGAGACATACTCATTTCCTCCTGGGACCCTTATCATTTAAATGAGAGCACTCTTAGCAAAGCAGGTTTCACAGGACTTTAGGAATTGTTTCTTATGCTCGATCACCCAAGGAACCATCCTGGCCAGCACAGGGCTGCACTGCTTGCCCTCATAGTTTCAGGCTTTAAGCCCATTAGGAAGCAGAAGACATCTCCCAGATGGAAATGAGGACTCGGGCTATGTCAGAATAGCCGGGGGGCAAAGGTCCATCACATCCTCTTTGCTGCAGTCCCCCGAGTCCTTCCATGAGGGCCTCCCAAGTGGTCATGTCTGGCTTAGGTTGCCCCTCTAATGAGGAGTCTTACCTATCATTGACTACCAACCAAGCATTGGGGCCAGAGATGGATGAGGCAGAAGTGGCGCTCCTGCCAGGGAGATAAACTTTGTCTCCTTAGTAGCTCACGACTTCTTGACAGAGCAGACCCAGATGAAGTGGGTCCCTAGGCTCTTACACAGCCCACCATGGGGTGAGGGTTACAACTCCTGAAACCAGGCTGAACGGTCCGCAACAGGTGCATATATGTTTACAATATATAGATTGTATAGAATCAATGTGTAGGTTATATAGAAACAATGTATAGAATCCTGGTGGATTCTTCCTTTGAGTATTATGAAATGACTTTCCTTGTCACTTTTTATGGCCTATGTTTTGAAGTCTATTTTGTCTGATTTATATTACTACCCCAGCTTTTTTTCCTGTCCATCTACTTGGAATATTTTTTTTCCAACCAACTCTTTACTCTCCTTCTGTGTAGGTCTTTTTTTTTCTGAGGAGGGTCTCCTATAGACAACATATACATGGGTCATAGTTTCTCATCCATTCAGCTACCCTTTGTATTTTGATTGGAGCATTTAATCTATTTACATTTAAGATTATTATTGAAAGGCATTTATTAATTGCCATTTTGCCTTTTGTTCCTGTGTCCTCCCTCTCTCATTCCACACTCTCATCTTCTTAAAGCAGGTTTGGTGGAGGTGTATTCCTTTAATCTTCTTTTGTGTGGGAAACTATTTCATCTTTTTAAATGACAACCTTGCCAATTAGAGTAGTCTTGGTTTCAGGCCTTTGCTTTTCATTACTTGGAATATTTCTTGCTATTCCTTTCTGGATTGTAGTGTTTCTATTGTGAAAGTAGCTGCTAGCCTCATTGGAGCTCCCTTGTATGTTACTATCTCTTTCTCCCTTGCTACTTTTAAGATTCTCTCTTTGGCCCTGGCTGGTGTCACTCATTGTATTGAGTGCCAGCTTGTGAACCAAAGGGTTGCCAGTTCAATTCCTAGTCTAGGGCACATGCCTGGGTTGCAGGCCAGGTCCCCAGTAGAGGGTGTGCAAGAAGCAACCACAAACTGATACTTCGCTCCCTATCTTTCTCCCTCCCTTCCTCTTTCGAAAAATAAATAAATAAAATATTTTTTTTAAAAGGTTCTCTCTTTGTCTTCAAATCTGCCATTTTAATTATGAAGTTTCTTGGATTGGGCCATCTTGGTTGGGTTCATCTCTTTTGGTTCATCTTGGTTGGGACCCTATGTACTTTCCGAACTTGCATGGCTTTTCCCCTTTCCAGGTTAGGGAAATTTTGTGTCATTGTTTTTTCAAAAAGTTTTTCTATCCCTTGCTCCTTTTCTTCTCATTCTGGTATTTCTATGATGCGAATGCTGTTACATTTCATGTTGTTCTGAAGTTCTGTTAAGCTAATCTTATACTTTTTGAGTCTTTTTTCATGCTGTTGCTCTACCTGGATATTTCTCTTTACATTGTCTTCCTGCACACTAATTCCATTCTTTGCTTCATTCGGCCTGCTGGTAATTCCTTCTAGTGAATTTTTTATTTCATATATTGCATTCTTCATTTCTTTCTGGTTTTTATAAGTATTTTTATTGATTATGCTCTTACAGTTTTCCCAATTTTCCCCCTTTATCCCCATCCACCCTGCACCCCCCAAACCTCTAGCATCCCCCCCACTTAGTTCATGTCCATGGGTTGCACATATAATTTCTTTGAGTTCTCTGTTTTCTATACCATTTTTATCTCTCTCTATTTTATACCTACTAATCATGCCTCTTCTTCCCTGTACCATTTGTCCCCTATCCCTCCCTTCCCCCTCCCCACTGAAATCCCTCCATGTGATGTCCATTTCTCTGATTCTCTTCCTATTCTGTTGTTTGCTTCATTTTTGTTTTCCTTGTTTTTCTTTTCTTTTAGGTTCATTTGGTGATAGTTGTGAGTTTATTGTCCATTTATTGTTCATATATTTGAGCTTCTTTTTCTTAGATAAATCCCTTTAACATTTCATATAATAAGGGCTTGCTGATAATGAACTCCTTTAACTTGACTTTATCTGGGAAGCACTTTATCTGTCCTTCCATTCTAAATTATAGCTTTACTGGATAGAGTAATCTTGGTTGTAGGTCCTTGCCTTTCATGACTTTGAGTACTTCATTCCAGCCCCTTCTTGCCTGCAAGGTTTGTTTTGAGAAATCAGTTGGTAGTCTAACAGTAACTCCATTGTAGGTAACTGTCTCCATTACTCTTGCTGCTTTTAGGATTCTCTCTTTATCTTTAATCTTAGGTAACTTAATGATAATGTGCCTTAATGTGTTCCTCTTTGTGTCTAACTTCTTCAGGACTCTCTGGAGTTCCTGGAAGTCTATTTCCATCACCAGATTGGGGAAGTTTCCCTTCATTATTTGTTCAAATAAGTTTTCAATTTCTTGATGTTGTTCTCTTTCTGGCACTCCTATAATACAGATATTGCAACATTTCAGGCTGTCCCAGGGGTTCATAAGTATCTCTTCACTTTTTTGAATTCTTCTTTCTTCATTCTGTTCTGATTGGATGTTTATTTTTCCCTTTTGTTCCAAATTGTTGCTTTGAGTCCTGGTTTCCTTCCTGGCATTGTTGGTCCCCTGAATATTTTGCTTTGTTTCATTTTGGGTACCTTCCATTTGTTTTTTCATTTTTCTACCAAGCTCAGTAAGTTCTGTGAGCATTTTGATTACCAGAGCTTTAAATTCTCCTTCAAATAGATTGACTATCTCCTCATCACTTAGCTGTCTTTCTGAAGTTTTGATCTGTTCTTTCATTTGAGCCATATTTCTTTGTCATAGTGCGCCTGTTAAGTTGTCAGGGGGTGGGCCTTAGGTATTCACCAGAGCAGGACAACCCTCTTTGCTGCACTGCAGTGCTCCCTGTGGGGGAAGAGGCCAGAGAGGGAACAATGCAGCTCGCCTGCTCAGCTCTAGCCCATTGTTCAATGAACTCTCATGTGAGACTAAGACTTTCTCCCACTGCAGCAACCAACATAATCCACAGTCAACTCTGAGTCTCAGTTTTGCTTTCAGCCAGCCCCACCTGTGCAGTCTACCACCTTGTCCTGGTTTTTCTGAGCTGGCCCCACCCTGCAGTCTGAGATCACTGCATGTTCTTACCAGTCTGGTTGTTCTGGTTGACTGTTTAATTCCTTGGTTGTCAAAGTTCCATGTAGTTTGATTTTATAGCACTTCTGGTTGTTTATTGATTTTAGATTGGTTGTTATCCTCCTTTTGGTTGTGCAAGGAAGCAAAGGGTTTCTACCTATGCCTCCATCTTGACCGGAATATCTGGTTCTTGTTTAGTTTCTATTTCCTTTTTCATGCTGTTGTAGTTCCCACTCAGTTTCTTGTATTTGTCACTGAGTTCCTTGAACATTATAACCACTTTTAAAAAAATTCTATGTCTGATAGTTCCTTGCCTCAATTTCATTTATCTCTTTTTCTGGTGACTCTTCCTTTCTTTTTGTTTGGGGGTTCTCTCTTTATGCCTCCATTTCAGGAGGCTCTTTGTTTGTTTCTGCATCTCAGGATACTCTCTTACTTTGTCTGCCTATCTTCATGGCATTGACTTCTGTGGTAGGAATTCTGTGGGGTGCAGTCTCTGTGATCTGCTTGGCTGGATGCTCTAAGGTTGCCCTTTCTTCAGTTTGTGTGGGCACTCTTGTACTTAGGCTTTGCTTGTTTGTGACTTCTCTCTGTTGGTGTGTTCTCCCCTCTAGCTGGCTACAGGTAGTCACAACTCCCACCTTGACTTGTATGCTGTTGTACTAGTGTTGATTAACAAAGTAGTATTACCAGAAAACCAAACCCCAACCAGCAAAGGAAATGTCCCCACCACATTACCACTAGTAACTCTTATTGAGCAAAGATTAATGAAATTGAAGAGAGATTAAGACAACTATAAGATACAAAAAAGGGAATATGAGATTACTAAATGAAGATAAAATGTTTTTGAATGGGAAGAGGTAGAAGAATTAATAAGGGCAGGTATACAACTGAGGCAAAGAAAGAGAAAGAACAAATTTCAAATGTAAGTAAAACATGGTAAGGCGATAACCAAAATGAAGTAAGAAAAGGGAATAGTATACTATGAGGTTTGAAGTTAAATTAGGAAGTTATTGGACCAGCCAGAATGACATTGCAGAAATACCACAGCATGGTCAATAACAATGATAGCTGAGTGAAGGTTAATACAGGTGGAAAGGGATTAAGAATATTACAGAAAACAGAAAAGTGAATATGAGGTGTCTAAGTAAGACAAATGATTTTGAGAGAATGGGAGAGGAAAACTAATAAGAGTAAGAAGTAAAGCCCAGGCTCAGAGAGGGGAAAAAAATTAAAATTCCTCATTCAACTGATCAAGGGAAGGCAGAGATCATCCCTATGGGATTTAAAGTAGAAACAAATAGTGTACAAATAGGATTGCCATTGGAGAAGAACAGCAATAACCATAATATCCTCACCCAACTAGCCACACTTGATAAAGGTAGAAAGGAAGTAAGATTATTATAAGAGGGGAAAAAGAATGTGAGTTGTCTTAAGGAAGGAAAAGTGCTTAAGCGAAGTTAGATGGAGAAGATTAGTAAGACAAAGGAATAGGAACATGACATACTGTGAGGGAAAATAAAGTTTACAACAACAGTAAGAAAGGTCAGGAAGATGGCAAAATGGAGTAAGACTCGATAAGGGTGCTATGTGGAATTTGGAATAACAATAATATGACAAAATATATAATCTGAACAAAAAGGATAAAAAATGACCAAGAGTAGTGAGTTAGCTGGAATATAAATGAAGTGAAAGAAGAAATATTAAAATGCTATATGAAAGAACAAAAAAATAAAGAGAAAAAACATAAGTTCTGAGGAAGAGTAAGGTGAAATTCATCTTAACTGTAGATGTTTGCATTTTGACTTCTTTCTGGATCTGTCTCTGGTTTTCTTTTCTTTTCTTTTTTTAATTTATATTTAGAGAGAGAGGAAGGGAAGGAGAGAAACATCAACGTGTGGTTGCCTCTTGTGTGCCCCCAAATGGGGACTTGGCCTGCAACCCAGGTGTGTGCCCTGACTGAGAATCGAACCAGCAACACTTTGGCTCACAGCCCACGCTCAATCCACAGAGCTGTACCAGCCAGGGTGTCTCTGGTTTTCTATCAGCTCAGTGTCCCAGAGTGGGTCCTCCAGCTTCTGACAACACCACCTGTATCTCCTTCACCTGCCTCTGGATGTAGCTTCTGTTGTGATTGAGAGGGTGAAGTCTTTGTGTCTTCCCTGGGATACACTGTTCAGTCTTCTGGGGAAATTGTGGGTGTGTTCCCCCTGCCCTTACACCTCCTGTCTTAGTCTGTCCCTGTTTATTATCAATAATGTATGGTTTCTGATTAAATAGTTGTCTGTTCCATGGGGAATGGGGGCACTCTGTGTAAGAGTGTCAGTTCTCTCCTGCATGGTGTAGACTGCAGCTCTTTGTGCGAGCTAAGCTTGGCAGTGCCCTGAATCCTCCTTTTTGTACCCTTTCTTAACTTCCTGCTTTGATGGCCTTAGGACCCAGTGTACTTTGTCTCCCTGTGGAGAATCCAAAATGGACCTCGATTGGCATTTATCTTACTGTCTTTCTCTTGTAGGAATGCCCCCTGCATATTGTTAAGTCTCCCCATTTGGTTTTGCAGATGTTCCCAGCCCTGCTGCAGGTGGAGGCTGGGCTCACTTTTCGATTCCCGGAAGTTCCACCAAGGAAATGGTCCTGTCTGGCCTCAATTAATCTCAGGTGCACAGTTGCCAGCCCACCCCTCACAACATGCTGTGGCCTGCACTCTCCACTCTGTGCTGTGGCTCCAGGCTGGGGCCAAGAAACCACTTCATTTTGCACCCCTTTGATCAAACACCTAGGTGTACTAAGTGGGAGCAGATTGTACCCACAATTCTCTTAGCCTATCAGCTGCACATTTTGGGGTGTCTGTCTAGCACACCTTAGTTCCCTCTTTTGAAAAAAGTCTCTCTGGGAGCTCCCACCATAGCACAAAGCCACTGCCTGGCTTTTCCATACATTCCAACTTTCTGATAAGTGAAGAGTCCATCTCAGTCATGGCCATTCATGGCTCTCCTCTTCCCTCAGCTCCAGGTGTGGCCAGAATCCCCCACCTCTCTGGTACTGTCCCAGTTGGTGTCCACTGCCATAACTAGGGTATGCCACCAGCTGTGAGCATGTGAGCTGCCTGTTTCTCCCTCGTGACTCTACATATTCAAGTCACTACTAGCCACTGGTTCTGTGGATTCCTTGCCCTAGAAGGGGAGGGAACCTCTAGGCTGCTATCTCTGACCAGGCTCTCCTCAGATGCTGTCCCCATGGCATCTGTGGTTTCTGGTGCCATACCTGGAGACTTTCCATGTCCACCTATAAAACCTCCTCACTGCCCATTTTGAAGTGTCTTCTGTACCCTTTGGCTTCCAAACTTCATATCAGCTAAGATTCTGTTGATTCTTCACTTTGTTTTTCAGAAGATCAGCTAAATGTCTGAGTTGGGTACACTAGCATGTAGGACAGACTCCCACCTACTTCAGCACCATCTTCCTCTCTTTGGGTCTCTTGATAAGTGTCTTGGCACTCCTGATAGCAAGTGGGGAATTTCCCCAGGAACCTGTCTATGGGCAGCCCTGCTCTGCAGAATGGCTGTTCTGATCACATGTGCATCTGCCTTAGGTGTGTCTGCTTGCCAGATGTGTCATCTCTGATCATGTGTGCAGATATCTTAGGTGTATCTCCTTGCCAGATGTGTCTAGCATGACTTAGGTAGTTTACCTCTTGAATCAAAGTGTCATGGTTGACTGTCAGCCATCTTGGTTGACATGAATGACTCTATTTTGTTTTATATACTTTATACTATCTTGACTGGACCAATATCATTTTATTGGTCCTGCTCTCCACACTCATTCACTCAGAAGTTAAGCTGGCCAACTAGCTCCAAGATGGAGTCTGCTTTTCAAAATGGAATCAGCTCAGTCTTCAGTCATTCTGTGGCCCCATCATACGCTGCATATCTGCAGAGAGCATTCTCAGGTTGATAATGCATCAACAGTGCTACCAAAGTATTATTAGAATACTGATAACCATTACCCAGGAGAAAAAGTGTGTGTGTGTGTGTGTGTGTGTGTGTGTGTGTAGTCTGTCCAGAAGGTATCCAGACATGTAATATGAAAAATAGAGACATTATTGAAAAAATACAAGATACAAGAAACATTCTACATAGGACAATGATGCCTCAGTCCTCTTCAAAGTATGCATGTTGGGATCTCACACAGTTCTCCTAATTGGCATCAGCTGCCTTGTTGTAGTTTCCTGAATCTCATCAACAGTATGAAATCTCTTCCCTTTCAAAGGTGATTTTAGTTTTAGGAAAAGCCAGCAGTTAAAGGGCACTAAATCGAGGCTGGGGGGGGGGGGGGCTGAGTCACCTGGGTGATTTGATATTTCACAAAAAAACTCTGCACGAGATATGATTATGAGTGGGTGCATTGTCATGATGAAGCTGCCATTCACCAGTAGGCGTTAGCTGCAGCCTTCAAAATCATATGAATAGTTTCTGTGCAGGAATGTTCAAGCTTAACACAAACTTGATGCAGATTCGTTGTTTTCCTCTCTCAGTCGTTTTGAATGTGATGGCCACACAGTATACATGCTCATTTGACAGGGTTTACTGCTCCCACTGACTACTACAGTGTTGTGGACCATTCAGCCTGGTTTCAGGAGTTGTAACCCTCACCCCATGGTGGGCTGTATAAGAGCCCAAGGGACCCACTTCATCTGGGTCCGTTCTGTCACAAGGACGTGACCTACTAAGGAGACAAAGCTTATCTCCCTGGCAGGAGTGCTGCTTCTGCCTCATCCATCTCTGGCCCCAGTGCTTGGTTGGCAGTCAATGACGGATAAGACTCCTCATGGGAGGGGCAACATAAGCCAGATGCGACCAACTTGGGAGGCCTCATGGTAGGACTCAGAGGGGCTGCAGCAAAGAGGATGTGATGGACCCTCGCCCCCTGGCTATTCTGACATAGCCCGAGTCCTCATTTCCATCTGGGAGATGTCTTCTGCTTCCTAATAGGCTTAAAGCCTGAAACTGTGGGGCGAGCGGTGCAGCCCTGTACTGGCCAGGACGGCTCCCTAGGTGATCGGGCATAAGAAAGAAAGGTTTCCTTAAAGGTTTCCTTTAGGTTTCCTAAAGCCCTGTGAAACCTGCTTTGCTAAGAGTACACTCATTTAAATGATAAGTGTCCCAGGAGGAAATAAGTATGTCTCCCAAAGTTTGGCAACCCCCTTTCCTGACAGACACTGACTCAGATTAAGCACTCAGATTTCTTTGAAATGTTAACCATTGTTTGATCCTTGTCACCTGACATACCTGTATTCCTGTGTATTTGAGCCCAATAAAAGCCTAGTGAGGAAGGGGCTCTGGGTCATTCTCCTCTGAGAGTTTGACCTCCTTTCCTCCCCAAGCAGTCACGACTTGGTAGTTTTTACTTTCATCCATGATGGAGGGATGGGGCTCTGTGGGTGGAGCCCCCTGACATCTGGCACCCAGGACAGGGGCTCCTGCAGTACAGTGAAGTCATCATTGGTCACACATGCACATTACAGTTCACTCTCCTTGACTGCCAGTTTACATTGATGTCCCACAAACAATTCTCATTATATTAACAGTGGCTGGACTTTTTCCAAACAGACCTCGTATATAATGTAACACCTCAATATTCAAAATTTCACAATCTTGATTCCCCTACTCCCCAAATATCTTACTAAATCATCAGGGGGCAGTGACAAAAATAAAAGAAAGTATCTGTCTTTCTCATAGTAAATACATAATTTTAAAACCTGGAGTTGTAGTACTGAAACTGTTGTTTATTTTGTTCTTTAGGTTGATTCTAAGTTGATTTCATTGATTTTTTTAAAATTAAATTATTGGTTCATAGAATCATATAGTTTTCAAGTATATAATTCTATGATACATCATCTGTATTTTGCATTGTATGTTTCTTTAGGTAAATTCCAAGTGTATGTATTTTTTAATCTATTGAAATTGATTATTTTCCCACCAGTAAATGAATGGATCAAAAAACTATGGTACAGGGCCCTGGCTGGTGTAGCTCAGTGGATTGAGTGCGGGCCTGCGAACCGAAGGATCGCGGTTCGATTCCCAATCAGGGCACATGCCTGGGTTGCCAGGCCAGTTCCCGGCAGGGGACATACAAGAGGCAACCGCACATTGATGTTTCTCTCCCTCTCTCCTTCCCTTCCCCTCTGAAGATAAATAAATAAAATCTAAAAGAAAAAAAAAAACCTATGGTACAGGACTTCCGGCCAAGATGGAGGCGTAGGCGGACACACTGTGCCTCCTCTCACAACCAAAATTAAGGACAACAAATATTTAGAAACAAGAAAACAACCAGAACTTATAGAAAATTGAACTGTACGGAAGTCCAACAACCATTCATCCAGACCGGTAAGAGGGGCGGAGTCGAGGCAGGAGAAAGTGGAGGTACGGACCCGGGAACGCAAGCAGCATTTGCAGGCAGTTCCCAGGTGCACAGGCGGCGGCTGGCGGTCCCCGGGCCCACAGGCAGCAGCTGGTGGACCCCGGGCACAGGGGGCAACTGTGCAGACCCAGTGAGGCCGCACAAGGTGGCTGGCTGACCAGGTGGTCCCACATTCGCGTGCGGAGACGGTCCAGGCAGAGGGGAAGTGGCAGAAGGGACTGAATCCAGGAGAAAGCGGAGCAGGCGCCATTGTTCCCTCTCAGACCCCGCCCCCATATATAGCGTCACAACCCGGCGACTGGGCTGCCCCGCCTTGAGGAACACCTAAGGCTCCATGCCTCACTACGTAATAGCTGGAACCAGACTAAAACCAAAACAACAACAACAACAAAAATCCCACCAAAAGTGGCTCAAACCGGAAAACAAATAAAAGCCCCAGAGCCAATTCCTCTAAGCAGTGAAGAGATAGCTAACCTATCAGATGCACAGTTCAAAGCACTGGTCATCAAAATGCTCACAGAATTGGTTGATTTTGCTCACAAACTAGATGAAAAAATGCAGGCTACAATACGTGAAATGAAGGAAGATGCATGGGGAACTGATAGAGATGGAAGGAAAACTGGGACTCAAATCAATGGAGTGGACCAGAAGGAAGAAACTAACAACCAAACAGAAAATGAGGAAGAAACAAGAATTCAAAAAAAATGAGGAGAGGCTTAGGAACCTCCAGGACATCGTTAAACGTTCCAACATCCGAATTATAGGGGTCCCAGAAGGGGAAGAAGAAGAGCAACAAGTGGAAAACTTATTTGAACAAATAATAAAGAAGAGCTTCCCCAATCTGGCAAAGGACATAGACTACCAGGATGTCCAGGAAGCTCAGAGAGTCCCAAAGAAGTTGGACCCAAGGAGGAACACACCAAGGCACATCATAATTACATTAGCCAAGATTCAAATGAAGCAGAGAATTCTAGGAGCAGCAAAGGATAAGGGGACAGTCACCTACAAAGGAGTTCCCATCAGACTGTCAGCTGATTTCTCAAAAGAGACCTTCCAGGCAAGAAAGGGCTGAAAGAAATATTTGAAATCTTGAAAAGCAGGGACCTACATCCAAAATTGCTCTATCCAGCAAAGCTGTCATTTAGAATGGAAGGGAAGATAAAGTGCTTCTCAGATAAGGTCAAGTTGAAGGAGTTCATCATCACCAAGCCCTTATTATATGAAATGTTAAAGGGACTTATCTAAGAAAAAGAAGATAAAACTAGGACAGTGAAAAGACAACAAACTCATAGCTATCAAGAACCACACCTAAAACAAAAGCAAATTAAGCAAACAGCTAGAACAGGAACAGAACCACAGAAATGGAGATCATATGGAGGGTTAGCAACAGGGGCGTGGGAGGAGGAGAGAGGGGGAAAAGGTACAGAGAATGAGTAGCATAGATGGTGGGTAGAAAATAGACAGGGGGAGGGAGGGCAAGAATAGTATGGGAAATGTAGAAGCTAAAGAACTTATGATGCATGGACATGAACTAAAGGGAGGAATGTGGGTGGGAGAGGGTGTGTAGGGTGGAGGGGAATGATGGGGGAGAAATGGGACAACTGTAATAGCATAATCAATAAAATATATTTAAAAAAGAAAAAAAAAAAAAAAAAACTATGGTACAGCCCTGGCTGCTGTAGCTCAGTGGATTGAGTGCGGGCCTGTGAACCAAAAGATCACAGTTCGATTCCCAGTCAGGGTACATGCCTGGGTTGCTAGGCCAGTTCCCAGCAGGGGACACACGAGAGGCAACCATTCATTGATATTTCTCTCCCTCACCCTCTCTCCTACCCTTCCCCTCTAAAGGTAAATAAAAAACTATGGTACATTTACACAATGGAATTCTGTGCAGGAGAAAGAAAGAAGGAGCTCATACCCTGCGCAACAGCATAGATGGAACTGGAGAGCATCATGCTAAGCGAAATAAGCCAGGCAGTGAAAGACAAATACCATATGATCTCACCTTTAACAGGAACCTAATCAACAAAACAAACAAACAAGCAAAATATAACCAAAGACACTGAAATTGGGAACAGGCTGTAAGTGACCAGAGGGGAGAGGGGAGGGAATGTCAGGGGAAAAGCGGAAGGGTTTACAGGAACAAGTATAAAGGACTCATGGACAAAAACTATGGGGGGTGGAAGTAGGAGGGAGGTGGGGAGAGCTGGGGTGGTGGGCTGGGGTGGGAGTAAAAGACAGTAAACTGTACGAGATCAACAATTAAAATAAAAATAAAATAAATAAACAGCTTTTTTGGTGACAGTTGGTTCATGAGTGATTTGGAAGGTTTCTAACATTACCTTTTTATCTTATCAAAGGAAAATGCACTGGGTGACAGAATGTGGACCATTAGATGGATTAACTATAACATTCACAAATCCTTTTTATTCAAATCATATCGTAGGCTGTATATGCATGTCTTATCAGGGCTTCTCTTTTCTCCTGGAAACAACACACAGGAGAAAACTCTACCATTGCAGCTTATTCTCCTACAAAGATCACAGAGTCTATGGTAGCGTTCCTTAACTTGCTGATGGGAAATCATGTCAGTAGCTCAGTCCCTCCCACACGCTCTTTGTAATTGATATTTCTGAATGACTCCTCTAAATAATGGCGAATAGAGTACGCATCATGTAAGACAGGATTTCCTTCAACTTCTATGAAGTGAGTCCAATGTTCTAGGCTTCAAAACACTGCAATAGGTGTTTGCACAGAAACAGCTTTTGAGGTGACAGTTTATTGACAAGTGATTTGGAAGCATTCCAAGTATTCTTTCGTTTCTTATCCCAGGTAAATGCACTGGGTGACAGAAAGTAGGCCCCTACTTGGAGGCCCATTTTGACATTCACAGAGCTGTTTGTTCCAAATCACATCGTGTACTGTTCATGCACGTCTTGGTTGGGCTGGGATTTTCTACTTGAAAAAACACAGGAGAAATTGTACCATGGCAGTTTACTCTCCTTCAAAGTTCTCATAGACCTAAGCTAGCGTTCATTCTTTAGCAGACTGAAAGTCATGCCAGGACCTCATTCTCTTTCACACAGTTTTCAGAAATGATATTTCAGAATGATTCTTCTACATGTAAGACACCATTTCTTCCATCTTTCCTGAAATGAGTCTATAGTCCTGGACTTAAATGCACTGCAAATGCTGTTTGTTCAGAAAGAGCTTGGAAAGAGACAGTTGATTCATGAGTGATTTGGAAGCTTTCGAGGAATACCTTTTTTATCTTATCCAAGGAAAATGCACTGGGTGACAGAAAGTGGCCCTGTAGTTGGATATTCACTATGACATTCACGAGTTTCTTTATTCTAAATCACACCGTAGACTGTACATGCTTGTCTTAGTTGGGCTTCACTTTTCTGCTTGAGAAAATACATAGGTGAAAACACTCCTGTAGTGGCTTATTCTACTTCAAATTTCACATATTCTATGCTAGGGAACCCTCATTTACTGATGGAAAATGACAGTAGAACATTCTTTCTCACATGGTCTTAGGAATTGATATCTCTAAATTATTCTTCTACATAATGGTGAAAAGATCATGTATTGTATAAGACAGCATTTCTTTCCAATTCTCTGAAATGAGTCCACTGTCCTGGGCTTAGAAACACTTCAAAAAGTGTTTTCTCAGGAACAGCTTTTCAGGAGACAGTTGATTCCCTCATGATTTGGAAGGTTTCAAACAATACCTTTTTATCTCATCCAAGGAAAATGCACTGGGTGAGAGAAAGTGGACCTTTAGTTGGATATGCACTATGACATTCACAAATCGATTTGTTCCATATCACGTTGTGGGCTGTACATGCTTGTCTTTGTTTGGCTTCACTTTTCTACTTGAGAAAATACGTAGGAGAAACCAACACCATAGCAGTATATTCTCCTTCGATGATCACATAGTCTACGCTGGCGTTCACTCATTTGCTGACAGATCATGTCAGTAGAGCATTCCCTCCCACATGTTCTTTGGAACTGATGTTTCTGAATGATTCTTCTACATAATGGTGAAAAGAATGTGTATAATATGAGACAGCATTTCTTTCAACTTCTCTGAAATGAGTCCATTGTCCTGGGCTTAAAAACACTGCAAACGTTGTTTTTCTGGGAAATAGCCATTTAGGAGACTTTTGATTCATGAGTGGTTTGGTATTTTTCAAACAATACCTCTTTATCTATCCAAGTAAAATGCACTGGGTGAAAGAAAGTGGACCTTTAATTGGATATTCAGTATGACATTCACAAAACGATTTGTTCCATATCACATTGTAGGGTGTACATGCTTGTGTTAGTTTGGCTTCACTTTTCTGCTTGAGAAAATACATAGGAGAAATCTCTCCCACAGTAACTTATTTTCCTTTAAAGATCACATAATCTATGCTAGAGTTCATTCTTTTACTGACAGAAAATCATGGCAGTAGAGCATTGTATCTCACATGCTCTTGGGAATTGATATTTCTGAATGGTTCTTCTACACAATGGTGAAAAATTGTGCATATGATAGAAGACACCATTTCTTTCAACTTCTCTGAAATGAGTCCATCATCCTGGACTTAAAAGCAATGCAGAAGCTGTTTGCTCAGAAACAGCTTTGTAGGAGACAATCGATTCACGAAAGATTTGGAAGGTTACAAGCAATACCTTTTTATCATATCCAAGGAAAATGCACTGGGTGACAGAAAGTGTTCCTTTACTTGTATATTCACTATATATTCATAAGGCTGCTTGTTCCAAATCATGTTGTATCCTGTACATGCTTGTGTTAGTTAGGCTTTCCTTTCTGCTTGAGAAAATACATAGGTGAAAACTCTCCCATAGTAGCTTATTTTCCTTCAAAGATCACATTGTGCTAGTGTTCACTTATTTGCTGACATAAAATCATCAGTATCTCATTCTCTGTCACACACTCTTCGGAACTGATATCTCTGAATGACTCTTCTACATAATGGCGAAAAGAGTACATATAATATAAGACAGTATGCAAGCAAGGAGAAGGTGCCAGGTGTCAATGGATGGAAATTACTAAGAGAGGACTTCAAAGGAAGGTGATTCTTGCTGCAGTAACTTGACAATATTCTTGCTAAAGACAGAGCAGGGCAAACAGTAATTATGGGTGGATGATTCTCTCTAAACTGGATTCTTGCTGAAAGTGGACAATGAAGGTGAAGTAAGGATGGACACTGAAGCCCAAGGTCAAAGCGTGGTTCAGAAGAGGGCTTAGAGTAGCCTGACTGAGGTTTGGTAAAGGAAATAGTCCTTGTCAATGCCACCTGTGTTAGGATCTTTATGTTCCATAAAAAAGGATCTAACAAGAAGTTTATGGGCTACAGTGAGGCATTCAGTAACTAAATTGATCCTTTATTAGATGTTCTAGAAATTCGTGTCTTTTCTTGAATGTAAATAAATTCTGATTATAACTCACTAGTGATTGCAAAACTAGAACACAAGTTCTTATTAACTATGTTAATGGTTATAGAAAGCAATTCTGTTACTGTATGTCTATATGCTTTAAATATGGCCTAATTAAAGAATTATTTTGGCCTTTTCTGTTTATAAAAAGCATTCCATATAAAATATAATATATGAGAAATGTACTATCAATTATAAAAGTACAGAAATATAAGACAGAGATTGTAATGTCATTCTTATTACCTTCCCATGCAGAGTGTGCAAGGGCTTCCTTCCCCAAAATGTTCACCAGCCTTTGGTCCATTTCACTTGTGCTCTGTCCTTCATTTTTTTTATTTTGATTTTTTAAATCATTTTTAAAGTTGTTCGAATACAGTTGTTTCCATTTTCCCACCACCACTTCCCCCACCCTACCCACCTCCACCTCCCAACCTCAATCCTACCCCCCCTTTGCCTTTGTTCATGGGTCCTTTATACATGTTACTTGATGACCCTTTCCCTTCTTTCCCCCACTATCTCCCTCCCCCTGCCTTCTGGTTACTGTCAGTTTGTTATTTATTTCAATGTCTCTGGTTATATAGAATAACCTTCTTGCAAGGAGTGAAATGATTTCCTACTGGGCTTTTCATCTGGAGTTCCTGATGCCTAGTAGTCTGCTTGTGAACCTGTTGATAGTTTGGTTCATTTCTGAGTTGGTGTTGTCATCATTTTATCCATTTGATTCGATCCTTTAGTTTCTGTCACTCACCTAAGTTACCTTTATGATTGTCAAGTCTGCCTACCTTTTCCTACTAGCTTCTAACAAGTAATCAGAAGTGTTTTAAATTCAGTCTTTGACAATCTCAACTTGGGAATGCCATTTGAAATTATGCCAAGGAGTACTCTGGTCTTGTTCTTTGTTATTCCGATAGTTTCTGGTGCACTCAGACCTACTGGAAAGGAGAGTACTTACGATGTCATGTTTGTTGTGTTATGTGTCATTACTTCATGCTCATAGCTAATTAACTCAGCTGGGACACAAGTACTCTTTTCTTCTGATTAGACCATCACTGTGCATGTCTCTGTGAGTGGGTCCAGGCTTATTCTGAAGTCTTTTGTTGCCATAGAGACCATTGTTTTTTTATAAATTATATTTTATTGATTATGCTATTACAGTTTTTCCAATTTTCTTCCTTTGTCCCCCTCCACCCAGCAACCCCAGCACCCTCAGGCAGTACTCCCACCATTACTGCTGCCCATGGGTCATGCATATAAGTTCTTTGGAACTTTGAAGTTCCAAATTTGGAAAATTGAAATATCAATTCCTATACTGTTCTTTGCATTCCCACGGTTTTTCCGTAACTACTTATGTGTTTTGGTTTCAATCGGACTCCAAAGATTGCTTTTAAAACTCAGCCTTTTAAAAACTAACTCTGTTAGTTACAGGATTATTTGAGTGTCTTAGCTTCTTGCTGAGCACCGAAGATAACAGGCATTCCTCCCTCTGGCTTGAGATCTCAGGCATTCCTATGTGAGTAGGGGCCTTGTGGAGGTGTCTGGGACCAATTCCCAAGATGCACAGGGCCTTACAGGGACCTCCAACACTGCTTAATCTGACTTCTGGCTTGTCTGGGAAGTGCCATATAAAAGTTGGTCTCCTCACTAGCAAGAAGTAAGATTTAAAGGTGCAGACAGAGAGAAAGCAAAACTGAAACTGGTTTTATATAATCGCCGCATTTCAGGCAGGAGGAATTTCAGAAAAGGTTCTTTTATTTGTTAAAAAAAATTTTTTTAAGGTTTCTATGAATCCTCTACTATAGGTAATGGGATTTTTAAGGAATAGGAGCAGTGTTTTAGGCTAATTCATCAGCTTTTTAAGGCTGCTAGATGTCTCCCTGATAAGGGATCTTTAGATTTAGTTATTCAGGAAAAAGGCAGAAGTTGAAATAGCACCAGGTGGTGTGAGGTAAGGCAATTGTCTCACTCCCTCCTTTAGAGGATTTAATTTGAAAATCCTGGTTTGCTTGAATTTTGTTTTTGTTTTGAAAGGAATGGCTTGGTCTGAAAATATTTTGCTAAACCTCTGGTAAATAGAATAAGATCTCTAATGTTGTTACATCATAAGGTTTCTACTCAGAAAGAATTTAAATTGATTGTTTAAAGAAGGAAAAATATCTTACTTCCCTCAGATGGTAAAAAGTGCAGGAAGAAAAATAATGAGAAAATGTGTCTTTTAACTACTCTGAATCCTTCTTCTGAAGCCCAGGAACTGCTTCAGTTCTGGGAACAAGTCGTGCCAAGTTTAGCATCCTACCTCCCTCTTCTCCAGCCTTCCTAAAGTTGTCAAGGGTACTAGATAATGAGACAGCTCACTTATGAGCACACTCAAAGAATGCAGTAATCAATAAGAATTAACAACAAAAATAAATGTATTTGCCAGTAGCAAAAAAAAGTTTCTGAAAGTTATGCATGTGTTCATAAATTTGTCAATTTAAGCATGCTATAAGTGGAAAGGGAGGTATGATGTGTTAAAGAAATATTAAGAATCCTCCTTGTTTATGCAAGAACCATGACCTTTTATTGTAAAAATGAAATATAGGTGTACTGTCTTCTGGGAAGACTTACCCTTTCTCAACAGAAGGCTAAGCACCATTTTTTTTTTTTAACTCATTACCTATAAACATTGGTCGTTTCCTTGGGGAAGAACTGGCTATTCTCCTGGAGTGAATAGTAAGTCAATTGAGTCACAAAAGGCCCTTGGGCACATAACCATTTTTGTCTAAAGCATATTTTGGCATAGTGCCCCCCACCCATCTTTCCCACTTTCCTTGAAAACTCTGAATCTTGGAACTACCAGGTCCTGAGAACAACAGGGCAATTTAACTCACTGCTCAGACTCATTACAGCTTGCAGAAACAGCAGGGGCCTGTCTTTCCAAGCAGGGAAAATAAATGGTACTTTTAAAAATGAGGCTGTTTTTCAGCCACCACTTGGAGCCTCATTCTCAGGACTCCCTGCCCATTCAGAATTGGGAAGCCAAGGGTTAAGAGCTTAAAGCAAAGAGGAGCCCTCCCAGGAAAGTAAGAATCAGTCTCCTGGTGGATGGTAACAATAAGGCAGATGCCTTAGTTAGTGTCCTTACTGTCTCCCAGCAAAAAGCAACTTCTCATCAGTGTTTTCGTCAAAATGGCCAGGTGCTCTAAAAGCAATCTGACATTCCTCACTCCAAAGCTAAGCAAATTATTAAAGAATGTCCTGATTGCCAAGCCCTTAGCAAGGCACCCCCATCTACAGGAGTTAATCCTCAACAACTAAGTTCTCAAATAATTTGGCAAACAGATATCACTTGTTACGTTCCCTTTGGAAAATTCAAATACATTCATATTTCTATTGATACTTACTCTGGTGTCCTACATGCATCTGCTTTAACAGGAGAATCTGCTAAAAATATACAAGCCCATTGGCTTGAGGCCTTTAGTCATTTAGGATGGTCTCAGCAAATTAAAACTGATAATGGTCCTGAATACCTTGCCCATTCTACTCAGGTCTTCCTTCAGCATTGGAATATCCAACATAAAACAGGAATACCTTACAATCCAATGGTCAGGCAAGTGTACAATGGGCTCATCATACTTTTAAAAATCTTAAAAAACAAAAAAGGGAGAGTCATGAGTCTTCCTCCCAAAATTTGATTATGTTAACTGTGTTTACCTATACTTTTCTAAATCGTGATGAATTACTTTGTACTCCAATTGAAAAACATTTTCAGACAAAAGAGTCAAAACTGCCTTACCCTCAGGTTTTATAGAGATATATCCTGGGAGATGGCTCTTGGCAGGGCTCTGTAGACCTTTTAACATGGGGAAGAGGGTATGCATGTGTTTCCATTCCTACAGATCCTGTCTGGTTGCCAGCCAAAAGTGTAAAGCCTTACCATGAGCCAGACAGATGCCAAGCTAAACCTTATCATAAGTGGGATAGACATCAAGCTCCGCTACCTAGAGGTGAACTGATCAATTAGTAGGCCAGGTGGCCCAGCTGACACTGAACAACCAGAAGGAACATGGACACCCACAGCATCACACAAGGGTTTGGGTCCACCAACTGAGGAGGACAGGGCCTGCCCCAATGACAGGGACCGAGGCTCAAGTGCCTCCTGCAGAGGTAAATGACCCCTCAGTGCCCCATAATGTTACTTTAGAAATAAGGCAAGAAATCCTGACTCACCTTTCTGCATTTGAATCATCACTCAACTAGATCAGTGAGTGCCAGTACACACTAGTGACTCACCAACAGCTGACTTGTGATCCTGGATTCACCAAGCTGTGTGTTACTCTGCTGCAGTGGAATTCCAGCCAATACTCTTGGAGCAATATTCCACATCACCTAAGAGGGGCTTTCTCTTCCAATCTCAAAGGACAAATTGGTTAGCTCCAGCTTGAGCTCCACCAGCAGCTCAATGACATCAAAAGTCTTATTGAACAGAAAGTGTTCCAAATCCTCCATGATAATCTACAATGATTGAACCCTCAAAATGGGTTCAATGCACTGAATTTATGAGTTTAGGTCATGGCAGCCCTTAGGTGCCTCCTTGTCTTAATCCTTATTTGTGCTTTATGATGTATATGGAGGCCGTTTGCTCAAGATTACATTCAGGAACAGCAAATAGTAGGTTTCACAGGCTCAACAACTACAATTGCATTCGCAAACAAAAAAGGAGGACATGTTGGGAACTGCCTTGCCTTGTTTCAGAAGCTGTAACTGCCACCCCCAGAGCTAAGGCTGAGTGAGAGACCTTGGGACACTAAGCCACTGAGGAGACAAAGCTTATCTCCCTGGCAGAAGCACCACCTCTGCCCATTTTACTTCACCCTGCCTGGCCCCCAGTGCAAGACCAGTTAACCAATGACGGGTAAAATTCCTCAAGGGAGGGGTAACCTAAAACAGGAACAGTCCTGAGGGGCCCTCAGTAAAGTACTGGGGGCCCATAGAAAAAGGAGGTGATGGACCCTTGCCCCTCGGCTTTGACATGGCCCGAGTCCTCATTCTGTCTGCAAGAAGTCTCCCAATCTCTTGGCTGCCTTACTTCCCTGCTCAACCTAAGCCTGAAATATGCTGGAGGTGGGTGTGGCCCTGTTCTGGAAAGGGCAGGTTTTCAGGGAAACCAGGCTTAATAAAGAATGCATAAGATCCTGTGAAACCTGCTTTGTTAATACTCTCTATTTAAATGAGAAAGGTCCAAGCATGAAATGAGTTTGTTTCCCCAAAGTTTTATGGCCCTTTACTATTTTTTTAAATATATTTTATTGATTATGCTATTATAGTTGTCCAATTTCTCCCCCACCATTCTCCTCCACCCTGCACACCCCTTCCCACCCACATTACCCCCCTTTAGTTCATGTCCATGTGTCATAAGTTCTTTAGCTTCTGCATTTCCCACACTATTCTTGCCCTCCCCCTGTCTATTTTCTACCCACCATCTATGCTACTCATTCTCCGCACCTTTTCCCCCTCTCTCCTCCTCCCACTCCCCTGTTGCTAACCCTCCACATGATCTCCATTTCTGTGGTTCTGTTCCTGTTCTAGTTGTTTGCTTTTTTTTAAGGTGTGGTTGTTAATAGCGGTGAGTTTGCTGTCTTTTCACTGTCATATTTTTTATCTTCTTTTTCTTAGATAATTCCCTTTAACATTTCATATAATAAGGGCTTGGTGATGATGAACTCCTTCAACTTGACCTTATCTGAGAAGCACTTTATCTTCCCTTCCATTCTAAATCACAGCTTTGCTGGATAGAGCAATTTTGGATGTAGGCCCCTGCCTTTCAAGACTTCCAATACTTCTTTCCAGCCCCTTCTTGCCTGGAAGGTCTCTTTTGAGAAATCAGCTGACAGTGATGGGAATTTCTTTGTAGGTAACTGTCCCCTTATCCCTTGCTGCTTCTAGAATTCTCTGCTTCATTTTAATCTTGGCTAATGTAATTACGATGTGCCTTGGTGTGTTCCTCCTTGGGTCCAATTTCTTTGGGACTCTCTGAGCTTCCTGGACTTCCTGGAAGTCTATTTCCTTAGCCAGATTGGGGGAGGTCTCCTTTATTATTTGTTCAAATAAGTTTTCCACTTGTTGCTCTTCTTCTTCCCCTTCTGGGACCCCTATAATTCTGATGTTGGGACGTTTAAAGATGTCCCGGAGATTCCTAAGCCTCTCCTCATTTTTTTGAATTCTTGTTTCTTCCTCGTTTTCTGTTTGGTTGTTAGTTTCTTCCTTCTGGTCCACTCCATTGGTTTGAGTCCCAGTTTTCCTCCCATCTCTATTGGTTCCCCATGCGTTTTCCTTTATTTCACGTATTGTAGCCTGCTGCGGGGGCTCCTGTCCTGGGCGCCAGATGGGGGGGACTCCACCCGCAGAGCCCCATCCCTCCGTCACAGATGAAAATAAAAACTACCAAGACATGACTGCTTGGGGAGGAAAGGGGTCAAACTCTCAGAGGAGAATGACCCAGAGCCCCATCCTCACTAGGCTTTTATTGGGCTCAAACACATAGGAATACAGGTATGTCAGGCAGCAAGGATCAAACAATGGTTAACATTTCAAAGCAATCTGAGGGCTTAATCTGAGTCAATGTCTGTCCGGAAAGGGGGTTGCCAAACTTTGGGAGACATACTCATTTCCTCCTGGGACACTTATCACCTAGTGAGAGCACCCTTAGCAAAGCAGGTTTCACAGGACTTTAGGAATTCTTTCTTATGCCTAATCACCCAGGGAGCTGTCCTGGCCAGTACAGGGCTGCACCGCTTGCCCTCACAGTCTCAGGCTTTAAGCCTATTAGGAAGCAGCAGACATCTCCCAGATGGAAATGAGGACTCGGCCTATGTCAGAATAGCTGGGGGGCGAGGGTCCATCACATCCTCTTTGCTGCAGCCCCCCGAGTCCTTCCATGAGGCCTCCCAAGTGGTCGCGTCTGGCTTAGGTTGCTCTTCCCATGAGGAGTCTTACCCGTCATTGACTGCCAACCAAGCATTGGGGCCAGAGAGGCAGAAGCAGCAGCAGCACTCCTGCCAGGGAGATAAGCTTTGTCTCCTTAGTAGCTCACGTCCTTGTGACAGAACAGGCCCAGATGAAGTGGGTCCCTTGGGCTCTCACACAGCCCACCATGGGGTGGGGGTTACAGCTCCTGAAACCAGGCTGAACGGTCCACAACAGCCTGCATTTTTTTCATCTAATTTGTGAGGAAAATCAACCAATTCTGTGAGCATCCTGATGACCAGTGCTTTGACCTGTGCATCTGATAGGTTGGCTATCTCTTTGTCACTTAAAGGAATTGGCTTTGGGGATTTGATTTGTTCTCCGGTTTGAGCCATTTTTTGTGTTTTTGTTGTTGTTGTTGTTGTTTGTTTTTTGTTTTTGGTCTGGTCGAGGCTGTTATGTAGTGAGGGGCCGAGCCTTAGGTGTTCCCCAGGGCGGGGCAGCCCAGTCGCTGAGTTGTGACACTGTATGTGGGGGCATGGTCTGAGAGGGAACAATGGTGCTTGCTCCGCTCTCTCTCGGATTCCAGTCCCTTCTGCCACTTCCCCTTCTCCTGGATTATCTGTGCATGAATGTGGGACCACCTGGTCAGCCAGCCACCTTGAGCAGCCTCACAGGGTCTGCACAGTTGCCACCCTGTGCCTGGGGTCCGCCAGCCACCACCTGTGGGCCTGGGGTCTGTCAGTCTGCTGCCTGTGAGCCCAGTCTGCCCATCCACTTTTTCCTGCTGCAACTCTGCCCCTCTTACCTGTCTGGACGAATGGTTGTTGGACTTCCATACAAATCAATTTTCTATCAGTTCTGATTGCTTTCTTGTTTCTAAATCTTTGTTGTCCTTAATTTTGGTTGTGAGAGGAGGCACAGTGTGTCCACCTACACCTTCATCTTGGCCGGAAGTCGGCCCTTTAGCTATTTGTCCTGGACTCAAAATAGGCCCTCAGAGTTTTTTGAGTGTTATGTATTTGATCATTACTGCCTGCCAATGATTGATGAGCTTTCCATATATGCCTTGTATTCCCATGCAAATTAAAGCCAATAAAAGCATGTCAAGGTAAGGGTTGGCATGCTCTCCTCTTGAGAGAGTGGTTGTGCTGTCCGTTTTCCTCCACAGGACTTGGTAGTCCATGTGAATTTGTCTCATCTCAGCCATAACACCATGGATACTGTGAGCTGGAGTCGAGTCATATGTGTACTGCTCAATCCCCCCACCTCTTCACCAGCTCCCTACAACCCCCTGCCAACTGGAAAATTCTTCTACTTTTTGTTTGATTTTGTATATTTTATAGATTATGCTGTTACAGTAGTCCCAATTTTTTCTGTTTTCCCCCTCTAACCAGTACCCCACTTTTCTCCAGCAATCACTTCCCCCTTAGTTCATGTCCATGGGTCATGCCTGTGAGTCCTTTGGCTTCTACCTTTCTTATACAATTCTTTATTTTTAAGCCTTTAAAAAAGTTTAAATATTTTATTTACTTATTTTTAGAGAGAGGGGAAGGGAGAGAGAAAGAGAGGGAGAGAAACATCAATGTGTGGTTGCCTCTCACACAACCTCCGCCAGGGACCTGGCCTGCAGCCCAGGCCTGTGCCCTGACTGGGAATCCATCTGGTGACCCTTTCGTTTGCAGGCCAGTGCTCAATCCACTGAGTCACACCAGCCAGGGCCCTTTCCTATACTATTCTTAACATCCCATTCTTTATTTTGTTCCTACCAATTATGCTTCTTTTTATATATTCTATTTTGCATATTTATTTTTAAAGTATATTTTATTGATTATGCTATTACAGTTTCCCCAATTTTTTCCCTCTTTTTTACACACCTCCCACTCTCCAGCATCCCCCGCCATGCTTAGTTCATGTCCATGGGTTGTTGACCAGTTAAAGGGACCTTGAGAATCCTTCCCGTTTATACCTGAGCTGTGATCTTCATTGTAAGAGTGAAATATAGGCATACTATCTCCCAGGGGAGACCTGGCCTTTCTCCCTGGGGAGATTACTACCTTTGATCTTTAACTGTTCCTTTGGGGAGAATTGGACCTTCTCCCAGAGGGACTGGTTGTTAGTCAAGTCACACAAGGCCTTTGGCGCATAGCCATTTTCGTCTAAAACATATTTAGTCATAGCCCCCAAAGTGAGACTTTAGAATCTCATCTGAGGGAAGAATGCTTTGCTCTGTATTTTTCCCCGTCGGACCCCAAATGCTGTCTCCAGGATTCCCCAGCGTCTACGTTGAGGTGTTGGTGATTTCCCGTCTGGTGATGTATGCTCTTGATTCTTGATTTTTCTCTTTGTTGTCACTTAATAAAGTGCATAACTATTCACCTTTGACTTGGGGTTTTTAATGTCTGTGAATCCAAACCTCCAAATTAAGTGGCCATGATCTCATATGTGCCCCTTAATGGCACAGTTGTCCATATAAGGTCTTTGGCTTCTCCATTTCCTATTCTATTCTTAACACCCCCTTCTATTTTGTTCCTACCAATTATGCTTCTTAGTCCCTGTACCTTTTCCCCTGCCTCTCCCCATTGATAACCCTCCCTGTGGTTTCCACTTCTGTGATTCTGTCTTGGTTCTAGTTGTGTGCTTCATTTTTGGGTTTTTTTAGGTTCAGTTGTTGATAATTGTGTTTGTTGACATTTTACTGTTCATATTTTTTATCTTCTTCTGTTTCTTAGATAAGTTCCTTTATCATTTCATATACTAAGGGATTGGTGGTGATGAACTCAACTTTACCTTATCTCTTTATCTGCCCTCCCATTCTAAATGATAGCTTTGCTAGATAGAGTAATCTTAGATGTAGGTCCTTGTCTTTCGTGACTTGGAATACTTCTTTCCAGGCCTTTTTTGCCTATAAGGTTTTGAGAAATCAGCTGACAGTCTTATGGGCACTCCTTTGTAGGTAACTCTCTCCTTTCTCTTGCTGTTTTTAAGATTCCTTATCTTTAATCCTGGTTAATGTAATTATGATGTACCTTGGTGCATTTCTTCTTGGATCCAATTTCTTTGGGACTCTCTGAGCTTCCTGGACTTCTTGGAAATCTATTTCCTTTGCCAGTTTGAGGGAGTTTTTCATTATTTTTTCAAATAAGTTTTCAAATTCTTGCTCTTACTCTTCTCCTTCTGCCACTCCTATGATTCAGATGTTGAAGCATTAAAAAATTTCCCATAGATTCCTGTCAATCCTCATTTTTTAAAATTCTTTCTTCATTCTGTTCTGGTTGGATATTTATTTATTCCTTTGTTCCTAATCATTGATTTGAGTCCTGGTTTCCTTCTCTTCACTGTTAGTTCCCTGTATATTTGCCTTTATTTCACTTTGTCTAGCCTTCATTCCTTCCTTCATTTTGTGACCAAATTCAGTCATTTCTGTGAGCATCCTGATTACCAGTGTTTTGAACTCTGCATCTGATAGGTTGTATATCTCCTCATCATTTAATTTTTTTTCTGGAGTTTTGACCTGTTCTTTCATTTGGGACATATTTCTTTTTCTCAATGCACCTGTTATGTTGTAAGAGGTGGACCCTTATGAATTCATCAGAGCAGGGCAATCCTCTTTGCTGCCTTGTGGTACTGTATGTGGGGAAGCGGTCCAAGAGGGAACAATGCTGCTTGCTCAGCTATCACCTCACTTTCCATCACTTCCTTCACTTCCCACAAGCCAATTGGGCCCTTTCAGGTGCTGATTCCTAGGTGGGTGGGTTTGTGTACATTCTAGGACCCCGTGAGCCTCTCCAAGGGACTCTCTTGTGAGACAGAATTTCTCCCACCTTTGCAACCCCCACAGGTTTTACAGCCAGAGATTTGAGTCTTTAGTTTCCTGCACTGAAACCCTGGGTTTCAGAGTCTCTCTTGCTCCCCAGTTTTTCTTCCTGGCTTACCTGCATGCAAATGTAGGAGCACCTGATCCACCCACCACTGCCTTACCCATGCAGTCCACTGCCTTGCCATGCTTCCTCTTCTCCTGGTTGCCAATCTCCCCCACTCCTACCAGTCTGAATGAATGTTTCTTTATATCTTTGGTTGTCAGAGTCCCATGCAGTTTGATTTTCTGGAAGTTCTGCTTGTTTTTGTTTTTAAATTGGTTGTTATCCTTCTTTTGATTGTGCAAGGAAGCAAAGCATTTCAACCTATGCCTCCATCTTGGCTAGACTCCCCAAACTTTTCTTAAATAAGTCCCTTAACATTTCATATAATGATGGTTTGGTGATGATGAACTCCTTTAGTTTTTTTTCTTGTCCGAGAAGCTCTTTATCAGCCCTTCAATTCTAAATGATAGCTTTATTGGCTAGAACAATCTTGGCAGTAGATTCCTGTTTTTCATAATTTTGAATATTTCTTGCCAATCCCTTATGATCTGCAAAGTTTATTTTGAGAAATGAACTGACAGTCTTATGGGAACTCTTCTGTAGGTAACTAACTGCTTTTTTCTTGTTGCTTTTAAGATTCTCTCTTTATCATTAACCTTTGGCATTTTCTTTTTTTTAAGATTTTATTTTATTTTTAGAGAGAGGGGTAGGGAGAGAGAAAGAGAGGGAAAGAAACATCAATGTGTGGTTGCCTCTCTCATGCCCCCAGCTGGGGACCCTGTCCACAATCCAGGCATGTGCCCTGACTGAGAGTCAAACTGACAACCCCTTGGTTTACAGGCCAGCACTCAATCCACTGAGATACACCAGCCAGGGAAATCTTTGGCATTTTAATTATGATGTATCTTGGAGTGTGACTCTTTGCATTCATCTTGTTTGGGACTTTCTGTGCTGCCTGGACTTTCATGTTGATTTCCTTCAACAAATTAGAGAAGTTTTCTTTCATTATTTTTTTCAAATATATTTCCACTTCTTGTTCTCTGTCTTCTCTTTCTGGCACCCTTATGATGTAATGTTGGAATGTTTGAAGTTGTCCCAGAGGCAGCCTACACTATCCTCATTTCTTTGGATTTCTTTTCCTTTTGTTGTTCCAGTTCTTTGTTTTTTGCTTCCATGTGTTCCAAATCATTGATTTGATTCTCAGCTTTATCCACTCTCCTTTTGTTTCCCTGTAAATAGGTGTATCCATTAGTATATCCTTCATTTCTGACTGTATCTTTTTTTATGCTATTGAGATCCTGACTAAATTTCTTGAGCATCCTTACAACCAGTGATTTTAACACTGCATCTGACACATTGTTTATCTCCAGTTTGTTTAGCTTTTTTTCTGGAGTTTTGATCTGTTCTTTCATTTGGGCCATGTTTATTAGACTCCTCATTTTGGCAGCCTCCGTGTGTTTGTTTCTATACATTAGGTAGAGCTGCTTTGACTCTGTGTCTTTGTTGTGGCCTAATGTAGTAGGTGTCCTGTAGGGTCCAGTGGCATAGCCTCCCTTATCACTGAAGCTGGGTACTCAGCCTGCACCCTTTGTGTGGAAGTACACCCTCCTCCTGTAGTTGAGCCTCTGTTTCTGTTGGCCTGTGGAACGGATTTATGCAGGCCACTCACCTGCAAGGAATGGCTGTGATCACTGGCTACCAAACTCTGTTCTCCTTAGAGGATCAGCTGTGCAATGTCAGGATGCAGTGCTCCAGTGTGGTCTGCAGTTGTCCACTTGGTGTGCAGTCTCTGGGGCTTCCTGCATGATGCAAGTCAAGGTCAGCCCCCATCTGTGTTCTGCCTGGGGCCAACCTGCATGAGCTATAAACTGATCTACAGATCATTGCTACTTTTGCTGAACTTGGAAGTTTTCAGGTGAAGCTGCATTATGAACCTAGGCTGGCTGCTGCTAGTGCCCAGCCTGGGGCCACTTAGCAAGGGTTACTAGGTATTTAGGAATTATTGAACCATAAGCCAAGACCAACCATTTATACAGAAAAGCCACTGTTGACAACTTCAGTGGGACCATAAGTTGGGTGATGGAGCCTCAGGTGATCTACAGGACAGGGGAAACACTGTTAGGTTGATAGAATTTGAGATATAGCACCCACCTGCCCGCCCTGTGGCTCTGTGAAATGAGGGTTCAGAAGAGGAACAATGGCTTCTGTTCACCTTTATGTATGGGAGAATGCTGTCCCTCAAGCTCTCAGTTTGATGCCAGACACTTCAATTCCTGTCTACATGACACTGGTTTCTAGCTGCTACACCAGTGCTAGAGCTCAGAGGAACTGAGTTTGTGTAAGTCCATGGGTGCATTCTTTAAAAGGAACTGCCTGGAAGTCCAGAAGTTTCTTCCACTGACTCAATTCTTGCTGCTTTTTTTTTTCAGCCAGAAATTAGGGAACCTACATTCCTGGCACTGGAGCACTGGGCTGGGGGCCCTGAGTTTGAGGTGAAACTCTTTGTTCCTGAAATATTTCTCCCCCAATTTTTCAAACACATGTGCATGTGAGACCAGCATGTTCCATGTGTCCGCCTCCCACCAGTGTGGATTGATGTCGTTTCTTTAATTGCACAGAGGGTGGGCACTCTCCAGTCTTCATATAAATCATGTTTGCTTTTGTTCTGTTGTCAAAGCAGATCTCTCATTATGTTAAGGTCAGTGTGAGGGTTCTGCACATGTGTTAGGGACAGTATAGAAGGGAGAACTGTAGTTCATTACCATGCAATCAGCACCATTTGTGTGATTTATTGCACAAAAAAAGTGTAGTGGGATGAGGGCCACTTGCAGGGATACTTAGATGGGACCTTGAAGCATAGGAACCTGAGGACATCAGAGGCCCCAAAACTCATGACAGCTTCATACCATGCAATCAGCACCATTTGTGTGATTTATTGCACAAAAAAAGTGTAGTGGGATGAGGGCCACTTGCAGGGATACTTAGATGGGACCTTGAAGCATAGGAACCTGAGGACATCAGAGGCCCCAAAACTCATGACAGCTTCAGGGCTCATGGGTGTCGGCTGAGTCAGTGCATCTGGCAGCTCCAGGGAAAGGGTTCCTTGGTGGCTTCACAGAGCCCTGACTACAGGGATCCCTGCAGAATCACTTGAGTTTAGTAAGGACAGTTCTGTATATTCTGAGATTTCTAAGTACAGGGTGTCCATGAGGGAGCATTCTGAAGATCGGGCACAGCTTCTAGTTCTGGACTAGAGATTCCAAGAGGTCCATGGCCTGTGAACTTAGAGAAGACCCTCCCCTGTAAGGCATGGGCTGGGCAGCAGGGGGGTACAGAACCTACAAGCTCAGGACTGCTGTCCAGGGGGAGGTACGGGGGTGCTGGAGAGGGATTTTCTATGAGGGACTGGGTCTTCCTCTTTTAATGAAAACATCTAGAATAAGTATTAGACATGAGGTGACTGTAAATATCTTATACAATCAGAGAATTTACCACTTGATAAGACAAGAGAACTATAGTCAATGGGGGTATTTCTATGGTTTTTTTAAATTTATTTTAATTGTTGTTCTTGTACAGTTTTCTGTCTTTTACTCCCTACCCAGCCCACTGCCCCACCCCTCCCCACCTCCCTCCCATTTCCACCACCCCTAGTTTTTGTCCATGTGTCCTTTATACTTGTTCCTGTAAACCCTTCCCCTTTTCCCCTGAACCAAAGGGTCTATGGCTTCTTTGTATCTGATTGAAAGGAGCTAAACACAGGGATGGTTTATTAATTCACTAGATGCAGCATTTTAGGGGCACACTGATCTAGAAATAAGACATTTAGATGTTAAAGCCCAGAACTGGTCCAAGTGGTCTCTGTGTCACTCAAAGTTGGGTTCGCAATGAGGAGCACATCCTGTGAGGGCTGGTTCTTCAGTGGGTGGAGTGATGTCAGCACAGACCTCAGTTTCTTGCCAGGGGACACATATCCCCACATATGGATTAGGACTTTGACCCTCACATTCCCTCTGAGCATGGTCACTGTGTCCTCTATCTTCTCTGAAGTGGGGACAAGTCTTCAGCTATGAAACACTCTGCCTTGTGAATATGCAAATGAGAAGAGGTAGACTAGGTTAAATGTTGGTCTGTCTATGTCCTCAGAGCATCACCCACAGCCACACCCTCCCTTAAAGAGGTCCTGATGGCACAGCCCCTTACCATGGAATGGAGCTGGAGAGCCCTCTTCCTGGTGGCAGTGGCTACAAGTAAGGGGCTATCCAGTCCCTGGGTTGAAGAGGGGACCAGGGACAGTCAAGGGAGATTTTCACACATTCCTGTCTCCTCTCCACAGGTGTCCACTCCCAGGTGCAGCTGGTGCAGTCTTGGGCTGAGGTGAGGAAGCCTGGGTCCTCAGTGGAGATCTCCTGCAAGGCTTCTGGATACACCTTCACTGACTACTATATGCACTGGGTATACCAGGACCCAGGAAAAGGCTTTATGTAGATGGGAATAGTTAACCCTTACAATGGTAACACAGACTATGCACAGAAGTCCCAGGGCAGAGTGACCATAGCTGCACACAAGTCTGGGAGCATAGCCTACATAGAGCTGAGCAGCCTGAGAGCTGAAGACACAGCTCTGTATTACTGTGTGATAGACACAGTGAGGGGAAGTTAGTGTGAGCCCAGACACAAATCTCCCTGTGAGAGACAGGAGGGTTGGGTGCTCATGTGCCACTGACCACAGAGAATGAACACAGGGGCAGGTATGGGCCTGGTGGAGAAGGAAGGGGCTTCATCTTGGGAGCAGGAATTTCCTCTCAGAACTCTCAGCTGCATTCAGAGATACTTCTTCCTTTTTTGTGGCTCTGATTTCGCACATTCTTACTGCAAGCAGTAAAGGAAGAAGTGATACTGGGTGTCTGCAGATGAGATGCCGCCCTGTGTGTGGTGACCTTTCCTTCACCACACTCCTATCTGTCCTTTTTCTTCATTGGAAATGAACCACCCTGAATGCTATTGTCTCCCTCATGGTTGGAAACATTTCCCAAACAAGGGGTCCAGCCCTGTCCAGGCCCCTGTATACTGAGCTCAGGCTCTCTGTCTCCCCAACATGCACACACAGTTCTCACAAATCTCCTTCCTTCTGACAAGCACACCTCGCCCTGTGGGATTGTGATTGTCCCCCTGGACCACCACTCCTCAGGTCTCTGTCCTCCTGGCCATGTTACCCTCTTGCCTCTCATTTATTGGGTAGAGGTGGAAACACACATCAACATCTGTTTCAACAATCACAGCATTGTTACTCTGATGTTCTTTAGTTTCCTTTTGAAAAGCACACATTATTCTATTCATGTCCCAGTCCAAGAATTCAGGATAATCTTCCCATGTCAACACCTTTACCTCAGTTATCCCTCTCTTAGTCACATCTGCAGAGTCCTGTCACATAAAGGAACACTCTCCAGTTCCAGAGCAGGAATCTAGATGTTCTTGAGCATCTGGGTTCAGCCATGCTGGTTCCCTAAGGACCTGGGTCTCAGCTTCACCTCAGGAATGTGGGAACAGGCTTTCTGAGCTGCTTGAAGTTGTGTAGGAGAGTGTCAGTATGTGCACATGTGTGCACACATGTGTTATATTGTTTACACATGTGTTCATTACTGTGTGTTGTATGTTAACATGCATGACTTCATCTCTTTTCAGAGTCTCCCACAGCTCAAGGATTGAGAACCTTCCCACGCATTAATGTGAATGAAGCCCCAGGGTGAGAACAGCCCACTGGAAAGCCTGTTTCTCTCTTGGTCAGTTGATTGTGACCCCAAGGACAAGAGCACATTATTGATATAGCATGCTTGGGGATCTTCTCCTTGATAGAGACTGACTTTTGTAGTCTCAGATAATACAGGTAAAGAGGCTGAAAATTGAGGTGTCCCTTAGAGTGTCTTCCTTGTCCTCAGGTGTCCTGTCCCAGGTGAGCTGCACAAGTCAGACTCAGGACTGGTGAACCCCAGAGCAGGGAGGCTGGGATGGGGTGCATGGGATTCAGGGGTAGTGCACACCCCAACTTGCCTTACAGAGCAGACTCTTGACCCAGGGACATGTCCCAGATCCAGCTGTCCCTGCAGCTGGCTCCATGACCACCAAGGACATGGCTGTATATTACTGTACCACATACATGGAGTGAGACAGCACCAGCCCAGACACCAAAGTCTGTCTTGAGGGGGCAGTGGTGGGGCTGGGCTCCAGGGGTTGCTCAGGACACTGGATGCCTGGGTCCCATCTGGTGAGTAGGTGCAGACAGAGGCTGGGAAAAGGATTCTTGAATCAGCTTGTAATTCCTGTCCTTGAACAGAAAACTCCTTTACATAGATCCTCCCTTCTATTCTTGTATTTATGTGTGCATCTGTGACTCTGTGTTCATGTATCAGCTAATGTGTGCTTCTGTGTGGTGGTGGGTGTTACAGTGTGCTTTACCTGCATGTGCAATTTCATGTGTTCATGAGTGTATGTGATGTGTACCTTCATGTGTGTACTTTATTTAATGTGTTTTTCTAAGTATTTTTATACTTTTAGTTCTGGCATGACTTCTATGGAAGAGCAAGGGCTAAATGTTTCTTTACAGCATTTCCTAATTTTCAACAAACTGCTCAGCTGCTGAAAAATATGTCTGATAACACATCTTAGTACACATGTCTTTCATGGTGTCCTTTTACCTTTTTGGCCCTGAGTCTGAGCTCTGCAGGCATCTTGCTGGTTGATTTGTCTGTGTGTGCAGCTCTGCTCCCATCTCTCAGGTGGACACGCCTGCACACAGTGTTTGACTCTCCATGTACTTCTCCATGTCCTGCTCTCTGACCCAACGGGCCCTCCATCTGCTGACAGGCCTGATCAGGCTCAGGGCTAATGGGTCTCACCCTTCATATCAGGTTCCACATGGATCCTGGAAATGGCTGTCAGCTTATTGCTCCAAACACAGGTCTCCCACATCTATCCTTAGGAAGAGCCCCCCTCTCCTGCAGGAAGCAGTGCTAACACCACATTGGGGACATGGGATTCTGAGGACTGGGATGGCCTCATCAAAGTCCTTCAAGCTTTCCTCCTGGATCCAAGGGTTTCAAGCTCCACTGCATGTAGAATTTGCATTGGGAGCATGTTGGATCCTATGAGCAGTCCAGAGGACCCTGACTCCCTGGCCCTGATGTTCCACAAGCCCTGTCCATGATCATGATGGTCAAACAGGGCACATGTTTAATTAAAACTCTTCTAGAAAGAAACAAACAACTTTTTTCCAATTATATATAAATTTCATATTGAGCTCTTCAGTACATAACAAAATGTGCGCAGATTGTACTATCTGCTAACATAGAGTGATCAGCATGCATCCTGTTCTAATGGTACTCGATGCATACACACAGCCACACAGTAACACAAAGTGACACACACAATCAAAACCTAGTCACACAGAGTCACACAGTCATGCTCATGCAGTCACACAGTATCACAAAGCCATACACAGTAACTCATTGTCACACACCATCACACACATTCACACAAGCAGAGTCATGTGTATGTGATGTCACATACACCCACTGTCATACACATGGATACATGCAATTGCATACAATCACACAATCATTTATGAAAGTGACATGCATTTACACATGAGCTGTGATACAAAATTGTTCATGTCATTGCACACTATTTCCTGTAAAACATGTCAGGGAGTTTTCCGCACGTTAATGTCCAGTTCACAAAATGCCCAGTACAGATGTAGTTCTCCTACTACAATTGCTACAACATGCATGTAATAGATGACCTAAACTAGTGTTTATTTTGTGTTTACCTCCTACACTAGCAATTAATATAAATAAAATTACATGTTTGGAATTGATGATATAGTGAGAATAAGTAAATGGATTGATAACTGAAAAGTATAATTATGAGAAATTTTGTACTCTCACCACAATGCTTTCAGCAGCCTATTAAAAATTTTTATCCCAATTCACCTTTAATCACCAGGTAATAGCAGAGCAAACATACCACCAACTCCTATGCCATAATAAAAAAGTGTAAATTCTTTTTTCCCCCATTTAAAAAATTTTATTGTTGTTCAAGTACAGTTTTCTGCCTTTTTTCCCTTCACTTTTCCCCCACCCCAGCCATCTCTACCTACCTCCCCTGACTCCACCCCCCTTGGTTTCGTCCATGTGTTCTTTAAAGTTGTTCCGGAAAACCCTTCACCATTTTCCCCCCATTATCCTCTCACATATCTCCTCTGGCTACTGTCCAATTGTTCTTAATTTCAATGTCTCTGCTCATATTTTTCTTGCTCTTTTGATTTGTTGATTAGGTTCCACTTAAAGGTGAGATGATATTGTATTTGTCTTTTACCACCTGTATTATTGCACTTAGCATAATGCTCTCCAGATCCATCCATGCTATTGCAAAGTGTAGGAACTCCTTGTTTCTTTCTTCTATGCAGCATTCCATTGTGCAAATGTACCACAGTTTTTTGATCCATTCATTTACTGATGGGCACCTAAGTTGCTTCCAACACTTGGTTATTGTAAATTGTGCTGCTATGAACATTGGGGTGCACAGGTTCTTTCAGATTGTTGTTTCAGGGTTCTTAGGATATAGTCCTAGTAGTGGGATTGCTGGGTCAAAAGATAGATCCATTTTTAGTTTTCTGAGGAAATTCCAAACTGTTTTCCACAGTGGCTGCAATCCCACCAACAGTACACTAAGGTTCCCTCTCTGCACATCCTCTCCAACACTGGTTTGTTGCTTTGTTTATGATGGCCATTCTCACCAGTGTGAAGTGATTGTGGTTTTAATTTGCATCTCTCCAATGGCTAGTGATACTGAGCATATTCTCGTATGTCTCTGGACACTCCTTGAAGAAGTGTGTGTTCAAGTCCTTTGCCCATTTTTTAATTGGGTTGCTTGTCTTCTTAGAGTAGAGTTGTATGAGTTTTTTATATATATTGGAGATCAAACCCTTGTCTCATTGGCAAATATGTTTTCCCATATGGTGGATTCTCTTTTAATTTTAATGCTGTTTTCTTTGGTCATGCAAAAGCTTTTTATTTTAATGAGATTCCACTTGTTTATTCTTTCCTTTATATCTCTTGCTCTAGGGGCCATATTGCTGAAAATATTGCTGCTTGGAATATCTGAGAATATCCTGCCTATGTTCTTCTTCTCTAGGATATTTATGTTTTCACTACTAATATTTAAGTCTTACCACCTTGAGTTTATTTTTGTGTATGGTGTACGTTGGTGATCAAGTTTCATTTCTGGCATGTAGCTGTCCAGCTCTCCCAACACCATTTGTTGAAGAGGCTATTTTTACTCCATTTTATGCTGCTGCCCATGTTGTCCAATATTAAATGACCATAGAGACGAGTTAATTTCAGGTCTTTCTGTTTTGTTCCATTGGTCCATGTATCTGTTCTTATGCCAGTACCAGGCTGTTTTGATTACAATGGCCTTGTAATACACTTTGGTATCAGGTATTGTGATCCTTCCCACAAGAGCAATTTCGCTCTTCTTCCTCAAAACTGCAGCAGCTATTCGGTGTTATTTATAGTTCCATATAAATTTTTGAAGTGTTTGTTCTATGTGAAATATGCCATTGGTACTTTAAGAGGTATTGCATTGAATCTGTAAATTGTTTTGGGTAGTATGGACCTTTTGATGATGTTAATTCTTCAGCTCCATGAACATGGTATAGGTTTACATTTGCTTGTGTCTTCCTTAATTTCTTTTCTTCAGTGTTGTGTAGTTTTTCTGAGTACAAGTTTTTTACTTCCTTGGTTAGGTTTATTTCTAGGTATTTTATTTTTCTTGTTGCTGTGTCAAATGGGATTTTTTACTAATTTCTGTTTCTGATATTTCATTGTTGGTGTACAAAAATGCCTTTGATTTCTGAGTATTGACTTTATACCACTGTTTTGCCAAATTTACTTATTAGGTTGAGTGGTTTTTTTGGTGGGGTCTATAGGATTTTCTATGTACACTATCATGTCATCCACAAACAATGACAGTTTTGTTTCCTCTTTTCCAGTTTGGATGCCATTTATTTCCTTTCCTTGTCTGATTGTTGTGGCTAGGACTTCCAATAGTATGTTGAATAGAAGCAGTGAAAGTGGACAACTTTGATCTTAGTGGGACAGCTCTATGTTTTGCCTATTGAGTATGATGTTAGCTGTATATCTTTCATATATGGCCTTTATTATGTTGAGGAATATTCCCTCTATTCCCACTTTGCAGAGTGTTTTTATCATAAATGGGTGCTGTACCTTATCAAATGCTTTTTCTGCATCTATTGATATGATCATGTGATTTTTGTCTTTCACGTTGTTTATGTGATGTGTCATGTTTATTGATTTGTGAATATTGTACCATCCTTGCATCCCTGGGATAAATCCCATTTGGCCATGGTGTATGATCTTTTGAATGTATTGCTGGATGTGGTTTGCCAATATTTTGGTGAGGATTTTAGCATCTATTTACATCAGGGATATTGGCCTGGAGTTTTCTTTCTTTGTTATATTTTTATTGGTTTTGGGATTAGGATGATGCTGGCTTCATAAAAAGAGTTTGGGAGTCTTCCATCTTCTTGGATTTTTTTGGAATAATCTGGGGAGGATAGGGGTTGGCTCTTCCTTAAATGTTTTGTACAATTCTTCTGTGAAACTATCCAGTGCAGGGCTTTTATGTGTTGGGGGTTTTATTATTTACCATTTCAATTTCATTAGGTGTTGTTGATCTGTTCAGGTTTTGTGCTTCTTCATTGAGTTTTGGAAGATTATATTTTCTACAAATTTGTCCATTTCACCTAGGTTTTCAAATTACTTGGCATGTAGTTCTTTGTAGTAAGTTCTTACAATCCTATGTATTTCTGTGGTATCAGTTGTAATTTCTCCTGTTTCATTTCTGATTGTGTTTATTACAGTTCTCTCTTTTCGTGATGAGTCTGCTTAACGGTTTGTTGATTTTGTTTATCTTCTCAAAGATTCTGCTCCTGGATTTATTGATCCTCAGGATTCTGCTCTTAGTGTCTATGTCATTTAATTCAGCTCTGATCTTGGTTATTTCTTTCCTTCTACTTGCTCTGGGCTGTCTCTGTTGTTCCTCCAGTTCTTGTAGATGTAGGGTTAGGTCGTTTATTTGAAATGTTTCTATCTTTTTTAGGTAGGCCTGTGTCACTGTGAACTTCCATCTCAGGGCTGCCTTCACTGTATCTCATAAGTTTTGAGCTGCTACGAGTTCATTTTTATTTATTTCCATTGATCTTCATTGATCTATTCTTGACTTATTTGTTATTTGATAGCATGCTATTCAATATCTATGATTTTGAGTGTTTTTGAATTTTTTCCTTAGGGTTGATTTCTAGTTTTGGTCTCTTGCGGTCAGAGAAAATGCTTGGTATGATTTCAATTTTCTTGAATTTGTTGAGGCTTGTTTTGTGTCATATCATGTGGTTTCTCTTTGAAAATATTCCATGTGCATTTAAAAACAATGCGTATTTTGTTTCTTTGGGATGAAACACTCTCTATATATCAGTTAAGTACATTTGATGTAGGATATTGTTCAATGCTGCAGTATCTTTGTTGATATTTTGTTTGGAAGATCTATCCATTTTTGACAGTTAGGTGTTGAAATCCCCTACTATAAATGTGTTGCTGTCAATAAGTTTCTTGAAGTCCTCCAAGATTTTCTTGATGTATTTGGGTGCTCCTATGTTGGGTGCATATATATATATATATATATATATATATATATATATATATATATAAATGTTTATGTCTTGCTGATGGATTCTTCCCTTGAGTATTTGACCTTCTGGGTCTCTTATCATGGCCCTTGTTTTGAAGTCTGTTTTGTCTGATATGTGTATTGCTATCCCGGCTTTCTTTCTTTCTTTTTTTTTTTAACTGTCCAATTGCTTGGAATATTTTTTCCAACTCCCCACTTTCAAACTGTGTAAGTCTTTTGTTCTGAGGTATGTGTCTTGTAGGCAGCATATGTTGGGTTATGCTTTCTTATCCATTCAGCTATTCCATGTCTTTTGATTAGAGCATTTAATCTATTTACATTTAAGGTTATTATTGATAGGTACTCCTTCAGTTCCATTTTTTTGTGCTTGTGTTCCTTTCTTCTCACTCTTTTTCTTCCTTTTCTTAAAATAGTCCCTTTAGTATCTCTCACAGAGCTGGTTTGGTGGAGGTATATTCTTTTACACTTCTTTTTTTTCCTGGTAAACTCCTTATTTGGTTTTTCTTTTTAATTGAGAGTCTTGCCAGATAGAATAGTCTTGGTTGCAGGCCTTTGGTTTTCATTACTTGAGATATTGCTTGCCATTCTCTTCTGGCTTAGAGTGTTTCCACTTAGAAGTCAGCTGCTAGTCTTATGGGGCCTCTCTAGTATGTTACTTCCTCTTTCTCCCTTGCTGTCTTTAAGATTCTCTTGTTATCTTGGAATTTTGCCATTTAAATTGTGATGTGTCTTGAAGTGGGCCTGTTTGGGTTCCTCTTGATTGGGACTCTCTGTGTTTCCTGGATTTGTGTGACTTTTTCTCTCATCAAATTAGGGAAGTTTTCCATTATTACTTTTTCAAATGGGGCTCCTATCCCTTGCTCTTCTACTCCTTCTTGTATCCCTATTATACAGCTATTATTACATTTCATGTTTTCCTGCACCTTCCTTACCACCTGCTTGTTCTTTGTGAGTCACTTTTCCCTTTCTTGCTCTATCTGGGTATTTTTTTTCCTACCTTGTCTTCCAGCTCACAGATTGAATTCTCTATTTCATCCAGCCTGCTTGTAATTCTCCCTAGTGTGTTTTTTATTTCCGCAATTTTATTGTTCATTTCTTTCTGGTTTTTGTTTATAGTTTCTCTTTCATTTTTCGTTTTCTTGTAGTTCTCACTCAGTTCCTTGTAGTTCCTTGTGTGGGTTCCTTCAGCGTCTTTATAATCATTATTTTGAATTGTATATCCAACAGTTTGGTTACCTTCATTTCATTTTGCTCTTTTGGCGGAGAGTCCTCCATTCCTTTTGATTTCATGTTTTTCTTTTGTCTCTCCATTTTAGATGACTTTTTTGTTTGCTTCTGTACTTCCTGATGCTTTACGTTGCTAGCTGTCTTTGTAGGGTGAACTTCTACAGTAGGGATTCTGTGGGGTTCAGTGATGTGGTCTCTGATCATCTTGTCTGAATGCTCTAGGTTTTCCCTTTCTTTTGTTTGTGTGGGTTCTCTTGTTGTACTTGGGTTTTTACCTTTTGGTGGTTCTTTTGTTGGTGTTCTTTCTCTTCCAGCAGGTATGCTGATGTTCACAGCTCCCACCCATTCTTGTATGTGATCAGTAGCAGGAGGTAGGCAAAATGGATTAAGACAGCGAGAGAGTATTTTATGGGATTTAAAGTACCAGCAAGTAGAGAAGAGATAGGGGATTCTTTGGATAAGTATAGTGTTACCTGTGATATTTTACCCAAGTAGCTACTTTTCATAAAAGGTGAAAGAGAGATAAGACTCTTGTTAAAGGAGAGGAGGATTGTGAGCTGAATCCAGAAAACAGAGTGCTTGTGCAAGGTTAGATGATGAGATATAGTGATGTAACAGGGTGCAGCCAAGAGGGGGGGTCCCAAATAGGGATTTGGAATGAGATCCAGAACTCCAGGTGTCCAGGAAATATTAGAAAAATATATAGGATGTTCTCCCCCTACCCCCCACTGGTTTGAGTTGGGGGAAGGGACACAGAGCAGGACCATGCAGAGCTGTTTTGTACAGCCACAGCTTTGCAGCTAACCTCTGGCATAGTCATTTAACATATCTATAACCTTCAACTGGTTTCATAGATATGTTAAATAGCTGTGGTGATGCCTTGAGCCAGGTAGATGGAAGTGACTTCCACCCAAGATACCTGGAGGGCTGCTCCCCCTAGTTACTGTGCCTGCATGAAAGCTTGGAGAAGATTGGCTCCATGCCGTGGGACCACACCTGCCCAGACTCATTATGGCAGCCCAGTAAACCTGGAAGAATAGAGGAATGCTCGCACGTGTAACTGATTATAGGAGGAGTCAGATAAGGGGCTGCAGAGGAAGTCTGGTGTGGGGCTTTAAACCCAGACTCAACAGCAATGCAGGGGACGAACCGTGAAGCTTTGGAAGAATGGGGACCCTACAGCTTTGGTGAGAGAGAACCATGTTGCTTTGGCAGAGAGGGGACCCCTATAGGTTTGGCAAGAGTTTGGACCACATGGCTTTGGGCTGCTCCCTTTTTCCACGTGGCTTAGGAAGCAGGAGAGACTTTGCCTGGAAGAAAAGGGCTGAAAGGACTCTTGCTGGTGGACAATGAGAAGGGGCCACATGGCTTTGGATTAACTGGAGATCCTGGTGGCAACACAGCTGATAGTGCCAGGATCCCAAATCAGGGACTTCTACTTCTTTTCCTGAGATACAGTACCCCAGATTAAGGCAGAGGGAAAAGGCAGGACTGTGTGCATCTGTGGGTATCCTAAAGGACTTTAATATTTTAACGAAGACATTAAGTCACTACTTTAAGTCTGCATAGCTTTAAATAAATATTTCCTTTCCTTTTCACAAATCTCTGACATTGAGAAACATCTTTCCTCTGGCAGAAGGCATAGGGAATCTAGTTGGGGTCCTTTTGGTAATAGTATATTGTACCCCCCACCTTGGGCCTGTTCTGTAACAGTGAGATTAAAGGATAGAAAATAAGCAGAGTGTGAGAAAGAATAGAGTCAACCACAACAATAATAATGCTCAGGATTAAAGTGAAGTGGGGTAATATCAGAAGAGTTGCTGTTTAGTATGTACAATTGTATGGAACAATAATTATTAATAACAGTACTGATACCACAACAATACAACATGAAATATATGATCTGGATAACCAGAATAGAAAGTACCCAATCAAGAGCTGTGTTATTGGAACATGGGTGAAGTGAAAGAGTGAAAATTAAAATACAATAAAGAGAGAATAAGGGAAAGCAGTCAATGCAATTAAACAAATAAAATGAGGAAAACTAACATAAGGAAGAGAAAGAAAAAATACTAACAAAATAAAAGTGGTAAAAATAATGAAAAAGTAATAATGATACACAAACAATAAAATGCCAGCTCTATGGGATAAGAAAGTGGCATTTGTCTCAGTTTCTCATTTGGGGGATTAGCCTTGTGCTCCCCATTTAGATCTATCTCTGGACCCTTTGTAACTCCAGGTCCTATTGTCTTACTTGGGGGAAAAGGAAGAAAAAAGAGAAAGGAAGGAAAAAAATAAGCCTCCTTTTGACTTTAAACCTGTTCAGCGAGTTCTGCTGGTCTTCCTAGATGCTACAGGAACAGGCATTCTGGGCTTTGCTTTTCTCCCTTTCTCTAGTTTTGAGAGGGTGGGGACCAGGATTGGGCCACAATATTCACAGTTGCCCAGCTTCCAGTCCAGATCTTCTGTGAGCTGTCAGGCCCCCACTGTCCATCTGCACCAGGACTGCACCTTTAATTTATCAGTTGTGCCAAGATCTGTGCGGTGCACCTCCTCCTTGCTGTTTGTCAGCCCACTGTGGTTGGAGCCCACCAAGCAGCACCACTCAGTCTCCTGGTGCACTGAGCCACTCAGCCTCTGGGCAAGCAGTGCAAGTCAAGCTCGGGTGCACCGCTCAAATCAGCCTCAGGGCGAGTGGTTCTGTGCGCAGCCAGAATCAGCCACAGGGTGAGGGTCGCCAGTCAGCCTCCAGACGAGTTGCCTAACTCAGCTGCAGGCCTAGCCACCTGAGTCAAATGCAGGCACATGGCTTGAACCCACCGTCTGGCAAGTGGCCCAAGTCAACCACTAGTGCACAGGTCAAACCAGCCATTGCGAGACAGTTCCTTATGAAGCCGCTGTTAGCCTTTTTTTTTTTTTTTTTTTTTAGTAAAAGAATCTTGTTTAAGCCCGCCATTCTTAACAAGCACATGGCTTTTCAGACAGCCCAACTTTCTAAGAAGTCTAGAGACTCTCCAGGACAGGGTCTGACATGGCCCAATTCTTCTCCCTTATCCAGATATTTCCTGGCTCCCCAGTTTCTCTGGTAATGACCTAGCCAATGTGCACAGTCCCAGTGGGTGTACACCACCTCTGTGTGTCTCCCATTTTATCTCTATTCCTGCTAGTGACTTCCAGAATACAAGTCTCTCCTGCTGCAGGGATGTCCTCCCTGCTCTGGTAGAGGAGGGAGCTGGTTATCTAACTCTCCTCCTTCCTCCTTGTATCCTGCAGCAGGCACTGGGCAGTGGGGGATAGAGAAGCCTACGTCCCTGCTCAGATCCCAGGAACTTTAGAGTTCCAATACAATCTCACCATCTGTTTTTCAATGTCCTATGCAAATGTTGGCCTCCAAACTTCATATAAGCTGGGATTCTGTTGGCTGTTCACACTGTTCCTCAGAAGATTAGCTAGTTGTTCCATCTGGGCACAGAAGGAACTGGGCTCTGCTTTCACCTACCTCGCCACCATCTTCCTACATCTATAACTTCTTTATTTCCATAACCACAGCTCAGCATGGCAAACTTGCATTTTAACCTATAAGTCTGTGTTTCCTAATAATCTTTATAAAGTTAGGAAAGTTCATGATTAAAATATAGTCACATAATGAAGAGAAAAGTTGGGGAAAAATGTCCAGGATGAGTTTACAGGGGGTAGGGGGGTAAAATGAGGGAGAACACCATGCTCTGCCTGGTGGCCCCACACATCTCTCTCTCTCTCTCTGCTCCATTCTGTGCATCTCTTAGCAAAGGAGAGGAGATAAATGAGGCCAGAAAGAGAAACTTGACCACAGTGCATTGTAAATGCAGGGTGCCGATGGTGTCTGAGATGGGACTAACCTATTACACAGAGTGGCCAGGTCTCACAAACTGGATTGATGGGAAAAACATAATTGTGTTAAATAGTTTTATATATTTTTTAAATTGTTAATTGTGGTCAAAAATACAAAAGTACCATCTTAGTTATATGGATTTTATAGTTTAGTAATGTTAAGTATATTCACATTGACATAGAACAGGTTGTAGAACTCTTTCATCTTGCAAAATCTGACACTTTATACATATGAATCACCTCCTTTCTGTTCCCAGCTCTGGCACTCACCATTCTATTTCCCATTTCGATACACTGGCCTATGCTAGATAGACACTGTGCATAAGTGGAATCATACCAGGTGGTCTTTTTGTGACTGTCTTATTTCTCTCATACATTCCTTTTTTTAATTATTATTTTTTAATGTTTTTATTATTTTATTATTTTTAATCAGTATTTTTAATTGTTGATATTGTACAGTTTTTTTGTCTTTTATCCCACCCCCAGGCCACCACCCCAGCCCTCCCCACCTTCCTCCCATTTCCACCACCCATAGTTTTTGTCCATGTGTCCTTTATACTTGTTGCCCTAAACCGTTCCCCCTTTCCCCTGAATCTCCCTCCCCTCTGGTCACTGCCAGACTGTTCGCACATTCAGTGTCTTTGCTTATATTGTGCTTGTTTGTTTGTTTTGTTGATTAGGTTCCTGTTAAAGGTGAGACAAATCATATGGTATTTGTCTTTCACTGCCTGGCTTATTTCACTTAGCATAATGCTCTCCAGTTCCATCCATGCTGTTGCAAAGGGTAGGAGCTCCTTCTTTCTTTCTGCTGCATAGAATTCCATTGTGTAAATGTACCACAGTTTTTTGATCCATTCATTAACTGATGGGCACCTAGGTTGCTTCCAGCACTTGGCTATTGTAAATTGTGCTGCTATGAATATAGGGGTGCATCGGTTCTTTTGGATTGGTGTTTCAGGGTTCTTAGGATATAATCCAAGCAGTGGAATTGCTGGGTCAAAAGGTAGGTCCATTTTTAGTTTTCTTAGAAAATTCCATACTGTTTTCCATAGTGGTTGTACCAATCTGCAATCCCACCAACAGTACACTAGGGTCCCCTTTTCTCCACAACCTCTCCAACACTTGCTGTTTGTTGCTTTCTTTATGAAGGCCATTCTGACTGGTGTCAAGTGGTATCTCATTGTAGTTTTAATTTGCATCTCTCTGATAGCTAGCGATATCGAGCATCTTTTCATGTGTCTCTGGATCCTCTGTATGTCCTCCTTGGAGAAGTGTCTGTTCAAATCCTTTGCCCATTTTTTAATTGGGTTGCTTGTCTTCTTAGTAGAGTCTTGTAAGTTCTTTATATATTTTGGAGATTAATCTCTTGTCAAGGTATCATTGGCAAATATGTTTTCCCACACAGTCGGTTCTCTTTTTATTTTAATACTGTTTTCTTTAGCTGTGCAGAAGCTTTTTATTTTGATGAGATCCCATTTGTTTAGTCTATCCTTTCTGTCCCTTGCTTTAGGGGACATAGCAGGAAAAATGTTGCTGCGTGAGATATCTGAGATTTTCCTGCCTATTTTATCCTCTAGGATTTTAATGGTCACGGCTTATATTTAAATCTTTTATCCACCTTGAATTTATATTTGTGTATGGTGTAAGTTGGTGCTCGAGTTTCATTTTTTTGCAGGTAACTGTCCAGTTCTCCCAGCACCACTTGTTGAAGAGGCTATTTTTACTCCATTTTATGTTGCTGCCCCCTTTGTCGAATATTAACTGACTGTAGAGACTTGGGTTTATTTCTGGGCTCTCTGTTCTGTTCCACTGGTCCATGTGTCTGTTTTTGTGCCAGTACCAGGCTGTTTTGATTACAGTGGCTTTGTAATACATTTTGGTATCAGGTATTGTGATCCCTCCTACTTTGCTCTTCTTTCTCAAGATTGCTGCAGCTATTCTAGGTTGTTTATTGTTCCATATAAATTTTTGAAGTGTTTGTTCTATGTCTGTGAAATATGCCATTGGTACTTTAATAGGCATTGCATTGAATCTGTAAATTGCTTTGCATAGTATGGACATTTTGATGATTTTATTTCTTCTGATCCAAGAACACGGTATATGCTTCCATTTGTTTGTGTCTTCCTTGATTTCTTTCTTCAGTGTTGTGTAGTTTTCTGCATACAGGTCTTTTACCCCCTTGGTTAGGTTTATTCCTAGGTATTTTATTTATTTATTTTTTTCGCTATATCCAATGGGACTTTTTTCCTTGATTTCTGCTTCTGCTGTTTCACTGTTGGTATACAAAAATGCCTTTGATTTCTGGATATTGACTTTGTATTGAGCTGTTTGGCCAAATTCATTTATTATGTCAAGCAGCTTTTTGGCCCAGTCTATAGAATTTTCTATGTACACTATGATGTCATCTACAAACATTGATAATTTCGTTTCCTCCTTTCCAATTTGAATGCCTTTTATTTCCTTTTCTTGTCTAATTGCTGTGGCTAAGACTTCCAATACTATATTGAATAGAAGTGGTGAAAGTGGATAGCCTTGTCTTGTATCTGATCTTAGTGGGAAAGATTACAGTTTTTGCCCATTGAGTATGATGTTGGCTGTAGGTCTTTCATATATGGCCTTTATTATGTTGAGGAAAGCTCCCTCTATTCCCACTTTGCTGAGTGTTTTTATCATAAATGGGTGCTGTACCTTATCAAATGCTTTTTCCGCATCTATTGATATGATCATGTGATTTTTGTCTTTGCTTTTGTTTATGTGATGTATTACATTTACTGATTTGCGAATGTTGAAACATCCTTGCATCCCTGGGAAAAATCCCACTTGGCCATGGTGTATGATCTTTTTAATGTATTGTTGGATGCGGTTTGCCAATATTTTGTTGAGGATTTTAGCGTCTATGTTCATCAGTGATATTGGCCTGAAGTTTTCTTTCTTTGTTGTGTCTTTATGTGGTTTTGCGGATAGGATGATGCTGGCTTCATAAAAAGAGTTTGGGAGTCTTCCATCATTTTGGATTTTTTGGAATAGTCTGTGAAGGATAGGGGTTAGCTCTTCCTTAAATGTTTTGTAGAATTCTCCTGTGAAACCATCTGGTCCAGGGCTTTTGTGTGTCTGGAGTGTTTTGATTACTGATTCAATTTCATCAGCTGTTATTGGTCTGTTCAGGCTTTCTGTTTCTTTTTCTTTGAGTTTTGGGAGATTATATTTTTCTAGAAATTTGTCCATTTCACCTAGGTTTTCAAATTTCTTGGCATACAGTTCTTCATAGTAATTTCTTACAGTCCTTTGTATCTCTGCGGTGTCATTTGTAATCTCTCCTCTTTCATTTCTGATTGTGTTTATTTGAGTCCTCTCTCTTTTTTCTTGATGAGCCTGCTTAAAGACTTGTCGATTTTCTTGATCTTTTCAAAGAACCAGCTCCTGGAGTTATTGATCCTTAGAATTGTGTTTTTAGTCTCTTTGTCATTTAATTCTGCTCTGATCTTGGTTATTTCCTTCCTTCTACTTGCCTTTGGCTGTCTTTGTTGTTCCTCGAGTTCTTGTAGGCGTAGGGTTAAGTCGTTTGTTAAAAATGTTTCTATCTTCCTTAGGTAGGCCTGTATTGCTATGAATTTCTCTCTGAGGACTGCCTTCATTGTGTCCCATAAGTTTTGGGTTGTTGTGAGTTCATTTTCATTTGTTTCCAGAAAATTTTTGATTTTTCTCCCTAGTTTCATTCTTTACCCATTCATTGTTTAAAAGCATGCTATTCAATCTCCATGATTTTGATGGTTTGGGGATTTTCCCCATCAAGTCGGTTTCTAGTTTTAGTCCCTTGTGGTCGGAGAAAATGCTTGGTATGATTTCAATTTTCTTGAATTTGTTGCGGCTTGTTTTGTGTCCTATCATGTGGTCTATCTTGGAAAATGTTCCATGTGCGTTTGAAAAAAATGTGTATTTAGTTTCTTTGGGATGAAGGGCTCTAAATATATCAGCTAAGTACAATTCGTCTGGAGTATTGTTCAATGCCACAATATCTTTTTTGATATTTTCTTTGGAAGATCTGTCCATTTTTGACAGTGGGGTGTTAAAATCACCTACTATAATTGTGTTGCTGTCAATATCTTTCTTGAAGTCATCTAAGATTTTTCTTGATGTATTTAGGTGCTCCTATGTTGGGTGCATATATATTTACAATATTTATGTCTTCTTGGTGGATTCTTCCCTTGAGTAGTATGACGTGACCTTCTGGGTCTCTCTTTATGGCTCTTCTTTTGAAGTCTATTTTGTCTGATATGAGTATTGCTACCCCGGCCTTTTTTTCCTGTCCATTTGCTTGGAAAATATGTTTCCATCCCTTCACTTTGAGTCTGTGTAGGTCTTTTGTCCTGAGGTGGGTCTCTTGTAGGCAGCATATGTGTCGGCCATGCTTCCTTATCCATTCAGCTATTCTATGTCTTTTGATTGGAGCATTTAATCCATTTACATTTAAAGTTATTACTGATAGGTACTGATTCATTGCCATTTTCGTACCTGTGTTCCTCTCTCTCTCTCTCTTTTCCTTTCTTTCCTTAAAGCAGTCCCTTTAGTATCTCTTGCAGTACTGGTTTGGTAGAGGTGTATTCTTTTAGACTTCTTTTGCCTGGGAAGCTCCTTATTTGGCCTTCTATCTTGATTGAAAGCCTTGCTGGGTAAAGTAGTCTTGGTTGTAGGCCTTTGGTTCTCATTACTTGGAATATTTCTTGCCATTGTCTTCTGGCTTGGAGCGTTTCCATTGAGAAGTCAGCTGCTAACCTTATCGGGGCTCCCTTGTATGTTACTTCCTTTTTCTCCCTTGCTGCCTTGAAGATTCTCTCTTTGTCTTGGAAGTTTGCCATTTTAATGATGATGTGTCTTGAAGTGGGCCTGTTTGGGTTCCTCTTGATTGGGACTCTCTGTGTTTCCTGGATTTGTGTGACTTTTTCTCTCATCAAATTAGGAAAGCTTTCCATCATTACTTTTTCCCTTTGTCTTTCTTTGGTTTTCTTATCAGATTAGTACTGGCCTCATAATGTAGATTTAGAAGTGTTATTCTATGGTTTTTAAAATAATTTGAAGAGAAAATGTACTAATTATTATTTAAATATTTCATAGGCTTCATCTGCAAGTCATGTGGTCCTGGTATTTTGAGTTTTGTTGGGAGTTTTTATTACTGCTTCAATTTCTTGCTTGAAATCACTCTATAGAGATTGTTTGTTTCTGGTTGAGCTTTGGCAGGTTGCATGCTTTTCTGAAAAATTTATTTCATCTAGATTGTTAAAAATGTTTGTATGTAATGGTTTGTAATATTTTTTAAACCTGTGGCATTAGATGAGATTTTTCATTTTCATTTTTTATTTCATTCACTTTTTGTTCCTCTTTCATGGGTCTTACTATTGGGTTGTCCATTATATTTATTTTCCAATAAATCAGGCTTCATTTGATTGGTCAATAGCTTATGTTTTTGTTTTCCTCATCTGTCCTCAGATCTTTCTTATGAATTTTTCTTCTACTTATGTGTTTGAGTCTTTTTATGTGTCTCGTTTCCTCAGGCATAAATTTAACATTTTTTGGATTATTTCCCAACTCTTTTTCTTGAAAATTTTTAACTTTATTTTTATTGTTGACACTATTACAAATGTCCCCATATTCCCCTTTTGTCCCTACCTCCACCCAGCCCTCCCATCCCCTTCCTGAAGGCCATCACCACACTGTTGTCTGTGTCTATGTGTGGGGGCGCTCTGCCCGCAGAGCCCCATCCCTCCATCATGGATGAAAATAAAAACTACCAAGACATGACTGCTTGGGGAGGAAAGGGGTCAAACTCTCAGAGGAGAATGACCCAGAGCCCCATCCTCACTAGGCTTTTATTGGGCTCAAATACACCAGAATACAAGTTTAACATGTCAAAGCAATCTGAGGGCTTAATCTGAGCCAGTGTTTGTCAGGAAAGGGGGTTGCCACACTTTGGGAGACATACTCATTTCCTCCTGGGACACATCACCTAAGGGAGAGCACTCTTAGCAAAGCAGGTTTCACAGGACTTTGGAACTCTTTCTTATGCCCAATCACCCAAGGAGCCATCCTGACCCATACAGGGCTGCACTGCTCACCCCCATAGTCTCAGGCTTTAAGCCAATTAGGAAGCAGGAGACATCTCCCAGACGGAAATGAGGACTCGGGCTATGTCAGAATAGCTGGCGGAGGTGAGGGTCCATCACATCCTCTTTGCTGCAGCCCCCCCCCCCGAATCCTTCCATGAGGCCTCCCAAGTGGTTGTGTCTGGCTTAGGTTGCCCCTCCCATGAGGAGTCTTACCCGTCATTGACTGCCAACCAAGCATTGGGGCCAAAGATGGATGAGGCAGAAGCAGTACTCCTGCCAGGGAGATAAGCTTTGTCTCCTTAGTAGGTCACGTCCTTGTGACAGAACAGACCCAGATGAAGTGGGTCCGTTGGGTCTTACACAGCCCACTATCGGGTGAGGGTTACAGCTCCTGAAACCAGGCTAAACGGTCCACAACATCTATGGGTTACACATACATATTCTTTGGGTAATCCTTTCACGTTCTTTTATCCAGCTCTCTGACAGTTGTCAGTCTCTTCCATGTACATGTTTCTGTTTTGTTCATCAGCTTATTCTGTTCATTAGATTCCACATATAAGTGAGATAATAAGGTATTTGTCTTCTCTAATTAGTTTATTTCACATAGCATAATAATCTCTACAGACTCACTGCAATACCTATTAAAGTACCAATGGCATATTTCACAGACTTAGAACAAATGCTTCAAAAATTTATATGGAACAATAAACTACCTAGAATAGTGGCAGCAATCTTGAGAGAGAGCGAAGTAGGAGAGATCACAATACCTGATACCAAAATGTATTACAAGGCCACTGTAATCAAAACAGCCTGGTACTGGTATAAAAACAGGCACATGGACCAGTGGAATAGAATAGAGAGCCCAGAAATAAACCCTAGTCTCTACAGTCAGTTAATATTCGACAAAGGGGGCATCAACATAAAATGGAGTAAAAATAGCCTCTTCAACAAGTGGTGTTGGGAGAACTGGACAGCTTCGTGCAAGAAAATGAAACTCGAGCACCAACTTACACCATACACAAAAATAAATTCAAGGTGGATAAAAGACTTAAATATAAGCCATAACACCATCAAAGTCCTAGAGGAAAACATAGGGAGGAAAATCTCAGATATTCCATGCAGCAACATTTTTCCTGATATGTCCCTAAACAAGGGACATAAAGGAAAGAATAAACAAATGGGATCTCATAAAAATAAAAAGCTTCTGCATGGCCAAAGAAAACAGTATTAAAATAAAAAAGAACTGATTCTGTGGGAAAACATATTTGCCAATGATACCTTGACAAGAGATTAATCTCCAAATATATAAAGAACTTACAAGACTCCACTCTAAGAAGACAAGCAACCCAATTAAAAAATGGGCAAGGGACTTGGGCAGACACCTCTCCAAGGAGGACATACAGAGGATCCAGAGACACATGAAAAGATGCTCGATATCGCTAGCTATCAGAGAGATGCAAATTAAAACCACAATGAGATACCACTTGACACCAGTCAGGATGGCCCTCGTAAACAAAGCAACAAACAGCAAATGTTGGAGAGGTTGTGGAGAAAAGGGGACCCTAGTGCACTGTTGGTGGGATTGCAGACTGGTACAACCACTATGGAAAACAGTATGGAATTTTCTAAGAAAACTAAAAATGGATCTGCCTTTTGACCCAGCAATTCCACTGCTAGGACTATATCCTAAGAACCCTGAAACACCAATCCAAAAGAGCCTACGCACCCCCATGCTTATAGTAGCACAATTTACAATAGCCAAGTGTTGGAAGCAACCTAGATGCCCATCAGTAAATGAATAAATAAAAAAAACTGTGGTACATTTACACAATGGAATTCTATGCAGCAGAAAGAAAGATGGAGCTCCTACCTTTTGCAACAGCATGGATGGAACTTGAGAGCATCACGCTAAGCAAAATAAGCCAGGGAGTGAAAGACAAATACTATATTAGCTCACCTTTAACAGGAACCTAATCAACAAAACAAACAAACAAGCATAGTATAACAAAAGACATTGAAATTGAGAACAGGCTGAAAGTCACCAGAGGGGAGAGGGGAGGGAATTTCAGGGGAAAAGGGGAAGGGTTTACAGGAACAAGTATAAAGGACACATGGACAAAAACTATGGGGGGAGGAGGTGGGATGGAGGTGGGGAGGGCTGGGGTGGTGGGTTGGGATGGGAGTAAAGGACAGAAAACTGTACAAGATCAACAATTAAAATAAAAATTGAAGAAAAAAGAATACATGCACTCGTATATCCATAGCAGCATTATTTACAATAGTCAATATCTGGAAACAGGCCAAGTGCCCATCAGTACATGAGTGGATAAAAAAGCTGCAGTACACTAACACAATGGGATACTACCCAGCAGTAAAAAAAAAGAAGGAATTCTTATCCTTTTCAACATCATGGATGGACCAAGAGATTATTATGCTATGTGAAATAATGACCCAACTCTTTTTGTAGCCCTATATACCTAAACTCTTTTAACATTTAACTGCTTTACCATACTAAATTGTGTTAGATTGTTTTTCCAATTGTGTGAGTCTCAAGGTAGATTTAGTTTTCTCTTTTTTCGTCTTTGATCTATTAATTCTTTAGAAGCATGTTGCTTTAACAACTCCAAATTATCCATACCAACCAAAGCAACTTACAGATTCAATGCAATCTCTGGTAAAATACCAATAACATAATTCACAGATATAGAATAAACATTTCAAAAATTTATTTTGAACCATAAATGACCCTGAAAATATGCAGCAATTTTGAGAAAGAAGAACAAAGTAGTTGGGATCACAATACCTGGCATCAAACTATTTTACAAAGCCGTAGTAATCAAAACACTCTGGTACTGTCATAAGAACAGGCATATAGATCAATGGAACAGAATAGAGAGACCATAAATAAGCCCAAGTCTCTATGGTCAATTAATATTTACCAAAGCGGACAGAAACTAAAAATGGAGTGAAAATAACCTCTTCAATTGACGGTGGTGTGATAGCTGCACCACTACAAGCAAAAAATTGAAACTCAACCAACTTACTCCATATGGTTAAAAGACTTAAATAAGTTATAACACCATAAAGGTCCTAGAGAAGACCATAGGTAGGAAAATCTCAGATATTCCACCCAACAATATTTTCACCAATATGTTCGCTAGAGCCAGATACATAAAGTAAAGAATGAACAAATAGGGCTTCCTCAGAACAAAATCTTCTGTATGGATAAATGAAGCATCAGCAAAGTGAAAAGAAAACCAACTGTGTTTGAAAACATATTTGCCAAGGATACCTCAGACAAGGTTTTGATCTCCAAAGTATATTTTTATCTATTTTTTATTTTTTTTACTATTTTATTGTTGTTAAGGCACAGATGTCTACATTTACCTCCCACCACTCTCCACCCCAGTCATCTTCCCTCCCATGATTCCATTCCCTTTTGGTTTTATACATGTGTCCTTTATTGTTTTCTCCTGAATGCCTTCCTTCCATTCCCCCCATTATGCCTTGCCACCTCCTCTCTGGTTAGTATTAGATTCTTCTTCATTTCAATGTCTCTAGTTATAGTTTGTTTGCTGGGGTTTTTTATTAGGTTCCACATAAATATTTTTATCTTTTTAAAAGCTTTATTTATCTTGGAGGGACAGGAAGATAGGGAGAAAAACAGAGAGAAATATTTATGTGCACTCACTGACATTCTCTAAACAGGGTCGTGGCCTGCAACTCAGGTATGAGCCCTGACTGGAATGAAACCAGAGACATTTAGGTTCACAAGATGATGTCCAACATGCTGGGATGCATCAATAATGACTCTACTTCTTTTCATCTTTCTCTTAACTTCTGATGCTCTCAATTAATCTGTGTCTTTCTCTTTATCTTTTTGTAGGGTTGAGATTCTGGAGGCATTTATTCTGTATGGACCAAGGTGCTGCCAAATATTTTATGATGTGTAAGGAAGCTAAAAATAAATTATTTCACTTAAAATGTCTATAATTTATGAACATAGGAGCCCCAGTGTGAATGCATGCATTGTGAATGTTGTGGATTAGCTTTCAAAATATTTATATGCAGTGTGGGTTTCGAGCTGCTGTAAACTGTGGATGTGGCCTTTGTGATGTATCAAAGGTGTGTCCTTTATGAGTTACTTAGTGAAAAGCATTTGATTTGATATATTTTGTCCTGCTCTGTATGATAAATAATGTATGGGATTTGTTAGGCTCCAACGGTTGAAAGCATTCAGAAAGAAGCATTGGGACTTCTAAAGAGAGATGTATCATGTGTGAAGAGCTAGAAACAGTTGAAGTTTAAAAATAGACTCAGTTTTAGAGAACCTGGAGCAAGGGTCACTGATGTGTCTTACTTGGGCATCTTCTTGGGATGTCTCACCTGAGGAAGCTCAGTCTTCGCTCAGAGTCAAGGGGATCCAATACTGGTGTTTTTGCACATTGGTGTTTTCAGATTCTGGTCTTTTGACAGAAAAAGAGATGAGTGAAAAAATGTATAGAAACAGGGCTGGTAAGGATCAAATGAACAAGGCACTTGTTAGTTGGAAGTTAAGAATGCACAGGGGGGTCTGTCACAAGTTGGAAGGTAGGCTGACATGGGTGAGACTGGATTAATTTGGAAGACAGGGAGAACTATGCAGGGCTGGAGTACTTGAACCAACATAAATGGTGTGTGGACTTGTTGTCAGTTTGAAAGCAAAGACATGTGGGCAGAAATAGTATCAGTTTGAAGGCAGGAAGAGGTATGATGCTGCTGTCAGTTTGAGGAAATGGAAGTTGAACAGGGCTAGAATGAATCAGAAATAAATGTAAGGTGTATAGAATTGCCATCTTTTGAAATTCTGGGGGAGAAGGAAAGACTGACATTACTATAATTTTTTTTCTTGTAAACACTGTTACAGATTTGCCCAGATTTATTTTTGGTATGTAGTACTTTCTGATTTTTTTTAAGACCGCTTATTAAAGAGACTTTCTAAAATTGTTGCCACTTTGTTTTATTTCCTTTACCCAGTGGTGTTTTGCTTACGAATGATCACTATAAACTGTACTATCTTCAACCTGTGCCTATGGAGAACATGGAACTTGACTTTGACAAGTTCTGACCTACATTGTCTATCATATGGACACTAGTTAGAGCCCCTTTCTGAGAGCCCCTTCTCTTTTCCAGCTTTCTCCTTGATCTTTTTAAACATCCTTTCTGTACCGTTTGAGAGATGGCTATGTAAATAGATTGTTTCTGTGATCTGGTTCAATGACACTGACATTCAAGCCACATGTTGGGAGCCACCTGTAAGCTGCTTGTATGTCTCTTTCCTCCAAAGCCTCGAAATTGGTAATTTGTCAGTTGTGATGGAGGAGGAGGAATTTCAGTGTGGTAGTGCCACTGGGGTGATTGTGCAGGTGGTGTGGGGCATCAGCAATCAGCCTGTTTTCTGGAGATTGGACCTGCAGGACTATTGAGAGAGAGGCTCCCCGCATCTACAAGGACACCTGGAAGGGTTGAACTGCACTGGCTCATGCTTACCCTCCTCCTAATGGGAAACAAAGACTAAAATGTGATGCTGCCTGTCAACAGCAGATGTTGATGCCTGGAGTCTGCTCCAGAGGTGCCTCTGGTATATGGGGTGGATGGACTGGGTGGCACACACCTGGCTGCCTTTGCTCCTGGGGTCCTTCCCTTCCTTGGCAGGGCCTCTGAAATGTTTTTAAGTCCTGATCTGAAGATGTGAAGAGAAAGGCCAACCTCTGCCTACATGGGTTCTGGCTGCTGTCTGACTCCCCCATGTGTGTGTGGTCCTGGGTACTTGTCACCAAAGTACACTTTCTTGCCAAGTCAAATTCCAGAGGTTGGGACAGCTGTGGGCTCTGCATAGAGGCACTCAGAGGGCAAGTCTGTTTGAACATGGGTCAGTCTGAGTCTCAGACATTTGATTCAATTTTTACCCTCTTTTCTCCAAAATCCCCAATTCGTGGAGTGCAGTGAGTTGTCCTGTGGGTGAGGAAGGCAGAACACTATTCTTGTCTTGTCCACTGCTTCCTATTCCCAAATCCTACCTAGCTGACCAATTGAGCACCTGTCCATGCCTGGTCTTCAAGCACCATGACCCATGGCTTTTTGCTTTACAATGTGCATCACTGGCTACCTGGATGAATGTTTACCTGGGAGCAGAAGTTGACAAATTTAGCAGTCCTGGACTTAGACTGGTGCACACAGCAACTGGTATGAAAAACTGACACTTCAGTCCCGTACTTGCCAAGTTGCTCACTTAAAAATACTGCACATAGGATTGTTAAGCTTTCTTCAAGTGGACAGGGGTGGAAGGCAGGTGCATAAATGTTATGTAATACTTTCTATTTTTTTTTTCAAATATGGCTGGTATACAACAGCCTGTCACTTGAAGTTGTACAACATGGTGATTGACATTTACCTTGCCTATATTGCAATCAGCACACAGTATCTGTTCAGTGGTCTCCATGCAAAATTATGACTAGGGTATTAAAATTATACCTCTCTTTTTTAAAAAAAAACAGTAAACACATAACCATGTATCCTATCATAATTGCAATGATTATTATCGCTGTTACTGCATATTGTTTATGGGTGCTTCACAGTGGTATCTGCTACTACAACACAAAGCAACTCCAGTCAAGTTTCTCTGCCCACAAATGGTACCCAGTCGACCCCTTCCTTTGAAGAAATTTCTACATTGGCACAGAACCAGTTGCCCCAGGTGGCAACCCTGTTTGACTTTTCCAAGTTCACCAACTAGCCTTGTGTTTCCCCTGTAGAAGCACAGGAGAGGAGTCATTCCTCATATAATGAACATTCCAGTCCCAGGGGGTTGGGAACAGAAAAGGAAGAAAGGACAGAAAAGAGACAGAGCAAGAAGGAGAGAGGAAGAGAGAGAACAAAGTTTCCAAAGTTCTCTTCTGCTGCCATGATACTACAGAACACCTAGCTGCTGAGTGACTGGCCATGTTTCCAACTTGGGGGGCTCAGTATGGAGCACAGTAGTCAGTCCCCAGCAGACTAGTGGTCACTTTTATAGCTTTCAGAGGAAAAAGGTCGACCACATGGCTGGGCTGAGAGTGATAGGAGATATGGAAGGCTGTAGAGGCAAGCAGGGAAAGGGTATAGGGAATGATGGGAATGGGAGCGCACTATGTGCAGTGGAGAGCAGAAGGCAGTTTAGAGGTTCATGGTAGGTATTCATAACAGCAATTACAACTGTTTTCATTTATTCATACCATTTATAAATAACACATAGAATATCGAAAAAATCAATTTCTTTCATGTACATATGAAATGACATCACAGCACTTTCAGAATATTGATGCCTAATGAAGCAGAAATGTAAATATGTGATTATTTCCCACTTATCCCCCTGCCTTCATTTTTATTTCCTCCAAAATTCCAGTGACAGTGTACTGGCTGAACCTTGTTTAACTCTATAGCTTTTTTCCTTAGGTTCTTGGGGACAGGAAACTTTAACAACAACAAAGCACTCAGTATAATACCCATTCCTAGTGTCATTAAGTGTGTAACTTCTGTGATGTTCTCACTCTCCCTCCATTCTCACCTACACTCTTACCCTTTCCCAACCCACCCTACCCCACCTCACACCACCATCACCAACACCACCACTCTCCAAGTCCCAACTCCAGACAACCCAAACTGTTATCTCACTCTAGGGATTCACTCTCTTGGCTATGGCATAGGAATGGAATCATACTATGTCATCTTTGATGACTGGGCTCATATCATGTAGCACAAGGTTTACTACATTTAGAGTCCCCATGTTTGTGCTGGTATTAATGATTTATTCCTTTTTATGACTTCAAAATTTGCCATCCTAAGACTTTCATTTTAAAAAATTGTTGATGGATTTTTCCACTTGCTGCCAAATCTGAGGCCCTATTCTCCCTTTGAGAAAATACAAGTCAAACAACCTGATTATACAAAAAAGAAGAGAGAAGCATACAGATATTGCTTCACTGCTCGTGGTCCTACAGGCAAGCACTGAGAACTCCCTAAAGACTTGGTGAACCACATTCCCTTTATGCTATGAGGCTTGATCTGCTCCTGACATGGAGGAAAATAATCTGGTGAATGTTATTTGTCCCCATTTTGGAGACAGTGTGCAGGAACAACAGACACAATAAGATGTGATTTTTGAAATAAAGATACAGCTTGTTCTTTGTTTCACTTTAAACTAAATTGTGATTCTCTCTTTTTGGGTATTTCAGACTTAGAAAAGTGACAACTACTTTGGGATTTCAAGAAGACAGCCCATTCAGCACAGGAATCTGAAATGACTCAGGAAAAACACGTGTCAGTTTTTATGTTAAATACCTGACAGATGACTCAAAGAAACATTGTTAAAAGTACACGTAAGAACCATGGGATACAATGGTAGAGTTTCCTCCTGCATATTTTTTCATGCAGAAGAGCGTAGCCCAACTAAGACATGCAGGCACAGCCTACTACGTGATTAGAACCAAACAGTTTTGTGAAAGTCAAAATGAATATAAAAGTAAAGATCCACATTCTGTCACCCAGTGCAATTTGCTTGGATAAGACAGAAAGGAATTCTTTAATTCCTTCCCAATCACTAGTGAATCAACTGTCTCCTACCAAGTTGTCCCTGAGGAAAGAAATACTGCAGTGTTTTTAAGCCCAGACAATGGACTCATTTCAGAAAGGATGAAAGGAATGGTTTCTTATATAGTACATACTGTTTTCACCACTATGCAGAAGAATCATTCTAAAATATCAATTCCGAAGAGTGTGTGAGAGAATGAGCTACTGACATGACATTCTGTCAGAAAATGAGTGAACACCAGCATAGGACTATGTGATCCTTGAAGAAGAGTAAGCTGCTAAGGAAGAGTTTTCTTCTGTGTATTTTTTTCAAGCAGAAAAGTGTAGCCCATGCATGTATGGCCTAGTGTAAGACATGCATGTATGGCCTAGGACGTGATTTGGAACAAACAGTTTTGTGAATGTGAAAATGAATATCAAACTAAAGGTCCACTTTCTGTCACCCAGTGCATTTCTCTTGAGTAAGAAAGAAATTAATTGCTTGAACCCTCCAAAAACGACTGGTGAATCAACTGTTTCCTAAAAAGCTCTTTCTGAGCAAACACCTTTTGTAGAGAAAGAATGAGTTACTGATATGATTTTCCATCAGCAAGTGAGTGAATGCTAGCATATGACTACGTGAGGTATGAAGGAGAATAAGCTTATATGGAAGAGTTTTGGCCTCTGTATTATTTCAACCAGAAAAACGTAGCCCAACTAAGACATGGGTGTATGGCCTATGATGTGATTTGGAGTGAACAGCCTTGTGAATATCATTGTGAATAGCCAAGTAAAGGTCCACTTTCTGCCAAACAGTGCCTTTTCCTTGGATAAGATAGGAATTGTTTGAACCTTTTGAAATAACTCAAAAATCAACTGTCTCCTATCAAGCTGCTTCCAAGAAAACAATTTTGTACTATTTTTAAGCCCAGAAAAATGGACTCATTTGTTAAATTAAAAAAAAAATGGTGTCTCCAATTATGTGTACTGTTTGAAAACTCTGTTCTTTTGAAAACTCTTTTTGAAAATCAATTCTGAAGAATGTGTGAGGGAGTAAAAGCTACTGACATAATATTCCTTCAGCAAATGAGTGAAGGCAATCATAAGACCATGTGATCTCTGAGGGGAATAAGCTGCTATGATAGAGTTTTCTCCTATTTTTTCAAGCAGAGAAACATAGCCCAACTAAGACATGTATGTAAATACTAAGACGTGGTTTGGAAAAACAGTTTTGTGACTGTCAAAATAAATATACAACTAAAAGTCCATCTTCTATCACCCAGGGCATTTCCCTGGGATAAGATACAAAAGAATTCTTTGAATTCACTGGTGAGACAATGGGAGCCTAAAAAGCTGTTTCTGAGCAAAAAAAAAATTAAAAAAAGCAGTGCTTTTAAGCTCACGATAATGAACTGAATTCAAAGAGTTTGAAGGAAATGCTGTCTTATGTGATACACAGGCTTTTCACCACCATGTGGAAGAATCACCCAGAAATATTAATTCCAAACAAACTGTGGGAGAAAATACTCTACTGACATGATTTTCCATCAGCAAATGAGTGTATGCTAGCATTTGAACTCTGAAGGAGAATAAGATACTATGACAGCGTTTTCTCCTATGTATTTTCTCAAATAGAAAAGTGAAGTACATCTAAGACAAGCATGTACAGCCTATGATGTTATTTGGAGCAGGCAGCCTTGTGAATGTAACAGTGAATGTCCAACTGAAGGTAAACTGTCACCCTATGCATTTCCCTTGGAAAGATAAAAAAGTACTGGTAAAAAACTTCCAAATCATTCATGAAACTGTGGCCTAAAAGGTTGTTTCTGAACAAACACATTTTGCAGTGTAAAATATCACTTCTGAATACTGTGTGAGACAGAAGGAGCTACTGAAATGATTTTCTGTCACCTAAAGAGTGAACGACATTGTAAGACTATGTCATCTTTGAAGGGTAATAAGCTGCTATGGTAGAGTTTTCTTCTATATATTTCCATAAGAACAAAAACAAAGCCCAACTAAGACAAGAAAGTACAACTAACAACGTGATTTGGAGCAAGCAGCTTTGGTAATGTCACAGTGAAAATTTAACTGAAGGTCCATGTTCCGTCACAATATGCATTTTCCTTGCAAACATAAATAGGTATTATTAGAAACTTTCCAAATCCCTCCTGAATCAACTGTCACCTAAAAAGCTGTTTCTGAACAAAAACCACTTGTAGTGTTTTTACTCCCAGGACAATGGACTAATTTCAGAGAAGTTGAAGGAAATGCTGTCTAATATATGTACTCTAATCACCAGAGTGTGGTAGAGGGATTCAAAAATATGTTTCAAAGAACCTGTGTGAGAGAGTGACAGAAAAGATTTTCCACCTAAAAAGAGTGAACAATAGCATAGACCATGTGATGTTTGAAGGAGAATAAGCTGCTATGGTGTAGTTTTTTTTCTATATATTTGCTCAAGCAGAAAAGTGAAGCACAACTAAGATGAGAATGCACTGTCTACTAAATGATTGAGAAAAAAACAGCTATGTGAATGTCATAGCGATTAACCCACTTAAAGTCCACGTTCTGTCACCCAGTCCATTTCCCTTGCATAAGATTAAAAACGAATTCTTTGAAACATTCCAAATCATTTGTGAATCAATTTTATTCTACCAAGCTTTTTCAGAGCAAACAGCTTTGCAGTGCTTTTAAGTCGAGCATTGTGGATTCATTATAGAAATGAGGAAAGAAAGGCTGTCTTATAGCATACGTAGTATTCTCACTAATACGTAGAAGAATCATTATGAAATATCAATTGGAAGAAGATGTGAGAGGGTGTTAGCTACAGACATGATTTTACATCAGAAAATGAGTGTACGATAGAAGAGACTATGTGGAATAGGCTACTAGATCTATTCCAGAAGGAGAATAGACTACTACGGTGTAGTTTTCTCCATGTGAATTTTCTCAAGCAGAAAAGAGGAGCACAACTAAGACAAGAATGGATAGCCCAGGACAGAATTTAGAGCAAGCACCATTGTGATTGTCATAGTGAATATCAAACTAAACTATCTATCACCCTAAGCATTTTGCTTGGAAAGATAAAACCGTATTGTTAGAAACGTTCCAAATCACAGTCGAATCAACTGTTGCCTAAATAGTTGTTTTTGAACAAAGACATTTTTAAAGTGTATTTCAACCCAGGACAATGGACTGATTACAGAAAAGTTGAGGGAAATGCTGTCTAATATGACTGTACTCTATTCCTCCATATGGAGAAGAGGGCTTCAGAAATATCAGGGACAAAGAGCGCATGACAGAATATGAGTGCCTGACAGGATTTCCATCTGCAAATGGCTGAGCGCTAGAGTAAACTATGTGATGTTTGAAGGAGAATGAGCTACTAGGGTGCAGTTTACTTGCATGTGTTTTCTCAAATAGAAAGGGCGATCCAACTAGGACAAGCATGTACAGTCTACAGTGTGGTTTGGAGCAAGCGCCACTGTGAATGTCACAGTGAATATCCAACTCAAGGCCCACTCCCTATCACCCAGTAAATTTCCTTGGATGCTATACAAAAGAATACTTGGAGTGCTCTGAAATCACTCTTGAATGGATTGCGGCCTAAAGAGCTGCTTCTCATCAAACAACTTCGGCAATATTTTTAAGCCCAGGGCAAGAAACTCATTACAGCAACGTTGAAAGAAATGCTGTCCATATGATACGTAGTCTTTTCACCATTTTTAAAGAGAATTGGTGAGAACTATCGATTGTGAAGAGCATGTGAGAGAGATTGAGCTACTGAGCTGAAGTTCCCTCAGCCAAAGAGTGGATGCCAGGACACGTAATTTGAGTTTTGAAGGAGCATAAACCACTATGGCAGTGCTCTCTCCCATTTATTTTCCGAAGCACAAAAGTAAAGCCTAACTAAGACAAGGATGTACAGCCCACAACACGATTTGGAACACACAGCCTGGTATCTATCGAGAAAAGGTCCACATTCTGTCACTGAGTGCATTTTCCTTGGGTAAGATAAAAAGGTATTGCTTGTCACCTTCCAAATGTTTCGTGAATCGGTTGTCTCCTACCATGCTTTTTCTGAGCAAACAGCTTTTGCTGTGCTTTCAAGTCCAGGACTGTGGACTCCTTTTAGAAATGAATGAAACAGTGGTACCTTACATCACAGGTACTTTTTTCACCATTCTGCAGGAGAGTTGTGGAGCAATATCTGTTCTGAAGAGCATGTGAGTGAGAATGCTCTACTGACCTGATTTTTCATCAGCAAATGAGTGCCCCCTAGCATAGACTATGTGATCTTTGAAGGAGACTAAGGTATTATGACAGAGCTTTCACCGATGTGTTTTCTCAAGCAGAACAGTGAAGTCCATCTCAGCCAAGCCTGTACAGCCTGCAATGTGATTTCGAGCCAACAGCCTTGTGACTGTCATGATGAATATCGCGAAAAGGTCCACTTTCCATCGCCGAGTGCATTTTCCTGAGGTGAAATATAAAGGTTGCGATTGAAACCTGCCAGATCATATGTGAATCGAATGTCTCCGAGCAAGCTGTTTCTTAGCAAAGAGCTTCTGCAGGGCTTATAAATCCCCCATTGTGCACTCACTTTAGAAATGAGGAAACAAATGGTGTCTTCTATCATACGTAGTATTCTCACTATTATCTAGAAGAATCGTTATGAAATATCAATTGGACGAACGTGTGAGAAGGTGTGAGGTAGAGACGTGATTTTCCATCATCAATTGTGTGTACGCTAGCATAGACTATGTGATCCTTGAAGGGGAATAGGCCGCTTTGGGGTAGTTTTTTCCATGTGTACGCTCTCAGGCAGAAAAGAGGAGAGCAGTGAGTATCCAACTAAAGGTACACTGTCATAGTGACTATGCCACTAAATGTAAACTAGCTCTCACCCTATGCATTTTGCTTGGAATGATAAAAACGTATTGTTATAAACCTTCCGAATCACAGTCGAATCAACTGTCGCCTAAAGAGCTGTTTCTGGGTCAAAAGGTATGACCATTTTTAGTTTTCTTAAAAAATTCCCTACTGTTTTCCATAGTGGTTGTACCAATCTGCAATCCCACCAACAGTGCACTAGGGTCCCCTTTTCTCCACAACCTCTCCAACACTTGCTGTTCGTTGCTTTCTTTATGAAGGCCATTCTGACTGGTGTCAAGTGGTATCTCATTGTAGTTTTAATTTGCATCTCTCTGATAGCTAGCGATATCGAGCATCTTTTCATGTGTCTCTGGATCCTCTGTATGTCCTGCTTGGAGAAGTGTCTGTTCAAATCCTTTGCCCATTTTTTAATTGGGTTGCTTGTCTTCTTAGAGTGGAGTCTTGTAAGTTCTTTATATATTTTGGAGATTAATCCCTTGTCTGAGGTATCATTGCCAAATCTTGGATTATATCCTAAGAATCCTGAAACACCAATCCAAAAGAATCTATGCACCCCTATGTTCATAGCAGCACAATTACAATAGCCAAGTGCTGGAAGCAACCTAGGTGCCCATCAGTTAATGAATGGATCAAAAAACTGTGGTACATTTACACAATGGAATTCTATGCAGCAGAAAGAAAGAAGGAGCTCCTACCCTTTGCGACAGCATGGAAGGAATTGGAGAGTATCATGCTGAGCGAAATAAGCCAGGCAGTGAAAGACAAATACCATATGATTTGTCTCACCTTTAACAGGAACCTAATCAACAAAACAAGCAAACAAGTATAATATAAACAAAGACACTGAATTTGAGAACAGTCTGACAGTGTCCAGAGGGGGAGGGGAGGGAATTTCAGGGGAAAAGGGGAACGGTTTAGAGCAACAAGTATAAGGGACTCATGGACAAAAACTACGGGGGGGTGGATGTGGGAGGAAGGTGGGGAGGGCTGGGGTGGTGGGCTGGGGCGGGATAAAAGACAGAAAACTGTACAATATCAACAATTAAAAAATACTGATAAAAAAGAAGTTAAAAAACAAAAAAACAAAAAACAAAACAAAACAAAAAAAGGCTGTTTCTGAACAAACATATGTTTGCAGTGTATTTCAACACAGGACAAATGACTGATTTCAGAGAAGTTGAGGGAAATGCTGTCTAATACGACATGTACTCTATTTCTCGGTATGGAGAAGAGGGATTCAGAAATATCATTGATGAAGAGCACATGACAGAATATGAGTGACTGACAGGATTTCCATCCGCAAATGGGTGAGTGCTAGGGTAGACTATTTGATGTTTGAAGGAGAATGAGCTACTAGGGTGCAGTTTACTTGCATGTGTTTTCTCAAATAGAAAGGGCGGTCCAACTAGGACAAGCATGTACAGTCTACAGTGTCGTTTGGAGCAAGCAGCTTTGTGAATGTTATTGTATAGACAAGGTTACTATCACCTTCTCTGAATCGAGTCAATTGTCAAAAAGAAAAAATACATGGCAAAAGGTGTTTGCTCATAAACAGCTGTTTCGGCGACAGATCATTCACCGGTCATTTGGAAGAGTTTAAACAATTCTTGTGTATCTTATCCCAGGAAAATGCTCTGGGTGAAGAAATGTTTGTTTTTCGTTAGATAGTCGTTTTCTTATTCACTCAGCTCTTTGTTCCAAATCATGTCCTACAATCTACTTCCTTGTATTAGTTAGGTTTCCCTTTTCTCTTTGCAGAAATAGAAGAAAACTACACCGTAGCACCTGCTTCTCCTTCAAATATCCCGTACTCTATGCTGCTGTTGATTAATTTGTGGAAGGAAAATCCTGTCAGTGGCTCGTTTTCCCTCTTGCACTCTTAGGAATTGACATTTCAGAATTCCTTTTCTAGATAATAGTGAATAGAGGACATGTTGTATTGGGCAGCATTTTCTTCAACTTCTCTGGAATGAGTCCATTTTCTGGCATTTAAGGGCACCTTGAAAGTTGTTAGTTCAGAAAGAGCTCTTTAGCTGACAGTTGATTCACGAGTGATTTGGTGGGTTTCTTACAATTCCTTTTGATGTTTCCAAAGAAAATGCATTGGGTAATGGAAATTGGACCCTTAGTTATTCATGGTGATATTCTCAAAGCTGCTTGCTTTAAATCATGTCATAGGCTGTACATGATTGTGTGAGTTGGGTTTCCCTTTTCTGCATGAGAAATACATAGGAGAATACTCTCTGATACTACCCAATTCTCCTCCAAAGTTCATGTAGCATATGCATACATTCACTCATTGGCTGACGGAAAATCTTGTCAGTCGCTCATTGTGTCTCAAACACCTGCACAATTTTCATTTCTGAAGGATTCCTTACCTAGTCGTGAAAAAGGAACGTATTATGCGACACCATTTCGTTCATCTTTTCTGAAATGAGTCCATTCTCCTGAGCCTAAGAACACTACAAAATTTCTTTCCTCACCGGCAGCTTGGGAGGAGACAGTTGGTTCTCTAGTGATTTGGAAGGAATCAAAGAATTCCTTTCCTCCTTACTCAACCAAAATGCAGTGGATAAAAGAAAGTGGACCCTTAGTTTCAGGATATTCACAAATCTGCTGGCGCCAAATCACTTGCTAGGTTGTACACGCTTGTCTTCGATGGGCTTCACTTTCTTGCTTGAGAGAAGACTAGATTTCCACCTCTATGGTAGTAGCTGGGTTTTCTCCTTCCACCTTGAAATTGATTACTGTAGCGATCATTGAATGGCTGTCAGAAAACCCTGTAGGTAGCATAATTTCTCTCACTTGCTTTTCGGAATTGGTAGTTCTGACAGCTTCTTCTGAAAAGTATGGAAAAGACTAGTTGTTGTATAGACAACGTTACTATCACCTTCTCTGATTCAAGTCCACTGTCCTCGACTTGGAAAAAAAAAAACTATGGCAAAAGGTGTTTGCTCAGAAACACCTGTTTAGATGACAGATGATTCACCGGTCATTTGGAAGAGTTTAAAGAATTCTTGTGTATCTTATTCCATGAAAATACTCTGGGTGAAAGAATATTTGCCTTTCGTTAGATAGTCACCTTAACATTCACACAGCTCTTTGTTCCAAATCACATCCTACCATCTACTTGGTTGTCTTAGTTGGGTTTCACTTTTCTCTTTGAGGAAATAGGGGAAAACTACACCGTAGCACCGATTCCCCTTCAAACCTCCCTTAGTCTACTCTACCGTTCATCCATTTGTGGAGGGAAAATCCTGTCAGTGGCTCCTTGTCCCTCTTGCGCTCTTAGAAATTGACATTTTGAAATTCCTCTTCTACATAGTGGTAAATAGAGGACATGTCGCATTGGGCAGCATTTTCTTCAACTCTGGAATGAGTCCATTTTCTGGCGTTTAAGGGCACGTTGAAAGTTGTTAGTTCAGAAACAGCTTTTCAGCTGACAGGTGATTCACGAGTGATTTGGTGGGTTTCTTACAATTCCTTTTGATCTTTCCAAGGAAAATGCATTGGGTGATAAAACCGGACCTTCACTTGGATATTCACAGCGATATTCACAAAGCTGATTGCTTCAAATCACGTCGTCAGCTGTACATGGTTGTGTGAGTTGGGCATCCCTTTTCTGCATGAGAAATGCCTAGGAGAAATCTCTCAAATACTAGTTAATTCTCCTCCAAATTCACATAGTTTGTGCTTATGTTCACTCGTTGGCTGACGGAAAATCATGTCAGTCGCTCGTTGTCTCTAGAACGCACTTCAGAATTTCTGTTTCTGAATGGTTCTGCTACATAGTGGTGAAAACAGTACGTATTATATAAAACACCAATTATTTCATTTTTATTGAAATGAGTGCCTGATCCGGGGCTGAAAAGCACTGTAGAATTTCTTGCCTCACGGTCAGCTTCGAGGTAGACAGTTGATCCTTAGTGATTTGGAAGGAATGGAAGCATTGCTTTCCACCTTACTCAAGCAAATTGGACTGGGTAACGGAACGTGGACCCTTAGTAGGATAATCACCGTGACGTTTGCAAACCTGTTTGCTCCAAGTCGCCGGATAGGCTGTACACTCTGGTCTTACCTTGGCTTCCCTTTTGCGCTTGAGAGAATACACGGTGGCAAAGTCGACGGTAGCAGCTGTATCTCCTTCCACCTTGAAATTGTTCATGCCAACGTTCACTCAAAGGCTGGGGGAAAATCATGGCGGTAGCTCAATTTCTCCGACCTGCTGTTCTTTACAGATATTTCTCGTGGATTCTTGTACGAAAATGCGGAGAAGTCTTGGTATTGTATGGACAAGGTTCCTTTCAACTTCAGGGAATTGTGGCCCTGCACCTCAACGACAAATCACTGGAAACAGTGTTTGCTGAGAAACAACAGTTTGGGCTACCGTTTACCTGCGAGTGATTTGGAAGAGTTGAAAGAATTCCAATGTATCTTGTCCCAGAAAAATGCTCCCGTTGAAAGAATCTTTGCCTTAAGGTAAATAGTCATTTTAGCATTCACCAAGCCGTTTGTTCCCAATCTTATCGGACGATCTGCTTGCTTGTCTTCGTGGAGGAAAAGACACCGTAGCACCCGATTCTCCTTCCAACATCCCTTAGTCTACGCTACCGTTCATTCATGTGTGGAGGGAAAATCCTGTCAGTAGCTCGCTGTCCCTCTTGCGCTCTTAGAATATCACATTTCGGAATTCCTCTTGTACATAGCGGTGCATAGAGGACATGTCGTATTGGGCAGCATTTTCTTCAACTTCTCCGGAATGAGTCCATTTTCGGGCGTTTAAGGTCACGTCGAAAGTTGTTAGTTCAGAAACAGCCTTTCAGGGGACAGTTGATCGACGAGTGATTTGGTGGGCTTCTTTCCATTCCTTTGGATCTTTCCAAGGAAAATGCAAGGGTGATGGAAAACGGACCTTCACTTGGATATTCACACCGATGTTCGCAAAGTTGCTTGTTTCAAATCATGTCGTAGGCTGTACATGACTGTGTGAGTCGGGCATCCCTTCCTGCGTGAGAAATACGTAGGGGAAGTCGCTCCGGTACTGCTTCATGCTCCTTCAAATTCACGTAGTTCATGCTTACGTTCACCCGTTGGCTGACGGAAAATTATCCGTCGCTCCTTGTCTGCGGAACGCGCTTGAGAATTTCCATTTCTGAATGATTCTCCTACATAATGGTGAAAACAGTACGTACTACAGCAGACACCAGTTCTTTCATCTTTTCTGGAATGAGCGCCTATTCCGGGGATGAAAAGCACTGTAGAATTGCTTGCCTCGCGGTCAGCTTGGTGGTAGACAGTTGATCCTCCAGTGGTTTGGAGGGAATCGAAGCATTGCTTTCCACCTTCCTCAAGCAAATTGGACTGGGTAACGGAACGTGGACCTTTAGTACGATAATCACCGTGACGTTTGCAAACCTGTTTGCTCCAAGTCGCCGGATAGGCTGTACACTCTGGTCTTACCTTGGCTTCCCTTTTGCGCTTGAGAGAATCCACGGTGGCAAAGTCGACGGTAGCAGCTGTATCTCCTTCCACCTTGAAATTGTTCATGCCAGCGTTCACTCAAAGGCTGGGGGAAAATCATGGCGGTAGCTCAATTTCTCCGACCTGCTGTTCTTTACAGATATTTCTCGTGGATTCTTGTACGAAAATGCGGAGAAGTCTTGGTATTGTATGGACAAGGTTCCTTTCAACTTCAGGGAATTGTGGCCCTGCACCTCAACGACAAATCACTGGAAACAGTGTTTGCTGAGAAACAACAGTTTGGGCTACCGTTTACCTGCGAGTGATTTGGAAGAGTTGAAAGAATTCCAATGTATCTTGTCCCAGAAAAATGCTCCCGTTGAAAGAATCTTTGCCTTAAGGTAAATAGTCATTTCAGCATTCACCAAGCCGTTTGTTCCCAATCTTATCGGACGATCTGCTTGCTTGTCTTCGTGGAGGAAACGACACCGTAGCACCCGATTCTCCTTCCAACATCCCTTAGTCTACGCTACCGTTTATTCCTTCACGTGTGAACGAAAAATTCTGCCAGAGGCTCGTTTTTCGTCTTGCGGTCTTAGAAATTGACATTTCGGAATTCCTCCTCTACATAGGGGTGAATACAGGACATGTCGTATTGGGCAGCATTTTCTTCAACTTCTCCGGAATGAGTCCATTTTCGGGCGTTTAAGGTCCCGTCGAAAGGGGTTAGTTCAGAAACAGCCTTTCAGCGGACAGTTGATCGACGAGTGATTTGGTGGGCTTCTTTCCATTCCTTTGGATCTTTCCAAGGAAAATGCAAGGGTGATGGAAAACGGACCTTCACTTGGATATTCACACCGATGTTCGCAAAGTTGCTTGCTTCAAATCATGTCGTAGGCTGTACATGACTGTGTGAGTCGGGCATCCCTTCCTGCGTGAGAAATACCTAGGGGAAATCGCTCCGGTACTGCTTCATGCTCCTTCAAATTCACGTAGTTCATGCTTACGTTCACCCGTTGGCTGACGGAAAATTATCCGTCGCTCCTTGTCTCCGGAACGCGCTTGAGAATTTCCATTTCTGAATGATTCTCCTACATAATGGTGAAAACAGTACGTACTACAGCAGACACCAGTTCTTTCATCTTTTCTGGAATGAGCGCCTATTCCGGGGATGAAAAGCACTGTAGAATTGCTTGCCTCGCGGTCAGCTTGGTGGTAGACAGTTGATCCTCCAGTGGTTTGGAGGGAATCGAAGCATTGCTTTCCACCTTCCTCAAGCAAATTGGACTGGGTAACGGAACGTGGACCCTTAGTAGGATAATCACCGTGACGTTTGCAAACCTGTTTGCTCCAAGTCGCCGGATAGGCTGTACACTCTGGTCTTACCTTGGCTTCCCTTTTGCGCTTGAGAGAATCCACGGTGGCAAAGTCGACGGTAGCAGCTGTATCTCCTTCCACCTTGAAATTGTTCATGCCAGCGTTCACTCAAAGGCTGGGGGAAAATCATGGCGGTACCTCAATTTCTCCGACCTGCTGTTCTTTACAGATATTTCTCGTGGTTTCTTGTACGAAAATGCGGAGAAGTCTTGGTATTGTATGGACAAGGTTCCTTTCAACTTCAGGGAATTGTGGCCCTGCACCTCAACGACAAATCACTGGAAACAGTGTTTGCTGAGAAACAACAGTTTGGGCTACCGTTTACCTGCGAGTGATTTGGAAGAGTTGAAAGAATTCCAATGTATCTTGTCCCAGAAAAATGCTCCCGTTGAAGGAATCTTTGCCTTAAGGTAAATAGTCATTTCAGCATTCACCAAGCCGTTTGTTCCCACTCTTATCGGACGATCTGCTTGCTTGTCTTCGTGGAGGAAACGACACCGTAGCACCCGATTCTCCTTCCAACATCCCTTAGTCTACGCTACCGTTTATTCCTTCACGTGTGAACGGAAAATTCTGCCAGAGGCTCGTTTTTCGTCTTGCGGTCTTAGAAATTGACATTTCGGAATTCCTCCTCTACATAGGGGTGAATACAGGACATGTCGTATTGGGCAGCATTTTCTTCAACTTCTCCGGAATGAGTCCATTTTCGGGCGTTTAAGGTCACGTCGAAAGGGGTTAGTTCAGAAACAGCCTTTCAGCGGACAGTTGATCGACGAGGGATTTGCTGGGCTTCTTTCCATTCCTTTGGATCTTTCCAAGGAAAATGCAGGGGTGATGGAAAACGGACCTTCACTTGGATATTCACACCGATGTTCGCAAAGTTGCTTGCTTCAAATCATGTCGTAGGCTGTACATGACTGTGTGAGTCGGGCATCCCTTCCTGCGTGAGAAATACCTAGGGGAAATCTCTCCGGTACTGGTTCATTCTCCTCCAAAGTTCACGTAGTTCATGCTTACGTTCACTCGTTGGCTGTCCGAAAATCATGACGGTGGCTCAATTTCTCTCCCTTGCTGTTCTTTATTGATACTTCTGATGGATTCTTGCACTAAATGTGAACTCTTTGTATTGTATAGAAAACATTCCTTTCAACTTCTCTGAATTGAGTCCGTTCACCCCGCGGTCCAAACAGTGCAAACAGTGTTTTCTGAGAAACAACGCTTTAGGCTACCGTTTGCCTGCGGGTGATTTGGAAGAGGTGAAAGAATTCCAATGTATCTTGTCCCAGAAAAATGCTCCCGTTGAAAGAATCTTTGCCTTAAGGAAAATAGTCATTTTAGCATTCACCAAGCCGTTTGTTCCCAATCTTATCGGACGATCTGCTTGCTTGTCTTCGTGGGGGAAACGACACCGTAGCACCCGATTCTGCTTCCAACATCCCTTAGTCTACGCTACCGTTCATTCATGTGTGGAGGGAAAATCCTGTCAGTAGCTCGCTGTCCCTCTTGCGCTCTTAGAATATCACATTTCGGAATTCCTCTTGTACATAGCGGTGCATAGAGGACATGTCGTATTGGGCAGCATTTTCTTCAACTTCTCCGGAATGAGTCCATTTTCGGGCGTTTAAGGTCCCGTCGAAAGTTGTTAGTTCAGAAACAGCCTTTCAGGGGACAGTTGATCGACGAGTGATTTGGTGGGCTTCTTTCCATTCCTTTGGATCTTTCCAAGGAAAATGCAGGGGTGATGGAAAACGGACCTTCACTTGGATATTCACACCGATGTTCGCAAAGTTGCTTGTTTCAAATCATGTCGTAGGCTGTACATGACTGTGTGAGTCGGGCATCCCTTCCTGCGTGAGAAATACCTAGGGGAAATCGCTACGGTACTGCTTCATGCTCCTTCAAATTCACGTAGTTCATGCTTACGTTCACCCGTTGGCTGACGGAAAATTATCCGTCGCTCCTTGTCTCCGGAACTCGCTTGAGAATTTCCATTTCTGAATGATTCTCCTACATAATGGGGAAAACAGTACGTACTACAGCAGACACCAGTTCTTTCATCTTTTCTGGAATGAGCGCCTATTCCGGGGATGAAAAGCACTGTAGAATTGCTTGCCTCGCGGTCAGCTTGGTGGTAGACAGTTGATCCTCCAGTGGTTTGGAAGGAATCGAAGCATTGCTTTCCACCTTCCTCAAGCAAATTGGACTGGGTAACGGAACGTGGACCCTTAGTAGGATAATCACCGTGACGTTTGCAAACCTGTTTGCTCCAAGTCGCCGGATAGGCTGTACACTCTGGTCTTACCTTGGCTTCCCTTTTGCGCTTGAGAGAATCCACGGTGGCAAAGTCGACGGTAGCAGCTGTATCTCCTTCCACCTTGAAATTGTTCATGCCAGCGTTCACTCAAAGGCTGGGGGAAAATCATGGCGGTAGCTCAATTTCTCCGACCTGCTGTTCTTTACAGATATTTCTCGTGGTTTCTTGTACGAAAATGCGGAGAAGTCTTGGTATTGTATGGACAAGGTTCCTTTCAACTTCCGGGAATTGTGGCCCTGCACCTCAACGACAAATCACTGGAAACAGTGTTTGCTGAGAAACAACAGTTTGGGCTACCGTTTACCTGCGAGTGATTTGGAAGAGTTGAAAGAATTCCAATGTATCTTGTCCCAGAAAAATGCTCCCGTTGAAAGAATCTTTGCCTTAAGGTAAATAGTCATTTCAGCATTCACCAAGCCGTTTGTTCCCACTCTTATCGGACGATCTGCTTGCTTGTCTTCGTGGAGGAAACGACACCGTAGCACCCGATTCTCCTTCCAACATCCCTTAGTCTACGCTACCGTTTATTCCTTCACGTGTGAACGGAAAATTCTGCCAGAGGCTCGTTTTTCGTCTTGCGGTCTTAGAAATTGACATTTCGGAATTCCACCTCTACATAGGGGTGAATACAGGACATGTCGTATTGGGCAGCATTTTCTTCAACTTCTCCGGAATGAGTCCATTTTCGGGCGTTTAAGGTCACGTCGAAAGGGGTTAGTTCAGAAACAGCCTTTCAGCGGACAGTTGATCGACGAGGGATTTGCTGGGCTTCTTTCCATTCCTTTGGATCTTTCCAAGGAAAATGCAGGGGTGATGGAAAACGGACCTTCACTTGGATATTCACACCGATGTTCGCAAAGTTGCTTGCTTCAAATCATGTCGTAGGCTGTACATGACTGTGTGAGTCGGGCATCCCTTCCTGCGTGAGAAATACCTAGGGGAAATCTCTCCGGTACTGGTTCATTCTCCTCCAAAGTTCACGTAGTTCATGCTTACGTTCACTCGTTGGCTGTCCGAAAATCATGAAGGTGGCTCAATTTCTCTCCCTTGCTGTTCTTTATTGATACTTCTGATGGATTCTTGCACTAAATGTGAACTCTTTGTATTGTATAGAAAACATTCCTTTCAACTTCTCTGAATTGAGTCCGTTCACCCCGCGGTCCAAACAGTGCAAACAGTGTTTTCTGAGAAACAACGCTTTAGGCTACCGTTTGCCTGCGGGTGATTTGGAAGAGGTGAAAGAATTCCAATGTATCTTGTCCCAGAAAAATGCTCCCGTTGAAAGAATCTTTGCCTTAAGGAAAATAGTCATTTTAGCATTCACCAAGCCGTTTGTTCCCAATCTTATCGGACGATCTGCTTGCTTGTCTTCGTGGGGGAAACGACACCGTAGCACCCGATTCTGCTTCCAACATCCCTTAGTCTACGCTACCGTTCATTCATGTGTGGAGGGAAAATCCTGTCAGTAGCTCGCTGTCCCTCTTGCGCTCTTAGAATATCACATTTCGGAATTCCTCTTGTACATAGCGGTGCATAGAGGACATGTGGTATTGGGCAGCATTTTCTTCAACTTCTCCGGAATGAGTCCATTTTCGGGCGTTTAAGGTCCCGTCGAAAGTTGTTAGTTCAGAAACAGCCTTTCAGGGGACAGTTGATCGACGAGTGATTTGGTGGGCTTCTTTCCATTCCTTTGGATCTTTCCAAGGAAAATGCAGGGGTGATGGAAAACGGACCTTCACTTGGATATTCACACCGATGTTCGCAAAGTTGCTTGTTTCAAATCATGTCGTAGGCTGTACATGACTGTGTGAGTCGGGCATCCCTTCCTGCGTGAGAAATACGTAGGGGAAGTCGCTCCGGTACTGCTTCATGCTCCTTCAAATTCACGTAGTTCATGCTTACGTTCACCCGTTGGCTGACGGAAAATTATCCGTCGCTCCTTGTCTGCGGAACGCGCTTGAGAATTTCCATTTCTGAATGATTCTCCTACATAATGGTGAAAACAGTACGTACTACAGCAGACACCAGTTCTTTCATCTTTTCTGGAATGAGCGCCTATTCCGGGGATGAAAGGCACTGTAGAATTGCTTGCCTCGCGGTCAGCTTGGTGGTAGACAGTTGATCCTCCAGTGGTTTGGAGGGAATCGAAGCATTGCTTTCCACCTTCCTCAAGCAAATTGGACTGGGTAACGGAACGTGGACCCTTAGTACGATAATCACCGTGACATTTGCAAACCTGTTTGCTCCAAGTCGCCGGATAGGCTGTACACTCTGGTCTTACCTTGGCTTCCCTTTTGCGCTTGAGAGAATCCACGGTGGCAAAGTCGACGGTAGCAGCTGTATCTCCTTCCACCTTGAAATTGTTCATGCCAGCGTTCACTCAAAGGCTGGGGGAAAATCATGGCGGTAGCTCAATTTCTCCGACCTGCTGTTCTTTACAGATATTTCTTGTGGATTCTTGTACGAAAATGCGGAGAAGTCTTGGTATTGTATGGACAAGGTTCCTTTCAACTTCCGGGAATTGTGGCCCTGCACCTCAACGACAAATCACTGGAAACAGTGTTTGCTGAGAAACAACAGTTTGGGCTACCGTTTACCTGCGAGTGATTTGGAAGAGTTGAAAGAATTCCAATGTATCTTGTCCCAGAAAAATGCTCCCGTTGAAAGAATCTTTGCCTTAAGGTAAATAGTCATTTCAGCATTCACCAAGCCGTTTGTTCCCAATCTTATCGGACGATCTGCTTGCTTGTCTTCGTGGAGGAAACGACACCGTAGCACCCGATTCTCCTTCCAACATCCCTTAGTCTACGCTACCGTTTATTCCTTCACGTGTGAACGGAAAATTCTGCCAGAGGCTCGTTTTTCGTCTTGCGGTCTTAGAAATTGACATTTCGGAACTCCTCTTCTACATAGGGGTGAATACAGGACATGTCGTACTGGGCAGCATTTTCTTCAACTTCTCCGGAATGAGTCCATTTTCGGGCGTTTAAGGTCACGTCGAAAGGGGTTAGTTCAGAAACAGCCTTTCAGCGGACAGTTGATCGACGAGTGATTTGCTGGGCTTCTTTCCATTCCTTTGGATCTTTCCAAGGAAAATGCAGGGGTGATGGAAAACGGACCTTCACTTGGATATTCACACCGATGTTCGCAAAGTTGCTTGCTTCAAATCATGTCGTAGGCTGTACATGACTGTGTGAGTCGGGCATCCCTTCCTGCGTGAGAAATACCTAGGGGAAATCTCTCCGGTACTGGTTCATTCTCCTCCAAAGTTCACGTAGTTCATGCTTATGTTCACTCGTTGGCTGTCTGAAAATCATGAAGGTGGCTCAATTTCTCTCCCTTGCTGTTCTTTATTGATACTTCTGATGGATTCTTGCACTAAATGCGAACTCTTTGTATTGTATAGAAAACATTCCTTTCAACTTCTCTGAATTGAGGCCGTTCACCCCGCGGTCCAAACAGTGCAAACAGTGTTTTCTGAGAAACAAGGCTTTAGGCTACCATTTGCCTGCGGGTGATTTGGAAGAGATGAAAGAATTCCAATGTATCTTGTCCCAGAAAAATGCTCCCGTTGAAAGAATCTTGGCCTTAAGGAAAATAGTCATTTTAGCATTCACCAAGCCGTTTGTTCCCAATCTTATCGGACGATCTGCTTGCTTGTCTTCGTGGAGGAAACGACACCGTAGCACCCGATTCTCCTTCCAACATCCCTTAGTCTACGCTATCGTTCATTCATGTGTGGAGGGAAAATCCTGTCAGTAGCTCGCTGTCCCTCTTGCGCTCTTAGAATATCACATTTCGGAATTCCTCTTATACATAGCGGTGCATAGAGGACATGTCGTATTGGGCAGCATTTTCTTCAACTTCTCCGGAATGAGTCCATTTTCGGGCGTTTAAGGTCACGTCGAAAGTTGTTAGTTGAGAAACAGCCTTTCAGGGGACAGTTGATCGACGAGTGATTTGGTGGGCTTCTTTCCATTCCTTTGGATCTTTCCAAGGAAAATGCAGGGGTGATGGAAAACGGACCTTCACTTGGATATTCACACCGATGTTCGCAAAGTTGCTTGTTTCAAATCATGTCGTAGGCTGTACATGACTGTGTGAGTCGGGCATCCCTTCCTGCGTGAGAAATACGTAGGGGAAGTCGCTCCGGTACTGCTTCATGCTCCTTCAAATTCACGTAGTTCATGCTTACGTTCACCCGTTGGCTGACGGAAAATTATCCGTCGCTCCTTGTCTGCGGAACGCGCTTGAGAATTTCCATTTCTGAATGATTCTCCTACATAATGGTGAAAACAGTACGTACTACAGCAGACACCAGTTCTTTCATCTTTTCTGGAATGAGCGCCTATTCCGGGGATGAAAAGCACTGTAGAATTGCTTGCCTCGCGGTCAGCTTGGTGGTAGACAGTTGATCCTCCAGTGGTTTGGAGGGAATCGAAGCATTGCTTTCCACCTTCCTCAAGCAAATTGGACTGGGTAACGGAACGTGGACCCTTAGTAGGATAATCACCGTGACGTTTGCAAACCTGTTTGCTCCAAGTCGCCGGATAGGCTGTACACTCTGGTCTTACCTTGGCTTCCCTTTTGCGCTTGAGAGAATCCACGGTGGCAAAGTCGACGGTAGCAGCTGTATCTCCTTCCACCTTGAAATTGTTCATGCCAGCGTTCACTCAAAGGCTGGGGGAAAATCATGGCGGTACCTCAATTTCTCCGACCTGCTGTTCTTTACAGATATTTCTCGTGGTTTCTTGTACGAAAATGCGGAGAAGTCTTGGTATTGTATGGACAAGGTTCCTTTCAACTTCAGGGAATTGTGGCCCTGCACCTCAACGACAAATCACTGGAAACAGTGTTTGCTGAGAAACAACAGTTTGGGCTACCGTTTACCTGCGAGTGATTTGGAAGAGTTGAAAGAATTCCAATGTATCTTGTCCCAGAAAAATGCTCCCGTTGAAGGAATCTTTGCCTTAAGGTAAATAGTCATTTCAGCATTCACCAAGCCGTTTGTTCCCACTCTTATCGGACGATCTGCTTGCTTGTCTTCGTGGAGGAAACGACACCGTAGCACCCGATTCTCCTTCCAACATCCCTTAGTCTACGCTACCGTTTATTCCTTCACGTGTGAACGGAAAATTCTGCCAGAGGCTCGTTTTTCGTCTTGCGGTCTTAGAAATTGACATTTCGGAATTCCTCCTCTACATAGGGGTGAATACAGGACATGTCGTATTGGGCAGCATTTTCTTCAACTTCTCCGGAATGAGTCCATTTTCGGGCGTTTAAGGTCACGTCGAAAGGGGTTAGTTCAGAAACAGCCTTTCAGCGGACAGTTGATCGACGAGGGATTTGCTGGGCTTCTTTCCATTCCTTTGGATCTTTCCAAGGAAAATGCAGGGGTGATGGAAAACGGACCTTCACTTGGATATTCACACCGATGTTCGCAAAGTTGCTTGCTTCAAATCATGTCGTAGGCTGTACATGACTGTGTGAGTCGGGCATCCCTTCCTGCGTGAGAAATACCTAGGGGAAATCTCTCCGGTACTGGTTCATTCTCCTCCAAAGTTCACGTAGTTCATGCTTACGTTCACTCGTTGGCTGTCCGAAAATCATGACGGTGGCTCAATTTCTCTCCCTTGCTGTTCTTTATTGATACTTCTGATGGATTCTTGCACTAAATGTGAACTCTTTGTATTGTATAGAAAACATTCCTTTCAACTTCTCTGAATTGAGTCCGTTCACCCCGCGGTCCAAACAGTGCAAACAGTGTTTTCTGAGAAACAACGCTTTAGGCTACCGTTTGCCTGCGGGTGATTTGGAAGAGGTGAAAGAATTCCAATGTATCTTGTCCCAGAAAAATGCTCCCGTTGAAAGAATCTTTGCCTTAAGGAAAATAGTCATTTTAGCATTCACCAAGCCGTTTGTTCCCAATCTTATCGGACGATCTGCTTGCTTGTCTTCGTGGGGGAAACGACACCGTAGCACCCGATTCTGCTTCCAACATCCCTTAGTCTACGCTACCGTTCATTCATGTGTGGAGGGAAAATCCTGTCAGTAGCTCGCTGTCCCTCTTGCGCTCTTAGAATATCACATTTCGGAATTCCTCTTGTACATAGCGGTGCATAGAGGACATGTCGTATTGGGCAGCATTTTCTTCAACTTCTCCGGAATGAGTCCATTTTCGGGCGTTTAAGGTCCCGTCGAAAGTTGTTAGTTCAGAAACAGCCTTTCAGGGGACAGTTGATCGACGAGTGATTTGGTGGGCTTCTTTCCATTCCTTTGGATCTTTCCAAGGAAAATGCAGGGGTGATGGAAAACGGACCTTCACTTGGATATTCACACCGATGTTCGCAAAGTTGCTTGTTTCAAATCATGTCGTAGGCTGTACATGACTGTGTGAGTCGGGCATCCCTTCCTGCGTGAGAAATACCTAGGGGAAATCGCTACGGTACTGCTTCATGCTCCTTCAAATTCACGTAGTTCATGCTTACGTTCACCCGTTGGCTGACGGAAAATTATCCGTCGCTCCTTGTCTCCGGAACTCGCTTGAGAATTTCCATTTCTGAATGATTCTCCTACATAATGGGGAAAACAGTACGTACTACAGCAGACACCAGTTCTTTCATCTTTTCTGGAATGAGCGCCTATTCCGGGGATGAAAAGCACTGTAGAATTGCTTGCCTCGCGGTCAGCTTGGTGGTAGACAGTTGATCCTCCAGTGGTTTGGAAGGAATCGAAGCATTGCTTTCCACCTTCCTCAAGCAAATTGGACTGGGTAACGGAACGTGGACCCTTAGTAGGATAATCACCGTGACGTTTGCAAACCTGTTTGCTCCAAGTCGCCGGATAGGCTGTACACTCTGGTCTTACCTTGGCTTCCCTTTTGCGCTTGAGAGAATCCACGGTGGCAAAGTCGACGGTAGCAGCTGTATCTCCTTCCACCTTGAAATTGTTCATGCCAGCGTTCACTCAAAGGCTGGGGGAAAATCATGGCGGTAGCTCAATTTCTCCGACCTGCTGTTCTTTACAGATATTTCTCGTGGTTTCTTGTACGAAAATGCGGAGAAGTCTTGGTATTGTATGGACAAGGTTCCTTTCAACTTCCGGGAATTGTGGCCCTGCACCTCAACGACAAATCACTGGAAACAGTGTTTGCTGAGAAACAACAGTTTGGGCTACCGTTTACCTGCGAGTGATTTGGAAGAGTTGAAAGAATTCCAATGTATCTTGTCCCAGAAAAATGCTCCCGTTGAAAGAATCTTTGCCTTAAGGTAAATAGTCATTTCAGCATTCACCAAGCCGTTTGTTCCCACTCTTATCGGACGATCTGCTTGCTTGTCTTCGTGGAGGAAACGACACCGTAGCACCCGATTCTCCTTCCAACATCCCTTAGTCTACGCTACCGTTTATTCCTTCACGTGTGAACGGAAAATTCTGCCAGAGGCTCGTTTTTCGTCTTGCGGTCTTAGAAATTGACATTTCGGAATTCCACCTCTACATAGGGGTGAATACAGGACATGTCGTATTGGGCAGCATTTTCTTCAACTTCTCCGGAATGAGTCCATTTTCGGGCGTTTAAGGTCACGTCGAAAGGGGTTAGTTCAGAAACAGCCTTTCAGCGGACAGTTGATCGACGAGGGATTTGCTGGGCTTCTTTCCATTCCTTTGGATCTTTCCAAGGAAAATGCAGGGGTGATGGAAAACGGACCTTCACTTGGATATTCACACCGATGTTCGCAAAGTTGCTTGCTTCAAATCATGTCGTAGGCTGTACATGACTGTGTGAGTCGGGCATCCCTTCCTGCGTGAGAAATACCTAGGGGAAATCTCTCCGGTACTGGTTCATTCTCCTCCAAAGTTCACGTAGTTCATGCTTACGTTCACTCGTTGGCTGTCCGAAAATCATGAAGGTGGCTCAATTTCTCTCCCTTGCTGTTCTTTATTGATACTTCTGATGGATTCTTGCACTAAATGTGAACTCTTTGTATTGTATAGAAAACATTCCTTTCAACTTCTCTGAATTGAGTCCGTTCACCCCGCGGTCCAAACAGTGCAAACAGTGTTTTCTGAGAAACAACGCTTTAGGCTACCGTTTGCCTGCGGGTGATTTGGAAGAGGTGAAAGAATTCCAATGTATCTTGTCCCAGAAAAATGCTCCCGTTGAAAGAATCTTTGCCTTAAGGAAAATAGTCATTTTAGCATTCACCAAGCCGTTTGTTCCCAATCTTATCGGACGATCTGCTTGCTTGTCTTCGTGGGGGAAACGACACCGTAGCACCCGATTCTGCTTCCAACATCCCTTAGTCTACGCTACCGTTCATTCATGTGTGGAGGGAAAATCCTGTCAGTAGCTCGCTGTCCCTCTTGCGCTCTTAGAATATCACATTTCGGAATTCCTCTTGTACATAGCGGTGCATAGAGGACATGTGGTATTGGGCAGCATTTTCTTCAACTTCTCCGGAATGAGTCCATTTTCGGGCGTTTAAGGTCCCGTCGAAAGTTGTTAGTTCAGAAACAGCCTTTCAGGGGACAGTTGATCGACGAGTGATTTGGTGGGCTTCTTTCCATTCCTTTGGATCTTTCCAAGGAAAATGCAGGGGTGATGGAAAACGGACCTTCACTTGGATATTCACACCGATGTTCGCAAAGTTGCTTGTTTCAAATCATGTCGTAGGCTGTACATGACTGTGTGAGTCGGGCATCCCTTCCTGCGTGAGAAATACGTAGGGGAAGTCGCTCCGGTACTGCTTCATGCTCCTTCAAATTCACGTAGTTCATGCTTACGTTCACCCGTTGGCTGACGGAAAATTATCCGTCGCTCCTTGTCTGCGGAACGCGCTTGAGAATTTCCATTTCTGAATGATTCTCCTACATAATGGTGAAAACAGTACGTACTACAGCAGACACCAGTTCTTTCATCTTTTCTGGAATGAGCGCCTATTCCGGGGATGAAAGGCACTGTAGAATTGCTTGCCTCGCGGTCAGCTTGGTGGTAGACAGTTGATCCTCCAGTGGTTTGGAGGGAATCGAAGCATTGCTTTCCACCTTCCTCAAGCAAATTGGACTGGGTAACGGAACGTGGACCCTTAGTACGATAATCACCGTGACATTTGCAAACCTGTTTGCTCCAAGTCGCCGGATAGGCTGTACACTCTGGTCTTACCTTGGCTTCCCTTTTGCGCTTGAGAGAATCCACGGTGGCAAAGTCGACGGTAGCAGCTGTATCTCCTTCCACCTTGAAATTGTTCATGCCAGCGTTCACTCAAAGGCTGGGGGAAAATCATGGCGGTAGCTCAATTTCTCCGACCTGCTGTTCTTTACAGATATTTCTTGTGGATTCTTGTACGAAAATGCGGAGAAGTCTTGGTATTGTATGGACAAGGTTCCTTTCAACTTCCGGGAATTGTGGCCCTGCACCTCAACGACAAATCACTGGAAACAGTGTTTGCTGAGAAACAACAGTTTGGGCTACCGTTTACCTGCGAGTGATTTGGAAGAGTTGAAAGAATTCCAATGTATCTTGTCCCAGAAAAATGCTCCCGTTGAAAGAATCTTTGCCTTAAGGTAAATAGTCATTTCAGCATTCACCAAGCCGTTTGTTCCCAATCTTATCGGACGATCTGCTTGCTTGTCTTCGTGGAGGAAACGACACCGTAGCACCCGATTCTCCTTCCAACATCCCTTAGTCTACGCTACCGTTTATTCCTTCACGTGTGAACGGAAAATTCTGCCAGAGGCTCGTTTTTCGTCTTGCGGTCTTAGAAATTGACATTTCGGAACTCCTCTTCTACATAGGGGTGAATACAGGACATGTCGTACTGGGCAGCATTTTCTTCAACTTCTCCGGAATGAGTCCATTTTCGGGCGTTTAAGGTCACGTCGAAAGGGGTTAGTTCAGAAACAGCCTTTCAGCGGACAGTTGATCGACGAGTGATTTGCTGGGCTTCTTTCCATTCCTTTGGATCTTTCCAAGGAAAATGCAGGGGTGATGGAAAACGGACCTTCACTTGGATATTCACACCGATGTTCGCAAAGTTGCTTGCTTCAAATCATGTCGTAGGCTGTACATGACTGTGTGAGTCGGGCATCCCTTCCTGCGTGAGAAATACCTAGGGGAAATCTCTCCGGTACTGGTTCATTCTCCTCCAAAGTTCACGTAGTTCATGCTTATGTTCACTCGTTGGCTGTCTGAAAATCATGAAGGTGGCTCAATTTCTCTCCCTTGCTGTTCTTTATTGATACTTCTGATGGATTCTTGCACTAAATGCGAACTCTTTGTATTGTATAGAAAACATTCCTTTCAACTTCTCTGAATTGAGGCCGTTCACCCCGCGGTCCAAACAGTGCAAACAGTGTTTTCTGAGAAACAAGGCTTTAGGCTACCATTTGCCTGCGGGTGATTTGGAAGAGATGAAAGAATTCCAATGTATCTTGTCCCAGAAAAATGCTCCCGTTGAAAGAATCTTGGCCTTAAGGAAAATAGTCATTTTAGCATTCACCAAGCCGTTTGTTCCCAATCTTATCGGACGATCTGCTTGCTTGTCTTCGTGGAGGAAACGACACCGTAGCACCCGATTCTCCTTCCAACATCCCTTAGTCTACGCTATCGTTCATTCATGTGTGGAGGGAAAATCCTGTCAGTAGCTCGCTGTCCCTCTTGCGCTCTTAGAATATCACATTTCGGAATTCCTCTTATACATAGCGGTGCATAGAGGACATGTCGTATTGGGCAGCATTTTCTTCAACTTCTCCGGAATGAGTCCATTTTCGGGCGTTTAAGGTCACGTCGAAAGTTGTTAGTTGAGAAACAGCCTTTCAGGGGACAGTTGATCGACGAGTGATTTGGTGGGCTTCTTTCCATTCCTTTGGATCTTTCCAAGGAAAATGCAGGGGTGATGGAAAACGGACCTTCACTTGGATATTCACACCGATGTTCGCAAAGTTGCTTGTTTCAAATCATGTCGTAGGCTGTACATGACTGTGTGAGTCGGGCATCCCTTCCTGCGTGAGAAATACGTAGGGGAAGTCGCTCCGGTACTGCTTCATGCTCCTTCAAATTCACGTAGTTCATGCTTACGTTCACCCGTTGGCTGACGGAAAATTATCCGTCGCTCCTTGTCTGCGGAACGCGCTTGAGAATTTCCATTTCTGAATGATTCTCCTACATAATGGTGAAAACAGTACGTACTACAGCAGACACCAGTTCTTTCATCTTTTCTGGAATGAGCGCCTATTCCGGGGATGAAAAGCACTGTAGAATTGCTTGCCTCGCGGTCAGCTTGGTGGTAGACAGTTGATCCTCCAGTGGTTTGGAGGGAATCGAAGCATTGCTTTCCACCTTCCTCAAGCAAATTGGACTGGGTAACGGAACGTGGACCCTTAGTAGGATAATCACCGTGACGTTTGCAAACCTGTTTGCTCCAAGTCGCCGGATAGGCTGTACACTCTGGTCTTACCTTGGCTTCCCTTTTGCGCTTGAGAGAATACACGGTGGCAAAGTCGACGGTAGCAGCTGTATCTCCTTCCACCTTGAAATTGTTCATGCTAGCGTTCACTCAAAGGCTGGGGGAAAATCATGGTGGTAGCTCAATTTCTCCGACCTGCTGTTCTTTACAGATATTTCTTGTGGATTCTTGTACGAAAATGCGGAGAAGTCTTGGTATTGTATGGACAAGGTTCCTTTCAACTTCAGGGAATTGTGGCCCTGCACCTCAACGACAAATCACTGGAAACAGTGTTTGCTGAGAAACAACAGTTTGGGCTACCGTTTACCTGCGAGTGATTTGGAAGAGTTGAAAGAATTCCAATGTATCTTGTCCCAGAAAAATGCTCCCGTTGAAAGAATCTTTGCCTTAAGGTAAATAGTCATTTCAGCATTCACCAAGCCGTTTGTTCCCAATCTTATCGGACGATCTGCTTGCTTGTCTTCGTGGAGGAAACGACACCGTAGCACCCGATTCTCCTTCCAACATCCCTTAGTCTACGCTACCGTTCATTCATGTGTGGAGGGAAAATCCTGTCAGTAGCTCGCTGTCCCTCTTGCGCTCTTAGAATATCACATTTCGGAATTCCTCTTGTACATAGCGGTGCATAGAGGACATGTCGTATTGGGCAGCATTTTCTTCAACTTCTCCGGAATGAGTCCATTTTCGGGCGTTTAAGGTCCCGTCGAAAGTTGTTAGTTGAGAAACAGCCTTTCAGGGGACAGTTGATCGACGAGTGATTTGCTGGGCTTCTTTCCATTCCTTTGGATCTTTCCAAGGAAAATGCAGGGGTGATGGAAAACGGACCTTCACTTGGATATTCACACCGATGTTCGCAAAGTTGCTTGTTTCAAATCATGTCGTAGGCTGTACATGACTGTGTGAGTCGGGCATCCCTTCCTGCGTGAGAAATACGTAGGGGAAGTCGCTCCGGTACTGCTTCATGCTCCTTCAAATTCACGTAGTTCATGCTTACGTTCACCCGTTGGCTGACGGAAAATTATCCGTCGCTCCTTGTCTCCGGAACTCGCTTGAGAATTTCCATTTCTGAATGATTCTCCTACATAATGGGGAAAACAGTACGTACTACAGCAGACACCAGTTCTTTCATCTTTTCTGGAATGAGCGCCTATTCCGGGGATGAAAAGCACTGTAGAATTGCTTGCCTCGCGGTCAGCTTGGTGGTAGACAGTTGATCCTCCAGTGGTTTGGAAGGAATCGAAGCATTGCTTTCCACCTTCCTCAAGCAAATTGGACTGGGTAACGGAACGTGGACCCTTAGTAGGATAATCACCGTGACGTTTGCAAACCTGTTTGCTCCAAGTCGCCGGATAGGCTGTACACTCTGGTCTTACCTTGGCTTCCCTTTTGCGCTTGAGAGAATCCACGGTGGCAAAGTCGACGGTAGCAGCTGTATCTCCTTCCACCTTGAAATTGTTCATGCCAGCGTTCACTCAAAGGCTGGGGGAAAATCATGGCGGTAGCTCAATTTCTCCGACCTGCTGTTCTTTACAGATATTTCTCGTGGTTTCTTGTACGAAAATGCGGAGAAGTCTTGGTATTGTATGGACAAGGTTCCTTTCAACTTCAGGGAATTGTGGCCCTGCACCTCAACGACAAATCACTGGAAACAGTGTTTGCTGAGAAACAACAGTTTGGGCTACCGTTTACCTGCGAGTGATTTGGAAGAGTTGAAAGAATTCCAATGTATCTTGTCCCAGAAAAATGCTCCCGTTGAAAGAATCTTTGCCTTAAGGTAAATAGTCATTTCAGCATTCACCAAGCCGTTTGTTCCCAATCTTATCGGACGATCTGCTTGCTTGTCTTCGTGGAGGAAACGACACCGTAGCACCCGATTCTCCTTCCAACATCCCTTAGTCTACGCTACCGTTTATTCCTTCACGTGTGAACGGAAAATTCTGCCAGAGGCTCGTTTTTCGTCTTGCGGTCTTAGAAATTGACATTTCGGAATTCCTCCTCTACATAGGGGTGAATACAGGACATGTCGTATTGGGCAGCATTTTCTTCAACTTCTCCGGAATGAGTCCATTTTCGGGCGTTTAAGGTCACGTCGAAAGAGGTTAGTTCAGAAACAGCCTTTCAGCGGACAGTTGATCGACGAGGGATTTGCTGGGCTTCTTTCCATTCCTTTGGATCTTTCCAAGGAAAATGCAGGGGTGATGGAAAACGGACCTTCACTTGGATATTCACACCGATGTTCGCAAAGTTGCTTGCTTCAAATCATGTCGTAGGCTGTACATGACTGTGTGAGTCGGGCATCCCTTCCTGCGTGAGAAATACCTAGGGGAAATCTCTCCGGTACTGGTTCATTCTCCTCCAAAGTTCACGTAGTTCATGCTTATGTTCACTCGTTGGCTGTCTGAAAATCATGAAGGTGGCTCAATTTCTCTCCCTTGCTGTTCTTTATTGATACTTCTGATGGATTCTTGCACTAAATGTGAACTCTTTGTATTGTATAGAAAACATTCCTTTCAACTTCTCTGAATTGAGTCCGTTCACCCCGCGGTCCAAACAGTGCAAACAGTGTTTTCTGAGAAACAACGCTTTAGGCTACCGTTTGCCTGCGGGTGATTTGGAAGAGGTGAAAGAATTCCAATGTATCTTGTCCCAGAAAATTGCTCCCGTTGAAAGAATCTTTGCCTTAAGGAAAATAGTCATTTTAGCATTCACCAAGCCGTTTGTTCCCAATCTTATTGGACGATCTGCTTGCTTGTCTTCGTGGGGGAAACGACACCGTAGCACCCGATTCTGCTTCCAACATCCCTTAGTCTACGCTACCGTTCATTCATGTGTGGAGGGAAAATCCTGTCAGTAGCTCGCTGTCCCTCTTGCGCTCTTAGAATATCACATTTCGGAATTCCTCTTGTACATAGCGGTGCATAGAGGACATGTCGTATTGGGCAGCATTTTCTTCAACTTCTCCGGAATGAGTCCATTTTCGGGCGTTTAAGGTCACGTCGAAAGTTGTTAGTTCAGAAACAGCCTTTCAGGGGACAGTTGATCGACGAGTGATTTGGTGGGCTTCTTTCCATTCCTTTGGATCTTTCCAAGGAAAATGCAGGGGTGATGGAAAACGGACCTTCACTTGGATATTCACACCGATGTTCGCAAAGTTGCTTGTTTCAAATCATGTCGTAGGCTGTACATGACTGTGTGAGTCGGGCATCCCTTCCTGCGTGAGAAATACCTAGGGGAAATCGCTACGGTACTGCTTCATGCTCCTTCAAATTCACGTAGTTCATGCTTACGTTCACCCGTTGGCTGACGGAAAATTATCCGTCGCTCCTTGTCTCCGGAACGCGCTTGAGAATTTCCATTTCTGAATGATTCTCCTACATAATGGTGAAAACAGTACGTACTACAGCAGACACCAGTTCTTTCATCTTTTCTGGAATGAGCGCCTATTCCGGGGATGAAAAGCACTGTAGAATTGCTTGCCTCGCGGTCAGCTTGGTGGTAGACAGTTGATCCTCCAGTGGTTTGGAAGGAATCGAAGCATTGCTTTCCACCTTCCTCAAGCAAATTGGACTGGGTAACGGAACGTGGACCCTTAGTAGGATAATCACCGTGACGTTTGCAAACCTGTTTGCTCCAAGTCGCCGGATAGGCTGTACACTCTGGTCTTACCTTGGCTTCCCTTTTGCGCTTGAGAGAATCCACGGTGGCAAAGTCGACGGTAGCAGCTGTATCTCCTTCCACCTTGAAATTGTTCATGCTAGCGTTCACTCAAAGGCTGGGGGAAAATCATGGCGGTACCTCAATTTCTCCGACCTGCTGTTCTTTACAGATATTTCTTGTGGATTCTTGTACGAAAATGCGGAGAAGTCTTGGTATTGTATGGACAAGGTTCCTTTCAACTTCCGGGAATTGTGGCCCTGCACCTCAACGACAAATCACTGGAAACAGTGTTTGCTGAGAAACAACAGTTTGGGCTACCGTTTACCTGCGAGTGATTTGGAAGAGTTGAAAGAATTCCAATGTATCTTGTCCCAGAAAAATGCTCCCGTTGAAAGAATCTTTGCCTTAAGGTAAATAGTCATTTCAGCATTCACCAAGCCGTTTGTTCCCAATCTTATCGGACGATCTGCTTGCTTGTCTTCGTGGAGGAAACGACACCGTAGCACACGATTCTCCTTCCAACATCCCTTAGTCTACGCTACCGTTCATTCATGTGTGGAGGGAAAATCCTGTCAGTAGCTCGCTGTCCCTCTTGCGCTCTTAGAATATCACATTTCGGAATTCCTCTTGTACATAGCGGTGCATAGAGGACATGTCGTATTGGGCAGCATTTTCTTCAACTTCTCCGGAATGAGTCCATTTTCGGGCGTTTAAGGTCCCGTCGAAAGTTGTTAGTTGAGAAACAGCCTTTCAGGGGACAGTTGATCGACGAGTGATTTGGTGGGCTTCTTTCCATTCCTTTGGATCTTTCCAAGGAAAATGCAGGGGTGATGGAAAACGGACCTTCACTTGGATATTCACACCGATGTTCGCAAAGTTGCTTGTTTCAAATCATGTCGTAGGCTGTACATGACTGTGTGAGTCGGGCATCCCTTCCTGCGTGAGAAATACGTAGGGGAAGTCGCTCCGGTACTGCTTCATGCTCCTTCAAATTCACGTAGTTCATGCTTACGTTCACCCGTTGGCTGACGGAAAATTATCCGTCGCTCCTTGTCTGCGGAACGCGCTTGAGAATTTCCATTTCTGAATGATTCTCCTACATAATGGTGAAAACAGTACGTACTACAGCAGACACCAGTTCTTTCATCTTTTCTGGAATGAGCGCCTATTCCGGGGATGAAAAGCACTGTAGAATTGCTTGCCTCGCGGTCAGCTTGGTGGTAGACAGTTGATCCTCCAGTGGTTTGGAGGGAATCGAAGCATTGCTTTCCACCTTCCTCAAGCAAATTGGACTGGGTAACGGAACGTGGACCCTTAGTACGATAATCACCGTGACGTTTGCAAACCTGTTTGCTCCAAGTCGCCGGATAGGCTGTACACTCTGGTCTTACCTTGGCTTCCCTTTTGCGCTTGAGAGAATCCACGGTGGCAAAGTCGACGGTAGCAGCTGTATCTCCTTCCACCTTGAAATTGTTCATGCCAGCGTTCACTCAAAGGCTGGGGGAAAATCATGGCGGTAGCTCAATTTCTCCGACCTGCTGTTCTTTACAGATATTTCTTGTGGATTCTTGTACGAAAATGCGGAGAAGTCTTGGTATTGTATGGACAAGGTTCCTTTCAACTTCAGGGAATTGTGGCCCTGCACCTCAACGACAAATCACTGGAAACAGTGTTTGCTGAGAAACAACAGTTTGGGCTACCGTTTACCTGCGAGTGATTTGGAAGAGTTGAAAGAATTCCAATGTATCTTGTCCCAGAAAAATGCTCCCGTTGAAAGAATCTTTGCCTTAAGGTAAATAGTCATTTCAGCATTCAGCAAGCCGTTTGTTCCCAATCTTATCGGACGATCTGCTTGCTTGTCTTCGTGGAGGAAACGACACCGTAGCACCCGATTCTCCTTCCAACATCCCTTAGTCTACGCTACCGTTTATTCCTTCACGTGTGAACGGAAAATTCTGCCAGAGGCTCGTTTTTCGTCTTGCGGTCTTAGAAATTGACATTTCGGAATTCCTCCTCTACATAGGGGTGAATACAGGACATGTCGTATTGGGCAGCATTTTCTTCAACTTCTCCGGAATGAGTCCATTTTCGGGCGTTTAAGGTCACGTCGAAAGGGGTTAGTTCAGAAACAGCCTTTCAGCGGACAGTTGATCGACGAGGGATTTGCTGGGCTTCTTTCCATTCCTTTGGATCTTTCCAAGGAAAATGCAGGGGTGATGGAAAACGGACCTTCACTTGGATATTCACACCGATGTTCGCAAAGTTGCTTGCTTCAAATCATGTCGTAGGCTGTACATGACTGTGTGAGTCGGGCATCCCTTCCTGCGTGAGAAATACCTAGGGGAAATCTCTCCGGTACTGGTTCATTCTCCTCCAAAGTTCACGTAGTTCATGCTTATGTTCACTCGTTGGCTGTCTGAAAATCATGAAGGTGGCTCAATTTCTCTCCCTTGCTGTTCTTTATTGATACTTCTGATGGATTCTTGCACTAAATGTGAACTCTTTGTATTGTATAGAAAACATTCCTTTCAACTTCTCTGAATTGAGTCCGTTCACCCCGCGGTCCAAACAGTGCAAACAGTGTTTTCTGAGAAACAACGCTTTAGGCTACCGTTTGCCTGCGGGTGATTTGGAAGAGGTGAAAGAATTCCAATGTATCTTGTCCCAGAAAATTGCTCCCGTTGAAAGAATCTTTGCCTTAAGGAAAATAGTCATTTTAGCATTCACCAAGCCGTTTGTTCCCAATCTTATTGGACGATCTGCTTGCTTGTCTTCGTGGGGGAAACGACACCGTAGCACCCGATTCTGCTTCCAACATCCCTTAGTCTACGCTACCGTTCATTCATGTGTGGAGGGAAAATCCTGTCAGTAGCTCGCTGTCCCTCTTGCGCTCTTAGAATATCACATTTCGGAATTCCTCTTGTACATAGCGGTGCATAGAGGACATGTCGTATTGGGCAGCATTTTCTTCAACTTCTCCGGAATGAGTCCATTTTCGGGCGTTTAAGGTCACGTCGAAAGTTGTTAGTTCAGAAACAGCCTTTCAGGGGACAGTTGATCGACGAGTGATTTGGTGGGCTTCTTTCCATTCCTTTGGATCTTTCCAAGGAAAATGCAGGGGTGATGGAAAACGGACCTTCACTTGGATATTCACACCGATGTTCGCAAAGTTGCTTGTTTCAAATCATGTCGTAGGCTGTACATGACTGTGTGAGTCGGGCATCCCTTCCTGCGTGAGAAATACCTAGGGGAAATCGCTACGGTACTGCTTCATGCTCCTTCAAATTCACGTAGTTCATGCTTACGTTCACCCGTTGGCTGACGGAAAATTATCCGTCGCTCCTTGTCTCCGGAACGCGCTTGAGAATTTCCATTTCTGAATGATTCTCCTACATAATGGTGAAAACAGTACGTACTACAGCAGACACCAGTTCTTTCATCTTTTCTGGAATGAGCGCCTATTCCGGGGATGAAAAGCACTGTAGAATTGCTTGCCTCGCGGTCAGCTTGGTGGTAGACAGTTGATCCTCCAGTGGTTTGGAAGGAATCGAAGCATTGCTTTCCACCTTCCTCAAGCAAATTGGACTGGGTAACGGAACGTGGACCCTTAGTAGGATAATCACCGTGACGTTTGCAAACCTGTTTGCTCCAAGTCGCCGGATAGGCTGTACACTCTGGTCTTACCTTGGCTTCCCTTTTGCGCTTGAGAGAATCCACGGTGGCAAAGTCGACGGTAGCAGCTGTATCTCCTTCCACCTTGAAATTGTTCATGCTAGCGTTCACTCAAAGGCTGGGGGAAAATCATGGCGGTACCTCAATTTCTCCGACCTGCTGTTCTTTACAGATATTTCTTGTGGATTCTTGTACGAAAATGCGGAGAAGTCTTGGTATTGTATGGACAAGGTTCCTTTCAACTTCCGGGAATTGTGGCCCTGCACCTCAACGACAAATCACTGGAAACAGTGTTTGCTGAGAAACAACAGTTTGGGCTACCGTTTACCTGCGAGTGATTTGGAAGAGTTGAAAGAATTCCAATGTATCTTGTCCCAGAAAAATGCTCCCGTTGAAAGAATCTTTGCCTTAAGGTAAATAGTCATTTCAGCATTCACCAAGCCGTTTGTTCCCAATCTTATCGGACGATCTGCTTGCTTGTCTTCGTGGAGGAAACGACACCGTAGCACCCGATTCTCCTTCCAACATCCCTTAGTCTACGCTACCGTTCATTCATGTGTGGAGGGAAAATCCTGTCAGTAGCTCGCTGTCCCTCTTGCGCTCTTAGAATATCACATTTCGGAATTCCTCTTGTACATAGCGGTGCATAGAGGACATGTCGTATTGGGCAGCATTTTCTTCAACTTCTCCGGAATGAGTCCATTTTCGGGCGTTTAAGGTCCCGTCGAAAGTTGTTAGTTGAGAAACAGCCTTTCAGGGGACAGTTGATCGACGAGTGATTTGGTGGGCTTCTTTCCATTCCTTTGGATCTTTCCAAGGAAAATGCAGGGGTGATGGAAAACGGACCTTCACTTGGATATTCACACCGATGTTCGCAAAGTTGCTTGTTTCAAATCATGTCGTAGGCTGTACATGACTGTGTGAGTCGGGCATCCCTTCCTGCGTGAGAAATACGTAGGGGAAGTCGCTCCGGTACTGCTTCATGCTCCTTCAAATTCACGTAGTTCATGCTTACGTTCACCCGTTGGCTGACGGAAAATTATCCGTCGCTCCTTGTCTCCGGAACGCGCTTGAGAATTTCCATTTCTGAATGATTCTCCTACATAATGGTGAAAACAGTACGTACTACAGCAGACACCAGTTCTTTCATCTTTTCTGGAATGAGCGCCTATTCCGGGGATGAAAAGCACTGTAGAATTGCTTGCCTCGCGGTCAGCTTGGTGGTAGACAGTTGATCCTCCAGTGGTTTGGAGGGAATCGAAGCATTGCTTTCCACCTTCCTCAAGCAAATTGGACTGGGTAACGGAACGTGGACCCTTAGTACGATAATCACCGTGACGTTTGCAAACCTGTTTGCTCCAAGTCGCCGGATAGGCTGTACACTCTGGTCTTACCTTGGCTTCCCTTTTGCGCTTGAGAGAATCCACGGTGGCAAAGTCGACGGTAGCAGCTGTATCTCCTTCCACCTTGAAATTGTTCATGCCAGCGTTCACTCAAAGGCTGGGGGAAAATCATGGCGGTAGCTCAATTTCTCTGACCTGCTGTTCTTTACAGATATTTCTTGTGGATTCTTGTACGAAAATGCGGAGAAGTCTTGGTATTGTATGGACAAGGTTCCTTTCAACTTCAGGGAATTGTGGCCCTGCACCTCAACGACAAATCACTGGAAACAGTGTTTGCTGAGAAACAACAGTTTGGGCTACCGTTTACCTGCGAGTGATTTGGAAGAGTTGAAAGAATTCCAATGTATCTTGTCCCAGAAAAATGCTCCCGTTGAAAGAATCTTTGCCTTAAGGTAAATAGTCATTTCAGCATTCACCAAGCCGTTTGTTCCCAATCTTATCGGACGATCTGCTTGCTTGTCTTCGTGGAGGAAACGACACCGTAGCACCCGATTCTCCTTCCAACATCCCTTAGTCTACGCTACCGTTTATTCCTTCACGTGTGAACGGAAAATTCTGCCAGAGGCTCGTTTTTCGTCTTGCGGTCTTAGAAATTGACATTTCGGAATTCCTCCTCTACATAGGGGTGAATACAGGACATGTCGTACTGGGCAGCATTTTCTTCAACTTCTCCGGAATGAGTCCATTTTCGGGCGTTTAAGGTCACGTCGAAAGGGGTTAGTTCAGAAACAGCCTTTCAGCGGACAGTTGATCGACGAGGGATTTGCTGGGCTTCTTTCCATTCCTTTGGATCTTTCCAAGGAAAATGCAGGGGTGATGGAAAACGGACCTTCACTTGGATATTCACACCGATGTTCGCAAAGTTGCTTGCTTCAAATCATGTCGTAGGCTGTACATGACTGTGTGAGTCGGGCATCCCTTCCTGCGTGAGAAATACCTAGGGGAAATCTCTCCGGTACTGGTTCATTCTCCTCCAAAGTTCACGTAGTTCATGCTTATGTTCACTCGTTGGCTGTCTGAAAATCATGAAGGTGGCTCAATTTCTCTCCCTTGCTGTTCTTTATTGATACTTCTGATGGATTCTTGCACTAAATGTGAACTCTTTGTATTGTATAGAAAACATTCCTTTCAACTTCTCTGAATTGAGTCCGTTCACCCCGCGGTCCAAACAGTGCAAACAGTGTTTTCTGAGAAACAACGCTTTAGGCTACCGTTTGCCTGCGGGTGATTTGGAAGAGGTGAAAGAATTCCAATGTATCTTGTCCCAGAAAATTGCTCCCGTTGAAAGAATCTTTGCCTTAAGGAAAATAGTCATTTTAGCATTCACCAAGCCGTTTGTTCCCAATCTTATTGGACGATCTGCTTGCTTGTCTTCGTGGGGGAAACGACACCGTAGCACCCGATTCTGCTTCCAACATCCCTTAGTCTACGCTACCGTTCATTCATGTGTGGAGGGAAAATCCTGTCAGTAGCTCGCTGTCCCTCTTGCGCTCTTAGAATATCACATTTCGGAATTCCTCTTGTACATAGCGGTGCATAGAGGACATGTCGTATTGGGCAGCATTTTCTTCAACTTCTCCGGAATGAGTCCATTTTCGGGCGTTTAAGGTCACGTCGAAAGTTGTTAGTTGAGAAACAGCCTTTCAGGGGACAGTTGATCGACGAGTGATTTGGTGGGCTTCTTTCCATTCCTTTGGATCTTTCCAAGGAAAATGCAGGGGTGATGGAAAACGGACCTTCACTTGGATATTCACACCGATGTTCGCAAAGTTGCTTGCTTCAAATCATGTCGTAGGCTGTACATGACTGTGTGAGTCGGGCATCCCTTCCTGCGTGAGAAATACCTAGGGGAAATCGCTACGGTACTGCTTCATGCTCCTTCAAATTCACGTAGTTCATGCTTACGTTCACCCGTTGGCTGACGGAAAATTATCCGTCGCTCCTTGTCTCCGGAACGCGCTTGAGAATTTCCATTTCTGAATGATTCTCCTACATAATGGTGAAAACAGTACGTACTACAGCAGACACCAGTTCTTTCATCTTTTCTGGAATGAGCGCCTATTCCGGGGATGAAAAGCACTGTAGAATTGCTTGCCTCGCGGTCAGCTTGGTGGTAGACAGTTGATCCTCCAGTGGTTTGGAAGGAATCGAAGCATTGCTTTCCACCTTCCTCAAGCAAATTGGACTGGGTAACGGAACGTGGACCCTTAGTAGGATAATCACCGTGACGTTTGCAAACCTGTTTGCTCCAAGTCGCCGGATAGGCTGTACACTCTGGTCTTACCTTGGCTTCCCTTTTGCGCTTGAGAGAATCCACGGTGGCAAAGTCGACGGTAGCAGCTGTATCTCCTTCCACCTTGAAATTGTTCATGCTAGCGTTCACTCAAAGGCTGGGGGAAAATCATGGCGGTACCTCAATTTCTCCGACCTGCTGTTCTTTACAGATATTTCTTGTGGATTCTTGTACGAAAATGCGGAGAAGTCTTGGTATTGTATGGACAAGGTTCCTTTCAACTTCCGGGAATTGTGGCCCTGCACCTCAACGACAAATCACTGGAAACAGTGTTTGCTGAGAAACAACAGTTTGGGCTACCGTTTACCTGCGAGTGATTTGGAAGAGTTGAAAGAATTCCAATGTATCTTGTCCCAGAAAAATGCTCCCGTTGAAAGAATCTTTGCCTTAAGGTAAATAGTCATTTCAGCATTCACCAAGCCGTTTGTTCCCAATCTTATCGGACGATCTGCTTGCTTGTCTTCGTGGAGGAAACGACACCGTAGCACCCGATTCTCCTTCCAACATCCCTTAGTCTACGCTACCGTTCATTCATGTGTGGAGGGAAAATCCTGTCAGTAGCTCGCTGTCCCTCTTGCGCTCTTAGAATATCACATTTCGGAATTCCTCTTGTACATAGCGGTGCATAGAGGACATGTCGTATTGGGCAGCATTTTCTTCAACTTCTCCGGAATGAGTCCATTTTCGGGCGTTTAAGGTCCCGTCGAAAGTTGTTAGTTGAGAAACAGCCTTTCAGGGGACAGTTGATCGACGAGTGATTTGGTGGGCTTCTTTCCATTCCTTTGGATCTTTCCAAGGAAAATGCAGGGGTGATGGAAAACGGACCTTCACTTGGATATTCACACCGATGTTCGCAAAGTTGCTTGTTTCAAATCATGTCGTAGGCTGTACATGACTGTGTGAGTCGGGCATCCCTTCCTGCGTGAGAAATACGTAGGGGAAGTAGCTCCGGTACTGCTTCATGCTCCTTCAAATTCACGTAGTTCATGCTTACGTTCACCCGTTGGCTGACGGAAAATTATCCGTCGCTCCTTGTCTCCGGAACGCGCTTGAGAATTTCCATTTCTGAATGATTCTCCTACATAATGGTGAAAACAGTACGTACTACAGCAGACACCAGTTCTTTCATCTTTTCTGGAATGAGCGCCTATTCCGGGGATGAAAAGCACTGTAGAATTGCTTGCCTCGCGGTCAGCTTGGTGGTAGACAGTTGATCCTCCAGTGGTTTGGAGGGAATCGAAGCATTGCTTTCCACCTTCCTCAAGCAAATTGGACTGGGTAACGGAACGTGGACCCTTAGTACGATAATCACCGTGACGTTTGCAAACCTGTTTGCTCCAAGTCGCCGGATAGGCTGTACACTCTGGTCTTACCTTGGCTTCCCTTTTGCGCTTGAGAGAATCCACGGTGGCAAAGTCGACGGTAGCAGCTGTATCTCCTTCCACCTTGAAATTGTTCATGCCAGCGTTCACTCAAAGGCTGGGGGAAAATCATGGCGGTAGCTCAATTTCTCCGACCTGCTGTTCTTTACAGATATTTCTTGTGGATTCTTGTACGAAAATGCGGAGAAGTCTTGGTATTGTATGGACAAGGTTCCTTTCAACTTCAGGGAATTGTGGCCCTGCACCTCAACGACAAATCACTGGAAACAGTGTTTGCTGAGAAACAACAGTTTGGGCTACCGTTTACCTGCGAGTGATTTGGAAGAGTTGAAAGAATTCCAATGTATCTTGTCCCAGAAAAATGCTCCCGTTGAAAGAATCTTTGCCTTAAGGTAAATAGTCATTTCAGCATTCACCAAGCCGTTTGTTCCCAATCTTATCGGACGATCTGCTTGCTTGTCTTCGTGGAGGAAACGACACCGTAGCACCCGATTCTCCTTCCAACATCCCTTAGTCTACGCTACCGTTTATTCCTTCACGTGTGAACGGAAAATTCTGCCAGAGGCTCGTTTTTCGTCTTGCGGTCTTAGAAATTGACATTTCGGAATTCCTCCTCTACATAGGGGTGAATACAGGACATGTCGTATTGGGCAGCATTTTCTTCAACTTCTCCGGAATGAGTCCATTTTCGGGCGTTTAAGGTCACGTCGAAAGGGGTTAGTTCAGAAACAGCCTTTCAGCGGACAGTTGATCGACGAGGGATTTGCTGGGCTTCTTTCCATTCCTTTGGATCTTTCCAAGGAAAATGCAGGGGTGATGGAAAACGGACCTTCACTTGGATATTCACACCGATGTTCGCAAAGTTGCTTGCTTCAAATCATGTCGTAGGCTGTACATGACTGTGTGAGTCGGGCATCCCTTCCTGCGTGAGAAATACCTAGGGGAAATCTCTCCGGTACTGGTTCATTCTCCTCCAAAGTTCACGTAGTTCATGCTTATGTTCACTCGTTGGCTGTCTGAAAATCATGAAGGTGGCTCAATTTCTCTCCCTTGCTGTTCTTTATTGATACTTCTGATGGATTCTTGCACTAAATGTGAACTCTTTGTATTGTATAGAAAACATTCCTTTCAACTTCTCTGAATTGAGTCCGTTCACCCCGCGGTCCAAACAGTGCAAACAGTGTTTTCTGAGAAACAACGCTTTAGGCTACCGTTTGCCTGCGGGTGATTTGGAAGAGGTGAAAGAATTCCAATGTATCTTGTCCCAGAAAATTGCTCCCGTTGAAAGAATCTTTGCCTTAAGGAAAATAGTCATTTTAGCATTCACCAAGCCGTTTGTTCCCAATCTTATTGGACGATCTGCTTGCTTGTCTTCGTGGGGGAAACGACACCGTAGCACCCGATTCTGCTTCCAACATCCCTTAGTCTACGCTACCGTTCATTCATGTGTGGAGGGAAAATCCTGTCAGTAGCTCGCTGTCCCTCTTGCGCTCTTAGAATATCACATTTCGGAATTCCTCTTGTACATAGCGGTGCATAGAGGACATGTCGTATTGGGCAGCATTTTCTTCAACTTCTCCGGAATGAGTCCATTTTCGGGCGTTTAAGGTCACGTCGAAAGTTGTTAGTTGAGAAACAGCCTTTCAGGGGACAGTTGATCGACGAGTGATTTGGTGGGCTTCTTTCCATTCCTTTGGATCTTTCCAAGGAAAATGCAGGGGTGATGGAAAACGGACCTTCACTTGGATATTCACACCGATGTTCGCAAAGTTGCTTGTTTCAAATCATGTCGTAGGCTGTACATGACTGTGTGAGTCGGGCATCCCTTCCTGCGTGAGAAATACCTAGGGGAAATCGCTACGGTACTGCTTCATGCTCCTTCAAATTCACGTAGTTCATGCTTACGTTCACCCGTTGGCTGACGGAAAATTATCCGTCGCTCCTTGTCTCCGGAACGCGCTTGAGAATTTCCATTTCTGAATGATTCTCCTACATAATGGTGAAAACAGTACGTACTACAGCAGACACCAGTTCTTTCATCTTTTCTGGAATGAGCGCCTATTCCGGGGATGAAAAGCACTGTAGAATTGCTTGCCTCGCGGTCAGCTTGGTGGTAGACAGTTGATCCTCCAGTGGTTTGGAAGGAATCGAAGCATTGCTTTCCACCTTCCTCAAGCAAATTGGACTGGGTAACGGAACGTGGACCCTTAGTAGGATAATCACCGTGACGTTTGCAAACCTGTTTGCTCCAAGTCGCCGGATAGGCTGTACACTCTGGTCTTACCTTGGCTTCCCTTTTGCGCTTGAGAGAATCCACGGTGGCAAAGTCGACGGTAGCAGCTGTATCTCCTTCCACCTTGAAATTGTTCATGCTAGCGTTCACTCAAAGGCTGGGGGAAAATCATGGCGGTACCTCAATTTCTCCGACCTGCTGTTCTTTACAGATATTTCTTGTGGATTCTTGTACGAAAATGCGGAGAAGTCTTGGTATTGTATGGACAAGGTTCCTTTCAACTTCCGGGAATTGTGGCCCTGCACCTCAACGACAAATCACTGGAAACAGTGTTTGCTGAGAAACAACAGTTTGGGCTACCGTTTACCTGCGAGTGATTTGGAAGAGTTGAAAGAATTCCAATGTATCTTGTCCCAGAAAAATGCTCCCGTTGAAAGAATCTTTGCCTTAAGGTAAATAGTCATTTCAGCATTCACCAAGCCGTTTGTTCCCAATCTTATCGGACGATCTGCTTGCTTGTCTTCGTGGAGGAAACGACACCGTAGCACCCGATTCTCCTTCCAACATCCCTTAGTCTACGCTATCGTTTATTCCTTCACGTGTGAACGGAAAATTCTGCCAGAGGCTCGTTTTTCGTCTTGCGGTCTTAGAAATTGACATTTCGGAATTCCTCCTCTACATAGGGGTGAATACAGGACATGTCGTACTGGGCAGCATTTTCTTCAACTTCTCCGGAATGAGTCCATTTTCGGGCGTTTAAGGTCACGTCGAAAGGGGTTAGTTCAGAAACAGCCTTTCAGCGGACAGTTGATCGACGAGGGATTTGCTGGGCTTCTTTCCATTCCTTTGGATCTTTCCAAGGAAAATGCAGGGGTGATGGAAAACGGACCTTCACTTGGATATTCACACCGATGTTCGCAAAGTTGCTTGCTTCAAATCATGTCGTAGGCTGTACATGACTGTGTGAGTCGGGCATCCCTTCCTGCGTGAGAAATACCTAGGGGAAATCGCTACGGTACTGCTTCATGCTCCTTCAAATTCACGTAGTTCATGCTTACGTTCACCCGTTGGCTGACGGAAAATTATCCGTCGCTCCTTGTCTCCGGAACGCGCTTGAGAATTTCCATTTCTGAATGATTCTCCTACATAATGGTGAAAACAGTACGTACTACAGCAGACACCAGTTCTTTCATCTTTTCTGGAATGAGCGCCTATTCCGGGGATGAAAAGCACTGTAGAATTGCTTGCCTCGCGGTCAGCTTGGTGGTAGACAGTTGATCCTCCAGTGGTTTGGAAGGAATCGAAGCATTGCTTTCCACCTTCCTCAAGCAAATTGGACTGGGTAACGGAACGTGGACCCTTAGTAGGATAATCACCGTGACGTTTGCAAACCTGTTTGCTCCAAGTCGCCGGATAGGCTGTACACTCTGGTCTTACCTTGGCTTCCCTTTTGCGCTTGAGAGAATACACGGTGGCAAAGTCGACGGTAGCAGCTGTATCTCCTTCCACCTTGAAATTGTTCATGCTAGCGTTCACTCAAAGGCTGGGGGAAAATCATGGCGGTAGCTCAATTTCTCCGACCTGCTGTTCTTTACAGATATTTCTTGTGGATTCTTGTACGAAAATGCGGAGAAGTCTTGGTATTGTATGGACAAGGTTCCTTTCAACTTCCGGGAATTGTGGCCCTGCACCTCAACGACAAATCACTGGAAACAGTGTTTGCTGAGAAACAACAGTTTGGGCTACCGTTTACCTGCGAGTGATTTGGAAGAGTTGAAAGAATTCCAATGTATCTTGTCCCAGAAAAATGCTCCCGTTGAAAGAATCTTTGCCTTAAGGTAAATAGTCATTTCAGCATTCACCAAGCCGTTTGTTCCCAATCTTATCGGACGATCTGCTTGCTTGTCTTCGTGGAGGAAACGACACCGTAGCACCCGATTCTCCTTCCAACATCCCTTAGTCTACGCTACCGTTCATTCATGTGTGGAGGGAAAATCCTGTCAGTAGCTCGCTGTCCCTCTTGCGCTCTTAGAATATCACATTTCGGAATTCCTCTTGTACATAGCGGTGCATAGAGGACATGTCGTATTGGGCAGCATTTTCTTCAACTTCTCCGGAATGAGTCCATTTTCGGGCGTTTAAGGTCCCGTCGAAAGTTGTTAGTTGAGAAACAGCCTTTCAGGGGACAGTTGATCGACGAGTGATTTGGTGGGCTTCTTTCCATTCCTTTGGATCTTTCCAAGGAAAATGCAGGGGTGATGGAAAACGGACCTTCACTTGGATATTCACACCGATGTTCGCAAAGTTGCTTGTTTCAAATCATGTCGTAGGCTGTACATGACTGTGTGAGTCGGGCATCCCTTCCTGCGTGAGAAATACGTAGGGGAAGTCGCTCCGGTACTGCTTCATGCTCCTTCAAATTCACGTAGTTCATGCTTACGTTCACCCGTTGGCTGACGGAAAATTATCCGTCGCTCCTTGTCTCCGGAACGCGCTTGAGAATTTCCATTTCTGAATGATTCTCCTACATAATGGTGAAAACAGTACGTACTACAGCAGACACCAGTTCTTTCATCTTTTCTGGAATGAGCGCCTATTCCGGGGATGAAAAGCACTGTAGAATTGCTTGCCTCGCGGTCAGCTTGGTGGTAGACAGTTGATCCTCCAGTGGTTTGGAGGGAATCGAAGCATTGCTTTCCACCTTCCTCAAGCAAATTGGACTGGGTAACGGAACGTGGACCCTTAGTACGATAATCACCGTGACGTTTGCAAACCTGTTTGCTCCAAGTCGCCGGATAGGCTGTACACTCTGGTCTTACCTTGGCTTCCCTTTTGCGCTTGAGAGAATCCACGGTGGCAAAGTCGACGGTAGCAGCTGTATCTCCTTCCACCTTGAAATTGTTCATGCCAGCGTTCACTCAAAGGCTGGGGGAAAATCATGGCGGTAGCTCAATTTCTCCGACCTGCTGTTCTTTACAGATATTTCTTGTGGATTCTTGTACGAAAATGCGGAGAAGTCTTGGTATTGTATGGACAAGGTTCCTTTCAACTTCAGGGAATTGTGGCCCTGCACCTCAACGACAAATCACTGGAAACAGTGTTTGCTGAGAAACAACAGTTTGGGCTACCGTTTACCTGCGAGTGATTTGGAAGAGTTGAAAGAATTCCAATGTATCTTGTCCCAGAAAAATGCTCCCGTTGAAAGAATCTTTGCCTTAAGGTAAATAGTCATTTCAGCATTCACCAAGCCGTTTGTTCCCAATCTTATCGGACGATCTGCTTGCTTGTCTTCGTGGAGGAAACGACACCGTAGCACCCGATTCTCCTTCCAACATCCCTTAGTCTACGCTACCGTTTATTCCTTCACGTGTGAACGGAAAATTCTGCCAGAGGCTCGTTTTTCGTCTTGCGGTCTTAGAAATTGACATTTCGGAATTCCTCCTCTACATAGGGGTGAATACAGGACATGTCGTATTGGGCAGCATTTTCTTCAACTTCTCCGGAATGAGTCCATTTTCGGGCGTTTAAGGTCACGTCGAAAGGGGTTAGTTCAGAAACAGCCTTTCAGCGGACAGTTGATCGACGAGGGATTTGCTGGGCTTCTTTCCATTCCTTTGGATCTTTCCAAGGAAAATGCAGGGGTGATGGAAAACGGACCTTCACTTGGATATTCACACCGATGTTCGCAAAGTTGCTTGCTTCAAATCATGTCGTAGGCTGTACATGACTGTGTGAGTCGGGCATCCCTTCCTGCGTGAGAAATACCTAGGGGAAATCTCTCCGGTACTGGTTCATTCTCCTCCAAAGTTCACGTAGTTCATGCTTATGTTCACTCGTTGGCTGTCTGAAAATCATGAAGGTGGCTCAATTTCTCTCCCTTGCTGTTCTTTATTGATACTTCTGATGGATTCTTGCACTAAATGTGAACTCTTTGTATTGTATAGAAAACATTCCTTTCAACTTCTCTGAATTGAGTCCGTTCACCCCGCGGTCCAAACAGTGCAAACAGTGTTTTCTGAGAAACAACGCTTTAGGCTACCGTTTGCCTGCGGGTGATTTGGAAGAGGTGAAAGAATTCCAATGTATCTTGTCCCAGAAAATTGCTCCCGTTGAAAGAATCTTTGCCTTAAGGAAAATAGTCATTTTAGCATTCACCAAGCCGTTTGTTCCCAATCTTATTGGACGATCTGCTTGCTTGTCTTCGTGGGGGAAACGACACCGTAGCACCCGATTCTGCTTCCAACATCCCTTAGTCTACGCTACCGTTCATTCATGTGTGGAGGGAAAATCCTGTCAGTAGCTCGCTGTCCCTCTTGCGCTCTTAGAATATCACATTTCGGAATTCCTCTTGTACATAGCGGTGCATAGAGGACATGTCGTATTGGGCAGCATTTTCTTCAACTTCTCCGGAATGAGTCCATTTTCGGGCGTTTAAGGTCACGTCGAAAGTTGTTAGTTGAGAAACAGCCTTTCAGGGGACAGTTGATCGACGAGTGATTTGGTGGGCTTCTTTCCATTCCTTTGGATCTTTCCAAGGAAAATGCAGGGGTGATGGAAAACGGACCTTCACTTGGATATTCACACCGATGTTCGCAAAGTTGCTTGTTTCAAATCATGTCGTAGGCTGTACATGACTGTGTGAGTCGGGCATCCCTTCCTGCGTGAGAAATACCTAGGGGAAATCGCTACGGTACTGCTTCATGCTCCTTCAAATTCACGTAGTTCATGCTTACGTTCACCCGTTGGCTGACGGAAAATTATCCGTCGCTCCTTGTCTCCGGAACGCGCTTGAGAATTTCCATTTCTGAATGATTCTCCTACATAATGGTGAAAACAGTACGTACTACAGCAGACACCAGTTCTTTCATCTTTTCTGGAATGAGCGCCTATTCCGGGGATGAAAAGCACTGTAGAATTGCTTGCCTCGCGGTCAGCTTGGTGGTAGACAGTTGATCCTCCAGTGGTTTGGAAGGAATCGAAGCATTGCTTTCCACCTTCCTCAAGCAAATTGGACTGGGTAACGGAACGTGGACCCTTAGTAGGATAATCACCGTGACGTTTGCAAACCTGTTTGCTCCAAGTCGCCGGATAGGCTGTACACTCTGGTCTTACCTTGGCTTCCCTTTTGCGCTTGAGAGAATCCACGGTGGCAAAGTCGACGGTAGCAGCTGTATCTCCTTCCACCTTGAAATTGTTCATGCTAGCGTTCACTCAAAGGCTGGGGGAAAATCATGGCGGTACCTCAATTTCTCCGACCTGCTGTTCTTTACAGATATTTCTTGTGGATTCTTGTACGAAAATGCGGAGAAGTCTTGGTATTGTATGGACAAGGTTCCTTTCAACTTCCGGGAATTGTGGCCCTGCACCTCAACGACAAATCACTGGAAACAGTGTTTGCTGAGAAACAACAGTTTGGGCTACCGTTTACCTGCGAGTGATTTGGAAGAGTTGAAAGAATTCCAATGTATCTTGTCCCAGAAAAATGCTCCCGTTGAAAGAATCTTTGCCTTAAGGTAAATAGTCATTTCAGCATTCACCAAGCCGTTTGTTCCCAATCTTATCGGACGATCTGCTTGCTTGTCTTCGTGGAGGAAACGACACCGTAGCACCCGATTCTCCTTCCAACATCCCTTAGTCTACGCTACCGTTTATTCCTTCACGTGTGAACGGAAAATTCTGCCAGAGGCTCGTTTTTCGTCTTGCGGTCTTAGAAATTGACATTTCGGAATTCCTCCTCTACATAGGGGTGAATACAGGACATGTCGTACTGGGCAGCATTTTCTTCAACTTCTCCGGAATGAGTCCATTTTCGGGCGTTTAAGGTCACGTCGAAAGGGGTTAGTTCAGAAACAGCCTTTCAGCGGACAGTTGATCGACGAGGGATTTGCTGGGCTTCTTTCCATTCCTTTGGATCTTTCCAAGGAAAATGCAGGGGTGATGGAAAACGGACCTTCACTTGGATATTCACACCGATGTTCGCAAAGTTGCTTGCTTCAAATCATGTCGTAGGCTGTACATGACTGTGTGAGTCGGGCATCCCTTCCTGCGTGAGAAATACCTAGGGGAAATCGCTACGGTACTGCTTCATGCTCCTTCAAATTCACGTAGTTCATGCTTACGTTCACCCGTTGGCTGACGGAAAATTATCCGTCGCTCCTTGTCTCCGGAACGCGCTTGAGAATTTCCATTTCTGAATGATTCTCCTACATAATGGTGAAAACAGTACGTACTACAGCAGACACCAGTTCTTTCATCTTTTCTGGAATGAGCGCCTATTCCGGGGATGAAAAGCACTGTAGAATTGCTTGCCTCGCGGTCAGCTTGGTGGTAGACAGTTGATCCTCCAGTGGTTTGGAAGGAATCGAAGCATTGCTTTCCACCTTCCTCAAGCAAATTGGACTGGGTAACGGAACGTGGACCCTTAGTAGGATAATCACCGTGACGTTTGCAAACCTGTTTGCTCCAAGTCGCCGGATAGGCTGTACACTCTGGTCTTACCTTGGCTTCCCTTTTGCGCTTGAGAGAATCCACGGTGGCAAAGTCGACGGTAGCAGCTGTATCTCCTTCCACCTTGAAATTGTTCATGCTAGCGTTCACTCAAAGGCTGGGGGAAAATCATGGCGGTACCTCAATTTCTCCGACCTGCTGTTCTTTACAGATATTTCTTGTGGATTCTTGTACGAAAATGCGGAGAAGTCTTGGTATTGTATGGACAAGGTTCCTTTCAACTTCCGGGAATTGTGGCCCTGCACCTCAACGACAAATCACTGGAAACAGTGTTTGCTGAGAAACAACAGTTTGGGCTACCGTTTACCTGCGAGTGATTTGGAAGAGTTGAAAGAATTCCAATGTATCTTGTCCCAGAAAAATGCTCCCGTTGAAAGAATCTTTGCCTTAAGGTAAATAGTCATTTCAGCATTCACCAAGCCGTTTGTTCCCAATCTTATCGGACGATCTGCTTGCTTGTCTTCGTGGAGGAAACGACACCGTAGCACCCGATTCTCCTTCCAACATCCCTTAGTCTACGCTACCGTTCATTCATGTGTGGAGGGAAAATCCTGTCAGTAGCTCGCTGTCCCTCTTGCGCTCTTAGAATATCACATTTCGGAATTCCTCTTGTACATAGCGGTGCATAGAGGACATGTCGTATTGGGCAGCATTTTCTTCAACTTCTCCGGAATGAGTCCATTTTCGGGCGTTTAAGGTCCCGTCGAAAGTTGTTAGTTGAGAAACAGCCTTTCAGGGGACAGTTGATCGACGAGTGATTTGGTGGGCTTCTTTCCATTCCTTTGGATCTTTCCAAGGAAAATGCAGGGGTGATGGAAAACGGACCTTCACTTGGATATTCACACCGATGTTCGCAAAGTTGCTTGTTTCAAATCATGTCGTAGGCTGTACATGACTGTGTGAGTCGGGCATCCCTTCCTGCGTGAGAAATACGTAGGGGAAGTCGCTCCGGTACTGCTTCATGCTCCTTCAAATTCACGTAGTTCATGCTTACGTTCACCCGTTGGCTGACGGAAAATTATCCGTCGCTCCTTGTCTCCGGAACGCGCTTGAGAATTTCCATTTCTGAATGATTCTCCTACATAATGGTGAAAACAGTACGTACTACAGCAGACACCAGTTCTTTCATCTTTTCTGGAATGAGCGCCTATTCCGGGGATGAAAAGCACTGTAGAATTGCTTGCCTCGCGGTCAGCTTGGTGGTAGACAGTTGATCCTCCAGTGGTTTGGAGGGAATCGAAGCATTGCTTTCCACCTTCCTCAAGCAAATTGGACTGGGTAACGGAACGTGGACCCTTAGTAGGATAATCACCGTGACGTTTGCAAACCTGTTTGCTCCAAGTCGCCGGATAGGCTGTACACTCTGGTCTTACCTTGGCTTCCCTTTTGCGCTTGAGAGAATCCACGGTGGCAAAGTCGACGGTAGCAGCTGTATCTCCTTCCACCTTGAAATTGTTCATGCCAGCGTTCACTCAAAGGCTGGGGGAAAATCATGGCGGTAGCTCAATTTCTCCGACCTGCTGTTCTTTACAGATATTTCTTGTGGATTCTTGTACGAAAATGCGGAGAAGTCTTGGTATTGTATGGACAAGGTTCCTTTCAACTTCAGGGAATTGTGGCCCTGCACCTCAACGACAAATCACTGGAAACAGTGTTTGCTGAGAAACAACAGTTTGGGCTACCGTTTACCTGCGAGTGATTTGGAAGAGTTGAAAGAATTCCAATGTATCTTGTCCCAGAAAAATGCTCCCGTTGAAAGAATCTTTGCCTTAAGGTAAATAGTCATTTCAGCATTCACCAAGCCGTTTGTTCCCAATCTTATCGGACGATCTGCTTGCTTGTCTTCGTGGAGGAAACGACACCGTAGCACCCGATTCTCCTTCCAACATCCCTTAGTCTACGCTACCGTTTATTCCTTCACGTGTGAACGGAAAATTCTGCCAGAGGCTCGTTTTTCGTCTTGCGGTCTTAGAAATTGACATTTCGGAATTCCTCCTCTACATAGGGGTGAATACAGGACATGTCGTATTGGGCAGCATTTTCTTCAACTTCTCCGGAATGAGTCCATTTTCGGGCGTTTAAGGTCACGTCGAAAGGGGTTAGTTCAGAAACAGCCTTTCAGCGGACAGTTGATCGACGAGGGATTTGCTGGGCTTCTTTCCATTCCTTTGGATCTTTCCAAGGAAAATGCAGGGGTGATGGAAAACGGACCTTCACTTGGATATTCACACCGATGTTCGCAAAGTTGCTTGCTTCAAATCATGTCGTAGGCTGTACATGACTGTGTGAGTCGGGCATCCCTTCCTGCGTGAGAAATACCTAGGGGAAATCTCTCCGGTACTGGTTCATTCTCCTCCAAAGTTCACGTAGTTCATGCTTATGTTCACTCGTTGGCTGTCTGAAAATCATGAAGGTGGCTCAATTTCTCTCCCTTGCTGTTCTTTATTGATACTTCTGATGGATTCTTGCACTAAATGTGAACTCTTTGTATTGTATAGAAAACATTCCTTTCAACTTCTCTGAATTGAGTCCGTTCACCCCGCGGTCCAAACAGTGCAAACAGTGTTTTCTGAGAAACAACGCTTTAGGCTACCGTTTGCCTGCGGGTGATTTGGAAGAGGTGAAAGAATTCCAATGTATCTTGTCCCAGAAAATTGCTCCCGTTGAAAGAATCTTTGCCTTAAGGAAAATAGTCATTTTAGCATTCACCAAGCCGTTTGTTCCCAATCTTATTGGACGATCTGCTTGCTTGTCTTCGTGGGGGAAACGACACCGTAGCACCCGATTCTGCTTCCAACATCCCTTAGTCTACGCTACCGTTCATTCATGTGTGGAGGGAAAATCCTGTCAGTAGCTCGCTGTCCCTCTTGCGCTCTTAGAATATCACATTTCGGAATTCCTCTTGTACATAGCGGTGCATAGAGGACATGTCGTATTGGGCAGCATTTTCTTCAACTTCTCCGGAATGAGTCCATTTTCGGGCGTTTAAGGTCACGTCGAAAGTTGTTAGTTCAGAAACAGCCTTTCAGGGGACAGTTGATCGACGAGTGATTTGGTGGGCTTCTTTCCATTCCTTTGGATCTTTCCAAGGAAAATGCAGGGGTGATGGAAAACGGACCTTCACTTGGATATTCACACCGATGTTCGCAAAGTTGCTTGTTTCAAATCATGTCGTAGGCTGTACATGACTGTGTGAGTCGGGCATCCCTTCCTGCGTGAGAAATACCTAGGGGAAATCGCTACGGTACTGCTTCATGCTCCTTCAAATTCACGTAGTTCATGCTTACGTTCACCCGTTGGCTGACGGAAAATTATCCGTCGCTCCTTGTCTCCGGAACGCGCTTGAGAATTTCCATTTCTGAATGATTCTCCTACATAATGGTGAAAACAGTACGTACTACAGCAGACACCAGTTCTTTCATCTTTTCTGGAATGAGCGCCTATTCCGGGGATGAAAAGCACTGTAGAATTGCTTGCCTCGCGGTCAGCTTGGTGGTAGACAGTTGATCCTCCAGTGGTTTGGAAGGAATCGAAGCATTGCTTTCCACCTTCCTCAAGCAAATTGGACTGGGTAACGGAACGTGGACCCTTAGTAGGATAATCACCGTGACGTTTGCAAACCTGTTTGCTCCAAGTCGCCGGATAGGCTGTACACTCTGGTCTTACCTTGGCTTCCCTTTTGCGCTTGAGAGAATCCACGGTGGCAAAGTCGACGGTAGCAGCTGTATCTCCTTCCACCTTGAAATTGTTCATGCCAGCGTTCACTCAAAGGCTGGGGGAAAATCATGGCGGTACCTCAATTTCTCCGACCTGCTGTTCTTTACAGATATTTCTTGTGGATTCTTGTACGAAAATGCGGAGAAGTCTTGGTATTGTATGGACAAGGTTCCTTTCAACTTCCGGGAATTGTGGCCCTGCACCTCAACGACAAATCACTGGAAACAGTGTTTGCTGAGAAACAACAGTTTGGGCTACCGTTTACCTGCGAGTGATTTGGAAGAGTTGAAAGAATTCCAATGTATCTTGTCCCAGAAAAATGCTCCCGTTGAAAGAATCTTTGCCTTAAGGTAAATAGTCATTTCAGCATTCACCAAGCCGTTTGTTCCCAATCTTATCGGACGATCTGCTTGCTTGTCTTCGTGGAGGAAACGACACCGTAGCACCCGATTCTCCTTCCAACATCCCTTAGTCTACGCTACCGTTTATTCCTTCACGTGTGAACGGAAAATTCTGCCAGAGGCTCGTTTTTCGTCTTGCGGTCTTAGAAATTGACATTTCGGAATTCCTCCTCTACATAGGGGTGAATACAGGACATGTCGTACTGGGCAGCATTTTCTTCAACTTCTCCGGAATGAGTCCATTTTCGGGCGTTTAAGGTCACGTCGAAAGGGGTTAGTTCAGAAACAGCCTTTCAGCGGACAGTTGATCGACGAGGGATTTGCTGGGCTTCTTTCCATTCCTTTGGATCTTTCCAAGGAAAATGCAGGGGTGATGGAAAACGGACCTTCACTTGGATATTCACACCGATGTTCGCAAAGTTGCTTGCTTCAAATCATGTCGTAGGCTGTACATGACTGTGTGAGTCGGGCATCCCTTCCTGCGTGAGAAATACCTAGGGGAAATCGCTACGGTACTGCTTCATGCTCCTTCAAATTCACGTAGTTCATGCTTACGTTCACCCGTTGGCTGACGGAAAATTATCCGTCGCTCCTTGTCTCCGGAACGCGCTTGAGAATTTCCATTTCTGAATGATTCTCCTACATAATGGTGAAAACAGTACGTACTACAGCAGACACCAGTTCTTTCATCTTTTCTGGAATGAGCGCCTATTCCGGGGATGAAAAGCACTGTAGAATTGCTTGCCTCGCGGTCAGCTTGGTGGTAGACAGTTGATCCTCCAGTGGTTTGGAAGGAATCGAAGCATTGCTTTCCACCTTCCTCAAGCAAATTGGACTGGGTAACGGAACGTGGACCCTTAGTAGGATAATCACCGTGACGTTTGCAAACCTGTTTGCTCCAAGTCGCCGGATAGGCTGTACACTCTGGTCTTACCTTGGCTTCCCTTTTGCGCTTGAGAGAATCCACGGTGGCAAAGTCGACGGTAGCAGCTGTATCTCCTTCCACCTTGAAATTGTTCATGCTAGCGTTCACTCAAAGGCTGGGGGAAAATCATGGCGGTACCTCAATTTCTCCGACCTGCTGTTCTTTACAGATATTTCTTGTGGATTCTTGTACGAAAATGCGGAGAAGTCTTGGTATTGTATGGACAAGGTTCCTTTCAACTTCCGGGAATTGTGGCCCTGCACCTCAACGACAAATCACTGGAAACAGTGTTTGCTGAGAAACAACAGTTTGGGCTACCGTTTACCTGCGAGTGATTTGGAAGAGTTGAAAGAATTCCAATGTATCTTGTCCCAGAAAAATGCTCCCGTTGAAAGAATCTTTGCCTTAAGGTAAATAGTCATTTCAGCATTCACCAAGCCGTTTGTTCCCAATCTTATCGGACGATCTGCTTGCTTGTCTTCGTGGAGGAAACGACACCGTAGCACCCGATTCTCCTTCGAACATCCCTTAGTCTACGCTACCGTTCATTCATGTGTGGAGGGAAAATCCTGTCAGTAGCTCGCTGTCCCTCTTGCGCTCTTAGAATATCACATTTCGGAATTCCTCTTGTACATAGCGGTGCATAGAGGACATGTCGTATTGGGCAGCATTTTCTTCAACTTCTCCGGAATGAGTCCATTTTCGGGCGTTTAAGGTCCCGTCGAAAGTTGTTAGTTGAGAAACAGCCTTTCAGGGGACAGTTGATCGACGAGTGATTTGGTGGGCTTCTTTCCATTCCTTTGGATCTTTCCAAGGAAAATGCAGGGGTGATGGAAAACGGACCTTCACTTGGATATTCACACCGATGTTCGCAAAGTTGCTTGTTTCAAATCATGTCGTAGGCTGTACATGACTGTGTGAGTCGGGCATCCCTTCCTGCGTGAGAAATACGTAGGGGAAGTCGCTCCGGTACTGCTTCATGCTCCTTCAAATTCACGTAGTTCATGCTTACGTTCACCCGTTGGCTGACGGAAAATTATCCGTCGCTCCTTGTCTCCGGAACGCGCTTGAGAATTTCCATTTCTGAATGATTCTCCTACATAATGGTGAAAACAGTACGTACTACAGCAGACACCAGTTCTTTCATCTTTTCTGGAATGAGCGCCTATTCCGGGGATGAAAAGCACTGTAGAATTGCTTGCCTCGCGGTCAGCTTGGTGGTAGACAGTTGATCCTCCAGTGGTTTGGAGGGAATCGAAGCATTGCTTTCCACCTTCCTCAAGCAAATTGGACTGGGTAACGGAACGTGGACCCTTAGTACGATAATCACCGTGACGTTTGCAAACCTGTTTGCTCCAAGTCGCCGGATAGGCTGTACACTCTGGTCTTACCTTGGCTTCCCTTTTGCGCTTGAGAGAATCCACGGTGGCAAAGTCGACGGTAGCAGCTGTATCTCCTTCCACCTTGAAATTGTTCATGCCAGCGTTCACTCAAAGGCTGGGGGAAAATCATGGCGGTAGCTCAATTTCTCCGACCTGCTGTTCTTTACAGATATTTCTTGTGGATTCTTGTACGAAAATGCGGAGAAGTCTTGGTATTGTATGGACAAGGTTCCTTTCAACTTCAGGGAATTGTGGCCCTGCACCTCAACGACAAATCACTGGAAACAGTGTTTGCTGAGAAACAACAGTTTGGGCTACCGTTTACCTGCGAGTGATTTGGAAGAGTTGAAAGAATTCCAATGTATCTTGTCCCAGAAAAATGCTCCCGTTGAAAGAATCTTTGCCTTAAGGTAAATAGTCATTTCAGCATTCACCAAGCCGTTTGTTCCCAATCTTATCGGACGATCTGCTTGCTTGTCTTCGTGGAGGAAACGACACCGTAGCACCCGATTCTCCTTCCAACATCCCTTAGTCTACGCTACCGTTTATTCCTTCACGTGTGAACGGAAAATTCTGCCAGAGGCTCGTTTTTCGTCTTGCGGTCTTAGAAATTGACATTTCGGAATTCCTCCTCTACATAGGGGTGAATACAGGACATGTCGTATTGGGCAGCATTTTCTTCAACTTCTCCGGAATGAGTCCATTTTCGGGCGTTTAAGGTCACGTCGAAAGGGGTTAGTTCAGAAACAGCCTTTCAGCGGACAGTTGATCGACGAGGGATTTGCTGGGCTTCTTTCCATTCCTTTGGATCTTTCCAAGGAAAATGCAGGGGTGATGGAAAACGGACCTTCACTTGGATATTCACACCGATGTTCGCAAAGTTGCTTGCTTCAAATCATGTCGTAGGCTGTACATGACTGTGTGAGTCGGGCATCCCTTCCTGCGTGAGAAATACCTAGGGGAAATCTCTCCGGTACTGGTTCATTCTCCTCCAAAGTTCACGTAGTTCATGCTTATGTTCACTCGTTGGCTGTCTGAAAATCATGAAGGTGGCTCAATTTCTCTCCCTTGCTGTTCTTTATTGATACTTCTGATGGATTCTTGCACTAAATGTGAACTCTTTGTATTGTATAGAAAACATTCCTTTCAACTTCTCTGAATTGAGTCCGTTCACCCCGCGGTCCAAACAGTGCAAACAGTGTTTTCTGAGAAACAACGCTTTAGGCTACCGTTTGCCTGCGGGTGATTTGGAAGAGGTGAAAGAATTCCAATGTATCTTGTCCCAGAAAATTGCTCCCGTTGAAAGAATCTTTGCCTTAAGGAAAATAGTCATTTTAGCATTCACCAAGCCGTTTGTTCCCAATCTTATTGGACGATCTGCTTGCTTGTCTTCGTGGGGGAAACGACACCGTAGCACCCGATTCTCCTTCCAACATCCCTTAGTCTACGCTACCGTTCATTCATGTGTGGAGGGAAAATCCTGTCAGTAGCTCGCTGTCCCTCTTGCGCTCTTAGAATATCACATTTCGGAATTCCTCTTGTACATAGCGGTGCATAGAGGACATGTCGTATTGGGCAGCATTTTCTTCAACTTCTCCGGAATGAGTCCATTTTCGGGCGTTTAAGGTCCCGTCGAAAGTTGTTAGTTGAGAAACAGCCTTTCAGGGGACAGTTGATCGACGAGTGATTTGGTGGGCTTCTTTCCATTCCTTTGGATCTTTCCAAGGAAAATGCAGGGGTGATGGAAAACGGACCTTCACTTGGATATTCACACCGATGTTCGCAAAGTTGCTTGTTTCAAATCATGTCGTAGGCTGTACATGACTGTGTGAGTCGGGCATCCCTTCCTGCGTGAGAAATACCTAGGGGAAATCGCTACGGTACTGCTTCATGCTCCTTCAAATTCACGTAGTTCATGCTTACGTTCACCCGTTGGCTGACGGAAAATTATCCGTCGCTCCTTGTCTCCGGAACGCGCTTGAGAATTTCCATTTCTGAATGATTCTCCTACATAATGGTGAAAACAGTACGTACTACAGCAGACACCAGTTCTTTCATCTTTTCTGGAATGAGCGCCTATTCCGGGGATGAAAAGCACTGTAGAATTGCTTGCCTCGCGGTCAGCTTGGTGGTAGACAGTTGATCCTCCAGTGGTTTGGAAGGAATCGAAGCATTGCTTTCCACCTTCCTCAAGCAAATTGGACTGGGTAACGGAACGTGGACCCTTAGTACGATAATCACCGTGACGTTTGCAAACCTGTTTGCTCCAAGTCGCCGGATAGGCTGTACACTCTGGTCTTACCTTGGCTTCCCTTTTGCGCTTGAGAGAATCCACGGTGGCAAAGTCGACGGTAGCAGCTGTATCTCCTTCCACCTTGAAATTGTTCATGCCAGCGTTCACTCAAAGGCTGGGGGAAAATCATGGCGGTACCTCAATTTCTCCGACCTGCTGTTCTTTACAGATATTTCTTGTGGATTCTTGTACGAAAATGCGGAGAAGTCTTGGTATTGTATGGACAAGGTTCCTTTCAACTTCCGGGAATTGTGGCCCTGCACCTCAACGACAAATCACTGGAAACAGTGTTTGCTGAGAAACAACAGTTTGGGCTACCGTTTACCTGCGAGTGATTTGGAAGAGTTGAAAGAATTCCAATGTATCTTGTCCCAGAAAAATGCTCCCGTTGAAAGAATCTTTGCCTTAAGGTAAATAGTCATTTCAGCATTCACCAAGCCGTTTGTTCCCAATCTTATCGGACGATCTGCTTGCTTGTCTTCGTGGAGGAAACGACACCGTAGCACCCGATTCTCCTTCCAACATCCCTTAGTCTACGCTACCGTTCATTCATGTGTGGAGGGAAAATCCTGTCAGTAGCTCGCTGTCCCTCTTGCGCTCTTAGAATATCACATTTCGGAATTCCTCTTGTACATAGCGGTGCATAGAGGACATGTCGTATTGGGCAGCATTTTCTTCAACTTCTCCGGAATGAGTCCATTTTCGGGCGTTTAAGGTCCCGTCGAAAGTTGTTAGTTGAGAAACAGCCTTTCAGGGGACAGTTGATCGACGAGTGATTTGGTGGGCTTCTTTCCATTCCTTTGGATCTTTCCAAGGAAAATGCAGGGGTGATGGAAAACGGACCTTCACTTGGATATTCACACCGATGTTCGCAAAGTTGCTTGTTTCAAATCATGTCGTAGGCTGTACATGACTGTGTGAGTCGGGCATCCCTTCCTGCGTGAGAAATACCTAGGGGAAGTCGCTCCGGTACTGCTTCATGCTCCTTCAAATTCACGTAGTTCATGCTTACGTTCACCCGTTGGCTGACGGAAAATTATCCGTCGCTCCTTGTCTCCGGAACGCGCTTGAGAATTTCCATTTCTGAATGACTCTCCTACATAATGGTGAAAACAGTACGTACTACAGCAGACACCAGTTCTTTCATCTTTTCTGGAATGAGCGCCTATTCCGGGGATGAAAAGCACTGTAGAATTGCTTGCCTCGCGGTCAGCTTGGTGGTAGACAGTTGATCCTCCAGTGGTTTGGAGGGAATCGAAGCATTGCTTTCCACCTTCCTCAAGCAAATTGGACTGGGTAACGGAACGTGGACCCTTAGTACGATAATCACCGTGACGTTTGCAAACCTGTTTGCTCCAAGTCGCCGGATAGGCTGTACACTCTGGTCTTACCTTGGCTTCCCTTTTGCGCTTGAGAGAATCCACGGTGGCAAAGTCGACGGTAGCAGCTGTATCTCCTTCCACCTTGAAATTGTTCATGCCAGCGTTCACTCAAAGGCTGGGGGAAAATCATGGCGGTAGCTCAATTTCTCCGACCTGCTGTTCTTTACAGATATTTCTTGTGGATTCTTGTACGAAAATGCGGAGAAGTCTTGGTATTGTATGGACAAGGTTCCTTTCAACTTCAGGGAATTGTGGCCCTGCACCTCAACGACAAATCACTGGAAACAGTGTTTGCTGAGAAACAACAGTTTGGGCTACCGTTTACCTGCGAGTGATTTGGAAGAGTTGAAAGAATTCCAATGTATCTTGTCCCAGAAAAATGCTCCCGTTGAAAGAATCTTTGCCTTAAGGTAAATAGTCATTTCAGCATTCACCAAGCCGTTTGTTCCCAATCTTATCGGACGATCTGCTTGCTTGTCTTCGTGGAGGAAACGACACCGTAGCACCCGATTCTCCTTCCAACATCCCTTAGTCTACGCTACCGTTTATTCCTTCACGTGTGAACGGAAAATTCTGCCAGAGGCTCGTTTTTCGTCTTGCGGTCTTAGAAATTGACATTTCGGAATTCCTCCTCTACATAGGGGTGAATACAGGACATGTCGTATTGGGCAGCATTTTCTTCAACTTCTCCGGAATGAGTCCATTTTCGGGCGTTTAAGGTCACGTCGAAAGGGGTTAGTTCAGAAACAGCCTTTCAGCGGACAGTTGATCGACGAGGGATTTGCTGGGCTTCTTTCCATTCCTTTGGATCTTTCCAAGGAAAATGCAGGGGTGATGGAAAACGGACCTTCACTTGGATATTCACACCGATGTTCGCAAAGTTGCTTGCTTCAAATCATGTCGTAGGCTGTACATGACTGTGTGAGTCGGGCATCCCTTCCTGCGTGAGAAATACCTAGGGGAAATCTCTCCGGTACTGGTTCATTCTCCTCCAAAGTTCACGTAGTTCATGCTTATGTTCACTCGTTGGCTGTCCGAAAATCATGAAGGTGGCTCAATTTCTCTCCCTTGCTGTTCTTTATTGATACTTCTGATGGATTCTTGCACTAAATGTGAACTCTTTGTATTGTATAGAAAACATTCCTTTCAACTTCTCTGAATTGAGTCCGTTCACCCCGCGGTCCAAACAGTGCAAACAGTGTTTTCTGAGAAACAACGCTTTAGGCTACCGTTTGCCTGCGGGTGATTTGGAAGAGGTGAAAGAATTCCAATGTATCTTGTCCCAGAAAATTGCTCCCGTTGAAAGAATCTTTGCCTTAAGGAAAATAGTCATTTTAGCATTCACCAAGCCGTTTGTTCCCAATCTTATTGGACGATCTGCTTGCTTGTCTTCGTGGGGGAAACGACACCGTAGCACCCGATTCTGCTTCCAACATCCCTTAGTCTACGCTACCGTTCATTCATGTGTGGAGGGAAAATCCTGTCAGTAGCTCGCTGTCCCTCTTGCGCTCTTAGAATATCACATTTCGGAATTCCTCTTGTACATAGCGGTGCATAGAGGACATGTCGTATTGGGCAGCATTTTCTTCAACTTCTCCGGAATGAGTCCATTTTCGGGCGTTTAAGGTCCCGTCGAAAGTTGTTAGTTGAGAAACAGCCTTTCAGGGGACAGTTGATCGACGAGTGATTTGGTGGGCTTCTTTCCATTCCTTTGGATCTTTCCAAGGAAAATGCAGGGGTGATGGAAAACGGACCTTCACTTGGATATTCACACCGATGTTCGCAAAGTTGCTTGTTTCAAATCATGTCGTAGGCTGTACATGACTGTGTGAGTCGGGCATCCCTTCCTGCGTGAGAAATACCTAGGGGAAATCGCTCCGGTACTGCTTCATGCTCCTTCAAATTCACGTAGTTCATGCTTACGTTCACCCGTTGGCTGACGGAAAATTATCCGTCGCTCCTTGTCTCCGGAACGCGCTTGAGAATTTCCATTTCTGAATGATTCTCCTACATAATGGTGAAAACAGTACGTACTACAGCAGACACCAGTTCTTTCATCTTTTCTGGAATGAGCGCCTATTCCGGGGATGAAAAGCACTGTAGAATTGCTTGCCTCGCGGTCAGCTTGGTGGTAGACAGTTGATCCTCCAGTGGTTTGGAGGGAATCGAAGCATTGCTTTCCACCTTCCTCAAGCAAATTGGACTGGGTAACGGAACGTGGACCCTTAGTACGATAATCACCGTGACGTTTGCAAACCTGTTTGCTCCAAGTCGCCGGATAGGCTGTACACTCTGGTCTTACCTTGGCTTCCCTTTTGCGCTTGAGAGAATCCACGGTGGCAAAGTCGACGGTAGCAGCTGTATCTCCTTCCACCTTGAAATTGTTCATGCTAGCGTTCACTCAAAGGCTGGGGGAAAATCATGGCGGTAGCTCAATTTCTCCGACCTGCTGTTCTTTACAGATATTTCTTGTGGATTCTTGTACGAAAATGCGGAGAAGTCTTGGTATTGTATGGACAAGGTTCCTTTCAACTTCCGGGAATTGTGGCCCTGCACCTCAACGACAAATCACTGGAAACAGTGTTTGCTGAGAAACAACAGTTTGGGCTACCGTTTACCTGCGAGTGATTTGGAAGAGTTGAAAGAATTCCAATGTATCTTGTCCCAGAAAAATGCTCCCGTTGAAAGAATCTTTGCCTTAAGGTAAATAGTCATTTCAGCATTCACCAAGCCGTTTGTTCCCAATCTTATCGGACGATCTGCTTGCTTGTCTTCGTGGAGGAAACGACACCGTAGCACCCGATTCTCCTTCCAACATCCCTTAGTCTACGCTACCGTTCATTCATGTGTGGAGGGAAAATCCTGTCAGTAGCTCGCTGTCCCTCTTGCGCTCTTAGAATATCACATTTCGGAATTCCTCTTGTACATAGCGGTGCATAGAGGACATGTCGTATTGGGCAGCATTTTCTTCAACTTCTCCGGAATGAGTCCATTTTCGGGCGTTTAAGGTCCCGTCGAAAGTTGTTAGTTGAGAAACAGCCTTTCAGGGGACAGTTGATCGACGAGTGATTTGGTGGGCTTCTTTCCATTCCTTTGGATCTTTCCAAGGAAAATGCAGGGGTGATGGAAAACGGACCTTCACTTGGATATTCACACCGATGTTCGCAAAGTTGCTTGTTTCAAATCATGTCGTAGGCTGTACATGACTGTGTGAGTCGGGCATCCCTTCCTGCGTGAGAAATACGTAGGGGAAGTCGCTCCGGTACTGCTTCCTGCTCCTTCAAATTCACGTAGTTCATGCTTACGTTCACCCGTTGGCTGACGGAAAATTATCCGTCGCTCCTTGTCTCCGGAACGCGCTTGAGAATTTCCATTTCTGAATGATTCTCCTACATAATGGTGAAAACAGTACGTACTACAGCAGACACCAGTTCTTTCATCTTTTCTGGAATGAGCGCCTATTCCGGGGATGAAAAGCACTGTAGAATTGCTTGCCTCGCGGTCAGCTTGGTGGTAGACAGTTGATCCTCCAGTGGTTTGGAGGGAATCGAAGCATTGCTTTCCACCTTCCTCAAGCAAATTGGACTGGGTAACGGAACGTGGACCCTTAGTACGATAATCACCGTGACGTTTGCAAACCTGTTTGCTCCAAGTCGCCGGATAGGCTGTACACTCTGGTCTTACCTTGGCTTCCCTTTTGCGCTTGAGAGAATCCACGGTGGCAAAGTCGACGGTAGCAGCTGTATCTCCTTCCACCTTGAAATTGTTCATGCCAGCGTTCACTCAAAGGCTGGGGGAAAATCATGGCGGTAGCTCAATTTCTCCGACCTGCTGTTCTTTACAGATATTTCTTGTGGATTCTTGTACGAAAATGCGGAGAAGTCTTGGTATTGTATGGACAAGGTTCCTTTCAACTTCAGGGAATTGTGGCCCTGCACCTCAACGACAAATCACTGGAAACAGTGTTTGCTGAGAAACAACAGTTTGGGCTACCGTTTACCTGCGAGTGATTTGGAAGAGTTGAAAGAATTCCAATGTATCTTGTCCCAGAAAAATGCTTCCGTTGAAAGAATCTTTGCCTTAAGGTAAATAGTCATTTCAGCATTCACCAAGCCGTTTGTTCCCAATCTTATCGGACGATCTGCTTGCTTGTCTTCGTGGAGGAAACGACACCGTAGCACCCGATTCTCCTTCCAACATCCCTTAGTCTACGCTACCGTTCATTCATGTGTGGAGGGAAAATCCTGTCAGTAGCTCGCTGTCCCTCTTGCGCTCTTAGAATATCACATTTCGGAATTCCTCTTGTACATAGCGGTGCATAGAGGACATGTCGTATTGGGCAGCATTTTCTTCAACTTCTCCGGAATGAGTCCATTTTCGGGCGTTTAAGGTCCCGTCGAAAGTTGTTAGTTGAGAAACAGCCTTTCAGGGGACAGTTGATCGACGAGTGATTTGGTGGGCTTCTTTCCATTCCTTTGGATCTTTCCAAGGAAAATGCAGGGGTGATGGAAAACGGACCTTCACTTGGATATTCACACCGATGTTCGCAAAGTTGCTTGTTTCAGATCATGTCGTAGGCTGTACATGACTGTGTGAGTCGGGCATCCCTTCCTGCGTGAGAAATACGTAGGGGAAGTCGCTCCGGTACTGCTTCCTGCTCCTTCAAATTCACGTAGTTCATGCTTACGTTCACCCGTTGGCTGACGGAAAATTATCCGTCGCTCCTTGTCTCCGGAACGCGCTTGAGAATTTCCATTTCTGAATGATTCTCCTACATAATGGTGAAAACAGTACGTACTACAGCAGACACCAGTTCTTTCATCTTTTCTGGAATGAGCGCCTATTCCGGGGATGAAAAGCACTGTAGAATTGCTTGCCTCGCGGTCAGCTTGGTGGTAGACAGTTGATCCTCCAGTGGTTTGGAGGGAATCGAAGCATTGCTTTCCACCTTCCTCAAGCAAATTGGACTGGGTAACGGAACGTGGACCCTTAGTACGATAATCACCGTGACGTTTGCAAACCTGTTTGCTCCAAGTCGCCGGATAGGCTGTACACTCTGGTCTTACCTTGGCTTCCCTTTTGCGCTTGAGAGAATCCACGGTGGCAAAGTCGACGGTAGCAGCTGTATCTCCTTCCACCTTGAAATTGTTCATGCTAGCGTTCACTCAAAGGCTGGGGGAAAATCATGGCGGTAGCTCAATTTCTCCGACCTGCTGTTCTTTACAGATATTTCTTGTGGATTCTTGTACGAAAATGCGGAGAAGTCTTGGTATTGTATGGACAAGGTTCCTTTCAACTTCCGGGAATTGTGGCCCTGCACCTCAACGACAAATCACTGGAAACAGTGTTTGCTGAGAAACAACAGTTTGGGCTACCGTTTACCTGCGAGTGATTTGGAAGAGTTGAAAGAATTCCAATGTATCTTGTCCCAGAAAAATGCTCCCGTTGAAAGAATCTTTGCCTTAAGGTAAATAGTCATTTCAGCATTCACCAAGCCGTTTGTTCCCAATCTTATCGGACGATCTGCTTGCTTGTCTTCGTGGAGGAAACGACACCGTAGCACCCGATTCTCCTTCCAACATCCCTTAGTCTACGCTACCGTTCATTCATGTGTGGAGGGAAAATCCTGTCAGTAGCTCGCTGTCCCTCTTGCGCTCTTAGAATATCACATTTCGGAATTCCTCTTGTACATAGCGGTGCATAGAGGACATGTCGTATTGGGCAGCATTTTCTTCAACTTCTCCGGAATGAGTCCATTTTCGGGCGTTTAAGGTCCCGTCGAAAGTTGTTAGTTGAGAAACAGCCTTTCAGGGGACAGTTGATCGACGAGTGATTTGGTGGGCTTCTTTCCATTCCTTTGGATCTTTCCAAGGAAAATGCAGGGGTGATGGAAAACGGACCTTCACTTGGATATTCACACCGATGTTCGCAAAGTTGCTTGTTTCAAATCATGTCGTAGGCTGTACATGACTGTGTGAGTCGGGCATCCCTTCCTGCGTGAGAAATACGTAGGGGAAGTCGCTCCGGTACTGCTTCCTGCTCCTTCAAATTCACGTAGTTCATGCTTACGTTCACCCGTTGGCTGACGGAAAATTATCCGTCGCTCCTTGTCTCCGGAACGCGCTTGAGAATTTCCATTTCTGAATGATTCTCCTACATAATGGTGAAAACAGTACGTACTACAGCAGACACCAGTTCTTTCATCTTTTCTGGAATGAGCGCCTATTCCGGGGATGAAAAGCACTGTAGAATTGCTTGCCTCGCGGTCAGCTTGGTGGTAGACAGTTGATCCTCCAGTGGTTTGGAGGGAATCGAAGCATTGCTTTCCACCTTCCTCAAGCAAATTGGACTGGGTAACGGAACGTGGACCCTTAGTACGATAATCACCGTGACGTTTGCAAACCTGTTTGCTCCAAGTCGCCGGATAGGCTGTACACTCTGGTCTTACCTTGGCTTCCCTTTTGCGCTTGAGAGAATCCACGGTGGCAAAGTCGACGGTAGCAGCTGTATCTCCTTCCACCTTGAAATTGTTCATGCCAGCGTTCACTCAAAGGCTGGGGGAAAATCATGGCGGTAGCTCAATTTCTCCGACCTGCTGTTCTTTACAGATATTTCTTGTGGATTCTTGTACGAAAATGCGGAGAAGTCTTGGTATTGTATGGACAAGGTTCCTTTCAACTTCAGGGAATTGTGGCCCTGCACCTCAACGACAAATCACTGGAAACAGTGTTTGCTGAGAAACAACAGTTTGGGCTACCGTTTACCTGCGAGTGATTTGGAAGAGTTGAAAGAATTCCAATGTATCTTGTCCCAGAAAAATGCTCCCGTTGAAAGAATCTTTGCCTTAAGGTAAATAGTCATTTCAGCATTCACCAAGCCGTTTGTTCCCAATCTTATCGGACGATCTGCTTGCTTGTCTTCGTGGAGGAAACGACACCGTAGCACCCGATTCTCCTTCCAACATCCCTTAGTCTACGCTACCGTTCATTCATGTGTGGAGGGAAAATCCTGTCAGTAGCTCGCTGTCCCTCTTGCGCTCTTAGAATATCACATTTCGGAATTCCTCTTGTACATAGCGGTGCATAGAGGACATGTCGTATTGGGCAGCATTTTCTTCAACTTCTCCGGAATGAGTCCATTTTCGGGCGTTTAAGGTCCCGTCGAAAGTTGTTAGTTGAGAAACAGCCTTTCAGGGGACAGTTGATCGACGAGTGATTTGGTGGGCTTCTTTCCATTCCTTTGGATCTTTCCAAGGAAAATGCAGGGGTGATGGAAAACGGACCTTCACTTGGATATTCACACCGATGTTCGCAAAGTTGCTTGTTTCAAATCATGTCGTAGGCTGTACATGACTGTGTGAGTCGGGCATCCCTTCCTGCGTGAGAAATACGTAGGGGAAGTCGCTCCGGTACTGCTTCCTGCTCCTTCAAATTCACGTAGTTCATGCTTACGTTCACCCGTTGGCTGACGGAAAATTATCCGTCGCTCCTTGTCTCCGGAACGCGCTTGAGAATTTCCATTTCTGAATTATTCTCCTACATAATGGTGAAAACAGTACGTACTACAGCAGACACCAGTTCTTTCATCTTTTCTGGAATGAGCGCCTATTCCGGGGATGAAAAGCACTGTAGAATTGCTTGCCTCGCGGTCAGCTTGGTGGTAGACAGTTGATCCTCCAGTGGTTTGGAGGGAATCGAAGCATTGCTTTCCACCTTCCTCAAGCAAATTGGACTGGGTAACGGAACGTGGACCCTTAGTACGATAATCACCGTGACGTTTGCAAACCTGTTTGCTCCAAGTCGCCGGATAGGCTGTACACTCTGGTCTTACCTTGGCTTCCCTTTTGCGCTTGAGAGAATCCACGGTGGCAAAGTCGACGGTAGCAGCTGTATCTCCTTCCACCTTGAAATTGTTCATGCCAGCGTTCACTCAAAGGCTGGGGGAAAATCATGGCGGTAGCTCAATTTCTCCGACCTGCTGTTCTTTACAGATATTTCTTGTGGATTCTTGTACGAAAATGCGGAGAAGTCTTGGTATTGTATGGACAAGGTTCCTTTCAACTTCAGGGAATTGTGGCCCTGCACCTCAACGACAAATCACTGGAAACAGTGTTTGCTGAGAAACAACAGTTTGGGCTACCGTTTACCTGCGAGTGATTTGGAAGAGTTGAAAGAATTCCAATGTATCTTGTCCCAGAAAAATGCTCCCGTTGAAAGAATCTTTGCCTTAAGGTAAATAGTCATTTCAGCATTCACCAAGCCGTTTGTTCCCAATCTTATCGGACGATCTGCTTGCTTGTCTTCGTGGAGGAAACGACACCGTAGCACCCGATTCTCCTTCCAACATCCCTTAGTCTACGCTACCGTTCATTCATGTGTGGAGGGAAAATCCTGTCAGTAGCTCGCTGTCCCTCTTGCGCTCTTAGAATATCACATTTCGGAATTCCTCTTGTACATAGCGGTGCATAGAGGACATGTCGTATTGGGCAGCATTTTCTTCAACTTCTCCGGAATGAGTCCATTTTCGGGCGTTTAAGGTCCCGTCGAAAGTTGTTAGTTCAGAAACAGCCTTTCAGGGGACAGTTGATCGACGAGTGATTTGGTGGGCTTCTTTCCATTCCTTTGGATCTTTCCAAGGAAAATGCAGGGGTGATGGAAAACGGACCTTCACTTGGATATTCACACCGATGTTCGCAAAGTTGCTTGTTTCAAATCATGTCGTAGGCTGTACATGACTGTGTGAGTCGGGCATCCCTTCCTGCGTGAGAAATACGTAGGGGAAGTCGCTCCGGTACTGCTTCATGCTCCTTCAAATTCACGTAGTTCATGCTTACGTTCACCCGTTGGCTGACGGAAAATTATCCGTCGCTCCTTGTCTCCGGAACGCGCTTGAGAATTTCCATTTCTGAATGATTCTCCTACATAATGGTGAAAACAGTACGTACTACAGCAGACACCAGTTCTTTCATCTTTTCTGGAATGAGCGCCTATTCGGGGATGAAAAGCACTGTAGAATTGCTTGCCTCGCGGTCAGCTTGGTGGTAGACAGTTGATCCTCCAGTGGTTTGGAGGGAATCGAAGCATTGCTTTCCACCTTCCTCAAGCAAATTGGACTGGGTAACGGAACGTGGACCTTTAGTACGATAATCACCGTGACGTTTGCGAACCTGTTTGCTCCAAGTCGCCGGATAGGCTGTACACTCTGGTCTTACCTTGGCTTCCCTTTTGCGCTTGAGAGAATACACGGTGGCAAAGTCGACGGTAGCAGCTGTATCTCCTTCCACCTTGAAATTGTTCATGCCAGCGTTCACTCAAAGGCTGGGGGAAAATCATGGCGGTAGCTCAATTTCTCCGACCTGCTGTTCTTTACAGATATTTCTCGTGGATTCTTGTACGAAAATGCGGAGAAGTCTTGGTATTGTATGGACAAGGTTCCTTTCAACTTCAGGGAATTGTGGCCCTGCACCTCAACGACAAATCACTGGAAACAGTGTTTGCTGAGAAACAACAGTTTGGGCTACCGTTTACCTGCGAGTGATTTGGAAGAGTTGAAAGAATTCCAATGTATCTTGTCCCAGAAAAATGCTCCCGTTGAAAGAATCTTTGCCTTAAGGTAAATAGTCATTTCAGCATTCACCAAGCCGTTTGTTCCCAATCTTATCGGACGATCTGCTTGCTTGTCTTCGTGGAGGAAACGACACCGTAGCACCCGATTCTCCTTCCAACATCCCTTAGTCTACGCTACCGTTCATTCATGTGTGGAGGGAAAATCCTGTCAGTAGCTCGCTGTCCCTCTTGCGCTCTTAGAATATCACATTTCGGAATTCCTCTTGTACATAGCGGTGCATAGAGGACATGTCGTATTGGGCAGCATTTTCTTCAACTTCTCCGGAATGAGTCCATTTTCGGGCGTTTAAGGTCCCGTCGAAAGTTGTTAGTTGAGAAACAGCCTTTCAGGGGACAGTTGATCGACGAGTGATTTGGTGGGCTTCTTTCCATTCCTTTGGATCTTTCCAAGGAAAATGCAGGGGTGATGGAAAACGGACCTTCACTTGGATATTCACACCGATGTTCGCAAAGTTGCTTGTTTCAAATCATGTCGTAGGCTGTACATGACTGTGTGAGTCGGGCATCCCTTCCTGCGTGAGAAATACCTAGGGGAAATCGCTACGGTACTGCTTCATGCTCCTTCAAATTCACGTAGTTCATGCTTACGTTCACCCGTTGGCTGACGGAAAATTATCCGTCGCTCCTTGTCTCCGGAACGCGCTTGAGAATTTCCATTTCTGAATGATTCTCCTACATAATGGTGAAAACAGTACGTACTACAGCAGACACCAGTTCTTTCATCTTTTCTGGAATGAGCGCCTATTCCGGGGATGAAAAGCACTGTAGAATTGCTTGCCTCGCGGTCAGCTTGGTGGTAGACAGTTGATCCTCCAGTGGTTTGGAAGGAATCGAAGCATTGCTTTCCACCTTCCTCAAGCAAATTGGACTGGGTAACGGAACGTGGACCCTTAGTAGGATAATCACCGTGACGTTTGCAAACCTGTTTGCTCCAAGTCGCCGGATAGGCTGTACACTCTGGTCTTACCTTGGCTTCCCTTTTGCGCTTGAGAGAATCCACGGTGGCAAAGTCGACGGTAGCAGCTGTATCTCCTTCCACCTTGAAATTGTTCATGCTAGCGTTCACTCAAAGGCTGGGGGAAAATCATGGCGGTACCTCAATTTCTCCGACCTGCTGTTCTTTACAGATATTTCTTGTGGATTCTTGTACGAAAATGCGGAGAAGTCTTGGTATTGTATGGACAAGGTTCCTTTCAACTTCCGGGAATTGTGGCCCTGCACCTCAACGACAAATCACTGGAAACAGTGTTTGCTGAGAAACAACAGTTTGGGCTACCGTTTACCTGCGAGTGATTTGGAAGAGTTGAAAGAATTCCAATGTATCTTGTCCCAGAAAAATGCTCCCGTTGAAAGAATCTTTGCCTTAAGGTAAATAGTCATTTCAGCATTCACCAAGCCGTTTGTTCCCAATCTTATCGGACGATCTGCTTGCTTGTCTTCGTGGAGGAAACGACACCGTAGCACCCGATTCTCCTTCCAACATCCCTTAGTCTACGCTACCGTTTATTCCTTCACGTGTGAACGGAAAATTCTGCCAGAGGCTCGTTTTTCGTCTTGCGGTCTTAGAAATTGACATTTCGGAATTCCTCCTCTACATAGGGGTGAATACAGGACATGTCGTACTGGGCAGCATTTTCTTCAACTTCTCCGGAATGAGTCCATTTTCGGGCGTTTAAGGTCACGTCGAAAGGGGTTAGTTCAGAAACAGCCTTTCAGCGGACAGTTGATCGACGAGGGATTTGCTGGGCTTCTTTCCATTCCTTTGGATCTTTCCAAGGAAAATGCAGGGGTGATGGAAAACGGACCTTCACTTGGATATTCACACCGATGTTCGCAAAGTTGCTTGCTTCAAATCATGTCGTAGGCTGTACATGACTGTGTGAGTCGGGCATCCCTTCCTGCGTGAGAAATACCTAGGGGAAATCGCTACGGTACTGCTTCATGCTCCTTCAAATTCACGTAGTTCATGCTTACGTTCACCCGTTGGCTGACGGAAAATTATCCGTCGCTCCTTGTCTCCGGAACGCGCTTGAGAATTTCCATTTCTGAATGATTCTCCTACATAATGGTGAAAACAGTACGTACTACAGCAGACACCAGTTCTTTCATCTTTTCTGGAATGAGCGCCTATTCCGGGGATGAAAAGCACTGTAGAATTGCTTGCCTCGCGGTCAGCTTGGTGGTAGACAGTTGATCCTCCAGTGGTTTGGAAGGAATCGAAGCATTGCTTTCCACCTTCCTCAAGCAAATTGGACTGGGTAACGGAACGTGGACCCTTAGTAGGATAATCACCGTGACGTTTGCAAACCTGTTTGCTCCAAGTCGCCGGATAGGCTGTACACTCTGGTCTTACCTTGGCTTCCCTTTTGCGCTTGAGAGAATCCACGGTGGCAAAGTCGACGGTAGCAGCTGTATCTCCTTCCACCTTGAAATTGTTCATGCTAGCGTTCACTCAAAGGCTGGGGGAAAATCATGGCGGTACCTCAATTTCTCCGACCTGCTGTTCTTTACAGATATTTCTTGTGGATTCTTGTACGAAAATGCGGAGAAGTCTTGGTATTGTATGGACAAGGTTCCTTTCAACTTCCGGGAATTGTGGCCCTGCACCTCAACGACAAATCACTGGAAACAGTGTTTGCTGAGAAACAACAGTTTGGGCTACCGTTTACCTGCGAGTGATTTGGAAGAGTTGAAAGAATTCCAATGTATCTTGTCCCAGAAAAATGCTCCCGTTGAAAGAATCTTTGCCTTAAGGTAAATAGTCATTTCAGCATTCACCAAGCCGTTTGTTCCCAATCTTATCGGACGATCTGCTTGCTTGTCTTCGTGGAGGAAACGACACCGTAGCACCCGATTCTCCTTCCAACATCCCTTAGTCTACGCTACCGTTCATTCATGTGTGGAGGGAAAATCCTGTCAGTAGCTCGCTGTCCCTCTTGCGCTCTTAGAATATCACATTTCGGAATTCCTCTTGTACATAGCGGTGCATAGAGGACATGTCGTATTGGGCAGCATTTTCTTCAACTTCTCCGGAATGAGTCCATTTTCGGGCGTTTAAGGTCCCGTCGAAAGTTGTTAGTTGAGAAACAGCCTTTCAGGGGACAGTTGATCGACGAGTGATTTGGTGGGCTTCTTTCCATTCCTTTGGATCTTTCCAAGGAAAATGCAGGGGTGATGGAAAACGGACCTTCACTTGGATATTCACACCGATGTTCGCAAAGTTGCTTGTTTCAAATCATGTCGTAGGCTGTACATGACTGTGTGAGTCGGGCATCCCTTCCTGCGTGAGAAATACGTAGGGGAAGTCGCTCCGGTACTGCTTCATGCTCCTTCAAATTCACGTAGTTCATGCTTACGTTCACCCGTTGGCTGACGGAAAATTATCCGTCGCTCCTTGTCTCCGGAACGCGCTTGAGAATTTCCATTTCTGAATGATTCTCCTACATAATGGTGAAAACAGTACGTACTACAGCAGACACCAGTTCTTTCATCTTTTCTGGAATGAGCGCCTATTCCGGGGATGAAAAGCACTGTAGAATTGCTTGCCTCGCGGTCAGCTTGGTGGTAGACAGTTGATCCTCCAGTGGTTTGGAGGGAATCGAAGCATTGCTTTCCACCTTCCTCAAGCAAATTGGACTGGGTAACGGAACGTGGACCCTTAGTACGATAATCACCGTGACGTTTGCAAACCTGTTTGCTCCAAGTCGCCGGATAGGCTGTACACTCTGGTCTTACCTTGGCTTCCCTTTTGCGCTTGAGAGAATCCACGGTGGCAAAGTCGACGGTAGCAGCTGTATCTCCTTCCACCTTGAAATTGTTCATGCCAGCGTTCACTCAAAGGCTGGGGGAAAATCATGGCGGTAGCTCAATTTCTCCGACCTGCTGTTCTTTACAGATATTTCTTGTGGATTCTTGTACGAAAATGCGGAGAAGTCTTGGTATTGTATGGACAAGGTTCCTTTCAACTTCAGGGAATTGTGGCCCTGCACCTCAACGACAAATCACTGGAAACAGTGTTTGCTGAGAAACAACAGTTTGGGCTACCGTTTACCTGCGAGTGATTTGGAAGAGTTGAAAGAATTCCAATGTATCTTGTCCCAGAAAAATGCTCCCGTTGAAAGAATCTTTGCCTTAAGGTAAATAGTCATTTCAGCATTCACCAAGCCGTTTGTTCCCAATCTTATCGGACGATCTGCTTGCTTGTCTTCGTGGAGGAAACGACACCGTAGCACCCGATTCTCCTTCCAACATCCCTTAGTCTACGCTACCGTTTATTCCTTCACGTGTGAACGGAAAATTCTGCCAGAGGCTCGTTTTTCGTCTTGCGGTCTTAGAAATTGACATTTCGGAATTCCTCCTCTACATAGGGGTGAATACAGGACATGTCGTATTGGGCAGCATTTTCTTCAACTTCTCCGGAATGAGTCCATTTTCGGGCGTTTAAGGTCACGTCGAAAGGGGTTAGTTCAGAAACAGCCTTTCAGCGGACAGTTGATCGACGAGGGATTTGCTGGGCTTCTTTCCATTCCTTTGGATCTTTCCAAGGAAAATGCAGGGGTGATGGAAAACGGACCTTCACTTGGATATTCACACCGATGTTCGCAAAGTTGCTTGCTTCAAATCATGTCGTAGGCTGTACATGACTGTGTGAGTCGGGCATCCCTTCCTGCGTGAGAAATACCTAGGGGAAATCTCTCCGGTACTGGTTCATTCTCCTCCAAAGTTCACGTAGTTCATGCTTATGTTCACTCGTTGGCTGTCTGAAAATCATGAAGGTGGCTCAATTTCTCTCCCTTGCTGTTCTTTATTGATACTTCTGATGGATTCTTGCACTAAATGTGAACTCTTTGTGTTGTATAGAAAACATTCCTTTCAACTTCTCTGAATTGAGTCCGTTCACCCCGCGGTCCAAACAGTGCAAACAGTGTTTTCTGAGAAACAACGCTTTAGGCTACCGTTTGCCTGCGGGTGATTTGGAAGAGGTGAAAGAATTCCAATGTATCTTGTCCCAGAAAATTGCTCCCGTTGAAAGAATCTTTGCCTTAAGGAAAATAGTCATTTTAGCATTCACCAAGCCGTTTGTTCCCAATCTTATTGGACGATCTGCTTGCTTGTCTTCGTGGGGGAAACGACACCGTAGCACCCGATTCTGCTTCCAACATCCCTTAGTCTACGCTACCGTTCATTCATGTGTGGAGGGAAAATCCTGTCAGTAGCTCGCTGTCCCTCTTGCGCTCTTAGAATATCACATTTCGGAATTCCTCTTGTACATAGCGGTGCATAGAGGACATGTCGTATTGGGCAGCATTTTCTTCAACTTCTCCGGAATGAGTCCATTTTCGGGCGTTTAAGGTCACGTCGAAAGTTGTTAGTTCAGAAACAGCCTTTCAGGGGACAGTTGATCGACGAGTGATTTGGTGGGCTTCTTTCCATTCCTTTGGATCTTTCCAAGGAAAATGCAGGGGTGATGGAAAACGGACCTTCACTTGGATATTCACACCGATGTTCGCAAAGTTGCTTGTTTCAAATCATGTCGTAGGCTGTACATGACTGTGTGAGTCGGGCATCCCTTCCTGCGTGAGAAATACCTAGGGGAAATCGCTACGGTACTGCTTCATGCTCCTTCAAATTCACGTAGTTCATGCTTACGTTCACCCGTTGGCTGACGGAAAATTATCCGTCGCTCCTTGTCTCCGGAACGCGCTTGAGAATTTCCATTTCTGAATGATTCTCCTACATAATGGTGAAAACAGTACGTACTACAGCAGACACCAGTTCTTTCATCTTTTCTGGAATGAGCGCCTATTCCGGGGATGAAAAGCACTGTAGAATTGCTTGCCTCGCGGTCAGCTTGGTGGTAGACAGTTGATCCTCCAGTGGTTTGGAAGGAATCGAAGCATTGCTTTCCACCTTCCTCAAGCAAATTGGACTGGGTAACGGAACGTGGACCCTTAGTACGATAATCACCGTGACGTTTGCAAACCTGTTTGCTCCAAGTCGCCGGATAGGCTGTACACTCTGGTCTTACCTTGGCTTCCCTTTTGCGCTTGAGAGAATCCACGGTGGCAAAGTCGACGGTAGCAGCTGTATCTCCTTCCACCTTGAAATTGTTCATGCCAGCGTTCACTCAAAGGCTGGGGGAAAATCATGGCGGTACCTCAATTTCTCCGACCTGCTGTTCTTTACAGATATTTCTTGTGGATTCTTGTACGAAAATGCGGAGAAGTCTTGGTATTGTATGGACAAGGTTCCTTTCAACTTCCGGGAATTGTGGCCCTGCACCTCAACGACAAATCACTGGAAACAGTGTTTGCTGAGAAACAACAGTTTGGGCTACCGTTTACCTGCGAGTGATTTGGAAGAGTTGAAAGAATTCCAATGTATCTTGTCCCAGAAAAATGCTCCCATTGAAAGAATCTTTGCCTTAAGGTAAATAGTCATTTCAGCATTCACCAAGCCGTTTGTTCCCAATCTTATCGGACGATCTGCTTGCTTGTCTTCGTGGAGGAAACGACACCGTAGCACCCGATTCTCCTTCCAACATCCCTTAGTCTACGCTACCGTTCATTCATGTGTGGAGGGAAAATCCTGTCAGTAGCTCGCTGTCCCTCTTGCGCTCTTAGAATATCACATTTCGGAATTCCTCTTGTACATAGCGGTGCATAGAGGACATGTCGTATTGGGCAGCATTTTCTTCAACTTCTCCGGAATGAGTCCATTTTCGGGCGTTTAAGGTCCCGTCGAAAGTTGTTAGTTGAGAAACAGCCTTTCAGGGGACAGTTGATCGACGAGTGATTTGGTGGGCTTCTTTCCATTCCTTTGGATCTTTCCAAGGAAAATGCAGGGGTGATGGAAAACGGACCTTCACTTGGATATTCACACCGATGTTCGCAAAGTTGCTTGTTTCAAATCATGTCGTAGGCTGTACATGACTGTGTGAGTCGGGCATCCCTTCCTGCGTGAGAAATACCTAGGGGAAGTCGCTCCGGTACTGCTTCATGCTCCTTCAAATTCACGTAGTTCATGCTTACGTTCACCCGTTGGCTGACGGAAAATTATCCGTCGCTCCTTGTCTCCGGAACGCGCTTGAGAATTTCCATTTCTGAATGATTCTCCTACATAATGGTGAAAACAGTACGTACTACAGCAGACACCAGTTCTTTCATCTTTTCTGGAATGAGCGCCTATTCCGGGGATGAAAAGCACTGTAGAATTGCTTGCCTCGCGGTCAGCTTGGTGGTAGACAGTTGATCCTCCAGTGGTTTGGAGGGAATCGAAGCATTGCTTTCCACCTTCCTCAAGCAAATTGGACTGGGTAACGGAACGTGGACCCTTAGTACGATAATCACCGTGACGTTTGCAAACCTGTTTGCTCCAAGTCGCCGGATAGGCTGTACACTCTGGTCTTACCTTGGCTTCCCTTTTGCGCTTGAGAGAATCCACGGTGGCAAAGTCGACGGTAGCAGCTGTATCTCCTTCCACCTTGAAATTGTTCATGCCAGCGTTCACTCAAAGGCTGGGGGAAAATCATGGCGGTAGCTCAATTTCTCCGACCTGCTGTTCTTTACAGATATTTCTTGTGGATTCTTGTACGAAAATGCGGAGAAGTCTTGGTATTGTATGGACAAGGTTCCTTTCAACTTCAGGGAATTGTGGCCCTGCACCTCAACGACAAATCACTGGAAACAGTGTTTGCTGAGAAACAACAGTTTGGGCTACCGTTTACCTGCGAGTGATTTGGAAGAGTTGAAAGAATTCCAATGTATCTTGTCCCAGAAAAATGCTCCCGTTGAAAGAATCTTTGCCTTAAGGTAAATAGTCATTTCAGCATTCACCAAGCCGTTTGTTCCCAATCTTATCGGACGATCTGCTTGCTTGTCTTCGTGGAGGAAACGACACCGTAGCACCCGATTCTCCTTCCAACATCCCTTAGTCTACGCTACCGTTCATTCATGTGTGGAGGGAAAATCCTGTCAGTAGCTCGCTGTCCCTCTTGCGCTCTTAGAATATCACATTTCGGAATTCCTCTTGTACATAGCGGTGCATAGAGGACATGTCGTATTGGGCAGCATTTTCTTCAACTTCTCCGGAATGAGTCCATTTTCGGGCGTTTAAGGTCCCGTCGAAAGTTGTTAGTTGAGAAACAGCCTTTCAGGGGACAGTTGATCGACGAGTGATTTGGTGGGCTTCTTTCCATTCCTTTGGATCTTTCCAAGGAAAATGCAGGGGTGATGGAAAACGGACCTTCACTTGGATATTCACACCGATGTTCGCAAAGTTGCTTGTTTCAAATCATGTCGTAGGCTGTACATGACTGTGTGAGTCGGGCATCCCTTCCTGCGTGAGAAATACCTAGGGGAAGTCGCTCCGGTACTGCTTCATGCTCCTTCAAATTCACGTAGTTCATGCTTACGTTCACCCGTTGGCTGACGGAAAATTATCCGTCGCTCCTTGTCTCCGGAACGCGCTTGAGAATTTCCATTTCTGAATGACTCTCCTACATAATGGTGAAAACAGTACGTACTACAGCAGACACCAGTTCTTTCATCTTTTCTGGAATGAGCGCCTATTCCGGGGATGAAAAGCACTGTAGAATTGCTTGCCTCGCGGTCAGCTTGGTGGTAGACAGTTGATCCTCCAGTGGTTTGGAAGGAATCGAAGCATTGCTTTCCACCTTCCTCAAGCAAATTGGACTGGGTAACGGAACGTGGACCCTTAGTAGGATAATCACCGTGACGTTTGCAAACCTGTTTGCTCCAAGTCGCCGGATAGGCTGTACACTCTGGTCTTACCTTGGCTTCCCTTTTGCGCTTGAGAGAATCCACGGTGGCAAAGTCGACGGTAGCAGCTGTATCTCCTTCCACCTTGAAATTGTTCATGCTAGCGTTCACTCAAAGGCTGGGGGAAAATCATGGCGGTACCTCAATTTCTCCGACCTGCTGTTCTTTACAGATATTTCTTGTGGATTCTTGTACGAAAATGCGGAGAAGTCTTGGTATTGTATGGACAAGGTTCCTTTCAACTTCCGGGAATTGTGGCCCTGCACCTCAACGACAAATCACTGGAAACAGTGTTTGCTGAGAAACAACAGTTTGGGCTACCGTTTACCTGCGAGTGATTTGGAAGAGTTGAAAGAATTCCAATGTATCTTGTCCCAGAAAAATGCTCCCGTTGAAAGAATCTTTGCCTTAAGGTAAATAGTCATTTCAGCATTCACCAAGCCGTTTGTTCCCAATCTTATCGGACGATCTGCTTGCTTGTCTTCGTGGAGGAAACGACACCGTAGCACCCGATTCTCCTTCCAACATCCCTTAGTCTACGCTACCGTTTATTCCTTCACGTGTGAACGGAAAATTCTGCCAGAGGCTCGTTTTTCGTCTTGCGGTCTTAGAAATTGACATTTCGGAATTCCTCCTCTACATAGGGGTGAATACAGGACATGTCGTACTGGGCAGCATTTTCTTCAACTTCTCCGGAATGAGTCCATTTTCGGGCGTTTAAGGTCACGTCGAAAGGGGTTAGTTCAGAAACAGCCTTTCAGCGGACAGTTGATCGACGAGGGATTTGCTGGGCTTCTTTCCATTCCTTTGGATCTTTCCAAGGAAAATGCAGGGGTGATGGAAAACGGACCTTCACTTGGATATTCACACCGATGTTCGCAAAGTTGCTTGCTTCAAATCATGTCGTAGGCTGTACATGACTGTGTGAGTCGGGCATCCCTTCCTGCGTGAGAAATACCTAGGGGAAATCGCTACGGTACTGCTTCATGCTCCTTCAAATTCACGTAGTTCATGCTTACGTTCACCCGTTGGCTGACGGAAAATTATCCGTCGCTCCTTGTCTCCGGAACGCGCTTGAGAATTTCCATTTCTGAATGATTCTCCTACATAATGGTGAAAACAGTACGTACTACAGCAGACACCAGTTCTTTCATCTTTTCTGGAATGAGCGCCTATTCCGGGGATGAAAAGCACTGTAGAATTGCTTGCCTCGCGGTCAGCTTGGTGGTAGACAGTTGATCCTCCAGTGGTTTGGAAGGAATCGAAGCATTGCTTTCCACCTTCCTCAAGCAAATTGGACTGGGTAACGGAACGTGGACCCTTAGTAGGATAATCACCGTGACGTTTGCAAACCTGTTTGCTCCAAGTCGCCGGATAGGCTGTACACTCTGGTCTTACCTTGGCTTCCCTTTTGCGCTTGAGAGAATCCACGGTGGCAAAGTCGACGGTAGCAGCTGTATCTCCTTCCACCTTGAAATTGTTCATGCTAGCGTTCACTCAAAGGCTGGGGGAAAATCATGGCGGTACCTCAATTTCTCCGACCTGCTGTTCTTTACAGATATTTCTTGTGGATTCTTGTACGAAAATGCGGAGAAGTCTTGGTATTGTATGGACAAGGTTCCTTTCAACTTCCGGGAATTGTGGCCCTGCACCTCAACGACAAATCACTGGAAACAGTGTTTGCTGAGAAACAACAGTTTGGGCTACCGTTTACCTGCGAGTGATTTGGAAGAGTTGAAAGAATTCCAATGTATCTTGTCCCAGAAAAATGCTCCCGTTGAAAGAATCTTTGCCTTAAGGTAAATAGTCATTTCAGCATTCACCAAGCCGTTTGTTCCCAATCTTATCGGACGATCTGCTTGCTTGTCTTCGTGGAGGAAACGACACCGTAGCACCCGATTCTCCTTCCAACATCCCTTAGTCTACGCTACCGTTCATTCATGTGTGGAGGGAAAATCCTGTCAGTAGCTCGCTGTCCCTCTTGCGCTCTTAGAATATCACATTTCGGAATTCCTCTTGTACATAGCGGTGCATAGAGGACATGTCGTATTGGGCAGCATTTTCTTCAACTTCTCCGGAATGAGTCCATTTTCGGGCGTTTAAGGTCCCGTCGAAAGTTGTTAGTTGAGAAACAGCCTTTCAGGGGACAGTTGATCGACGAGTGATTTGGTGGGCTTCTTTCCATTCCTTTGGATCTTTCCAAGGAAAATGCAGGGGTGATGGAAAACGGACCTTCACTTGGATATTCACACCGATGTTCGCAAAGTTGCTTGTTTCAAATCATGTCGTAGGCTGTACATGACTGTGTGAGTCGGGCATCCCTTCCTGCGTGAGAAATACGTAGGGGAAGTCGCTCCGGTACTGCTTCATGCTCCTTCAAATTCACGTAGTTCATGCTTACGTTCACCCGTTGGCTGACGGAAAATTATCCGTCGCTCCTTGTCTCCGGAACGCGCTTGAGAATTTCCATTTCTGAATGATTCTCCTACATAATGGTGAAAACAGTACGTACTACAGCAGACACCAGTTCTTTCATCTTTTCTGGAATGAGCGCCTATTCCGGGGATGAAAAGCACTGTAGAATTGCTTGCCTCGCGGTCAGCTTGGTGGTAGACAGTTGATCCTCCAGTGGTTTGGAGGGAATCGAAGCATTGCTTTCCACCTTCCTCAAGCAAATTGGACTGGGTAACGGAACGTGGACCCTTAGTACGATAATCACCGTGACGTTTGCAAACCTGTTTGCTCCAAGTCGCCGGATAGGCTGTACACTCTGGTCTTACCTTGGCTTCCCTTTTGCGCTTGAGAGAATCCACGGTGGCAAAGTCGACGGTAGCAGCTGTATCTCCTTCCACCTTGAAATTGTTCATGCCAGCGTTCACTCAAAGGCTGGGGGAAAATCATGGCGGTAGCTCAATTTCTCCGACCTGCTGTTCTTTACAGATATTTCTTGTGGATTCTTGTACGAAAATGCGGAGAAGTCTTGGTATTGTATGGACAAGGTTCCTTTCAACTTCAGGGAATTGTGGCCCTGCACCTCAACGACAAATCACTGGAAACAGTGTTTGCTGAGAAACAACAGTTTGGGCTACCGTTTACCTGCGAGTGATTTGGAAGAGTTGAAAGAATTCCAATGTATCTTGTCCCAGAAAAATGCTCCCGTTGAAAGAATCTTTGCCTTAAGGTAAATAGTCATTTCAGCATTCACCAAGCCGTTTGTTCCCAATCTTATCGGACGATCTGCTTGCTTGTCTTCGTGGAGGAAACGACACCGTAGCACCCGATTCTCCTTCCAACATCCCTTAGTCTACGCTACCGTTTATTCCTTCACGTGTGAACGGAAAATTCTGCCAGAGGCTCGTTTTTCGTCTTGCGGTCTTAGAAATTGACATTTCGGAATTCCTCCTCTACATAGGGGTGAATACAGGACATGTCGTATTGGGCAGCATTTTCTTCAACTTCTCCGGAATGAGTCCATTTTCGGGCGTTTAAGGTCACGTCGAAAGGGGTTAGTTCAGAAACAGCCTTTCAGCGGACAGTTGATCGACGAGGGATTTGCTGGGCTTCTTTCCATTCCTTTGGATCTTTCCAAGGAAAATGCAGGGGTGATGGAAAACGGACCTTCACTTGGATATTCACACCGATGTTCGCAAAGTTGCTTGCTTCAAATCATGTCGTAGGCTGTACATGACTGTGTGAGTCGGGCATCCCTTCCTGCGTGAGAAATACCTAGGGGAAATCTCTCCGGTACTGGTTCATTCTCCTCCAAAGTTCACGTAGTTCATGCTTATGTTCACTCGTTGGCTGTCTGAAAATCATGAAGGTGGCTCAATTTCTCTCCCTTGCTGTTCTTTATTGATACTTCTGATGGATTCTTGCACTAAATGTGAACTCTTTGTATTGTATAGAAAACATTCCTTTCAACTTCTCTGAATTGAGTCCGTTCACCCCGCGGTCCAAACAGTGCAAACAGTGTTTTCTGAGAAACAACGCTTTAGGCTACCGTTTGCCTGCGGGTGATTTGGAAGAGGTGAAAGAATTCCAATGTATCTTGTCCCAGAAAATTGCTCCCGTTGAAAGAATCTTTGCCTTAAGGAAAATAGTCATTTTAGCATTCACCAAGCCGTTTGTTCCCAATCTTATTGGACGATCTGCTTGCTTGTCTTCGTGGGGGAAACGACACCGTAGCACCCGATTCTGCTTCCAACATCCCTTAGTCTACGCTACCGTTCATTCATGTGTGGAGGGAAAATCCTGTCAGTAGCTCGCTGTCCCTCTTGCGCTCTTAGAATATCACATTTCGGAATTCCTCTTGTACATAGCGGTGCATAGAGGACATGTCGTATTGGGCAGCATTTTCTTCAACTTCTCCGGAATGAGTCCATTTTCGGGCGTTTAAGGTCACGTCGAAAGTTGTTAGTTCAGAAACAGCCTTTCAGGGGACAGTTGATCGACGAGTGATTTGGTGGGCTTCTTTCCATTCCTTTGGATCTTTCCAAGGAAAATGCAGGGGTGATGGAAAACGGACCTTCACTTGGATATTCACACCGATGTTCGCAAAGTTGCTTGTTTCAAATCATGTCGTAGGCTGTACATGACTGTGTGAGTCGGGCATCCCTTCCTGCGTGAGAAATACCTAGGGGAAATCGCTACGGTACTGCTTCATGCTCCTTCAAATTCACGTAGTTCATGCTTACGTTCACCCGTTGGCTGACGGAAAATTATCCGTCGCTCCTTGTCTCCGGAACGCGCTTGAGAATTTCCATTTCTGAATGATTCTCCTACATAATGGTGAAAACAGTACGTACTACAGCAGACACCAGTTCTTTCATCTTTTCTGGAATGAGCGCCTATTCCGGGGATGAAAAGCACTGTAGAATTGCTTGCCTCGCGGTCAGCTTGGTGGTAGACAGTTGATCCTCCAGTGGTTTGGAAGGAATCGAAGCATTGCTTTCCACCTTCCTCAAGCAAATTGGACTGGGTAACGGAACGTGGACCCTTAGTACGATAATCACCGTGACGTTTGCAAACCTGTTTGCTCCAAGTCGCCGGATAGGCTGTACACTCTGGTCTTACCTTGGCTTCCCTTTTGCGCTTGAGAGAATCCACGGTGGCAAAGTCGACGGTAGCAGCTGTATCTCCTTCCACCTTGAAATTGTTCATGCCAGCGTTCACTCAAAGGCTGGGGGAAAATCATGGCGGTACCTCAATTTCTCCGACCTGCTGTTCTTTACAGATATTTCTTGTGGATTCTTGTACGAAAATGCGGAGAAGTCTTGGTATTGTATGGACAAGGTTCCTTTCAACTTCCGGGAATTGTGGCCCTGCACCTCAACGACAAATCACTGGAAACAGTGTTTGCTGAGAAACAACAGTTTGGGCTACCGTTTACCTGCGAGTGATTTGGAAGAGTTGAAAGAATTCCAATGTATCTTGTCCCAGAAAAATGCTCCCATTGAAAGAATCTTTGCCTTAAGGTAAATAGTCATTTCAGCATTCACCAAGCCGTTTGTTCCCAATCTTATCGGACGATCTGCTTGCTTGTCTTCGTGGAGGAAACGACACCGTAGCACCCGATTCTCCTTCCAACATCCCTTAGTCTACGCTACCGTTCATTCATGTGTGGAGGGAAAATCCTGTCAGTAGCTCGCTGTCCCTCTTGCGCTCTTAGAATATCACATTTCGGAATTCCTCTTGTACATAGCGGTGCATAGAGGACATGTCGTATTGGGCAGCATTTTCTTCAACTTCTCCGGAATGAGTCCATTTTCGGGCGTTTAAGGTCCCGTCGAAAGTTGTTAGTTGAGAAACAGCCTTTCAGGGGACAGTTGATCGACGAGTGATTTGGTGGGCTTCTTTCCATTCCTTTGGATCTTTCCAAGGAAAATGCAGGGGTGATGGAAAACGGACCTTCACTTGGATATTCACACCGATGTTCGCAAAGTTGCTTGTTTCAAATCATGTCGTAGGCTGTACATGACTGTGTGAGTCGGGCATCCCTTCCTGCGTGAGAAATACCTAGGGGAAGTCGCTCCGGTACTGCTTCATGCTCCTTCAAATTCACGTAGTTCATGCTTACGTTCACCCGTTGGCTGACGGAAAATTATCCGTCGCTCCTTGTCTCCGGAACGCGCTTGAGAATTTCCATTTCTGAATGATTCTCCTACATAATGGTGAAAACAGTACGTACTACAGCAGACACCAGTTCTTTCATCTTTTCTGGAATGAGCGCCTATTCCGGGGATGAAAAGCACTGTAGAATTGCTTGCCTCGCGGTCAGCTTGGTGGTAGACAGTTGATCCTCCAGTGGTTTGGAGGGAATCGAAGCATTGCTTTCCACCTTCCTCAAGCAAATTGGACTGGGTAACGGAACGTGGACCCTTAGTACGATAATCACCGTGACGTTTGCAAACCTGTTTGCTCCAAGTCGCCGGATAGGCTGTACACTCTGGTCTTACCTTGGCTTCCCTTTTGCGCTTGAGAGAATCCACGGTGGCAAAGTCGACGGTAGCAGCTGTATCTCCTTCCACCTTGAAATTGTTCATGCCAGCGTTCACTCAAAGGCTGGGGGAAAATCATGGCGGTAGCTCAATTTCTCCGACCTGCTGTTCTTTACAGATATTTCTTGTGGATTCTTGTACGAAAATGCGGAGAAGTCTTGGTATTGTATGGACAAGGTTCCTTTCAACTTCAGGGAATTGTGGCCCTGCACCTCAACGACAAATCACTGGAAACAGTGTTTGCTGAGAAACAACAGTTTGGGCTACCGTTTACCTGCGAGTGATTTGGAAGAGTTGAAAGAATTCCAATGTATCTTGTCCCAGAAAAATGCTCCCGTTGAAAGAATCTTTGCCTTAAGGTAAATAGTCATTTCAGCATTCACCAAGCCGTTTGTTCCCAATCTTATCGGACGATCTGCTTGCTTGTCTTCGTGGAGGAAACGACACCGTAGCACCCGATTCTCCTTCCAACATCCCTTAGTCTACGCTACCGTTCATTCATGTGTGGAGGGAAAATCCTGTCAGTAGCTCGCTGTCCCTCTTGCGCTCTTAGAATATCACATTTCGGAATTCCTCTTGTACATAGCGGTGCATAGAGGACATGTCGTATTGGGCAGCATTTTCTTCAACTTCTCCGGAATGAGTCCATTTTCGGGCGTTTAAGGTCCCGTCGAAAGTTGTTAGTTGAGAAACAGCCTTTCAGGGGACAGTTGATCGACGAGTGATTTGGTGGGCTTCTTTCCATTCCTTTGGATCTTTCCAAGGAAAATGCAGGGGTGATGGAAAACGGACCTTCACTTGGATATTCACACCGATGTTCGCAAAGTTGCTTGTTTCAAATCATGTCGTAGGCTGTACATGACTGTGTGAGTCGGGCATCCCTTCCTGCGTGAGAAATACCTAGGGGAAATCGCTACGGTACTGCTTCATGCTCCTTCAAATTCACGTAGTTCATGCTTACGTTCACCCGTTGGCTGACGGAAAATTATCCGTCGCTCCTTGTCTCCGGAACGCGCTTGAGAATTTCCATTTCTGAATGATTCTCCTACATAATGGTGAAAACAGTACGTACTACAGCAGACACCAGTTCTTTCATCTTTTCTGGAATGAGCGCCTATTCCGGGGATGAAAAGCACTGTAGAATTGCTTGCCTCGCGGTCAGCTTGGTGGTAGACAGTTGATCCTCCAGTGGTTTGGAAGGAATCGAAGCATTGCTTTCCACCTTCCTCAAGCAAATTGGACTGGGTAACGGAACGTGGACCCTTAGTAGGATAATCACCGTGACGTTTGCAAACCTGTTTGCTCCAAGTCGCCGGATAGGCTGTACACTCTGGTCTTACCTTGGCTTCCCTTTTGCGCTTGAGAGAATCCACGGTGGCAAAGTCGACGGTAGCAGCTGTATCTCCTTCCACCTTGAAATTGTTCATGCTAGCGTTCACTCAAAGGCTGGGGGAAAATCATGGCGGTACCTCAATTTCTCCGACCTGCTGTTCTTTACAGATATTTCTTGTGGATTCTTGTACGAAAATGCGGAGAAGTCTTGGTATTGTATGGACAAGGTTCCTTTCAACTTCCGGGAATTGTGGCCCTGCACCTCAACGACAAATCACTGGAAACAGTGTTTGCTGAGAAACAACAGTTTGGGCTACCGTTTACCTGCGAGTGATTTGGAAGAGTTGAAAGAATTCCAATGTATCTTGTCCCAGAAAAATGCTCCCGTTGAAAGAATCTTTGCCTTAAGGTAAATAGTCATTTCAGCATTCACCAAGCCGTTTGTTCCCAATCTTATCGGACGATCTGCTTGCTTGTCTTCGTGGAGGAAACGACACCGTAGCACCCGATTCTCCTTCCAACATCCCTTAGTCTACGCTACCGTTTATTCCTTCACGTGTGAACGGAAAATTCTGCCAGAGGCTCGTTTTTCGTCTTGCGGTCTTAGAAATTGACATTTCGGAATTCCTCCTCTACGTAGGGGTGAATACAGGACATGTCGTATTGGGCAGCATTTTCTTCAACTTCTCCGGAATGAGTCCATTTTCGGGCGTTTAAGGTCACGTCGAAAGGGGTTAGTTCAGAAACAGCCTTTCAGCGGACAGTTGATCGACGAGGGATTTGCTGGGCTTCTTTCCATTCCTTTGGATCTTTCCAAGGAAAATGCAGGGGTGATGGAAAACGGACCTTCACTTGGATATTCACACCGATGTTCGCAAAGTTGCTTGCTTCAAATCATGTCGTAGGCTGTACATGACTGTGTGAGTCGGGCATCCCTTCCTGCGTGAGAAATACCTAGGGGAAATCTCTCCGGTACTGGTTCATTCTCCTCCAAAGTTCACGTAGTTCATGCTTATGTTCACTCGTTGGCTGTCCGAAAATCATGAAGGTGGCTCAATTTCTCTCCCTTGCTGTTCTTTATTGATACTTCTGATGGATTCTTGCACTAAATGTGAACTCTTTGTATTGTATAGAAAACATTCCTTTCAACTTCTCTGAATTGAGTCCGTTCACCCCGCGGTCCAAACAGTGCAAACAGTGTTTTCTGAGAAACAACGCTTTAGGCTACCGTTTGCCTGCGGGTGATTTGGAAGAGGTGAAAGAATTCCAATGTATCTTGTCCCAGAAAATTGCTCCCGTTGAAAGAATCTTTGCCTTAAGGAAAATAGTCATTTTAGCATTCACCAAGCCGTTTGTTCCCAATCTTATTGGACGATCTGCTTGCTTGTCTTCGTGGGGGAAACGACACCGTAGCACCCGATTCTGCTTCCAACATCCCTTAGTCTACGCTACCGTTCATTCATGTGTGGAGGGAAAATCCTGTCAGTAGCTCGCTGTCCCTCTTGCGCTCTTAGAATATCACATTTCGGAATTCCTCTTGTACATAGCGGTGCATAGAGGACATGTCGTATTGGGCAGCATTTTCTTCAACTTCTCCGGAATGAGTCCATTTTCGGGCGTTTAAGGTCCCGTCGAAAGTTGTTAGTTGAGAAACAGCCTTTCAGGGGACAGTTGATCGACGAGTGATTTGGTGGGCTTCTTTCCATTCCTTTGGATCTTTCCAAGGAAAATGCAGGGGTGATGGAAAACGGACCTTCACTTGGATATTCACACCGATGTTCGCAAAGTTGCTTGTTTCAAATCATGTCGTAGGCTGTACATGACTGTGTGAGTCGGGCATCCCTTCCTGCGTGAGAAATACCTAGGGGAAATCGCTACGGTACTGCTTCATGCTCCTTCAAATTCACGTAGTTCATGCTTACGTTCACCCGTTGGCTGACGGAAAATTATCCGTCGCTCCTTGTCTCCGGAACGCGCTTGAGAATTTCCATTTCTGAATGATTCTCCTACATAATGGTGAAAACAGTACGTACTACAGCAGACACCAGTTCTTTCATCTTTTCTGGAATGAGCGCCTATTCCGGGGATGAAAAGCACTGTAGAATTGCTTGCCTCGCGGTCAGCTTGGTGGTAGACAGTTGATCCTCCAGTGGTTTGGAAGGAATCGAAGCATTGCTTTCCACCTTCCTCAAGCAAATTGGACTGGGTAACGGAACGTGGACCCTTAGTACGATAATCACCGTGACGTTTGCAAACCTGTTTGCTCCAAGTCGCCGGATAGGCTGTACACTCTGGTCTTACCTTGGCTTCCCTTTTGCGCTTGAGAGAATCCACGGTGGCAAAGTCGACGGTAGCAGCTGTATCTCCTTCCACCTTGAAATTGTTCATGCTAGCGTTCACTCAAAGGCTGGGGGAAAATCATGGCGCTAGCTCAATTTCTCCGACCTGCTGTTCTTTACAGATATTTCTTGTGGATTCTTGTACGAAAATGCGGAGAAGTCTTGGTATTGTATGGACAAGGTTCCTTTCAACTTCCGGGAATTGTGGCCCTGCACCTCAACGACAAATCACTGGAAACAGTGTTTGCTGAGAAACAACAGTTTGGGCTACCGTTTACCTGCGAGTGATTTGGAAGAGTTGAAAGAATTCCAATGTATCTTGTCCCAGAAAAATGCTCCCGTTGAAAGAATCTTTGCCTTAAGGTAAATAGTCATTTCAGCATTCACCAAGCCGTTTGTTCCCAATCTTATCGGACGATCTGCTTGCTTGTCTTCGTGGAGGAAACGACACCGTAGCACCCGATTCTCCTTCCAACATCCCTTAGTCTACGCTACCGTTCATTCATGTGTGGAGGGAAAATCCTGTCAGTAGCTCGCTGTCCCTCTTGCGCTCTTAGAATATCACATTTCGGAATTCCTCTTGTACATAGCGGTGCATAGAGGACATGTCGTATTGGGCAGCATTTTCTTCAACTTCTCCGGAATGAGTCCATTTTCGGGCGTTTAAGGTCCCGTCGAAAGTTGTTAGTTCAGAAACAGCCTTTCAGGGGACAGTTGATCGACGAGTGATTTGGTGGGCTTCTTTCCATTCCTTTGGATCTTTCCAAGGAAAATGCAGGGGTGATGGAAAACGGACCTTCACTTGGATATTCACACCGATGTTCGCAAAGTTGCTTGTTTCAAATCATGTCGTAGGCTGTACATGACTGTGTGAGTCGGGCATCCCTTCCTGCGTGAGAAATACCTAGGGGAAATCGCTACGGTACTGCTTCATGCTCCTTCAAATTCACGTAGTTCATGCTTACGTTCACCCGTTGGCTGACGGAAAATTATCCGTCGCTCCTTGTCTCCGGAACGCGCTTGAGAATTTCCATTTCTGAATGATTCTCCTACATAATGGTGAAAACAGTACGTACTACAGCAGACACCAGTTCTTTCATCTTTTCTGGAATGAGCGCCTATTCCGGGGATGAAAAGCACTGTAGAATTGCTTGCCTCGCGGTCAGCTTGGTGGTAGACAGTTGATCCTCCAGTGGTTTGGAAGGAATCGAAGCATTGCTTTCCACCTTCCTCAAGCAAATTGGACTGGGTAACGGAACGTGGACCCTTAGAAGGATAATCACCGTGACGTTTGCAAACCTGTTTGCTCCAAGTCGCCAGATAGGCTGTACACTCTGGTCTTACCTTGGCTTCCCTTTTGCGCTTGAGAGAATCCACGGTGGCAAAGTCGACGGTAGCAGCTGTATCTCCTTCCACCTTGAAATTGTTCATGCCAGCGTTCACTCAAAGGCTGGGGGAAAATCATGGCGGTACCTCAATTTCTCCGACCTGCTGTTCTTTACAGATATTTCTCGTGGATTCTTGTACGAAAATGCGGAGAAGTCTTGGTATTGTATGGACAAGGTTCCTTTCAACTTCAGGGAATTGTGGCCCTGCACCTCAACGACAAATCACTGGAAACAGTGTTTGCTGAGAAACAACAGTTTGGGCTACCGTTTACCTGCGAGTGATTTGGAAGAGTTGAAAGAATTCCAATGTATCTTGTCCCAGAAAAATGCTCCCGTTGAAAGAATCTTTGCCTTAAGGTAAATAGTCATTTCAGCATTCACCAAGCCGTTTGTTCCCAATCTTATCGGACGATCTGCTTGCTTGTCTTCGTGGAGGAAACGACACCGTAGCACCCGATTCTCCTTCCAACATCCCTTAGTCTACGCTACCGTTTATTCCTTCACGTGTGAACGGAAAATTCTGCCAGAGGCTCGTTTTTCGTCTTGCGGTCTTAGAAATTGACATTTCGGAATTCCTCCTCTACATAGGGGTGAATACAGGACATGTCGTATTGGGCAGCATTTTCTTCAACTTCTCCGGAATGAGTCCATTTTCGGGCGTTTAAGGTCACGTCGAAAGGGGTTAGTTCAGAAACAGCCTTTCAGCGGACAGTTGATCGACGAGGGATTTGCTGGGCTTCTTTCCATTCCTTTGGATCTTTCCAAGGAAAATGCAGGGGTGATGGAAAACGGACCTTCACTTGGATATTCACAGCGATGTTCGCAAAGTTGCTTGCTTCAAATCATGTCGTAGGCTGTACATGACTGTGTGAGTCGGGCATCCCTTCCTGCGTGAGAAATACCTAGGGGAAATCTCTCCGGTACTGGTTCATTCTCCTCCAAAGTTCACGTAGTTCATGCTTACGTTCACTCGTTGGCTGTCCGAAAATCATGACGGTGGCTCAATTTCTCTCCCTTGCTGTTCTTTATTGATACTTCTGATAGATTCTTGCACTAAATGTGAACTCTTTGTGTTGCATAGAAAACATTCCTTTCAACTTCTCTGAATTGAGTCCGTTCACCCCGCGGTCCAAACAGTACAAACAGTGTTTTCTGAGAAACAACGCTTTAGGCTACCGTTTGCCTGCGGGTGATTTGGAAGAGGTGAAAGAATTCCAATGTATCTTGTCCCAGAAAAATGCTCCCGTTGAAAGAATCTTTGCCTTAAGGAAAATAGTCATTTTAGCATTCACCAAGCCGTTTGTTCCCAATCTTATCGGACGATCTGCTTGCTTGTCTTCGTGGGGGAAACGACACCGTAGCACCCGATTCTGCTTCCAACATCCCTTAGTCTACGCTACCGTTCATTCATGTGTGGAGGGAAAATCCTGTCAGTAGCTCGCTGTCCCTCTTGCGCTCTTAGAATATCACATTTCGGAATTCCTCTTGTACATAGCGGTGCATAGAGGACATGTCGTATTGGGCAGCATTTTCTTCAACTTCTCCGGAATGAGTCCATTTTCGGGCGTTTAAGGTCCCGTCGAAAGTTGTTAGTTGAGAAACAGCCTTTCAGGGGACAGTTGATCGACGAGTGATTTGGTGGGCTTCTTTCCATTCCTTTGGATCTTTCCAAGGAAAATGCAGGGGTGATGGAAAACCGACCTTCACTTGGATATTCACACCGATGTTCGCAAAGTTGCTTGTTTCAAATCATGTCGTAGGCTGTACATGACTGTGTGAGTCGGGCATCCCTTCCTGCGTGAGAAATACCTAGGGGAAATCGCTCCGGTACTGCTTCATGCTCCTTCAAATTCACGTAGTTCATGCTTACGTTCACCCGTTGGCTGACGGAAAATTATCCGTCGCTCCTTGTCTCCGGAACTCGCTTGAGAATTTCCATTTCTGAATGATTCTCCTACATAATGGTGAAAACAGTACGTACTACAGCAGACACCAGTTCTTTCATCTTTTCTGGAATGAGCGCCTATTCCGGGGATGAAAAGCACTGTAGAATTGCTTGCCTCGCGGTCAGCTTGGTGGTAGACAGTTGATCCTCCAGTGGTTTGGAAGGAATCAAAGCATTGCTTTCCACCTTCCTCAAGCAAATTGGACTGGGTAACGGAACGTGGACCCTTAGAAGGATAATCACCGTGACGTTTGCAAACCTGTTTGCTCCAAGTCGCCGGATAGGCTGTACACTCTGGTCTTACCTTGGCTTCCCTTTTGCGCTTGAGAGAATCCACGGTGGCAAAGTCGACGGTAGCAGCTGTATCTCCTTCCACCTTGAAATTGTTCATGCCAGCGTTCACTCAAAGGCTGGGGGAAAATCATGGCGGTAGCTCAATTTCTCCGACCTGCTGTTCTTTACAGATATTTCTTGTGGATTCTTGTACGAAAATGCGGAGAAGTCTTGGTATTGTATGGACAAGGTTCCTTTCAACTTCCGGGAATTGTGGCCCTGCACCTCAACGACAAATCACTGGAAACAGTGTTTGCTGAGAAACAACAGTTTGGGCTACCGTTTACCTGCGAGTGATTTGGAAGAGTTGAAAGAATTCCAATGTATCTTGTCCCAGAAAAATGCTCCCGTTGAAAGAATCTTTGCCTTAAGGTAAATAGTCATTTCAGCATTCACCAAGCCGTTTGTTCCCAATCTTATCGGACGATCTGCTTGCTTGTCTTCGTGGAGGAAACGACACCGTAGCACCCGATTCTCCTTCCAACATCCCTTAGTCTACGCTACCGTTTATTCCTTCACGTGTGAACGGAAAATTCTGCCAGAGGCTCGTTTTTCGTCTTGCGGTCTTAGAAATTGACATTTCGGAATTCCTCCTCTACATAGGGGTGAATACAGGACATGTCGTATTGGGCAGCATTTTCTTCAACTTCTCCGGAATGAGTCCATTTTCGGGCGTTTAAGGTCACGTCGAAAGGGGTTAGTTCAGAAACAGCCTTTCAGCGGACAGTTGATCGACGAGGGATTTGCTGGGCTTCTTTCCATTCCTTTGGATCTTTCCAAGGAAAATGCAGGGGTGATGGAAAACGGACCTTCACTTGGATATTCACACCGATGTTCGCAAAGTTGCTTGCTTCAAATCATGTCGTAGGCTGTACATGACTGTGTGAGTCGGGCATCCCTTCCTGCGTGAGAAATACCTAGGGGAAATCTCTCCGGTACTGGTTCATTCTCCTCCAAAGTTCACGTAGTTCATGCTTACGTTCACTCGTTGGCTGTCCGAAAATCATGACGGTGGCTCAATTACTCTCCCTTGCTGTTCTTTATTGATACTTCTGATGGATTCTTGCACTAAATGTGAACTCTTTGTGTTGCATAGAAAACATTCCTTTCAACTTCTCTGAATTGAGTCCGTTCACCCCGCCGTCCAAACAGTGCAAACAGTGTTTTCTGGGAAACAACGCTTTAGGCTACCGTTTGCCTGCGGGTGATTTGGAAGAGGTGAAAGAATTCCAATGTATCTTGTCCCAGAAAAATGCTCCCGTTGAAAGTATCTTAGCCTTAAGGAAAATAGTCATTTTAGCATTCACCAAGCCGTTTGTTCCCAATCTTATCGGACGATCTGCTTGCTTGTCTTCGTGGGGGAAACGACACTGTAGCACCCGATTCTCCTTCCAACATCCCTTAGTCTACGCTACCGTTCATTCATGTGTGGAGGGAAAATCCTGTCAGTAGCTCGCTGTCCCTCTTGCGCTCCTAGAATATCACATTTCGGAATTCCTCTTGTACATAGCGGTGCATAGAGGACATGTCGTATTGGGCAGCATTTTCTTCAACTTCTCCGGAATGAGTCCATTTTCGGGCGTTTAAGGTCCCGTCGAAAGTTGTTAGTTGAGAAACAGCCTTTCAGGGGACAGTTGATCGACGAGTGATTTGGTGGGCTTCTTTCCATTCCTTTGGATCTTTCCAAGGAAAATGCAGGGGTGATGGAAAACGGACCTTCACTTGGATATTCACACCGATGTTCGCAAAGTTGCTTGTTTCAAATCATGTCGTAGGCTGTACATGACTGTGTGAGTCGGGCATCCCTTCCTGCGTGAGAAATACGTAGGGGAAGTCGCTCCGGTACTGCTTCCTGCTCCTTCAAATTCACGTAGTTCATGCTTACGTTCACCCGTTGGCTGACGGAAAATTATCCGTCGCTCCTTGTCTCCGGAACGCGCTTGAGAATTTCCATTTCTGAATGATTCTCCTACATAATGGTGAAAACAGTACGTACTACAGCAGACACCAGTTCTTTCATCTTTTCTGGAATGAGCGCCTATTCCGGGGATGAAAAGCACTGTAGAATTGCTTGCCTCGCGGTCAGCTTGGTGGTAGACAGTTGATCCTCCAGTGGTTTGGAGGGAATCGAAGCATTGCTTTCCACCTTCCTCAAGCAAATTGGACTGGGTAACGGAACGTGGACCCTTAGTACGATAATCACCGTGACGTTTGCAAACCTGTTTGCTCCAAGTCGCCGGATAGGCTGTACACTCTGGTCTTACCTTGGCTTCCCTTTTGCGCTTGAGAGAATCCACGGTGGCAAAGTCGACGGTAGCAGCTGTATCTCCTTCCACCTTGAAATTGTTCATGCCAGCGTTCACTCAAAGGCTGGGGGAAAATCATGGCGGTAGCTCAATTTCTCCGACCTGCTGTTCTTTACAGATATTTCTTGTGGATTCTTGTACGAAAATGCGGAGAAGTCTTGATATTGTATGGACAAGGTTCCTTTCAACTTCCGGGAATTGTGGCCCTGCACCTCAACGACAAATCACTGGAAACAGTGTTTGCTGAGAAACAACAGTTTGGGCTACCGTTTACCTGCGAGTGATTTGGAAGAGTTGAAAGAATTCCAATGTATCTTGTCCCAGAAAAATGCTCCCGTTGAAAGAATCTTTGCCTTAAGGTAAATAGTCATTTCAGCATTCACCAAGCCGTTTGTTCCCAATCTTATCGGACGATCTGCTTGCTTGTCTTCGTGGAGGAAACGACACCGTAGCACCCGATTCTCCTTCCAACATCCCTTAGTCTACGCTACCGTTTATTCCTTCACGTGTGAACGGAAAATTCTGCCAGAGGCTCGTTTTTCGTCTTGCGGTCTTAGAAATTGACATTTCGGAATTCCTCCTCTACATAGGGGTGAATACAGGACATGTCGTATTGGGCAGCATTTTCTTCAACTTCTCCGGAATGAGTCCATTTTCGGGCGTTTAAGGTCACGTCGAAAGGGGTTAGTTCAGAAACAGCCTTTCAGCGGACAGTTGATCGACGAGGGATTTGCTGGGCTTCTTTCCATTCCTTTGGATCTTTCCAAGGAAAATGCAGGGGTGATGGAAAACGGACCTTCACTTGGATATTCACACCGATGTTCGCAAAGTTGCTTGCTTCAAATCATGTCGTAGGCTGTACATGACTGTGTGAGTCGGGCATCCCTTCCTGCGTGAGAAATACCTAGGGGAAATCTCTCCGGTACTGGTTCATTCTCCTCCAAAGTTCACGTAGTTCATGCTTACGTTCACTCGTTGGCTGTCCGAAAATCATGACGGTGGCTCAATTACTCTCCCTTGCTGTTCTTTATTGATACTTCTGATGGATTCTTGCACTAAATGTGAACTCTTTGTGTTGCATAGAAAACATTCCTTTCAACTTCTCTGAATTGAGTCCGTTCACCCCGCCGTCCAAACAGTGCAAACAGTGTTTTCTGGGAAACAACGCTTTAGGCTACCGTTTGCCTGCGGGTGATTTGGAAGAGGTGAAAGAATTCCAATGTATCTTGTCCCAGAAAAATGCTCCCGTTGAAAGAATCTTTGCCTTAAGGAAAATAGTCATTTTAGCATTCACCAAGCCGTTTGTTCCCAATCTTATCGGACGATCTGCTTGCTTGTCTTCGTGGGGGAAACGACACCGTAGCACCCGATTCTGCTTCCAACATCCCTTAGTCTACGCTACCGTTCATTCATGTGTGGAGGGAAAATCCTGTCAGTAGCTCGCTGTCCCTCTTGCGCTCTTAGAATATCACATTTCGGAATTCCTCTTGTACATAGCGGTGCATAGAGGACATGTCGTATTGGGCAGCATTTTCTTCAACTTCTCCGGAATGAGTCCATTTTCGGGCGTTTAAGGTCCCGTCGAAAGTTGTTAGTTGAGAAACAGCCTTTCAGGGGACAGTTGATCGACGAGTGATTTGGTGGGCTTCTTTCCATTCCTTTGGATCTTTCCAAGGAAAATGCAGGGGTGATGGAAAACCGACCTTCACTTGGATATTCACACCGATGTTCGCAAAGTTGCTTGTTTCAAATCATGTCGTAGGCTGTACATGACTGTGTGAGTCGGGCATCCCTTCCTGCGTGAGAAATACCTAGGGGAAATCGCTCCGGTACTGCTTCATGCTCCTTCAAATTCACGTAGTTCATGCTTACGTTCACCCGTTGGCTGACGGAAAATTATCCGTCGCTCCTTGTCTCCGGAACTCGCTTGAGAATTTCCATTTCTGAATGATTCTCCTACATAATGGTGAAAACAGTACGTACTACAGCAGACACCAGTTCTTTCATCTTTTCTGGAATGAGCGCCTATTCCGGGGATGAAAAGCACTGTAGAATTGCTTGCCTCGCGGTCAGCTTGGTGGTAGACAGTTGATCCTCCAGTGGTTTGGAAGGAATCAAAGCATTGCTTTCCACCTTCCTCAAGCAAATTGGACTGGGTAACGGAACGTGGACCCTTAGAAGGATAATCACCGTGACGTTTGCAAACCTGTTTGCTCCAAGTCGCCGGATAGGCTGTACACTCTGGTCTTACCTTGGCTTCCCTTTTGCGCTTGAGAGAATACACGGTGGCAAAGTCGACGGTAGCAGCTGTATCTCCTTCCACCTTGAAATTGTTCATGCCAGCGTTCACTCAAAGGCTGGGGGAAAATCATGGCGGTAGCTCAATTTCTCCGACCTGCTGTTCTTTACAGATATTTCTTGTGGATTCTTGTACGAAAATGCGGAGAAGTCTTGGTATTGTATGGACAAGGTTCCTTTCAACTTCCGGGAATTGTGGCCCTGCACCTCAACGACAAATCACTGGAAACAGTGTTTGCTGAGAAACAACAGTTTGGGCTACCGTTTACCTGCGAGTGATTTGGAAGAGTTGAAAGAATTCCAATGTATCTTGTCCCAGAAAAATGCTCCCGTTGAAAGAATCTTTGCCTTAAGGTAAATAGTCATTTCAGCATTCACCAAGCCGTTTGTTCCCAATCTTATCGGACGATCTGCTTGCTTGTCTTCGTGGAGGAAACGACACCGTAGCACCCGATTCTCCTTCCAACATCCCTTAGTCTACGCTACCGTTTATTCCTTCACGTGTGAACGGAAAATTCTGCCAGAGGCTCGTTTTTCGTCTTGCGGTCTTAGAAATTGACATTTCGGAATTCCTCCTCTACATAGGGGTGAATACAGGACATGTCGTATTGGGCAGCATTTTCTTCAACTTCTCCGGAATGAGTCCATTTTCGGGCGTTTAAGGTCACGTCGAAAGGGGTTAGTTCAGAAACAGCCTTTCAGCGGACAGTTGATCGACGAGGGATTTGCTGGGCTTCTTTCCATTCCTTTGGATCTTTCCAAGGAAAATGCAGGGGTGATGGAAAACGGACCTTCACTTGGATATTCACACCGATGTTCGCAAAGTTGCTTGCTTCAAATCATGTCGTAGGCTGTACATGACTGTGTGAGTCGGGCATCCCTTCCTGCGTGAGAAATACCTAGGGGAAATCTCTCCGGTACTGGTTCATTCTCCTCCAAAGTTCACGTAGTTCATGCTTACGTTCACTCGTTGGCTGTCCGAAAATCATGACGGTGGCTCAATTACTCTCCCTTGCTGTTCTTTATTGATACTTCTGATGGATTCTTGCACTAAATGTGAACTCTTTGTGTTGCATAGAAAACATTCCTTTCAACTTCTCTGAATTGAGTCCGTTCACCCCGCCGTCCAAACAGTGCAAACAGTGTTTTCTGGGAAACAACGCTTTAGGCTACCGTTTGCCTGCGGGTGATTTGGAAGAGGTGAAAGAATTCCAATGTATCTTGTCCCAGAAAAATGCTCCCGTTGAAAGTATCTTAGCCTTAAGGAAAATAGTCATTTTAGCATTCACCAAGCCGTTTGTTCCCAATCTTATCGGACGATCTGCTTGCTTGTCTTCGTGGGGGAAACGACACTGTAGCACCCGATTCTCCTTCCAACATCCCTTAGTCTACGCTACCGTTCATTCATGTGTGGAGGGAAAATCCTGTCAGTAGCTCGCTGTCCCTCTTGCGCTCCTAGAATATCACATTTCGGAATTCCTCTTGTACATAGCGGTGCATAGAGGACATGTCGTATTGGGCAGCATTTTCTTCAACTTCTCCGGAATGAGTCCATTTTCGGGCGTTTAAGGTCCCGTCGAAAGTTGTTAGTTGAGAAACAGCCTTTCAGGGGACAGTTGATCGACGAGTGATTTGGTGGGCTTCTTTCCATTCCTTTGGATCTTTCCAAGGAAAATGCAGGGGTGATGGAAAACGGACCTTCACTTGGATATTCACACCGATGTTCGCAAAGTTGCTTGTTTCAAATCATGTCGTAGGCTGTACATGACTGTGTGAGTCGGGCATCCCTTCCTGCGTGAGAAATACGTAGGGGAAGTCGCTCCGGTACTGCTTCCTGCTCCTTCAAATTCACGTAGTTCATGCTTACGTTCACCCGTTGGCTGACGGAAAATTATCCGTCGCTCCTTGTCTCCGGAACGCGCTTGAGAATTTCCATTTCTGAATGATTCTCCTACATAATGGTGAAAACAGTACGTACTACAGCAGACACCAGTTCTTTCATCTTTTCTGGAATGAGCGCCTATTCCGGGGATGAAAAGCACTGTAGAATTGCTTGCCTCGCGGTCAGCTTGGTGGTAGACAGTTGATCCTCCAGTGGTTTGGAGGGAATCGAAGCATTGCTTTCCACCTTCCTCAAGCAAATTGGACTGGGTAACGGAACGTGGACCCTTAGTACGATAATCACCGTGACGTTTGCAAACCTGTTTGCTCCAAGTCGCCGGATAGGCTGTACACTCTGGTCTTACCTTGGCTTCCCTTTTGCGCTTGAGAGAATCCACGGTGGCAAAGTCGACGGTAGCAGCTGTATCTCCTTCCACCTTGAAATTGTTCATGCCAGCGTTCACTCAAAGGCTGGGGGAAAATCATGGCGGTAGCTCAATTTCTCCGACCTGCTGTTCTTTACAGATATTTCTTGTGGATTCTTGTACGAAAATGCGGAGAAGTCTTGATATTGTATGGACAAGGTTCCTTTCAACTTCCGGGAATTGTGGCCCTGCACCTCAACGACAAATCACTGGAAACAGTGTTTGCTGAGAAACAACAGTTTGGGCTACCGTTTACCTGCGAGTGATTTGGAAGAGTTGAAAGAATTCCAATGTATCTTGTCCCAGAAAAATGCTCCCGTTGAAAGAATCTTTGCCTTAAGGTAAATAGTCATTTCAGCATTCACCAAGCCGTTTGTTCCCAATCTTATCGGACGATCTGCTTGCTTGTCTTCGTGGAGGAAACGACACCGTAGCACCCGATTCTCCTTCCAACATCCCTTAGTCTACGCTACCGTTCATTCATGTGTGGAGCGAAAATCCTGTCAGTAGCTCGCTGTCCCTCTTGCGCTCTTAGAATATCACATTTCGGAATTCCTCTTGTACATAGCGCTGCATAGAGGACATGTCGTATTGGGCAGCATTTTCTTCAACTTCTCCGGAATGAGTCCATTTTCGGGCGTTTAAGGTCCCGTCGAAAGTTGTTAGTTCAGAAACAGCCTTTCAGGGGACAGTTGATCGACGAGTGATTTGGTGGGCTTCTTTCCATTCCTTTGGATCTTTCCAAGGAAAATGCAGGGGTGATGGAAAACGGACCTTCACTTGGATATTCACACCGATGTTCGCAAAGTTGCTTGTTTCAAATCATGTCGTAGGCTGTACATGACTGTGTGAGTCGGGCATCCCTTCCTGCGTGAGAAATACGTAGGGGAAGTCGCTCCGGTACTGCTTCATGCTCCTTCAAATTCACGTAGTTCATGCTTACGTTCACCCGTTGGCTGACGGAAAATTATCCGTCGCTCCTTGTCTGCGGAACGCGCTTGAGAATTTCCATTTCTGAATGATTCTCCTACATAACGGTGAAAACAGTACGTACTACAGCAGACACCAGTTCTTTCATCTTTTCTGGAATGAGCGCCTATTCCGGGGATGAAAAGCACTGTAGAATTGCTTGCCTCGCGGTCAGCTTGGTGGTAGACAGTTGATCCTCCAGTGGTTTGGAGGGAATCGAAGCATTGCTTTCCACCTTCCTCAAGCAAATTGGACTGGGTAACGGAACGTGGACCCTTAGTACGATAATCACCGTGACGTTTGCAAACCTGTTTGCTCCAAGTCGCCGGATAGGCTGTACACTCTGGTCTTACCTTGGCTTCCCTTTTGCGCTTGAGAGAATCCACGGTGGCAAAGTCGACGGTAGCAGCTGTATCTCCTTCCACCTTGAAATTGTTCATGCCAGCGTTCACTCAAAGGCTGGGGGAAAATCATGGCGGTAGCTCAATTTCTCCGACCTGCTGTTCTTTACAGATATTTCTTGTGGATTCTTGTACGAAAATGCGGAGAAGTCTTGGTATTGTATGGACAAGGTTCCTTTCAACTTCCGGGAATTGTGGCCCTGCACCTCAACGACAAATCACTGGAAACAGTGTTTGCTGAGAAACAACAGTTTGGGCTACCGTTTACCTGCGAGTGATTTGGAAGAGTTGAAAGAATTCCAATGTATCTTGTCCCAGAAAAATGCTCCCGTTGAAAGAATCTTTGCCTTAAGGTAAATAGTCATTTCAGCATTCACCAAGCCGTTTGTTCCCAATCTTATCGGACGATCTGCTTGCTTGTCTTCGTGGAGGAAACGACACCGTAGCACCCGATTCTCCTTCCAACATCCCTTAGTCTACGCTACCGTTTATTCCTTCACGTGTGAACGGAAAATTCTGCCAGAGGCTCGTTTTTCGTCTTGCGGTCTTAGAAATTGACATTTCGGAATTCCTCCTCTACATAGGGGTGAATACAGGACATGTCGTATTGGGCAGCATTTTCTTCAACTTCTCCGGAATGAGTCCATTTTCGGGCGTTTAAGGTCACGTCGAAAGGGGTTAGTTCAGAAACAGCCTTTCAGCGGACAGTTGATCGACGAGGGATTTGCTGGGCTTCTTTCCATTCCTTTGGATCTTTCCAAGGAAAATGCAGGGGTGATGGAAAACGGACCTTCACTTGGATATTCACACCGATGTTCGCAAAGTTGCTTGCTTCAAATCATGTCGTAGGCTGTACATGACTGTGTGAGTCGGGCATCCCTTCCTGCGTGAGAAATACCTAGGGGAAATCTCTCCGGTACTGGTTCATTCTCCTCCAAAGTTCACGTAGTTCATGCTTACGTTCACTCGTTGGCTGTCCGAAAATCATGACGGTGGCTCAATTACTCTCCCTTGCTGTTCTTTATTGATACTTCTGATGGATTCTTGCACTAAATGTGAACTCTTTGTGTTGCATAGAAAACATTCCTTTCAACTTCTCTGAATTGAGTCCGTTCACCCCGCCGTCCAAACAGTGCAAACAGTGTTTTCTGGGAAACAACGCTTTAGGCTACCGTTTGCCTGCGGGTGATTTGGAAGAGGTGAAAGAATTCCAATGTATCTTGTCCCAGAAAAATGCTCCCGTTGAAAGTATCTTAGCCTTAAGGAAAATAGTCATTTTAGCATTCACCAAGCCGTTTGTTCCCAATCTTATCGGACGATCTGCTTGCTTGTCTTCGTGGGGGAAACGACACTGTAGCACCCGATTCTCCTTCCAACATCCCTTAGTCTACGCTACCGTTCATTCATGTGTGGAGGGAAAATCCTGTCAGTAGCTCGCTGTCCCTCTTGCGCTCCTAGAATATCACATTTCGGAATTCCTCTTGTACATAGCGGTGCATAGAGGACATGTCGTATTGGGCAGCATTTTCTTCAACTTCTCCGGAATGAGTCCATTTTCGGGCGTTTAAGGTCCCGTCGAAAGTTGTTAGTTCAGAAACAGCCTTTCAGGGGACAGTTGATCGACGAGTGATTTGGTGGGCTTCTTTCCATTCCTTTGGATCTTTCCAAGGAAAATGCAGGGGTGATGGAAAACGGACCTTCACTTGGATATTCACACCGATGTTCGCAAAGTTGCTTGTTTCAAATCATGTCGTAGGCTGTACATGACTGTGTGAGTCGGGCATCCCTTCCTGCGTGAGAAATACGTAGGGGAAGTCGCTCCGGTACTGCTTCCTGCTCCTTCAAATTCACGTAGTTCATGCTTACGTTCACCCGTTGGCTGACGGAAAATTATCCGTCGCTCCTTGTCTCCGGAACGCGCTTGAGAATTTCCATTTCTGAATGATTCTCCTACATAATGGTGAAAACAGTACGTACTACAGCAGACACCAGTTCTTTCATCTTTTCTGGAATGAGCGCCTATTCCGGGGATGAAAAGCACTGTAGAATTGCTTGCCTCGCGGTCAGCTTGGTGGTAGACAGTTGATCCTCCAGTGGTTTGGAGGGAATCGAAGCATTGCTTTCCACCTTCCTCAAGCAAATTGGACTGGGTAACGGAACGTGGACCCTTAGTACGATAATCACCGTGACGTTTGCAAACCTGTTTGCTCCAAGTCGCCGGATAGGCTGTACACTCTGGTCTTACCTTGGCTTCCCTTTTGCGCTTGAGAGAATCCACGGTGGCAAAGTCGACGGTAGCAGCTGTATCTCCTTCCACCTTGAAATTGTTCATGCCAGCGTTCACTCAAAGGCTGGGGGAAAATCATGGCGGTAGCTCAATTTCTCCGACCTGCTGTTCTTTACAGATATTTCTTGTGGATTCTTGTACGAAAATGCGGAGAAGTCTTGATATTGTATGGACAAGGTTCCTTTCAACTTCCGGGAATTGTGGCCCTGCACCTCAACGACAAATCACTGGAAACAGTGTTTGCTGAGAAACAACAGTTTGGGCTACCGTTTACCTGCGAGTGATTTGGAAGAGTTGAAAGAATTCCAATGTATCTTGTCCCAGAAAAATGCTCCCGTTGAAAGAATCTTTGCCTTAAGGTAAATAGTCATTTCAGCATTCACCAAGCCGTTTGTTCCCAATCTTATCGGACGATCTGCTTGCTTGTCTTCGTGGAGGAAACGACACCGTAGCACCCGATTCTCCTTCCAACATCCCTTAGTCTACGCTACCGTTCATTCATGTGTGGAGCGAAAATCCTGTCAGTAGCTCGCTGTCCCTCTTGCGCTCTTAGAATATCACATTTCGGAATTCCTCTTGTACATAGCGCTGCATAGAGGACATGTCGTATTGGGCAGCATTTTCTTCAACTTCTCCGGAATGAGTCCATTTTCGGGCGTTTAAGGTCCCGTCGAAAGTTGTTAGTTCAGAAACAGCCTTTCAGGGGACAGTTGATCGACGAGTGATTTGGTGGGCTTCTTTCCATTCCTTTGGATCTTTCCAAGGAAAATGCAGGGGTGATGGAAAACGGACCTTCACTTGGATATTCACACCGATGTTCGCAAAGTTGCTTGTTTCAAATCATGTCGTAGGCTGTACATGACTGTGTGAGTCGGGCATCCCTTCCTGCGTGAGAAATACGTAGGGGAAGTCGCTCCGGTACTGCTTCATGCTCCTTCAAATTCACGTAGTTCATGCTTACGTTCACCCGTTGGCTGACGGAAAATTATCCGTCGCTCCTTGTCTGCGGAACGCGCTTGAGAATTTCCATTTCTGAATGATTCTCCTACATAATGGTGAAAACAGTACGTACTACAGCAGACACCAGTTCTTTCATCTTTTCTGGAATGAGCGCCTATTCCGGGGATGAAAAGCACTGTAGAATTGCTTGCCTCGCGGTCAGCTTGGTGGTAGACAGTTGATCCTCCAGTGGTTTGGAGGGAATCGAAGCATTGCTTTCCACCTTCCTCAAGCAAATTGGACTGGGTAACGGAACGTGGACCCTTAGTACGATAATCACCGTGACGTTTGCAAACCTGTTTGCTCCAAGTCGCCGGATAGGCTGTACACTCTGGTCTTACCTTGGCTTCCCTTTTGCGCTTGAGAGAATCCACGGTGGCAAAGTCGACGGTAGCAGCTGTATCTCCTTCCACCTTGAAAGTGTTCATGCCAGCGTTCACTCAAAGGCTGGGGGAAAATCATGGCGGTAGCTCAATTTCTCCGACCTGCTGTTCTTTACAGATATTTCTTGTGGATTCTTGTACGAAAATGCGGAGAAGTCTTGGTATTGTATGGACAAGGTTCCTTTCAACTTCCGGGAATTGTGGCCCTGCACCTCAACGACAAATCACTGGAAACAGTGTTTGCTGAGAAACAACAGTTTGGGCTACCGTTTACCTGCGAGTGATTTGGAAGAGTTGAAAGAATTCCAATGTATCTTGTCCCAGAAAAATGCTCCCGTTGAAAGAATCTTTGCCTTAAGGTAAATAGTCATTTCAGCATTCACCAAGCCGTTTGTTCCCAATCTTATCGGACGATCTGCTTGCTTGTCTTCGTGGAGGAAACGACACCGTAGCACCCGATTCTCCTTCCAACATCCCTTAGTCTACGCTACCGTTTATTCCTTCACGTGTGAACGGAAAATTCTGCCAGAGGCTCGTTTTTCGTCTTGCGGTCTTAGAAATTGACATTTCGGAATTCCTCCTCTACATAGGGGTGAATACAGGACATGTCGTATTGGGCAGCATTTTCTTCAACTTCTCCGGAATGAGTCCATTTTCGGGCGTTTAAGGTCACGTCGAAAGGGGTTAGTTCAGAAACAGCCTTTCAGCGGACAGTTGATCGACGAGGGATTTGCTGGGCTTCTTTCCATTCCTTTGGATCTTTCCAAGGAAAATGCAGGGGTGATGGAAAACGGACCTTCACTTGGATATTCACACCGATGTTCGCAAAGTTGCTTGCTTCAAATCATGTCGTAGGCTGTACATGACTGTGTGAGTCGGGCATCCCTTCCTGCGTGAGAAATACCTAGGGGAAATCTCTCCGGTACTGGTTCATTCTCCTCCAAAGTTCACGTAGTTCATGCTTATGTTCACTCGTTGGCTGTCTGAAAATCATGAAGGTGGCTCAATTTCTCTCCCTTGCTGTTCTTTATTGATACTTCTGATGGATTCTTGCACTAAATGTGAACTCTTTGTATTGTATAGAAAACATTCCTTTCAACTTCTCTGAATTGAGTCCGTTCACCCCGCGGTCCAAACAGTGCAAACAGTGTTTTCTGAGAAACAACGCTTTAGGCTACCGTTTGCCTGCGGGTGATTTGGAAGAGGTGAAAGAATTCCAATGTATCTTGTCCCAGAAAATTGCTCCCGTTGAAAGAATCTTTGCCTTAAGGAAAATAGTCATTTTAGCATTCACCAAGCCGTTTGTTCCCAATCTTATTGGACGATCTGCTTGCTTGTCTTCGTGGGGGAAACGACACCGTAGCACCCGATTCTGCTTCCAACATCCCTTAGTCTACGCTACCGTTCATTCATGTGTGGAGGGAAAATCCTGTCAGTAGCTCGCTGTCCCTCTTGCGCTCTTAGAATATCACATTTCGGAATTCCTCTTGTACATAGCGGTGCATAGAGGACATGTCGTATTGGGCAGCATTTTCTTCAACTTCTCCGGAATGAGTCCATTTTCGGGCGTTTAAGGTCACGTCGAAAGTTGTTAGTTGAGAAACAGCCTTTCAGGGGACAGTTGATCGACGAGTGATTTGGTGGGCTTCTTTCCATTCCTTTGGATCTTTCCAAGGAAAATGCAGGGGTGATGGAAAACGGACCTTCACTTGGATATTCACACCGATGTTCGCAAAGTTGCTTGTTTCAAATCATGTCGTAGGCTGTACATGACTGTGTGAGTCGGGCATCCCTTCCTGCGTGAGAAATACCTAGGGGAAATCGCTACGGTACTGCTTCATGCTCCTTCAAATTCACGTAGTTCATGCTTACGTTCACCCGTTGGCTGACGGAAAATTATCCGTCGCTCCTTGTCTCCGGAACGCGCTTGAGAATTTCCATTTCTGAATGATTCTCCTACATAATGGTGAAAACAGTACGTACTACAGCAGACACCAGTTCTTTCATCTTTTCTGGAATGAGCGCCTATTCCGGGGATGAAAAGCACTGTAGAATTGCTTGCCTCGCGGTCAGCTTGGTGGTAGACAGTTGATCCTCCAGTGGTTTGGAAGGAATCGAAGCATTGCTTTCCACCTTCCTCAAGCAAATTGGACTGGGTAACGGAACGTGGACCCTTAGTAGGATAATCACCGTGACGTTTGCAAACCTGTTTGCTCCAAGTCGCCGGATAGGCTGTACACTCTGGTCTTACCTTGGCTTCCCTTTTGCGCTTGAGAGAATCCACGGTGGCAAAGTCAACGGTAGCAGCTGTATCTCCTTCCACCTTGAAATTGTTCATGCTAGCGTTCACTCAAAGGCTGGGGGAAAATCATGGCGGTACCTCAATTTCTCCGACCTGCTGTTCTTTACAGATATTTCTTGTGGATTCTTGTACGAAAATGCGGAGAAGTCTTGGTATTGTATGGACAAGGTTCCTTTCAACTTCCGGGAATTGTGGCCCTGCACCTCAACGACAAATCACTGGAAACAGTGTTTGCTGAGAAACAACAGTTTGGGCTACCGTTTACCTGCGAGTGATTTGGAAGAGTTGAAAGAATTCCAATGTATCTTGTCCCAGAAAAATGCTCCCGTTGAAAGAATCTTTGCCTTAAGGTAAATAGTCATTTCAGCATTCACCAAGCCGTTTGTTCCCAATCTTATCGGACGATCTGCTTGCTTGTCTTCGTGGAGGAAACGACACCGTAGCACCCGATTCTCCTTCCAACATCCCTTAGTCTACGCTACCGTTTATTCCTTCACGTGTGAACGGAAAATTCTGCCAGAGGCTCGTTTTTCGTCTTGCGGTCTTAGAAATTGACATTTCGGAATTCCTCCTCTACATAGGGGTGAATACAGGACATGTCGTACTGGGCAGCATTTTCTTCAACTTCTCCGGAATGAGTCCATTTTCGGGCGTTTAAGGTCACGTCGAAAGGGGTTAGTTCAGAAACAGCCTTTCAGCGGACAGTTGATCGACGAGGGATTTGCTGGGCTTCTTTCCATTCCTTTGGATCTTTCCAAGGAAAATGCAGGGGTGATGGAAAACGGACCTTCACTTGGATATTCACACCGATGTTCGCAAAGTTGCTTGCTTCAAATCATGTCGTAGGCTGTACATGACTGTGTGAGTCGGGCATCCCTTCCTGCGTGAGAAATACCTAGGGGAAATCTCTCCGGTACTGGTTCATTCTCCTCCAAAGTTCACGTAGTTCATGCTTATGTTCACTCGTTGGCTGTCTGAAAATCATGAAGGTGGCTCAATTTCTCTCCCTTGCTGTTCTTTATTGATACTTCTGATGGATTCTTGCACTAAATGTGAACTCTTTGTATTGTATAGAAAACATTCCTTTCAACTTCTCTGAATTGAGTCCGTTCACCCCGCGGTCCAAACAGTGCAAACAGTGTTTTCTGAGAAACAACGCTTTAGGCTACCGTTTGCCTGCGGGTGATTTGGAAGAGGTGAAAGAATTCCAATGTATCTTGTCCCAGAAAATTGCTCCCGTTGAAAGAATCTTTGCCTTAAGGAAAATAGTCATTTTAGCATTCACCAAGCCGTTTGTTCCCAATCTTATTGGACGATCTGCTTGCTTGTCTTCGTGGGGGAAACGACACCGTAGCACCCGATTCTGCTTCCAACATCCCTTAGTCTACGCTACCGTTCATTCATGTGTGGAGGGAAAATCCTGTCAGTAGCTCGCTGTCCCTCTTGCGCTCCTAGAATATCACATTTCGGAATTCCTCTTGTACATAGCGGTGCATAGAGGACATGTCGTATTGGGCAGCATTTTCTTCAACTTCTCCGGAATGAGTCCATTTTCGGGCGTTTAAGGTCCCGTCGAAAGTTGTTAGTTCAGAAACAGCCTTTCAGGGGACAGTTGATCGACGAGTGATTTGGTGGGCTTCTTTCCATTCCTTTGGATCTTTCCAAGGAAAATGCAGGGGTGATGGAAAACGGACCTTCACTTGGATATTCACACCGATGTTCGCAAAGTTGCTTGTTTCAAATCATGTCGTAGGCTGTACATGACTGTGTGAGTCGGGCATCCCTTCCTGCGTGAGAAATACCTAGGGGAAATCGCTACGGTACTGCTTCATGCTCCTTCAAATTCACGTAGTTCATGCTTACGTTCACCCGTTGGCTGACGGAAAATTATCCGTCGCTCCTTGTCTCCGGAACGCGCTTGAGAATTTCCATTTCTGAATGATTCTCCTACATAATGGTGAAAACAGTACGTACTACAGCAGACACCAGTTCTTTCATCTTTTCTGGAATGAGCGCCTATTCCGGGGATGAAAAGCACTGTAGAATTGCTTGCCTCGCGGTCAGCTTGGTGGTAGACAGTTGATCCTCCAGTGGTTTGGAAGGAATCGAAGCATTGCTTTCCACCTTCCTCAAGCAAATTGGACTGGGTAACGGAACGTGGACCCTTAGAAGGATAATCACCGTGACGTTTGCAAACCTGTTTGCTCCAAGTCGCCGGATAGGCTGTACACTCTGGTCTTACCTTGGCTTCCCTTTTGCGCTTGAGAGAATCCACGGTGGCAAAGTCGACGGTAGCAGCTGTATCTCCTTCCACCTTGAAATTGTTCATGCCAGCGTTCACTCAAAGGCTGGGGGAAAATCATGGCGGTAGCTCAATTTCTCCGACCTGCTGTTCTTTACAGATATTTCTCGTGGATTCTTGTACGAAAATGCGGAGAAGTCTTGGTATTGTATGGACAAGGTTCCTTTCAACTTCAGGGAATTGTGGCCCTGCACCTCAACGACAAATCACTGGAAACAGTGTTTGCTGAGAAACAACAGTTTGGGCTACCGTTTACCTGCGAGTGATTTGGAAGAGTTGAAAGAATTCCAATGTATCTTGTCCCAGAAAAATGCTCCCGTTGAAAGAATCTTTGCCTTAAGGTAAATAGTCATTTCAGCATTCACCAAGCCGTTTGTTCCCAATCTTATCGGACGATCTGCTTGCTTGTCTTCGTGGAGGAAACGACACCGTAGCACCCGATTCTCCTTCCAACATCCCTTAGTCTACGCTACCGTTTATTCCTTCACGTGTGAACGGAAAATTCTGCCAGAGGCTCGTTTTTCGTCTTGCGGTCTTAGAAATTGACATTTCGGAATTCCTCCTCTACATAGGGGTGAATACAGGACATGTCGTATTGGGCAGCATTTTCTTCAACTTCTCCGGAATGAGTCCATTTTCGGGCGTTTAAGGTCACGTCGAAAGGGGTTAGTTCAGAAACAGCCTTTCAGCGGACAGTTGATCGACGAGGGATTTGCTGGGCTTCTTTCCATTCCTTTGGATCTTTCCAAGGAAAATGCAGGGGTGATGGAAAACGGACCTTCACTTGGATATTCACACCGATGTTCGCAAAGTTGCTTGCTTCAAATCATGTCGTAGGCTGTACATGACTGTGTGAGTCGGGCATCCCTTCCTGCGTGAGAAATACCTAGGGGAATTCTCTCCGGTACTGGTTCATTCTCCTCCAAAGTTCACGTAGTTCATGCTTACGTTCACTCGTTGGCTGTCCGAAAATCATGACGGTGGCTCAATTTCTCTCCCTTGCTGTTCTTTATTGATACTTCTGATAGATTCTTGCACTAAATGTGAACTCTTTGTGTTGCATAGAAAACATTCCTTTCAACTTCTCTGAATTGAGTCCGTTCACCCCGCGGTCCAAACAGTACAAACAGTGTTTTCTGAGAAACAACGCTTTAGGCTACCGTTTGCCTGCGGGTGATTTGGAAGAGGTGAAAGAATTCCAATGTATCTTGTCCCAGAAAAATGCTCCCGTTGAAAGAATCTTTGCCTTAAGGAAAATAGTCATTTTAGCATTCACCAAGCCGTTTGTTCCCAATCTTATCGGACGATCTGCTTGCTTGTCTTCGTGGAGGAAACGACACCGTAGCACCCGATTCTGCTTCCAACATCCCTTAGTCTACGCTACCGTTCATTCATGTGTGGAGGGAAAATCCTGTCAGTAGCTCGCTGTCCCTCTTGCGCTCTTAGAATATCACATTTCGGAATTCCTCTTGTACATAGCGGTGCATAGAGGACATGTCGTATTGGGCAGCATTTTCTTCAACTTCTCCGGAATGAGTCCATTTTCGGGCGTTTAAGGTCCCGTCGAAAGTTGTTAGTTGAGAAACAGCCTTTCAGGGGACAGTTGATCGACGAGTGATTTGGTGGGCTTCTTTCCATTCCTTTGGATCTTTCCAAGGAAAATGCAGGGGTGATGGAAAACGGACCTTCACTTGGATATTCACACCGATGTTCGCAAAGTTGCTTGTTTCAAATCATGTCGTAGGCTGTACATGACTGTGTGAGTCGGGCATCCCTTCCTGCGTGAGAAATACCTAGGGGAAATCGCTCCGGTACTGCTTCATGCTCCTTCAAATTCACGTAGTTCATGCTTACGTTCACCCGTTGGCTGACGGAAAATTATCCGTCGCTCCTTGTCTCCGGAACTCGCTTGAGAATTTCCATTTCTGAATGATTCTCCTACATAATGGTGAAAACAGTACGTACTACAGCAGACACCAGTTCTTTCATCTTTTCTGGAATGAGCGCCTATTCCGGGGATGAAAAGCACTGTAGAATTGCTTGCCTCGCGGTCAGCTTGGTGGTAGACAGTTGATCCTCCAGTGGTTTGGAAGGAATCAAAGCATTGCTTTCCACCTTCCTCAAGCAAATTGGACTGGGTAACGGAACGTGGACCCTTAGAAGGATAATCACCGTGACGTTTGCAAACCTGTTTGCTCCAAGTCGCCGGATAGGCTGTACACTCTGGTCTTACCTTGGCTTCCCTTTTGCGCTTGAGAGAATCCACGGTGGCAAAGTCGACGGTAGCAGCTGTATCTCCTTCCACCTTGAAATTGTTCATGCCAGCGTTCACTCAAAGGCTGGGGGAAAATCATGGCGGTAGCTCAATTTCTCCGACCTGCTGTTCTTTACAGATATTTCTTGTGGATTCTTGTACGAAAATGCGGAGAAGTCTTGGTATTGTATGGACAAGGTTCCTTTCAACTTCCGGGAATTGTGGCCCTGCACCTCAACGACAAATCACTGGAAACAGTGTTTGCTGAGAAACAACAGTTTGGGCTACCGTTTACCTGCGAGTGATTTGGAAGAGTTGAAAGAATTCCAATGTATCTTGTCCCAGAAAAATGCTCCCGTTGAAAGAATCTTTGCCTTAAGGTAAATAGTCATTTCAGCATTCACCAAGCCGTTTGTTCCCAATCTTATCGGACGATCTGCTTGCTTGTCTTCGTGGAGGAAACGACACCGTAGCACCCGATTCTCCTTCCAACATCCCTTAGTCTACGCTACCGTTTATTCCTTCACGTGTGAACGGAAAATTCTGCCAGAGGCTCGTTTTTCGTCTTGCGGTCTTAGAAATTGACATTTCGGAATTCCTCCTCTACATAGGGGTGAATACAGGACATGTCGTATTGGGCAGCATTTTCTTCAACTTCTCCGGAATGAGTCCATTTTCGGGCGTTTAAGGTCACGTCGAAAGGGGTTAGTTCAGAAACAGCCTTTCAGCGGACAGTTGATCGACGAGGGATTTGCTGGGCTTCTTTCCATTCCTTTGGATCTTTCCAAGGAAAATGCAGGGGTGATGGAAAACGGACCTTCACTTGGATATTCACACCGATGTTCGCAAAGTTGCTTGCTTCAAATCATGTCGTAGGCTGTACATGACTGTGTGAGTCGGGCATCCCTTCCTGCGTGAGAAATACCTAGGGGAAATCTCTCCGGTACTGGTTCATTCTCCTCCAAAGTTCACGTAGTTCATGCTTACGTTCACTCGTTGGCTGTCCGAAAATCATGACGGTGGCTCAATTACTCTCCCTTGCTGTTCTTTATTGATACTTCTGATGGATTCTTGCACTAAATGTGAACTCTTTGTGTTGCATAGAAAACATTCCTTTCAACTTCTCTGAATTGAGTCCGTTCACCCCGCCGTCCAAACAGTGCAAACAGTGTTTTCTGGGAAACAACGCTTTAGGCTACCGTTTGCCTGCGGGTGATTTGGAAGAGGTGAAAGAATTCCAATGTATCTTGTCCCAGAAAAATGCTCCCGTTGAAAGAATCTTTGCCTTAAGGAAAATAGTCATTTTAGCATTCACCAAGCCGTTTGTTCCCAATCTTATCGGACGATCTGCTTGCTTGTCTTCGTGGTGGAAACGACACCGTAGCACCCGATTCTGCTTCCAACATCCCTTAGTCTACGCTACCGTTCATTCATGTGTGGAGGGAAAATCCTGTCAGTAGCTCGCTGTCCCTCTTGCGCTCTTAGAATATCACATTTCGGAATTCCTCTTGTACATAGCGGTGCATAGAGGACATGTCGTATTGGGCAGCATTTTCTTCAACTTCTCCGGAATGAGTCCATTTTCGGGCGTTTAAGGTCACGTCGAAAGGGGTTAGTTCAGAAACAGCCTTTCAGCGGACAGTTGATCGACGAGTGATTTGCTGGGCTTCTTTCCATTCCTTTGGATCTTTCCAAGGAAAATGCAGGGGTGATGGAAAACGGACCTTCACTTGGATATTCACAGCGATGTTCGCAAAGTTGCTTGCTTCAAATCATGTCGTAGGCTGTACATGACTGTGTGAGTCGGGCATCCCTTCCTGCGTGAGAAATACCTAGGGGAAATCTCTCCGGTACTGGTTCATTCTCCTCCAAAGTTCACGTAGTTCATGCTTACGTTCACTCGTTGGCTGTCCGAAAATCATGACGGTGGCTCAATTTCTCTCCCTTGCTGTTCTTTATTGATACTTCTGATAGATTCTTGCACTAAATGTGAACTCTTTGTGTTGCATAGAAAACATTCCTTTCAACTTCTCTGAATTGAGTCCGTTCACCCCGCGGTCCAAACAGTACAAACAGTGTTTTCTGAGAAACAACGCTTTAGGCTACCGTTTGCCTGCGGGTGATTTGGAAGAGGTGAAAGAATTCCAATGTATCTTGTCCCAGAAAAATGCTCCCGTTGAAAGAATCTTTGCCTTAAGGAAAATAGTCATTTTAGCATTCACCAAGCCGTTTGTTCCCAATCTTATCGGACGATCTGCTTGCTTGTCTTCGTGGAGGAAACGACACCGTAGCACCCGATTCTGCTTCCAACATCCCTTAGTCTACGCTACCGTTCATTCATGTGTGGAGGGAAAATCCTGTCAGTAGCTCGCTGTCCCTCTTGCGCTCTTAGAATATCACATTTCGGAATTCCTCTTGTACATAGCGGTGCATAGAGGACATGTCGTATTGGGCAGCATTTTCTTCAACTTCTCCGGAATGAGTCCATTTTCGGGCGTTTAAGGTCCCGTCGAAAGTTGTTAGTTGAGAAACAGCCTTTCAGGGGACAGTTGATCGACGAGTGATTTGGTGGGCTTCTTTCCATTCCTTTGGATCTTTCCAAGGAAAATGCAGGGGTGATGGAAAACGGACCTTCACTTGGATATTCACACCGATGTTCGCAAAGTTGCTTGTTTCAAATCATGTCGTAGGCTGTACATGACTGTGTGAGTCGGGCATCCCTTCCTGCGTGAGAAATACCTAGGGGAAATCGCTCCGGTACTGCTTCATGCTCCTTCAAATTCACGTAGTTCATGCTTACGTTCACCCGTTGGCTGACGGAAAATTATCCGTCGCTCCTTGTCTCCGGAACTCGCTTGAGAATTTCCATTTCTGAATGATTCTCCTACATAATGGTGAAAACAGTACGTACTACAGCAGACACCAGTTCTTTCATCTTTTCTGGAATGAGCGCCTATTCCGGGGATGAAAAGCACTGTAGAATTGCTTGCCTCGCGGTCAGCTTGGTGGTAGACAGTTGATCCTCCAGTGGTTTGGAAGGAATCAAAGCATTGCTTTCCACCTTCCTCAAGCAAATTGGACTGGGTAACGGAACGTGGACCCTTAGAAGGATAATCACCGTGACGTTTGCAAACCTGTTTGCTCCAAGTCGCCGGATAGGCTGTACACTCTGGTCTTACCTTGGCTTCCCTTTTGCGCTTGAGAGAATCCACGGTGGCAAAGTCGACGGTAGCAGCTGTATCTCCTTCCACCTTGAAATTGTTCATGCCAGCGTTCACTCAAAGGCTGGGGGAAAATCATGGCGGTAGCTCAATTTCTCCGACCTGCTGTTCTTTACAGATATTTCTTGTGGATTCTTGTACGAAAATGCGGAGAAGTCTTGGTATTGTATGGACAAGGTTCCTTTCAACTTCCGGGAATTGTGGCCCTGCACCTCAACGACAAATCACTGGAAACAGTGTTTGCTGAGAAACAACAGTTTGGGCTACCGTTTACCTGCGAGTGATTTGGAAGAGTTGAAAGAATTCCAATGTATCTTGTCCCAGAAAAATGCTCCCGTTGAAAGAATCTTTGCCTTAAGGTAAATAGTCATTTCAGCATTCACCAAGCCGTTTGTTCCCAATCTTATCGGACGATCTGCTTGCTTGTCTTCGTGGAGGAAACGACACCGTAGCACCCGATTCTCCTTCCAACATCCCTTAGTCTACGCTACCGTTTATTCCTTCACGTGTGAACGGAAAATTCTGCCAGAGGCTCGTTTTTCGTCTTGCGGTCTTAGAAATTGACATTTCGGAATTCCTCCTCTACATAGGGGTGAATACAGGACATGTCGTATTGGGCAGCATTTTCTTCAACTTCTCCGGAATGAGTCCATTTTCGGGCGTTTAAGGTCACGTCGAAAGGGGTTAGTTCAGAAACAGCCTTTCAGCGGACAGTTGATCGACGAGTGATTTGCTGGGCTTCTTTCCATTCCTTTGGATCTTTCCAAGGAAAATGCAGGGGTGATGGAAAACGGACCTTCACTTGGATATTCACAGCGATGTTCGCAAAGTTGCTTGCTTCAAATCATGTCGTAGGCTGTACATGACTGTGTGAGTCGGGCATCCCTTCCTGCGTGAGAAATACCTAGGGGAAATCTCTCCGGTACTGGTTCATTCTCCTCCAAAGTTCACGTAGTTCATGCTTACGTTCACTCGTTGGCTGTCCGAAAATCATGACGGTGGCTCAATTTCTCTCCCTTGCTGTTCTTTATTGATACTTCTGATAGATTCTTGCACTAAATGTGAACTCTTTGTGTTGCATAGAAAACATTCCTTTCAACTTCTCTGAATTGAGTCCGTTCACCCCGCGGTCCAAACAGTACAAACAGTGTTTTCTGAGAAACAACGCTTTAGGCTACCGTTTGCCTGCGGGTGATTTGGAAGAGGTGAAAGAATTCCAATGTATCTTGTCCCAGAAAAATGCTCCCGTTGAAAGAATCTTTGCCTTAAGGAAAATAGTCATTTTAGCATTCACCAAGCCGTTTGTTCCCAATCTTATCGGACGATCTGCTTGCTTGTCTTCGTGGAGGAAACGACACCGTAGCACCCGATTCTGCTTCCAACATCCCTTAGTCTACGCTACCGTTCATTCATGTGTGGAGGGAAAATCCTGTCAGTAGCTCGCTGTCCCTCTTGCGCTCTTAGAATATCACATTTCGGAATTCCTCTTGTACATAGCGGTGCATAGAGGACATGTCGTATTGGGCAGCATTTTCTTCAACTTCTCCGGAATGAGTCCATTTTCGGGCGTTTAAGGTCCCGTCGAAAGTTGTTAGTTGAGAAACAGCCTTTCAGGGGACAGTTGATCGACGAGTGATTTGGTGGGCTTCTTTCCATTCCTTTGGATCTTTCCAAGGAAAATGCAGGGGTGATGGAAAACGGACCTTCACTTGGATATTCACACCGATGTTCGCAAAGTTGCTTGTTTCAAATCATGTCGTAGGCTGTACATGACTGTGTGAGTCGGGCATCCCTTCCTGCGTGAGAAATACCTAGGGGAAATCGCTCCGGTACTGCTTCATGCTCCTTCAAATTCACGTAGTTCATGCTTACGTTCACCCGTTGGCTGACGGAAAATTATCCGTCGCTCCTTGTCTCCGGAACTCGCTTGAGAATTTCCATTTCTGAATGATTCTCCTACATAATGGTGAAAACAGTACGTACTACAGCAGACACCAGTTCTTTCATCTTTTCTGGAATGAGCGCCTATTCCGGGGATGAAAAGCACTGTAGAATTGCTTGCCTCGCGGTCAGCTTGGTGGTAGACAGTTGATCCTCCAGTGGTTTGGAAGGAATCGAAGCATTGCTTTCCACCTTCCTCAAGCAAATTGGACTGGGTAACGGAACGTGGACCCTTAGAAGGATAATCACCGTGACGTTTGCAAACCTGTTTGCTCCAAGTCGCCGGATAGGCTGTACACTCTGGTCTTACCTTGGCTTCCCTTTTGCGCTTGAGAGAATCCACGGTGGCAAAGTCGACGGTAGCAGCTGTATCTCCTTCCACCTTGAAATTGTTCATGCCAGCGTTCACTCAAAGGCTGGGGGAAAATCATGGCGGTAGCTCAATTTCTCCGACCTGCTGTTCTTTACAGATATTTCTTGTGGATTCTTGTACGAAAATGCGGAGAAGTCTTGGTATTGTATGGACAAGGTTCCTTTCAACTTCCGGGAATTGTGGCCCTGCACCTCAACGACAAATCACTGGAAACAGTGTTTGCTGAGAAACAACAGTTTGGGCTACCGTTTACCTGCGAGTGATTTGGAAGAGTTGAAAGAATTCCAATGTATCTTGTCCCAGAAAAATGCTCCCGTTGAAAGAATCTTTGCCTTAAGGTAAATAGTCATTTCAGCATTCACCAAGCCGTTTGTTCCCAATCTTATCGGACGATCTGCTTGCTTGTCTTCGTGGAGGAAACGACACCGTAGCACCCGATTCTCCTTCCAACATCCCTTAGTCTACGCTACCGTTTATTCCTTCACGTGTGAACGGAAAATTCTGCCAGAGGCTCGTTTTTCGTCTTGCGGTCTTAGAAATTGACATTTCGGAATTCCTCCTCTACATAGGGGTGAATACAGGACATGTCGTATTGGGCAGCATTTTCTTCAACTTCTCCGGAATGAGTCCATTTTCGGGCGTTTAAGGTCACGTCGAAAGGGGTTAGTTCAGAAACAGCCTTTCAGCGGACAGTTGATCGACGAGGGATTTGCTGGGCTTCTTTCCATTCCTTTGGATCTTTCCAAGGAAAATGCAGGGGTGATGGAAAACGGACCTTCACTTGGATATTCACACCGATGTTCGCAAAGTTGCTTGCTTCAAATCATGTCGTAGGCTGTACATGACTGTGTGAGTCGGGCATCCCTTCCTGCGTGAGAAATACCTAGGGGAAATCTCTCCGGTACTGGTTCATTCTCCTCCAAAGTTCACGTAGTTCATGCTTACGTTCACTCGTTGGCTGTCCGAAAATCATGACGGTGGCTCAATTACTCTCCCTTGCTGTTCTTTATTGATACTTCTGATGGATTCTTGCACTAAATGTGAACTCTTTGTGTTGCATAGAAAACATTCCTTTCAACTTCTCTGAATTGAGTCCGTTCACCCCGCCGTCCAAACAGTGCAAACAGTGTTTTCTGGGAAACAACGCTTTAGGCTACCGTTTGCCTGCGGGTGATTTGGAAGAGGTGAAAGAATTCCAATGTATCTTGTCCCAGAAAAATGCTCCCGTTGAAAGTATCTTAGCCTTAAGGAAAATAGTCATTTTAGCATTCACCAAGCCGTTTGTTCCCAATCTTATCGGACGATCTGCTTGCTTGTCTTCGTGGGGGAAACGACACTGTAGCACCCGATTCTCCTTCCAACATCCCTTAGTCTACGCTACCGTTCATTCATGTGTGGAGGGAAAATCCTGTCAGTAGCTCGCTGTCCCTCTTGCGCTCCTAGAATATCACATTTCGGAATTCCTCTTGTACATAGCGGTGCATAGAGGACATGTCGTATTGGGCAGCATTTTCTTCAACTTCTCCGGAATGAGTCCATTTTCGGGCGTTTAAGGTCCCGTCGAAAGTTGTTAGTTGAGAAACAGCCTTTCAGGGGACAGTTGATCGACGAGTGATTTGGTGGGCTTCTTTCCATTCCTTTGGATCTTTCCAAGGAAAATGCAGGGGTGATGGAAAACGGACCTTCACTTGGATATTCACACCGATGTTCGCAAAGTTGCTTGTTTCAAATCATGTCGTAGGCTGTACATGACTGTGTGAGTCGGGCATCCCTTCCTGCGTGAGAAATACGTAGGGGAAGTCGCTCCGGTACTGGTTCATTCTCCTCCAAAGTTCACGTAGTTCATGCTTATGTTCACTCGTTGGCTGTCTGAAAATCATGAAGGTGGCTCAATTTCTCTCCCTTGCTGTTCTTTATTGATACTTCTGATGGATTCTTGCACTAAATGTGAACTCTTTGTATTGTATAGAAAACATTCCTTTCAACTTCTCTGAATTGAGTCCGTTCACCCCGCGGTCCAAACAGTGCAAACAGTGTTTTCTGAGAAACAACGCTTTAGGCTACCGTTTGCCTGCGGGTGATTTGGAAGAGGTGAAAGAATTCCAATGTATCTTGTCCCAGAAAATTGCTCCCGTTGAAAGAATCTTTGCCTTAAGGAAAATAGTCATTTTAGCATTCACCAAGCCGTTTGTTCCCAATCTTATTGGACGATCTGCTTGCTTGTCTTCGTGGGGGAAACGACACCGTAGCACCCGATTCTGCTTCCAACATCCCTTAGTCTACGCTACCGTTCATTCATGTGTGGAGGGAAAATCCTGTCAGTAGCTCGCTGTCCCTCTTGCGCTCTTAGAATATCACATTTCGGAATTCCTCTTGTACATAGCGGTGCATAGAGGACATGTCGTATTGGGCAGCATTTTCTTCAACTTCTCCGGAATGAGTCCATTTTCGGGCGTTTAAGGTCCCGTCGAAAGTTGTTAGTTGAGAAACAGCCTTTCAGGGGACAGTTGATCGACGAGTGATTTGGTGGGCTTCTTTCCATTCCTTTGGATCTTTCCAAGGAAAATGCAGGGGTGATGGAAAACGGACCTTCACTTGGATATTCACACCGATGTTCGCAAAGTTGCTTGCTTCAAATCATGTCGTAGGCTGTACATGACTGTGTGAGTCGGGCATCCCTTCCTGCGTGAGAAATACCTAGGGGAAATCGCTCCGGTACTGCTTCATGCTCCTTCAAATTCACGTAGTTCATGCTTACGTTCACCCGTTGGCTGACGGAAAATTATCCGTCGCTCCTTGTCTCCGGAACTCGCTTGAGAATTTCCATTTCTGAATGATTCTCCTACATAATGGTGAAAACAGTACGTACTACAGCAGACACCAGTTCTTTCATCTTTTCTGGAATGAGCGCCTATTCCGGGGATGAAAAGCACTGTAGAATTGCTTGCCTCGCGGTCAGCTTGGTGGTAGACAGTTGATCCTCCAGTGGTTTGGAAGGAATCAAAGCATTGCTTTCCACCTTCCTCAAGCAAATTGGACTGGGTAACGGAACGTGGACCCTTAGAAGGATAATCACCGTGACGTTTGCAAACCTGTTTGCTCCAAGTCGCCGGATAGGCTGTACACTCTGGTCTTACCTTGGCTTCCCTTTTGCGCTTGAGAGAATCCACGGTGGCAAAGTCGACGGTAGCAGCTGTATCTCCTTCCACCTTGAAATTGTTCATGCCAGCGTTCACTCAAAGGCTGGGGGAAAATCATGGCGGTAGCTCAATTTCTCCGACCTGCTGTTCTTTACAGATATTTCTTGTGGATTCTTGTACGAAAATGCGGAGAAGTCTTGGTATTGTATGGACAAGGTTCCTTTCAACTTCCGGGAATTGTGGCCCTGCACCTCAACGACAAATCACTGGAAACAGTGTTTGCTGAGAAACAACAGTTTGGGCTACCGTTTACCTGCGAGTGATTTGGAAGAGTTGAAAGAATTCCAATGTATCTTGTCCCAGAAAAATGCTCCCGTTGAAAGAATCTTTGCCTTAAGGTAAATAGTCATTTCAGCATTCACCAAGCCGTTTGTTCCCAATCTTATCGGACGATCTGCTTGCTTGTCTTCGTGGAGGAAACGACACCGTAGCACCCGATTCTCCTTCCAACATCCCTTAGTCTACGCTACCGTTTATTCCTTCACGTGTGAACGGAAAATTCTGCCAGAGGCTCGTTTTTCGTCTTGCGGTCTTAGAAATTGACATTTCGGAATTCCTCCTCTACATAGGGGTGAATACAGGACATGTCGTATTGGGCAGCATTTTCTTCAACTTCTCCGGAATGAGTCCATTTTCGGGCGTTTAAGGTCACGTCGAAAGGGGTTAGTTCAGAAACAGCCTTTCAGCGGACAGTTGATCGACGAGGGATTTGCTGGGCTTCTTTCCATTCCTTTGGATCTTTCCAAGGAAAATGCAGGGGTGATGGAAAACGGACCTTCACTTGGATATTCACAGCGATGTTCGCAAAGTTGCTTGCTTCAAATCATGTCGTAGGCTGTACATGACTGTGTGAGTCGGGCATCCCTTCCTGCGTGAGAAATACCTAGGGGAAATCTCTCCGGTACTGGTTCATTCTCCTCCAAAGTTCACGTAGTTCATGCTTACGTTCACTCGTTGGCTGTCCGAAAATCATGACGGTGGCTCAATTACTCTCCCTTGCTGTTCTTTATTGATACTTCTGATGGATTCTTGCACTAAATGTGAACTCTTTGTGTTGCATAGAAAACATTCCTTTCAACTTCTCTGAATTGAGTCCGTTCACCCCGCCGTCCAAACAGTGCAAACAGTGTTTTCTGGGAAACAACGCTTTAGGCTACCGTTTGCCTGCGGGTGATTTGGAAGAGGTGAAAGAATTCCAATGTATCTTGTCCCAGAAAAATGCTCCCGTTGAAAGTATCTTAGCCTTAAGGAAAATAGTCATTTTAGCATTCACCAAGCCGTTTGTTCCCAATCTTATCGGACGATCTGCTTGCTTGTCTTCGTGGGGGAAACGACACTGTAGCACCCGATTCTCCTTCCAACATCCCTTAGTCTACGCTACCGTTCATTCATGTGTGGAGGGAAAATCCTGTCAGTAGCTCGCTGTCCCTCTTGCGCTCCTAGAATATCACATTTCGGAATTCCTCTTGTACATAGCGGTGCATAGAGGACATGTCGTATTGGGCAGCATTTTCTTCAACTTCTCCGGAATGAGTCCATTTTCGGGCGTTTAAGGTCCCGTCGAAAGTTGTTAGTTGAGAAACAGCCTTTCAGGGGACAGTTGATCGACGAGTGATTTGGTGGGCTTCTTTCCATTCCTTTGGATCTTTCCAAGGAAAATGCAGGGGTGATGGAAAACGGACCTTCACTTGGATATTCACACCGATGTTCGCAAAGTTGCTTGTTTCAAATCATGTCGTAGGCTGTACATGACTGTGTGAGTCGGGCATCCCTTCCTGCGTGAGAAATACGTAGGGGAAGTCGCTCCGGTACTGCTTCCTGCTCCTTCAAATTCACGTAGTTCATGCTTACGTTCACCCGTTGGCTGACGGAAAATTATCCGTCGCTCCTTGTCTCCGGAACGCGCTTGAGAATTTCCATTTCTGAATGATTCTCCTACATAATGGTGAAAACAGTACGTACTACAGCAGACACCAGTTCTTTCATCTTTTCTGGAATGAGCGCCTATTCCGGGGATGAAAAGCACTGTAGAATTGCTTGCCTCGCGGTCAGCTTGGTGGTAGACAGTTGATCCTCCAGTGGTTTGGAGGGAATCGAAGCATTGCTTTCCACCTTCCTCAAGCAAATTGGACTGGGTAACGGAACGTGGACCCTTAGTACGATAATCACCGTGACGTTTGCAAACCTGTTTGCTCCAAGTCGCCGGATAGGCTGTACACTCTGGTCTTACCTTGGCTTCCCTTTTGCGCTTGAGAGAATCCACGGTGGCAAAGTCGACGGTAGCAGCTGTATCTCCTTCCACCTTGAAATTGTTCATGCCAGCGTTCACTCAAAGGCTGGGGGAAAATCATGGCGGTAGCTCAATTTCTCCGACCTGCTGTTCTTTACAGATATTTCTTGTGGATTCTTGTACGAAAATGCGGAGAAGTCTTGATATTGTATGGACAAGGTTCCTTTCAACTTCCGGGAATTGTGGCCCTGCACCTCAACGACAAATCACTGGAAACAGTGTTTGCTGAGAAACAACAGTTTGGGCTACCGTTTACCTGCGAGTGATTTGGAAGAGTTGAAAGAATTCCAATGTATCTTGTCCCAGAAAAATGCTCCCGTTGAAAGAATCTTTGCCTTAAGGTAAATAGTCATTTCAGCATTCACCAAGCCGTTTGTTCCCAATCTTATCGGACGATCTGCTTGCTTGTCTTCGTGGAGGAAACGACACCGTAGCACCCGATTCTCCTTCCAACATCCCTTAGTCTACGCTACCGTTCATTCATGTGTGGAGCGAAAATCCTGTCAGTAGCTCGCTGTCCCTCTTGCGCTCTTAGAATATCACATTTCGGAATTCCTCGTGTACATAGCGGTGCATAGAGGACATGTCGTATTGGGCAGCATTTTCTTCAACTTCTCCGGAATGAGTCCATTTTCGGGCGTTTAAGGTCCCGTCGAAAGTTGTTAGTTCAGAAACAGCCTTTCAGGGGACAGTTGATCGACGAGTGATTTGGTGGGCTTCTTTCCATTCCTTTGGATCTTTCCAAGGAAAATGCAGGGGTGATGGAAAACGGACCTTCACTTGGATATTCACACCGATGTTCGCAAAGTTGCTTGTTTCAAATCATGTCGTAGGCTGTACATGACTGTGTGAGTCGGGCATCCCTTCCTGCGTGAGAAATACGTAGGGGAAGTCGCTCCGGTACTGCTTCATGCTCCTTCAAATTCACGTAGTTCATGCTTACGTTCACCCGTTGGCTGACGGAAAATTATCCGTCGCTCCTTGTCTGCGGAACGCGCTTGAGAATTTCCATTTCTGAATGATTCTCCTACATAATGGTGAAAACAGTACGTACTACAGCAGACACCAGTTCTTTCATCTTTTCTGGAATGAGCGCCTATTCCGGGGATGAAAAGCACTGTAGAATTGCTTGCCTCGCGGTCAGCTTGGTGGTAGACAGTTGATCCTCCAGTGGTTTGGAGGGAATCGAAGCATTGCTTTCCACCTTCCTCAAGCAAATTGGACTGGGTAACGGAACGTGGACCCTTAGTACGATAATCACCGTGACGTTTGCAAACCTGTTTGCTCCAAGTCGCCGGATAGGCTGTACACTCTGGTCTTACCTTGGCTTCCCTTTTGCGCTTGAGAGAATCCACGGTGGCAAAGTCGACGGTAGCAGCTGTATCTCCTTCCACCTTGAAATTGTTCATGCCAGCGTTCACTCAAAGGCTGGGGGAAAATCATGGCGGTAGCTCAATTTCTCCGACCTGCTGTTCTTTACAGATATTTCTTGTGGATTCTTGTACGAAAATGCGGAGAAGTCTTGGTATTGTATGGACAAGGTTCCTTTCAACTTCCGGGAATTGTGGCCCTGCACCTCAACGACAAATCACTGGAAACAGTGTTTGCTGAGAAACAACAGTTTGGGCTACCGTTTACCTGCGAGTGATTTGGAAGAGTTGAAAGAATTCCAATGTATCTTGTCCCAGAAAAATGCTCCCGTTGAAAGAATCTTTGCCTTAAGGTAAATAGTCATTTCAGCATTCACCAAGCCGTTTGTTCCCAATCTTATCGGACGATCTGCTTGCTTGTCTTCGTGGAGGAAACGACACCGTAGCACCCGATTCTCCTTCCAACATCCCTTAGTCTACGCTACCGTTTATTCCTTCACGTGTGAACGGAAAATTCTGCCAGAGGCTCGTTTTTCGTCTTGCGGTCTTAGAAATTGCCATTTCGGAATTCCTCCTCTACATAGGGGTGAATACAGGACATGTCGTATTGGGCAGCATTTTCTTCAACTTCTCCGGAATGAGTCCATTTTCGGGCGTTTAAGGTCACGTCGAAAGGGGTTAGTTCAGAAACAGCCTTTCAGCGGACAGTTGATCGACGAGGGATTTGCTGGGCTTCTTTCCATTCCTTTGGATCTTTCCAAGGAAAATGCAGGGGTGATGGAAAACGGACCTTCACTTGGATATTCACACCGATGTTCGCAAAGTTGCTTGCTTCAAATCATGTCGTAGGCTGTACATGACTGTGTGAGTCGGGCATCCCTTCCTGCGTGAGAAATACCTAGGGGAAATCTCTCCGGTACTGGTTCATTCTCCTCCAAAGTTCACGTAGTTCATGCTTATGTTCACTCGTTGGCTGTCTGAAAATCATGAAGGTGGCTCAATTTCTCTCCCTTGCTGTTCTTTATTGATACTTCTGATGGATTCTTGCACTAAATGTGAACTCTTTGTATTGTATAGAAAACATTCCTTTCAACTTCTCTGAATTGAGTCCGTTCACCCCGCGGTCCAAACAGTGCAAACAGTGTTTTCTGAGAAACAACGCTTTAGGCTACCGTTTGCCTGCGGGTGATTTGGAAGAGGTGAAAGAATTCCAATGTATCTTGTCCCAGAAAATTGCTCCCGTTGAAAGAATCTTTGCCTTAAGGAAAATAGTCATTTTAGCATTCACCAAGCCGTTTGTTCCCAATCTTATTGGACGATCTGCTTGCTTGTCTTCGTGGGGGAAACGACACCGTAGCACCCGATTCTCCTTCCAACATCCCTTAGTCTACGCTACCGTTTATTCCTTCACGTGTGAACGGAAAATTCTGCCAGAGGCTCGTTTTTCGTCTTGCGGTCTTAGAAATTGACATTTCGGAATTCCTCCTCTACATAGGGGTGAATACAGGACATGTCGTATTGGGCAGCATTTTCTTCAACTTCTCCGGAATGAGTCCATTTTCGGGCGTTTAAGGTCACGTCGAAAGGGGTTAGTTCAGAAACAGCCTTTCAGCGGACAGTTGATCGACGAGTGATTTGCTGGGCTTCTTTCCATTCCTTTGGATCTTTCCAAGGAAAATGCAGGGGTGATGGAAAACGGACCTTCACTTGGATATTCACAGCGATGTTCGCAAAGTTGCTTGCTTCAAATCATGTCGTAGGCTGTACATGACTGTGTGAGTCGGGCATCCCTTCCTGCGTGAGAAATACCTAGGGGAAATCTCTCCGGTACTGGTTCATTCTCCTCCAAAGTTCACGTAGTTCATGCTTACGTTCACTCGTTGGCTGTCCGAAAATCATGACGGTGGCTCAATTTCTCTCCCTTGCTGTTCTTTATTGATACTTCTGATAGATTCTTGCACTAAATGTGAACTCTTTGTGTTGCATAGAAAACATTCCTTTCAACTTCTCTGAATTGAGTCCGTTCACCCCGCGGTCCAAACAGTACAAACAGTGTTTTCTGAGAAACAACGCTTTAGGCTACCGTTTGCCTGCGGGTGATTTGGAAGAGGTGAAAGAATTCCAATGTATCTTGTCCCAGAAAAATGCTCCCGTTGAAAGAATCTTTGCCTTAAGGAAAATAGTCATTTTAGCATTCACCAAGCCGTTTGTTCCCAATCTTATCGGACGATCTGCTTGCTTGTCTTCGTGGAGGAAACGACACCGTAGCACCCGATTCTGCTTCCAACATCCCTTAGTCTACGCTACCGTTCATTCATGTGTGGAGGGAAAATCCTGTCAGTAGCTCGCTGTCCCTCTTGCGCTCTTAGAATATCACATTTCGGAATTCCTCTTGTACATAGCGGTGCATAGAGGACATGTCGTATTGGGCAGCATTTTCTTCAACTTCTCCGGAATGAGTCCATTTTCGGGCGTTTAAGGTCCCGTCGAAAGTTGTTAGTTGAGAAACAGCCTTTCAGGGGACAGTTGATCGACGAGTGATTTGGTGGGCTTCTTTCCATTCCTTTGGATCTTTCCAAGGAAAATGCAGGGGTGATGGAAAACGGACCTTCACTTGGATATTCACACCGATGTTCGCAAAGTTGCTTGTTTCAAATCATGTCGTAGGCTGTACATGACTGTGTGAGTCGGGCATCCCTTCCTGCGTGAGAAATACCTAGGGGAAATCGCTCCGGTACTGCTTCATGCTCCTTCAAATTCACGTAGTTCATGCTTACGTTCACCCGTTGGCTGACGGAAAATTATCCGTCGCTCCTTGTCTCCGGAACTCGCTTGAGAATTTCCATTTCTGAATGATTCTCCTACATAATGGTGAAAACAGTACGTACTACAGCAGACACCAGTTCTTTCATCTTTTCTGGAATGAGCGCCTATTCCGGGGATGAAAAGCACTGTAGAATTGCTTGCCTCGCGGTCAGCTTGGTGGTAGACAGTTGATCCTCCAGTGGTTTGGAAGGAATCAAAGCATTGCTTTCCACCTTCCTCAAGCAAATTGGACTGGGTAACGGAACGTGGACCCTTAGAAGGATAATCACCGTGACGTTTGCAAACCTGTTTGCTCCAAGTCGCCGGATAGGCTGTACACTCTGGTCTTACCTTGGCTTCCCTTTTGCGCTTGAGAGAATCCACGGTGGCAAAGTCGACGGTAGCAGCTGTATCTCCTTCCACCTTGAAATTGTTCATGCCAGCGTTCACTCAAAGGCTGGGGGAAAATCATGGCGGTAGCTCAATTTCTCCGACCTGCTGTTCTTTACAGATATTTCTTGTGGATTCTTGTACGAAAATGCGGAGAAGTCTTGGTATTGTATGGACAAGGTTCCTTTCAACTTCCGGGAATTGTGGCCCTGCACCTCAACGACAAATCACTGGAAACAGTGTTTGCTGAGAAACAACAGTTTGGGCTACCGTTTACCTGCGAGTGATTTGGAAGAGTTGAAAGAATTCCAATGTATCTTGTCCCAGAAAAATGCTCCCGTTGAAAGAATCTTTGCCTTAAGGTAAATAGTCATTTCAGCATTCACCAAGCCGTTTGTTCCCAATCTTATCGGACGATCTGCTTGCTTGTCTTCGTGGAGGAAACGACACCGTAGCACCCGATTCTCCTTCCAACATCCCTTAGTCTACGCTACCGTTTATTCCTTCACGTGTGAACGGAAAATTCTGCCAGAGGCTCGTTTTTCGTCTTGCGGTCTTAGAAATTGACATTTCGGAATTCCTCCTCTACATAGGGGTGAATACAGGACATGTCGTATTGGGCAGCATTTTCTTCAACTTCTCCGGAATGAGTCCATTTTCGGGCGTTTAAGGTCACGTCGAAAGGGGTTAGTTCAGAAACAGCCTTTCAGCGGACAGTTGATCGACGAGGGATTTGCTGGGCTTCTTTCCATTCCTTTGGATCTTTCCAAGGAAAATGCAGGGGTGATGGAAAACGGACCTTCACTTGGATATTCACACCGATGTTCGCAAAGTTGCTTGCTTCAAATCATGTCGTAGGCTGTACATGACTGTGTGAGTCGGGCATCCCTTCCTGCGTGAGAAATACCTAGGGGAAATCTCTCCGGTACTGGTTCATTCTCCTCCAAAGTTCACGTAGTTCATGCTTACGTTCACTCGTTGGCTGTCCGAAAATCATGACGGTGGCTCAATTACTCTCCCTTGCTGTTCTTTATTGATACTTCTGATGGATTCTTGCACTAAATGTGAACTCTTTGTGTTGCATAGAAAACATTCCTTTCAACTTCTCTGAATTGAGTCCGTTCACCCCGCCGTCCAAACAGTGCAAACAGTGTTTTCTGGGAAACAACGCTTTAGGCTACCGTTTGCCTGCGGGTGATTTGGAAGAGGTGAAAGAATTCCAATGTATCTTGTCCCAGAAAAATGCTCCCGTTGAAATTATCTTAGCCTTAAGGAAAATAGTCATTTTAGCATTCACCAAGCCGTTTGTTCCCAATCTTATCGGACGATCTGCTTGCTTGTCTTCGTGGGGGAAACGACACTGTAGCACCCGATTCTCCTTCCAACATCCCTTAGTCTACGCTACCGTTCATTCATGTGTGGAGGGAAAATCCTGTCAGTAGCTCGCTGTCCCTCTTGCGCTCCTAGAATATCACATTTCGGAATTCCTCTTGTACATAGCGGTGCATAGAGGACATGTCGTATTGGGCAGCATTTTCTTCAACTTCTCCGGAATGAGTCCATTTTCGGGCGTTTAAGGTCCCGTCGAAAGTTGTTAGTTGAGAAACAGCCTTTCAGGGGACAGTTGATCGACGAGTGATTTGGTGGGCTTCTTTCCATTCCTTTGGATCTTTCCAAGGAAAATGCAGGGGTGATGGAAAACGGACCTTCACTTGGATATTCACACCGATGTTCGCAAAGTTGCTTGTTTCAAATCATGTCGTAGGCTGTACATGACTGTGTGAGTCGGGCATCCCTTCCTGCGTGAGAAATACGTAGGGGAAGTCGCTCCGGTACTGGTTCATTCTCCTCCAAAGTTCACGTAGTTCATGCTTATGTTCACTCGTTGGCTGTCTGAAAATCATGAAGGTGGCTCAATTTCTCTCCCTTGCTGTTCTTTATTGATACTTCTGATGGATTCTTGCACTAAATGTGAACTCTTTGTATTGTATAGAAAACATTCCTTTCAACTTCTCTGAATTGAGTCCGTTCACCCCGCGGTCCAAACAGTGCAAACAGTGTTTTCTGAGAAACAACGCTTTAGGCTACCGTTTGCCTGCGGGTGATTTGGAAGAGGTGAAAGAATTCCAATGTATCTTGTCCCAGAAAATTGCTCCCGTTGAAAGAATCTTTGCCTTAAGGAAAATAGTCATTTTAGCATTCACCAAGCCGTTTGTTCCCAATCTTATTGGACGATCTGCTTGCTTGTCTTCGTGGGGGAAACGACACCGTAGCACCCGATTCTGCTTCCAACATCCCTTAGTCTACGCTACCGTTCATTCATGTGTGGAGGGAAAATCCTGTCAGTAGCTCGCTGTCCCTCTTGCGCTCTTAGAATATCACATTTCGGAATTCCTCTTGTACATAGCGGTGCATAGAGGACATGTCGTATTGGGCAGCATTTTCTTCAACTTCTCCGGAATGAGTCCATTTTCGGGCGTTTAAGGTCCCGTCGAAAGTTGTTAGTTGAGAAACAGCCTTTCAGGGGACAGTTGATCGACGAGTGATTTGGTGGGCTTCTTTCCATTCCTTTGGATCTTTCCAAGGAAAATGCAGGGGTGATGGAAAACGGACCTTCACTTGGATATTCACACCGATGTTCGCAAAGTTGCTTGCTTCAAATCATGTCGTAGGCTGTACATGACTGTGTGAGTCGGGCATCCCTTCCTGCGTGAGAAATACCTAGGGGAAATCGCTCCGGTACTGCTTCATGCTCCTTCAAATTCACGTAGTTCATGCTTACGTTCACCCGTTGGCTGACGGAAAATTATCCGTCGCTCCTTGTCTCCGGAACTCGCTTGAGAATTTCCATTTCTGAATGATTCTCCTACATAATGGTGAAAACAGTACGTACTACAGCAGACACCAGTTCTTTCATCTTTTCTGGAATGAGCGCCTATTCCGGGGATGAAAAGCACTGTAGAATTGCTTGCCTCGCGGTCAGCTTGGTGGTAGACAGTTGATCCTCCAGTGGTTTGGAAGGAATCAAAGCATTGCTTTCCACCTTCCTCAAGCAAATTGGACTGGGTAACGGAACGTGGACCCTTAGAAGGATAATCACCGTGACGTTTGCAAACCTGTTTGCTCCAAGTCGCCGGATAGGCTGTACACTCTGGTCTTACCTTGGCTTCCCTTTTGCGCTTGAGAGAATCCACGGTGGCAAAGTCGACGGTAGCAGCTGTATCTCCTTCCACCTTGAAATTGTTCATGCCAGCGTTCACTCAAAGGCTGGGGGAAAATCATGGCGGTAGCTCAATTTCTCCGACCTGCTGTTCTTTACAGATATTTCTTGTGGATTCTTGTACGAAAATGCGGAGAAGTCTTGGTATTGTATGGACAAGGTTCCTTTCAACTTCCGGGAATTGTGGCCCTGCACCTCAACGACAAATCACTGGAAACAGTGTTTGCTGAGAAACAACAGTTTGGGCTACCGTTTACCTGCGAGTGATTTGGAAGAGTTGAAAGAATTCCAATGTATCTTGTCCCAGAAAAATGCTCCCGTTGAAAGAATCTTTGCCTTAAGGTAAATAGTCATTTCAGCATTCACCAAGCCGTTTGTTCCCAATCTTATCGGACGATCTGCTTGCTTGTCTTCGTGGAGGAAACGACACCGTAGCACCCGATTCTCCTTCCAACATCCCTTAGTCTACGCTACCGTTTATTCCTTCACGTGTGAACGGAAAATTCTGCCAGAGGCTCGTTTTTCGTCTTGCGGTCTTAGAAATTGACATTTCGGAATTCCTCCTCTACATAGGGGTGAATACAGGACATGTCGTATTGGGCAGCATTTTCTTCAACTTCTCCGGAATGAGTCCATTTTCGGGCGTTTAAGGTCACGTCGAAAGGGGTTAGTTCAGAAACAGCCTTTCAGCGGACAGTTGATCGACGAGGGATTTGCTGGGCTTCTTTCCATTCCTTTGGATCTTTCCAAGGAAAATGCAGGGGTGATGGAAAACGGACCTTCACTTGGATATTCACACCGATGTTCGCAAAGTTGCTTGCTTCAAATCATGTCGTAGGCTGTACATGACTGTGTGAGTCGGGCATCCCTTCCTGCGTGAGAAATACCTAGGGGAAATCTCTCCGGTACTGGTTCATTCTCCTCCAAAGTTCACGTAGTTCATGCTTACGTTCACTCGTTGGCTGTCCGAAAATCATGACGGTGGCTCAATTACTCTCCCTTGCTGTTCTTTATTGATACTTCTGATGGATTCTTGCACTAAATGTGAACTCTTTGTGTTGCATAGAAAACATTCCTTTCAACTTCTCTGAATTGAGTCCGTTCACCCCGCCGTCCAAACAGTGCAAACAGTGTTTTCTGGGAAACAACGCTTTAGGCTACCGTTTGCCTGCGGGTGATTTGGAAGAGGTGAAAGAATTCCAATGTATCTTGTCCCAGAAAAATGCTCCCGTTGAAAGTATCTTAGCCTTAAGGAAAATAGTCATTTTAGCATTCACCAAGCCGTTTGTTCCCAATCTTATCGGACGATCTGCTTGCTTGTCTTCGTGGGGGAAACGACACTGTAGCACCCGATTCTCCTTCCAACATCCCTTAGTCTACGCTACCGTTCATTCATGTGTGGAGGGAAAATCCTGTCAGTAGCTCGCTGTCCCTCTTGCGCTCCTAGAATATCACATTTCGGAATTCCTCTTGTACATAGCGGTGCATAGAGGACATGTCGTATTGGGCAGCATTTTCTTCAACTTCTCCGGAATGAGTCCATTTTCGGGCGTTTAAGGTCCCGTCGAAAGTTGTTAGTTGAGAAACAGCCTTTCAGGGGACAGTTGATCGACGAGTGATTTGGTGGGCTTCTTTCCATTCCTTTGGATCTTTCCAAGGAAAATGCAGGGGTGATGGAAAACGGACCTTCACTTGGATATTCACACCGATGTTCGCAAAGTTGCTTGTTTCAAATCATGTCGTAGGCTGTACATGACTGTGTGAGTCGGGCATCCCTTCCTGCGTGAGAAATACGTAGGGGAAGTCGCTCCGGTACTGCTTCCTGCTCCTTCAAATTCACGTAGTTCATGCTTACGTTCACCCGTTGGCTGACGGAAAATTATCCGTCGCTCCTTGTCTCCGGAACGCGCTTGAGAATTTCCATTTCTGAATGATTCTCCTACATAATGGTGAAAACAGTACGTACTACAGCAGACACCAGTTCTTTCATCTTTTCTGGAATGAGCGCCTATTCCGGGGATGAAAAGCACTGTAGAATTGCTTGCCTCGCGGTCAGCTTGGTGGTAGACAGTTGATCCTCCAGTGGTTTGGAGGGAATCGAAGCATTGCTTTCCACCTTCCTCAAGCAAATTGGACTGGGTAACGGAACGTGGACCCTTAGTACGATAATCACCGTGACGTTTGCAAACCTGTTTGCTCCAAGTCGCCGGATAGGCTGTACACTCTGGTCTTACCTTGGCTTCCCTTTTGCGCTTGAGAGAATCCACGGTGGCAAAGTCGACGGTAGCAGCTGTATCTCCTTCCACCTTGAAATTGTTCATGCCAGCGTTCACTCAAAGGCTGGGGGAAAATCATGGCGGTAGCTCAATTTCTCCGACCTGCTGTTCTTTACAGATATTTCTTGTGGATTCTTGTACGAAAATGCGGAGAAGTCTTGATATTGTATGGACAAGGTTCCTTTCAACTTCCGGGAATTGTGGCCCTGCACCTCAACGACAAATCACTGGAAACAGTGTTTGCTGAGAAACAACAGTTTGGGCTACCGTTTACCTGCGAGTGATTTGGAAGAGTTGAAAGAATTCCAATGTATCTTGTCCCAGAAAAATGCTCCCGTTGAAAGAATCTTTGCCTTAAGGTAAATAGTCATTTCAGCATTCACCAAGCCGTTTGTTCCCAATCTTATCGGACGATCTGCTTGCTTGTCTTCGTGGAGGAAACGACACCGTAGCACCCGATTCTCCTTCCAACATCCCTTAGTCTACGCTACCGTTCATTCATGTGTGGAGCGAAAATCCTGTCAGTAGCTCGCTGTCCCTCTTGCGCTCTTAGAATATCACATTTCGGAATTCCTCGTGTACATAGCGGTGCATAGAGGACATGTCGTATTGGGCAGCATTTTCTTCAACTTCTCCGGAATGAGTCCATTTTCGGGCGTTTAAGGTCCCGTCGAAAGTTGTTAGTTCAGAAACAGCCTTTCAGGGGACAGTTGATCGACGAGTGATTTGGTGGGCTTCTTTCCATTCCTTTGGATCTTTCCAAGGAAAATGCAGGGGTGATGGAAAACGGACCTTCACTTGGATATTCACACCGATGTTCGCAAAGTTGCTTGTTTCAAATCATGTCGTAGGCTGTACATGACTGTGTGAGTCGGGCATCCCTTCCTGCGTGAGAAATACGTAGGGGAAGTCGCTCCGGTACTGCTTCATGCTCCTTCAAATTCACGTAGTTCATGCTTACGTTCACCCGTTGGCTGACGGAAAATTATCCGTCGCTCCTTGTCTGCGGAACGCGCTTGAGAATTTCCATTTCTGAATGATTCTCCTACATAATGGTGAAAACAGTACGTACTACAGCAGACACCAGTTCTTTCATCTTTTCTGGAATGAGCGCCTATTCCGGGGATGAAAAGCACTGTAGAATTGCTTGCCTCGCGGTCAGCTTGGTGGTAGACAGTTGATCCTCCAGTGGTTTGGAGGGAATCGAAGCATTGCTTTCCACCTTCCTCAAGCAAATTGGACTGGGTAACGGAACGTGGACCCTTAGTACGATAATCACCGTGACGTTTGCAAACCTGTTTGCTCCAAGTCGCCGGATAGGCTGTACACTCTGGTCTTACCTTGGCTTCCCTTTTGCGCTTGAGAGAATCCACGGTGGCAAAGTCGACGGTAGCAGCTGTATCTCCTTCCACCTTGAAATTGTTCATGCCAGCGTTCACTCAAAGGCTGGGGGAAAATCATGGCGGTAGCTCAATTTCTCCGACCTGCTGTTCTTTACAGATATTTCTTGTGGATTCTTGTACGAAAATGCGGAGAAGTCTTGGTATTGTATGGACAAGGTTCCTTTCAACTTCCGGGAATTGTGGCCCTGCACCTCAACGACAAATCACTGGAAACAGTGTTTGCTGAGAAACAACAGTTTGGGCTACCGTTTACCTGCGAGTGATTTGGAAGAGTTGAAAGAATTCCAATGTATCTTGTCCCAGAAAAATGCTCCCGTTGAAAGAATCTTTGCCTTAAGGTAAATAGTCATTTCAGCATTCACCAAGCCGTTTGTTCCCAATCTTATCGGACGATCTGCTTGCTTGTCTTCGTGGAGGAAACGACACCGTAGCACCCGATTCTCCTTCCAACATCCCTTAGTCTACGCTACCGTTTATTCCTTCACGTGTGAACGGAAAATTCTGCCAGAGGCTCGTTTTTCGTCTTGCGGTCTTAGAAATTGACATTTCGGAATTCCTCCTCTACATAGGGGTGAATACAGGACATGTCGTATTGGGCAGCATTTTCTTCAACTTCTCCGGAATGAGTCCATTTTCGGGCGTTTAAGGTCACGTCGAAAGGGGTTAGTTCAGAAACAGCCTTTCAGCGGACAGTTGATCGACGAGGGATTTGCTGGGCTTCTTTCCATTCCTTTGGATCTTTCCAAGGAAAATGCAGGGGTGATGGAAAACGGACCTTCACTTGGATATTCACACCGATGTTCGCAAAGTTGCTTGCTTCAAATCATGTCGTAGGCTGTACATGACTGTGTGAGTCGGGCATCCCTTCCTGCGTGAGAAATACCTAGGGGAAATCTCTCCGGTACTGGTTCATTCTCCTCCAAAGTTCACGTAGTTCATGCTTATGTTCACTCGTTGGCTGTCTGAAAATCATGAAGGTGGCTCAATTTCTCTCCCTTGCTGTTCTTTATTGATACTTCTGATGGATTCTTGCACTAAATGTGAACTCTTTGTATTGTATAGAAAACATTCCTTTCAACTTCTCTGAATTGAGTCCGTTCACCCCGCGGTCCAAACAGTGCAAACAGTGTTTTCTGAGAAACAACGCTTTAGGCTACCGTTTGCCTGCGGGTGATTTGGAAGAGGTGAAAGAATTCCAATGTATCTTGTCCCAGAAAATTGCTCCCGTTGAAAGAATCTTTGCCTTAAGGAAAATAGTCATTTTAGCATTCACCAAGCCGTTTGTTCCCAATCTTATTGGACGATCTGCTTGCTTGTCTTCGTGGGGGAAACGACACCGTAGCACCCGATTCTGCTTCCAACATCCCTTAGTCTACGCTACCGTTCATTCATGTGTGGAGGGAAAATCCTGTCAGTAGCTCGCTGTCCCTCTTGCGCTCTTAGAATATCACATTTCGGAATTCCTCTTGTACATAGCGGTGCATAGAGGACATGTCGTATTGGGCAGCATTTTCTTCAACTTCTCCGGAATGAGTCCATTTTCGGGCGTTTAAGGTCACGTCGAAAGTTGTTAGTTCAGAAACAGCCTTTCAGGGGACAGTTGATCGACGAGTGATTTGGTGGGCTTCTTTCCATTCCTTTGGATCTTTCCAAGGAAAATGCAGGGGTGATGGAAAACGGACCTTCACTTGGATATTCACACCGATGTTCGCAAAGTTGCTTGTTTCAAATCATGTCGTAGGCTGTACATGACTGTGTGAGTCGGGCATCCCTTCCTGCGTGAGAAATACCTAGGGGAAATCGCTACGGTACTGCTTCATGCTCCTTCAAATTCACGTAGTTCATGCTTACGTTCACCCGTTGGCTGACGGAAAATTATCCGTCGCTCCTTGTCTCCGGAACGCGCTTGAGAATTTCCATTTCTGAATGATTCTCCTACATAATGGTGAAAACAGTACGTACTACAGCAGACACCAGTTCTTTCATCTTTTCTGGAATGAGCGCCTATTCCGGGGATGAAAAGCACTGTAGAATTGCTTGCCTCGCGGTCAGCTTGGTGGTAGACAGTTGATCCTCCAGTGGTTTGGAAGGAATCGAAGCATTGCTTTCCACCTTCCTCAAGCAAATTGGACTGGGTAACGGAACGTGGACCCTTAGTAGGATAATCACCGTGACGTTTGCAAACCTGTTTGCTCCAAGTCGCCGGATAGGCTGTACACTCTGGTCTTACCTTGGCTTCCCTTTTGCGCTTGAGAGAATCCACGGTGGCAAAGTCGACGGTAGCAGCTGTATCTCCTTCCACCTTGAAATTGTTCATGCTAGCGTTCACTCAAAGGCTGGGGGAAAATCATGGCGGTAGCTCAATTTCTCCGACCTGCTGTTCTTTACAGATATTTCTTGTGGATTCTTGTACGAAAATGCGGAGAAGTCTTGGTATTGTATGGACAAGGTTCCTTTCAACTTCCGGGAATTGTGGCCCTGCACCTCAACGACAAATCACTGGAAACAGTGTTTGCTGAGAAACAACAGTTTGGGCTACCGTTTACCTGCGAGTGATTTGGAAGAGTTGAAAGAATTCCAATGTATCTTGTCCCAGAAAAATGCTCCCGTTGAAAGAATCTTTGCCTTAAGGTAAATAGTCATTTCAGCATTCACCAAGCCGTTTGTTCCCAATCTTATCGGACGATCTGCTTGCTTGTCTTCGTGGAGGAAACGACACCGTAGCACCCGATTCTCCTTCCAACATCCCTTAGTCTACGCTACCGTTTATTCCTTCACGTGTGAACGGAAAATTCTGCCAGAGGCTCGTTTTTCGTCTTGCGGTCTTAGAAATTGACATTTCGGAATTCCTCCTCTACATAGGGGTGAATACAGGACATGTCGTATTGGGCAGCATTTTCTTCAACTTCTCCGGAATGAGTCCATTTTCGGGCGTTTAAGGTCACGTCGAAAGGGGTTAGTTCAGAAACAGCCTTTCAGCGGACAGTTGATCGACGAGGGATTTGCTGGGCTTCTTTCCATTCCTTTGGATCTTTCCAAGGAAAATGCAGGGGTGATGGAAAACGGACCTTCACTTGGATATTCACACCGATGTTCGCAAAGTTGCTTGCTTCAAATCATGTCGTAGGCTGTACATGACTGTGTGAGTCGGGCATCCCTTCCTGCGTGAGAAATACCTAGGGGAAATCTCTCCGGTACTGGTTCATTCTCCTCCAAAGTTCACGTAGTTCATGCTTACGTTCACTCGTTGGCTGTCCGAAAATCATGACGGTGGCTCAATTACTCTCCCTTGCTGTTCTTTATTGATACTTCTGATGGATTCTTGCACTAAATGTGAACTCTTTGTGTTGCATAGAAAACATTCCTTTCAACTTCTCTGAATTGAGTCCGTTCACCCCGCCGTCCAAACAGTGCAAACAGTGTTTTCTGGGAAACAACGCTTTAGGCTACCGTTTGCCTGCGGGTGATTTGGAAGAGGTGAAAGAATTCCAATGTATCTTGTCCCAGAAAAATGCTCCCGTTGAAAGTATCTTAGCCTTAAGGAAAATAGTCATTTTAGCATTCACCAAGCCGTTTGTTCCCAATCTTATCGGACGATCTGCTTGCTTGTCTTCGTGGGGGAAACGACACTGTAGCACCCGATTCTCCTTCCAACATCCCTTAGTCTACGCTACCGTTCATTCATGTGTGGAGGGAAAATCCTGTCAGTAGCTCGCTGTCCCTCTTGCGCTCCTAGAATATCACATTTCGGAATTCCTCTTGTACATAGCGGTGCATAGAGGACATGTCGTATTGGGCAGCATTTTCTTCAACTTCTCCGGAATGAGTCCATTTTCGGGCGTTTAAGGTCCCGTCGAAAGTTGTTAGTTCAGAAACAGCCTTTCAGGGGACAGTTGATCGACGAGTGATTTGGTGGGCTTCTTTCCATTCCTTTGGATCTTTCCAAGGAAAATGCAGGGGTGATGGAAAACGGACCTTCACTTGGATATTCACACCGATGTTCGCAAAGTTGCTTGTTTCAAATCATGTCGTAGGCTGTACATGACTGTGTGAGTCGGGCATCCCTTCCTGCGTGAGAAATACGTAGGGGAAGTCGCTCCGGTACTGCTTCCTGCTCCTTCAAATTCACGTAGTTCATGCTTACGTTCACCCGTTGGCTGACGGAAAATTATCCGTCGCTCCTTGTCTCCGGAACGCGCTTGAGAATTTCCATTTCTGAATGATTCTCCTACATAATGGTGAAAACAGTACGTACTACAGCAGACACCAGTTCTTTCATCTTTTCTGGAATGAGCGCCTATTCCGGGGATGAAAAGCACTGTAGAATTGCTTGCCTCGCGGTCAGCTTGGTGGTAGACAGTTGATCCTCCAGTGGTTTGGAGGGAATCGAAGCATTGCTTTCCACCTTCCTCAAGCAAATTGGACTGGGTAACGGAACGTGGACCCTTAGTACGATAATCACCGTGACGTTTGCAAACCTGTTTGCTCCAAGTCGCCGGATAGGCTGTACACTCTGGTCTTACCTTGGCTTCCCTTTTGCGCTTGAGAGAATCCACGGTGGCAAAGTCGACGGTAGCAGCTGTATCTCCTTCCACCTTGAAATTGTTCATGCCAGCGTTCACTCAAAGGCTGGGGGAAAATCATGGCGGTAGCTCAATTTCTCCGACCTGCTGTTCTTTACAGATATTTCTTGTGGATTCTTGTACGAAAATGCGGAGAAGTCTTGATATTGTATGGACAAGGTTCCTTTCAACTTCCGGGAATTGTGGCCCTGCACCTCAACGACAAATCACTGGAAACAGTGTTTGCTGAGAAACAACAGTTTGGGCTACCGTTTACCTGCGAGTGATTTGGAAGGGTTGAAAGAATTCCAATGTATCTTGTCCCAGAAAAATGCTCCCGTTGAAAGAATCTTTGCCTTAAGGTAAATAGTCATTTCAGCATTCACCAAGCCGTTTGTTCCCAATCTTATCGGACGATCTGCTTGCTTGTCTTCGTGGAGGAAACGACACCGTAGCACCCGATTCTCCTTCCAACATCCCTTAGTCTACGCTACCGTTCATTCATGTGTGGAGCGAAAATCCTGTCAGTAGCTCGCTGTCCCTCTTGCGCTCTTAGAATATCACATTTCGGAATTCCTCTTGTACATAGCGGTGCATAGAGGACATGTCGTATTGGGCAGCATTTTCTTCAACTTCTCCGGAATGAGTCCATTTTCGGGCGTTTAAGGTCCCGTCGAAAGTTGTTAGTTCAGAAACAGCCTTTCAGGGGACAGTTGATCGACGAGTGATTTGGTGGGCTTCTTTCCATTCCTTTGGATCTTTCCAAGGAAAATGCAGGGGTGATGGAAAACGGACCTTCACTTGGATATTCACACCGATGTTCGCAAAGTTGCTTGTTTCAAATCATGTCGTAGGCTGTACATGACTGTGTGAGTCGGGCATCCCTTCCTGCGTGAGAAATACGTAGGGGAAGTCGCTCCGGTACTGCTTCATGCTCCTTCAAATTCACGTAGTTCATGCTTACGTTCACCCGTTGGCTGACGGAAAATTATCCGTCGCTCCTTGTCTGCGGAACGCGCTTGAGAATTTCCATTTCTGAATGATTCTCCTACATAATGGTGAAAACAGTACGTACTACAGCAGACACCAGTTCTTTCATCTTTTCTGGAATGAGCGCCTATTCCGGGGATGAAAAGCACTGTAGAATTGCTTGCCTCGCGGTCAGCTTGGTGGTAGACAGTTGATCCTCCAGTGGTTTGGAGGGAATCGAAGCATTGCTTTCCACCTTCCTCAAGCAAATTGGACTGGGTAACGGAACGTGGACCCTTAGTACGATAATCACCGTGACGTTTGCAAACCTGTTTGCTCCAAGTCGCCGGATAGGCTGTACACTCTGGTCTTACCTTGGCTTCCCTTTTGCGCTTGAGAGAATCCACGGTGGCAAAGTCGACGGTAGCAGCTGTATCTCCTTCCACCTTGAAATTGTTCATGCCAGCGTTCACTCAAAGGCTGGGGGAAAATCATGGCGGTAGCTCAATTTCTCCGACCTGCTGTTCTTTACAGATATTTCTTGTGGATTCTTGTACGAAAATGCGGAGAAGTCTTGGTATTGTATGGACAAGGTTCCTTTCAACTTCCGGGAATTGTGGCCCTGCACCTCAACGACAAATCACTGGAAACAGTGTTTGCTGAGAAACAACAGTTTGGGCTACCGTTTACCTGCGAGTGATTTGGAAGAGTTGAAAGAATTCCAATGTATCTTGTCCCAGAAAAATGCTCCCGTTGAAAGAATCTTTGCCTTAAGGTAAATAGTCATTTCAGCATTCACCAAGCCGTTTGTTCCCAATCTTATCGGACGATCTGCTTGCTTGTCTTCGTGGAGGAAACGACACCGTAGCACCCGATTCTCCTTCCAACATCCCTTAGTCTACGCTACCGTTTATTCCTTCACGTGTGAACGGAAAATTCTGCCAGAGGCTCGTTTTTCGTCTTGCGGTCTTAGAAATTGACATTTCGGAATTCCTCCTCTACATAGGGGTGAATACAGGACATGTCGTATTGGGCAGCATTTTCTTCAACTTCTCCGGAATGAGTCCATTTTCGGGCGTTTAAGGTCACGTCGAAAGGGGTTAGTTCAGAAACAGCCTTTCAGCGGACAGTTGATCGACGAGGGATTTGCTGGGCTTCTTTCCATTCCTTTGGATCTTTCCAAGGAAAATGCAGGGGTGATGGAAAACGGACCTTCACTTGGATATTCACACCGATGTTCGCAAAGTTGCTTGCTTCAAATCATGTCGTAGGCTGTACATGACTGTGTGAGTCGGGCATCCCTTCCTGCGTGAGAAATACCTAGGGGAAATCTCTCCGGTACTGGTTCATTCTCCTCCAAAGTTCACGTAGTTCATGCTTATGTTCACTCGTTGGCTGTCTGAAAATCATGAAGGTGGCTCAATTTCTCTCCCTTGCTGTTCTTTATTGATACTTCTGATGGATTCTTGCACTAAATGTGAACTCTTTGTATTGTATAGAAAACATTCCTTTCAACTTCTCTGAATTGAGTCCGTTCACCCCGCGGTCCAAACAGTGCAAACAGTGTTTTCTGAGAAACAACGCTTTAGGCTACCGTTTGCCTGCGGGTGATTTGGAAGAGGTGAAAGAATTCCAATGTATCTTGTCCCAGAAAATTGCTCCCGTTGAAAGAATCTTTGCCTTAAGGAAAATAGTCATTTTAGCATTCACCAAGCCGTTTGTTCCCAATCTTATTGGACGATCTGCTTGCTTGTCTTCGTGGGGGAAACGACACCGTAGCACCCGATTCTGCTTCCAACATCCCTTAGTCTACGCTACCGTTCATTCATGTGTGGAGGGAAAATCCTGTCAGTAGCTCGCTGTCCCTCTTGCGCTCTTAGAATATCACATTTCGGAATTCCTCTTGTACATAGCGGTGCATAGAGGACATGTCGTATTGGGCAACATTTTCTTCAACTTCTCCGGAATGAGTCCATTTTCGGGCGTTTAAGGTCACGTCGAAAGTTGTTAGTTCAGAAACAGCCTTTCAGGGGACAGTTGATCGACGAGTGATTTGGTGGGCTTCTTTCCATTCCTTTGGATCTTTCCAAGGAAAATGCAGGGGTGATGGAAAACGGACCTTCACTTGGATATTCACACCGATGTTCGCAAAGTTGCTTGTTTCAAATCATGTCGTAGGCTGTACATGACTGTGTGAGTCGGGCATCCCTTCCTGCGTGAGAAATACCTAGGGGAAATCGCTACGGTACTGCTTCATGCTCCTTCAAATTCACGTAGTTCATGCTTACGTTCACCCGTTGGCTGACGGAAAATTATCCGTCGCTCCTTGTCTCCGGAACGCGCTTGAGAATTTCCATTTCTGAATGATTCTCCTACATAATGGTGAAAACAGTACGTACTACAGCAGACACCAGTTCTTTCATCTTTTCTGGAATGAGCGCCTATTCCGGGGATGAAAAGCACTGTAGAATTGCTTGCCTCGCGGTCAGCTTGGTGGTAGACAGTTGATCCTCCAGTGGTTTGGAAGGAATCGAAGCATTGCTTTCCACCTTCCTCAAGCAAATTGGACTGGGTAACGGAACGTGGACCCTTAGTAGGATAATCACCGTGACGTTTGCAAACCTGTTTGCTCCAAGTCGCCGGATAGGCTGTACACTCTGGTCTTACCTTGGCTTCCCTTTTGCGCTTGAGAGAATCCACGGTGGCAAAGTCGACGGTAGCAGCTGTATCTCCTTCCACCTTGAAATTGTTCATGCTAGCGTTCACTCAAAGGCTGGGGGAAAATCATGGCGGTACCTCAATTTCTCCGACCTGCTGTTCTTTACAGATATTTCTTGTGGATTCTTGTACGAAAATGCGGAGAAGTCTTGGTATTGTATGGACAAGGTTCCTTTCAACTTCCGGGAATTGTGGCCCTGCACCTCAACGACAAATCACTGGAAACAGTGTTTGCTGAGAAACAACAGTTTGGGCTACCGTTTACCTGCGAGTGATTTGGAAGAGTTGAAAGAATTCCAATGTATCTTGTCCCAGAAAAATGCTCCCGTTGAAAGAATCTTTGCCTTAAGGTAAATAGTCATTTCAGCATTCACCAAGCCGTTTGTTCCCAATCTTATCGGACGATCTGCTTGCTTGTCTTCGTGGAGGAAACGACACCGTAGCACCCGATTCTCCTTCCAACATCCCTTAGTCTACGCTACCGTTTATTCCTTCACGTGTGAACGGAAAATTCTGCCAGAGGCTCGTTTTTCGTCTTGCGGTCTTAGAAATTGACATTTCGGAATTCCTCCTCTACATAGGGGTGAATACAGGACATGTCGTATTGGGCAGCATTTTCTTCAACTTCTCCGGAATGAGTCCATTTTCGGGCGTTTAAGGTCACGTCGAAAGGGGTTAGTTCAGAAACAGCCTTTCAGCGGACAGTTGATCGACGAGGGATTTGCTGGGCTTCTTTCCATTCCTTTGGATCTTTCCAAGGAAAATGCAGGGGTGATGGAAAACGGACCTTCACTTGGATATTCACACCGATGTTCGCAAAGTTGCTTGCTTCAAATCATGTCGTAGGCTGTACATGACTGTGTGAGTCGGGCATCCCTTCCTGCGTGAGAAATACCTAGGGGAAATCTCTCCGGTACTGGTTCATTCTCCTCCAAAGTTCACGTAGTTCATGCTTATGTTCACTCGTTGGCTGTCTGAAAATCATGAAGGTGGCTCAATTTCTCTCCCTTGCTGTTCTTTATTGATACTTCTGATGGATTCTTGCACTAAATGTGAACTCTTTGTATTGTATAGAAAACATTCCTTTCAACTTCTCTGAATTGAGTCCGTTCACCCCGCGGTCCAAACAGTGCAAACAGTGTTTTCTGAGAAACAACGCTTTAGGCTACCGTTTGCCTGCGGGTGATTTGGAAGAGGTGAAAGAATTCCAATGTATCTTGTCCCAGAAAATTGCTCCCGTTGAAAGAATCTTTGCCTTAAGGAAAATAGTCATTTTAGCATTCACCAAGCCGTTTGTTCCCAATCTTATTGGACGATCTGCTTGCTTGTCTTCGTGGGGGAAACGACACCGTAGCACCCGATTCTGCTTCCAACATCCCTTAGTCTACGCTACCGTTCATTCATGTGTGGAGGGAAAATCCTGTCAGTAGCTCGCTGTCCCTCTTGCGCTCTTAGAATATCACATTTCGGAATTCCTCTTGTACATAGCGGTGCATAGAGGACATGTCGTATTGGGCAGCATTTTCTTCAACTTCTCCGGAATGAGTCCATTTTCGGGCGTTTAAGGTCACGTCGAAAGTTGTTAGTTCAGAAACAGCCTTTCAGGGGACAGTTGATCGACGAGTGATTTGGTGGGCTTCTTTCCATTCCTTTGGATCTTTCCAAGGAAAATGCAGGGGTGATGGAAAACGGACCTTCACTTGGATATTCACACCGATGTTCGCAAAGTTGCTTGTTTCAAATCATGTCGTAGGCTGTACATGACTGTGTGAGTCGGGCATCCCTTCCTGCGTGAGAAATACCTAGGGGAAATCGCTACGGTACTGCTTCATGCTCCTTCAAATTCACGTAGTTCATGCTTACGTTCACCCGTTGGCTGACGGAAAATTATCCGTCGCTCCTTGTCTCCGGAACGCGCTTGAGAATTTCCATTTCTGAATGATTCTCCTACATAATGGTGAAAACAGTACGTACTACAGCAGACACCAGTTCTTTCATCTTTTCTGGAATGAGCGCCTATTCCGGGGATGAAAAGCACTGTAGAATTGCTTGCCTCGCGGTCAGCTTGGTGGTAGACAGTTGATCCTCCAGTGGTTTGGAGGGAATCGAAGCATTGCTTTCCACCTTCCTCAAGCAAATTGGACTGGGTAACGGAACGTGGACCCTTAGTACGATAATCACCGTGACGTTTGCAAACCTGTTTGCTCCAAGTCGCCGGATAGGCTGTACACTCTGGTCTTACCTTGGCTTCCCTTTTGCGCTTGAGAGAATCCACGGTGGCAAAGTCGACGGTAGCAGCTGTATCTCCTTCCACCTTGAAATTGTTCATGCCAGCGTTCACTCAAAGGCTGGGGGAAAATCATGGCGGTAGCTCAATTTCTCCGACCTGCTGTTCTTTACAGATATTTCTTGTGGATTCTTGTACGAAAATGCGGAGAAGTCTTGATATTGTATGGACAAGGTTCCTTTCAACTTCCGGGAATTGTGGCCCTGCACCTCAACGACAAATCACTGGAAACAGTGTTTGCTGAGAAACAACAGTTTGGGCTACCGTTTACCTGCGAGTGATTTGGAAGAGTTGAAAGAATTCCAATGTATCTTGTCCCAGAAAAATGCTCCCGTTGAAAGAATCTTTGCCTTAAGGTAAATAGTCATTTCAGCATTCACCAAGCCGTTTGTTCCCAATCTTATCGGACGATCTGCTTGCTTGTCTTCGTGGAGGAAACGACACCGTAGCACCCGATTCTCCTTCCAACATCCCTTAGTCTACGCTACCGTTCATTCATGTGTGGAGCGAAAATCCTGTCAGTAGCTCGCTGTCCCTCTTGCGCTCTTAGAATATCACATTTCGGAATTCCTCGTGTACATAGCGGTGCATAGAGGACATGTCGTATTGGGCAGCATTTTCTTCAACTTCTCCGGAATGAGTCCATTTTCGGGCGTTTAAGGTCCCGTCGAAAGTTGTTAGTTCAGAAACAGCCTTTCAGGGGACAGTTGATCGACGAGTGATTTGGTGGGCTTCTTTCCATTCCTTTGGATCTTTCCAAGGAAAATGCAGGGGTGATGGAAAACGGACCTTCACTTGGATATTCACACCGATGTTCGCAAAGTTGCTTGTTTCAAATCATGTCGTAGGCTGTACATGACTGTGTGAGTCGGGCATCCCTTCCTGCGTGAGAAATACGTAGGGGAAGTCGCTCCGGTACTGCTTCATGCTCCTTCAAATTCACGTAGTTCATGCTTACGTTCACCCGTTGGCTGACGGAAAATTATCCGTCGCTCCTTGTCTGCGGAACGCGCTTGAGAATTTCCATTTCTGAATGATTCTCCTACATAATGGTGAAAACAGTACGTACTACAGCAGACACCAGTTCTTTCATCTTTTCTGGAATGAGCGCCTATTCCGGGGATGAAAAGCACTGTAGAATTGCTTGCCTCGCGGTCAGCTTGGTGGTAGACAGTTGATCCTCCAGTGGTTTGGAGGGAATCGAAGCATTGCTTTCCACCTTCCTCAAGCAAATTGGACTGGGTAACGGAACGTGGACCCTTAGTACGATAATCACCGTGACGTTTGCAAACCTGTTTGCTCCAAGTCGCCGGATAGGCTGTACACTCTGGTCTTACCTTGGCTTCCCTTTTGCGCTTGAGAGAATCCACGGTGGCAAAGTCGACGGTAGCAGCTGTATCTCCTTCCACCTTGAAATTGTTCATGCCAGCGTTCACTCAAAGGCTGGGGGAAAATCATGGCGGTAGCTCAATTTCTCCGACCTGCTGTTCTTTACAGATATTTCTTGTGGATTCTTGTACGAAAATGCGGAGAAGTCTTGGTATTGTATGGACAAGGTTCCTTTCAACTTCCGGGAATTGTGGCCCTGCACCTCAACGACAAATCACTGGAAACAGTGTTTGCTGAGAAACAACAGTTTGGGCTACCGTTTACCTGCGAGTGATTTGGAAGAGTTGAAAGAATTCCAATGTATCTTGTCCCAGAAAAATGCTCCCGTTGAAAGAATCTTTGCCTTAAGGTAAATAGTCATTTCAGCATTCACCAAGCCGTTTGTTCCCAATCTTATCGGACGATCTGCTTGCTTGTCTTCGTGGAGGAAACGACACCGTAGCACCCGATTCTCCTTCCAACATCCCTTAGTCTACGCTACCGTTTATTCCTTCACGTGTGAACGGAAAATTCTGCCAGAGGCTCGTTTTTCGTCTTGCGGTCTTAGAAATTGACATTTCGGAATTCCTCCTCTACATAGGGGTGAATACAGGACATGTCGTATTGGGCAGCATTTTCTTCAACTTCTCCGGAATGAGTCCATTTTCGGGCGTTTAAGGTCACGTCGAAAGGGGTTAGTTCAGAAACAGCCTTTCAGCGGACAGTTGATCGACGAGGGATTTGCTGGGCTTCTTTCCATTCCTTTGGATCTTTCCAAGGAAAATGCAGGGGTGATGGAAAACGGACCTTCACTTGGATATTCACACCGATGTTCGCAAAGTTGCTTGCTTCAAATCATGTCGTAGGCTGTACATGACTGTGTGAGTCGGGCATCCCTTCCTGCGTGAGAAATACCTAGGGGAAATCTCTCCGGTACTGGTTCATTCTCCTCCAAAGTTCACGTAGTTCATGCTTATGTTCACTCGTTGGCTGTCTGAAAATCATGAAGGTGGCTCAATTTCTCTCCCTTGCTGTTCTTTATTGATACTTCTGATGGATTCTTGCACTAAATGTGAACTCTTTGTATTGTATAGAAAACATTCCTTTCAACTTCTCTGAATTGAGTCCGTTCACCCCGCGGTCCAAACAGTGCAAACAGTGTTTTCTGAGAAACAACGCTTTAGGCTACCGTTTGCCTGCGGGTGATTTGGAAGAGGTGAAAGAATTCCAATGTATCTTGTCCCAGAAAATTGCTCCCGTTGAAAGAATCTTTGCCTTAAGGAAAATAGTCATTTTAGCATTCACCAAGCCGTTTGTTCCCAATCTTATTGGACGATCTGCTTGCTTGTCTTCGTGGGGGAAACGACACCGTAGCACCCGATTCTGCTTCCAACATCCCTTAGTCTACGCTACCGTTCATTCATGTGTGGAGGGAAAATCCTGTCAGTAGCTCGCTGTCCCTCTTGCGCTCTTAGAATATCACATTTCGGAATTCCTCTTGTACATAGCGGTGCATAGAGGACATGTCGTATTGGGCAGCATTTTCTTCAACTTCTCCGGAATGAGTCCATTTTCGGGCGTTTAAGGTCACGTCGAAAGTTGTTAGTTCAGAAACAGCCTTTCAGGGGACAGTTGATCGACGAGTGATTTGGTGGGCTTCTTTCCATTCCTTTGGATCTTTCCAAGGAAAATGCAGGGGTGATGGAAAACGGACCTTCACTTGGATATTCACACCGATGTTCGCAAAGTTGCTTGTTTCAAATCATGTCGTAGGCTGTACATGACTGTGTGAGTCGGGCATCCCTTCCTGCGTGAGAAATACCTAGGGGAAATCGCTACGGTACTGCTTCATGCTCCTTCAAATTCACGTAGTTCATGCTTACGTTCACCCGTTGGCTGACGGAAAATTATCCGTCGCTCCTTGTCTCCGGAACGCGCTTGAGAATTTCCATTTCTGAATGATTCTCCTACATAATGGTGAAAACAGTACGTACTACAGCAGACACCAGTTCTTTCATCTTTTCTGGAATGAGCGCCTATTCCGGGGATGAAAAGCACTGTAGAATTGCTTGCCTCGCGGTCAGCTTGGTGGTAGACAGTTGATCCTCCAGTGGTTTGGAAGGAATCGAAGCATTGCTTTCCACCTTCCTCAAGCAAATTGGACTGGGTAACGGAACGTGGACCCTTAGTAGGATAATCACCGTGACGTTTGCAAACCTGTTTGCTCCAAGTCGCCGGATAGGCTGTACACTCTGGTCTTACCTTGGCTTCCCTTTTGCGCTTGAGAGAATCCACGGTGGCAAAGTCGACGGTAGCAGCTGTATCTCCTTCCACCTTGAAATTGTTCATGCTAGCGTTCACTCAAAGGCTGGGGGAAAATCATGGCGGTACCTCAATTTCTCCGACCTGCTGTTCTTTACAGATATTTCTTGTGGATTCTTGTACGAAAATGCGGAGAAGTCTTGGTATTGTATGGACAAGGTTCCTTTCAACTTCCGGGAATTGTGGCCCTGCACCTCAACGACAAATCACTGGAAACAGTGTTTGCTGAGAAACAACAGTTTGGGCTACCGTTTACCTGCGAGTGATTTGGAAGAGTTGAAAGAATTCCAATGTATCTTGTCCCAGAAAAATGCTCCCGTTGAAAGAATCTTTGCCTTAAGGTAAATAGTCATTTCAGCATTCACCAAGCCGTTTGTTCCCAATCTTATCGGACGATCTGCTTGCTTGTCTTCGTGGAGGAAACGACACCGTAGCACCCGATTCTCCTTCCAACATCCCTTAGTCTACGCTACCGTTTATTCCTTCACGTGTGAACGGAAAATTCTGCCAGAGGCTCGTTTTTCGTCTTGCGGTCTTAGAAATTGACATTTCGGAATTCCTCCTCTACATAGGGGTGAATACAGGACATGTCGTATTGGGCAGCATTTTCTTCAACTTCTCCGGAATGAGTCCATTTTCGGGCGTTTAAGGTCACGTCGAAAGGGGTTAGTTCAGAAACAGCCTTTCAGCGGACAGTTGATCGACGAGGGATTTGCTGGGCTTCTTTCCATTCCTTTGGATCTTTCCAAGGAAAATGCAGGGGTGATGGAAAACGGACCTTCACTTGGATATTCACACCGATGTTCGCAAAGTTGCTTGCTTCAAATCATGTCGTAGGCTGTACATGACTGTGTGAGTCGGGCATCCCTTCCTGCGTGAGAAATACCTAGGGGAAATCTCTCCGGTACTGGTTCATTCTCCTCCAAAGTTCACGTAGTTCATGCTTACGTTCACTCGTTGGCTGTCCGAAAATCATGACGGTGGCTCAATTACTCTCCCTTGCTGTTCTTTATTGATACTTCTGATGGATTCTTGCACTAAATGTGAACTCTTTGTGTTGCATAGAAAACATTCCTTTCAACTTCTCTGAATTGAGTCCGTTCACCCCGCCGTCCAAACAGTGCAAACAGTGTTTTCTGGGAAACAACGCTTTAGGCTACCGTTTGCCTGCGGGTGATTTGGAAGAGGTGAAAGAATTCCAATGTATCTTGTCCCAGAAAAATGCTCCCGTTGAAAGTATCTTAGCCTTAAGGAAAATAGTCATTTTAGCATTCACCAAGCCGTTTGTTCCCAATCTTATCGGACGATCTGCTTGCTTGTCTTCGTGGGGGAAACGACACCGTAGCACCCGATTCTCCTTCCAACATCCCTTAGTCTACGCTACCGTTCATTCATGTGTGGAGGGAAAATCCTGTCAGTAGCTCGCTGTCCCTCTTGCGCTCCTAGAATATCACATTTCGGAATTCCTCTTGTACATAGCGGTGCATAGAGGACATGTCGTATTGGGCAGCATTTTCTTCAACTTCTCCGGAATGAGTCCATTTTCGGGCGTTTAAGGTCCCGTCGAAAGTTGTTAGTTCAGAAACAGCCTTTCAGGGGACAGTTGATCGACGAGTGATTTGGTGGGCTTCTTTCCATTCCTTTGGATCTTTCCAAGGAAAATGCAGGGGTGATGGAAAACGGACCTTCACTTGGATATTCACACCGATGTTCGCAAAGTTGCTTGTTTCAAATCATGTCGTAGGCTGTACATGACTGTGTGAGTCGGGCATCCCTTCCTGCGTGAGAAATACGTAGGGGAAGTCGCTCCGGTACTGCTTCCTGCTCCTTCAAATTCACGTAGTTCATGCTTACGTTCACCCGTTGGCTGACGGAAAATTATCCGTCGCTCCTTGTCTCCGGAACGCGCTTGAGAATTTCCATTTCTGAATGATTCTCCTACATAATGGTGAAAACAGTACGTACTACAGCAGACACCAGTTCTTTCATCTTTTCTGGAATGAGCGCCTATTCCGGGGATGAAAAGCACTGTAGAATTGCTTGCCTCGCGGTCAGCTTGGTGGTAGACAGTTGATCCTCCAGTGGTTTGGAGGGAATCGAAGCATTGCTTTCCACCTTCCTCAAGCAAATTGGACTGGGTAACGGAACGTGGACCCTTAGTACGATAATCACCGTGACGTTTGCAAACCTGTTTGCTCCAAGTCGCCGGATAGGCTGTACACTCTGGTCTTACCTTGGCTTCCCTTTTGCGCTTGAGAGAATCCACGGTGGCAAAGTCGACGGTAGCAGCTGTATCTCCTTCCACCTTGAAATTGTTCATGCCAGCGTTCACTCAAAGGCTGGGGGAAAATCATGGCGGTAGCTCAATTTCTCCGACCTGCTGTTCTTTACAGATATTTCTTGTGGATTCTTGTACGAAAATGCGGAGAAGTCTTGATATTGTATGGACAAGGTTCCTTTCAACTTCCGGGAATTGTGGCCCTGCACCTCAACGACAAATCACTGGAAACAGTGTTTGCTGAGAAACAACAGTTTGGGCTACCGTTTACCTGCGAGTGATTTGGAAGGGTTGAAAGAATTCCAATGTATCTTGTCCCAGAAAAATGCTCCCGTTGAAAGAATCTTTGCCTTAAGGTAAATAGTCATTTCAGCATTCACCAAGCCGTTTGTTCCCAATCTTATCGGACGATCTGCTTGCTTGTCTTCGTGGAGGAAACGACACCGTAGCACCCGATTCTCCTTCCAACATCCCTTAGTCTACGCTACCGTTCATTCATGTGTGGAGCGAAAATCCTGTCAGTAGCTCGCTGTCCCTCTTGCGCTCTTAGAATATCACATTTCGGAATTCCTCTTGTACATAGCGGTGCATAGAGGACATGTCGTATTGGGCAGCATTTTCTTCAACTTCTCCGGAATGAGTCCATTTTCGGGCGTTTAAGGTCCCGTCGAAAGTTGTTAGTTCAGAAACAGCCTTTCAGGGGACAGTTGATCGACGAGTGATTTGGTGGGCTTCTTTCCATTCCTTTGGATCTTTCCAAGGAAAATGCAGGGGTGATGGAAAACGGACCTTCACTTGGATATTCACACCGATGTTCGCAAAGTTGCTTGTTTCAAATCATGTCGTAGGCTGTACATGACTGTGTGAGTCGGGCATCCCTTCCTGCGTGAGAAATACGTAGGGGAAGTCGCTCCGGTACTGCTTCATGCTCCTTCAAATTCACGTAGTTCATGCTTACGTTCACCCGTTGGCTGACGGAAAATTATCCGTCGCTCCTTGTCTGCGGAACGCGCTTGAGAATTTCCATTTCTGAATGATTCTCCTACATAATGGTGAAAACAGTACGTACTACAGCAGACACCAGTTCTTTCATCTTTTCTGGAATGAGCGCCTATTCCGGGGATGAAAAGCACTGTAGAATTGCTTGCCTCGCGGTCAGCTTGGTGGTAGACAGTTGATCCTCCAGTGGTTTGGAGGGAATCGAAGCATTGCTTTCCACCTTCCTCAAGCAAATTGGACTGGGTAACGGAACGTGGACCCTTAGTACGATAATCACCGTGACGTTTGCAAACCTGTTTGCTCCAAGTCGCCGGATAGGCTGTACACTCTGGTCTTACCTTGGCTTCCCTTTTGCGCTTGAGAGAATCCACGGTGGCAAAGTCGACGGTAGCAGCTGTATCTCCTTCCACCTTGAAATTGTTCATGCCAGCGTTCACTCAAAGGCTGGGGGAAAATCATGGCGGTAGCTCAATTTCTCCGACCTGCTGTTCTTTACAGATATTTCTTGTGGATTCTTGTACGAAAATGCGGAGAAGTCTTGGTATTGTATGGACAAGGTTCCTTTCAACTTCCGGGAATTGTGGCCCTGCACCTCAACGACAAATCACTGGAAACAGTGTTTGCTGAGAAACAACAGTTTGGGCTACCGTTTACCTGCGAGTGATTTGGAAGAGTTGAAAGAATTCCAATGTATCTTGTCCCAGAAAAATGCTCCCGTTGAAAGAATCTTTGCCTTAAGGTAAATAGTCATTTCAGCATTCACCAAGCCGTTTGTTCCCAATCTTATCGGACGATCTGCTTGCTTGTCTTCGTGGAGGAAACGACACCGTAGCACCCGATTCTCCTTCCAACATCCCTTAGTCTACGCTACCGTTTATTCCTTCACGTGTGAACGGAAAATTCTGCCAGAGGCTCGTTTTTCGTCTTGCGGTCTTAGAAATTGACATTTCGGAATTCCTCCTCTACATAGGGGTGAATACAGGACATGTCGTATTGGGCAGCATTTTCTTCAACTTCTCCGGAATGAGTCCATTTTCGGGCGTTTAAGGTCACGTCGAAAGGGGTTAGTTCAGAAACAGCCTTTCAGCGGACAGTTGATCGACGAGGGATTTGCTGGGCTTCTTTCCATTCCTTTGGATCTTTCCAAGGAAAATGCAGGGGTGATGGAAAACGGACCTTCACTTGGATATTCACACCGATGTTCGCAAAGTTGCTTGCTTCAAATCATGTCGTAGGCTGTACATGACTGTGTGAGTCGGGCATCCCTTCCTGCGTGAGAAATACCTAGGGGAAATCTCTCCGGTACTGGTTCATTCTCCTCCAAAGTTCACGTAGTTCATGCTTATGTTCACTCGTTGGCTGTCTGAAAATCATGAAGGTGGCTCAATTTCTCTCCCTTGCTGTTCTTTATTGATACTTCTGATGGATTCTTGCACTAAATGTGAACTCTTTGTATTGTATAGAAAACATTCCTTTCAACTTCTCTGAATTGAGTCCGTTCACCCCGCGGTCCAAACAGTGCAAACAGTGTTTTCTGAGAAACAACGCTTTAGGCTACCGTTTGCCTGCGGGTGATTTGGAAGAGGTGAAAGAATTCCAATGTATCTTGTCCCAGAAAATTGCTCCCGTTGAAAGAATCTTTGCCTTAAGGAAAATAGTCATTTTAGCATTCACCAAGCCGTTTGTTCCCAATCTTATTGGACGATCTGCTTGCTTGTCTTCGTGGGGGAAACGACACCGTAGCACCCGATTCTGCTTCCAACATCCCTTAGTCTACGCTACCGTTCATTCATGTGTGGAGGGAAAATCCTGTCAGTAGCTCGCTGTCCCTCTTGCGCTCTTAGAATATCACATTTCGGAATTCCTCTTGTACATAGCGGTGCATAGAGGACATGTCGTATTGGGCAGCATTTTCTTCAACTTCTCCGGAATGAGTCCATTTTCGGGCGTTTAAGGTCCCGTCGAAAGTTGTTAGTTGAGAAACAGCCTTTCAGGGGACAGTTGATCGACGAGTGATTTGGTGGGCTTCTTTCCATTCCTTTGGATCTTTCCAAGGAAAATGCAGGGGTGATGGAAAACGGACCTTCACTTGGATATTCACACCGATGTTCGCAAAGTTGCTTGTTTCAAATCATGTCGTAGGCTGTACATGACTGTGTGAGTCGGGCATCCCTTCCTGCGTGAGAAATACGTAGGGGAAGTCGCTCCGGTACTGCTTCATGCTCCTTCAAATTCACGTAGTTCATGCTTACGTTCACCCGTTGGCTGACGGAAAATTATCCGTCGCTCCTTGTCTCCGGAACGCGCTTGAGAATTTCCATTTCTGAATGATTCTCCTACATAATGGTGAAAACAGTACGTACTACAGCAGACACCAGTTCTTTCATCTTTTCTGGAATGAGCGCCTATTCCGGGGATAAAAAGCACTGTAGAATTGCTTGCCTCGCGGTCAGCTTGGTGGTAGACAGTTGATCCTCCAGTGGTTTGGAGGGAATCGAAGCATTGCTTTCCACCTTCCTCAAGCAAATTGGACTGGGTAACGGAACGTGGACCCTTAGTACGATAATCACCGTGACGTTTGCAAACCTGTTTGCTCCAAGTCGCCGGATAGGCTGTACACTCTGGTCTTACCTTGGCTTCCCTTTTGCGCTTGAGAGAATCCACGGTGGCAAAGTCGACGGTAGCAGCTGTATCTCCTTCCACCTTGAAATTGTTCATGCCAGCGTTCACTCAAAGGCTGGGGGAAAATCATGGCGGTAGCTCAATTTCTCCGACCTGCTGTTCTTTACAGATATTTCTTGTGGATTCTTGTACGAAAATGCGGAGAAGTCTTGGTATTGTATGGACAAGGTTCCTTTCAACTTCCGGGAATTGTGGCCCTGCACCTCAACGACAAATCACTGGAAACAGTGTTTGCTGAGAAACAACAGTTTGGGCTACCGTTTACCTGCGAGTGATTTGGAAGAGTTGAAAGAATTCCAATGTATCTTGTCCCAGAAAAATGCTCCCGTTGAAAGAATCTTTGCCTTAAGGTAAATAGTCATTTCAGCATTCACCAAGCCGTTTGTTCCCAATCTTATCGGACGATCTGCTTGCTTGTCTTCGTGGAGGAAACGACACCGTAGCACCCGATTCTCCTTCCAACATCCCTTAGTCTACGCTACCGTTTATTCCTTCACGTGTGAACGGAAAATTCTGCCAGAGGCTCGTTTTTCGTCTTGCGGTCTTAGAAATTGACATTTCGGAATTCCTCCTCTACATAGGGGTGAATACAGGACATGTCGTATTGGGCAGCATTTTCTTCAACTTCTCCGGAATGAGTCCATTTTCGGGCGTTTAAGGTCACGTCGAAAGGGGTTAGTTCAGAAACAGCCTTTCAGCGGACAGTTGATCGACGAGGGATTTGCTGGGCTTCTTTCCATTCCTTTGGATCTTTCCAAGGAAAATGCAGGGGTGATGGAAAACGGACCTTCACTTGGATATTCACACCGATGTTCGCAAAGTTGCTTGCTTCAAATCATGTCGTAGGCTGTACATGACTGTGTGAGTCGGGCATCCCTTCCTGCGTGAGAAATACCTAGGGGAAATCTCTCCGGTACTGGTTCATTCTCCTCCAAAGTTCACGTAGTTCATGCTTATGTTCACTCGTTGGCTGTCTGAAAATCATGAAGGTGGCTCAATTTCTCTCCCTTGCTGTTCTTTATTGATACTTCTGATGGATTCTTGCACTAAATGTGAACTCTTTGTATTGTATAGAAAACATTCCTTTCAACTTCTCTGAATTGAGTCCGTTCACCCCGCGGTCCAAACAGTGCAAACAGTGTTTTCTGAGAAACAACGCTTTAGGCTACCGTTTGCCTGCGGGTGATTTGGAAGAGGTGAAAGAATTCCAATGTATCTTGTCCCAGAAAATTGCTCCCGTTGAAAGAATCTTTGCCTTAAGGAAAATAGTCATTTTAGCATTCACCAAGCCGTTTGTTCCCAATCTTATTGGACGATCTGCTTGCTTGTCTTCGTGGGGGAAACGACACCGTAGCACCCGATTCTGCTTCCAACATCCCTTAGTCTACGCTACCGTTCATTCATGTGTGGAGGGAAAATCCTGTCAGTAGCTCGCTGTCCCTCTTGCGCTCTTAGAATATCACATTTCGGAATTCCTCTTGTACATAGCGGTGCATAGAGGACATGTCGTATTGGGCAGCATTTTCTTCAACTTCTCCGGAATGAGTCCATTTTCGGGCGTTTAAGGTCACGTCGAAAGTTGTTAGTTCAGAAACAGCCTTTCAGGGGACAGTTGATCGACGAGTGATTTGGTGGGCTTCTTTCCATTCCTTTGGATCTTTCCAAGGAAAATGCAGGGGTGATGGAAAACGGACCTTCACTTGGATATTCACACCGATGTTCGCAAAGTTGCTTGTTTCAAATCATGTCGTAGGCTGTACATGACTGTGTGAGTCGGGCATCCCTTCCTGCGTGAGAAATACCTAGGGGAAATCGCTACGGTACTGCTTCATGCTCCTTCAAATTCACGTAGTTCATGCTTACGTTCACCCGTTGGCTGACGGAAAATTATCCGTCGCTCCTTGTCTCCGGAACGCGCTTGAGAATTTCCATTTCTGAATGATTCTCCTACATAATGGTGAAAACAGTACGTACTACAGCAGACACCAGTTCTTTCATCTTTTCTGGAATGAGCGCCTATTCCGGGGATGAAAAGCACTGTAGAATTGCTTGCCTCGCGGTCAGCTTGGTGGTAGACAGTTGATCCTCCAGTGGTTTGGAAGGAATCGAAGCATTGCTTTCCACCTTCCTCAAGCAAATTGGACTGGGTAACGGAACGTGGACCCTTAGTAGGATAATCACCGTGACGTTTGCAAACCTGTTTGCTCCAAGTCGCCGGATAGGCTGTACACTCTGGTCTTACCTTGGCTTCCCTTTTGCGCTTGAGAGAATCCACGGTGGCAAAGTCGACGGTAGCAGCTGTATCTCCTTCCACCTTGAAATTGTTCATGCTAGCGTTCACTCAAAGGCTGGGGGAAAATCATGGCGGTACCTCAATTTCTCCGACCTGCTGTTCTTTACAGATATTTCTTGTGGATTCTTGTACGAAAATGCGGAGAAGTCTTGGTATTGTATGGACAAGGTTCCTTTCAACTTCCGGGAATTGTGGCCCTGCACCTCAACGACAAATCACTGGAAACAGTGTTTGCTGAGAAACAACAGTTTGGGCTACCGTTTACCTGCGAGTGATTTGGAAGAGTTGAAAGAATTCCAATGTATCTTGTCCCAGAAAAATGCTCCCGTTGAAAGAATCTTTGCCTTAAGGTAAATAGTCATTTCAGCATTCACCAAGCCGTTTGTTCCCAATCTTATCGGACGATCTGCTTGCTTGTCTTCGTGGAGGAAACGACACCGTAGCACCCGATTCTCCTTCCAACATCCCTTAGTCTACGCTACCGTTCATTCATGTGTGGAGGGAAAATCCTGTCAGTAGCTCGCTGTCCCTCTTGCGCTCTTAGAATATCACATTTCGGAATTCCTCTTGTACATAGCGGTGCATAGAGGACATGTCGTATTGGGCAGCATTTTCTTCAACTTCTCCGGAATGAGTCCATTTTCGGGCGTTTAAGGTCCCGTCGAAAGTTGTTAGTTGAGAAACAGCCTTTCAGGGGACAGTTGATCGACGAGTGATTTGGTGGGCTTCTTTCCATTCCTTTGGATCTTTCCAAGGAAAATGCAGGGGTGATGGAAAACCGACCTTCACTTGGATATTCACACCGATGTTCGCAAAGTTGCTTGTTTCAAATCATGTCGTAGGCTGTACATGACTGTGTGAGTCGGGCATCCCTTCCTGCGTGAGAAATACGTAGGGGAAGTAGCTCCGGTACTGCTTCATGCTCCTTCAAATTCACGTAGTTCATGCTTACGTTCACCCGTTGGCTGACGGAAAATTATCCGTCGCTCCTTGTCTGCGGAACGCGCTTGAGAATTTCCATTTCTGAATGATTCTCCTACATAATGGTGAAAACAGTACGTACTACAGCAGACACCAGTTCTTTCATCTTTTCTGGAATGAGCGCCTATTCCGGGGATGAAAAGCACTGTAGAATTGCTTGCCTCGCGGTCAGCTTGGTGGTAGACAGTTGATCCTCCAGTGGTTTGGAGGGAATCGAAGCATTGCTTTCCACCTTCCTCAAGCAAATTGGACTGGGTAACGGAACGTGGACCCTTAGTACGATAATCACCGTGACGTTTGCAAACCTGTTTGCTCCAAGTCGCCGGATAGGCTGTACACTCTGGTCTTACCTTGGCTTCCCTTTTGCGCTTGAGAGAATCCACGGTGGCAAAGTCGACGGTAGCAGCTGTATCTCCTTCCACCTTGAAATTGTTCATGCCAGCGTTCACTCAAAGGCTGGGGGAAAATCATGGCGGTAGCTCAATTTCTCCGACCTGCTGTTCTTTACAGATATTTCTTGTGGATTCTTGTACGAAAATGCGGAGAAGTCTTGGTATTGTATGGACAAGGTTCCTTTCAACTTCCGGGAATTGTGGCCCTGCACCTCAACGACAAATCACTGGAAACAGTGTTTGCTGAGAAACAACAGTTTGGGCTACCGTTTACCTGCGAGTGATTTGGAAGAGTTGAAAGAATTCCAATGTATCTTGTCCCAGAAAAATGCTCCCGTTGAAAGAATCTTTGCCTTAAGGTAAATAGTCATTTCAGCATTCACCAAGCCGTTTGTTCCCAATCTTATCGGACGATCTGCTTGCTTGTCTTCGTGGAGGAAACGACACCGTAGCACCCGATTCTCCTTCCAACATCCCTTAGTCTACGCTACCGTTTATTCCTTCACGTGTGAACGGAAAATTCTGCCAGAGGCTCGTTTTTCGTCTTGCGGTCTTAGAAATTGACATTTCGGAATTCCTCCTCTACATAGGGGTGAATACAGGACATGTCGTATTGGGCAGCATTTTCTTCAACTTCTCCGGAATGAGTCCATTTTCGGGCGTTTAAGGTCACGTCGAAAGGGGTTAGTTCAGAAACAGCCTTTCAGCGGACAGTTGATCGACGAGGGATTTGCTGGGCTTCTTTCCATTCCTTTGGATCTTTCCAAGGAAAATGCAGGGGTGATGGAAAACGGACCTTCACTTGGATATTCACACCGATGTTCGCAAAGTTGCTTGCTTCAAATCATGTCGTAGGCTGTACATGACTGTGTGAGTCGGGCATCCCTTCCTGCGTGAGAAATACCTAGGGGAAATCTCTCCGGTACTGGTTCATTCTCCTCCAAAGTTCACGTAGTTCATGCTTATGTTCACTCGTTGGCTGTCTGAAAATCATGAAGGTGGCTCAATTTCTCTCCCTTGCTGTTCTTTATTGATACTTCTGATGGATTCTTGCACTAAATGTGAACTCTTTGTATTGTATAGAAAACATTCCTTTCAACTTCTCTGAATTGAGTCCGTTCACCCCGCGGTCCAAACAGTGCAAACAGTGTTTTCTGAGAAACAACGCTTTAGGCTACCGTTTGCCTGCGGGTGATTTGGAAGAGGTGAAAGAATTCCAATGTATCTTGTCCCAGAAAATTGCTCCCGTTGAAAGAATCTTTGCCTTAAGGAAAATAGTCATTTTAGCATTCACCAAGCCGTTTGTTCCCAATCTTATTGGACGATCTGCTTGCTTGTCTTCGTGGGGGAAACGACACCGTAGCACCCGATTCTGCTTCCAACATCCCTTAGTCTACGCTACCGTTCATTCATGTGTGGAGGGAAAATCCTGTCAGTAGCTCGCTGTCCCTCTTGCGCTCTTAGAATATCACATTTCGGAATTCCTCTTGTACATAGCGGTGCATAGAGGACATGTCGTATTGGGCAGCATTTTCTTCAACTTCTCCGGAATGAGTCCATTTTCGGGCGTTTAAGGTCACGTCGAAAGTTGTTAGTTCAGAAACAGCCTTTCAGGGGACAGTTGATCGACGAGTGATTTGGTGGGCTTCTTTCCATTCCTTTGGATCTTTCCAAGGAAAATGCAGGGGTGATGGAAAACGGACCTTCACTTGGATATTCACACCGATGTTCGCAAAGTTGCTTGTTTCAAATCATGTCGTAGGCTGTACATGACTGTGTGAGTCGGGCATCCCTTCCTGCGTGAGAAATACCTAGGGGAAATCGCTACGGTACTGCTTCATGCTCCTTCAAATTCACGTAGTTCATGCTTACGTTCACCCGTTGGCTGACGGAAAATTATCCGTCGCTCCTTGTCTCCGGAACGCGCTTGAGAATTTCCATTTCTGAATGATTCTCCTACATAATGGTGAAAACAGTACGTACTACAGCAGACACCAGTTCTTTCATCTTTTCTGGAATGAGCGCCTATTCCGGGGATGAAAAGCACTGTAGAATTGCTTGCCTCGCGGTCAGCTTGGTGGTAGACAGTTGATCCTCCAGTGGTTTGGAAGGAATCGAAGCATTGCTTTCCACCTTCCTCAAGCAAATTGGACTGGGTAACGGAACGTGGACCCTTAGTAGGATAATCACCGTGACGTTTGCAAACCTGTTTGCTCCAAGTCGCCGGATAGGCTGTACACTCTGGTCTTACCTTGGCTTCCCTTTTGCGCTTGAGAGAATCCACGGTGGCAAAGTCGACGGTAGCAGCTGTATCTCCTTCCACCTTGAAATTGTTCATGCTAGCGTTCACTCAAAGGCTGGGGGAAAATCATGGCGGTACCTCAATTTCTCCGACCTGCTGTTCTTTACAGATATTTCTTGTGGATTCTTGTACGAAAATGCGGAGAAGTCTTGGTATTGTATGGACAAGGTTCCTTTCAACTTCCGGGAATTGTGGCCCTGCACCTCAACGACAAATCACTGGAAACAGTGTTTGCTGAGAAACAACAGTTTGGGCTACCGTTTACCTGCGAGTGATTTGGAAGAGTTGAAAGAATTCCAATGTATCTTGTCCCAGAAAAATGCTCCCGTTGAAAGAATCTTTGCCTTAAGGTAAATAGTCATTTCAGCATTCACCAAGCCGTTTGTTCCCAATCTTATCGGACGATCTGCTTGCTTGTCTTCGTGGAGGAAACGACACCGTAGCACCCGATTCTCCTTCCAACATCCCTTAGTCTACGCTACCGTTCATTCATGTGTGGAGGGAAAATCCTGTCAGTAGCTCGCTGTCCCTCTTGCGCTCTTAGAATATCACATTTCGGAATTCCTCTTGTACATAGCGGTGCATAGAGGACATGTCGTATTGGGCAGCATTTTCTTCAACTTCTCCGGAATGAGTCCATTTTCGGGCGTTTAAGGTCCCGTCGAAAGTTGTTAGTTGAGAAACAGCCTTTCAGGGGACAGTTGATCGACGAGTGATTTGGTGGGCTTCTTTCCATTCCTTTGGATCTTTCCAAGGAAAATGCAGGGGTGATGGAAAACGGACCTTCACTTGGATATTCACACCGATGTTCGCAAAGTTGCTTGTTTCAAATCATGTCGTAGGCTGTACATGACTGTGTGAGTCGGGCATCCCTTCCTGCGTGAGAAATACGTAGGGGAAGTCGCTCCGGTACTGCTTCATGCTCCTTCAAATTCACGTAGTTCATGCTTACGTTCACCCGTTGGCTGACGGAAAATTATCCGTCGCTCCTTGTCTCCGGAACGCGCTTGAGAATTTCCATTTCTGAATGATTCTCCTACATAATGGTGAAAACAGTACGTACTACAGCAGACACCAGTTCTTTCATCTTTTCTGGAATGAGCGCCTATTCCGGGGATAAAAAGCACTGTAGAATTGCTTGCCTCGCGGTCAGCTTGGTGGTAGACAGTTGATCCTCCAGTGGTTTGGAGGGAATCGAAGCATTGCTTTCCACCTTCCTCAAGCAAATTGGACTGGGTAACGGAACGTGGACCCTTAGTACGATAATCACCGTGACGTTTGCAAACCTGTTTGCTCCAAGTCGCCGGATAGGCTGTACACTCTGGTCTTACCTTGGCTTCCCTTTTGCGCTTGAGAGAATCCACGGTGGCAAAGTCGACGGTAGCAGCTGTATCTCCTTCCACCTTGAAATTGTTCATGCCAGCGTTCACTCAAAGGCTGGGGGAAAATCATGGCGGTAGCTCAATTTCTCCGACCTGCTGTTCTTTACAGATATTTCTTGTGGATTCTTGTACGAAAATGCGGAGAAGTCTTGGTATTGTATGGACAAGGTTCCTTTCAACTTCCGGGAATTGTGGCCCTGCACCTCAACGACAAATCACTGGAAACAGTGTTTGCTGAGAAACAACAGTTTGGGCTACCGTTTACCTGCGAGTGATTTGGAAGAGTTGAAAGAATTCCAATGTATCTTGTCCCAGAAAAATGCTCCCGTTGAAAGAATCTTTGCCTTAAGGTAAATAGTCATTTCAGCATTCACCAAGCCGTTTGTTCCCAATCTTATCGGACGATCTGCTTGCTTGTCTTCGTGGAGGAAACGACACCGTAGCACCCGATTCTCCTTCCAACATCCCTTAGTCTACGCTACCGTTTATTCCTTCACGTGTGAACGGAAAATTCTGCCAGAGGCTCGTTTTTCGTCTTGCGGTCTTAGAAATTGACATTTCGGAATTCCTCCTCTACATAGGGGTGAATACAGGACATGTCGTATTGGGCAGCATTTTCTTCAACTTCTCCGGAATGAGTCCATTTTCGGGCGTTTAAGGTCACGTCGAAAGGGGTTAGTTCAGAAACAGCCTTTCAGCGGACAGTTGATCGACGAGGGATTTGCTGGGCTTCTTTCCATTCCTTTGGATCTTTCCAAGGAAAATGCAGGGGTGATGGAAAACGGACCTTCACTTGGATATTCACACCGATGTTCGCAAAGTTGCTTGCTTCAAATCATGTCGTAGGCTGTACATGACTGTGTGAGTCGGGCATCCCTTCCTGCGTGAGAAATACCTAGGGGAAATCTCTCCGGTACTGGTTCATTCTCCTCCAAAGTTCACGTAGTTCATGCTTATGTTCACTCGTTGGCTGTCTGAAAATCATGAAGGTGGCTCAATTTCTCTCCCTTGCTGTTCTTTATTGATACTTCTGATGGATTCTTGCACTAAATGTGAACTCTTTGTATTGTATAGAAAACATTCCTTTCAACTTCTCTGAATTGAGTCCGTTCACCCCGCGGTCCAAACAGTGCAAACAGTGTTTTCTGAGAAACAACGCTTTAGGCTACCGTTTGCCTGCGGGTGATTTGGAAGAGGTGAAAGAATTCCAATGTATCTTGTCCCAGAAAATTGCTCCCGTTGAAAGAATCTTTGCCTTAAGGAAAATAGTCATTTTAGCATTCACCAAGCCGTTTGTTCCCAATCTTATTGGACGATCTGCTTGCTTGTCTTCGTGGGGGAAACGACACCGTAGCACCCGATTCTGCTTCCAACATCCCTTAGTCTACGCTACCGTTCATTCATGTGTGGAGGGAAAATCCTGTCAGTAGCTCGCTGTCCCTCTTGCGCTCTTAGAATATCACATTTCGGAATTCCTCTTGTACATAGCGGTGCATAGAGGACATGTCGTATTGGGCAGCATTTTCTTCAACTTCTCCGGAATGAGTCCATTTTCGGGCGTTTAAGGTCACGTCGAAAGTTGTTAGTTCAGAAACAGCCTTTCAGGGGACAGTTGATCGACGAGTGATTTGGTGGGCTTCTTTCCATTCCTTTGGATCTTTCCAAGGAAAATGCAGGGGTGATGGAAAACGGACCTTCACTTGGATATTCACACCGATGTTCGCAAAGTTGCTTGTTTCAAATCATGTCGTAGGCTGTACATGACTGTGTGAGTCGGGCATCCCTTCCTGCGTGAGAAATACCTAGGGGAAATCGCTACGGTACTGCTTCATGCTCCTTCAAATTCACGTAGTTCATGCTTACGTTCACCCGTTGGCTGACGGAAAATTATCCGTCGCTCCTTGTCTCCGGAACGCGCTTGAGAATTTCCATTTCTGAATGATTCTCCTACATAATGGTGAAAACAGTACGTACTACAGCAGACACCAGTTCTTTCATCTTTTCTGGAATGAGCGCCTATTCCGGGGATGAAAAGCACTGTAGAATTGCTTGCCTCGCGGTCAGCTTGGTGGTAGACAGTTGATCCTCCAGTGGTTTGGAAGGAATCGAAGCATTGCTTTCCACCTTCCTCAAGCAAATTGGACTGGGTAACGGAACGTGGACCCTTAGTAGGATAATCACCGTGACGTTTGCAAACCTGTTTGCTCCAAGTCGCCGGATAGGCTGTACACTCTGGTCTTACCTTGGCTTCCCTTTTGCGCTTGAGAGAATACACGGTGGCAAAGTCGACGGTAGCAGCTGTATCTCCTTCCACCTTGAAATTGTTCATGCCAGCGTTCACTCAAAGGCTGGGGGAAAATCATGGCGGTAGCTCAATTTCTCCGACCTGCTGTTCTTTACAGATATTTCTTGTGGATTCTTGTACGAAAATGCGGAGAAGTCTTGGTATTGTATGGACAAGGTTCCTTTCAACTTCCGGGAATTGTGGCCCTGCACCACAACGACAAATCACTGGAAACAGTGTTTGCTGAGAAACAACAGTTTGGGCTACCGTTTACCTGCGAGTGATTTGGAAGAGTTGAAAGAATTCCAATGTATCTTGTCCCAGAAAAATGCTCCCGTTGAAAGAATCTTTGCCTTAAGGTAAATAGTCATTTCAGCATTCACCAAGCCGTTTGTTCCCAATCTTATCGGACGATCTGCTTGCTTGTCTTCGTGGAGGAAACGACACCGTAGCACCCGATTCTCCTTCCAACATCCCTTAGTCTACGCTACCGTTTATTCCTTCACGTGTGAACGGAAAATTCTGCCAGAGGCTCGTTTTTCGTCTTGCGGTCTTAGAAATTGACATTTCGGAACTCCTCTTCTACATAGGGGTGAATACAGGACATGTCGTACTGGGCAGCATTTTCTTCAACTTCTCCGGAATGAGTCCATTTTCGGGCGTTTAAGGTCACGTCGAAAGGGGTTAGTTCAGAAACAGCCTTTCAGCGGCAGTTGATCGACGAGGGATTTGCTGGGCTTCTTTCCATTCCTTTGGATCTTTCCAAGGAAAATGCAGGGGTGATGGAAAACGGACCTTCACTTGGATATTCACACCGATGTTCGCAAAGTTGCTTGCTTCAAATCATGTCGTAGGCTGTACATGACTGTGTGAGTTGGGCATCCCTTCCTGCGTGAGAAATACCTAGGGGAAATCTCTCCGGTACTGGTTCATTCTCCTCCAAAGTTCACGTAGTTCATGCTTACGTTCACTCGTTGGCTGTCCGAAAATCATGAAGGTAGCTCAATTTCTCTCCCTTGCTTTTCTTTATTGATACTTCTGATGGATTCTTGCACTAAGTGTGAACTCTTTGTATTGTATAGAAAACATTCCTTTCAACTTCTCTGAATTGAGTCCGTTCACCCCGCGGTCCAAACAGTGCAAACAGTGTTTTCTGAGAAACAACGCTTTAGGCTACCGTTTGCCTGCGGGTGATTTGGAAGAGATGAAAGAATTCCAATGTATCTTGTCCCAGAAAAATGCTCCCCTTGAAAGAATCTTGGCCTTATGGTAAATAGTCATTTTAGCATTCACCAAGCCGTTTGTTCCCAATCTTATCGGACGATCTGCTTGCTTGTCTTCGTGGGGGAAACGACACCGTAGCACCCGATTCTGCTTCCAACATCCCTTAGTCTACGCTACCGTTCATTCATGTGTGGAGGGAAAATCCTGTCAGTAGCTCGCTGTCCCCCTTGCGCTCTTAGAATATCACATTTCGGAATTCCTCTTGTACATAGCGGTGCATAGAGGACATGTCGTATTGGGCAGCATTTTCTTCAACTTCTCCGGAATGAGTCCATTTTCGGGCGTTTAAGGTCACGTCGAAAGTTGTTAGTTCAGAAACAGCCTTTCAGGGGACAGTTGATCGACGAGTGATTTGGTGGGCTTCTTTCCATTCCTTTGGATCTTTCCAAGGAAAATGCAGGGGTGATGGAAAACGGACCTTCACTTGGATATTCACACCGATGTTCTCAAAGTTGCTTGTTTCAAATCATGTCGTAGGCTGTACATGACTGTGTGAGTCGGGCATCCCTTCCTGCGTGAAAAATACCTAGGGGAAATCGCTACGGTACTGCTTCATGCTCCTTCAAATTCACGTAGTTCATGCTTACGTTCACCCGTTGGCTGACGGAAAATTATCCGTCGCTCCTTATCTCCGGAACTCGCTTGAGAATTTCCATTTCTGAATGATTCTCCTACATAATGGTGAAAACAGTACGTACTACAGCAGACACCAGTTCTTTCATCTTTTCTGGAATGAGCGCCTATTCCGGGGATGAAAAGCACTGTAGAATTGCTTGCCTCGCGGTCAGCTTGGTGGTAGACAGTTGATCCTCCAGTGGTTTGGAAGGAATCGAAGCATTGCTTTCCACCTTCCTCAAGCAAATTGGACTGGGTAACGGAACGTGGACCCTTAGTACGATAATCACCGTGACGTTTGCAAACCTGTTTGCTCCAAGTCGCCGGATAGGCTGTACACTCTGGTCTTACCTTGGCTTCCCTTTTGCGCTTGAGAGAATACACGGTGGCAAAGTCGACGGTAGCAGCTGTATCTCCTTCCACCTTGAAATTGTTCATGCTAGCGTTCACTCAAAGGCTGGGGGAAAATCATGGCGGTAGCTCAATTTCTCCGACCTGCTGTTCTTTACAGATATTTCTTGTGGATTCTTGTACGAAAATGCGGAGAAGTCTTGGTATTGTATGGACAAGGTTCCTTTCAACTTCAGGGAATTGTGGCCCTGCACCTCAACGACAAATCACTGGAAACAGTGTTTGCTGAGAAACAACAGTTTGGGCTACCGTTTACCTGCGAGTGATTTGGAAGAGTTGAAAGAATTCCAATGTATCTTGTCCCAGAAAAATGCTCCCGTTGAAAGAATCTTTGCCTTAAGGTAAATAGTCATTTCAGCATTCACCAAGCCGTTTGTTCCCAATCTTATCGGACGATCTGCTTGCTTGTCTTCGTGGAGGAAACGACACCGTAGCACCCGATTCTCCTTCCAACATCCCTTAGTCTACGCTACCGTTCATTCATGTGTGGAGGGAAAATCCTGTCAGTAGCTCGCTGTCCCTCTTGCGCTCTTAGAATATCACATTTCGGAATTCCTCTTGTACATAGCGGTGCATAGAGGACATGTCGTATTGGGCAGCATTTTCTTCAACTTCTCCGGAATGAGTCCATTTTCGGGCGTTTAAGGTCCCGTCGAAAGTTGTTAGTTGAGAAACAGCCTTTCAGGGGACAGTTGATCGACGAGTGATTTGGTGGGCTTCTTTCCATTCCTTTGGATCTTTCCAAGGAAAATGCAGGGGTGATGGAAAACGGACCTTCACTTGGATATTCACACCGATGTTCGCAAAGTTGCTTGCTTCAAATCATGTCGTAGGCTGTACATGATTGCGTGAGTCGGGCATCCCTTACTGTGTGAGAAATACCTAGGGAAATCTCTACGGTACTGCTTTATGCTCCTCCAAATTCACGGAGTTCATGCTTACGTTCAATAGTAACCTTAAGTGTAAATGGATTAAATGCTCCAATCCAAAGACATAGAATAGCTGAATGGATAAGAAACCATGACCTACACATATGCTGCCTACAGGAGACCCACCTCAGGACAAAAGACCTACACAGACTCAAAGTGAAAGGCTGGAAACAAATTTTCCAAGCAAATGGACAGGAAAAAAAGGCCGGGGTAGCAATACTCATATCAGACAAAATAGACATCAAAAGAAGGGCCATGAAGAGAGACCCAGACGGTCACTTCATAATACTCAAGGGAAGAATCCACCAAGAAGACGTAAACATTGTAAATATATATGCACCCAACATGGGAGCACCTAAATACATCAAGAAAATCTTAGAGGACTTCAAGAAAGATATTGACAGCAACACAATTTTAGTAGGGAATTTTAACACGCCACTGTCAAAAATGGACAGATCTTCCAAAGAAAATATCAACAAAGATATTGTGGCTTTGAACAGTACTCTAGACGAATTGGACTTAGTTGATATATATAGAGCCCTTCATCCCAAAGAAACTAAATACACATTTTTTTCAAATGCACATGGAACATTTTCAAAGATAGACCACATGATAGGACACAAAACAAGCCTCAACAAATTCAAGAAAATTGAAATCATACCAAGCATTTTCTCCGATCACAAGGGACTGAAACTAGAAACCGACTTGATGGGGAAAATACCCAAACCATCAAAATCATGGAGGTTGAATAGCATGCTATTAAATAATGAATGGGTAAATAATAAAATTAGGGAGTAAATCAAAAAGTTTCTGGAAACAAATGAAAATGAACTCACAACAACCCAAAACTTATGGGACACAATGAAGGCAGTCCTCAGAGGGAAGTTCATAGCAATACAGGCCTACCTAAAGAAGACAGAAACATTTTTAACAAACGACTTAACCCTACGCCTACAAGAACTTGAGGAACAACACAAAGACAGCCCAGGGCAAGTAGAAGGAAGGAAATAACCAAGATCAGAGCAGAATTAAATGACATAGAGACTAAAAGCACAATCCTAAGGATCAATGAATCCAGGAGCTGGTTCTTTGAAAAGATCAACCAAATCGACAAGCCTTTAAGCAGGCTCATCAAGAAAGAAAGAGAGAGGACTCAAATAAACACAATCAGAAATGAAAGAGGAGAGATTACGACTGACACCCGCAGAAATACAAAGGATTGTAAGAAATTACTATGAAGAACTCTATGCCAAGAAATTTGAAAACCTAGGTGAAATGAACAAGTTTCTAGAAAAATATAACCTTCCAAAACTCAAAGAAAAAGAAACAGAAAGCCTGAACAGACCAATAACAACTAATGAAATTGAAGCAGTAATCAAAAATCGCCTGACACACAAAAGCCCTGGACCAGATGGTTTCACAGGAGAATTCTACAAAACATTTAAGGAAGAGCTAATCCCTATCCTTCACAGACTATTCCAAAAAATCCAAAATGATGGAAGACTCCCAAACTCTTTTTATGAAGCCAGCACCATCCTAATCCCAAAATCAGATAAAGACACAACAAAGAAAACTTCAGGCCAATATCGCTGATGAACATAGATGCTAAAATCCTCAACAAAATATTGGCAAACCTCATCCAACAATACATTAAAAAAATCATACACCATGAGCAAGTGGGATTCATCCCAGGGATGTAAGGATGGTTCAACATTCGCAAATCAGTAAATGTAATACATCACATAAACAAAAGCAAAGCCAAAAATCACATGATCATATCAATAGATGGGAAAAAAGCTTTTGATAAAGTACAACACCCATTTATGATAAAAACACTCAGCAAAGTGGGAATAGAGGGAGCATTCCTCAACATAATAAAGGCCATATATGAGAGACCTACAGCCAACATCATACTCAACGGGCAAAAACTGAAATCTTTTCCACTAAAATCAGGAACAAGACAAGGTTGTCCACTTTCACCACTTCTATTCAATATAGTATTGCAAGTATTAGCCACAGGGATTAGACAGGAAAAGGAAATAAAAGGCATCCAACTTGGAAAGGAGGAAACAAAACTATCGTTGTTTGCAGATGAGATGATAGTGTACATAGAAAATCCTATAGACTCGGCCGAAAAGCTTCTCGACCTAATAAATGAATTTGGCCGAACAGCCGGATACAAAGTCAATATCCAGAAATCAAAGGCATTTTTGTATACCAACAATGAAACAGCAGAAGCAGAAATCAAGAAAAAATATCCCATTCGATATAGCAAAAAGAAACATAAAATACCTGGGAATAAACCTAACCAAGGAGGTAAAAGACCTGTATGCAGAAAACTACACAACACTGAAACAAGAAATCAAGGAAGACACAAACAAATGGAAGCATATACCGTGCTCATGGATCGGAAGAATTAATATCAATCAAATGTCCATACTACCCAAAGCAATTTACAGATTCAATGCAATACCTAGTAAGTTCCAATGGCATATATCACAGACATAAAACACCTCAAAAATTTATATGGAATCATAAACGACCCTGGATAGCAGCAGCAATTTTGAGAAAGAAGAGCAAAGTAGGAGGGATCACAATACCTGATACCAAACTGTATTACAAAGCCACTGTAATCAAAACAGCCTGGTACAGGCACAAGAACAGACACATGGACCAGTGGAACAGAACAGAGAGCCCAGAAATAAATCCAAGTCTCTACAGTCAAGTAATATTCGACAAAGGGGGCAGCAACATAAAAAGGAGTAAAACTAGCCTCTTCAACAAGTGGTGTTGGGAGAACTGGACAGCTACGTGCAAGGAAATGAAACTCGAGCACCAACTTACACCATACACAAAAATAAATTCAAGGTGGATTAAAGATTTAAATGTAAGCCGTGACACTATTAAAATCCTAGAGGATAACATAGGCAGGAAAATCTCAGATATTCCATGCAGCAACATTTTTACTGATATGTCCCCTAAAGCAAGGGACAGAAAGGAAAGAATAAACAAATGGGATCTCATCAAAATAAAAAGCCTCTGCACAGCTAAAGAAAACAGTAGTAAAATAAAAAGAGAACCAACTGTATGGGAAAACATATTTGACAATGATACTTCAGACAAGGGTTTAATCTCCAAAACATACAAAGAACTTACAAGACTCTAAGAAGACAAGCAACCCAATTAAAAAATGGGCAAAGGATTTGAACAGACACTTCTCCAAGGAGGACATACAGAGGATCCAGAGACACATGAAAAGATGCTCGATATCTCTAGCTATCAGAGAGATGCAAATTAAAACTACAATGAGATACCACTTCACACCAGTCAGAATGGCCCTCATAAACAAAGCAACAAACAGCAAGTGCTGGAGAGGTTGTGGAGAAAAGGGGACCCTAGTGCACTGTTGGTGGGAGTGCAGACTGGTACAACCACTATGGAAAACAGTATGGAATTTTCTAAGAAAACTAAAAATGGACATACCTTTTGACCCAGCCATTCCACTGCTTGGATTATATCCTAAGAACCCTGAAACACCAATCCAGAAGAACCTATGCACTCCTATGTTCATAGCAGCACAATTTACAATAGCCAAGTGCTGCAAGCAACCTAGGTGCCCATCAGTTAATGAATGGATCAAAAAACTGTGGTACATTTACACAATGGAATTCTATGCAGCAGAAAGAAAGAAGGAGCTCCTACCCTTTGCGACAGCATGGAAGGAATTGGAGAGTATCATGCTAAGTGAAATAAGCCAGGCAGTGAAAGACAAATACCATATGATCTCACCTTTAACAGGAATCTAATCAACAAAACAAACAAATAAGCATAATATAACCAAAGACACTGAAATTGAGAACAGTCTGACAGTGTCCAGAGGGGGAGGGGAGGGAATTTCAGGGGAAAAGGGGACCGGTTTAGAGCAACAAGTATAAAGGACTCATGGACAAAAACTATGGGGGGTGGAAATGGTAGGAAGGTGGGGAGGGCTGGGGTGGTGGGCTGGGCCAGGGTAAAAGATAGAGAACTGTACAATATCAACAATAAAAAATACTAATTTAAAAAACAACAAATGCACACAGACTACAGCAGCCCTGTGAGAAAAAGGGACAGTATGGTACTCTGTTAAGCTGAGAATCCTGAGGCCACTTCTCTCAAGGCAAGAGCCCCTTGGCCACTCTCTCAATGGGAGAGTGTGCCAACCCTTGCCTGGACAGGCTTTTATTGTTTTCCTCAGGTCTTACATCAAAGACGGATTTATTATCTATGGCATGGGACTGGAATCATACTCTGTTATCTTTGATGACTGGGTTCATATCATGTAGCACAAGGTTTACTACATATAGAGTCACCCAGGTTTGTTCATATATTAGTGTTTTGTTAATTTGTATGGCTTCAAAATTTCCCATCATAAGTCTTCCATCTCACATAAATAGGTGATGGATTTTTGTACGTGCTACCAAATCTGAGTCCCATTTTGCCTTTGAGAAAATGTAGGTCAAACACCCTGATTATAGAAAAAAGAAGAGAGAAGCATACAGATATCATTTGGCTCTTCATGGTCCTACAGGCAAGCACTGAGAACCTTCCAAAGTCCGGGTGAACGACATTCCCTTTATGCAATGAGGCCTGATCTGCCCCTGATATGGAAGGAAATATTGTGGTGAATGTCACTTGTCCCAAGTTTGGAGAAAGTGTGCAGGAACAACATGCACAATGAGAATGTGAATTTTAAATAAAAATACGGCTTGTTCTTTGTTTCACTTTAAACTGAATTTTGATTCTTTCTTTTGGGAGATTCCAGACTTAGAAAAGTTATAAATTAAGATTTCAGGAAGATGGCCCATTCCAGGGAAGGAATCTCAGATGACTCAGGAAAAAGCACATCAGTTTTTATATTAGACACCTGACAGGTGACTCAGAGTATCATTGAAAAACGTACACATAAAAACCACTGTGATAGAATTGAACCTGAACATAAGAGAGGTTTAAATTTAAAAGTATGATAAATTCAATGTCAGGCTGCATGCAAGAAATTAGCCACCATCAAAGAAGGGTTATGACATTGTCACAAATAGGTGTGTTTTCCTCAGGTAACATAATGCTTTGAAGGAAAGAATTGAAGAATATATCCAATTAACTAATCTCAAATTGTAGTTTTTTCTTTATTTTAATTGTTCTTGTACAGTTTTCTGTCTTTTACTCCCATCCCAGCCCACTGCCCTAGCCCTCCCCACCTCCCTCCCATTTCCATGCCCCCCCAGTTTTTGTCCACGTGTCTTTTATACTTGTTCTAAGTCAGATTATTTTTTTTTCATGGCACTCAAAAGCTGGACATTTCAGGGTGACCAACACCCTGAATGTTCTTTCAGTGGTTTCTAGTGTTGTTCCTTAAGTTCTGTTTTATTTCTCTTAGTGTGGAGAGCACATCAACTTGCTTTGGCTAAGGCTTGCATTTGCAAGGACCTTCAGAAAACCTAAAGCTAGAGTTTTCTATAGTATCCACAATACCATCTTTTTGTGCAGAACCATTGTTTACATCACTACCTACCTGTTCACTTCTCTGACATTCAACACAACCTAATACATCTTGTAGAGACTTGTTACTTAATGAGTACTGTTTTTACTCCTCACAGCAAGATGACACAGCCCACCTCCTGCTTCTGTCTTTGAAATATCCCCTCATGTCTCTGAGATTCATTTGGATTCTCTAAATAAGTTAATGGTGGAAACTAAACCTTGAATAGTTTGTGTAAATTTAATTGGATTAGACATGGCAAGTGCTTCTCTGGGCCTCAGACTGTAAAATATACTGCTTGACCCACTGTGTCTGTTCATCTTGTGAATTTTCCTTCCCGTATGACAAGACTTCTTTGTCAATGGCCTATGGTCATTTTGATTTAGGAGAAGCTCATGGAAATTAACCGGTCCGAAGTTCTTAGTGCCATGTATCTGGTCCCAGTTTTCAGTGTTGGTGAGACAGATTAAAGGTCTCTGGCAGCAGCAGAGAAATAGCAGGTCCACCTAGAGTACTTGGAATGATTTTGGATGGAGTTCATTCATGTACCTGTAGTGTTTGACACAACTGCTACCTGTGTTATATTCTCTACATATAATGTAACTCAATAAAAGTTGCAGACACAAGCCTAAAATGAAGTTTTAGTCAGAGGGTCAGACAGTAACATTAGAAGTTATTTGAAGTCATTCTTCTATTTAGCTGCAGATGTTATTTTTTTAATCTTCTCTGCATCTGGAAACATCGTATACATTATGGCCAGATACAAATCTTAAGGCATTGAAATGTGTGTAACTTTTGTGTCCAGTAGAAAGGCCTCATTTCCAAAATCTTCTTTGGTTGGTTGGGGGGGGGGGAGAATTGGAGTGTTGGTGAGGAGGATCTGGTAGAAATTTAAATATAACCCAATCCTGTCATAAAGTGCGGAACTTCTACTTTTATTCAATAAAATTGCCTGCCCTATCCTGGTGCCCTTCACCTTCAAATTCACTGTCACCAACCTATGCAGTATAGAGCGCATGAAGCCAGACTCTGTGGAAGTTCTACTTCACAAAGTCCGTTATGAAAACTAGGTGAAAACACATGAAAAAAACTCCCCATATTTTTTCAGCTTTCTCCAATCTTTCATTGAATTTTCCTTCCAAATTTTATAATGATGTGGATTAAGAAAGAATATTTTTAGGTCAAATCTGGACTTGCCACAAATAGATGATGTGGCTTGAAAGTAGGAAACATACCATTTGGTATTTGTTGTTGTCATTTTTAATTGAATTAATTTTTTATTTTAATTGTTCTTCTACAGTTTTTTATTAATTTTTATTTTAATTGTTCTTGTACAGTTTTCTGACTTTTACTCCCACCCCAGCCCTCTCCACCTCCCTCCCATTTCCACCCCCCATAGGTTTTGTCCATGTTCCTCTAAACCCTCCCCTGAAATTCTCTCGCCACTCACCTCTGGTGACTGTCAATCTGTTCTCAATTTCAGTGTCTTTGGTTATATTATGCTTGGTTGTTTTGTTGACTAGGGTCCTGTTAAAGGTGAGATCATATGGTATTTGTCTTTCACTGCCTGGCTTATTTCGCTTAGCATGATGCTCTCCAATTCCATCCATGCTGTTGCAAAGGGTAGGAGCTCCTTCTTTCTTTCTGCTGCATAGAATTCCATTGTGTAAATTTACCACAGTTTTTTTGTCCATTCATTAACTGATGGGCACCTAGGTTGCTTCCAGCACTTGGCTATTGTAATTGTGCTGCTATGAACATTGGGTGCATATGTTCTTTTGGATTGGTGTTTCAGGGTTCTCAGGATATAATCCAAGCAGTGGAATGGCTGGGTCAAAAGGTATGTCCATTTTTAGTTTTCTTAGAAAATTCCATACTGTTTTCCATAGTGGTTGTACCAGTCTGCACTCCCACCAACAGTGCACTAGGGTCCCCTTTTCTCCACAACCTCTCCAGCACTTGCTGTTTGTTGCTTTGTTTGTGAAGGCCATTCTGACTGGTGTGAAGTGGTATCTCATTGTGGTTTTAATTTGCAGCTCTCTGATAGCTAGAGATATCGAGCATCTTTTCATGTGTCTCTGGATCCTCTGTATGTCCTCCTTGGAGAAGTGTCTGCCCAAATCCTTTACCCATTTTTTAATTGGGTTGCTTGTCTTCTTAGACTGGAGTCGTGTAAGTTCTTTGTATGTTTTGGAGATTAAACCCTTGTCTGAAGTATCATTGTCAAATATGTTTTCCCATACAGTTGGTTCTCTTTTTATTTTACTACTGTTTTCTTTAGCTGTGCAGAAGCTTTTTATTTTGATGAGATCCCATTTGTTTATTCTTTCCTTTCTCTTCCTTGCTTTAGGGGACATATCAGTAAAAATGTTGCTGCATGGAATATCTGAGATTTTCCTGCCTATGTTCTCCTCTAGCACTTTAATGGTGTCACAGCTTACATTTAAATCTTTAATCCACCTTGAATTTATTTTTGTGTATGGTGTAAGTTGGTGCTCAAGTTTCATTTCCTTGCACGTAGCTGTCCAGTTCTCCCAACACCACTTGTTGAAGAGGCTAGTTTTACTGCATTTTATGTTGCTGCCCCCTTTGTTGAATATTACTTGACTGTAGAGACGGGTTTATTTCTGGGCTCTCTGTTCTATTCCACTGGTCCACGTGCCTGTTTTTATGCCAGTACCAGGCTGTCTTGATTACAGTGGCCTTGTAATACATTTTGGTATCAGGTATTGTGATCCCTCCTACTTTGCTCTTCTTTCTCAATATTGCAGCAGGTATTCTAGGTCGTTTATTGTTCCATATAAATTTTTGAAGTGTTTGTTCTATATCTGTGAAATATGCCATTGGTACTTTAATAGGTATTGCATTGAATCTGTAGATTGCTTTGGGTAGTATGGACATTTTGATGATGTTAATTCTTCCAATCCATGAACACGGTATGTGTTTACATTTGTTTGTGTCTTCCTTGATTTCCTTCTTCGTGTTGTGTAGTTTTCTGCATACAGGTCTTTTACCTCCTTGGTTAGGTACACTCTTTGGTATTTTATGTTTCTTTTTGCTATATCGAATAGGATTTTTTTCTTGATTTCTGCTTCTGCTGTTTCATTGTTGGTATACAAAAATGGCTTTGATTTTTGGATATTGACTTTGTGTCCGGCTGTTTGGCCAAATTCATTTATTAGGTCAAACAGTTTTTTGGCCGAGACTATAGGATTTTCTATGTACACTATCATGTCATCTGCAAACAACGATAGTTTTGTTTCCTCCTTTCCAAGTTGGATGCCTTTTATTTCCTTTTCTTGTCTAATCGCTGTGGCTAATACTTCCAATACTATATTGAATAGAAGTGGTGAAAGTGGACAGCCTTGTCTTGTTCCTGAGCTTAGTGGAAAAGATTTCAGTTTTTGCCTGTTGAGTATGATGTTGGCTGTACGTTTCTCATATATGGCCTTTATTATGTTGAGGAATGCTCCCTCTATTCCTACTTTGGTGAGAGCTTTTATCATAAATGGTTGTTATACCTTATCAAATGCTTTCCCCCATCTATTGATATGATCATGTGATTTTTGTCTTAGCTTTTGTTTATGTGATGAATTACATTTACTGATTTGCGAATGTTGAACCATCCTTGCATCCCTGGGATGAATCCCACTTGGTCATGGTGTATGATCTTTTTAATGTATTGTTGGATGCGGTTTGCCAATATTTTGTTGAGGATTTTAGCATCTATGTTCATCAGCGATATTGGCCTGAAGTTTTCTTTTTTTGTTGTGTCTTTATCTGATTTTGGGATTAGGATGATGCTGACTCCAAAAAAAGAGTTTGGGAGTCTTCCATCATTTTGGTTTTTTTCAAATAGTCTGTGAAGGGTAGGGTTAGCTCTTCCATAAATATTTTGTAGAATTCTCCTGTGAAACCATCTGATCCAGGGCTTTTGTGTGTCGGGAGTTTTTTGATTACTGCTTGAATTTCATCAGCTGTTATTGGTTTGTTCAGGCTTTCTTTTTCTTCTACATTGAGTTTTGGAAGGTTATATTTTTCTAGAAACTTGTCCATTTCATCTAGGTTTTCAAATTTCTTGGCATAGAGTTCTTCATAGTAATTTCTTACAATCCTTTGTATTTCTGCGGGTGTCAGTCGTAATCTCTCCTCTTTCATTTCTGATTGTGTTTATTTGAGTCCTCTCTCTTTCTTTCTTGATGAGACTACTTAAAGGCTTGTTGATTTTTGTTTATCTTTCAAAGAACGAGCTCCTGGATTCATTGATCTTTAGAATTGTGCTTTTAGTCTCTATGTCATTTAATTCTGCTCTGATCTTGATTATTTCCTTTCTTCTACTTGCTGTGGGCTGTCTTTGTTGTTGATCCTCGAGTTCTTGTAGGTGTAGGGTTAGGTTGTTTGTTTGAGATATTTCTATCTTTTTTAGGTAGGCCTGTATCACTATAAACTTCCCTCTGAAGACTGCCTTTGCTGTGTCCCCTAAGTTTTGGGTCACTGTGAGTTCATTATCATTTGTTTCCAGTAACTTTTTTATTTCCTCCCTAATTTCATTCTAGACCTATTCACTGTTTAATAGCATGCTATTCAATCTCCATGATTTTGAGGGTTTTGGGTTTTTCTCCTTGGGGTTGGTTTCTCATTTCAGTTCCTTGTGGTCAGAGAAAATGCTTGGTATGATTTCAATTTTCTTGAATTTGTTGAGGCTTGATTTGTGTCCTATCATGTGGTCTATCTTTGAAAATGTTCCATATGCATTTGAAAAGAAAGTGTATTTAGTTTCTTTGGGATGAAGGGCTCTATATGTATCAGTTAAGTTCATTTCCTCTAGAGTGTTGTTCAATGCCACAATATGTTTATATTTTGTTTGGAAGATCTGTCCATTTTTGACAGTGGGGTGTTAGAGTCCCCTACTATAATTGTGTTACTGTCAATATCTTTCTTGAAGTCCTCTAAGATTTCTTGATGTATTTAGGTGCTCCTATGTTGGGTGCATATATATTTACAATGTTTATTTCTTCTTGGTGGATTCTTCCCTTGAGTATTATGAAGTGACCTTCTGGGTTTCCCTTTATGGCCTTTTTTTGAAGTCTATTTTGTCTGATATGAGTATTGCTACCCCAGCTTTTTTTTTCCTGACCATTTTCTTGGAAAATTTGTTTCCAGCCCTTCACTTTGAGTCTGTGTATGGCCTTTGTCCTGAGGTGGGTCTCTTGTGGGCAGCATATGTGTGGGTCATGGTTTCTTATCCATTCAGCTATTCTATGTCTTTTGATTGGAGCATTTAATCCATTTACATTTAAGGTTATTATTGATAGGTATTTATTCATTGCCATTTTCACCTCTCTCTCCCCCCCACCCCCCTCTCTCTCTCCCTCTTTCTCTCTCCCTCTCTTTCTCGCTCTCGTCTTTTCTTTCCTTTCCTTAAAGCAGTCCCTTTAGTAAGTCTTGCAGAACTGGTTTGGTAGAGGTGTATACTTTTAGACTTCTTTTTTCTGGGAAGGTCCTTAATTGTCCTTTTATCTTGATGGAAAGCGTTGCTGAATAAAGTAGTCTTGGTTGCAGGCCTTTGGTTCTCATTGCTTGAAATATTTCTTGCCATTCTCTTCTGGCTTGGAGCATTTCCATTGAGAAGTCAGCTGCTAACCTTATTGGGGCTCCCTTGTATGTTACTTCCTTTTTCTCCCTTGCTGCCTTTAAGATTCTCTCTTTGTCTTGGAACTTTCCCATTTTAATGATGATGTGTCTTGAAGTGGGCCTGTTTGGGTTCCTCTTGATTGGGACTCTCTGTGTTTCCTGGATTTGTGTGACTTTTTCTCTCATCAAATTAGGGACGTTTTCCATCATTACTTTTTCAAATAGGTTTTCTATCCCTTGCTCTTCTTCTTCTCCTTCTGGTATTCCTATTATACGGATATTATTACGTTTCATGTTGTCTTGCATTTCTCTTAACCCCTCTTCATTCTTTCTGAGCCTCTTTTCCTTTTCTTGCTCTATCTGGCTGTTTTTTTCTACTTTGTCCTCCAACTCACTGATCCGATCTTCTGCTTCATCGATTCTGCTTTTCATTCCTTCTACTGTGTTCTTCAGTTCAGAAATTGTATTCTTCATTTCCTCTTGGCCCTTGCTGATAGTTTCTTTTTCCTTTTTCATGTTGATATAGTTTGCAGTGAGTTCATCGTAGCTTCCCTGTAGTTTCTGGTAGCTCATGGAAAGCTTATGGAGCTTCCTAACAACCATTGCTTTGAACTCAATATCTGATAGTTGAGTTGCCTCTGTTTCATTTAGCATTCTTTCTGGGGCTTCATCCTTTTCTTTCATTCAGAGATTGTTTCTTTGTCTTCCCATTGTTTGTGAGACTCTTCTTGCTAGCCTCAGCTTCTTAAATTGATCTGTTCTGGCTCCCTGGGTTTATGGTGTGAACTTCTGTGGTAGAATATCTGTGAGATTCAGTGATGCAGTGTCCTTCAGGTATACTGTTGTTCACAGCTTCCACGGTCTCAGCTATTGGGATGCCCTCTTTTTGGGTCCAACTCTGTTTTTCTCACAGTTCCAGGTTTGTTTGTTTTTTGTTTGTTTGTTTCACTAGTGAGTATTTAAAAAGGGAAAGGAGGAAAAAATTGAAAAAAGAAAAAAACAAGGGAGAAGAGTTAAAAATACTTTTTTCACTTGTTTTATTTATTTATTTTATTTCAATTATTGTATTCTGTGTTTAAATGAATTGTAAAATAAAACTAGGCTCAATTGCAATATTACACCAGGATTACTTGATAGATATTAATGGACCACAAAAGCACAAAACTTACTGAGAAATACCATCAAACTTATATTCAAATTATTTGTCAATTTAATAAAATGGGACATTTTTAAAAATTTTACCCTTTGAGGCTAAACCAGTAAGAATTGCATGGGCTTAACAAAACAATTACCAGCAACAAATTTGAAGCAATAATCAAAACACCAAAAAAAAAATAACCCAGGATTAGATAGATTTACGCAGTAATTATAACACTTATTTTTAAATAATTCATTGAAGAAGTTCACTTCCAAATTTAATTTACAGGAACAACATTTCTCTTGTACTAAAGCTACAGAAAGACAGTGGAGAGAGAGAGAGAGAGAGAGAGACTGACTTACATTCTTGAAAAGTGTCCAGGCAAAAATTCTCAACAAAACAGTAGCAAACCGCATTTAATAATATTTTTAAATGATTAGATACTCTGACCAAGTGTGAATTTTACCACTGATGAAAGAATGGCTCAACATCCAGCAATCATTGCAATCCACCACATCAAAAACCAAAAACAAGAGGCATATAATTATGTGAGGGATACAACAAAAGACTTTGAAGAACTAAATATGCATTACTGATAAAAATATTTCAAAGAATGCTAATAGAAGGAAAGATCTCAGCTTGTAAAGGACTATATATGACAGCTTCACAGCTAACATAATACTCCTTTGTGAAATAATGTAAACATTTTAAAAATCAAAACATGTCGGACTTCCAGCCAAGATGGAGGCGTAGGCAGACACACTGTGCCTCCTCTCACAACCAAAATTAAGGACAACAAATATTTAGAAACAAGAAAAAAACCGGAACTTATAGAAAATTGAACTGTACGGAAGTCCAACAACCATTCATCCAGACCGGTAAGAGGGGCGGAGTCACGGCAGGAAAAAGTGGCGGTACGGACCCAGGAACGCAAGCAGCAGCGGCTGGCAGTTCCCAGGTGCACAGGCGGCGGCTGGCGGACCCCGGGCACGGGGGGGCAACTGTGCAGACCCAGTGAGGCTGCACAAGGTGGCTGGCTGACCAGGTGGTCCCACATTCGCACGTGCAGACAGTCCAGGTGAAGGGGAAGCAGCAGAAGGGACCGAATTCAGGAGAGAGCGGAGCAGGCGCCATCGTTCTCTCTCAGACCCCGCCCCCACATAAGCGTCACAACCCAGCGACTGGGCTGCCCCACACTGGGGAGCGTCTGAGGCTCCACTTCTCACTACATAATAGCTGCGACCAGACTAAAACCAAAACAAAACAAAACAAAAAACCCCACCAAAAATGGCTCAAGCCGGAGAAAAAAATGAAAACCCCGGAGTCAATTCCTCTAAGCAACGAAGAGATAGCCAACCTATCAGATGCACAGTTCAAAGCACTGGTCATCAAAATGCTCACAAAATTGTTTGATTTTGCTCACAAATTAGATGAAAAAAATGCAGGCTACAATACGTGAAATGAAGGAAGACGCATGGGGAACTGATAGAGATGGAAGGAAAACTGGCACTGAAATCAATGGATGGACCAAAAGGAAGAAACAAACAACCAAACAGAAAACGAGGAAGAAACAAGAATTCAAAAAAATGAGGAGAGGCTTAGGAACCTCTGGGACATTGTTAAACATCCCAACATCCGAATTATAGGGGTCCCAGAAGGGGAAGAAGAAGAGCAACAAGTGGAAAACTTATTTGAATGAATAATAAAGAAGAACTTCCCCAATCTGGCAAAGGAAATAGACTACCAGGAAGTCCAGGAAGCTCAGAGAGTCCCAAAGAAGTAGGACCCAAGGAGGAACACACCAAGGCACATCATAATTAGCCAAGATGAAGAAGAGAATTCTAGAAGCAGCAAGGGATAAGGGGACAGTCACCTACAAAGGCGTTCCCATCAGACTGTCAGCTGATTTCTCCAAAGAGACCTTCCAGGCAAGAAGGGGCTGGAAAGAAATATTTGAAATCTTGAAAAGCAGGGACGTACATCCAAAATTGCTCTTTCCAGCAAAGCTGTCATTTAGAATGGAAGGGCAGATAAAGTGCTCCTCAGATAAGGTCAAGTTCAAGGAGTTCATCATCACCAAGCTCTTATTATATGAAATGTTAAAGGGACTTACCTAAGAAAAAGAAGATAAAAAATATGACAGTGATAAGACAGCAAACTTACAGCTATTAAGAACCCCACCTAAAACAAAAGCAAACTAAGCAAACAGCTAGAACAGGAACAGAACCACAGAAATGGAGATCATATGGAGGGTTAGCAACAGGGGCGTGGGAGGAGGAGAGGGGGGAAGGTACAGAGAATGAGTAGCATAGATAGTGGGTAGAAAAATAGGGGGTGGGCAAGAATAGTATAGGAAATGTAGAACCTGAAGAACTTATGACACATGGACATGATCCAAAGGGGGAAATGTGGGTGGGAGAGGGTATGCAGGGTGGAGGGATGATGGGGGAGAAATGGGACAATTCTAATAACATAATCAATAAAAGATATTTTTAAAAAATCAAAAACATGTCAAGAATGTTCACTCTCATTACTATTATTAAAAATAATAATGGAACATTTAGACATAGCAGTCTAAAATAAATGAAATGCATCTAAATAAAAAAGAAAGATTACTATGAGTATTTGTAGATGACATGATACTCTATAAGGAAAGTCATTTTTTTCTTCCTTTTCTTATCGATGTTTGAGTACAGTTGTCTCCATTTTCCCCCACCATTGCCCTCAGAATAGCCATCCCCACTTCCCACCCTCGATCCTAACCCCCTATGGCTTTCCTCATGTGTCCTTTATAGATGTTCGTGACGACCCTTTTTCCTTTTTCTCCCCAATATCTCCTCCCACCTCTCCTCTGATTACTGTCAGTTTGCCCATAATTTCAATGTCTCTGGTTATATTTTGCTTGCTTGTATGTTTTGTTGATTAGGTTCCACTTATAAGTGAAATCATATGGTATTTGTCTTTCACCATCTGGCTTATTTCATTTACCATTATGTTCTGCAGTACCATCCACACTGACACAAAAGGTAGGAACTCATTTCTTTCTGCTGTGTAGTATTCCATCATATCATTGTATCACTGTTTTTTAAACCATTCATTTACTGACAGGCACTTAGGTTGCTTCCAGCACTTGGCTAGTATGAATTGTGCTGCAATGAACATTGGGGTGCATAGGTTCTTTTGAATTGATGTTTCATAGTTCTTAGGATATACTCCCAGCAATGGAATTGCTGTGTGAAAAGGAAGTTCCATTTTTATTCTTCTGAGGAAATGTCATACTATTTTCCACAGTGGCTGTAAAAGTCTGCCTTCCCACCATAGTGCAGTAGGGTTACCTTTTCTCTACATCCTCTTCAACACTTGTAGTTTGTTGCTTTGTTTATGGTGTCCACTCTAACCAGTGTGAAGTGGTATTTCATTGTGGTTTTAATGTGCATTACTTTGAAGGCTAGTGATGCTAAGCAGCTTTTCATATATCTCTGGGCCCACTGTATATCCTCCTCGAGAAGTGTCTATTCAAGTCCTTTTCCAATTTTTAATTGGGTTTTATGTCTTCCTGTCATTGGGTCATATAACTTCTTTACACACTTTGGAGATCAAACTCTTGTCCAAGGTATCATTGCCTAATTTGTTTTCCCATATAGTTAGTTCTCTTTCCTTTTTAATGCTGTTTCTTTAGCCATAGAGAAGCTTTTCATTTTTATGAGATCGCATTTATGACTTCTTTCCTTGCTCTAGGGGACATATAGGTGAAAATATGGCTGCATGAAATATCTGAAATTTTCCTGCCTACATTCTCCTCTCAGACTTTTATGGTGTCATGACTTATATTTAATTCTTTTACCCACCTTGAATTTATATTTGTGTATGGTTTAAGTTGGTGATCAAGTTTGAATTTTATGCATGTAGCTTTCCAGCTCTCCAAACCTTTGTTGAAGATACTATTTTTACTCCATTTTATGCTTCTTCCCACTTTGTCAAATATTAAGTCACCATAGATACTTGGGTTTCAGGCTCTCTAATCTATTCCATTGGTCTAAGTGTCTGTTTTTATGCTTGTATCGGAGTGATTACAATGAACTTGTAATACAGTTTGATATCAAGTGTTGTGACACCTCTTACTTTGTTCTTCTTTCTCAACATGGCTGTGGCTGTTCAGGGATGTTTATGGTTCCATATAAATTTTGGAAATATTTGTTCGCCATCAGTGAAATATGTCATTGCTACTTTAGTCAGGATTGAATTGAGACTATAAATTGCTTTGGCCCAGGGAACAAGCCCACCTCCACAAAAATATCTCCCTCTACAATCTCAGTGTCCATGGCAAATGAATAGTATTAAAAAGAATGTAGGCTATTTTGATTAAGGCTATTTTAAGAAAGGAGAGAAATAAACTACAGTATAAATTCTCATGACTTATTATACACGAACTTGCTGGATGTGAAATGAGCATGGAAGAGCTATGCAGAAAAGAAAACATTACTAGTCATGGAGAAGACAGTCAATTCCATCTCAGTAGACTTTAGTATTTAGCACTGGTTTTTTTCTTTCTGGATCTGCCTCTAGTTGTGTCAGATGTTGACCCAGGCTGCCTGCTCTGTGATGTCCAGAGTTCTGCTTACCATAATTGTCTGTTTCAGTTGTTAGTTTGCACTCAGCAGTCAGGCGTAAGCCCCATAGGGAGGGCTGTAATTCCTCTTGAAGTTGACGTTATTGTCTCCCTTCATGCTGCTGCTGAGAGGGGAGAGGTCTGCCTGGATAGGATGGCTGCTGCAGTATGGGACATGACTAGGCACTGGGATTCTAGCAGCTGGTCTCTCAGCTCTCTCCTCCATGTCTCCATATCCAGTCTCTCCTCCAGCATCTCTAGTACATTCTGCCTGCCCCTTTACCAGGGATTTACATCTGTGGCTGTCTCCTTTAGTTATTAATTTAGTCTCTCTGCACTCCGCAGTCAGGCTTAAGAAACAAAGAGCAAGGTCAGAGTCTCTCTTGGGGGCTGGGCTGTTGTTTCCCCTCAGGCTACTGTCAGTCAGAAAAGCAGGGTCTGCCTGAGTACACTGGCTACTGGGGTTTTGGGGCTGAACGAGCACTGGGTTTCCTGTGTTTAGTCTAACTCTCCCCAACATTTCCATCACCAGTCTCTGCTGAGGCATATCCAGGCCACACTGCTCCCACCTTTGCTGGAACCCCAGGTAAGTGACAGCCAATGAAAATGTGTGCTATGGCCCAGTAAATGGCTGTTTGTGCCTCCAGCCATCTGTTTCTGTCAGAGCCAACCCTGCCGCTTATGGCTGCTAGTTGTTATCTGTATACTTTCTGGCTCTAGTGTTCTAGACTGGGGATCCCAGCTTAGGGTTTAGACTACATTCCTCTCAGGGGCATCTAATATGATGCTTAATTATCCCTCATGTATTGCTGCCTATGAGAACCAAGCCAAGACTGTTGGGACTCCACCACACTTGTTACCAGACAAGTTATGCCGAAGGTGGTTCTTCTACCTGTCTGAGGTACTAAGGCTGCTCTCTCACTATAGTTCAGTTGTTTGTTCTGGGTAATTTCTCCACAACTTAGTTGTAATTCCAGATGGGTCCTGGGAGAAGGTTAGTGTGGCCTCCACTCACTCCTCTGCCATCTTGCCACCCATCTACAATTTCTTAAAGAATTCAACAAAATTCATAGAATTAATAAAATAATTTATTAAGAATAAAATGAAAACTAAATGTACAGAAATCTGAAATATTCATAGCATTAATAAACAATGAAAGAAGTAAAGAAACTAATCCCATTTACAACTGCATGGAAGTGAAATGCCTGTGAATTGGAATAAACAAAGAGGTGAAGGACCTGTACTCTCAAAATTAAAGGACATTCAAGAAAGCAAGTGAAAAGAACACAACAAATGGAAAGATAAATCATCCCTATACAATGGGAAGATTAAATTGTTATAATTGCAACACTTCCCAAAGCTATTAATTCAATTCAAACATTATCAAGTTATTGCTAAGAATTTTTTTAAAAACCTTAAAATGTATAAGGAACCACAAAAATATTTAAATAGCCAAATATATTTGGAGACCAAAACACAATGTTGGAAATATCACACTCCATGTTCTCAAACTGTACTATAACAGTATAATAATATTTTAATAAACATATAATTTAAATTATATACATTATATGTATCATTATATAATAAATATATAATAAAGTATAATACTACTTTGCTACTATATTGAAGTATCAAAACAGAAGGTTGTCAGCCCAAATCAGACACCTAAATCAATGGAAGAGTATCGACAATTCAGAATTAAACCCTCTTACATTAATAAGTAATCTATGAGATAGAAGGCAAAAATACACACTAAACATTTGAGAAAGTTTTCAAAAATTAGTCTTGGAAAAACAAAATTTCTGCATTCAATAAAATTCATCACATTCTTACATCATATATAAAAATAATTTTAACCCGATAACAACTATTCCTGCCTCTTCCATATTCTCAACTGACACTAGCCCTGCTTCTCTCTTACCCACCTCTCCCTGTCTTCCCATTGAAGTGAGCACCTCACTGATCCCTGCCTCATAGAAATTTCTAGAGCACCCATCTCTTTTTGCCCTCCAACTGACTGTATTGCTGCCTGTATTCGCTGCTTTCCAACTGATGTCCAGCATGGTTAATTCTCCTTGTGTGTTTTTTTTTTTAATTTATGCTAGTTTTCCTCCTCATTTTCCATGCTCACCCTCATTATAATTATCTTTCATTCAGCTCCTTTTCCTTCAGCAGCTCAGAATCTGAGAACAGGAGTGTGTAAGAATACCTGTGTTTGCAGACTTTCATTCTGGCTGAAGACTAAGCCTGCTCAGTAACAACTCCTTAGATAATTTTGCAGCTTTACAACTAGTACAGGCCCTGTCTCTCAGGTTACTGGCCCTCAGGCCCTGCTCTGAACACTTCTATTCTTCTGAACCTCATTTCTCCTTTATGCAATATTGACCGTAAGTAACATGACAAAATGTAGCACCTCAGAATTTTTTAGCATATGTCATAAAGAATACATGTTTGATCCAACAGAGAAGCTTCATCAACAGCCTTCAGTGCTTCTAACAATACACCACATATAAAGAACCTGAAAACTAATACACAGTAAATACTCTATGTGCATCAATATTGGGGCTCTTGTCATGTCTTAACCATGGACATTTTAGGCCAAATCACTTGTGTTTTGGGTGATGCCTTCTGCATGGTAGGATATTTGGTATCTTTTTTCCACAACCCAATACACACTTCTAGTATCCCAACTCCCTAAAATACATATAAAAAAGAGAGAAATATAGAGAGAGAGTTAGAAAAAGGAGAGGTTAAAACAAACATAGAAAAATATAATATTCAAAGGAGTAAATGAGTGAAAGTGACATTTTTAAAAAATAAATTTTTAAAAATCTTCACATAAAGATATATCTTATTATTTTTTCATAAGGGTGGAAGAGAGAGAGAACTGGACAGAAGCAGAGAGACAGATATCATCTATGTGACAGAGAAACACTGATCACTTGCTTTTTTTTTTAATAACCTGCCTTATCAGGGATTGAACCTACAACCTACGTAGGTGCCCTGACTAGGGACTTAACCAGCAACTATGTGGTGAATGGAATGATGCTGCACCAACTGAGCCACCTGATCAGGATGAAATTTTTACTTGGAACATGTACGTGACTTCACATCACTTTGGCTTTATTGTGGAGAAGCTAGTTCAAAACCACTTTGAGGTGATACAAAATGTTCACATTGGCACACAGCATCCATGGGAAACTATTATGAAGGCTGCATGCCATGTAGACTGATATGAGCACAAGGTCGAATTCCTAGTATAACAGGAGTCCACAGAAAGTTATATGGCAGGAATAATTACATTTAAATGTTTTCTTCATGTTAACCCCTAAAGGTGAGTAGCAAAAAAAATGGTTGTCCACAGTTGTATGATTTTTTTCCGAACTCATATTGATGAATCTAACACCTGATTTAATTAGTGTTTCCACCTACATTTTACCTTTTTTCCCCCCTTGTAATTTTGCCAGGTCTGCAGTTTTCCACGAAATACATGTAACACAAGCTTCTAGTGTTTTTGGTTGTATATGATACACCTGTCACAATGTCTGTAGAAAGTAGTTCCAGTCCTCATCCCCAGTGAGCCAGCTGGGTCACTGGAGAATCCTGAGAAACACAATGGGACTAATGTGATCACAAAATAAGTGTTTGAACTCAGCTCTTCCTTCTGAAACTTGGAGCCCTTTTTACCTTCCCAGGAACTGTAAGAAAAGCTGACCCTGATGCATTTGTATATTAATGAGGGGTAATGGGTGAGCAGTCAACATCCCTGAAACCTTTCAGGGAAGTCTAATTGGAATAAAAGCACCCAGTTAATGTAAGTTTTAAAAAGGTAGCTCACTTCCTCATCGACAAAACAAACCAGTAGAAATCTGGTTGTTGCCCACATTCTAGGGACAGATCCCTACCAAGTTTACTTTCTTGAAGCAGGTTGAAAAATCACAATGTGTGCCAGCTGTCTCCACACTTTCTCAGGATGTGTCTTTTAGGAAAGGCCATAATAAAACTGTTTCCCTCACTATAAAAGTGGTGGGTGATCAAGAATTATCTGTGAGGCAGGGAACGGTGGGGTTCTAACTTATATTGGAAGGCAAGCAGATGTGAGTAAGAGAGAAGCAGGGCTGGCATCAGTTGAAAATGTAGAAGAGGTTGGTGAGGCTGGTATCAGTTTAAGCTTAATTTGAATATTATATAAGAAAGTATCCAGTTTTTGTTGATTATGTATTTTTGTTTAGCCAGGATGAACTGTGGAAAAGTCTGTCAACTCAGCAGTGTCTGTTTTGTGCCAATACCTTTCTGTTTTGATTATTTTAGCTTTTTAGTATTGTTTGAAAACATGGAGAGTGTTATCTATAACTTTGTCCTTTCTTCTCTAAATGCATTTGCTTCTTTAAGATACTTGTTGTTCCATATAAATTTTAAGATTTTCATTTCTGAGAAGACTGTGCTTAGTAATTTGATAGGATTTAATTTGAACCAATTAATTGCTGTGGGAGATATCATAATTATAACAATTTAATCTTTGCACTATGAAGGAATAGTTTATCCTTCTAATTTTTTATGTTAATTTCAATTTTTTCTTCAAAGTATTTTAATGTTGAGAGTACAGGTCTTTCACCTCTTTGTTGATGTCCATTCAGAGGCAATTATTCCTTTTTCATGCAATTGTCAGTGGACTTATCTTCTTTACCTCTTCTTCCTGTGGTGATTAATATATATCAATGTGCAAGATTTCTGTACATTTGCATTTTGTTTCTTAATGAATCGTTTTGTTAATTCAATTAATTGTGTTGAATTCTTTAAGAAATTCTATATAGAGTACCCTATTATCTGCAAATAGTGACACTTTTTTTCATTTAGAAGTGTTTTACTTATTTTCCCCTTTGATTAATAGTGTAATTATTTCAGTGGTATTTCAAATAAAAGTAATGAAATGGGACATTCTTCACTTATTTTTGATTCAAGAGAACACTTCTCTTATTTCACAATTGAGTATATAGTTTCTCATGAGGTGGTCACATACACTCTTTGTTAAGCTAAGATTGTTTCTTTCTAGAAGCCTTCTTCAAAATATTTTTATCAGTTATGCATGTATTTTATTTCTTTTTCTGTATCTCTTGAATATTCATATAATTTTTTGGAGTGGTGAATCACAACAATTGTATCCTGGATGTGGAGCCATTCCTGCATCACTGGTATAATTCACACTTGATCAGGGGTGTACTCTTTTTACTATATCATCAGATTGGTTTGGTAAAATGTTGTTAAGAATTTGTGTGTACATTTACCAAGAATGTTGGCCTGTAAGTCTCTCTCCTTTTTTTCTTTCAGTTTTTTGCATTAGTTTAGTCATCAAAGTAATGCTGCCTTCATAAGATAAATTTGTAAGTGAACTTCATAATTTATGGATTAATTGAGAAGTATATGTACCATATTCATATTTGTTAGAATTCACCCATAATTCTCTCTTGGCCTGGGTGGGCTTTTCTATGTGGATTTAGTTACTGATTCAAGTGTATTGCTGATAATTAGTTTGTTCAGATAATGATTTGTCACAATTTACCCTTAAAGGGAGTATGATTTAAGATTTTTCCATTTTGTTAGATGGACAAATTTGTTGTATATAATTGTTGATGGTATTCTTTTAAGTTTTTTTGTGTATTTGTACTCTTTTTTTACTTTAACATATTTTATTCATTTTCCTATTACAGTTGTCCCATTTCTCCCCCATCATTACCCCCCACCCAGCAAAACCCCTCCCACCCACGTTTCCCCCCTTTAGTTCATGTCCATGTGACATAAGTTCTTTAGCTTCTACATTTCCAACACTATTCTTGCCTTCCCCCTATTTTTCTACCCACCATCTATGCTACTTATTCTCTGTACCTTTCCCCCTCTCTCCTACTCCCACTCCCCTGTTGCTAACCCTCCATGTGATCTGCATTTCTGTGGTTCTCTTACTGTCCTAGTTGTTTGCTTTTGTTTTAGATGTGGTTGTTAATAGCTGTGAGTTTGCTGTCTTTTCACTGTCATATTTTTTTATCTTCTTTTTCTTAGATAAGTCCCTTTAACATTTCATATAATAAGGGCTTGGTGATGATGAACTCCTTTAACTTGACCTTATCTGAGAAGCACTTTATCTGCCCTTCCATTCTGAATGACAGCTGTGCTGGATAGAGCAATTTTGGATGTAGGTCCCTGCCTTTGAAGACTTCCAATACTTCTTTCCAGCCCCTTCTTGCCTGGAAGGTCTCTTTTGAGAAATCAGCTGACAGTCTGATGGGAACTCCTTTGTAGGTGACTATCCCCTTATCCCTTGCTGCTACTAGAATTTTCTCCTTCATTTTAATCTTGGCTAATGTAATTACAATGTGCCTTGGCATGTTTCTCCTTGGGTCCAACTTCTTTGGGACTCTCTGAGCTTCCTGGACTTCCTGGTAGTCTATTTCCTTTGCCAGATTGGGGAAGTTCTCCTTTATTATTTGTTCAAATAAGTTTTTCACTTGTTGCTCTTCTTCTTCCCCTTCTGGTACCCCTATAATTCTGATGTTGGGATGTTTTTTAAAGATGTCCTGGAGGTTCCTAAGCCTCTCCTCGTTTCTTTTGGATTCTTATTTCTTCCTTGTTTTCTGTTTGGTTGTTTGTTTCTTCCTTCTTGTCCACTCCACTGATTTGAGTCCCAGTTTTCCTCCCATCTCTATTGGTTCCCCATGCATCTTCCTTCATTTCCTGTATTGTAGACTGCATTTTTTCATCTAATTTGTGAGGAAAATCAACCAATTCTCTGAGCATCCTGATCACCAGTGCTTTGAACATTGCATCTGATAGGTTGGCTAGCTCTTCATGGTTTAGAGGAACTGACTCTGGGGCACCGATTTGTTCTCTGGTTTGAGCCATTTTTGGTGTTTTTTTGTTTTGTTCTGTTTTGTTTTTGGTCCGGTCGCGGCTGTTATGTAGTGAGGAGTGGAGCCTTAGGTGTTCCCCAGTGCGGGGAAGCCCAGTTGCTGAGTTGTGACACTGTATGTGGGGGTGGGGTCCTAGAGGGAACAATGGCACTTGCTCCGCTCTCTCCTGGATTCCAGACCCTTCCACAGTTTCCTCTTCAACTGGATGATCTGCACGTGGGAATCTGGGACCACCTGCTCAGCCAACCGCCTTCCGCGGCCTCCCTGGGTCTGCACAGTTGCCACCCCATGCCCGGGGTCCGACAGCCGCCACCTGTAGGCCTACCAGCCACCTGCACACTTGGGAACCACCAGCCACTGCCATCTGTGTTCCCAGGTCTGCACCTCCACTTTTTCCTGCCTTGAGTCCGCCCCTCTTACCGGTTTGGATGAATGGTTGTTGGACTTCCGTACAGTTCAATTTTCTATTAGCTCTGGTTGTTTTCTTGTTTCTAAATATTTGTTGTTCTTAATTTTGGTTGTGAGAGGAGGCACAGTGTGTCCACCTACACCTCCATCTTGGCCGGGCCCATTGAACTTTTAATATAGAAAGTAGGTTTGAGTTTATGCAATGTATTTAACACTAGCTAATGGCATAGCAGAGACGCTCAAGTCTCAGTTAACATGCTGTTTAGTATTTCCTATCAGAGACAGGGTTTGTTTGCACTTTCAGCTTCTGATATTGGTGAAAAGTTTTACAGGCATTCAACTTGCTTAGACTTCATTTTCATAGCAAGGAAATTGTAGTTAACACTTGTGCATAGGTTTAACTTTGAGTTGAAGTTAACATTTGGTTGGATACTGTGGTCAGAATCAGAAGTAGGCTTCAAGAATGAGCAAGTGATACTGTAATGACCATAGGAATTTCCGGATTATACTGAAATTAGTGGCTGGTTTGTGCAGAGAGTGAAAAATAGAGGTACTTTTGAAGTCAACGTCAGTATGGCATTAAGTTTCTTTCACAGGAAAGGGCAAACTAATATAAACAAATCTTTGAGCACTAGGCGCAAGTAAGTATTGAAGAGTTCTAAAGAAATAGTGAGACCTCAGGGGTAAACTAATGTGTTACATTTTGTCTCTTGTTATTTCTTCTTCTACAAGAGAATAGCTGTCTTATGTTAGTCTAATGGTTCAGTTCTCTTTTAGTTGATATTAAAACAATCGTGATGCTAAAAGGCTAAGTAGGGCTTGGATAACAATTACACACTGTTTTAATGTTGTATTATTCTGCAGTAGTATATGGTGAGCAGGACATTGGTGAGTAGACGCTAGTGTGGTTTTTTTCAGTTGAAATCAGGTTAGCATTACATTTCCTAAGTATGTTTGGGCAGAGCAAGGAAAACCCTGTTTTCCCAGCGTATATAAAAGAAGAAAAGCATTTTTCCATCATGCCAACGTAATCTTCAGTTCTTCTATCTGTAGAACTATAAATATAGTATTAGGAAAACACTTTTCAACAGTGGTACATTTACACAATGGAATACTGTGCAGCAAAAGGAAGAAAGAACTCCTTCCATTTGCAACTGCATGGATGGAACTAGAAAGTACTATGCCAGTGAAATAAGCAAGGCAGTGAAAGGGAAATACAATATGATATTCCCTATAAATGGTACCTAATCAACAAAATAAACAAGCAATCAAAATATAACCAAAGACATAGAAGTAAGGAACAAACTGACAGTGACTTGAGGGGAGGGAGAAGGGGGATAATGGGGTAAAAAAGGGAAAAGGTTAATAGACTTCCATCCAAAGTGGAGATGTAGGTAGATACACTGTCTCCTCACACAACCAATAAAGGACAACAACAAATTTCAAAACAAAAACAACCAGAACTGCCATAAAATCAAACTCTATGGAAGTCATCCAGACTGGTAGGAGGGGTAGAGACAGGGAGCTGGGGCAGAGAGGACTCATGGCAAGACAGTACCTGGAGGACCAAGGCAGGCAAGGCTGCAGCTGGCAGACCACACAAGGCAGCAGCTGGCTGAGTAGGCAGTCCCACATTTGCGTGTGGATAAATCTAGAGAAAAAACGGGGGAGGGAGACAGACCATGCAACCCTGGGCTCTAGTGCAGGGAAATAAAGCCTCAAAACCTCTGACTGAAAATACCTGTGGGTTTGTGGCAGCGAGAAAAACTTCTAGCCTCACAGGAGAGTTTGCTGGTAAGATCAACCAGGTGCTAGAACCTAGACAAACACATCTACCCAAGAATCAGCACCTGAAAGGCTCAATTTTCTAGTGGGCAGCAGGGGAAGTGATTGAAAGCTGGCCCAGAGCCAAGCAGATGGCATTGTTCCCTCTGAGACCCCTCCCCCAAAGACAGTGCCATAACACAATGTGGGTTTCCCACCCTGGCAATACCTGAGGTTCCACCCCTTACTACGTAACAGGTGTGCCTAGACAAAAAAAAAAAAAAAAAAAAAGGCCCAAATGAAAGAAAAGATCAGAGCTACAGAAAAAATATGAGTAAGTAATGATAAGATAGCCAACCTATCAGATGCACAGTTCAACACACTGGTAATCAAGATGGTCACAGAATTGGCTGAGTATGGTCGTGAAATAGTGGAAAAAGTGAAGGCTATGAAAAGTGAAATAAAGGAAAATGTACAGGGAACCAACAGTGACAGGAAAGAAACTGGGACTCAAATCATCAGTTTGGACCACAAGGAAAAAAGAAATATTCAACTGGATCAGAACAAAGAAACAAGAATAAAAAAAAAATGAGATGCTGAGGATTCTCTGGGACAACCTGAACTGCTCCAATACCCAAATCATAGGGGTGCCGGAAGGAGAAGAACAACAGCAAGAAATTGAAAACTTATTTGAACCAATAATGAAGGAAAACTTCCCCAATCTGGCAAAGGGAATAGACTTCCAGGAAGTCCAGGAAGCCCAGAGAGTCCCAAAGAAGTTGGACCCAAAGAGGAACACACCAACGCACATCATCATTAAGTTACCCAAGATTAAAGACAAACAGAAAATCCTAAGAGCAGCAAGAGAAAAGGAGACAGTTACCTACAAAGGAGTTCCCATAAGACTGTCAGCTGATTTCTCAAAAGAAACCTTACAGGCCAGAAGGGGCTAGAAAGAAATATTTAAAGTCATGAAAGGCAAGGACCTACAGCCAGGATTACTCTATCCACCAAAGCTTTGATTTAGAATGGAAAGTGCTTCCCACATAAGGTCAAGTTAAAGGAGTTCATCATCACCAACCCCTTATCATATGAAACATTAAAGGGATTTATCTAAGAAAAAGAAGATCAAAAGTATGAACAATAAAGTGACAACAAACTCACAACTATTAACAAATGAACCTAAAAGAAAAGAAAAACAATGAAAACAAAATTTGAGCAAACAACTAGAACAGAAACAGAATCAGAGAAATGGACATCACACAGAGGGAGTTCAGTGGGGAGCGGGAAGGGAGGAATGGGGGGAAAAAGAAGCATAATTAGTAGGCATAAAATAGATGGGGAAAAATAAAAATGGTATGGGAAACAGAGGACTCAAAGAACTTATATGTACAACCCATGGACATGAACTAAGAGGGGGATGCTGGAGGGTTGGGTGGCAGGGTGGAGCGGGGATAAAGAGGGGAAATTGGGAAAACTGTAATAGCATAATCAATAAAAAAATACTTTAAAAAAGAAAAAGAAAATACTCATAAAGGAGACAATCATGAGGATGATGTCATGGGGAATGGATAGATTGACAGCAGTGACAGAGCTGGCATTTTGCTTATAATGGGGATAAAGTCCATGGTTGTTTAGTGCTAGTGGTGACAGCAGAAATGAGGGAATGGTGGTGGGAAACAGTGGAGGCCCACTCCATGGGGGTGGGAGAACATATCGTCCTCTCAGGATTTTCACAGGGAGCAGAAAAATGACCATTGTGAGGGGCTGCATACTATGTGCCCAATAAGTAGATGACAGCTTTTGCTATTGTTTTCATTAGGTAGCATTGTTATAGCTGATTCCTAGTGCACAAATTACAGACTCTCAGCCTATGCTCCATCTAATTGATAATATGTTTTATTTGTTTTATCAATTAATTTTTATTTAGTTGCCAACAGTTGAATAATTCAGAGATTTCACATAAAAGTATAGATTTCAGTCTCTAGAAGAATGGAATACTGGGCACCTTGCCCTACCTGGGTCCTCATCTCCACATGATAGCATTTGTCTGAAACTCTTTTGATGGAACACGGGATCTCTAATTTGCCAGTCTCCATCACTTTCTACTGTTCACCCTTTACCTTGAGTTTGGGGATCCTGTTCTAGCCTCACTTCTCTGAGTAGGTTCCCTTCAGTGGCACTCAGTGCCCACTTGGCCTTCTTTGTGGCACCTTGTGAGTCATAGGACCACTACATGGAACAGCTCCTTAAGGGAGGGACCTTGGTGTAATTATATTTGCATTTTGGTTGGCCAGTAACAAACTTAAATGTTATGTGTAAGGTGTAGAAAAGTTTATTTTATCTGCTGGCACTGTAACTCCTCTGAGGGAGAGAAGTGCCTTGTTTTAAGAATCTGGAGGCAGAAACCTGTATTTGAACAATAAAAATAAAATAAATTTTTAAAAAAAGAATCTGGGACTTCCGGCCAAGATGGAGGCGTAGGCGGACACGCTGTGCCTCCTCTAACAACCAAAATTAAGGACAACAAATATTTAGAAACAAGAAAACAACCAGAACTTATAGAAAATTGAACTGTACAGAAGTCCAACAACCATTCATCCAGACCGGTAAGAGGGGCGGAGTCGCGGCAGGAGAAAGTGGAGGTGCGGACCCGGGAACGCAAGCAGCATCTGCAGGCAGTTCCCAGGTGCACAGGCGGCGGCTGGCGGTCCCCGGGCCCACAGGCAGCAGCTGGCGGACCCCGGGCACAGGGGGGCAACTGTGCGGACCCAGTGAGGCAGCGCAAGGTGGCTGGATGACCAGGTGGTCCCACATTCGCGCACGGAGACGGTCCAGGCAGAGGGGAAGTGGCGGAAGGGACTGAATCCAGGAGAGAGCGGAGCAGGCGCCATTCTTCCCTCTCAGACCCCGCCCCCACCTAAAGCGTCACAACCCAGCAACTGGGCTGCCCCGCACTGGGGAGCGTCAGAGGCTCCACTCTTCACTAGGAACAGCACGAGCGCGTGCACAGATAATCCAGGTGAAGGGGAAGCAGCGGAAAGGGCCGGAGTCCAGGAGAGAGCGGAACAGGCACCATTGTTCCCTCTCAGACCCCGCCCCCACCTATAGCGTCACAACCCGGCGACTGGGCTGCCCCACCCTGAGGAACACCTAAGGCTCCACCCCTCACTACGTAATAGCTGCGACCAGACTAAAACCAAAACAACAACAACAAAAAACCCACCAAAAATGGCTCAAACCGGAAAACAAATAAAAGCCCCAGAGCCAATTCCTCTAAGCAGTGAAGAGATAGCTAACCTATCAGATGCACAGTTCAAAGCACTGGTCATCAAAATGCTCACAGAATTGGTTGATTTTGCTCACAAACTAGATGAAAAAATGCAGGCTACAATACGTGAGATGAAGGAAGATGCATGGGGAACTGATAGAGATGGAAGGAAAACTGGGACTCAAATCAATGGAGTGGACCAGAAAGAAGAAACTAACAACCAAACAGAAAACGAGGAAGAAACAAGAATTCAGGAAAATGAGGAGAAGCTTAGGAACCTCCGGGACATCGTTAAACGTCCCAACATCCGAATTATAGGGGTACCAGAAGGGGAAGAAGAAGAGCAACAAGTGGAAAACTTATTTGAACAAATAATAAAGGAGAACTTCCTCAATCTGGCAAAGGAAATAGACTACCAGGATGTCCAGGAAGCTCAGAGAGTCCCAAAGAAGTAGGACCCAAGGAGGAACACACCAAGGCACATCGTAATTACATTACCCAAGATTAAAATGAAGGAGAAAATTCTAGAAACAGCAAGGGATAAGGGGACAGTCACCTACAAAGGAGTTCCCATCAGACTGTCAGCTGATTTCTCAAAAGAGACCTTCCAGGCAAGAAGGGGCTGGAAAGAAATATTTGAAATCTTGAAAAGCAGGGACCTACATCCAAAATTGCTCTATCCAGCAAAGCTGTCATTTAGAATGGATGGACAGATAAAGCGCTTCTCAGATAAGGTCAAGTTGAAGGAGTTCATCATCACCCAGCTTTTATTATATGAAATGTTAAAGGGACTTATCTAAGAAAAAGAAGATAAAAATATGACAGTGAAAAGACAGCAAACTCACAGCTATTAAGAACCACACCTAAAACAAAAGCAAACTAAGCCAACAGCTAGAACAGGAACAGAACCACAGAAATGGAGATCATATGGAGGGTTAGCAACAGGGGCGGGGGAGGAGGAGAGAGGGGGAAAGGTAAAGAGAATAAGTAGCATAGATGGTGGGTAGAAATTAGACAGGGGGAGGGCAAGAATAGTGTGGGAAATGTAGAAGCTAAAGAACTTACAACACATGGACATGAACTAAAGGGGGGAATGTGGGTGGGAGAGGGTGTGCAGGGTGGGGGGGGAATGATGGGGGAGAAATGGGACAACTGTAATAGCATAATCAATAAAATATATTAAAAAAATAAAATAAAATAAAAAAAGAATCTGGTACATGGGGTAGAAGTGGGACCCCAGAGTTTGCAGGTGTCTGATGTCAGCAGCATGAAGGAAGCCATTTCCATGAAAAATGGAGTGATTTGATGTTTTGTTTCTGAAGAAGAGGGTTAGGGAGGAAGTAAAGGGGAGAGAAACTAGTGCAGGACAAGAGAAAGGATAGGGCCAGGTGAGCCCAGATGGCCTCAGGGCCAGAGTGGTCAAAGACAATAATATTGGGAATGAAGTGTCTTTCAGTATCTGTCTGTTGCAGAGATGACCAATGCTCTCTTCAGTACCTCCTGTCTATTCACTGTTGTGTTGTAATGCGGGCCGGGGGGGGGGGCTGTCCTGGGTGCCAGATGTGGCGGGGCTCCACCTGCAGAGCCCCATCCCTCTGTCACGGATGAAAATAAAACTACCAAGACATGATCTGCTTGGGGAGGAAAGGTGGTCAAACTCTCAGAGGAGAATGACCCAGAGCGCCTTCCTCACTAGGCTTTTATTGGGTTCAAATACACAGGAATACAGGTATGTCAGGCAGCAAGGATCAAACAATGGTTAACATTTCAAAGAAATCCGAGGGCTTAATCTGAGTCAGTGTCTGTCAGGAAAGGGGGTTGCCAAACTTTGGGACACATACTCATTTCCTCCTTGGACCCTTATCATTTAAATGAGTACACTCTTAGCAAAGCAGGTTTCACAGGACTTTAGGAATTCTTTCTTATGCCAGATCACCCGGGGAACCATTCTGGCCGGCACAGGGCTGCACTGCTCACCATCATAGTTTCATGCTTTAAGCCGATTAGGCTCAGGAAGCAGAAGACATCTCCCAGATGGAAATGGGGACTCAGGCTATGTCAATTATAGCCGGGGAGATAAGCTTTGTCTCCTTAGTAGCTCATGTCCTCTTGACAGAACAGACCCAGATGAAACGGGTTCCTAGGCTCTTACACAGCCCACCATTCGGTGAGGGTTACAACTCCTGAAACCAGGCTGAATGGTCCGCAACATTGTAAGAGAGTTTTCTCTTTTGAATTTGGAGAGGGACTGAATATTGATGTGCAACTGACCTGGGTTAAGGTGGCCCATGTGGGAAGGAGGTGCTGGTAGATAGGGCAGGGTTTGAGAACTGATACCCTGGGACCTGGCAGGCCCTGGGGAAGGGCTCTGGATATCCAAATTGTGGAATTGGGAGTGGGTAGTTGGAAGGAAGTTGGACAGCCCATTTTACTAGAAATTTGGGGGACAAACACCAATTGATATCTAGTCATAAAAAAATAAAATAAACACAGGTTTCCAGGAGAAGCTGAGAGGAAAAACAATCTCTGAGCTTGGATAAAATGGCTGAGCAGCCAGTTTATTTTTTATTGCAGGTGGTTCTGGCTGATCAGGGCTGGTAGACTCTGGGGTGGGGCTCAGGTCCTGGCTGCCTGGCCTGAGGGTGACCCTGGGAGCCTAGGCTCAGTACAGGGACTCTGTGGCAGCACACAGCAGACCTGCCAGGAGAGCCAGGCCCATTGTGACCACAACAACCAGTGCCACATCCCTCCAGACCTCTGGGTAGGCCCATGATGCCTGTAGCTGCCAGCCGCAGTTGCCCAGCTCATAGCCTGTGAGTTGGTCCAGTGGGTGGATGGTGGCAAGGCCAGGGCTGGCACAGTGGACATGTGGCAGGGCCTCAGGTGTTCGGTCCTCCAGCCAGAGGCGCAGGTAGATGAGGCTGCAGTCACAGTGCCAGGGGTTCTGTGTCACGTCGAGTGTCTGCAGCTGGAACAGGTTGTCAAGGGTGCCAGCGGGCATGGAACGAAGGCTGTTGTTGGCCAGCAGGAGATGGCGAGTGTGGGCTGGCAAGGCAGGCAAGAATGTGAGCCCTCGCCCCCTGCAGTCCACCCACAGTCCCATGGTTTCCAGAGCCTGGCAGGTGCATGGTGCAGGGCAGTCCTTGGTGGCCTCCATGGTAGCCCAGAGCAGGAAAAGGGCTGCCCAGGTAGGCATTGTGCAGGCTGGCTGTGGGGAGAGTGGCAGTAAGGTGAGGGAGTGCCTGACAGCCTGCACCCCATCCCAAGAACCAGTGGGTACCATGGACACAATGGTATCTGACCTGGGTCAAGGGACCATTATCTTCTCAGGCCTCAGCTTTCTTGCCTGCGAAACTTTGGTGGTGAAGACTGAAGGAAGTGAAGTGTGCCCAATCTGGGTCTGGTTGACCCAGAAGGCAGGACTGAATACTCAAAAAGCAGGACAGTGAGGGTGGCTGAGGTGGGGAAGGGAACAGAGGTAACTTCTGAAGGGGGCAGGACCTCAGGAGGTAGGGGGAACAGGTCCCTGCTACATGATTTACAGTCCTGGCCTTCGGTTGCTAGAGCCAGGAAAGGCTGCTTCTGGCCTCCCTGCCTAAGCCTGGGGTTAGGCCGATGGTATGGACTTCACATACCACACCTCATCCCATTAGTTTCTAACAGCTTGCTATGGCTAAGTGAACTCTTATATGATAATCAATGTAGAAGAGAGCACAACAAGGATCCTGAGGAGAGGGTGGCAAAGGGATACCAGGAGGGGCTTCCTCTGGAGATACAATTATCCAGGCTTGGGGAATTAAGGCCCAGAGACGAAGAGTGATTTGTACAGAGTACCCAGTTGTCTATGCCAGAAACCAAACTCAAACTCAAGTCTCATGAGCCCATTTTCTGCCTAACTTACTGCCTCCTCTCCACAACTGTTTCCCCTCTTTCTAAGACAAGCTCTCCCAACCTCCTCCCCCTCCTCACCCTAGGGCAAGCTTCCAATGAATTTTCACTGAATAAACCAATGAATCGACTTAGCCAAAGAGCAGGTGTCTCATAGTGAATGCTCCAACCAACCCCATCATCTAAAAGGGAGAGCAAAAGGAGGCACAGAGGCAGGACTTGACATCTGGCCTCCTCTTAACGTAGGAGGGGTCCCTGGTGTGGGAGGTAGTATTAATAAGGAGGGCCACTTACCTTTGAGGACTACAGTCAGGTTTCCCTTTCTGTGGCCTGAACTGTCCTAGTTGAGGCTGAAGTAGAAGTTCTATGTAAAGCTGCGGACGGTGGCCACTGCTTGAGAGGGAGGAAGGAAGTGATAAAAATAGCCTGGCTTATCCACTGCATGTAGCCCTGGAGGGCCTATCTCCAAAGGCAGGAGGCCCTGGTGTCCCAGTGCCTTGGGTACAGAAGTTTAGGTTAACCTGAGTTTACAGAAGCAGGCCAATAGTTCATGTCACTGAATCACCAATGCCTCGATGAGCCTCAGTTCAGGGTATGTGGGAGGATGAAAAAGGCCCTGCATCTGGACCCAGGTGTAGGGGAGAATTTCTAGAAGGAGGAGGCCACAGAGATGAGTGGCTTTGCTAGTTGCTTCTCCAGATCTCAGTTTTCATTAACTGGAAAATGGGAGCAATAACCTCTGTACTGCTTGCCTCACAGAGATGTGAGTTGGGCAGCAACCACAGGCAGGCCAGGAATTCTACTAGGGAGGGTGATTTAGTTTTCAATCTTCTTTGGCCCTGAATAGGTCAAGAAAAAAGCCTTTTTTTACTGCCATTGCATCATTAGCACGTTCTAACACTTCCTGATCCCATTTAAAAAATACAGACATATAGGGCTGAGGTTTAGAGTGCCTATCAGACATTACTCTCTAGGTGAAATGTAAGGGTATTATTTGGTTTGCATTATATTTATTTCTATAGCTACATTCTACATGTTTTCATTTGTTAGTGAAATAAAGTTCCCTTTAAAACAGAAATGTATTTTTTATTTAATTATATCTCTAAATTTTATTTTTTAATTTATTTATATATATATATATTTTTAAACATTTATTTATTTATTTTTAGAGGGGAAGGGTAGGAGAGAGGGAGAAGGAGAGAAATATCAATGTGCGGTTGCCTCTTGTGTGTCCCCTGGCGGGAACTGGCCTGCAACCCAGGCATGTGCCCTGACTGGGAATCGAACCGCGATCCTTCGGTTCGCAGGCCCGCGCTCAATCCACTGAGCTACACCAGCCAGGGCCATTTATATTTTTATTGTTCCTGCTAGTACAGTTGTTCCTGCTTTTCCTCCCTTTCCCCACCTCCACTCAGGCCCACATTCTTCCTGGCCTAAGTCAATCCCCATGTGTCCATGGGTTGTACATAAATGTTCTTTGGTTAATCACTTCACCATCTTTCATCCTGCCCCAATTTCTTTTCTGGCAGCTGTCAGTTTCATGTATCTAAGCTTCTGTTATTACTTCATTTGTTAATTTATTGTGTTCATTAAATTCCAAATATAAATGAAATCATATGGTATTTGTCTTTCACTAACTGGCTTGTTTCACTTAGCATAATATTCTCCAGGTCTATCCATACTGTTGCAAAATGTAAGAGTTTCTTCTTTTTTACTGCTACATAATATTCCATCGTGTAAATGTACCACTGCTTTTTTATCCACTCATCTACTAATAGGCACTTAGGCTGTTTCCAAATCTTGGCTGTTGTACATAGCGCTGCTATGAACACAGGATTACATATATTTTTTGTCTTGGTGTTCCAGTATCCTTAGGATATATTCCCAGAAGTGGAATTGCTGGGTCAAAGAAAGTTCCAATTTTTAATTTTCAAAGGATACCCCATACTGTTTTCCACAGTGGCTGCATCAGTCTGCATTCCCACCAACAGTGCACTGGATTCCCTTTTCTCCACATCCTCACCCAAAATTGTTGTGTGTTAATTTACTGATGGTAGCCATTCTGACAAGTATAAGATGATATCTTACTGAGGTTTCAGTGTTCTTTTCTCTGTTGATTAGTGATGTTGAACAGCTGTTTTGCTCATTTAATTGGGTTGTTTGTCATCCTGATATTGAGTTGTATTAGTTCTTTGTATATTTTGGAGATTGAACCCTTATCAGATGTATCATTAGCAGAATGCTCTCCCACACAGTGGGTTCCCTATTCATCTTGTTGATGGTTACTTTAGCTGTGTAGAAGCTTTTGATTTTGATATAGTCCTATTTGTTTATTTTTTCCTTTGTTTTGTGTTTTAGGAGATATAATGGTAAAAAATACAGCAACATGGGATATCTGAGACTTTACTGCCTATGTTTTCTTTTAGGATTTTTATGGTTTCGTGACTTACATTTAAGTCTTTTATCCATTTTCAGTTTATTTTTGTGTGTGTGGTGTAAGTTGGTGGTCTAGTTCCTTTTGTGTGTGTGTGTGTGTGTGTGTGTGTGTGTGCATCTCTTGTACCTGTCTAGTTTTCCCACACCATTTATTGAAGAGACTGTCTTTGCTCCATTGTATGCTCTTGCCACCTTTGTTAAATATTAATCATTCATACAGGCATGAGTTTACTCCTGGGCTCTCTGTCCTGCTCCATTGATATTTATGTCTGTTCTTATATCAGTATCAGGCTGTTTTTATAACAATGACCTTATACTACAGTTTAATAATCCAGAGTTGTGATACATCCAGCTTTCTTCTTTCACAAGATTGCTGAGGTTATTTGGAGTCCTATTTGATTTCAAATAAAATATTCCCCTTTTTATTTTTAATTTTTTATTGTATTTTTTCCATTACCATTTATCCCTGTTATAACCTCTTCCACCTCCGCTCACCCCCTCCCCTCAGAAATCACCACACTGTTGTCCATGTTTATCAGTCATTTTTCTTTTTGGCTTGAACCCTCCATCCCCTCACCCTCCCACCCCAGAGAGCTGTCAGCCTACTCCCTTTCTATGGGTCTGTCTCTGTTTTACTTGTTAGTTCACATAGTTCATTAGATTCCACATATAAGTGAAATCATATGGTATTTATCTTTCTCTGACTGGTGTATTTCACTTAGCATAATGTTCTCCTGGTCCACCCATGATATTTCAAAGGGTAAAAATCATTTTCCTTTTCTATAACTGGGTAGTATTCCACACTGTAGATGTACCATGGTTGTTTTATCCATTTATCTACTGATGATACTTGGGCTGCTTTCAAATCTTGGCAATTGTAAACAACAGTGCAATGAACATAGAGTTGCTTATACTCTTTCAAATTCACACTTCTTTAGTTTAATTCCAAGAAGGGAATTGCTGAGAAAAGGGCAATTTTAATTTTTAATTTTTCAGGTAATTCCATACAGCCTTCAATAGTAGCTGTACCAATCTACATTCCTGCCTACAGTGTAAGAGGGTCTCCCTGTTCCCACATCCTCAACAGCGATTGTTGTTTGTTGATTTATTGATGATAGCCATTCTGAAAAGGGTGAGGTGATATCTTGTAACAGGGTGCAGCCAAAGTGGGACTCCAAATAAGGATTTGTAATGGGGTCCAGAACTCGGTGTCCAGGAAATACTTTATATGTATATGTATATGTATATGTATATGTATATGTATATGTATATGTATATGTATATATTCCTGGACCCCACAAGTCTGAGCTGGGGGATGGGACACATGGAGCAGGGCCACTGAGAGTTGTTTTGAATAGCAACACTTTTGCAGATGACCTCTAGAACAGTCATTTAACACATCCATAACCTTTAACTGGTTTCATAAATATGTTAAACAGTTGTGGCCATGCTTTGAGCCAGGGGAATGGGAGTGACTTCAACCCATGATGTAACTAGGAGGCAACTCCCCCTGGTTACAGAGCCTGCATAAGAACTTGGAGATGACTGGCTCCACACCACAGGGCCACACCTGCCCAGACTTACTATGGCAGCCCAGTAAAGCTAGAAAAATATGGGAATGCTGGCAACTGTGGCAAATTGTGAGAGGAGTCAGAAATAGTACAACAGAGGAAGATTGGTGCTGGGATTTAAATCCAGGCACAACAGCCATGTGGGGTCTTTTTGGGACCACTTGGCTTAGGCAGAGAACCACAGACTTCTATTTCTTTTATTGAGATACAGTACCCTGGACTGGGCAGAGGGGGAAGGAAGGACTGTATGTTTGTGGGTATTCTAAAGGACTTTGGGATATCAATGAAGACATTAAATCATTACTCTTAAGTTTCTATAACACTTTAAATAAATAATCCCCTTCTTCTCACCAATCTCTGGCATTGAGAGATGTCTTTCCCTGGCACCAGGCAAGGCAAACCTGGTACGGGGCAGGGCGGGGGACCCCTGGAGCACAAGGGTGGGTCCATTTGGTAATACTATATTGTTAGAACACCCAGGTCTGTTCTGTAACAATCTCATTGTGGTTTTTGTATTTCTCTGATGATCACTAACAACGAGCATCTTTTCTTATGTTTATTGAAAATCTATATGATCTTTTTGGATGAGTGTATATACAGACCATGCAACCCAGGCTTTCAGCACAGAAAAAGAAAGCCTCGAAACCACTGGCTGTAAAAATCTGTGGGGGTTGTGGCAGTGGGAGAAACTCCCAGCCTCACAGGAGAGTTCATTGCAGAGACCCACAGCATCCTAGAATGTACACAAACCCATCCACCGGGAATTAACAACAGAAGGGCCCAATGTGCGTGTACATTGTAGGATAAGTGACTGAAAGCCAGCAGAGAACAGAGAAAGCACCATTGTTCCCTCTCTGACTCCTCCCGCACAGACAGCACCACAAAGCAGCAAGATGGGTTGCCCCACCCTGGTGAATACTTAAGGCTCCACCCCTTAAAACAAAACAGGCATGCTGAGACAAACAAATATGACCCAAATGAAAGAAAGATCAGAGCTCCAAAAATTGAAATAAACAATGAAGAGATAGCCAACCTATGAGATGCACAGTTCAAAACACAGGTAATCAGGATGCTCACAGAAATGGTTCAGTGGTTGCAAAATGGAGGAAAAAGTGAAGGCTATGCAAAGTGAAATAAAGAAAAATACACAGGGAACCAACAGTGAAGGGAAGAAAACTGGGACTCAAATCAACAATTTGGAGCATTAGGAAGAAATAAACATTCAACCAGAACAGAATGAAGAAACAAGAATTTAAAAAACGAAGAGAGACTTAGGAACCTTCGGGACAATTTTAAACATTCTAACATCAAAATCATAGGGGTGCCAGAATGAGAATAGGAAGAGCAACAAGTGGAAAAGTTATTTGAACAGCTAATGAAGGAACATTTCTCCAATAAGGCAAAGGAAATAGACTTCCAGGAAGTCCAGGAAGCTCAGAGAGTCCCAAAGAAATTGGACCCAAGGAAGCACACACCAAGGCATGTAAAAATTACAATACCCAAGGTTAGAGATAATGAGAGATTCTTAAAAGCAGCAACAAAAGGAGAGAGTTACCTACAAAGGAGTTCCCATAAGACTATCAGCTAATTTCTCAAAAGAGACCTTACAAGCAAGAAGGGGCTGGAAAGAAGTATTCAAAGTCATGAAAAGCAAGGACCTACATCCTAGAGTACTCTATCCAGCAAAACTATCATTTAGAATGGAAGAGCAGATAAAGTGCTTCCCAGATAAGGTCAAGTTAAAGGACTTCATCATTGCCAAGCCCTTATTATATGAAATGCTAAAGGGACTTACCTAAGAAGAAGAACATGATCAGTAAGACATAATATGGGACTTCCAGCCAAAATGGAGGTGCAGGTAGACACAGTGTGACTTCTCACAAAACCAAAAGGACAACAACAATTTAAAAACAACCAGAACTTACAGAAAAATTGAACTGTATGGATGTCCGACAACCAAGGAGTTAAAGAAGAAACATTCATCCAGACCAGTAGGAGGGGTGGAGATGAGCAGTCAGGCAGAGAGGACTCACGGGAAGGTGGTGGCTGGAGGACCACAGTAGGCAAGGTTGCAGCTGGCAGTCTAGGTGGTGGCTGGCAGACTCGGGGAGGTGGCAGATTGTGGACTGGGCAGTCCCACATTTGCATGTAGAAAAACCAGGAGGAACAACTGGCAAGGGAGACAGACCGCGCAATCCAGAGTTCCAGTATGGGGAAATCAAGCCTCAAGCCTCTGATTGAAAATACCTGTGGGGGTGGAGGTAGCAGTGGGAGAAACTCTCAGCCTCACAGGAGACTTCATTGGAGAGACACACAGGGTCCTAGAATGTACACAAACCCACCCACCCAGGAATCAGCACTAGAAGGGCCCAATTTGATTGCAGGTAGCAGGGGAAGTGACCGAAAACCAGCAGAGAATGAAGCAACCACCATTGTTCGCTCTTGAACCCCTGCCCCACATACAGCATCACAACACAGTGATGTGCATTGCCCTGCCCTGGTGAACATCTACGGCTCCACCCCTTACTATGTAACAGGAGCGCTGAGACAAAAAAAAAAAAAAAAAAAAAAAAAAAAAAAAAAAAAGCCCCAATGAAAGAACAGATCAAAGCTCCAGAAAAAATACAAACTAAGCGACAAAGAGATAGCAAACCCATCAGATGCACAGTTCAAAACACTGGTAACCAGGATGCTCACAGAATTGGTTGAATATGGTTGGAAATTAGATGAAAAATTAAGGCTATGCTAAGTGAAATAAAGGAAAATGTACAGGGAACCAACAGTGATGGGAAGGAAACTGGGACTCAAATCAATGGTGTAGACCAGAGGAAGAAAGAAACATTCAACCAGAACAGAATGAAGAAACAAGAATTCAAAACAAATGAGGAGAGGCTTAGGAACCTCCAGGACATTTTTAAATGTTCCAACATCCGAATTATAGAGATACCAGAAGGAGAAGAGGAAGAGCAACAAGTGGAAAAGTTATCTGAACAAATAATGAAGAACTTCCCCAATCTGGCTAAGGAAATAGACTTCTAGAAAGTCCAAGAAGCTCAGAGAGTCCCAAAGAAGTTGGATCCAAAGAGGAACACACCAAGGCACATCATAATTACATTATCCAAGATTAACGATAAGGAGAGAATCTTAAAAGCAGCAAGACAAAAGGAGAGAGTTACCTACAAAGGAGTGCCCATAAGACTGTCAGCTGATTTCTCAAAAAAACCTTGCAAGCAAGAAGAGGCTGGAAAGAAGTATTCCAAGTCATGAAAGTCAAGGACCTACATCCAAGATTGCTCCATCCAGCAAAGCTTTCATTTAGAATGGAAGGAAAGATAAAGTGCTTCTCAGATAAGGTCAAGTTCAAGGAGTTCATCATCACCAAGCCCTTATTATGTGAAATGTTAAAGGGATTTATCTAAGAAAAAAAGATAAAAAATATGACAGTAAAATGACAGCAAACTCACAATTATTAACCACCACACCTAAAACAAAAGCAAACTCAGCAAACAACTAGAACAGGAACAGAACCACATAAATGGAAATCACATGGAGGGTTATCAACAGGGGAGTGGGAGGGGAAAGGAGGAGAAATGGTACAGAGAATAAGTAGCATAGATGGTAGGTAGAAAATAGACAGGGGGAAGGTAAGAACAGTATGGGAAATGTAGAAGCCAAAGAACTTATATGTATGACACATGGACATGAACGAAAGGGAGGGAATGAGGATGGGAAGGGGTGTGCAGGATGCAGGGGAGTAAAGGGGGGAACATGGGACAACTGTAATAGCATAATCAATAAAATATATTTTTTAAAAAAGTACCTATGTACCCCAATGGTCATAGAAGCACAATTTACAATAGCTAAGTGCTGGAAACAGCTTAAGTTCTCATCAGTAAATGAGTGGATCAAAAAACTATGGTATATTTACACTATGGAATACTACACAGCAGAAAGGAAGAAGATACTCCTACCCTTTGTGACAGCATGGATGGAACTGGAGAGCATTATGCCAAGTGAAATAAGCCAGGCAGTGAAAGACAAAATACCATATGATCTCACCTAGAACTGGAACCTAACCAACAAAACAAGCAAGCAAAATATAACCAGCAACAAGGAAATAAAGAACAAACTGACAGTAACCAGAGGGGAGAGGGTAGGAGGATAAGAGGGGGAACAATTTGAAGGATAATCAAGGAACATGTATAAAGGATCCATGGAGAAAGACAATGAGGGGTAAAGATTGAATGTGGGAGGTGGGTTGTGGGTAAGGTGAAGGAGAGTAATGGGGGAAAATGGGGACAACTGTAATTAAACAACTAAAACTATATGTAAATTTTTTTAATTATTTACAATTGTTCATAGTATTTGAATTTTATGTCCCCTATTCATTCATGATCTTAGTAATTTGCACATTGCCTCCTTTTTTAATTTTATTTATTTTTTTAATTTTATTTTAATTGTTGTTCATGTACAGTTTTCTGTCTTTTACTCCCAGCCCAGCCCCCCCCCCCAGTTTTTGTCCATGTGCCCTTTATAGTTGTTCCTGTAAACCTGTGCACCTTGCCTCCTATCCTTGGTCATTCTAAATGAAAATTTGTGAATACTATTGATTTTTTTCAAAGAACTTATTTTTGGTCTCACCGATTTCCCCTAATGGTTTTCTAATCTATTTATTTCTACTCTAATCTTTGTTCTTTCTTCTATTTGCTTTGGGTTTAGCCTTTGTTTTCTAGTTTCTTAAGGTGGAAGCATAGGTTACTGATTTGAGATCTTTCCTCTTTTTAAATATAGGTGATTATACCTACCAATTTGCTTGTAAGCACTGCTTTAGCTGCACCCCCTAAGTTTTAGTATGTTGTTTTTATTTTCATTCAGCTATCCTCTAACTTCCCTTGTGATTTATTAAGTTAGAAGTTATTTAGGAGCATGTTCTTTCATTTCCATATATTTGTGAATTTCCCAAATCTTCATCTGTTATTGACTTCCAATTTCATTCCATGTAATCAGACAACATATTTTGTATCATTTCAATCCTTTCAAACTTACTGAGGCTTATTTTATAACCAAATACAAAATTTAAACATATGCATATAAGAAAAAAAAACACAAAACTTTGTGTCCCAAAACATAAACAAGGTAAAAAAGACAAATGACAAATTAGGGAGAAAACTGCAACTTATATCACAAAGTGTTAATATGATAGAATAGGCACGCTCTTACATTCCTGGAGGGAATGCAAAATGATATGATCCACGAAAAGGGAAATTTACCAATACCTAGAAAAATTACACCTGCACTTTTCCTCTTAGCCAACTCTCTGGCTTTTAAAAACTTTTATGCCAAAGATACAACAGCAAATGTGCAAAATGACGTCTACACAACACAACTCATTGCAGCATTATTGCAGAGGAAGCAATCCAAATGTCCATTTACAGAAAACTGGCTAAGTAGTTAGGGAACAGAGTCTTATGCAGTGGTAAGGAAAGGAAAAGTTCTGTATATTTTAGAGTCATATTCCATTGTTCTGTTATTCTCAGGGAAGCTTCTACCCTAAGATGGTGCACACAACATCCCAGCACCCCTGGCCTGTGTGCTGGATCTGCTCATCACATCCTAAAGGTAGGGAGACAAAGAGGTTCAGCTGAGGGCAAATGAGGAGCTGAAGTGTGCCCCCAAGTGGAAGCTCTGGAGCAGTGCAGTGAAGGCTTGGCTCTGACCATAAAGTGGCAAGTGTTTATCGAAGAGGGCAGGCTCACACCTCTCCTACCTTCTACCATGCCCACAGGTCACACTGTCAAGGATTATCCTGATACCCTTTCATAGTCTCCACGAACCCATAAATACTGATGGTGTGGACAGAACCTGCAAGAAGGTGTCCCACCTCCATTTTCCCATCCTCCCAGGGGAAGCCCACCCTGCACCTTCCTGGGCAAGGCAGAGGTGATGAGGTGCAGCACTGAAAAGGGCAGAAACAGGATCAGACACACGAACACAGGAAGACAGACTGACTTTCAGAAAAACACCTGGGGGTCTCTAGAGAGCATGAGATCAAAGCTTAAAGCCAGAGATTGTATTTTGCCAACTTCTGGGGAATATCTGTGCAAAGCAGTTCAGAGGCTTGGTTGTTTTAAATGAATGCCTTGTCAAAAAAATCTTAGTCAAGATTTAGGCTCTTTTTTTAAGATTCCTGGCAGGAGTTTCCTTACAAAACATTACTATGCTGGCAGAAGCCATACAGTGTCTCAGATTTCTCTGGATCTCACATAAAAAGTCATTTCTCCTCTTCTTCTGTTTAAACAAGTAATTTATACTATGATGATGTTCTGCAACTTGCATTCCCCACTTAAATATTCTTCTGTGTTGGCACATGATGATTCAACACATCCTTTTTGATGGTAGCACTGTGTTCTCACTGAATGACACCTAGGGTGTTTTTTAGTTCTTTTTATTCTTCTCTGTGCTGCACTGAATATCCTTGTGTGTACATTTCTGTTCACCTGGGAACTACATCTCCTGGTTAAATTCTATTATACATCTCCATGACATGTTCTGGATGTACAGCTGACCCCTGTGGCCCCACACACCAGTACATGCTGGGTGGTGACTGAGACATGCCAGCTACCAACCCTCAGAAAGGCTGTTCTCCCAAGTTATTTCTGGCGGAGGTCACCACTACTGCTGCTGCCCAAGGAGTAAACTAAAGCAGGGACACACAGCTATGCCTGAGTACAAAACTATCTTCTTGTGCCACTGCAGTGACGGGGGCTAGGGGTTGGGGTTAAGATATGGGGGGGACTGGGAATATGAGCCAGGTGGATACCAGCCAAATGGGAACTTGGGCCTGGCCTTACCACTGTCCTCAGCCACCTGCACTCCTGCATGGGCACCCTGCCAGGCAGCTGGTTTTCTATTCTAAGTCTCCCCTAGGTCAATAGGGCGCTGCAGTGGAGGATATATAGAGAAGAATGGAAAAGGGGAAGGAGGAGAGTAAATCCAGACAAAATAAAGGGTCCAGGGGGGCAGATGAAGAGGAGGGAAAAGTGGAGTGTTGACATTGAGAAGCTTCTGGAACAGTCTCTAAAATTTTGTTACTAACTTTATGGAGAAAAAGTCTCACTGTGCTCCATTTCAGAGGCTTCTATTTGCTAATTGAGGTAAGCCTCCCATTCATCAGTTTGATTTTAGAGCTGGCTTTTTCTATTGTGTGCAAAAAAATAATAATTTAAGTGTCAAAGAACTCCATTTCAGCCATCTTCACTTATAGTAAAACCTTACCATTTCTGTAAGTACTCACAAATAAAGACTCCCTATGAATTGTTAATCTGCAGGAGCATTTATGGGGGTTGGGAACTTGTTGGCCTTGGAGGAATCTTTTGAGATCTGCAGTCTGAACAAATTTCTAAGTGTATTGTATAGTAGATTGAAGTATGCTGTTTACTGGCTGAGCTTCAAGTGGCTGTCACCACCAGAGTTGCTCCAACCCTCTTATATGACTCAGTTTCTCTCCCCAGCTGCCTGATACAACCATGAGGATGCAGAGCACTAGATAACTAGCCTTTATGTGTGCATTCCCAGATGAGTTAATTATTTGATTACAGTTGTGTTGGAATTCCTTATGGGGTCCTGTTAGTCTTCAGGGGTATCCTTGGAAACCTCCATATAGATTCTTAGTCACCCAGAACACCCAAAATTTAAGCTGGAGGAAGTAAATGCCCCTAATCTTCAGAGCTAAACAAGTTCAAACTCTCATTTCTCTAGCAAAGGGTTTGGTTCAGACTCTCGGTAAGCAATTCCCATTGAGAAGCCAAAATAAAAACCAGCCACCCAAATTTTTTTTATTTGCATTTGTATAGTTTATTAAATAAACTGAATTCAAATGGTACAATTGGAAACAGCTTTCTACTTTAAAAAAAAATTGTCATTCTATTACAGTTGTCCCAATTTTCCCTCCTCTGCCCATCCCACCCCCATCACCCACCATCAATCCCCACACTGTTGTCCATGTCCATGGGTCATTCATACATGTTCTTTGACTAGTCCCTTCCCCTTCTTTCCACCTTTATCCCTCTTCTCCCTCCCTTCTGGTCACTGTCAGTCTATCCATGTTTCCATGCCTCTGGCTCTATTTTGCTCATTAGTTTTTGTTCATTAGGTTCCTCTTGTACATGAGATCATATGGTATTTGTCTTTCACTGACTGGTTATTTCATTTAGCATAATATTTTTCCTGTCACTGGATTATCTCAATTGACCCTTAGCCTCAGCTGGGTTACCTCAATGCTTAGCCTTGCAGAAGTGTCCAGCCTACGGCTTATGCAGGCCATACTCGGCCCAGGATGGCTATGAATGTGGCCCAACACAAAATCGTAAATTCACTTAAAATTTTTGTTTGTTTGTTTATCAGTTTTTGTTAGTGTTTGTGTGTTCAATGTGTGGCCCAAGATAACTATTCCAGTGCAGCCCAGAGATGTCAAAAGGTTGGACACCCCTGCTAGTGCCACCTTGAGGATTTTCTTTTAAGTACAGTTCCAATAAAGTCAGGGCCTAAACAGGTAGTCCAGAATTCCAAGAAAAACTCACTCAAGTTCACTTGAGGCAAAGCAAAGAACCTGGGGGCACAATAGTCCCCCTGCTGGGACCTAGCACACAGTCCAGGTCCACAGGGTGGTCCTGGGTGGCCTTCATTGGAACCCTGCTCACTGTGCAAAGTAAATATCAATATAAGAAATGCCCAATCCTGTAGAGAATTTTTATGAGTTTATTTGAGCCAAATTGACAATCACTGGAAAGCAAAATCCTAACAGATTGAGAAAATACTCTGGAGAATGGCAGTTTTGCAGCTTACTTTATATGTTATAATAAAAGGAGAGTTACACTGGGTAAATTAAGAGGGCAGGAGAGAGCAAAGCAGAAAAATCTCTGGGATTGGAAAAGAAGTAAAATGAAGAGACACAAACTTCTCTTGGGTGATAGTTAATAATTAACATTTACACCACACAAAGATGGTATGCAGGGGACAAGATAACAATGACGATTCTGTGCTCTCCAGCTCTGGGGCCTACATTGTGCCCTGAGGAACCTAGAAGAGATTACTCTGACATTTCAAAGGTATGTTATCTTAGATGCAAAAAGACAATAGACTTGCTCACTTAAGGTAAACACTGACCTTTATCAAAGAAGCTACAGGTCTAAGACTCACTTTCAGTTAGGATTTTTTTATATTCAGACCCTCCTATGTGGTTACTTTCAGTCTCTGAATTTGTAAGGTCCACCATGCAGGCCTCCCCTGCACTTGCCAGGTTTAGTATGTGGCCCCATTTTTGGCCACATAAGGCTGCCACTGATATTCCTGTGCATAGAAGTTTTATTGTTTTTATGATTCATTCCTTGGATAGATTCCCCACACAGAGTGCTACTTTAAGAAAGGTCCACTTAAATAATAAAAAAAAAAATTAAAAAAGAAAGGTCCACTTAGAATCATGTCCATGTTGTCAAATCTAAACCTGAGTACATGGTCATTGTTGCTACAGCCACAGTCTTGCCCACAAAACCCAAGCTTCCCTCACAAGATTTCAAGGGTTTAAGGCATTATTCCCGAGCCTCATGTCCAGGGTTCAGATCTTATCTCCACCACTGGCATTATGAGGCAAGGTGCTTAAACTCTCTTGTGAAGTAGTTTAGAAACTTCTTAATAAATATCACACTCCATCATCTCACATTGGCTGTTACCATTCCACAGAAGTTTGATGATCCTAGACGTGGAAATTGGGCAGCCTTTACCCTATTGTCTGCTAACGCCTGATGATGTGCCATATTTGGGTCTATATATGAATCTACATTTTCTGGGAAAAAGAGGGGGGGTGTATATAGCTTGAAGTGGTCAGGGATCCAGAAAAAAACAAAAACCCCTATCATGGATGACAGTTCAAATGTTGCCAGATAGGGTTAGAGTTTGAATGAAAGAAGACTATGTGTTAGGTTGACCCAGGGAATTCCACTGACTGTTGCCATGGGCCCTGTCTCTATCTTGGTCAGAGCCTGAGCCTTGTCAAAAAGCAAAACATCAGACCTTTGTCCTTGAGGTCCACATACCAAGTTTGCATTTATACAAAAGGAGGAAAATACTTCCACAGAGGTAAACAAGCTAGATCTTTTAGGATTTCTTTTTTAGGGAAAAACCTAAACTTCTGATTAGGTTGGCCTGCCCTTGGACCACCTGATGGGGTGGGCAGGCTGTGTACACCAGTATTCCACAAACTGTAACATGCACACAAACCAAGGGAGATCTTATTAAAATTCAGATTCTGACTCAGGAACCCTGACGTGGATGTTGAGATTCTATATTTTCCACAAGCTCCTGGATAATGCCAGCTACTGGCCTGTGAACCTCATTTTAAACAGAAAGCTAGAGCATGCCGGCCCCACTCAACAAGCTCCCAGGAGCTAATCTGTGGTCCTCTTGACACCTCCTCTCCTGATACCCTCTCCCAAGCCCCTGCTTCCTGATGGCTACTCATCTCCTGAGTCCCCTCAGGCCAGCACACAAACCCTCCAGCTCACTGGTAGATATCAGCATCACTGTGATGATGAATGAGCAGCTTTGAATTTGATATGAAAGGGAAACCTCTGTATCTGCAGCTTCTTGTTCCCTGGGCTCCGTGTACTGAAGTGATGGTTGCATTGGAACGTGAGGTTCGGAATCACATCAGGGGAGAGAGTCCCAAAACACACAGCCCAGGTGTGGGAGGGCTGGGACTAGTTCCCAGCTCTGTCTGGGAGCTGAGCTCGGTGGGCAGAGCCATCCTTACTGTGCCCCCTAGGCGGCCTGTGTGAAAGTACGCCTTGGATGTCCAGGAAGCACCAGTTGCATCCAAACCCACCATCCAAGCTGAGTCTTTTCTTTTCAGTGGGGAGAAATGACAGCAGAGGCTGTAGCCTCTAGGGCAGTGGCAGGGGGCCTCCCCATTCTCAGAGGGGTCCTGGGAATGTCTGGGAGTGTTAGGACCAGGAAGTTGTCCTTTGGATCAGGGCCCTATCTGGGGCTGTTTGTGAACAGGGAGTCCTGGAGCTTGAAGAAGCCCATTACACAGCAGGGAGTTTGGTTGGGGATGGTCTGCCTGCCTGGAAGCAGCACAGTCTGAAAATGGCAGAGTCATGTGTGGCTATGGGTGGGAAGTGTCAGGGGGAATGCATTCGGGCCATGGGTGGTTCTGGGGACCCTCTTGAAGGAGACCAAGAGCAGCAGGGAGCTGTGCAGAGGTCTGAGCAAGTGGGTGACCTGCTTAGTTTGTGACCTACAGTCAGGTGTGTGTGGAGATTGGAGGCATGAGTCAGGCCAGGCAGAGGCTGGGTGGAGTGGGGAGTAGCTGCATGGGGAAGGTGACAGGAGACCTGTGAGGATGAGGAGAGGAGACATAACTGGGCAGGGATACCCTGTGTCCTGGCTTCTCTGAAGGAAGTTCTGATGGTCCCCCACCCCTAGCCGAGCTCCTGGGCAAATGTGAGCAGGGTGCCGAGAGGGGTTGAGATTGCAGCTCTGGGAGTGGAGCCCTGGTGGCAGAACAGGTCAGAGCTCTGGGACCCAGTACCCAGGCCAGGCCTGGTCTGAGAGCTGGACGGCTCAGGAGTGAATTCAGTGGGGGCTTTGAGCAGGGATTCTCTGGATCCCTGATCTCTTTCCTTGTTTTAAAGTCCATGACTGGACCTTTGGGTTTTCTCAAGAGTCTGGGTAGTCCCTGGTGTGGGCAGAGGAAAGGAAGGGCCTTTGGGACAGCCTGGCCCACATCAGAGCCTCTGGGATGGGTATGGGGTGCCCAGCTCAGATGGACCTAGTTACGGGTTTTTCTTTCAAGGGGTGCATGTGGGTTTGGGGCTGCCTTGCATTTGATGAGAGCAGAAAATTCAGACAACAGGTATTTCTTCTCTCTGGGAAAGGTGGTTGGCAAGTGTCTGGAGTGTGGCCCATCTGGAATTTACAGGGCTCCTGGCCTTCCTCATTCAGTCAATGGAACAGCAGCCTTCTCAACCACCTGGGACAGAGACAGAAACAGGAGCCCCCTGTCCTGCTCTGGCCCTTCAGTTTACAAAGACCCTGCCACCCAGGATGTCATCGTGGCTCCCCTGGGTGCACACAGAACAGGAATTAGTGTTCCATATCTGAGGAAACTGAGGCACTGAGTGGAGAAATGACTTGCCCAAGATAATGCAACTAGTCAGGGCAGGCCTAGAATTTCAATGGAGGTTGGTCTAAACCCCATGATGTCACTTTGTCTCAGAACTAGTCTTGGCAGGGCAGATACAATACCACCTGGCCATGCTATGCTCTCTTCATCTCACCATATAGGCAGAGGCCTCCTTTTTTTAAAAGATTTTATTTTTCTTTTTAGAGAGTGGGGTAGAGAGGGAGAAAGAGAGGGAGGGAAACATCAGTGTGTGAGAGAAATATGGATTGGTTGCCTCTTGCACGCCCCCAACCATGGACTGACCTGCAACAACCTTTTGGTTTGCAGGATGATGCCCAACCTATTGAGCCACACCAGTCAGGGCAGGCAGAGGCCTCTTTTTGTGAGTGGCCAAAGCAGACTCAATTATCTTAGTGGTCTGTGGATTAATGGGCTTCCTGATGCCAGGTGCCAGTTCAGGCACTCAGCAGTTCTTTGAGCACCTACGTGCCTAGATCCATTCTCTGCACCTGGAATATAGCAGTGAACAAAAACAGTCTTGCCCTCATGAGGGTTCTAGATTTTACTTGGAATAAGAGCTCTACTTCCTTATGGCTGCAAGGCTTGGACAAGGAACTCTCAACCCAAGTCTGTTGACTCATTTGAAAAAGCAGACATTGGAAGGGTAGAAACTGATCTCCTTCACAAGGTGGTAGAAGTATGGGGAATCCCTGGTGCCCCTGGCAATCACCAAACAGTATTCCCAACCCCCTCCCACAAAACCCAATTGAAGGAACCTGAGCCCAGAAAGACACCATGAGTTACCCAAAGTAACATACCAGTATCCCTGGCAGAGAGGGAACCCAACCCAAGCTCCTTCCTGCCCCTTACGCAGTTGACTACTTCTCTGCCCAGGAGATCCCACATTGGTCTGGGACAAAGTAATCTTAATAAGGGTCCAGGTAACAGGTAGTGGGTAGTGCGTAGGCTCATCTTCCACCCCAGACCTGGACACAAGTTGGGGAAAGCTAAGCAAGTGGGACCATCTGTGGGGATGTGGCCAGCTAGGCTGCCTCTGGGCTCAAAAGTAACCAGACCAGTCTTGGGTGCCACTGGCTCATTAGAGAAAACTGCTTAATGTTTTAGGAATATGTACACTCTGGCTCTGCTAAGTTTCCATAAAGGCAACTTTCCATGTTTTAAAAAATAGATTTGATATAAAGATTTATATATTCATAAATAGATCATGTGAAAATTCCCAAATGCAAATGGCATCCTTGGGCTGGCTACAGCCCTCTCCACTCCTAACAGTCCAGGCCAATAGGGCTGAGAAGACCCCTAAAGCCCCACACCTGGAAGCCCTCCCAGAGAAGAGTAACTGAATTCAATATGAATTGGGAGCTTCCTCCAGCTCCAACTTTACTGGAGCTGTGCCTTTGGGATCAAACCCCCTCTGGGAGGACTGGGAACCATCTCTCTGAGGACGAATCAGGATTTGTGATCCTTGCCCACCTGAGTCCAACTCCCATAACCATAATACATCAACTTCCCTCTTGTTCTCCCTCAGCCCATGTCACATCAGCCTCACCCAGACCACAGACTGCCTTCCTCCAGGCCTGAGCTGCCATGACACTTCCAGGCTCTCCTTGCAATGCCCTATTTCCCACACCCTGGCCCCTTACCCCACCTACTCCTATTTTTAGGTAATTTATTAAAAAATATTAAAGTGTTCTCTTGCCCCAGAGGCTGCTAGGAGAGGAAATGGAAGCTAGTTTTGTCTCCTGTCTCAAATAGTTGCCCCTCTTCTCTTACCCTATCACAGGACTAAAGCCCACAGATGTAGAGAGGCCCCAGATTAATGGGTCACTACAGAGTAGGGACCTCACAAGGCATGTAGTCAATAACACATTGTAAGCCAGGCCCTGAGCACTAGCATTTGTGTAAAGTTCAGGGCCAGAAAACCTCTCTCTTGGAGCCTATAGGAAATAGCCCAGGAAGTAGGGGGAGGAAACTCACAGGCCAAGGGGTGGGGAAAGAACTCATTCTTGCTAGAGGGTACTATGAGCAAGAGATTAGCCTGGAGTGGGACCAGTTCTCAGAAATGTCCAAATGGATCATTTGTGGCATTATAAGAGAACAAAAAGGGTAGGGTGAGTAAGTAGAGGGAGGACAGGAAGGGGTTAGCCTGGAAAGAGGGTACTCCTGGGGAACAAGCAGGTATAGGAAAGAAGCCAAGGTAGAACTGTGAAGGTCTTAGTCATCTGGATAAAGTGTGGACAACATTCCAAGTGCCCAAGGGCACCTTGGAAGGTGTTGGGGATGGGGTGGGAAGTGGCAGGGCTAGGTGTGACATTTCACAATTGACACTTAGACAACAGCAGGAGGACAGCTTGGGGCAGTGAAGGCTAGAAGCCCAGGAGCCAAAGTCAGTGAGATGTCCAGATGAGAGGATGAGCCTGTGTGAAGCAGAGGGCACAGCACTGTGGGGATAAGCCCACAGCACTGTGGTAGTGTGGGAAGAAAAAGTGAGGAGCCCAAAGTGACACCCAATTTCTAGGCTAAACCTCTGGAGTGAGGCTGCTCCATGCATGGAGGATGGGGTAGCAAGAGATCCACTCAGCCCAGTATTTGACATCTTGGGATTTTGAAAGGGAGGAAGCAAAGTGTTTCCTTGATTTTTAGGTAAAGCAAGAAGTTACCAGTGAGAAGAAACCTCCCTGGTCCCAAGCTAAGCCCACTGTTCTTTCCCCCTTCTAAGCCAAACTTTGCAGGGTTTCAGGCCTCCTTGCCTATGGGCAGAGGGGGAGAGAAGAGGAGATGGCTCACATTCTAAGGTAACAAACGAGCCCATCGCCAGCCAGCTACCTGTTCCAGTGCCTACCCTTAATCCTTATGCCAACCAAGGATGCCCATATGAAAGACAGGTAGAAGGCCTCTCTCCTTCCCTAAGCTCTGCGAGGCTGGTGGGTAGAGTGGTCTGGCAGTTACCTGTGCTCTTGGCTAGAAGTGGGGCTGCAAGTCAATCACAGGAGTGCAGGCCTACACCTCTGCTACAAGACCCTTTGCATGTAACCCCACCTCCCCAAAGCAGCAGGTGGGGCTTCATAAGAATTATCTTCCAGCTGCAGATCAAGATCAATGCCTAGCCCTGCCCAAATATTAGTCCCTAGCAGAGAGGTCATGGGGCTGGAGAATCTTTGCTCTTGGCCTCAATGGAACCCCCTTTAGGGAACCCCTCAGTGACAGGTACTTTCTACTTTGCAGGTGGAACCCAGGCACTGAAATGGAGCAGCCAGGAAGACATCAACCCTCAATGCCAGCAACTGGGCCCTATCCATCAGTAAGACCACTGAGGACTGAATGCAGGCAGCTTTCTTGCTCCCTGCTCCCACTCCACCCCAGCCAACAATGGGCTGATTCCCCTCAGTGTAGACCCCTGGCCCAACCAGATCAACATCCTTTCTCTCCAGAACCAGGCTCAGCAGTTCCATGGTTGCCTCCCTGTTGGAAAGGGAGTCACTGACCTAGCATGTCTCAGACTCAGCCATCCATGTCTCACCAGACTGCTGTAGGGCTACTACAAAAGGTCTGCCTTCTTGCTCTGCAGCCACGTCTGCCTGAGAGAGGGGGCAACACAGACCAAAGTGCTTGGAGCAGGAGGTAAGGGAAGTCTGAGCTGGAATGCCACAGTCTGCCTTGGGGACTGAGACTGAGCTTGGGGTGCTGCCTGGGCTCTGATAGGCTTTGGGCTACCTCTCCATGATATGGCCAAGCCGATGGCCCTAAGAGCAGTTTATTTCCAAAGGTCCCAAACAAGGGGCCAAAGGGGCTGGACTAGGCTGACATGGAGGAACTGGGATTGGCTTAGGAAGTTCACCGAAGTCCAATCCCTGCAATCTTCTGAGCTACACAACAGAATCCAGTGCTACTTCAAAGACTCCAATAATCTCAGCCCCAGCCTGCCTTCTTACCTAAGCACCCTGAGCACATTGAGGCTATTGAGGACAGGTGGGCCCAGGGTGGGTGAAATAGCCCCATCCAGAACTACCAACGCCTTATCTTTTTTGTTTGGGACACTCTATAAGATTGACTAGGAGTGGTGGGGGAGCTGATGCTGTAAACATGGCAGGAAAGATTTCTGCACATAGGTAAGACTGGGTCCTCAGGGACACTCTCAGACCTGATCCTCAAGGATGCAAAATTTTATTTTTCCCTTAAATATCCAGGTTCCTATCTCATTTCCCCCACCCCCAAGTTTCTGAGACCCTGATACTGAAGAATTAGCTAGTTTTGCAACCTGAGTAACAAAACTTTGGGCCCAAAACAAGCAAACAGTACCTACTTGGGTATGGGCCATGACCCTACACTTTTATGGATGAAAACAAGAAGCTACGTGGAAAACCAGAAAACTTGAAAGGTCTTGCTAAGGCAGCAAGGTGGACCCCATGGTGTCTATGAGCTTAGAGTTGGCAGTGAGGAAATAAGTTTCTTCGCCTGGAAAGAGTTAGGACTTCCCTGGGACTATGCTCAGAAACCAGCCTATTTGGCTGGTTGCTCTTGCTCTCTTGCAGCTGCATATGAGACCCTGGAATGACCTGAGCACAACCCACATCCCTGGAAAGCAGCAACCTGCTGCCACAGCTTTAGCAGACACAAGGTGTGAAATGGTCAGAACTAGTATGTACAGAGTTTGGGAAGCACATTCCTGGCCCCTCCACAGCTGCAGTCCACACTCATGAGCTCGGGTCTGTCCTAGAACAAGAAGAACATGGAGGGAAAAGCTGCCGATTGGCAGGATGGGCCCCACACTGTACCCTATGCCAATAGGCCTCTTGCCAGAAGAATCCTGTTTCTCCCTTCCTTGGGGTACCTTTTTTATCAAGCATCTAGGCCATGGGATGAATAATTCCAGGACTTTATCAAGCTTCTCTAAAATCACTGGTACCATAGAGGGCCAGCTCTGAAGGGCTGGGCTTGGCAGACCAGAGAAAGGAAATGAGGCACTCCCTGCCTGCCCTGTACCCCAGTCAGCACCCGCAGCCCCAGTTTTCTCCAATGTCCTTGCTATCCAGCTGGATGTGGTCGGTGCTCTTCTCACTGAGCAGAGGACCCCCATGCCTCATGACCAGCTCCGTGGCTACCCTCATGAAGGCCTCCTCCACGTTGCTTGCGTCCTTGGCAGACGTCTCAATGGCACACAGGATGTCGTAGTGCTCTGCTAGGCTCTGTGCCTCAGCCAAAGGGACCTCTCGGAGTGCACCAAGGTCTGACTTGTTCCCTGCAGGGAAAGTCCAGGAGCAACTAGGTGAGGCCAATTGGTGCAAGGAAAGCCCTATCCTACTTGACAGGCCAAACTGAGAAACCCAGTTGTGCACAGTAATCTATCTTTTTTAAAAAGAAAACCTTTAGGGGGCAGAGACATTGAGGAAAAAAGGAAAAAGTACTCATGGACAGGGACAACAGTGTGGTGATTGTTATGGGGGGTGGGGAGGGGAATAAAGAGACTAAATGGTAGTGGGGAAAAATACAATGAAGATAAAAAAGATTAAATAAAATAAATAAATAAACCTTTTTATTTTCAAGCTGTTAGTCTATCCTTTAGTTTCTCATTTTTTAAAAAAATCTTTCTCAAAGGCTTATATATTTTATTACTTCTTTCTAAGAAATAAAAGCAGTAAAGTTTAAGTTAAAGAATATGATACTTTAAAGCTAGAAGAAAACCTAAGTAGAAACTCTGGCTTCCTATCACTTAGGAAAGTCACTTCATCTGAGTCTCAATTTCCCCATCTATGATGCTACCTTCAGCAGAGTAGATTGAATGATACAACAATTATGAAAATAATTGGCACTTGGTAGGTACTCTATAAATGTGGAAAAAATCTGGTACTGCTAAATGTTGTTTTTGCTAAAATTTTATTATGCTTATTGTTTACTTTCTCTTATTTTCCTTTGAAATATTTTTATTCTCTGTAAGACTGTGGTTTTTGGTTATTTTGCTTTTCTAATAGTAAGGAACACAGACTACCACTTTACCTGAGAATACAGGTTTGGTTTCTCCCACAGGGGTAAGATATTTCAGTACATTCTAAATCATGTGGTAAACTGCTCCTTGACCCAATCACTAACAGAATTTTTTTAAGTTTCTAAGTGGTTGACTTTTGTAATGTGATTATAAAGAGAACAAAGAAAGATAGATAACTGTCTATAAATACCTAAAATTTCTTTGGTAACCTTAAATGATGCAGCAACCAATTTTAATGTGTAAAACATCCTAATTTCAACTAACTAAAAATAAAATAGCACGTATTTATTGTTTATGAGGAATTATAAATCTAAACACAGCTGCTTGATTTTATTCAGGATATGTTAATATTTTTAGATGTGAAAGTGATATTGTTATGTGTTTTTATCTTTTATTGATTTATGTTGGAATATTTACAGATGAAAAAGTTGGAGTTAGAAATTACCTGAAAAATAATATAAGGGAGGGAGGGGATGAGGGTGGAGATGAAGCAGGGAATAAGTTTCTAAGTGCTGAAGCTGGGTAAATAGGTATCTGAGGTTTGTTACACTATTTTATTTTTGTATTTGTGTAAAATACTCGATAATAAAATGTTGTATTTTAAATGTCCTGGATAAAAAGGAAGTGTAAGGCTGTAGAAGGAAAGCTCTGTTACTGCCCAAATATTCAAGCTTTGCTGAGTACTTCTATACCCCAGTCCAGGAAGGCTACGGAAGGCAGGTGTAGAACCAAACGCCACCCTTTTCCCAGCTGGAGACACATCCAGGCCCCATCTGTACAATCTCTGAAAAATCAGCCTGACTGTTCTGGTAAGGACCCCAGGGACCACACAAATGGTCCAAAGCTTCTTGAGCCCAGGTCTGGGAAGTTTATGTAGGAGGAAAAGGGAAAATGATGCATCCCTCTGCAGCAACAGCAACATGGACATCACAGGCATAACCTGGGAACTTGTTAGAAATGTACATTCATAGACCCCATCTAGACCTCCTGAATCAGATGCTCTGAAGGTGGTGCCCAGCATCTTTAAGGCTTTAAGGCTTTGGAGGCATGCAGACATTTGAGCAGAGCTTCACTGAATTACAATTAGTAGAACTGAACTCAAATCTCACATGTACTCGTTATGCTCAGGCTGTGTGAAATGGGAGAAAGTATTCACTTCTCTTAGCCTCAGCTCCATACTTTGACAAATAAGGAGTAGCCAGATTATAGGAACTAAATCCAAAGACACCTGTGAAAATTTAACCAGTATTAACCACCGTGGGGACAGGCACATTACAAAGCAAATGTTAGCTTCCTTTCTTCCTTCTTTTAATTCCAACTTTGAATATAACTTTACAAGTGATTAGCAGAATCAGAATTTGCAAGATCATGGTTCAAGTTCTGGCTCCATTCCCACCAAGACAAGCTCAGTCCCTCTGCATTCTGGCTTGCCCTTTGTTTAAAAAGGAGAGAAAAACTGAGACAAACACATGGGATCTGTGGCCCCAAGGAACCCTGCCCACCCCCACCACTCCCAGCTCACCAATCAGCAGCTGCACAATATTGGAGCCTGCATACTTCCTCACGTCCTCGATCCAATGAGGCACTGACAGGAAGGAACTTCTCTTGGTGATGTCATAAGCGAGAATGGCCCCGTTGGCACTGCGATAGTAGCTCTGAGTAATGGTGCGGAATCGCTCCTGACCAGCTGTGTCCCAGATCTGCAGCTAAAAAAATAGGGAGCTTCCCATGAACCTGGTAATATGGCCTAACATGGGGGACAGGGAAGGAAACCCCACACACCCATTCTGAAAGTGCTGGTTCCAAATGGCAGGTCATCAGTCCACACCTTGACTGGAATCACACGGAAGGTCTAGAAGGGGGGACAAAGAGAGAGAGAGTGGGTCTTCTGAGCCCTTAGAAAGTAACTCAGTGGTACCCTGGCTGGGTGGCTAGGTTAGTTAGAGTGTCATCCCATACACCAAAAGGTGGCAGTTCAATCCCCGGTCAGGGCACATACCTAGATTGTGGGTTCGATCCCCAGTCAAAGAGTGTAAAGAGGCAACCAATTGATGTCTGTCTGTCTGTCTGTCTGTCCCCCACTCTCTCCCTCTATCCCCCTCTCTACCTTCCTTCCCCTCTCAAAAGAAAGAAGAAAAGAAAAAGAGAGGGGAGGGGAGGGGAGGGGAGGGGAGGGGAAAGGAAGGGAAAGGAAGGGAAAGGAAAGGAAAGGAAAGGAAAGGAAAGGAAAGGAAAGGAAAGGAAAGGAAAGGAAAGGAAAGGAAAGGAAAGGAAAGGAAAGGAAAAAGGAAAGGAAAAGGGAAACTCTGGCCCAACTTCGAGGATGACAGAAGGATGCAAAGGGAATGTGGCCAGCCCCATCTCTGCCCTCTAGAGTCTCCAGGGAAAGAAAGGGGGTAAGGGAACAAGAAAGGTACTCTGTACTACAACAGGAACTTCACTCGACCCAGGGTCCTCTGCATGCCCTCACTCTTAAACACTGGGCTTGCTATGAACCAGAAGGTCTTCAGAAGCTCAGTCAGGTAAGCTGGGTCCAGGTATGCCATGATGCTGGCCATATGGATGTCAAGTTTCTTCACCTCTCTGTGATTTTAAATGTACTGCTATACCTGACCATGTGTAAGGCTCCCCCAGAACTACAGTTTTCTACTTCTGCCTCAGCAACACACATAAAGATGCTCACAACCTGGTGGTAAGAAGGCCTGGGTTGTGGCAATGAGGGCCTAGGGAAAGCAAAAGACAGAGCTCTACCAGGGACCTTTACCATCAGCTGACTCAGATTGGCCAAAGGCAAGAAGGTTGGGGTCTTTTCCCACCCATGTGCCCACTTAACGAACACCCTTTAGTGCCCACTACCAAGCCTTCCTGGATATTGACCATAGAGAAGCAGGAGCTTCCCTGGCTTTCTGTAGAAGCAGCAATATGGCAGGATACACAGGAGATAGAGAAGGAAGAGGGGAGGGAGCAAGGGCAGACCTGGACCTACATTGTGCCCAGGGTAGGAGGCCTCTCACTCCAGGAAGAGATCACCAGCTCTAGGACTAGGAGAAAGAGATCATGGACAAGTATCAGAGCAGGCAGGTACCAGGGCTCTCAAAAGCTCAGGGATTGTCTTCTTTGCTCCCTAAATCACTGGTTCTCAGGACTCTCTGAGGATGAACACAAGCCTTTGGTCCATACTGAGATGCAGGTCTATCCATCTTCCTTCGCTGGCGTAAGCGCTGTCAGTGCCCCTCTATCTAGTTCTCAAGGTGTCTGAAGCCCCCTAGTCTGTCTGGGGTGGGAACACACACCTCAGAATCCTCAAAGAGTTCCTGAGGTCAAGAATAATGATCCGGGCCCTGGCTGGTATAGCTCAGTGGATTGAGCATGGGCCTGCGAACCAAAGGATCTCGGTTTGATTCCCGGCCAGGGCACATGCCTGGGTTGCAGGGCAGTTCCCAGTAGGGGACCCACGAGAGGCAACCATACATTGATATTTCTCTCCCTCTCTCCTTCTCTTCCCCTCTAAAGATAAATAAATAAAATCTTAAAAAAAAAAAGAAGAAAGAAAAAAAAAAGAATAATGACCCTTGCACTGTGGAGGTGACCTTTCTCCCAGACCCCACTAAGAAAAGTCCAAGATTTAACAACTGCTAGGCCACAACATGCCAATTAGAATCCTCCAGTCCTGAGACTTCCTATTTATTCTTCAGTTGTAAGAGGCTCCAAGGAAACCAGGCTCCATACTCCATAGCTCATGGTATCTCCTAGCTTACTTATGCACGGGTTAAAGTAAAAGGTGTGAACTTTGGCACTATATTGTACAAACCTGGGATCTAAATGACCAAGAACTCATCTCCATACCCCAGAGGAGAGAATATCACACTAAAGACAGAGGCCAAACAAACATGGGAAAAAAGCAACTTGGAGGAAACATAAACTATGCAAAGGCAAAAACCTCAAAAACAATCATCAGTAGTTTCAGAGATAGGAAAGATCTATGAAATAATAATAAAACACTTTTTTTAAAGCAGAGGGAGCACTCAGAAAGAAATAAAAAGAGCTCTTGAAAATTACATATATAACATAAATGAAAAATACAACATAAGGGTTGGGAGATAAAGTTAAAGAAATCCCTCCACAGTAAAGAAAAAAATACAAAGAGATAGAAAAGAGAGAAAAGAAAATTAAAGAACAAGCCTAGGAGGAACAATGTGCAATAATAAGAGGTTTGGAGTGGGAAGAGTAAAATCAAAGAAATACTTCAAGAAAATCCCACAGAACTGATTTAAAAGGCCCACTAAGCACACACATGATGGAAGAAAAACAGACCCATACAAAACACATGACTGAGAGGATTCCAGAACAAAAGGAAAGAAGACCCTAAAAACTTCCAGAGAGTAAAAACAGGTTTCAAGGATTCAAGCAAAAGATTCACATGGTGTTCGATATACAATCAAACAATGCCCAAAATTATAAGGGAAAATTATTTCCAATCTAGAATTCTCTACTCAGTCTATCAGTCAAGTGCAATAGTTTATTAAGGCACTTTCAGGCATGCAAGCCTCAAAAAATTTCTCTTTCTGCCACCCTTTTTCAGGAAACTACAAAAGGTTCCTATACCTAAAGAAATCAACCAAAATTAAGAAAATGTAGGCTCCCGGGAACAGAGAATTCAACTCAAAAGAGAGGCAAAGGGAATCCCTAAGACGGTGGTAAAGGGAAATCCCAAGATAACAACCAAGCACTGAACCTGGATGTTAACCCATCCAGAGCAGACCTCAGGGTACCAGGGCAACTTCCAGCTCTGGCATAGCAATCAACAGCAGACAAGCTTTCACTCCATAAACAACCATTAGACTGAAATAAATGAATGAATGAATGAATGAATGAATGAATGAGGGAAGCTGCCATTTTCAGGATGTAAACAAGTGCAAAACTGTAATCCTCAAAGAAGGAAAACTCATGAAATGCACCTCATGATCACAACAGCTCTGGCATAGCAATCAACAGCAGACAAGCTTTCACTCCATAAACAACCATTAGACTGAAATAAATGAATGAATGAATGAATGAATGAATGAATGAATGAATAAGGGAAGCTGCCATTTTCAGGATGTAAACAAGTGCAAAACTGTAATCCTCAAAGAAGGAAAACTCATGAAATGCACCTCATGATCACAACAGCTCTGGCATAGCAATCAACAGCAGACAAGCTTTCACTCCATAAACAACCATTAGACTGAAATAAATAAATAAATAAATAAATAAATAAATAAATAAATAAATAAATAAGGGAAGCTGCCATTTTCAGGATATAAACAAGTGCAAAACTGTAATCCTCAAAGAAGGAAAACTCATGAAATGCACCTCATGATCACAACTCTCTGAGAAGGCAGTTTTCTAACCACAGGACAGTGGAATAGAATCTAAGCAGAGCATGGGGGAACAATGAAGGGGGTGGGAGGGCTGAAAAGTCTATGTGAAGGAGTGCCCAGTGAGGACTATATGCGCAGGGTAAGACTACCAGAATCTAGCCAGAGAGTGGCTCCTACAGGATTGAGAAGAGCAGTGCTAAGGAATGCTGAAGTTTCAACCCAGCTACAGTGATGAAGCCTCTTAGCACATTGTTAATGACCCAGATATTAAGCTGAGACTTCAGGAAGGCTGAACCCTTTGAGTAAGGACCCTGACTAGAGAAAGGCCTCCATGAACCTGCCCTAACAAAGCCTAAAACCAAGACCCAACATAAGTCTCAGGTTTGGAGACTGAGTTCTATAAAGTAACAGAGGTAAAGAAACATCCTTGAACAAACAACACAAAAACAAACATACATGGGTTCAAGGTAATCGGCCTTGATTGACTACTAAGAAGAAGATAACGGAATACAGGGTCTCTACAAGATATCGACCACTTTCTCCAGTATACAATCAAAAATTGCAAAACAGGAAAATCTGACCTATAGACAGAGAGAAAAAAGCAGTCAATAAAAAAATTGCCAAAAAAATGATGCAAGAAGGAGAGGTCCAAGATGGTTGAGTGGGTGGAAATAGTACTCACCTACTCCCATGACCACATCAAAATTACAACTAAATTATAGAACAATCAACCTGGATAACCATCTGAAGAGTAGCTGAAAAGAAGTCCAATAACTAAGGATATAAATAAGAAAGCACAACAAGGTTGGTAGGAGGGACAGAGACATGAAGTGGGCTGGCCCCACACCCACCTGCTACAGTTGAGAATCCTGAGGTGTATCTCAGCTGCACAGATCACCCCTGATGAGTGAGGGGTCTCAGCCCTATGTACAGCTCCCCAGACAGTGCCCTTAGCAAAGAAGCCCATATAACATCTGGCTATGAAAATCAGCAGGGATTCTGTCCACCTGGGGAAATGTAATGCTGTTGGAAATGCAGGCAGCATCCTCTTAAAAGACCCAATGCAAAAACTCTCACTCTAGGCACTCACCCTGGGCTCTAGCAGACGGATGGTGGCACAGTGGATGCCGTAGTTATACAGAGAAAGACATAATCATGTGGCTTTGGGACAAGGGCTGGAGGGACAGCCTCTAAAGTTCCTGTGGTGAGCCCTCTTACTACACAGCCCAGGAAGCACCATCTTCCCTGGTTTAAGCCCTCTTCACACAGGACAGTGGCCTAATAAGCTACACTGGCTCCCCCCTGACTCAGACCCCACGCTAACCGGCTTGCACACAGCCAGAGAAACTGTCAGCAACAACCAGCCTAGGCCTGTGATTCTTGAAAAACTCAAGGAATTCCAGTCAGTCTCAGGGAGTGCCAGAGACAAACAGGGAGAAACCGAGTTTTGTGGCTTTAAGGCAATGGTCATCTTTTATCAGTGGCAACTACAGCCTGGGCTTGCTTTGCAATCTTTCTTAAGAAACTGTCCAGGAATTCCGGTCAATCTTGAGGGGTGCTAGAGACACACAGGGAGAAACTGAGTTGTCTGGTTTCAGGGCAAGAGCTGTCTTCTCTCACAACCTTCAGGTACCATATTTCCTGTGTTAATCCCTCCCTCCACAGGGACAAATCAATAGTCTCATTTAGCCTGATGAACTCTACTAGCACCTTCCTGACAACTTCCTGAGACCCCCACCCCACATCAAAGGTACCAAGGCCCTAGGCAAGTGGCAACTGGCTTTGGTGTACCCTGAGACTTTCGCTGAGTGGCCTCAAGGTTCTAATACATCAAGAGGGCACACATAACCCACAAAAGGAACATTCCTGGAGTACCCAGCTCAGGTGATCAAAGAGACTGTATCACTGGGCCCCACAGGACATCTACCACATAAGGCCACCCTACCAAGAGTAGTAGACATAGCAGATCTCCATTATACACTGAAACAAACAGAGAGACAGCCAAACGGGAGACAAAGAAACACATAGCAAAACAAAGAACAAGAGAAATACCCAGGGGGAAAAAAGCTAAATGAAATAGAGGAAAACAAAACAGGGCACCAGAACTTAATAAGGATGCACAAAGAACTTAAGAGAATTTCAACAATATAAAAAAGGACACAGAAACCATTAAAAAAAAGTCAGAAATAAAGAATACCAGAACAGAAAGGAAGAATACACTAGGAGTCAACAGCAGTTATATAAACCAGAGGATCAAATCAGCAACTTAGAAGACAAGGTAACAGAAAACACACAATCAGAGCAGTAAAGAGAAAAACAGAATTAAAAAATGAGGATAGCTGAAGGGACCTCTGGGACAACATCAAGTGTTGTAACATCCACATCATAGAAACACCAAAAGAAGAGAGAAAGTAACTGAGAGCCTATTTGAAGAAAAATTGACTGAAAATTTGTCTAATGTGGTGAAGGAAAATGTCACACAAGTCTAGTAAGCTCAGAAAGTCCCGAACAAAATGAAGCCAAAGAGGCCCACCCCAAAACACATCATAATTAAAATGGCAAAGGTTAAGACAGAGAGAATCTTAAAAGTCACAAGAGAAAGATAGTCACCTATAAGGGAGCTCCCATAAGACTGTCAGCAGATTTCTCAATAGGAAATTTTCAGGCCTGAAGGGACTGAAATAAAATATTCAAAGTGATGAAAAGCAAACACCTACAATCAAGACTGCCCTACCTAGCAGGGCTATCATTTAAAATTGAAGAAGAAATAAAGTGCTTACCAGGCAAGAAAAGCTCAAGTAGTTTATCACCACCAAACAAGTGTTACTAAAGTTTTATGGGAATTCCTTAACAAGAAGAATGGGGAAAAGAGAACATAAGTATGAATAATAAGATGGCAATGACTATGTACCTATCACTAATCACTTTAAATGTAAATGTATTAAATGCTCTAGTCAAAAGACATAGGATAGCTGAATGGATAGGAAAAAAAGGCCCAAATATATACTGTGTACAAGACACCCACTTCAGACTGAAAGACAAAGACAGAAACTACAGGTGAAAAAAAGATAATTCATGCAAATGGAAAAAAAAAGCTGGCATAGCCAAACTTATTTCACTTGTATAGATTTTAACAGAAAGGCTATAAAAAAAGACAAGGAATATACAATGATAAAAGGATCAGTCCAACAAGAGGATATATATAGCCTTTGTAAACATTTATGCATTCAACATAGGAGCACATAAATATATAAAGTAAATATTGATGAACACAGGGAGAAATTAACAGCAATACAGTCACAGTAGGGGACTTTAACACCCCATTAACATCACTACATAGATCTTCCAAACAGAACCAACAAGTAAACACCAGCCTTAAATGGCACAAAAGACCAGATGGATTTAATTGATAACTTTAGACCATTTCAATCAAAAGCAAAAGAATATATATTCTTTTCAAGAATATTGGGAGTTCAGGAAGATGGCAGTGATGCACATGGGAGCTATGCCCACTTACTCATGCACCCAACTGTGACACCTAGCCGATCTTCTGAAGAAGAGTGAACAGCCAACAGAATCCCAGCTGATACGAAGTTTGGAAGCCAAAGTGCAGAGGATGCTTAAAAACAGGTGGTAAGGAGATCTTATAGGCTGATAGGAAGGTCCTCAGGCCTTGTGCAGAGTATGCAGCTGCCAACAGGAGCATTGGAGGAGGGCATGGTCCGTGATAACAACCTAGCGACTTCCTCACCTCCCGGGGAGGCGGGGGGGAGTCCCACCCCCACACCATGGAAAGACCTGAATGGGTAAAGTTGCTGGGGAGATAAAAAGGCAGCAAATGACACACAGCCAGCATACCCAAGCTAGGGCAGCAGTTACCAGTTGGGACAGTATCAGAGAATGTGGGGAGCTGGGTGACACCCGGAGCTGGGGGAAGAGATGGGCCGCAACTGGCCCAAGACCCAGATAGACTCTGGACTGGTCAGAGTTAGACTGTGTGGAATGCCAGGCAGTGGCTAAGAGTCGCAGTGGCGCCCAAGGGGACTTTTTTCAAAAGGGAAACTAAGTTGCCGAGCAGGGACCTCACACATGCAGTGGCCAAGCCAGAGAAGAGGGAGGAGAGCCTGTGCAATTTGCTCCCACTCAGGGAGCCTCAGATTGATCAAAGAAGGGCAGCAGGGGCTCAGAGGGGCAGCAGCACCCAGAGAGATTTTTTTCAAAAGGGGAACTAAGCTGCTGTGCAGGGACCTCATGCCCACACAGTAGCCAGGCCAACACAGAGGGAGGAGTATGGGTGCCATTTGCTCCCACTTACTGCACCTCACAGACTGATCAAAGGAGTGCAAAATGAGGTGGACTACTGGTGCTGGTGCAGTGTAAATGCAGAGAGAACAGTAAAGGCTGCACCGTGCTCTGAGGGCGCGGGTGGGAAACTGGGCACCTGTGATTACTACTGTAGCCCAGACTGAGCCACCATCCTTGCAGAACCACAGGAAAGGAAAAAAACGGAGCCCTGTCTGCCTCTGACTGCAAGATCCAGGAAGATCTCCAAAACCAGCAGGGTAACTATAAAATCAGCAGGAGGTTTTTTGTTTTGTTTTCTTGTTTTGTTTCTTTTCGAGAGTGAGACAATACAACCTTGAGCTGTGAGAAAACCAGAGACAGATTCAGAAACAAGTCAGAAAGCAAACAGCAACAGCTGAGACAAATTTCACTTTGCTCTCCTTCAGAACTTGCATGTTTTATTTCTCCTTTCTGTTTATTCAGGGTTTTTGTTTTGTATGTTTGCTTTTATTTATTTGATTTTTTTATTCTCCCTTTCACATTGCATTTTAAATTTTCTTCTTTCACTTCACTCATATTCCAAATAACACACTACTTAGTCTTTTTTATTATCTTTAATCAGGTTATATACTTTTTATCATACTATTGTTATTCCAAATCCCACACAGCACCCTTTGCCACCTTCCTAAGCTTTATTATTGTGATGGTTAACTTTGTCTTCTCTCACACTACACCAAGTTTCTATCACTTATTCTTGCTATTTCTCCTCCATCTAACCTTGCATAAGAGCTCTTCTTATTTTAATGTTTTTTTAATTGATTATGCTGTTACAGTTGTCCCATTTCCCCCCTTCATTCCCCTCCATCATGCAAACCCCCTCCCACCCACATTCCCCACCTTTAGTTCATGTCCATGTGTCACAAGTTCTTTAGCTTCTACATTTTCCACACTACTCTTGCCCTCCCCGTCTATTTTCTACCCACCGTCTATGCTACTTATTCTCTGTAGCTTTTCTACCTCTCTCCTCCTCCCACTCCCCTGTTGCTAACCCTCCATATGATCTCCATTTCTGTTTCTGTTCCTGTTCTAGCTGTTTGCTTAGTTTGCTTTTGTTTTAGGTGTGGTTGTGAATAACTGTGAGTTTGCTGTCTTATTACTGTTCATATTTTTTATATTATTTTTCTTAGATAAGTCCCTTTAACATTTCATATAAAAAGGGCTTGGTGATGATGAATTCCTTGAACTTGACCTTATCTGAGAAGCACTTTATCTTCCCTTCCATTCTAAATGACAGCTTTGCTGGATAGAGCAATTTTGGATGTAGGTCCCTGCTTTTCAAGATTTCACGTATTTCTTTCCAGCCCCTTCTTGCCTGGAAGGTCTCTTTTGAGAAATCAGCTGACAGTCTGATGGGAACTCCCTTGTAGGTGACTGTCCCCTTATCCCTTGCTGCTTCTAGAATTCTCTCCTTCATCTGAATCTTGGCTAATGTAATTACGATGTGCCTTGGAATGTTCCTCCTTGGGTCCAACTTCTTTGGGACCCTCTGAGCTTCCTGGACTTCTGGAAGTCTATTTCCTTTGCCAGATTGGGGAAGTTCTCCTTCATTATTTGTTCAAATAAGTTTTCCACTTGTTGCTCTTCTTCTTCCCCTTCTGGGACCCCTATAATTCGATGTTGGGACGTTTAAGGATGTCCTGGAGGTTCCTAAGCCTCTCATTTTTTTGAATTCTTGTTTCTTCCTTGTTTTCTGTTTGGTTGTTTCTTTCTTCCTTCTGCTCCACACCGTTCATTTGAGTCCCAGTTTTCTTCCCATCACTATTGGTTCCCTGTGCATTTTCCTTCATTTCACTTAGTGTGGCCTTCATTTGTTCATGTAATTTGTGAGCAAAATCAACCAATTCTGTGAGCATCCTGATCACCAGTGCTTTGAACTGTGCATCTGATAGGTTGGCTATCCCTTGGTCGCTTAAAAGTATTGGCTCTGGTGCTTTGATTTGTTCTTTCGTTTGAGCCATGTTCTTTTTTTTTTGGGGGGGGGTCTGGTTGTGCCTGTTACGTATGAGGGGCGGAGCCTTAGGTGTTCACCAGGGCAGGGCAACCCAGTGGCAGAGTTGTGACACTGTATGTGGAGGCGGGGTCCTAGAGGGAACGATAGCGCTTGCTCCACTTGGATTTCAGTCCCCTCTGTGAGGCTGGGAGGAATTTCTCCTAGCACTTCAACCCCCACAAGTGTTTTCAATTGGTGCTTTTAGGTTTTATTTTCCGGCACTGGGGCCCTGGGTTGTTCAGACTGTTTCGCTGCCCGTTTTCGCCTGGTTTATCTGCATGCAAATGTGTGATCCCGGCCAGTGCTTTGTGAGCCTCACGGGGTCTACTCGTTGCCTCCCTGCACCTGGTAACCGCCACCTGTGTACCTGGGGTGTGCCAACCACCGCCTGCATGTCTGGGACCACTAGCTACTGCTTTTTCCTGCCGCAATCCCTCTCCGCCAGTCACCGACTCCGCCCCTCTTACCGGCCTGGGTGAATCGTTGGACTTTTGTAAAATTCAGTTTTCTACCTGTTCTGGTTGTTTTTATGGTTCTAAATTTTTGTTGTCCTTAATTTTGGTTGTGAGCGGAGGCACAGTGTGTCTACCTACACCTCCATCTTGGCAAGAACTCTATGCTCTTCTTAAGTCAGCTCACATTCTTTTTCCCCTCAAATAAGAGTCTTGTTTCTTTTTCACCTTAAATAAACAGTGGCTAGTAGGGTGAAACTCTACAATTATTGCTGTACTTCTCCAAAGGAAGTCCTACTTGTTCTCTACTTGTTTATACTTTAAATCCCATAGAATACCTTACTCCATTTCACCTTCGCCCTGCCCCTAGTAAGTGAGGGATTTTATTTCATTGTTTTCTCTCTCCCTTTTTTTTTCTATTGTCCCCCTCTGTGAACCCAGGCTTTACTCCTTACTCATTAGTTTCTTTCCCCCATCCCCCCAAAATCATTTTTCCTTACTGGATATATCTCATATTCATTTTTTACTTTTCTAGAATATTCTTATTGCCATTCCACCTTTATTAAACTTTATACAGCTGTCATTGCTATCGACCCTGCTGTGGGTTTTCTGCAACTTTGCTCCTGTTGGTCCAGTACCTTTTCAATTTTACTTCAAACCTCACAGAATACTCTTTCCCCTTCTAACCCCATTGTTTCCATCACCATTTTGTGTTTTACTTACACAAGTTGTGCTCTCTCCCTTTCTTTGCCTCAGTTCTCTCAACTCTTATCAATTCTCCTCCCTCTTACTACACAACAAAATTTTCCTCACTTTTAATCATCTCATGTTCCCTTCGTCATATCTTATAATATCTGCAATCTCTCTTCATCTTTATTAATCTTAGGTCAATAGCAGTAGAGGCTGCTGATGTTGTAGGGGGGTTCTTTTTCTTGGCATAAGTTTGGTTGTCTGGTAATGCTGCTTTGTTTACCAACACCTATACAACAGCATACAAGACAAGATAGGAGTTGTGAATACCAGTAAACCCGTTGGAGAGGAGAAGCCACCAACAGGTAAAGCCCAAGTACAACAAGAGAGCCCACACAAATGGAAAAAAAGCAACCCTAGAGCATCCAGACAAGGAGAGAAAAGACACTGCACCACTGATTTGTATGAGACCCCTACCACACATGTTCACTTCACGAAGCCAGCTAGCAAAGCAGAGCATCTGGAATCACAGAAACAAACAAAAAAAGGTCACCTAAAATGGGGAGACAAAGAAAGAATCCACAATCAAAAGGAATGGAAGACCACCACCAGAAGAGCTAAATGAAATAGAGGTAAGCAAACTATCAGATATAGAATTCAAAATAATGGTTATAAGGATGCTCAAGGAACTCAGTGACGACTAAAAGGAACTGAGTGGGAACTACAACAGCATGAAACAAGGAACAGAAACCATAAACAAGAACCAGGGAGATATGAAGAATACAATATCTGAAACAAAAAATACACTAGAAGAAACTGCAATCAGACTGGATGAAGCACAGGACTGAATTAGCGAGCTGGAAGACAAGGTAGAAAGAAATACCTAGATAGAGCAGCTACAGAAAGAAAAGACTCAAATATGAAGATTGCTTAAGGGAACTGCAGGACAACATGAAACAGGACATTCAAACCATAGGGATACCAAAAGGATAAGAAAAGGAGCAAGGGATAGAAACCTCTTTAAAAAAATAATGACAGAAAACATCCCTAACCTGGAGAGAGCAAAAGCCATACATGTTCAGGAAGCACAGAGGGTCTCAATCAAGATAAACCCAAAGACCTACTGTGAGATACATGGTAATTAAAATGTCAAGTTTTAAAGACAAAGAGATTATCTTAAAGGCAACAAGGGAGAAACACAAAGTAACAAACAAGAGCCCGGATAAAGCTAGCAGCTGCTTTCTCAACAGAAACAACACAACCCAGAAGGAAATGGCTCGAAATATCGCAAGTAATGAAAAGCAAAGACCTGCAACCAAGACCATTCTACCAGCAATGTTCCCAATTCAAATGGAAGGCAAAATAAGGAGTTTCCCAGACAAAGAAGGGTTAGAAGAATGTACCTCCACCAGACTAGCACTGCAAGCAAGATGCTCTCAAGGGACTGATTTAAGAAGAGGAAGAAAAATAGTGAGACAGAGAGGGGATCACAGGTACAAAGGGGTAGCAATGAGTAAATGTAAATGGATTAAATGCTCCGATCAAAACACATAGGGCAGCTGAATGGATAGGATAACAATACCCACACATATGGTGCCTACAAGAGACTCACCTCAGAACAAAAGACCTACACAGTCTGAAAGTGAAGATTTGGGATAAAAATATTCCAAGGAAATGGACTAGAAAAAAAAGCCATGGTAGATATACTTATATCGGAAAAAGTAGACTTTAAAACAAAGGCTCTAAAGAGACATAGAAGGATACCTCATAAAATGCAAGGGAAGACTCAATCAAGAAGACATAAATATTAATAATATATAAGTACCCAAAATAGGATCACCTCAAAAAATAAGGAAAATCTTGGAGGACTTCAAGAAAGATATAGACAGTACACACATATACTAGGTGGTTTTAACACCCCACTATCAAAAATGGATAGATCTTCTAACGAAAATATCAACAAGGATATTTCAACAATGAACAATGTCCTACATGAAATGGACTTAACTGATATATACATATATATACATACATATATATACACATATATATACACATATATATATATTCTTTCATCCTAAAGGAGCAAAATACACATTCTTTTCAAATGCACATGGAACATTATCAAACATACACCACATGATAGAACACAAAACAAGCCTCAACAAATTTAAGAAAACTGAAATCATATCAGGCATTTTCTCGGACCACAAGGGCATGAAACAAGAAACCAACCTCAAGGAAAAAACTCAGAAACACTCAAATACATGGAGATTGAATAACATCCAATTAAATGATGAATGGGTTAATAATGAGAAAAAGAAATCAAAATTTTCTACAAACAAATGAAACTAAACATACCACAATCCTAACCTATCGGACACAGCAAAGGCAGTCCTAAGGGGAAAGTACATGGTGATACAGGCCTACCTAAAAAAGGTAGGAATATTTCAAATAAACAATCTAACCCTACATCTACAACCACTGGAGAAACAACAACAAAGCTCAGAGCAAGTAGAAACAAGAAAATAATCAAAAACAGAGCAGAATTAAATGACGTAAGAGACTAAAAGAAAAATGCAAAGGATCAATAAGTCCAGGAACTGGTTCTTTGAAAAGGTAAACAAAATCGGACTTCCGGCCAAGATGAAGGCATAGGTGGACACACTGTGCCTCCTCCCACAACCAAAATTAAGGACAACGAATATTTAGAAACAAGAAAACAACCAGAGCTAATAGAAAATTGAACTGTACGGAAGTCCAACAACCATTTATCCAGACCGGTAAGAGAGGTGGAGTCGAGGCAGGAAAAAGTGGAGGTGTGGATCTGGGAACACAGGCGGCAGTGGCTGGCGGTTCCCAAGTGTGCAGGCGGCTAGCAGGCCCACAAGCAGCAGCTGTTGGACCCCGGGTACGGGGTGGCAACTATGCAGACCCAGTGAGGTAGCACAAGGCAGCTGGTTGACCAGGTGGTCCCACATTATCGCGTGCAGATAATCCAGGCGAAGGGGAAGCGGCGGAGGGGACTTGAATACAGGAAAAAGCGGAGCAGGCGCCATTGTTCCATCTCAGACCCCGCCCCCACATAGAGCGTCACAACTCAGTGACTGGGCTGCCCCTCACTGGGGAACACCTAAGGATCCACCCCTCGATACGTAACAGCCATGACCAGACCAAAATCAAAACAAAGCACCAAAAATAGTTCAAACCAGAGAAAAAATCAGAGCCCAAGAGCCAATTCCTCTAAGCCATGAAGAAATAGACAACCTATCAGATGCACATTTCAAAGCCCTGGTTATCAGGATGCTCACAGAATTGGTTGATTTTGCTCACAAATTAGATGAAAAAATGCAGGCTACAATATGTGAAATGAAGGAAGACACATGGGGAACCACTAAAGATGGGAGGAAAACTGGGACTCAAATCAATGGAGTGGACCAGAAGGAAGAAACTAACAACCAAACAGAAAACAAGGAAGAAACAAGAATTCAAAAAAATGAGGAGAGGCTTAGGAACCTCCGGGACATCTTTAAACATCCCAACATCCAAATTATAGGGGTACCAGAAGGGGAAGAAGAGCAACAAGTGGAAAACTTATTGGAACAAATAATAAAGGAGAACATCCAAAGGAAATAGACTTCCAGGAAGTCCAGGAAGCTCAGAGAGTCCCAAAGAAGTTGGACCCAAGGAGGAACACACCAAGGCACATTGTAATTACATTAGCCAAGATTCAAATGAAGGAGAGAACTCTAGAAGCAGCAAGGGATAAGGGAACTGTCACCTACAAAAAAGCTCCCATCAGACTGTCAGCTGATTTCTCAAAAGAGACCTTCCAGGCAAGAAGGGGCTGGAAAGAAGTATTGGAAGTCTTCAAAGGCAGGGTCCTACATCCAAAATTCCTCTATCCAGCAAAGCTGTCATTTAGAATGGAAGGGAAGATAAAGTGCTTCTCAGATAAGGTCAAGTTAAAGGAGTTCATCATCACCAAGCCCTTAGTATATGAAATGTTAAAGGAACTTATCTAAGAAAAAGAAGATAAAAAATAGGACAGTGAAAAGACAGCAAACTCACAGCTATTAACGACCATACCTAAAACAAAAGCAAACAACTAGAACAGGAACGGAACCACAGAAATGGAGATCACATGGAGGGTTAGCAACAAGGGAGTGGGAGGAGGAGAGAGGGGGAAAAGGTACAGAGAATAAGTAGCATAGATGGTGGGTAGAAAATAGATATGGAGACGTCAAGAATAGTATTGGAAATGTAGAAGCTAAAGAACTTATGACACATGGACATGAATTAAAGGGGGAAATGTGAGTGGGAGAGGGTGTGCAGGGTGGAGGGGAATGATGGGGGAGAAATGGGACAACTGTAATAGCATAATCAATAAAATATATTAAATTTTAAAAAAAGAAAGAAAAGGTAAACAAAATCAACAAGCAGTTTGACTCAGAAGGAAAAAAAACGGAGACTCATCAAGAAAAAAAGGGAGAGAACCCAAATAAATAAAATACATTGGAAGAGGAGAAATTAGAATTAATACCACAGAAATACAAAGGATTATAAGAAATTACTATGAACAAGTATATGCCAAGAAATTTAAATACCTGGGTGAAATGGACAAATTTTTAGAAAAACATCATGTTCCAAAACTGAATGAAGAAGAAACAGAAAGCCTGAACAGACAAATAACAGCTGGTGAAATTGAATCAGTAATGTAAAAAACTCCCAGCACACAGCAATCCTGGACTGGATGGTTTCAGAGGAGAATTTTACAAAACACTTGAGGAAGAGCTAAACCCTATTCTTCTCAGACTATTCCTAAAAATCCAAGAGGAGAGAAGATTCCCAAACTCTTTTTATGAAGCCAGCATCATCCTAATTCCCAAACCAGATAAAAACACAACAAAAAAAGGAAACTACAGGAAAATATCACTGATAAACATCGAGGCTAAAATCCTCAACAAAATATTGGCAAACCACAACGAGCAATACGTTAAAAAGATCATACACCATGCCAGGAATGCAAGTATGGGACAATATTCACAAAGGAATAAACAGAATACATCACATAAACAAAATGAAAGACAAAAATCACATGATCATATCAATGATGCAGAAAAAGCATTTGATAAAATACAGCACCCATTTATGAGAAAAACACTCAGCAAAGTGGGAGTAGAGGGGGCATAACTCAACATAATAAAGGCCATATACAAGAAACCTACAGCCAATATCATACTCAATGGGCAAATACTAAAAGCTTTCCCACTAAGATCAGGAACAAGACAAGGATGCCCACTTTCATCACTTTTATTCAACACAGTATTGGATGTCCTAGCCACAGCGATCAGACAAGAAAAGGAAATAAAAGGCATCCAAATCAGAAAGGAGGAAACAAAACTGTCATTGTTTTCTGATGACATGATAGTGTACATAGAACACCCTTTACACGCCAACAAAAAACTACTCAACCTACTAAGTGAATATGGCAAAACATCAGGAAACAAAGTCAATATTCAGAAACTGAAGGCATTTTGAACGCCAACAACAAAATATCAGTAACAGAAATTAGAAAAAAAATCCCACCTGATATAGCAACAAGAAAAATAAGGAACCAAGGAATAAATCTAACCAAGAAGGTAAAAGATCTGTACTTGAAAAATTACGGAACACTAGAGAAAGAAATTAAGAAAGACACTAATAAATGGAAACATATACCATCTTCATGGATTGGAAGAACTAACATCATCAAAATGTCCATACTACCCAAAGCAATTTATACATTCAACACAATCCCTATTTAAATACAATGACAAATTTCACAGATATAGAACGAACATTTCGAAAATTTATATCGGACCATAAATGACCCCAAAAAGATGCAGCCATTTTGAAGAAGGAGAACACAGTAGGGGGAAATACAATACCTGTTATCAAACTATACAACAAGGCCATGTTAATCAAAACAGTCTGGTACTGGCATAAGAACACACATATAGATCACTAAAATGGAACACAGAGCACAGAAATAAACCCAAGTCTCTATGGTCAATTAATATTTGACAAAGGGGAAAGGAGCAAAAATGGAGTAAAAATAACCTCTTCAACAAATGGTGCTGGGAGATCTGGAGGCTACATGCAAAAAAAATGAAACTCGATCACCAAATTACGCCATACACAAAAATAAAGTGAAGGTAGTAAAGGAGTTAAAGATAAGTTGGAACACCATAAAATTCCTAGAAGAGACATAAGGGGAGAAAGTACCAGATATTCCACACAGCAATATTTCACTGATATGTCCACTAAAGCAAGGGGCATAAAGGAAAGAATAAACAAATGGGACTTCATCAAACTAAAAAGCTTATACATTGCTAAACAACAACAACAACAACAACAACAACAACAAAAAACACCAGAAAGTGAAAGGGAACCAACCACATGAGAAAGTATATTTGCCAGTGATACCTCAAACAAGGGTTTGATCTCCAAAATATATAAAGAATCTACATGACTCCACTCCAGGCAGACAAACAACTCAATTAAAAAATGGGCAAAGGACCTGAACAGAAACTTCTCCAAGTGTAACATACAGAAGGCCCAGGGACATATGGAAGGATGCTCAGCATCACTAGCCACCAGAGAGATGAAAATTAAAACCACAATGAGACACCACTTAACACCAGTCAGAATGATCATCATAAACAAATCAACAAACAACAAGTGCTGGAGAGATTGTAGAGAAAAGGGAACCCTAGTGTATTGTCAGTGGGAGTGAAGACTGGTGCAGCCACTGTGGAAAACATCATGGAATTTCCTTAGAAAACTAGAAATGGAACTGCATTTTGACCTGGCAATTTCACGGCTAGGATTATATCCTAAGAATCCTGAAATAGCAACTCAAATGAACCTACGCAACTCAATGTTCACAGCAGTGCAATTTACAATAGCCAAGTGTTAGAAACAGACTGAGGGTCCATCAGTAAATGAGTGGATCAAAATACTGTGGTACATTTACACAATGGAACACTATGCAGCAGAAAGAAAGAAGGGGCTCCTTCCCTCAGCGACGGCATGAACAGAACTGGAAAGCATTACGCACTAAGTGAAATAAGACAGGCGATGAAAGACAAATACCATATGATCTCATCTTAAAGTGGAACCTAGTCAACAAAACAAATAAGCAAGCAAAATATAAACAGAGGCATTGAAATTAACAATCTGACAGTAACAAGGGAGGACATGGGAGGGGATAATAGGGGGAAGGGGGAACAGTTTTCACAAACAACTATGAAGGACACATGATGAAATCAAGGTGGGGTGTAATCAAGGGAGGAAGGTGCAGATGGCTGTGATGGGGGGGCTGTGGGGGGGAGAGGTAAATGCAGACAGCTGTACTTCAACAACAGTAAAATAATTTTTTTTAAAAGAACTGGAGAGCATAATGCTAAGTAAAATAATCCAGGCAGTAAAGAACAAATACCATATGATCTCACCTGTAAGTAGAACCTAATACACAAAACAAACAAGCAAGCAAAATATAACCAGAGAAATTGAAATGAAGAACAAACTGAGTGACCAAAGGGGAGGCGGGAGGGGAATAACGGGAAAGATGGGAATGATCATTAAGGAACATGTGTAAAGGACCCATAGACAAAGACAACAGGTGCCAGGGGGTAGGATTGAGTGTGGGAGGTGTGGATAAGTGGGGCAGAGGAGATTGGTGGGCAGAAAATGGGAACAAGTGTAGCTGAAGAGCAATAAATTTCTTAATTTTAAAAAAGAGTACACAGAAAATTATCCATGATATGCCACATGTGAGACCATAAAACAAGTCTAAATAAATTTAGGAGAATTAATATCATATCAAGAATCTGCTCTGGGCAAAAGTTTACCAGTTTGATTCCCAGTCAGGTCACATGCCTGGGTTGCAGTCCAGGTCCCAATTCAGGGCATGCAAAAAGAAGCCATTTCTTGTTTCCCTCACACATTGATGTTTCTCTCCCTCTCTTTTTCCCTCCCTTCCCTTCTCTCTAAAAATAAATAAATAAAATCTTTAAAGAAAAAAGGATTTGCTCTGATAATAATGGTATGAAACTAGAAATCAATTACAGGAAAAATACTGAAAAACACAAAAAACACATCCAGGCTAAATAACATGCTACTAGCAATGAATAGGTTAACTTAAATGAGATCTAGGAAGAAATATAAAGATACTCTGCGATAAATGTAAATAAAAATGTTAAAAATTATAAAATGTAACTAAATGCCCTAAAATCTATGGGACACAGCAAAGGCAGTCCTAAGAGGGAAATTCATAGCAATACAGGTCTACCTCAGGATGTAAGAATATCTCAAATAAACAATCTAACCTTACAACTAAAGTACCTAGAAAAAGAACCAAAGCACAAATGAAATAATAAAGGTAGAAAAATATAGAGTAAATAACAATACAAAAGACCGATAAAACCAAGTGCTGGAAAACATAAACAAGTCTGACAAACCTTTCACTAGACTCATCAGGATAAAAATGGAGAGAACCCAAATTACTTATTCATATTATTTACATTAGAAACAAAAAAGGAGAACTAAACCAACACCACAGAAATACAAAGGATTTTAAGAAAATATTACAAACAACAAGCTGGACAATCTGGAAGAAATGGGTAAATTCCTAAAAAATACAATCTTCCAAAACTGAATTTAGAGGAAACAGAATATATAAACAGACAGATTACTACTAACCAAATTTACTCAGTAATCAAAAACTCCCAATGAACAAAAGTCCTGGATCAGATGAATTTTACGAAACATTCTCAGAAGAATTAATACATATCCTCTTTAAACTATTCCAAACAATTCAAGGAGCGTTCAGACTCCCAGTTAACTTTATGAGGCCAGCATTATCCTGAACAGAATGAAGATACACGAATTCAAAAAAGTGAGGAGAATTAGGAACCTCAGGAACTTTAAATGTTTCAACATCTAAATCATAGGGGTGCCAGGAGAAAAGGAAGAGCAAAAAATGGAAAACTTATTTGAAAAAATAATGAAGGAAAACTTACCCAATCTAGCAAACGTAACTTCCTTCCAGGAAGTCCAGGAAGCTCAGAAAGTCCCAAAGGAGTTGGACCCAAGGAAGCACACATCAAGACACATCATAATTATAATACCCAAGATTAAAGAGAAGGAGAGAATCTTAAAAGCTACAAGAGAAAAGGAGACAGTAACTTACAAAGGAATTCCCGTAAGACTATCAGCTGATTTCTCAAAAGAAACCTTTACATGCAAGAAGGGGCTGGAAAGAAGTATTCAAAGTCATGAAAGGCAAGGACCTATATCAAGATTACTCTATCCAGCGAAGCTATCGTTTAGAACGGAGGGCAGATAAAGTGCTTCCAGAAAAGGTCAAGTTAAAGGAGTTCATCATCACCAAGCCCTTATATATGAAATGTTAGAAGGACTTATCTAAGAAAAAGAAGAAGATAAAAAATAGAAACAGTAAAATAACAAACTCACAATGATCAACAACCAAACCTAAAAAAACAAAAACAAAAACAAACTAAGCAGACAACTACAACAGGAACAGAATCACAGAAATGGAGATCACATGGAGGGTTATCAGCAGGGAGGAGAATTGGGGAAAAGTACAGGGAATAAGAAGCACAAGTGGCAGGTACAAAATAGACAGGAGGAGGTTAAAAATACTATACAAAATACAGAAGCCAAAGAACTTATATGTATGACTCATGGACATGAACTAAAGGGGGGTAATGCTGGTGGGAGGGAGGGTACAGGGCAGAAGGGAATAAAAAGAGGAATATGGGACAACTATAATAGCATAATCAATAAAATATATTTTTAAAAAACTAAGGAAACCTAAATGAAGTGTGCAGTTTATTTAACACTAATAATTATTAATAATGTGTCAATATTGATTCATTAATTGTAAGAAACGTACCATAGAAATGTAAGCTGTTAATAATACTGGAAACTGGGTGTTGAGTACATGGGAACTCTCTGCACTATTTTGACATTGTTCTGTAAATCTGAAACTATTAAAAAAAATGAAATTTTTTTCTACAAAATTGGTTTAAAAAAACAAACAATTGGGTGGGAAACCTCATCTAATGTAGCAACAAGAAAAATAAAATACGAATAAACATAAACATGTAGGTAAAAGACCTGTCCTCAGAAGACTACACAACACTGAAGAAAGAGATTAAGGAAGACACAAATAAATGGAAGTATTTATCATGTTCATGGACTGGAAGAATTAATATCATCAAAATGTACATACTACCCAAAGCAATTTATAGATTCAACGCAATCCCTATTAAAACACCAATGACATATTTCACAGATAGAACAAAGATTTCAAAAATTTATATGGAACCATAAACCAAATAGCCTCAGCAATTTTGAGAAGAAGAACCAAGTAGGAAGAATCACAATACCTGATATGAAACTATATTACAAGGCCTCTATAATCAGAACAGTCTGGAACTGGCATAAGAAAAGACACATACACCAATGGAACAGAATAGGGAGCCCAGGAAAAAAAACATGTCAATACAGTCAGTTAATATTTGACAAACATGGCAGGAATATAAAATGGAGTAAAAATAGCCTCTTCAACAGATGGTGTTGGGAGATCTGGACAAATACATGTAAAAAAAATGAAACTTGACCACCAACTTACACCATATACAAAAATAAACCCAAGATGGATAAGAGACTTAAATATAAGTTGGCACACCATAAAAGTCCTAGAGGAAAACATAGGCAGGAAAATTTCAGATATCGGAAGCATCAATATTTCCCACTATACATCCTCTTGGGCAAGGGACATAAGGAAAAGAACAAAGAGATGGGACTATGTCAAACTAAAAAGCATCTGCATGACTAAAAAAAAAAAATTTAAAAAAATGGAAAGGGAACTAACTGTATGGGAAAACATATTTGCCAATGATACCTCAGGCAAGGGTTTGATATATTTCCAAAATATATAAAGAACTCATATAACTCCACGCCAGGAAGATAAGCAATCCAATTAAAAAACGGGGGGAGGACTTCCGGCCAAGATGGAAGCGTAGGTGGACACACTGTGCCTCCTCTCACAACCAAAATTAAGGACAACAAACATTTAGAAACAAGAAAACAACCAGAGCTGATAGAAAATTGAACTGTACGCTAGTCCAACAACCATTCATCCAGACCAGTAAGAGGGGTGGAGTCGCGGCAGGAAAAAGTGGAGGTGTGGACCTGGGCACGCAGGCACCAGCAGCTGGCAGTTCCCAGGCATGCAGGTGGCGGCTAGCAGACCCCAGGTGCACAGGTGGCGGCTAGCAGACCCCGGACACGGGGTAGCAACTGTGCAGACCCAGTGAGGCCGCGCAAGGTGGCTGGCTGACCAGGTGGTCCCACATTCGCGCACAGAGAATCTAGGCGAAAGAGAAGCGGCGTAAGGAATTGGAATCCAAGAGAGAGTGGAGCCACTGTTCTCTCTCGGACCCTGCCCCTACATACAGCATCACAACTCAGCGACTGGGCTGCCCCGCACTGGAGAACACCTAAGGCTCCAACCCTCACTATGTAACAGCTGTGACCAGACCCCCCCCCCAAAAAAAAAAAACCACCAAAAAAGGCTCAAACCTGAGAACAAATAAAAGCCCCAGAGCCAATTCCTCTAAGCGATGAAGAGACAGCCAACCTATCACATGCACAGTTCAAAGGCCTGGTGATCAGGATGCTCACAGAATTGGTTGATTTTGCTCACAAATTAGATGAAAAAATGCAGGCTACAATATGTGAAATGAAGGAAAATGCATGGGGAACCACTAGAGATGGGAGGAAAACTGGGACTCAAATCAATGGAGTGGACCAGAAGGAAGAAACTAACAACCAAACAGAAAACAAGGAAGAAACAAGAATTCAAAAAAATGAGGAGAGGCTTAGGAACCTCCGGGACATCTTTAAACGTCCCAACATCCGAATTATAGGGGTACCAGAAGGGGAAGAACAGCAACAAGTGGAAAACTTATTGGAACAAATAATGAAGGAGAACTTCTCCAATCTGGCAAAGGAAATAGACTACCAGGAAGTCCAGGAAGCTCAGAGAGTCCCAAAGAAGTTGGACCCAAGGAGGAACACGCCAAGGCACATCATAATTACATTAGCCAAGATTCAAATGAAGGAGAGAATTCTAGAAGCAGCAAGGGATAAGGGGACTGTCACCTACAAAGGAGTGCCCATCAGACTGTCAGCTGATTTCTCAGAGACCTTCCAGGCAAGAAGGGGCTGGAAAGAAGTATTGGAAGTCTTCAAAGGCAAGGACCTACATCCAAAATTGCTCTATCCGGCAAAGCTGTCATTTAGTATGGAAGGGAAGATAAAGTGCTTCTCAGATAAGGTCCAGTTCAAGGAGTTCATCATCACCGAGCCCTTAGTATATGAAATGTTAAAGGGACTTATCTAAGAAAAAGAAGATCAAATATATGACAGTAAAAAGACAGCAAACTCACAGCTATTAACAACCACACCTAAAACAAAAGCAAACGAATTAAACAGCTAGAACAGGAACAGAACCACAGAAATAGAGATCACATGGAGGGTTAGCAACAGGGGAGTGGGAGGAGGAGAGAGGGGGAAAAGGTACAGAGAATAAGTAGCATAGATGGTGGGTAGAAAATAGACAGGGGGAGGGCAAGAATAGTATGGGAAATGTAGAAGCTAAAGAACTTACTGCACATGGACATGAACTAAAGGGGGAGAATGTGGATGAGAGGAGGTGTGTAGGGTGGAGGGGAATGACGGGGGAGAAATGGGACAACTGTAATAGCATAATCAATAAAATATATTTAAAAAATGCATAAAGAGAATTATAAACTATTTTAAGCATGTCTATAGTTTTCCAACCACACTAAGTAGGCCGAATGCCCATCATCAGTCCCAACTTACAAATGAGGAAGCCTGGAGCTTCAAAAAGAGAAAAGGAACTACCCACTGTTGTGGCAGGGTTGGACAAAAAACCCAGACCTTCAGACTCCTAATCCAGTGTTTTCTTTCAGAGACTACAATTTGGAAGACTAGAAGCACTCAGGCTCTCTCTTGAGGTTCAATCTGCATAGCTAAAGCAAAAGGAATCCATATGGAATAGGGTACAGGAACCAATCACCACATACAGAGCTTTATTAACCAGCACAGCAGGTTATGTGAGCTGCTTGAAACTGGCTAGATGTCGTTAGCTGAACATGTTTACTATGAAATTCTTTGGGTTTTCAATTCTTACAATTGAAATTTATAAAATACCCAAGTCTACATTCTTCTCTCATAGTACAGTGGCCACAGCTGCACTTCTAGATTCATTAATTTGCAAGAAGGTCTCAGGGTCATCATTATGAACTCAGAGGGACTCAGAAGCATAAAAAAGCACTGCTTTAGAAGTCAGGCTGACAGGTTCAAATCCTGGTTTTGTCATTGACTTGCATGTGTCCTTGGACATGTTGGTCACTTCACTTATTTTGGCCTCTGCTTCCTTTCTATAAATAAAAATCAATTAATAGACATGTACTGAACAGCACTGACACTGTTGTAGATGCAGGAATTCACTGATAACGCAAGGCAGCCTGAATCTCTGAGCTTTCAAGGAGCTAAAATTATATAGAGAACAACAAACAAAGTAATTTCAAGTCTTGGTAAGTGCTATGAACTTACCCTTGAATTTATCCAATATGGGAAAGAGGGTCTGGAAGGCCAAAGATGTCCTCTCTGAGGAGGTGGTATTCTCAGCAGATCCCAAAGGGTAATGCAGTAGTCCCAAACAGGTACCCTTGGGACAGAGTATGGACAGCCAGGGGAGAAAATACAAAGGGCCTGAGGCAAACATGTTTGAAGGACAGAAAAGGCTAGTAAGGCTGGAAAGTACTGAGTGAGGGGCACTGGGAGATAGATGAAATTAGCAAGGCAGGCAGGGTCCATTTCTTCAGGTAATAAGTTTGGATGTTTTTCTGGTTGCAAAAGGAAGTGACCGCAGGAATAAAGGGGTTTAATTAGATCTATGATGTTTCAAACTTTTTATTTTTTAGCAGAACTCTTTAGTCCGATAAAAACAAGTAGAACCTCAATATAAAACAAAGTAAAAGTAGTATTGTTTTGGCTGCCTGAGAAGCTGCTGGCTCTTCTGAATCTCTGGTCTCTTGGTGTTCCCCCCACACCCTACCATGTCTCCAAGCAATGGAGCTCAGAAGAACTGGAAAACCACTAGGTGATCTATTTCTAAGGTTCCTTAAGCTCTAACAAAAGCCAGTATTATAGGGAAAGGAAGTTAGGAGATCATACTGGATACTTGTTGGACCCTGGACAGACCCTAGAAATGTTTTAAAGGTTTTAAACTAAATCTGTGGACATGCTTCTGCAGAAACAACAAAAAATCTGGCTCATCAAAGGTTCCAGGAAAAATCACATTGCTGAAACTACAGTGACAGAAAATAGATCAGTGGTTGCTAGGGGCTGAAGTGAAGGGAGGACAATAACACAAAACGATACAAGGGAATCTTCTGGATTGATGGAAGTATTCTATACCTTGATTGTGGTAGTGGTTACAGGGCTGTATACATTTGTCAAAGTTCACAGAACTGCACACCTAAGAGTGGGTGGTTTACTATATGTAAATTAAACTTCATAACCCTCTGTTTTTTTAATTACATTGCTGGAAGACAGCTCAAAGTTATTTTACTGATGATAAGAGTCTCTGAGAGAGAAAAAATGACTTGCTCCTGATGAGTCAGTAGAGCCCAGAAGTCCTGACTTAGAGACGGTCCTTTTCCCACTGCTGCTCAGGTTTAATTCAGAGCCTCCTCAATGCACTGGGCTTAAGGTTTCTCTAACTGCAAAATGAGGAGTTAAATAATAGCCAAAAGGCTTTCCCACTCCAAACAATCAGATTCTGAGGAGGAGGAAAAAGGCCTCAATGCTTTTGGAGTCAGAAAAACCAGAAGAAAAATTTCCACCTCTGTCACTCACTAGCTGTGTGCTCTGGTGCAAACCTGTCCTGTGTGAAAGGGAGTTAATAATAACACATCCATAAAATAGCTGGCACACAACAGACTCTCAAGAAGGGCAATGATTGTAACTATTAAAGGCTTTACCATACCTACACTGTTCTCCCATTTCCAGTCCTACCCAGCTGCCTCCTAAGAATAATCTAGATGTCACCATAAAGAAAAGAAATAAGAACTGCCTGCTCTGCATTGCATAACCTATGGTCAGTTACACAGTATGTCCTGGGCTTCAAAGGGGCACAAGTTGTTATCTCATCAGATAAACAAAAACACCCTTCCCCCTCTTTAACCACTGTCAGCATGGGCCACCGCAAACACTGGAGTGGCTGACAGCCTGCAAGAGTGCCACTGCTGAGTGTCCCTATACTTTTATACTCCACTTTTCCTGTAGCTTCTGACATCATCACAGGGCACAAATTCACCCATGGATATATTCCACCCATCCCACAACCCTTCCCTGGCTATGTGTTCTAAAAGTGGTGGTCCCAAATAATGATTCAGTGCTGCTTGCCACACCTTGCTCTTTTTTCTATCCCAAGGAGACCAAAAACACACAGAAACTGAAAAAAGCTATTTAAAAACAAAAACAAAAACCTTCAGCCAGGTAGTTTCTGCTTCTACCATCTCATCTACTCTAGATGCACTGTGGTCATGTCAAGACCCTTTGCTTACTTTTTGTCCATGAAGGGGCAGGAGGCAACACAGAAATTATCCAACTTCTGCAGGAACAAAGAGCTAAGTATCCCGGCCAAAAGCAACTATGAGCCAGGCTACAGCAGACCAAGGAGGCGAAGTCTCACAGCATCAGGGCTCAACTTCTTGAAAACACGGAGACAACGCTTGCCCCTGCCCAGTGCTCTTAAGAGTTGCCCTGGAGATCATGTGAACTCAAAACCATGAACGATCGAAAAGGATTTCTGTAAAGTTATGAAGAAAAAACAATGCTGTGTGCTGGCGTTGGTCTCTGTTAGAGAGGGCTGACACCCAGCTTAAAAAATTGATTCATTAATCACAAATATTATTTATCAAACCATTGCCAGAACACTGTGGCAACTATCCTGCTGTTTCTATTCGGAGCCATTGCCAAAAGATCGGTTCTCTCCCCTACCTTCCGGTATCTGTGAAATTTTCAGTTTCTATCAAATTCCAGCTGGGGGAGGGGACCCAATGCTGGCCTTAGAAAAAGTTCCACCACCAGGGCCACAGAGCCACTGCAGAGAGGCGTAGCCAAGACCGGAAATTCTAAAAGTTTGGGCCCTCCGGTCCTAGAAGCAACTACTTCCTGATCCCTCCTAGTCGCGGGACGGACGGGTGGTGTTCTGGCTGGGTTCCCCACCTGAGGGCCGAGCTTGAGGAAGGGTCCGGCCAGCCAGGCGTCCCTCTATCTCCGGCACTCTGAAGCGCTCGACTGCCTTCCACTTATTTGGGAGCAAAGTAAAGGGTATGCGCTCGAGAGGGCAGAGCCTCCTCCTCCTCACCACCTCCAAAGCGCCCGCACAAACATACACACACACACTCTCAAGACCAGCGCTTTACAGACTGAACCTAGCTCAGGTCCCAAGGCCCAGGCCTGCTCCGACAGGAGGAAGGGAAAGGGAAAGCAAAAGGGGTCTGCCAGACATCTCAGAATAATCCTGGACTCTAGCTACCCAGGGAACAGAACAATCGCCGCCCCCGCTGAGCCAGAACCTTCCAGGGGCCCTGGCCGCTCCTAGTGCACGTCGGAGCTTGGGCTGCGCAGTGTCCAAAGAGAGCAGGCCACCCCGGCCCGGGGTCCCCAGGCGGGGCCTCCCACCTTGACTCGCTTGCCCTGGATCTCCAGCGTCTTCATGGTAAAGTCAACGCCAATGGTGCTGCTCTGGCGCTCCGAAAAAGCGCCGGTCTTGAAGCGCTGCACCACACACGTCTTGCCCACGCTCGCGTCGCCCACTAGCACCAGTTTGAACAGGAAATCGTAATGCTCGTCTGGGTCTCCCGGACCCGGCCCAGCCATATCCTCCCGGGAACCTGAGCTCTCGGAAGCCGCAGGCGCTAGGCGACGTGGAGCCTCCCGAACACCTGAAGCTGCAGCGCCACCGATCGCTGGCCTCTGCCCAATCCCAGCAGGTCCTCCGCCCCTCCTCGGCCACCCCGAATCCCGCTGCCTGGGCTCCGCCCTGACTCCCCTCGTCCAGCCCTCCGCGAAGCTCTCCGGGGGCCCTCAGTTCCGTGCCAGATTAGTCCAACCCTCCGGTCGGCAGTAAGTCCCGCCCACAGCATCTCCCCCCGCCCAATTCCAACCTCAGCACCGCCCCTGGCACCGCCCACAAACCGACCCCGCCCCCCGCACACCGTTTAGCACCGCCCACATTCCTATTCTCCCTCAGCACCACCCCCAGCACTCGCCTCGCCACTTCCACTTATTTATCCCGTCCTCTGCACTGCCCACCTCAGACTCTTCAACTAAGTTGCTCTCCAGCCCGGACCCCAGGTGCTGTCCAGTGCCTCCTGTGCCGCCTCCCAGCTTCCCCAGGTATGGCCAGCCTGCCTGGGCTTGCCTACATGCTGCTCTTCCAGACCCACAGTCAGAAGCGGGCTTGTGGAAATGGTGGGGTCCCTGTGCCTGCAGGCGTAGGGGCCTGTTAACCAGTACTTGGACACAGAATGTCCCCGTCTAGAATGGATCATTGGAGAAGGGGACGACCAGAGCAGTGTCACCTCAGTGCTCACACTAACAGGGCCAAGGATGCTGAATCCCTCTAAAAGGATGTGATAGATGACATTTTCTCACACTAAAGGATGGAAAGGCCTGGTGGCACACTACAAGGAAAAAGTAAGTCTATAGTGAGGCCAGAAATTAAGCTGGCTACAAAACTGGAGAGAAGGCCAGAATTTTTGTGGAGAGGCACCTGAAAGCTGTCTCTCAACGTGGCCTCCCAGGACTCTGTGGAGAGGAGAATTTAAGGGACCCCATTTGGTAGAAAGCTAAGCCAAAAAGAGGAGTTGGGAGATCACAACCCCAAAAGGGAGCCTAGCAGTTGAAGCAGCTACCCAAATGTCTCAGAATAGGCTGGCTCAGTTGGTGTTGTGGATCCAGGTGAGGGAACTAACCCAGATGAAAAGCATCAAAGATTGGCCTGAGCAGAGGAATAAGGGAGGCTTGTGAGCAGTTCTGTAGAGAAGATCAGTTCCCAAGATGACCCAGTGAATCAAGGGGCCTCAGAAAAAATGATATTCAAACACCTATAAGCTTAAATTAGATCAAATAGAACCTATTTCCCAAGGGGCTTTCCAGCTATCAAAATGCAAGGGAACTGAGAACACCCCTGCCCTCTTTATACAGAGCTACAGCACTCCAATTCTATTTAATTCATTGTTTGATTAATGCCTGCTAGGGGCACTAATCAAACAATGGATCAGGTATTGTTCTAGAGTCTTGGAATACATCAGTGAACAAAGTTGACAAGAATCCTTGCCCTCCCCAGTAGGAAAGGGAAGAGGGCCTCCTCTTAGCTTAAGGAGACCATATAAAGCAAGTCCACCAGCTTTACTGGCCAAGTGGGGAAGAGACTAGAGGAGGAGGCAAAGGTAGACCCATGCCCAGTAAAGGTGGAAGAGCTATTTTTTCTGGAAGAGTTCAAATCCCACTCTATGGGAAATATTCAACAGTACTAGACAGGTAACCCCAAAGTGCCATGGAAAAGCAATGCTGGGAAAAGCAATTCACCTTCGGTATGTCAGATAGGAACAGACAGCTGGAGCAGCAGGAAACAGCCTGCATTTGAAAAGAGTAGCAGATGGGATGGATAGTGTCATGGCTCTGGAAAGGTGGGGCATGTCAAAACCCAGAATCCAGAAAACAATATCTGCCTCCAGCTCAGAGGGGCTATCCAAAGTACAAGGTGAAGGGAGGGAAGGGAAAAATGAGTCCAGGAGCCAGAATGAGCCAAGACTGTCACCAACTGGAGTCATGAGGTGAGGAAGGAGGAAATTGGCCTTTACAGTGGCCTTGCATGAAATTAGTTTGGGATGGCCTGGTGCAATTTGGTCTTGGCATGGATTTTGCCAGAGAAACCAGCCACCACTTGTATTTGTGGGGTGATGGAAACATTCTAAAACTGGACTGTCATGAGTGTTGTATGACTCAGGACATTTATCAGAATCCTTATATTGTATATTTATAATAAGTGATTTTTATGGTATGCAAATTATACCTCAGCAAAACTGTTAAAACAAAAAACAAAAAAAAACTACATTTCCTCTCTTTTAGTAGTAAATTCCTGAATAGTACAGTGGCATTTTATCTGAAATTGAATTATTGTCTGTTTAAAATAGAGCAATTCAAAATGTTTGTGATGTCTCACTTAATGCCCAAAGTTTGAAATAACACACATTTCAATTTTTAAATAATGTATCGAGAATTTAATATTCTTAAAGCTACTGGCTGGTAGGCAGAGTGAATTTAAACTGTGCTATTGCCACACAGGTGGCAATATCCAGGCTGTAACATCTGTAGCATGTGATGTAACCCCAATGTTTTGTTGATTAGAACTCCAAGTGGTTAGAGACAAGTGCCACCTTTCTCCTCCTTCCTTTCTCCGACTCTGCTTTCCTTCCCTCTGTCTTTATTTTCTCACCTTTTTCTTTATTTCTACAGTCACCATTATTATAGCCTCTAGCAATAGCATCCACATTTTTTTTATTTGGCAGTGCCCAGACTAGTGCTCATAATGTGTCCCCAATTAGAAAAAAAGGTGAAAAACACCATGAATAAAACCAGACACCAAACATAATATCTGTATTTTTAATAAGAGTACTTGATTAATATTTTAATATTAGATACTTAAAAGCAGCAACAAAGCAATATGCCATAGCAGTTGTAGGCTTAGGTGCCCTGGGCTAATGCTGGCTGAGGTCTGGGAAGTTTCCTTCCCAGGCAGTCCTCAGCTCACATGGTGGTGACCAAAACTGCAGCCATCCCACTCTCCCCTCCTAGAAATCCACAATGTCATAAACATGAGCCTAATGAACACCAGCCCTTCCTGTTTCTGTTGATGGTAACCACCTCACACTGGAGGCTGACTGAAATATGGGGTTATCTGGCTCTTAGCACTGCTACTTAAACTTCTCTCAACTCCATGGTGCCTTCCCACCCCCACTGCTACCCTCAGAACCAGAGCAGTATTCCTCTACCTCCCACCCTCAGAGGACTGCCCTGGCTTCCTCCCCTCTCAAATTCTAGTTGGCCTCATATACTCCCACCAAATGGGCCTGCTAGAATTGCTCTTACCTGGCTATCCCCATGCTCACACTCCAGTGACAAGCCCAAACCCTCCAAAACACCAAAACATTCAAGGCCTGCCTTACCTCTTCTTGCCCCCAAATCATCTGGTCCCCTGCCATGAAGCCCCTCTCCCTATTTCCCAACCCTTCAAATTTGCCAGTGCAGGAGGTTCAGAATGATCCACCCCAAGATGTGACTTAGTGGTATGCAATTACTTTGAGCAAAAAATAATTTTAGCATTACGCTCAGACACTTCTGCCTCTTCCTTTAACTACCTAAAACTTGAAACAGAGGCCTTGCCCATAATAAGAGATTATCAGACATAACTTCTTTTGACCTGTCTGTAGATCAGGGTAAACTTCTGTTTACTAAATATCTGTTCTTCTTATAATCCTACAACAACCCACTGAAGCTCCCAAGGCACCTTACTTTATCCTTAGCTCAGGATGCTTTATATACCCATATTCCCTTTCTATCTCTGAACCTCTCCTGCATATGCGGTCCCTTTCTCATGTATGCAAGGTTCCTATACATATGTATTAATTTTGGTCATTTTATTTTGTTAAGCTGTCTCATGTCTATTTGATTATTAGACCAACCCAAAAGAATCTTGAGGGTAGCAAAAAATTTGTTCCTCCCACACCAGTTTTCACAGAATCCTACATGGCCCCAGCCAGAGAGACCTGAAAGCAGATCTGCCTTCCCCATTCATCTTAGTGAGGTAGAAACACAGGATTGGTGACTTTAAGAAAAGTACCTAGCGCAGGTCAGCTCTACAGAAGACATTACCTCCATGATTTCTTTCTTTCTTTCTTTCTTTCTTTGGAGGGCAGGGGCAGGAGAGGGAGGGGGGGGCGGGGCAGCGTTTAAAGCCGGAAAGGAGTGTAAAAATGCCTGAGGGCCAGGGTGCCAATTCTAGTCTCCTAGTGGGCATGGGCCTGTGTCTCTAGCTAGGCAGGGACTGCTAGGAGTTAGAATAGGCTTGATGACACCAGGTGGGATCCTGCTGCATTAATGTGAGCAGGGTTGAGAACCCTACCCCATCCTCTCTTAGGGCTTTGGGAGAAAGCAATAAGATGCAGATGGGGTGAAGTAGTGGATCAGGCAACAAAACCAGCCCTTTGCTTCTCCATGGCCTGTCCTCCTTGCAGTAGCCCAGGGTGTGGAGAAAAGAAAAAGGTTTTAATCTCTTCCTTGTTTATAAATTGCCCAAAGCAGGAGCATGTGAAGTCAGGAGGCAGAGTGCAAGAGGTTAAGTGTACAGGGGGAAAAGGGCAGTGTAACATCTGGGTGGGGCTAGTATGACAAATCTTAAAACAAGAGTAATATTGATGTTTTAGACTAATAGGGGGACCAGTGGGGTAAGAAAAGGGGTAAGAAGTCCATGGAAATGTATATATGGGAAGCTGCCATTTTGGAAACTGTGCAGAACCAAAGCTAATGCAAACCATGGAACAGGTTTGGTCAAGAATCCTGACACTTGTTCTGTTACCTCTGAGCAATGAGCTGTGCCAAGGTGACTACATACCCACCAGTGATCATACCCATCAAGTTAACTCAGATTTCCCAGCTTCCTTGGCTGGGGTGGGAGCCCTACAGGGATCTCATTTCTGGGGTCTCTGGCAGAGAAGTAGCCAGCACCTGCAGGACAGGAAGAGGCCTAGAGTTGGGTACCATCTCTATCAGGGAAAACAGTAAATGCTGGGTCAGGTGCTTCTATAAAAAGGGCCTCAGTTTCCTCAGATATGGAACACTAATTCCTGTTCTGTGTGCACCCAGGGAAGCCACGATGACATCCTGGGTGGCAGGGTCTTTGTAAACTGAAGGGCCAGAGCAGGACAGGGGGCTCCTGTTTCTGTCTCTGTCCCAGGTGGTTGAGAAGGCTGCTGTTCCATTGACTGAATGAGGAAGGCCAGGAGCCCTGTAAATTCCAGATGGGCCACACTCCAGACACTTGCCAACCACCTTTCCCAGAGAGAAGAAATACCTGTTGTCTGAATTTTCTGCTCTCATCAAATGCAAGGCAGCCCCAAACCCACATGCACCCCTTGAAAGAAAAACCCGTAACTAGGTCCATCTGAGCTGGGCACCCCATACCCATCCCAGAGGCTCTGATGTGGGCCAGGCTGTCCCAAAGGCCCTTCCTTTCCTCTGCCCACACCAGGGACTACCCAGACTCTTGAGAAAACCCAAAGGTCCAGTCATGGACTTTAAAACAAGGAAAGAGATCAGGGATCCAGAGAATCCCTGCTCAAAGCCCCCACTGAATTCACTCCTGAGCCGTCCAGCTCTCAGACCAGGCCTGGCCTGGGTACTGGGTCCCAGAGCTCTGACCTGTTCTGCCACCAGGGCTCCACTCCCAGAGCTGCAATCTCAACCCCTCTCGGCACCCTGCTCACATTTGCCCAGGAGCTCGGCTAGGGGTGGGGGACCATCAGAACTTCCTTCAGAGAAGCCAGGACACAGGGTATCCCTGCCCAGTTATGTCTCCTCTCCTCATCCTCACAGGTCTCCTGTCACCTTCCCCATGCAGCTACTCCCCACTCCACCCAGCCTCTGCCTGGCCTGACTCATGCCTCCAATCTCCACACACACCTGACTGTAGGTCACAAACTAAGCAGGTCACCCACTTGCTCAGACCTCTGCACAGCTCCCTGCTGCTCTTGGTCTCCTTCAAGAGGGTCCCCAGAACCACCCATGGCCCGAATGCATTCCCCCTGACACTTCCCACCCATAGCCACACATGACTCTGCCATTTTCAGACTGTGCTGCTTCCAGGCAGGCAGACCATCCCCAACCAAACTCCCTGCTGTGTAATGGGCTTCTTCAAGCTCCAGGACTCCCTGTTCACAAACAGCCCCAGATAGGGCCCTGATCCAAAGGACAACTTCCTGGTCCTAACACTCCCAGACATTCCCAGGACCCCTCTGAGAATGGGGAGGCCCCCTGCCACTGCCCTAGAGGCTACAGCCTCTGCTGTCATTTCTCCCCACTGAAAAGAAAAGACTCAGCTTGGATGGTGGGTTTGGATGCAACTGGTGCTTCCTGGACATCCAAGGAGTACTTTCACACAGGCCGCCTAGGGGGCACAGTAAGGATGGCTCTGCCCACCGAGCTCAGCTCCCAGACAGAGCTGGGAACTAGTCCCAGCCCTCCCACACCTGGGCTGTGTGTTTTGGGACTCTCTCCCCTGATGTGATTCCGAACCTCACGTTCCAATGCAACCATCACTTCAGTACACGGAGCCCAGGGAACAAGAAGCTGCAGATATGGAGGTTTCCCTTTCGTATAAAAAGCTTTAATAAAAATAGCTCTCTAGCCCTGGCTGGTGTAGCTCAGTGGATTGAGCGCGGGCCTGCGAACCAGAGGATCGCGGTTCGATTCCCAGTCAGGGTACATGCCTGGGTTGCCAGGCCAGTTCCCGGCAGGGGACATACAAGAGGCAACCGCACATTGATGTTTCTCTCCCTCTCTCCTTCCCTTCCCCTCTAAAGATAAATAAAATCTTAAAAAAAAAAAAAATAGCTCTCTATAGAACTAGTCATAAAACAGAAGTAAACTCAATTTCCTGCCATCTGGGCAGGAGGGAATCACACAGGCTGAGTAGGCCACAGAGAACTGTACCAGGCCCATAATGTCCAGCTCTGGCTGGCTATTGATACATGGGATGTGAGCTCAGGACTGACACATTTCATTTTTCAAGAGGAGTTACAAATAATGTCTTTTTAGGAAAAACTGTATTTTTTAATGGTAGTGAGTAATTGATCACCCTCCCCACCAAATGACAGTAGAAAGCTAAATAAAATACAGGCAGCCAGTTAGCAGCCTGTTTTACACACTCAAGATAAAAATAAGTGGGTTCATACAGTATCAAAATATTTGTACAAAGGTGACAACTGAACTGCTAGCATGTAGAAAGCCTGCTAGGGAAAGATGGGGCAGACTTCTTGTCTGAGATCAGCAGATGAGGTAAGAAAAGGTAAGAGAAAAATGAACAGTAAGAAAGAATAGGAAGCCTAACAGCACTAGCCTACCAGTCTGCAGTCCAAGGACAGCAGAGCCAGTGGGTTAATGCAAAGTTCCAATGGGGCTGAAGAACTCCCAACAGATTTCCAGACCCCAAGGAGAGCCCTAATATCCCATGAGTCTTTTGGCCTCTTCGCTCTGGGCCTGCAGAGTCTCACTTGCATACTTCTGAAGGAGTTCCATCTTCTTCCTCTGCACAAGTGCCTCCTCAATCTGTGAATAACAAGAGTAAAGGGCTCATGCAACACTCTTCAATAAGGCCCTCTCTTCCCTGCCAAACCCCAGCTAAGAGGGAGTCTCTCTGAGGGTGGCCATCGAGCAGCTCAATAAGAGCAGTTGTTAAGGTCCCCTCCTCTCCCACTGGAAGCATGTGAACAACAGAATGTTCATCAGTTTCCTCTAAAGCAGATGAAATCCTGCCTTCTCTAGATTCCACACCCTGTTACGAGCACAGTGACCAGTCATGTGGTCAGGAGTCAGAGCTTCCCAAATGGACAGACAAGGGAAAAAAACAGTAGACAACTAAATGGAGTCTTCTTTAGAAGTGAGGTTCCTAGCACTTGGGAAGGTCCACCTGCAAGGGTAGCCCACAGCCTCTACCCTACCTCTTGCTGTGATGGCACAGGGACATGAGCGATGAACTTCTGCTGCCCGTCCTCCCCTCCATTCTCCTGGCTGCCTTCTTCATCAGACTAGAAACAGAGAACAACCAAAAGTCCATAACTAGGAGACCATGAAATAAATATTGCTTGTGCTATAATATATGCTACTCTGCAGCTATTTAAAAGGGGGGAAAAAGAATGAGGAAGTTCTGTACTTATACAGAAACACAACCAAGCTATCATTAAGTACAAAAATTAACAGAACATTGTGTACATTATGCTAACTTTTGTATTAGGAAAGAAAATAAGAATAGAAACTAGTGAGAGCAGTGAGAACTAGGTTGATGGAAGGCAGAACTGCAAAAGAAAATCTCTGTTGACTATCTTTATATACCGTTTGATTCTTCACTTATGACTATATTACCTATTTTTTAAAAATTAAAGTCCAGACAAAATGGTGGAGTAGGGACCTAGCTGGTGTGGGTCACTTATTTAGAGTATCATCCCATAGACCAAAAAGGTCATGGGTTCAATTCCTGGTCAGGACACATGCCTAGGTTGTGGGTTTGGTCCCCAGTTGGGGCGTGTACGAAAGGCAACCAATCGGTGTTTCTCTCTCACATCAATGTTTCTCTCCCTCTCTTTCTCCCACCCTTCCCCTCACTCTAAACCCTCTTTCCCTTCCTCTTTCTCTAAAAGCAATGAAAAAATGTCCTCAGGTGATGATTAACAAAAAATGGTGGAGTAGGTAAACATTGTGCTGTCCTCCTCCCACAACCACATCAAAATGAAAACTATATTATAAAATTACTGTCATGAGAACCACCTAAAGACCACCTGAACAGAAGGTCTATAACAGAAGTTCTATATAAGCTATATAGAAGTCATGTGGAGACTGATAGGAGGGGCAGAGATGCTAAATGGACAGGCCTCACACTCACAGTATGGCAATTAAGAATTGGGAGGGATATTTCTGTTGTAGAGGTCCCCTCTGAGGAACAAGGGGCCCCATCCCCACACCAGGATCCCCAGCCCAGAGCACCAGTGCCAGGCTGTGGCAACAAGCAGAGAATACACCCAAGTGAGACAGCTGGCTGCTGGCGACACAAACTCATTTGCTCTGGACTCACAAAGTCATTTGTTCTGGGCTCCAGCACTGCGGCAACAGCTCAGAAAGTACCAGATACATATGTGGAGAAACTAAATTGATGAGATTCAGGACAAGTGCTAGTGGGGCAGGAGTCAGGACAGAAGAGTTGGCAGGCAGCACTGTTCTGTTGTTGAGCCCTCCTCCCATCCAGCCAGCAGAAGCAGGTTGGCACTGAATCTGAGATCTCTATTAACTTGGCTAACAAGGTTCTCCCTGCCCTGATGATTCCCTGAGACCCTGCCCCACTCAACTCTATCACTGGGCCTGAGCTTCTTCTAGCAGCTCCTCCACACAACCAGACTTTCCTGAAATGTCTGAAAGGTGTACAAACCCCAAACAAGCAGCAGCTGGCCTCAGCGTGCCTTGTACCTCTATGTAAACTGCCCCAGGCTGGACATAAGCAGTCTCAACAACTTGAAATGTAACTTCTATTAGGTGGCTCCAAGGCTGGCATAAACCATGGCCAGATGCAGCTTCAAACATAGCTTCAAATAAGTGCCATAAGCCTAGTACAACTGCTGGCTGGCCTCAGCTCATATCACAGTGCCCACCAAAGGGTCCAAAGCCCAACACTAGTGGTAGCTGGACTCGGTTCACAGCATAGCCTCTCCCAAATGCCTCCAAGAAGAAACCAACAGCAGATCACTTTGTAGTTCCTACCAGGAGGCATCAAGCAAGGCAAAAAGCAGTGGCTGAACTTGACCTGCACTGGAACCCTTCCCAAAATGTCCAGGCTTCACAGCACAGAGCAGAAATTAGTGAGCACCAGGGAGACCCTCACTGCCCCCCAATACCTCCTCCTCAGTAACAGCATAGATGTTAATCTCTTCCTCCTCTTCCTCCTCCTCTTCCTTTTCTCCTCTTGCCAGCCGAGCCTCTCTCTCTGCCTTCCACTTTTCCACCAATTTGATTCTGACTGAAGACAAGGAACAGCAGGTGTTACTTTGGTCTATGAATAAGCTTTAAATACTATGCAGGGCAAGGCCAAGATGTTCCCTCAGGAAAGGGACATCCTTCATTCTGCCCTGGTGAGAGAATCAGATATGAGTGGCAATCTAGTCTCACAACTGCTTTGGCTTTGTCACTACAAAGCAGAGTTTTAAGGAACATCCTCAGATCCTCCCCAGCTCAACAATCTGGTGGCTTCCTAACATGCCCACATGAAAAGAAATGCAGTTGTACACCATGCTGGCAGAGCTCCAACTCCTGACCACCTGCTTCCAAAGCCCTAGCTCAATGAACCTCATGGAAAGCGGCACTAACTTATTCTCCAGAATTGTTATGAGGTTTCAAAAGAATGTCTATAAAAGATACAGCATAGTTCTTGCATGGAGGAAGCTCTCAGAAAGAGACCCATCCTGCTCCACACTGATAAACTATTAGCTGTGTTTAAAACAGGTCTAAAGCTCCTTAAGTGGGCACTATTTCATGATTTCAAGAAAGGCCAGTCTGGGAAGGAATCTAGACGGTAAACCCAGGTGGACAGGGACCAGGTCAGATACTACTCTGTAGCTCAGATACCCCAACATGCTCCTTCTGGCCCAACACCATGCTAATTGCCTCACAATTACAGGGGGTTAAGTCATTAGTAGCTCATTTCCTCTGAAGACCATTAGCAACAAAGAAAACTCCTTTCTGACATAAAGCAGTATTTAAAAAGCCAGTTTCAAAACAAAGAAGGGAAACCAGATGCCACCTATAATGAAATGAAATGCCTGTAGACCTACCTTTCTTTTCATATTCCTGTTCCAAAGGCACAATAACACCATCATCTTCATCAAGGTAACCGTAGTATTCAAAATCTATTGCCTTCATGAGCTCAGCACGTGTTTTTCTTGGAGGAGGAAGAGCTAGAAGAAAGAGCACCAACTTAGCTGAATTTCCCATCATTATCACACTCAAATCTTCTTCCTGCACAATGTTAGAAAGGCATATAGTATATATGCTCATGAAAATATGAAAATAGATGGCAATATCCATGCAAGCATCCAGGAGAAGGGATTGCAAGAGAGGCTCATGGAATGATAAAGCCGTGTACAGAGATTTGAAAAATGGCAACAAATGTTAGTTCAGCATCCTTGGTTATGGAGTATGTTAATTTACTTTTACCTGAGAATCCTCTGCAAGAATCATTTTAAAATGCTAGGAACTATATGTTGGACAATTATACAAAGTTTCGGATTGTAAGATAGAGATCCCTGATAGTTCACGAGGCCCTTTGTTTCTTGTTCTGTTTGGCTGCATTTTTGTTTTACTTATACCTCACAAGATAATATACAAAATTCAAAAGAATAAACCAGAAACTTGAGAAAGTCAATGGAAATGTTTTGAAGTACTTTTCTTTAATCACTTTTGTATCCAGTTTCCTTTGATTTGTGGAACTTTTTATTTGCCAAGATGGTATATGCTGTTGGCAAGATGCTTTGATTGTGTCATGACTGAGGACACCTGGCACTATTTCCTACATAGGCTCTTACACCACAAGAGAATATATAAATATATAAATATTCAGAATATTTAAGTAATTCTTGAAAATCAAAAGAGAAATGACAACCCAACAGACAGGTCAAAGAATATAAGCTGATGTCAACTGGTATGATTCAGTGGGTTGGACATCATTCTGCAAACTGAAAGGTCACCAGTTCAATTCCTGGTCAAGGCAAATGCCTTGGTTGTGGGCCAGGTCCCCAGTTAGGGGCAGTGTGAGAGGCAACCAATGGATGTTTCTCTCATATATCCATGTTTCTCTCCCTCTCCTTCTCCGTCCCTTCCCCCTTCTCTAAAAATAAAGAAATAAAATCCTTTAAAAGAATAAAGGCTGATAATTGAAGAAAAAATTTATAAGTATAAAATTTTCAATTTGTGATTGAATTAAATTATGAATTTTATCAGTAATAAAAGAAATAAAAAATAAAGGTAGTATTATCTTCAACTATCAAATCAGCAAAAATATTATAATTATGAAAATCTGAAAATAACTAGAAGTCTACCAAAGCAGGAATGGTTTCATTAAGTAATGTTAGTCCATATCATGATATTCTTTAATCCTTCCCATCCATTAATAGAGTTCTAAGTAGAACTGTGGGAACGTATCAGTGTATACAACATAACAGGTATGAGAAAGCCACTGTGTTTTGGCAGGCCAATAGTTACCATCTATTGCCCTAATGTAGGTAATGGCAACTCTGTCCACCCATCCAGCACTCTCAGTCCAGGTGTCATGAGTGGTAGTCACCATGCTGGTTGCATGCAGGACAGCGTACAGGGCTGAAACCTGGCTGGCTCAGAGCACTGCAACATGGAGAAATGTGGCCTGGAATCAGCCATTCCTAAAGGCATAGGGCACAGGTGGCAAACACAAGGTCCACAGGCCAAATCTGGCCCTCCACCTTGTTTTATCGGCCTGGCACCTTGTATCTACCCAGCGGCAGCACCAAGCTCTCGCTTAACTATTAAGGAGTAGTTACATTTATACAGTCCTAAAATTACATTCAGCCCTTTGAAGGCAACTGTGAGGCTGATGTGCATGCCCCTCCCCAGTGAAAATGAGTCTGACACCCCTGACCTAGGGGGTTTTCAGTGATGTGAGCCAATACATTTAGGCTTTCCTGACTAAAGTAAATTGCAGTTGAGCCACCTGTCACCTTTACTGATGAAATTTAACTAAAGAAATAACCATGGAAGTGCATGTAAAAGGCCTGGAAGGGAACATACCAAATAGATAAAAATGGTTAACATTTTTCTCTGGCGGAGGCACTGAGATTAGAGGGAAAGGGGGTTAAAAGGACTGTACTACTAGTTAAATTATACTCATCAAAACTAACTTAAGCATTTTCTTATTTAAAAAAGATCCGTGGCCCTGGCTGGTGTAGCTCAGTGGATTGAGCGCGGGCCTGCGAACCAAAGGATCACGGTTCGATTCCCAGTCAGGGCACATGCCTGGGTTGCAGGCCAGTTCCCAGCATGGGACACATAAGAGGCAACCATACATTGATATTTCTCTCCTTCTCCCTCTCTCCTACCCTTCCCCTCTAAAAATAAATAAATAAATAAATAAATATTTAAAAAAAATTAAAAAAAAAAAGATTCGTGATTGGAATACATGAAAATTAATTTATAAAAATGTAAATGCAAAAAAGAAAAGCAACATATTTAACATAACCTAAATTTAGGAGCACCTTCCTTCACTGCAACTCTTAAAAAACTGGAAACGTGCCCTGACACATTAACAATCATCATCGACAAGTTGTAAAAATGCAGGCTTCCCCCTCCCCCCCCGATTTTCGGTGTTTTACAAATTCTCTGTATAAAATTACATTATTTTTATAGTGAATGACATATTTAAACTCTGAACTTTATTTAAGTAATGTTCATGACATATGCAAAAGCAGTTTTGGCATAATGAATTTAAAAATAAACAGAGTTTAATAAAAGAATTAAAAATTTAAACAAATAGAAAAACCAACTAGAAGGAAATAGAATGCCAACAGTCCTGAGAACACCAGTATCATTCTTCTCTGCATTTCACACTTTTTCTATAAAGTGTTTAGACTACTTTTCTAAAAGACAAAATTAAAATACAGGCATAACACATTTCATTGCACTTAATTGTGCTTCGCAAATACTGCATTTTTTAAAAATTGAAGGTTTGTGGCAACTCTGCTTCAAGCAAGTCTATCGGTGACACTTTTTTTTTTAAATCCTCACCCCAGGATATGTTTATTGATTTCAGAGAGACAGGAAAGAAGGGAAAGAGAAACAAAGATCCCTCCCATTTGCGCCCTGACCAGGCAGAGATCAAACCTGAAAACTAAATATGTGCCTTAAATGGGGATGGAACTCGCAACTTTTTGTCATACAGGACAACACTTACAGCTGAACCACCCAGTCAGGGCAATGGGTGCCACTTTTGCAACAGCATTAGTTCACTTTGTGTCTTAGTGACATTTTGGTAATTCTCCAAGTATTAATTAAAACTTTTTCATTCCTATATTTGTTATAGTGATCATTGATCTTTGATGTTACTATTGTACTTGTTTTGGGGTGCCACAAACCATACCTATCCATATAACATGGTGGAAATAATAGATAAATGTATCTGTGTTGTGACTACTTCACCAACCAGCCATTCCCTGGCGCTCTCCATCTGTTTGGACCTCCCTATTCCTCCAGACAAAACAATATTGAAATCAGGCCAATTAACAACCCAACAATGGCCTCTAAATGTTCAAGTGAAAGAAAGAATTGTATGTCTCTCACTTTAAATCAAAAGCTAGAAATGATTAAGCTTAGTGAGGAGGGCCAAGAACAAATGGCTTGAAAGCCAAGATAGGTCAAAAGCTCAGCCTCTTGTGCCAGCCAAGTTGCAAATGCAAAGAAGTTCTGGAAGTATGGTCAGTAAGAACAAACACCTTACAAAAAGCAGCAAAAAGGGAGCCAAGAAGAAAGTGGTTGTTCCATTTTCTAAGGAAGACTAGTATGATGTGAAAACACCAGCTATGTTCAATATAACAAATATTAGAAAAATACAAGTCACAAGAACTCAAGGAACCAAAATTGCACCTGATGGTCTCAAGGGTCATGTTTTTGAAATGAGCCTAACTAATCTGAGAATGATGAAGTTGCATTTAGAAAATTCAAGCTAATTATTGAGGGTGTTCAGGGCAAAAATTGCCTGCTTAATCTTCATGGCACTGATCCTAACCCATAACAAAATGTGTTTCATGTTCAAAAAAATAGTAGCCCATGACTGAAGCTCACATTACCATCAAGACTACCAACTGTTATTTGCTTTATCTATTCTGGGCTGGTTTTACTAAAAAACATAGCAATCAGGTTCAGGAGACCTTTTAGGCTCAGCATCAACAATCTGCCAAACCTGGAAGATGAAGGAAATCTTGACCCAAGAGGTACAGATAAATGAGTTGAAAGAAGTGGTCAATAAATTGACCCCAGATAGCACTGGAAAAGCAGAGAAAAGCTTGCCAATCTATTTATCCACTCCATGATGTCTTTTGAAGAAAAGCGAAAAAACTGGAGAAGCCCAAGTTTGAATTGGGAAAACTCATGGAGCTTCATGGTGAAGGTAGTAACTAATTATGGAAAAGCTCCTGCAAACAAGACAAGTACTAAAGTTGAACAAGCTGCTGGAAATGAACCCCCAGTCCAAGTATCTATTTAAAATTCAGACATTTAATGGTAAAAAATAAAAGCCTATGCGTAATGTTTTAAAAAAATTGAAGCTAAAAGCCATTCAAACATTAATTACTCACGTTCTTTTTCAAATAACTCTCTAACACCAGGCAAATCTTTTGCTGCTCCAAAGTATTTGTAACCTCGATTTCCTGGGACTTCTTTTCCTTCATGATCCAGCATTTTAGGGCCAACTTTCTTATTGGGAAGGAAAAAAAGAATATGAATCTAATCCTTAAACCCACTATTTCCATGTTTGTAACTACATTTTAAGATAGTCTTTAACATGGAAAATATTTATGAACATAGAAAAATATTTATGTACCTCTTTATTCCTTAAAAGTCAACCTAAATACCTAAAGTAGGAGGATGATTTAAGTAAATTATAGCAAATTTATGGACAGAATATATACTATACCTTATCAATGATGGCCCTTTTATTCTTTTTTTTAACAATGATGGTTCTTATATTGACTTTGAAAATGCTTATGATATGATGTTAAGTGACAAAAGCTTACAAAAAATTGCAAACCACCTAAATGACAAGTAGAAGACAAATGAAATATCCAGAAGATGCAGTTCAATCCAGTTAAAATGATGTCGACAACTACATGCATTAAGTGACTTTGGACTAGGTTCCATGCTAGAGGGGGAAATGCTATATAGGATATTATTGGGACAAGTGATGAATCAGCCATGTAGATTAGATAAAATGATTACATCAGAGTTAAATGTCAAACTTGGTAACTCTACCATAATTATATACGAGAACATTCTTCTCCTTAGGAAATACACACGTAAGTATTAAGGGATAAAGGAGCATCATTTAGTTAAGCTTCAAATGGTTCAGAAAAATAAATCTCAGGGTACACACAGAAAATTATAAAGCTGGCCCTGGCCAGTTAAGCTCAGTTGGTTAGAGCATCATCCCTATCTGCCGAGGTTGTAGGTTCGATCTCTGGTCAGGGCATATACAAGAAGCAACCAATGAATGCATAAATAAGTGGAACACAAATCAATGTTTCTCTCTCTCTCTCTAAAGTCAATAAATAAAAGAAAGAAAATAATAAAGCTAAACCAGAAAAATGTTAAAAAACTAGTAAATCTAAGGGGTATGTAAGAATCTGCTGTATATTTTTGCAACTCTCTGTTAGCTCAAAAATGCTTTTTAAAATGATTATACACATGATTATATACTTCTGTGAAAATCTGCTCCTGATACACTATTATACAAACAGAGCACATAGTTAAATATGAATCAATTTCTGTAAATATAAGAATAGGCACAGGAAAATTCTAGAAAATAGTAATAGTTATTTCTGCATGGATGAAAAATATGCAATATATCCTATATGTATAAATTGTAATTTTACAATTTTTATATAGTTCTTTATATTTTTTGCATAAAAGTATATACACTATTTTATATCATCAAAATTACCATTTTGAAAAGAAACAAAACCTAGAACCAAAATTGTACATATGGAGAGTATGCTCTCAATTATGGCATTCATAGAAAAACAATGGAAGGAAATATTAAAGTATTGTACAGGTAATGGAACTGTAACCAAATGTTGTTCTGCTTCTTTATACTTTTATGAACTTGATGGTAACATATTACTTTTTCTTTTTTTATTGTGGTACAATACACATATCGCAAAATTTACCAACTTAACCATTCCTTTTTTAAATATATTCCATTCATTATACTATTACAGTTGTCCCATTTTTTTCTCACCTTAATTCCCCTCCAACCTGCTCTCCCACTCCCACCAGCATTCCCTCCCTTAGTTTATGTCCATGAGTCACATGTAAGTTCTTTGGCTTCTCCATCTCCTATACTATTCTTAAGTTCTCCCTATTTTGTGCCTACCATTTACACTTCTTATTTCCTGCACCTTTTCCCCCAATACTCTCCCCTACCCCTTCCCACCTATAAACCACCACGCTATCTCCATTTCTGTGATTGCATTCCTCTTCTAGTTGTTTGTTTAGTTTTTGAAGGTTCAATTGATAGTTCTGGGTTTGATGTCATTTTATTGTTCACAGTTTTGATCATCTTCTTGTGCTAAGATAAGTCCCTCGAAAATTTCATATAATAAGAGCTTGCTGATGATGAACTCCTTTAACTTGACCTTATCTGGGTAAAGCACTTTATCTGCCCTTCCATTCTAAATGATAGCTTTGCTGGATAGAGCAATCTTGGATGTAGGTCCTTGCCTTTCATGACTTGGAATACTTCTTTCCAGCTCCTTCTTGCCTGCAAGGTTTCTTTTGAGAAATCAGCTGACAGTCTTATGGGAACTCCTTTGTAGATAACTCTCTCCGTTTCTCTTGCTGCTTTTAAGATTCTCTCCTTATCTTTAATCTTGGCTAATGTAATTATGATGTGCCTTGGTGTAGTCCTCCTTGGGTCCAACTTCTTTGGGACTCCAGCTTCCTGGATTTCCTAGAAGTCTATTTCCTTTGCTAGATTGGGGAAATTCTCTTCAATTATTTTTTAAAATAAGTTTTCCATTTCTTGCTCTTTTTCTCCCTCCGGTACCCCTATGATTTGGATGTTGGCAGTTTAAAGTTGTCCCAGAGGTTCCTAAGCCTCTACTCATTATTTTGGATCCTCATTTCTTCATTCTGTTCTGATTGAATGTTTATTTCTTTCTTCTGCTCCCAGTTTTCTTCCCTTCACTGTTGGTTCCCTGTATATTTTTCTTTATTTCACTTTGCATAGCCTTCACTTTTTCCTCCATTTTGCAACCATACTCAACCATTGCTGTGAGCGTCCTGATTACCAGGGTTTTGAACTTTGCATCTGATAGGCTGACTATCTCTTCATCGCTTATCTCTATTTTTGATCTGTTCTTTCATCTGTGCTGTATTTCTTTTTCTCAGCCCACCCGCTCTGGTAGAAAGGGGCAGAGCCTTAGGTATTCACCAAGGTGGGGCAACCCACGTCCCTGTGTTGTGGTGCTGTGTGTGGGGGAGGGGTCAGAGAGGAACAATGCCCCTGGCTTGGCTCTGGGCTGGCTTTTAGTCACTTCTCTCAGTACCCACAAGCAAATTGGGCCCTACTGGTGCTGATTCCCAGGTGGGTGGGTTTGTGTACATTTTAGGACCCTGCGAGGCTTTCCAATGAACTCTGCTATGAAGCTGGGAGTTTCTCTTGCCACTGCAACTCCACAGGTTTTTACGGCCAGAGGTTTTGAGGCTTTATTTCCCCGTGCTGGAAGCCTGGATTATGCGGTTCACCTCACTTGCCAGTTTTTCTTTCCAGTTTATCTGCATGGAAATGTGGGGCTATCCAGTTCACCACCACATATTGCCCACCAGGGTCCTCCAGCTGCTGCCTAGCCACACATCCTCTCTGCCTCAACTGCCCATCTCTGCCCCTCCTACCAGTCGAAACGAATGTTTCTTCTTTAACTCCTTAGTTATCAGACTTCCATACAGTTTGATTTTTCTGGAAGTTCTGCTTTTTTTTTTTTTAAATTAATTTGTTGTTGTCCTTTTGGTTGTGCAAGGAGGGAAAGTGTATCTGTCTACCTACCCGTTCATCTTTTTTTTTTTTTTTTAAAGATTTTTTTTATTTATTTATCTTTAGAGGGGAAGGGTAGGAGAGAGGGAGAGGGAGAGAAATATCAGTGTACGGTTGCCTCTCGTGTGTCCCCTGCTGGGAACTGGCCTGCAACCCAGGCATGTGCCCTGACTGGGAATCGAACCGCGATCCTCTGGTTCGCAGGCCCGCGCTCAATCCACTGAGCTACACCAGCCAGGGCCCTACCCGTTCATCTTGATCAGAAGTTTTAACCATTCTTATATGTACATAAAAATGGTAATAAATATATTCATAATGTCATGTAACCATCACCACCACCCATCATCGTAAGTCTTTTCATCTTATAAAACTGAAACTCTAAATGTATCACCTTTTTAAAAAAATTTTTATTTATTTTTAGAGAGGGGGAAAGGAGGCAGAAAGAGAGGGAGAGAACATCGATGTGCAAGAGAAACATTAATCACTTGCCTCTTCAATGCCCCCAACTGAGGATCTGGCCCTCTACCCAGGCACATGCCCTGACCAGGAATCCAACTGGTGATCTTTTGGCTTGTGGGATGACACCCAACCCACTCAGCCACACAAGTCAGGGCATAAATTTATTATTTTTATACATAATAAATAAAAATAAAATTCTTAAGCATTAAAAAATTCTGAAAGGAAATATATAAAAACAACATTGCTTTTGGGTGGTGAACTTAAGAATTATATTTTAATTTTATAATGCTTCTGACATTTTCTATGAAGACTGATAAATTTCTGCATTACTTTAATGAATTCTGACAGGAAACAAAATATATCACCACAGACCTGGTAAAGAGGTTGAATGAAAGTTCCTACTGCATTGCCTAGAACGCAACAGATGTTCAAGAATGTGAATGCCTTTCTTTTTGCTATGGGAAGAAGAAATGCTTCATTTACATTCCAGGTACTAAAGTGCAAATTATGGCTGTGTTAGACCTTCACAAATGTGAAAAGACCATGATGTAGAAAAACTGTCATGTATTTCTTACATATTACATATAGCCCACTAATTAGATACTACTGGTTCAAATGATCTGAGGCAGATCTTTTCACAAGTTCTGGGAACAGTATTTTTCAAAGTTGAAACCAGTAGCAAGACATGAAATCAATTAAGTGGGTCACAATCATCAATTTTTTTAATCAAAATAGAACAGAATAGAAAATAACAAAGTGCATCAACACATACTAAGTATTTCTTCAGCACATTTTTGCGTTCACTAGGTTGTGATATAAAGTGTGTGTGTGCACATGTGTGCACATATTTATAATGACTCATGGTCCTAAAAGCTTGAAAGCCACTGTTCAAGAGTACTGCATTTTTAAGAGTCCAAAGAAAGGAAAGAATGGAGTGTTCCACAGCCCCCTCAGATAAAAATCCAATAATGGTTGCCCTAATTCCTGAGGAGTGAGACCTAGAGAGATTAAGTGGCTTACTTAGGAACATCTGACTGGTAAATGCATGTGCCCTATCTGCTCTGAGACATGAACTATAGAGTCTTTAAGCATTATTTGACCTACGCTCTTCATGGTTTCCTGTCTACCTGCGACAGGTACTTTTTCAAGCCTTCTTTCATTTCTTGAGTGACTACCCTCTGATAGACATGGGCTGGGAGCTGCATGCTCCTATGTAAGACCCACCCAGCCTACCCAAAGGCTTACAAGCTTACCCCTAACAGCCACTGGGGGTAAATAAGCTGCTTACTTACTACATAATCAGGACCACCCAGCTCCTTTATCCGGACCTCCCAGTGTCCTTTCTCTCTTAGCAGTTTGTTAATTTCATCATTCAGGTCACGAATTCGGAATTCACCTAAGCCAGCTAGAAAACAAAAACATTTATATCATTTCTTCAAAATACCATTAAATGTCATACCCATAAAAATGAATTTTAAATTTATTTTAAATACCATCAATACCCAAATAAATGAAAGAGCAAGGATTATGAACAGAGTCACCGCCAGCATAAGGGAAAAAAATCCTTGAAAAAAACCATCCTTATTAGCAACCAAAGAAATATAAACTGAAGTAATCCTGCATTTCTATTTACATAACTATTAAAATAGCAAAATCTTACTGGTGGGGAAACTTAGCATTCAATCTAGCAAACATACAGTGAGGCTGGTAGCATTCTGTATTGACTTAGTATTTTCAAGAAAACAGTATGTTGTTAAATGGTCTGAGAATTAAGCCTAAGGGACTGATTTAAAAGGATGTACACAAAGGAGTTTGCTGAGGGTGTTGTCTGTAGTGGCCAAGAGCAGAGAGTAGCTAGGGCACCTTACCACAGAAAAGGAGGGAAAGTGGTTAATGAACCATTGAAATAAAATGTTTTATGGCTGTTCCAAGGGAGAGTCCCTCCCTTTCTCCACTGAATTGCTTTGTACTTTTGTCAAAAGTAAATTCATCATAAATTTGTGGCTCTACTTATGGATTTGTCATTCTGTTCCATTGGTCTATGTGTCTATTGTTCACCAATACCACATTACTTTGAATACTGTAGTTCATATTAAACTTGGAAACTAGGTGGTATAAATACTCCAATTTTGTGCTTTTCAAAACTGTTTTGATTATTCTAGTTCTCCTACCTATAGATTTAAATTTGGAAATTGTCTGTCAACACATAAAACAAAATCCTGTTGGGATTTTGATTGTGATAGTATTTGAAAAAAAATGGTATATTTCCTATATTGAGTCTTCCCCCCCATAAATAATTTATATCTCTCCATTTATTTGGGTCTTCTTTGATTTATTTCATCACTGTTTCATAGTTTTCAGCATATTAATCACATATATATTTTGCCAGACTTATATCTAAGTCTTTCTTTTTTTAAAAGATTTTATTTATTTATTGTTAGAGAGGGGAAGGAGTGAGAAATAGAGGAAGAGAAACACTAATGTGTGGTTGCCTCTTGAGTGCCCCCTACCAGGGACCTGGACAGCAACCCAGGCATGTGCCCTGACCAGGAATTGAACTGACGGCCCTCTGGTTCATAGGCCAGCGCTCAATCCACTGAGCCACACCAGCCAGGGCTATATCTAAGTCTTTCTTGTGTTTTGATGCATTTGTAAATAGTACTATAAAAATGTTATAGTTCCAAATATTCACATAGTATATAAAAAAATTTGTTTAGTGACCTTCTATTGCGTGACATTGCTAAATGCCTATATTCATTTTAGAAATCTTTCTGTAGATTCCTTGGGATTTTCTACACAGAAAACATGTCATCTGAGAATAGAGAACTTTATTATTTCCTTCCCAATCTGTGAGCCTTATATTTATATTACCTTTTCTTCCTTTACTGCAGTGGCTAGGAATTCCAATATGATATTGAATAGAAGTGATGAGAATGAATATCTCTCCTTTCTTTCTCATCTTAGGAAAAAAGTGTTCAAATTTCCACTAATACATATGATGATGGGATAGGTTTTTTTCATAGAAGTGCTTGATTGAAGTAAAAAGTTCCCTTTTATTCCTACTTAGTTGATAGTTTTTGTCATGAAGGAATGTTAAATTTTGTCAAATACTTTTCCTGCATCTACTCAGGAATCCCCAGAAAGAGGAAACCCCAGAACGAAAAAAAGGAAGAATCCCCAGAAAGAATGCTAAATGAACTTGATGTAACCAAACTATCAGACATTTTGAGTTCAAAATAATGGTTATAAGGACACTCATGGAGCTCAGTAAGAACTACAAAAAACTCCAGGGAAGCTACAAGGAACTTATGGCAAACTATATCAGCATGAAAAAGGACACAGAAACTATCAACAAGAACCAGGAGGAAATGAAGAATACAATTTCTGAATTGAAAAACACAGTAGAAGGAATCAAAATTACGCTAGATGAACCAAACAGAGGACAGAATCAGTGAGCTAGAGGACAAGGTAGAAAAAAATCCCCAGAAAGAACAAGAAAAGAAAAACAGGCTCAAAAAGAATGAAGGGGGTTTAAGGGAGCTACAGGACATGAAACGTAATAATCTCTGTACCATAGGGAAACCAGAAGAAGAAGAGCAATGTATAGAAAACCTGTTTGAAAAAGTTATGACATAAAATTTTCCTAACTTGATGAGAAAAACGTCACACAAGTCCAAGAAACACAGAGGATCCCAATCAAGATGAACCCAAAGAGGCCCACTCCAAGACACATCATAATTAAGATGAAAAATTTAAAGACAAAAAGATAATCTTAAAGGCAGCAAAAGAGAAACAGATAGTAACATACAAGTGAGCTCCAATAAGGGTATCACTGATTTCTCAACAGAAACACTACAAGCCAGAAAGGAATGGCAAGAAATATTCCAAGTACTGAAAAGCAAAGGCTTACAACCAAGACTAAGCTACACAGCAAGACTGAATTAAAATGGAAGGTGAGAGAGTTCCGGCCAAGATGGAGGCATAGGTAAAAACCCTTTCCTTCCCTGAACAACCAAAAGGAGGATAACCACCAATGTAAAATCAATAAACAACCAAAAACACCAGAAAACCAAACTGCATGGAACTCCAACAACCAAGGAATTAAGAAAAAAATCAACCAGAATAATCAGATCAGTAAGGCAGAACACACATGCCAACTCAGAAAAACTGAGGCAAGGTAGCTGGGGGGCAGGGCTAACTGCCAAGTTCTGCAGAGCTGCACGGGAGGGGCAAACTTAAGGGGAAAACTGAGAGTTGCAGCTGACTGTGGGCTTCATCTGGGGTTGCCGCAGTGGGAGATACTTCCAGTCTGACACAGGAGTCTGTTGCCAAGTGCACTAGAGAGGAGCAGGCAAGCTGCATTGTTCCCTCTCTGACTCCTCCCCTACAGGTAAGGCCCCTCCCCTACAGGCAAGGCAGCAAAGAGGGTTGCCCTACCCTGGTGAACACCAAAGGTCCTGCCCCTTACAACTTAGCAGGTGTGCCAAAACAAAGAAATATGGCCCAAATGAAAGAACACAGCAAACCCTCAGAACTAACAGATGAGGAGACTGCCAACCTATCTGATGGAGAATTTAAAGCCCTGGTAATCAAAATGCTCACAGAACTGATTAGGCTTGGTCGAAAAATGAAAGAACGAATGAAAGATACCTAAAATGAAATAAAGCCAAATATTCAGGGAACCGACAGTGACAAGAAGGAAACCAGGATTCAAAGCAACAATTTAAAACAAAAGGAAGAAATAAACATCCAACTGGATCAGAACAAAGAAACAAGAATCCAAAAAAAATGAAGAGAGGCTAAAGATTCTCTGGGACACCCTGAACCATTGCAATATCCAAATTATAGGGGTGCGAGAGGGAGAAGAACAACAGCAAGAAAGTGAAAACTTACTTGAACAAATAATGAAGGAGAACTTCCCTAATCTGGAAAAGGAAATAGACTTCCAGGAAGTCCAGGAAGCCCAGAGTCCCCCAGAGAAGTTGGACCCAAAGAGGAACACACCAAGGCACGTCATCAAGTTACCCAAGATTAAAGACAAACAGAAAATCCTAAGAGCAGCAAGAGAAAAGGAGACAGTTACCTACAAAGGAGTTCCCGTAAGGCTATCAGCTGATTTCTCAAAAGAAACCTTACAGGCAAGAGGCTGGAAAGAAGTATTCAAAGTCATGAAAGGCATGCCCTACATCCAAGATTACTCTATCCAGCAAAGTTTCCATTTAGAATGGAAGGGCAGAGAAAGTGTTTCCCAGATAAGGTCAATTTAAAGGAGTTTATGATCACCAAGCCCTTATTATATGAAATGTTAAAGGGACTTATTTAAGAAAAAGATCAAAAATATGAACAATAAAATGATAACAAACTCACAACTATTAAAAATGAGCCTAAAAGAAAAGAAAAACAATGAAAACAAAATCTAAGCCAACAACCAGAACAGGAAGAGAATCAGAGAAATGGACATCACACAGAAGGAGGTCAGCGGGGAGAGAGAAGGGAAAGATGGGGGAGTAAAGGTACAGGGAAGAAGCAGCAAAATTAGTAGGCATAAAATAGACAGGGAAAGGTAAAAAATGGTATAGGAAACAGAGGACTCAAAGAATTTATATGTACAACCCATGGACATGAACTAAGGGGTGGGCAGAATGATGGAGGGTTGGGGAGTCAGGGTGGAGCGGGGATCAAGAGGGAAAAATGGGAAAACTGTAACAGTATAATCAATAAAAAATATTTTTTAAAAAATGGAAGGTGAAATAAGCAGTTTCCCAGACAAAAGTAGGCTGAAGGAATACACCTCCACCAAATCAGCAGTAGAAGACATGCTAAAGGGGCTGCTTTAAGAAGAAGAAATTACTTGAACAAAAATTAAAATTAAAAAAAGAAGAAGAAGAAAAAAGAGTGAGAGAGAGGAACACGGACACAAGGGGTAAAACGGCAATGAATAAGTACCTATCAATAATAACTTTAAATGTAAATAGATTAAATCCTCCAACAAAAGAGGATTTCTTATCTGTTCATCTACAGGGTGAATATATGCTGCTTACAAGAGAACCACCTCAAAACAAAAGACCTACACAGAGTGAAAGTGAAGGGCTGGAAAAAATATTCCAAGCAAATGGACAGGAGAAAAAAGTCAGTTTAGCAATGCTTACACCAGACAAGACAGACTTCAAAAAAAGGCCAGAAAAAAAGATACAGAGGACACTTCATAATGCTCAAGGGAAGAATCCATCAAGAAGACATAAACACTGTAAACATTTATGCACCCAACATAGAAGCATCCAAATACATGAGGAAAATCTTGAAAGACTTCAAGAAAGATACATAGCAGCACATTTATAGAACGGAATTTTAACACCCCAGTGTCAACAATGGATACATCTTCCCAAGAAAATTCAACAAGGATATTGCAGAACTCAATACCACCCTAAATCAAAAGGACTTACCTGATATATAGAGAGAACTTTTCATCCCAAAGAAGCAAAATACACATTCTTTTCAAATGCACATGGAACATTTTTCACACACACACACACACACACACACACACACACACACCCCACTTGACAGGACACAAAACAAGCCTCAACAAATTCAAGAAAACAAATTATATCAAGCATTTTCTCAGAGCCCAAGGGCTTGAAACTAGAAACTAACCTCAAGGAAAAAACTCAAGAAAATTCAAATTCATGGAGATTGAACAACATGCTATTAAACAATGAATGGGGTAATAATGACATTAAGGAAGAAATCAGCCCTGGCTAGCATAGCTCAGTGAATTGAGTGTGGGCTGCAAACCAAAGTGTCGCCGGATCAATTTCCAGTCAGGGCACATGCCTGGGTTGCAAGACAGGTCCTCAGTGGGGGCCATGTGAGAGGCAAACACACATTGATATTTCTCTAACTCTCTTTCTCCCTCCCTTCCCCTCTCTAAAAATAAATAAATAAAATCATGAAAAAAAGTCAAAAAATTTCTGGATACTAATGAAAATGAACGCACAACGGTCTAATACCTATGGGACGCAGCAAAGGTAATTCTGAAAGGGAAGTTCATGGGAATACAAGCCTACCTAAAAAAGACAGAAACATCTCAAATAAACAACCTAACCCTACACTACAAAAACTGTGGAGAAACAACAACAAACAAAGCCCAGAGCCATGCAGGAGGAAGGAAATAATCAAGACAAGAGACTAAAAGAACAATTCAAAGGTTCGATAAATCCAACCTGGTTCTTTGAAAAGATAAACAAAATCGGCTGGTTCTTTGAAAAGATAAACAAAATCGACAAGCTTTTAACCAGACTCATCAAGGAAAAAGGGAGAGGACCCAAATAAATAAAATAGATTGAAAGAGGAGAGATTACAACTGATACCACGGAAATATAAAGGATTGTAAGAAATTACTATGAACAAATATAAGCCAAGAAATTTAAATACCTGGGTGAAATGGACAAATTTCTAGAAACACATACTTTTCCAAAACTGAATTAAGAAGAAGCACAAAGTCTGGACAGACTGATAAAATCTGGTGAAACTAAATTAGTAATTAAAATACTCCTGGCATGCAGCAGCAGCCCTGGACTGGACAGTTTCACAGGAAAATTTTACAAAACATTTAAGGAAGAGCTAGACCCTATCCTTCTCATACCATTCGAAAAAATCCAAAAAGGGGGAAGATTCAAACTCTTTTCTGAGATCAGCATCATTCTCATCCCCAAACCAGATAAAGACACAACAAAGAAACAAAACTACAGGCAAATATCACTGATGAATGTAGGCGCCAAAATCCTCAACAAAATATTGGCAAAATGCATTCAGCAATACATTACAAACATCATACTCCATGATCAAGTGAGTCTCATCACAGAGATGCAAGGATGGTACAACATTTGCAAATCAATAAACATAATACATCACACAAACAAAAGGAAAGACAAAAATCACATGATCATGTTAATGGATGCAGAAACAGCATTTGATAAGGTACAGCACCCATTTATGATAAAAACACTCAGCAGAGTGGGAGTAGAGGGAGCATACCTCATCATAATAAAGGCCATATACGAGAAACCTACAGCCAACATCATACTCAATGGGCAAAAACTAAAAGCTTTCCCACTAAGATTAAGGAACAAGAAAGGGTGTCCACTTTCACCACCTCTATTCAACATAGTACTAGAAGTTCTACCCACAGCAATCAGACAAGAAAAAGAAATAAAAGGTATCTAAATTGGAAATGGGGAAGTAAAACTGTCATTGTTTGCAGATGATATGATAGTGTACACAGAAGACCTTATAGACTCCTTCAAAAAACTTCCTGACCTACCAAGTGAATCTGGCAAAAAAGCAAGATACAAAGTCAATATTCTGAAATTGAAGGCATTTTTGAATACCAACAATGAAATATCCAAAACAGAAATCAGGGGAAAAATTCCCATTGACTATGGTCACAAGAAAGATAAAACTACCTAGGAAAAAGTACCTGTATTCAGAAAACTACACAACAGTAAAGAAAGAAATTAAGGAAGACACGCCCTGGCTGGTGTAGCTCAGTGGATTGAGCGCGGGCCTGTGAACCAAGGGATTGCGGTTCGATTCCCAGTCAGGGCACATGCCTGGGTTGCAGGCCAGTTCCCAGCATGGGACACATAGGAGGCAACCATACATTGATATTTCTCTCCTTCTCCCTCTCTCCTACCCTTCCCCTCTAAAAATAAATAAATAAATAAATATTTAAAAAAAAAAAAAAAAAAAAAGAAATTAAGGAAGACACAAATAAATGGAGGCATATACCCTGTTCATGGATTGGAAGAATTAACATTACGAAAATGTACATACTACCCAAAGCAACTTACAGATTCAACACAATTCCTATTAATACCAATAACACTTTACAGACATAGAATAAACATTTCAAAAATTTATATGGAACAATATATTACCCCGAATAGCATCAGCAATTTTGAGTAGAAGAACCAAGTAGGAGAGATTACAATACCTGATATCAAACTATATTACAAAGCCACTGTAATCAAAACAGTCTGGTACTGGCATAAGAACAGACACATAGATCAATGGAACAGAATAGAGAGTCCAGAAATAAACCCATGTCTCTATGGTCAATTAATATTCAAAAAAGGGGGCAGAACCATAACATGGAGTAAAACTAGCATCTTCACCAAATGGTGTTAAGAGATCTGAACAGCTACATGTAAAAAAAATGAAACTTGACCACTAACTTACACCATACACAAAAATAAAATCAAGATGAATAAAAGACTTAAATATAAGTCGGGACACCATACAAGTCCTAGAGAACATAGGCAGGAAAATCTCAAATATTCCATGCAATACCTTTACATGTCCCCCAGAGCAAAGGACATAAAGGAAAGAATAAACCAATGGGACTACAACAGAATAGAAAGCTTCTACACAGCTCAAGAAAACATCAGCAAAATGAAAAGGGAATCTATTATATGGGAAAATATATTTGCCAATAATACTTCAGACAGGGGTTTGATCTCCAAAATATATAAAGGCCTCACACAACTCCACACCAGGAAGACAAACAATCCAATTAAAAAATGGGCAAAGTACCTGAACAGACATACTTTTCCAAGGAGGACATACAGAGTGCCCAGAGACATATGGAAGGATGCTCAGCATCACTACCCATCAGAGAGATGCAAATTAAAACCCAATGACATACCACTTCACAGTGGTCAGAATGGCCATTATAAACAAATGAACAAACAACAAGTGCTAGAAAAAGTTATAGAGTAAAGGGAACCCTGCTACAATGTTTATGGGCAGACTAGTACAGCCACCTTGGAAAACAGTATGGAATTTCCTCAAAAAACTGAAAATGGAACTGCCTTTTGATCCAGGGATGCCATTTCTAAGATTCTACCCTAAGAATCCTGAAACACCAATTCAGAAGAACCTAGCCACCCCAATGTTCATAGCAGCGTTAATAACAATAGCCAAGTGTTGTGAAGAGCCTATGTGCCCATCAGTATATGAATGGATCAAAAAACTGGGGTACGTTACAGAATGGAATACTACACAGCAGAAAGAAAGGAATTCCTACCTTTTGCAACAGCATGGACAAAACTAGAGAGTATTATGCTAAGTGAAGCAAGTCAGGCAGTGAAAGACAAATACCATATGATGTCATCTGTAACAGGAACCTAATGAACAAAACAAACCAACAGGCAAAATAGAATCAGAGGCACGGAAATAAGGAACAGACTGACAGTAACCAGAGGGGCAGGGGGAGGCAGAAGAGCGGGTAAAGGAGGGGAAGGGTCTAGTCAAGGAACATGCATGAATGACCCATGGACAACAGGGTGGGGATTGATTGTGGGAGCCAGATGTGGGCAGGGCAGGGGAGAGCAACAGGGGAAAATTGTGACAACTTTAATAAAATAGTAAAGAAAAATTTTTTTAAGATTTTATTTATTGAATTATTTTGATAGAGAGGTGAAACGCAGGAGAAAAAGAAGGTAAGCTACACTGATGTGTGACAGAAACATCATTTGGTTACCTCTGGCACACCCCCAACCAGGCAACCCAGGCATCTGCCCTGAAGCAGTAACCTTTCAGTTTATGGGACAACACCCAACCCACTGAATCACCCCAGTCATGGTCCAATTTTATTCGTGATACTTGTAATTTGTGTGTTTTTTCCTCGGTCATTTTGACTAAAAGTTTATCAATTTTTATTGATTGTCTTAGGAATCAGCCTTGATTTACTTTTTCTGTTTTCAATTTCATTGATTTCTGCTCTCATCTTATTTGTTCCTTCTTTATGCTTACTTTGGATTTAATTTGCTCTTCTTGTTTAGTTGCCTCGGGTAGAAACTTAATTCACTAATTCACTGATTTTTGACCGTTCTTATTTTCTATTATTTTAAAGCAACAAATTTTCATCTAAGCATTGCTTTAGTTGCATGCCATAGTTGTTTTTTCCCTTAAATTTTGATATTAAGTTTTCATTGTTACTCAATTAAAAATATTCTGAATTCTGGTCAATATGGCAAAATAGAGGAAAGCTGTATTCACCTCCTCCCACATCACATCAAAATTACAACTAAATTATTTAACAACCATCATGAGAACCACCTGAACACCTGCTGAACAGAAGTCCTATAACTAAAAATATAAGAAAGGGACGTCAAGACTGGTAGGACGGGGAGACACGTGGACTGGCAGGTCCCACACCCATGGTGTGGCAATTAAGAATCCAGAGGGAGCCCTGGCTGGGTACAAAAGTTGGCTAGAGGATTGTCCAAATATGCCAAGGTTGCAGGTATAATCCCTGGTTAGGGCACATACAAGAATCAACCAATAAATGCATAAATAAGTGGAACAACAAATCAATGTTTCTCTCTCAAATCAGTAAACATTGAAAAAAAAAAGAATCAGGAGAAATATCTCAGCTGTAGAGATTCCCCCCTAAGAAGCATGGGATCCCAGCCCTACACTAGGTTCCCCTAGCCAGTGATTCATTGCTGGGAATAAAAATCCCTGTAACATCTGGCTGTGAAAAACTAGTGAAGATGTATCCAAGTGAGATGGAAGACTGCTGGAGACCTGGGTGCTGCGGGTCTTAGGCCCAAGCACAGATTCATTTGCTCACAAACTCATTTGCTTTGGGCTCCACCACAGAGGCAGCAACTCAAAAAGCACAAGGGACATACAGGGAAAAAACTAAATTGACTAGCTTTAGGGGAGTGCAGGAGGGACAGGGATCGGGACAGGGATCGGGACACCTCTCTCCAGGGGTGAAAGGGCTGGCAGGTGCCATTGTTCCTTTCTTGAACCCTACCTCCAAACAGAAAAGCAGGTGCAGGCAGGCACAAAATCTGAGTTCTTCATTAACCTGGCTAATAGAATTCACCTCACCCTGGTGATTCCCTGACACCCAACCACAGACAACTAACACTGTATTTGTAGATGACAGATTACTACTATATAGAGAGAACCCTAAAGATTCCACCACAAACTATTAAAACTAATAAATGAATTCAGTAAGGAAGCAGAATAAATAATTAATATTTAGAAATTGGTTGCATTGTTAAACACCAGTAACAAACTATCAGAAAGTAAGTTGAGAAAATAACTATATTTACAACTGCATCAAAAAAGAATAAAATACCTAGGAATAAATTTGACCAAGAGTGTAAAAGACCTGTAACTATAAGACAATGAAGAAAGAAACTGAAGAAATACAAATAAATGTAAGCATATACCATGCTCATGGATAGGGAGAATTAACATCAGTAAAACATCCATACAGCCCGAAGTAATCTATGGATTCAATGCAATCCTTATCAAAATACCAATAGCATTTTTCACAAAATTGAAACTAAAAAAATCCAAATTATATTAATACGAAAATACGAAAGATCCCAGATAGCCAAAGCAATCTTGAGAAAGAATAAAGTTGGAGGTCACACAATCTGACATCTATCCATCAAACTAAACTGCAAGGCTACAGTTATCAAAAGAGTATTGGTACTGGCATATAAACAGACACACAGATTAATGGAACAGAATAGAGTGCCCAGAATTAAACCTACACCTTTATGGTCAATTACTATATGACAAAGGAGGCAAGAATATCCAGTGGGGTAAAGACAATCTCTTCAACAAATAGTATTGGGAATACTGGACTGCTCCATGCAAAAAAATAAAATTAGACCACCTTCTTCACCAAAACAAGAATTTACTCAAAATGGATTAAAGACCTAACTGTAGACCACAAATGTAAACCATAAAACTCCCAGAAGAAAATACAGGCAGTAAATTCTGTGATAACACTCTTGGCAATATTTTGAGGGACATGTCTCCTTGGGTAAGAGAAACAAAAGGAAAAATAAACAAATGGGAATACATCAAACTAAAACATTCTGCACAGGAAAGGAAACCATCAAAAAAAATAAATAAATAAAGAGACAACCTACTGTATAAGAGAATATACTAGCCAATAATACATTCAGTAAGGGGTTAATATCCAAAATATACTGGGTTGGCCAAAAAGTCCCGTTTAGTTTTTTCTGTAAAATAAAAGATACATTTTTTTATTTTCACCAATAACTTTATTGATTTGGACATTCTGAGTATGTCAGCTATCTCCTGTGTGGTATAACGTTTATTGATCTCAGTGTTTCGATTTGATCACTATCAACTTCAACTGGTCTATTCAACCATCATCCAGCAAGAAACCTCCAGCCAAAACAAAGCACTTTTAACATGTTCAGTTAGTAACAGTACCTTCATACACTGCACAATGCGTTTCAGTTGCACTTTTACCTTTCTTGAAATAATAAAGCATACTATGCTGAAAATGTGGCTTATTTTCTTCCATCTTCGTTATTAAAATGGCTACACAAAAATTCACCAATTTTCCTAAGTTTTTATAAATGCATTCTAATTTGACAGCTCTCACAATACAATCTAACAAAACTGTTTCAAATGAAGTTAAAGACAAGTAAGCTGTACTAGATCCATCTTATGGGGGAAAAAAAAACTTGTTGGCCAACCCAACATAAGTAAATCATGTAACTTAACCACACAGAATAATAATCCAGTTAAAATATGGGCAGAGGACCAGAACAGACATTTCTTCACAGAGGACATACGGATGGCCAATAGACATATGAAAAGATTTTCAACATCACTAATCATCAAGGATATGCAAATTAAACTCTGAGGAAGAGAAGACTGCAGCTGTAGCTGACCGATGTCCCACCTACTCCTGCTCCTGACTCACCACTGTTCGTTCTCTCATCTAGGAACAAGTTGGCCAGGAAGCAGCATGGCAGCAATGGCTTTTAAAGATATCAGAAAGAGCCCTGGCTGGTGCAGCTCAGTGGACTGAGTGCAGGCTGCAAAACAAAAGGTCACTAGTTTGATTCCCAGTCATGCCTGGGTTGCGGGCCAGGTCCCCAGTTTGGGGTGCGCAAGAAGCAACCACATGTCGATGTTTCTCTCTCTCTTTCTCCCTCCCTTCCCCTCTCTCTAAAAATAAATAAATTAAACCTTTAAGAAAAATAATAAAGATACCGGAAAGACACCTGCTCAGCCATAGGTGGTGATTCACTGAAGTAGAATTACTCTAATCAGAATGTAAAGTCTTTGGAGAAGGTGTGTGCTGACTTGATCAGAGGTGCCAAGGAAAAGAATCTCAAAGTGAAAGAACCAGTTGAGATGGGATCCAAGACTCAAAGAATCACTACAAGAAAAACTCCCTATGAGAGGTGGGGCAGTTCTAAGACTTGGGATCGTGTCAGATAAGGATCCAGAAGTGACTCACTGACTGGAACAACCCTTCTGAGATTTTTAAGCAGACTAGTTCCACCAGTATTGAGCTGAGTTGAGATTGAAGTCCTCATTGAAGATGCTTAAATCAACCTTTTTAATAAATTGACTATCAATTGTTAAAAAAAAGGATATGCAAATAAAAACCACAATGAGATAATACCTCACACCTGTCAGTATGGATATCATCAATAAATTAAACAAGTTTTGGCAAGGATGTGGAAAAAAGGGAAGTTTTGTGCATATTGGTAGTATTGTAAGTTGTAACAGGCACTATAGAAAACAGTATGGAGGTTTCGCCAAAAATTAAAAACAGAACAACCAAATCACCCAGCAATCCCACTTCTGAATATATATCCAAACAAATCCAAACACTATTTCAAAAAGATATTTGCATCCTTGTGATCACTGACAAGATACAGAAGCAACGTAAGTGTCTGTCCTTCAGTAGACAAAAGGATAAAGATGTGGTACTTATACAATGGAATATTACTCAGCCATAAAAAGAATGAAATCTTACCATTTGCCACAACATAGATGGACCTAGAAGGTTTTATGCTAAGTAAATAAGTCAGAGAAAAGCAAATACCCTACAATTTCATTTATATGTGAAACCTAACAAACAAAAGAAAAAACAAATTCACAGATACAGAGAATACACTGGTGGTTTCCAGAGTGGTGGGCGGGCGGGCGGCCGGCGGCGGGCGGGGGGCCGCGGTGGAGTTTGGAAGACTGGGTAAAATAGCAGAAGGGGTTAAGAAATACAAACTGGCTGTTATAAAAACAGTTACGAGGATGTAAAGCAGACCATAAAGAATACAGTTGCCCTAGCTGGTGTAGCTCAATAGACTAAGCCCTGGCCTGCGAACCAAAGGGTTGCCATTTCAATCCCCAGTCAGGGCACATGCCTGGGTTGCAGGCCAGGTCCCTGGTGCAGGGCACGTGAAAGGCAACCACACATTGATATTTCTCTCCCTCTCTTTCTCTCTCCTTTCCCCTGTCTAAAAATAAATAAGTAAAATCTTAAAAAAAAAAAAAAAGAATATAGTCAATGATACTGTAACAACCACATATGGTACTTATCGCTACTAGAATTATCAGGGTGATCACTTCATAAATTATATAAATGCCTAATAACTATGTTGTACACCTGAAACAAACATAATGTTTCATCTCAAGTATAATGGAATTTCTTTAATTATTTAAAAAATAGGAAAATAAATACCCATTACCTCCACCAAAATTTCTAATCTCCTTGTGGTTTCCTCTTTGACATGTGTTATTTAGAAGTATGTTGTTTAATTTCCAAATATTTGAAATTTTCCCAATATCTTTCTGCTGTTGATTTCTACATTAATGCTATCAGAGAACACACAATGTACAATTTCAATTATTTTATATTGGCTAATATTTCTTTTATAGACCAAAATATGTTTTATTAAACATTTATTTATTTTTAGAGAAAGGGGAAGGGAGGAAGAAAGAGAGGGAGCGAAACATCAATGTGTAGTTGCCTCTTGCACAGCCCCAACTGAGGACCTGGCTCACAACACAGGCATGCACCCTGACTGGGAATCAAACCTACAATCCTCTGGTTCACAGGCCGGCACTCAATCCACTGAGCCACATCAGCCAGAGCCAAAATATATTTTATTTTGGTGAATGTTCCATTTTTTAAATGGAACATTTATAAAATGTGTTCTTTAAAAAGTAAAGTGTTTGCTTTTGCTTCCAGCAAGATGGAGGTGTAGGTAGATACACTTTGTCTTTCACATAACCAAAGGAAGGATAACAAATTTAAAACAGAAAATAACCAGAACTTCCAGAAAGTCAAACTGTATGGAAGTCTGACAATGAAGGAGTTAAAGAAAAACCATTCATTCAGACTGGTAGGAGGGGTGGAGACGGGCAGCCGGGGTGGGGAGGACTCATGGCAAGGTAGCAGTGGTGGACTTGGTGTTTTAACATTTGCATGCACATAAACCAAGAGGAACAACTGGGGAGCAAAAGAAAACAGCAAAACTCGGGGTTCCAGTGTAAGGAAATAAAGCCTCAAAACCTTTGGCTGTAAAAATCTGTGGGGAGGCTGCAGTGGCAAGAGAAACTCCCAGCTTCATAGCAGAGTTCGTTGGAAAGCCTCGCAGGGTCCTAAAATGTACACAAACCCACCCACCTGGGAATCAGCACCAGTAGGGCCCAATTTGCTTGTGGGTACTGAGAGAAGTGACTAAAAGCCAGCCCAGAGCCAAGCCAGGGGCATTGTTCCTCTCTGACCCCTCCCCCACACACAGCACCACAACACAGGGACGTGGGTTGCCCCACCTTGGTGAATACCTAAGGCTCTGCCCCTTTCTACCAGAGCGGGTGGGCTGAGAAAAAGAAATACAGCACAGATGAAAGAACAGATCAAAAATAGAGATAAGCGATGAAGAGATAGTCAGCCTATCAGATGCAAAGTTCAAAACCCTGGTAATCAGGACGCTCACAGCAATGGTTGAGTATGGTTGCAAAATGGAGGAAAAAGTGAAGGCTATGCAAAGTGAAATAAAGAAAAATATACAGGGAACCAACAGTGAAGGGAAGAAAACTGGGAGCAGAAGAAAGAAATAAACATTCAATCAGAACAGAATGAAGAAATGAGGATCCAAAATAATGAGTAGAGGCTTAGGAACCTCTGGGACAACTTTAAACTGCCAACATCCAAATCATAGGGGTACCGGAGGGAGAAAAAGAGCAAGAAATGGAAAACTTATTTTAAAAAATAATTGAAGAGAATTTCCCCAATCTAGCAAAGGAAATAGACTTCTAGGAAATCCAGGAAGCTGGAGTCCCAAAGAAGTTGGACCCAAGGAGGACTACACCAAGGCACATCATAATTACATTAGCCAAGATTAAAGATAAGGAGAGAATCTTAAAAGCAGCAAGAGAAACGGAGAGAGTTATCTACAAAGGAGTTCCCATAAGACTGTCAGCTGATTTCTCAAAAGAAACCTTGCAGGCAAGAAGGAGCTGGAAAGAAGTATTCCAAGTCATGAAAGGCAAGGACCTACATCCAAGATTACTCTATCCAGCAAAGCTATCATTCAGAAAGGAAGGGCAGATAAAGTGCTTCCCTGATAAGGTCAAGTTAAAGGAGTTCATCATCACCAAGCCCTTATATGAAATGTTAAAGGAACTTATCTTAGCACAAGAAGATGATCAAAACTATGAAGAATAAAATGACAACAAACTCACAACTATCAATAACTGAACCTAAAAACAAAAATAAAAACGAACTCCCTAGCTGGTGTAGCTCAGTGGATTGAGCGCCTGCTGTAAATCAAAAGGTCGCTGGTTTGATTTCCAGTCAGGGCGCATGCCTAGGTTATGAGTCAGGTCCCCAGTGAGAGCCACATGAGAGGCAACCACACATTGATGTTTCTCTCCCTCTCTTCTCTCTCCCTTCCCCTCTCTAAAAAATAATAAATAAATAAAACCTTTAAAAATAATAATATAAAATAAAAATTAACTAAGCAAACAACTAAAACAGGAACAGAATCTCAGAAATGGAGATCACATGGAAGGTTACCAGTGGGAAGGGGGAGGGGGAAGAATGGGAGAAAAGCTACAGGGAATAAGAAGCATAAATGGTAGGTACAAAATAGAGGGAGGTTAAGAATAGCATGGGAAATGGAGAAGCCAAAGAACTTATACGTACGGCACATGGACATTAACTAAGGTGGGGGAAAGCTGGTGGGGTGGAGGGTGCAGGGCGAAGAAGAATAAAGAGAAAAAAATTGGACAACTGGAAAAGCATAACCAGTAAAATATATTTAAAAAATAAAGTGTATACTTTTATGTTAGGTGAAGTAGACTGTTGTATAAATGTCAACTAGGTCAAATTATTAGTAGTATTGTTCAGTTTTTGTGTGTCCTCACTGATTTTCTACTTGTTCTATTGACTTTTGAGAGAAGAGTGTTGACATCCCCAAGTCTAACTGTGGATTTGAAAATCAAGCACTTTAAGTAGAGAGACTAGCTTACCATTCTGAATCTGAGCCACTTTTTTAGAGATTTCTCCAATGATCTATGGAAAAAAAACAAAGTTAATAGATTCTTATTACTTTTGATTATGTCTAAAAGCACAAGAAAATGTAATTTGAAATTAGTAATTTAAAAAAAACGCAGGCCCTAGCTGGTGTGGCTCAGTGGACTGAGTGACAGCCTGTGAACCAAAAGGTCACTGGTTGGATTTCCAGTCTAGGGCACATGCCTGTGTTGCCAGTCAGGTCCCTAGTAGGGGGTGCATGCAAGAGGCAACCACACATTGATGTTCCTCTCCCTCTCTTTCTGCCTCCCTTCCCCTCTCTAGAAAATAAATAAATAAAATCTTTTTAAAAAGTAACTTAGAATTCTGGTTTAAAAGTCATTTAGATAACAAGAAGCAATTAGAAACTTGTTACTTCTACCAAGATCATATTCATCTAGAATGTACCTGTCGTCTCCACTTCTCAGCTTTGGGCAACTCAGTACATTCAGAAGCAAGGAAGGGTCTTCGTTCCTAAAAAGAAGCAAATTTTACATGTTGCCACTATACAATAGAAAATTACAAGCTTCCTGCAACATTCAGCTGATTGAGGCCTAAAGTCCAAAACGTCTAAATGCATCTAAAGTTTCACTTCCAGATGATCTCATCAAGCCTTAAACCTCACTTTACAATCTCTATTTAGGAAACAATAGGCAAAAACATTCATTGCATTGTATTTAGTACAGTAAAGCAATGGAAACAAATTAAAAGCCCTATAGTAGAGAGATGGCTAAGTAAACTACATTATATCCACTTTATAGCATATTTATATCACCTTAAGAAATGATGGCCATCAGCATTTAGAACAGACGTGTGTGTATACACATGTGTGAGAGTATGTGTGTGTGTGTACAGATGGCCAACAGACATATAAAAAGATGTTCAATGTCACTACTCATCAGACAAATGCAAATTAAAACCACAATGAGCTATCAACTCACACCTGTCAGAATGGCTATCATCAATGAAAGAAGTGTGGAGAAAAGGGAACCCTCGTATACCATCAGTGGGGAAGCATATTGGAGCAGCCAGTATAGAGGGTCCTCAAAAAATTTAAAATGGAACTGCCTTATGACCCAATGATTTCAATTCTAGGGATATATCTGAAGAAACCCAAAACACTAATTTGAAAAAGTATATGCACCCCTATATTCACAGCAACATTATTTGTAATAGCCAAGATATGGAAGCAACCCAAATGCCCATCAAACAGACAGGTGGATAAAAAAGTTTTGGTACACGCCCTGGCTGGTGTAGCTCAGTGGATTGAGCGCGGGCCTGCGAACCAAAGGATCGCGGTTCGATTCCCAGTCAGAGCACATGCCTGGGTTGCCAGGCCAGTTCCCGTCAGGGGACATACAAGAGGCAACCGCACATTGATGTTTCTCTCCCTCTCTCCTTCCCTTCCCCTCTAAAGATAAATAAATAAAATCTAAAAAAGGAAAAAAAAAAATCTTTAAAAAAAAAAAAAAGTTTTGGTACATATATACAATGGAATATTACTCAGCCATGAAAAGGAATGAAATCTTACCATTTGTGATAGCATGCATGAACCTAGAGGGTATTATGCTAAGTCAAATCAGTCAGAGAAAGACATATACCATATGATTTCATATGCATGTGAAATCTAACGAACAATTTAAACAAACAAAACAGAAACAGACTCATAGTTACAGAAAACACACTGATAATTGCCAGAGGGGAGGGAGTGGTTTGGGGGACTGGGTGAAAAAGATAAAGGGATCAAGAAGTACATATTGGTGGTTACAAAACAGTCACAGGGATGTACAGTGCATCATAGGGAATACAGCCAATAATAGTGTAATAATTATGTATGGTGGCAGATGGAACTAGAAGTATTGAGTGAATACTTTGTAAAGTACAAGATTCTCTAACCACTATGCTGTACACCTGAAACTGATACAAAGAACTCAAATTAAAAAATAAAATGTAAACAAAGCAAAATATCCAAAGAATGGTACATTATATCCCTAATCTGGCTGAGTTTCTGTGTGAGTTTGAGATCACTTACTGGTTTCAGCTAAAAGCTATTCCTCACAGCTATTCTACCTACTATTATTCAGTATTAGACAGAGCTGGGATAATATGGGAACCCAATTATCATAGCGCAAAAGAGATGGAAGAACAAGCAGCCAGATCATCACACAGCCCCAGCTACAGAGATGCACCTAGAATTCAAGTGTGTAGACTTATAAGCATGACAGCAAGTATAGACAAGAAACAAGAAGATTATGAGTTTGAAGTCAGCTCAGTAGGGAGTTTTACCACATTTTTCATGCTACTGTACAATTCAAAAGGAAGATTTACACCAACCTTCACTTTTCCCTCCTCCAGTTGAGCTTGGCGAAATCTTGCTAAGGCCGTCCTACCAGAAAGAGAAAAGACTCCATTAGATCCTGCTCACAAACTTCTTATCACCCAAGTTCCTGGACAGGGTAAATCTGCTCATGACCATATTCAACATCATTCTTGTGTGTGTATGTGCATGTGTTGTAATTAAGAAACCACAGAGAAGTTACAGATTTCCATGTTCCAAAGAGTAGAATTTATAAGACCATGTGTGTTCCTGAACATCCAAGTATCTATTTTATTTTCACTGCATGTAAGTACTGTGGGAAACTCAACTTAACAGACCACTGTGGTAAGCAAAACATCCAGATGTTAAAGATTAGTATTTGGGGTGCCCTAGCTGTCTGTCACTCTCACAGCCCTAGCCTCCATGCCCAGGTGAATGAATGCTCATCCAATAAAAGTTCCAGGAGCTTTCAGAAAACACTAATGGGGAAAACAAATGGGAAAATATGGGAATACTATTTGAAAATATGTAGAGAAAGGAACATATATCAAAAGGCTCATACACCAAAAGGACCAAACACAAAAAGAGCCCTGTGGTAGTAATTAAGTTACATAAAATCTACACTCAAAATTGAGTTGATACTTACATGGCCTTTTCTGCATTTCGGGCCTAAAAGGGGAAAGAACAGAAGAAAAATACCCGTTTTTTAAAACTTTTTTTTTAATTTGCTTTTTTATTTGCTTTTTAGCAACAAGTTTCACCACAAGGCATAGTCACAAGCAAAATGCTTGAAGTAGCATATAAACACAGTAACAAAAAAATATTAAAAAAGCACTCTCCCTCTCGGGAACATGCCCACACCTTTCTTCCCTTTCAGGCACACATCTTCTAGACTCTAAGGGTCCCCAAAAGAGTTGCGATGAGGGGAGCAATGGGCAGCAGCAGCTCATCCTGGGCTAACCCCCTGAATCTATCTCCAAGGTCCCTTTTCTCTGACTTTCTAATGAGCCAAAGCAATGTAGGCTTCTTTCCTATAACATTTCTAGAGAGCCAAAGCATCACTGCCTGGGCTCCTTCCTGTTGCTTCTTCTATCCTAAGCCCTTCCCTGTTTTACTATCCCCAACTTTAATAAATGTACTCTCAAAATCAAAAATAATAATAATTAAAAGATATCTAAACCCTGTGACTTTCCTTATGCTGCTCCCTCTACCTAAAATCTTTACTCCTCTGGTCCCCAACGCCTTGGATCTGGCTAACACCTATTCATCCTTCAAAATTTACTTGTGTCATCACCATCCCAGTACATTTTTCCATGATCCCCTTCTTCCCAACTAGGTTGCTACCTTTTGTCTGGGTTTATACCTACCATGGCACTTTCCATCTAGTATCACAATTGTCCTTTTTCTGGCAATGGAATTTGAGAAACAGACTAACTTTTACAAAGAGAGTTTTATATGACAGTTTTACATAAGTACTGTCACACTAGGGTCAAGCCAATTATCCCTGAAACACCATGTCAGGTAGGGAAAATGTTTTCTGGGTATAAGTGAAAGAGTACTTGCTGGAGTCACAAAATTGAATTTTATTTCCAGCTCTTCCACTTATCATCCCTGAGTAGTCTCTCCAAGACTACTTTACAACAGGGATCATACCTCTTATCTCATACAGAGGTCTTGATGACTTGATGAGATAAATACATGAAGACATCAAGTATGCCATTTATAGATGTTAAGCAAAGGTGAGCGCATTAAAATCTTGTCTCTGGCCCTCCTTTTCAATGGACACAAAAACAAACTTGGCAAATGCTTGGTGGATAAATGAACACAATATTTACTAAGGAATAAAATAGAGGCTCTCCCAGGGGAAGCCATCATCTTGAAGGCTGAGACTGTGTCCTAGATATTTAATGAAATATCTAGGACAGATCCTAAATATTTAATTCAGTATTTCTCAGTGCCTATTCCAGGCTTAAAACATCATGCTAGATGCTAGGAACTAAGCCATGGTTCTTCCCAAGGAACTCATAGGAATTCCCTCCAAAACAATGAATCAATAATAAGTAATCAGTGATGAGTGCATGTAGCCAGGGTAATGAACCAACAAATATGAACGTGTGATAGTGTTATATAAAATAACCAACAACTCCTATAACCAGAAATATCCAGGCCCAAGGATCATCTCCCTGGCTAGGAAATGGAAAAGGAGATTCCCAATGCTTGCCTGAGTTCGGAAATGAAAAGCCTCAGGGAAGAATGAAACAGTAAATTTGGGGCATATCCTCCTACAAAAAGCACTGCTTCTAGCCAACTGGTTTCTCTCATTCTTAGGTTCTTATGTTCATCAATCTACAATGGTTTCCAATATAACCTTACGTTGGAATTATTCTATAACCTTACTACAGCGTCGAGGGTTTATTATAGGGGCCTCACTTGATGAAAACATTATGGTGAATCAACATGTTGTACCAGTATTCTCACATTTACCCGCTGTGAGTGCTTCTTGAATGAAGCAGCCACTAACCACGCCAGACCAGAGATCACACCCTCAAGCAACGACACTATGACATACATTCATACTTTAACTGGAACACCTACAACGTGCCAGACATTAAATAAGCAATGGTGAAAAGCCCCTACCCTTGGGAAGTTTTTTTCTTGTGTTGGGGGCAACATATATAACTCAAACAATCCAGTAACATACGGTCACAACCGCTATGAGACTTGGGGACAAACATCCAGCCCATGGCAGGCACCATGAATCGGAGCCGGTCCTTGTGCCTGCTCTCTGTTCCTTAGTTTCCCCTCTTGATAACGTAAAGCGCTTCGTCGAGGTTAAAACACCAATGGGAGACGGTCCTCGAGATTCCAGCTTCCGTCACTAACTTCTGACAGTTAAGAGAGGCAGGAAGAGAATTCACAAATTATACCCTAGGAGCCTGAGGCCCGCAGTGATGCCGGTTGAGCACCTACAACGAGGGACCCTGATGAGGCTGGGAGCCCGCACAGCCGGTCCATTCACCCGTCCGCTCACCCCGTCCTTCACGCACCCACCCTACTCACCATAGTGCAAGTGAAGGCGCCAACCTTGGATCACGGCCAGAGAACTTTCCGGCCTCAGGAGAGGCCAACCCGGACGGGAACTGAAGATTCTAACTGTACCACCGACTTTTTCAATCGGAAGGGGAAAAAAGGTCGGAGGGCGGGGGCAGGAAGAACGCGAAATAAAGAGACCGGAAGTGAAGCTGAGAACTGCGGGGAGAAGGGGGAGGAAATACAGGGTCGCTCTGTTGGTTGCCTTCCTTGGTGTCAGGACGTCGCACCAACGCGTACGTAGGAAGAATGGGGGCGTTGACAAAAATTGAGCCTGCGTACTGGGAATGATAGGCACGTCTCCGACTCAGCCCGGAGCGGCTGGTTTTACTCTCGCGATAACAACTGCGAAATTTCTCGCAGTAACTATTGGTATCGCAGTAGCGAGCAGTGCCACTGCAATTGTAAGGACGTCGGGAGTGGTGTAGAACTGTAGATGCTCATTCCACGGACCCTCGTGGAGAGCAAAGATGCCCTCGTCTTTAATCCCAGTGAATGCACTGAATTTTCACAATTAACTGGGGTCTTTGGACAGGATCACCATCCCGCCTGTGTGGAGCAGGCTCCGTCAGAAGTCTTCAGTTACCGTATTTGCTGTGTGTAATGTACACTGTTTTGCCCAAATTTTTTAGAGAAAAGTAAAGATGCGCATTGTACATGGATATAATGATTACCCATGGGTATAACAAATGGGTGCATACCATGGTATAATAATGCCGTGTATAATGTGCACAAAACCGTTTAGCGCTAAAACGCCTCTGTGGGCAAATCACAGCCAGAATCTTTGTTCTCCGGGAATTGGAGCTGGCCCGGCCTTGTAAATTTCTTCGTTTCCTTGTCATTTATTTGGAACCTGTGCTTTTTCTGGGATTTTCTCCTCCTGGAATCACAGAGCTTATCAGAACTGGACCAGAGCTTGAGGTCATCTTTTAAAATAAGAAATTTAAGATCCAGGAAAGAAAAGGCCACTTGCTTTGAGAAGGAGGGTATTGATTAGATAATATGTGAATCATTAGCCATAGAGATGCAGCCAGTTTGTGTGACAGGCACATTGCTAGGATCAGAAAAGATCCTTAGAGAAAGACTAGGAAGACAGGGGAATAGTTCTGGTGGCTAATCCCACATGGTGTTAACAATGGAGTAAGCTGTGATGTGGAATTCAGGTGAGAGCGGATAGCAAATTCAGTTAACAGCAGCTCTCCCTTCCCAAGCATGGGGCTTCAGCCATGGTGACTTCCTCTACTAGAGGACCAATGGTGGGCATAGGTCCATCCTGCTATACTCCTATCTTCTCACCTCTCTGTCAGCTATGTGTGGGTTTATGGTTAAATAATGGCCAGTGGGAATTGAATGAAGTGTGTGACACTTAGGACGTGCCATGAAAAGAATGAACATGTCTTTCCTTTGCCCTTTCCCTTTACTGAGAGGTTAGTATTGGAACAGCCACATTGAATTAAAAAATGTAAGTATTGAGGATGCTAGAGTCCCTTCAGAGTTCTGGAACACCTAGCTCTGTAGAGTCAGAAATAAATGTAGTCTTATTTCAGCTGATGCATTTGGGGATCTGTTATTAGAGTTGCTTAACCTTTACCTTAAATAATATCTAGTTCCAAACAAGCAGACTCGTTCCTCACTTGGATGAGATCTTTCATACATATATTTATCTATTAAATTCCTGACTCTAGGATGCAGATATCATATGAAGATATTGCTGCATAGAATATCTGATATTTTCCTGCCTATGTTCTTTTCTTGGCCTTTTATGGTGTCACAACTTATATTTAGGTCTTTTATTCACCGTGAATTTATTTTAGTGTATGGTGTAAGTAGATGATCAAGTTTCATTTTTTTACATGTCATTGTCCAGATCTCCCAAAACCATTCGTTGAAGAGGCTATTTTTACTACCCCCTTTATCGTTTACTAATTGTCCATAGAGACTTGGGTTTATTTCTGGGCTCTCTATTCTGTTCCATTGGCTATGTGTCTGTTCTTATGCCAGTACCAGGCTGTTTTGATTACACTTTGATATCAGGTATTGTGATCCCTCCTACTTTATTCTTCTTTCTCAAAATCGCTGCAGCTACTCAGGGTTTATGGGTCCATATCAACTTATGAAATAAATGTTTGTTCCATATCTGTGAAGTATGTCATTGGTACCTTAATATGGATTCCAGTGAATCAATAAATTGCTTTGGGTAGTATGGGCATTTTCATGATGTCGATTCTTCCAATCCACGAACATGGTACATGCTTCCATTTGTTTGTGTCTTCCTTAATTTCTCACTTCAGTGTTGTATAGATTTCTGAATACACATCTTTTACATCTTTGATTAGGTTTATTCCTATGTACTTTACTTTTCTTGTTGCTCTATCAAATGGAATTTTTTCCCTGATTTCTGTTTCTGATATTTCATTGTTGGTGTACAAAAATACCTTTGATGTCTGAATATTGACTTTATATCCTGCTATTTTGCCAAAATCGTGTATTAGGTCAGGTAGTTTTTTGGTGGAGTCCATACAGTTTTCTATGTACCCTATCATATCATCTGCAAACAATGACAGTTTTGTTTCCTCCTTTCCAGTTTAGATGCTTTTTATTTCTTTTTCTTGTCTGATTGCTGTTGCTAGGACTTCAAATACTATGTTGAATAGGAGTGGTGAAAGTGGACATGTTTGTCTTGTTCCTGATCTTAGTGGAAAAGGTTTTAGTTTTTGCCCATTGAGTATGATGTTGGCTGTAGATTTCTCGTATATGGCCTTTATTATCTTGAGGTATGTTCCTTATACTCCTACTTTGCAGAGGGTTTTATCATAAATCAGTGCTGTACCTTTTCAAATGCTTTTCCCAATCCATTTATATGATCATATGACATTTGTACTTAGTTTTGTTTATGTGATGTATTATGTTTATAGATTTGTGAATATTGTACTATCCTTGCATCCCTGGACGAATCCTACTTGATCATGCTGTATGTTTTTAATGTATTGCTGGATGCAGTTTGACAATATTTTGTTGAGGATCTTAGTATCTATGTTCTTCAGAGATATTGGCCTGAAGTTTTCTTTCTTTGTTATCTTTTTATCTGGTCTTGTGATTAGGGTGATGCTGTCTTCCTCAAAAGAGCTTGGGAGTCTTCCTTTGTCTCAGATTTTTTGGAATAGTCTGTGAAGAATAGGGGTTAGTTCTTCCTTAAATGCCTCGTAATATTCTCCTGTGAAACAGTCTGGCCCAGAGCTTTAGTATTGGGCTTTAGTGTTAGGTTTTTGATTACTGCTTCAGTTTCATCACCTGTTTTTGGTCTGCTAAGGCCTTCTGCTTCTTCTTCATTCAGTTTTGGAAAATAATATTTTTTCTAGAAATTTTCCATTTTACCTAAGTTTCAAATTGCTTCACATATAGTTCTTTGTAGTAATTTCTCAGAATCCTTCATATTTCTGTCATATCCATTGAAATCTCTCCTCTTTTATTTTTGATGTGTTAATTTGGGCCCTCTCTATTTTCATGTGCCTGCCTAAAGGCTTGTCGATTTTGTTGATCTTTTCAAAGAACCAGCTCCTGGATTCATTGATCCTTAGAATTGTGCTTTTACTCTCTATGTCATGTAATTCTGCTCTGATCTTGATTATTCCATCCTTCTACTTGCTCTGGGTTGTCTTTATTGTTGTTCCTCAAGTTCTTGTAGGTCTAGGGTTAGGTTGTTTATTTGAAATGTTTCTATCTTTTTTAGGTAGGACTGTATCGCTATAAACTTCCCTCTCAGGACTAACTTCACTGTGTCCCTTAAGTTTTGAGTTGTTATGAGTTTATTTTCTTTTGTTTCCAGAAACTTTTTGATTTCTTCCTTGATCTCATTCTTGACCCATTCATTGTTTAATAGCATGCTATTCAATCTCCATGAATGTGAGTGTTTTGGGTTTTTTTCCTTGAGGTTGGTTTCTAGTTTCAGTCCGTTGTGGTCAGAGAAAATGCTTGATATGATTTCAATTTTCTTGAATTTGTTGAGGCTTGTTTTGTGTCCTATCATATAGTCTGTCTTTGAAAATGTTCCATGTGCTTTTGAAAATAATGTGTATTTAGTTTCTTTGGGATGAAGGGCTCTATATATATCAGTGAAGTCCATTTCATCTAGAGTGTTGTTCAATACCACAGTATCTTTGTTGATATTTTGTTTGGAAGATCTGTCCATTTTTGACAGTGGGGTGTTAAAATCTCCTACTATAATTATGTTGCTGTCAATATCTTTCTTGAAGTCCTCCAAGATTTTCTTTATGTATTTGTGTGCTCCTATGTTGGGTGCATATATATTTTCAATGTTTATGTCTTCTTGATGGATTCTTCCTTTGGGTATTATGAAGTGACCTTCTGGGTCTCTTTTTACGGATCTTTTTTTTTTGAGGTCTATTTTATCTAATATGAGTTTGGTACCCTGGCTTTTTTCCCCTGTCCATTTGCTTGGATTGTTTCCAGCCTTTCACTTTCAATCCGTGTAGGTCTTTCGTTTTGAGGTGGGTCTCCCGTAGGCAGCATATGTGTGGGTCATGCTTTCTTATCCATTCTGCTACTCTGTCTTTTGATTGGGGCATTTAATCCACTTACGTTTAAGGATATTATTGATAGGTACTTAATCTATGCCATTTTTTTTTCCCTGCGTTCCTCTCTCTTTCACTGTTTTCTTCCTGCTCTTAAAGGAAACCCTTTAGCATTTCCTACAGAGCTGGTTTGGAGGAGGTATATTCTTTGAGGCTTCCTTTGTCCGGGAAGCTCCTTATTTGGCATTCCATCTTAAGTCAAAGCCATGGTGGATAAAGTAATTGCTTTCAGGTCTCTGGTTTTCATTACTTGGAATATTTCTTGCCAGTCCCTTCTGCTTCAGAGCATTTCCATTGAGAAGTCAGTTGATAGTCTTATTAGGGTTCCCTTGTATGTTACTTCCTGTTTCTCCCTTGCTGACTTTATGATTCTCTCTTTGTCTTGGAATTTTGCCATTTTAATTATGGGGTGTCTTGAAGTGGGTCTCTTTGTGTTCCTCTTGACTGGGATTCTCTGTGTTTCCTGGGTTTGTGTGACTTTTTCTCTCATCAAATTAGGGAAGTTTTCCATCATTTATTTTTTCAAACAGGTTTTCTAGTCCTTGCTCTTCTTCTTTACCTTCTGGTATCCCTATTATACGGATATTATTATGGTTCATGTTGTCATGCAGTTCCCTTAACACCTCTTTGTCCTTTCTGAGTCTCTTTTCATTTTCTTGCTCTTTTTGGGAGTCTTTTTCTACTTTGTCCTCCAGATTGCTGATTTGATCCTCTACTTCACCTAGCTTGCTTCTGATTCCTTCAACTGTGTTCTTCATTTCAGAAAGTGTATTCTTCATTTCCTCTTGGCCTTATTGATAGTTTCTATTTCCTTTTTCATGTTGATATAGTTTGCAGTGAGTTCATTGTAGTTTCCCTGTGGTTTTAGGTAATTCTCTGTGAGCTCATTGAGCTTCCTCATAAGCATTGCTTTAAACTCACCATCTGATAGTTGACTTGCCTGTATTTCATTTCTCATTCTTTTTGAGGCTTCCTCCTTTCCTTTCATTTGGAGTTTATTTCTTTGTCTTCCCATTGTTTGTGAGAGTCTTCTTGTTTGCCTCTGCTTCTTAAATTGATATGTTCCAACTCCTTGGGTTTGTTGTGTGAACTTCTATGGTAGGAGACCTGTGAGATTCAGTGGTGCATTCTCCTTGATTCCCTGAACTTGCTGTTCTTGGGCTGTCATTTATGTTGGCTCTGTGTATGTCTTTGGGGTTTGATTGTTGTTGGGTCTTTCTTTGGTTGTTCCTTCCCTCCAGCTGCTTAACTGAGGGTCACTCTCCCCACCACATCTTGTACGCTGCGTGCAGGTGTGGGCAGGAAGTGTTGAAGCTGGTTCTTCTGTCTGTCCAAGGTTTTGAGGTTTCTCTCTTGCTAATGTTGAATTGTTTATTGTGGGGAATTTCTCCACTGTTCAGTTGTAATTCCAGGTTGGTCCTGAGTGGAGGTTAGTTTGGCTTCCATTCACTCCTTCACCATCCTTGTTTATTATCTATTTGTAGTTCCTTTGTGGTGGGTTTTATATTCCAGCAGGTATACTGGTGTTCACAGCTTCCACCTACTCTTTTATATGATCAGTTGGAGGGGGAAGGCCAAATGGATTAAGATAATGGGAGTGTATTCTATGGTATTTAAAGTACCAACCCATAGAGAAGAGATAGGAGATCTTTTGGGTAATTATAGTGTTAACTGTGATATTTCACCCACCTAGTCCCTTTTTAGAAAGGGTGGGAAAAAAGGTAAGACTCCTGTTAGAGGGGGGAAGAATTGTAAGTTGAATCCAGAAAACAGTGAGGTTCTGGGATGTCAGATTATAAAATATAATGAGAGTAAATGATAGAAAATAGGTGTAGTGTGTAAAAGAATAGAGTTAACCACAAGAGTATTAAAGTTCTGGGAGATAGTGAAATGGGCTAAGATCTGGGAGGGTTGCTGTGTAGTATTTACAATTATATGGAACAACAATTATTTACAATAGTAATGGAGCAATAATCATATGAAAGAATCTATGTGATCTGAATAACAAGAATAGGAAGTACATGACTTAGAGTCGAGTGCTATTGGAACACAAGTGAAGTGAAAAAGGAAAATTAAAAATACACTGTGAAAGAGAGAACAAGGAAAACCAGTCAAACAATGCAATTAAACAAACAAATAATATGAAGAAAACTAAACAGAAAGAAGAGAAATTAAAAAATAGTAATAAAATAAAAGAAGTAAAAATAATGAAAAAATAACAATGACAAATAAACAATAACATGCAAGTTGTCTGGAATAGCAAAGTGAAATTTGTCTCAGTTTCTCAATTGTTAGGATTATCCTTGTGATGCCTCTTTGGGTCTTACTCTGGTCCCTTCACAGTTCCAGGTCTTATTGTCTCACTTGGGTAAAAAAAAAAAAAAAAAAAAAAAAAATTAAAAGATTAAAAAATATATAGAAAGAAAAGCCTCCTGCCGATTATAAACCAGCAGAGTGAGTTCTTCTGGTCTTCCTGGCTGCAGCAGGCTGAAGAAGGTTGGGTTTTGCAAGGATGGGTGCCAGGTATGGGCCATACTCTTCACTGTTACCCAGCCTCCATCTCAGTTACTCATTTTGCTGCCAGGCCTCCAGCACCTTTCTATGCCAGGCCAATGCCTTCAAGCCACCAGTTGTGCTGTCCTTGAGGTACACCAGTTAGGGGCAACTCATACACCACCTTCTCACTCTTTGCTGTCCTGGGTGCTAGGCACTGTCAGTCCCTTCAGGGTGGTTCAACTACTCCACGGAGTTAAGTCTTTCTGGGGACTGCTAACTCCCTGAGCCCTGCTGCTCTCCTCTGCATGGAACACCTCCTCCTTCCTCTTAGTGAGCCAGTTTGGTCGAGAATCTTTAAATGAAGTGGAGCCAAGTAGCTGTCATAGTCCCTGGAGGGACTGCACGACCTCCTCCATTTTTCAGGTGATCAGCTTTACTCTAACCACCAACCGCTGACTTTCAAAGGCTCTGGAGTTAGTGGTCACACATTAAATTTTGCCTGGACCAGTTCAACCCAGCCCATTTCAGATTTTCCAAAAATACTGAGTGGTATTGCTCTCAGGTGGCATACAAAACATCTAGTGGCACTATAGGAAGTTTGATTAAAAATAATAGCTACCATTTCATATTCTAGTAAGTACTAGGTTCTTTATCAACAATGGCTCATCTACTACATAATGATCCAGCAAGATAGGTCTTTTTTTTTTTTTTTTCACTTAACAAATAAGGAAACTAGATCTTAAAGCTACGTGCTCAGTTCCAAATCTAAGCAAACAACTGACTTTTAGCTCAGATTCCAATGAGGTCTGACACCACAGTCCATATTGTGTGCACGATGCTACACAGCCTCAAAAATGAGCATGCCTCTGATGCTAAAACCAGAAGGGTTTTAGAGGACAACATACAACAGTACCAACAGAATTTAGGGGAGAAAGTGACAAATTATTTGGCCAAGTTTTGGAAGTTACACACTTTAATTTCCAGGGTCTTCTACCCTTGGCTTGCCTTTTCAAGGATTTATGGCCCTTTCACAAATTGTTCTCCAGGACTGAAATATATTAGCATAGATCTAGATAGTTACCATCCACAGCTGCTGAAAACATTAGGTGCAAGATTGGTGAGGGACTCTTAAATGCATAGAAAAGAATGAAATCACCTGGATCTATTGATCAAGCTTAGTATCATCAAAAGTAAAGAATTCTGACATTATGTGCATCCTGATATGATGCCACAGGACAGCATCTCCTGTGAGATTTCTTGTCTAAAAGAAAAAAAACAAGACCAAAATATAATTAAAGTTTTAGATCTACCATTTTACAGAAACTGGAGAATAAAACCACGTGAAAAAAAATGCTACAAGATGCAATCAGCCACATACAGGTAATTGGAAATTCAATTTTTCCCCAGTAAAAACAAAGAACTATTACAGATTTAAGAGCTATAAAAGATATTACCAAATGTAATTCATACAGGGCATTGGGATTCTCATGGAAACAAATCAATTAAAATATTCTTGCATAAAGAAAATTAAACACAAGACTGAGTTTTTCATGCTACTAATTATTAATCTTGTCAAATTTTAATATTGTGGTTTTCAAAAAATATTTATTGTTTATTCTATTACAGTCATCCCTATTTTTCCCCTTTGCCCTCTCTATGCAGCCCCCACAACACCCACAGTCAATCCCCACACGGTAGTTCATGTCCATGGGTTATCCATATATATATGTTCTCTGACTACTCCCTTCATTTTCATTCACCCTGTCCCCATATCCACCCTCCCCTTTTACAGCTGCCAATCTGTTCCATGATTCTATGCCTCTGGTTCTATTTTGCTCATTAGTTTATTTGTTCACTATATTCCACTTATAAGTGAGACCATATGAGTATTTGTCTTTAATTGAATGACTCATTTCATTGAGCATGATAGCCTCCAGTTCCATCCATGCTGTCACAAAAAGGTAAGAATTCCTTCTCTTTTTACTGCTGCACAGTATTCCATTGTGTAAATGTACACTGTTTTAATCCATTCATCTACTGATGGGCACTTAGACTGTTTCCAAATTTTGGCTTTTGTAAATAATGCTACTATGAACATAGGGGTGCAATATTCTTTTTAATTGGTGTTTCAGGATTCTTAGGATATATTCCCAGAAATAGAATACTGGGTAAACAGGCAGTTCCATTTTTAATTTTTTTAGGAAACTCCATACTGTTTTCCACAGTGGCTGCACCAATCTGCATTCCCAACAACAGTGCACAAGGATTCCCTTTTCTCCACATCCTCACCAGCACTTGTTTGTTGATTTATTATGATAGCCACGTTGGCTGGCATGAGGTGACATCTCATTGTGGTTTTCATTTGCATCTCCCAGATGATTAGTAATGTTGAGCATTTCTTCATATGTCTGTGGGCCACCTGTATGTCCTCCTTAGAGAAGTGTCTATTCAGGTCCTTTGCCCATTTTTTAATTGGATTGTTTGTCTTCCTGGTGTTGAGTCATATAATTTTAAATATATTTGGAGATTAAACCCTTGTCCCATGTATCACTGGCAAATATATTCTACCATACAGTAGATTCCCTTTCATTTTGATTATTGTTTTCTTAGCTGTGTGGCTTTTTATTTTGATAAGGTCCATTTGTTTTTATTCCTTTTTTCCCCTTGCCTCAAGAAATATGTCAACAAAAATATTGCTATGCAAGATGTCTGAAATTTTACTACCTGTTTTCCTATAAGATTTTAATGATATTGCAACTTATATTTACATTATTTATTCATTTTGAGTTTATTCTGGTGTATGGTATAAGTTGGTGGTCTACTTTCATTTTTTTGCATCTACAAGTCCAATTCTCCCAACACCATTTACTAAAGAGACTGTCTTTAGACTATTGTGTGCTACTGCCTTCTTTGTTAAATATTAATTGGCCATAAAAACATGGATTTACTTCTGGGCTCTCTATTCTGTTCCATTGATTTATGTGTCTGTTCTTATGCAAGTACTAGACTGTTTTGACTACAGTGGACTTACAGTATAGTTGGGTATCAGGTATTGTGATCCCTCCAACTTTGTTTTTTCTCAAGATTGCTGAGGTTATTCAGCGTCTCTTTTGGTTTCATATAAATTTTTGGAACATATGTTCTAGATCTGTGAAATATGTCATTGGTATTTTATTTTATTTTTTTTTTATTAAAGATTTTTTTTTTATTTATTTATCTTCAGAGGGGAAGGGTAGGAGAGAGGAAGAGGGAGAGAAATATCAATGTACGGTTGCCTCCCGCGTGTCCCCCGCTGGGAACTGGCCTGCAACCCAGGCATGTGCCCTGACTGGGAATCGAACCGCGATCTTCTGGTTCGCAGGCCCGCGCTCAATCCACTGAGCCACGCCAGCCAGGGCTGGTATTTTAATAGGAATTGTGTTAAATTTATAGATTTCTTTGAGTAGTATAAGCATTTTAATTGTAAATCTTCCAATCCATGAACATAGTATATACTTCCACTTATTTGTTTCTTCCTTAATTTTTTTCTTGAATGTCCTATAGTTTTCCGAGTACAGGTCTTTACTTCTTTGGTTCAATGTATTCCTAAGTACCTTATTTTTTTTATTGTTGTTATTGCAATAGTAAATGGGATTGTTTCCTTAATATCCCTTTCAGATAGTTCATTATTGGTATATAAAAATGGCATAGATTTCTGCATATTGATTTTTTTCTTGCTACACTGCTGAATTCATTTATTAGGTCTAGAATTTTTTCAGTGGAGACAATATTATGTCGTCTCCAAATAAGGACAGTTCTACTTCCTTCTTTACCATTTGGATGCCTTTTATTACTTCTGCATGTCTGATCACTCTAGCTAGGACTTCCAGTACTGAATTGAATAAGAGTGGTGAAAGCAGATACCCCTGTTTTTTCCCTAATTTTGAGAGAATTGCTTTTAGTTTTTGCCCATTGAGGGTAATGTTACCTGTAGGTTTATTGTATGTGGCCATATTATGTTGAGGTATAACCCCTCTATTCCCACTTTGGTGAGTGTTTTTTTTTTTTTTAATCATAAATGGGTGCTGGATTTTCTCAAATGCTTTTTCTGCATCTATTGATATGATCATGTGACTTTTATCATTCATTTTACGTGACATATGTATTGATTTGCAACTATTGTGCCAATTTGGCATCCATCAGAAAAATCCCACTTGATCATGGTGTATGATCTTTGGAATGTATTGCTGGGTCTGTTTTGCTAACATTTTCTTGAGGATTTTACCATCTATGTTCATCAGGGATATTGGCCTATATCCTAGGTTGTTTTTACCTGGTTTGGAATTAGGATAATACTGACCTCATAAACAGATTTTGAAAGTCTTCCTCTTGAATTTCTTGGAATAGTCTGAGAAGAAAAGATGTTAGTTTTCCTTGGAACATTTCATAAAATTTGCTTGTGAAACCATCTGGTCCAGGACTCTAACTTACTGGAAGTTTTTAAATTACTGTTTCTTTTTTTAAAAAATATATTTTATTGATTATGCTATTACAGTTGTCCCATTTCTCCCCCATCATTCCCCTACCCCCTGCACACCCCCTCCCACCCACATTCCCCCTTTAGTTAATGTCCATGTGTCATAAGTTCTTTAGCTTCTACATTTCCCACACTATTCTTGCCCTCCCCCTGTCTATTTTCTACCCACCGTCTATGCTACTTATTATCTGTACCTTTCCCCCTCTCTCCTCCTTCCACTCCCCTGTTGCTAATCCTCCATGCGATCTCCATTTCTGTGGTTCTGTTCCTGTTCTAGTTGTTTGCTTCGTTTGCTTTTGTTTTAGGTGTGGTTGCGAATAGCTGTGAGTTTGCTGTCTTTTCACTGTCATATTTTTGATCTTCTTTTTCTTAGATAAGTCCCTTGAACATTTCATAGAATAAGGGCTTGGTGATGATAAACTCCTTGAACTTGACCTTAACTGAGAAGCACTTTATCTTCCCTTCCATTCTAAATGACACCTTTGCTAGATAGAGCAATCTTGGATGTAGGTCCTCGCCTTTGAAGACTTCCAATACTTCTTTCCAGCCCCTTCTTGCCTGTAAGGTCTCTTTTGAGAAATCAGCTGACAGTCTGATGGGAACTCCTTTGTAGGTGACTGTCCCCTTATCCCTTGCTGCTTCTAGAATTCTCTCCTTCATTTTAATCTTGGCTAATGTAATTACGATGTGCCTTGGTGTGTTCCTCCTTGGGTCCAAGTTCTTTGGGACTCTCTGAGCTCCCTGGACTTCCTGGTAGTCTATTTCCTTTGCCAGATTGGGGAAGTTCTCCTTTATTATTTGTTCAAAGAAGTTTTCCACTTGTTGCTCTTCTTCTTCCCCTTCTGGGACCCCTATAATTCTGATGTTGGGACATTTAACGATATCCCGGAGGTTCCTAAGCCTCTCCTCATTTTTTTGAATTCTTGTTTCTTCCTTGTTTTCTGTTTCGTTGTTTGTTTCTCTCTCCTGGTCCACTCCATTGATTTGAGTCCCAGTTTTCATCCCATCTCTATTGGTTCCCCATGCATTTTCCTTCATTTCACGTATTGTAGCCTGCATTTTTTTATCTAATTTGTGAGCAAAATCAACCAATTCTGTGAGCATCCTGATCACCAGTTCTTTGAACTGTGCTTCTGATAGGTTGTCTATCTCTTTGTTGCTTAGAGAAACTGGCTCTGGGGCTTTCCTTTGTTCTCAGGTTTGAGCCATTTTTGGTGTGTTTTTTTGTTTGTTTGGTTGGTTTTTGGTCTGATTGAAGCTGTTACGTAGTGAGGGGTGGAGCCTTAGGTGTTCCCCAGTGCGGGGCAGCCCAGTCGCTGAGTTGTGATGCTGTATGTGGGGGCGGGGTCTGAGACAGAACAATGGCGCCTGCTCCGCTCTCTCCTAAATTCCAGTTCCCTCTGCCGCTTCCTCTTTGCCTGAATTATCTGAGCGCATGAATGTGGGACCACCTGGTCAGCCAGCCACCTTGTGCGGCCTCACTGGGCCTGCACAGTTCCCACCCCATGCCCCGGGGTCTGCCAGCTGCCGCCCGTGGGCCTGGGGTCTGCCAGCTGCCTGCTCGCTTGGGAACTGCCAGCCACTGCTGCTTGTGTTCCCCGGGTCCACACCTCCACTCTTTCCTGCAGCGACTCCGCCTCTCTTAACGGTCTGGATGAATAGTTGTTGGACTTCCGTACAGTTCAATTTTCTATCAATTCTGGTTGTTTTCTTGTTTCTAAATTTTCGTCGTCCTTAATTTTGGTTGTGAGAGAAGGCACGGTGTGTCCACCTACAACTCCATCTTGGCCGGAAGAGGGTTAAATTACTGTTTCAATATCATTAGTTGTTATTGTTCTATTCAGGTTTTCTGCTTCTTCCTGATTCAGTTTTGGAAGGCTGTATGTTTATAGAAATTTATCCATTTTGCCCAGGTTATCCAATTTCTTGGCATATAGTTGCTCATAGTATTTTCTTACAATCCTTTGTATTTCTGTGGTACCAGTTACTTCCCCACTTTCATTTCTGATTTTATTTGAGTCCTCTCTCCTTTTTTTTCCTTTTGTTTTTCCACATGATCTTTAACTGAAATATTTTCCTTTGTAGTTCTTACCTAGCTGGCCAGAGTTGGGTTAAAGTTTGGTCGATTTTATGTTTTCAAAGAACCAGCTCCTGGATTCTTGATCTTTTGAATTGTATTTTTTAGTCTCTGTGTTATTTATATCTGCTCTGATCTTTATTACTTCCTTCTTCCTACTCACTCTGGACTCCGTTGTTGTCTTTCTAGGGTTTTTTTAGGTATAGGGTTAGAGTGTTTGAGATTTTTCTATTTTCCTGAGGTAGGCTTGTAATACTATGAAATTCCCTCTCAGGAATGTTTTTGCTGTGTCCCATAGGTTTTGGGGTGTTGTGTGTTCATTTTCATTTGTTTCCAGATAATTTTTTATTTCTTCCTTGATCTCATTGATAAATCATTTATTATTTAATAACATGCTATTTAGCCTCCATGCATTTGAGTGTTTTTTTAAAATTTTCTATCGAGGTTGATTTCTAGTTTCATGCCATTATAATCCAAAAAATTCATATGATTTAATTTTCCTTGGATATGTTCATATTTATTTTTGTCCTACCACATGGTCTGTCTTTGAAAATGATCCATGTGCACTTTAGAAGAATGTGTATTCTGCTGCTTTGGCTTGAAATGTTCCATAAATATAAATTAAACCCATTTGATCTAGTGTGTTATTTAAGGTCAAGGTTTCTTTGTTGAATTTTAGTCTGGTGACAGTGGGGTGTTAAAAAATCTCATACATTGACTGTATTGCTGTCAATTGCTTCCTTAAAGTCCACCAATATTATCTTTATATATTTACGTGCTCCTATATTGGGTGTATATGTGTTTACAAGGGTTATATTGTCTTGTTGGATTGATATATTTAGTATTATGTAGTGACCTTCTTTGTCTCTGTTCCAGCTTTTGTTTTGAAGTGTATTTTTTTGGATAAAAGTATTGCTACCCTGGCTTTGTTTGTTTGTTTTTGGTCTCCATTTGCATGGAATACATGTTTTTTCCATTGTTTCACTTCCATCCTGTGTAAATCTTTTGTACTGAGGTGGATCTCTTGTAGAGAGCATATATATATGTAGGTCATGTTTTCCTATCCATTCAGCTACCCTATGCCTTTTGATAGGATCATTTAATCCATTTACATTTAAGATGATATTAATAAGTACTTATTCATTACCATTTTCCCCCTGTATACCTATATTCCTCTCTCTCTCTCTCTCTGTTTCGTTTTTGTCTTAAAGCAATACATTTAACATCTCCCGCAATGCTGGTTTGTTGGTAGTGAACTTCTTTTTTGTCTGGGAAGTTCTTTATCTTTGCCTTCAATTTTAAACGTTAGCCTTGCTGGATAGAGTAGTCTTGGTTGCATGTCCTTGCTTTTCATTATTATGAATACTTTATGCCAATCCCTTCTGAACTGCAGCGTTTCTTTTGAGAAATCAGCTGACAATATTATTCAAATTCCTTAGAAGGCAACTGTTTCTCTCTTGTTGCCTTTATTTTACTGTCTTTAAACTTCACCATTTCAATTATGATGTGTCTTGGTGTGGGTCTCTTTGGGTTCTTCTTAATTGGGACTCTCTGCTTCCTGAACTTGTGACTTTTTTCCTTCACCAGGTTAGGGGAGTTTTATGTAATTATTCTTCAAACTGGTTTTCTATCCCTTGCTCAGTTTCTTCTCCTTCTGTTATCCCTATGATGTGGATATTGTTATATTTCATGTTGTCCCAAAGTTCCCTTAAACTGTCTTCATTCTTTTGAAGACTTATCTTTTTGTTACTGATTGGGTGTTTTTATCCACCTTATTTTCTAAATTGCTGATTTGATCCTGTACTTCACCTAGCCTTGTTTTAAATTCCTTATATTGTAATCTTCATTTTCACATGTGCATTCTTCATTTCCAACTTGTTCTCACTCAGTTTGTGTTGTTTTTCATGCCGATGTATTTCCCACTAAGTTCCTTAGAGTTCTCACTAATTTCCTTGAGCATCCTTATAACCATTACTTTGAACTTCACTTCATTGCTTTCCTCAATTTTATTTAGCTTTTTTCCTGGAGATTCCTCCTTTTCTTTTGAGGATTGTTTCTTTGTCTCCCCACTTGTTTTCTCTTTAACTTGTTAGTTTGTATATATTAGATAGATCTGCTTTGACTCCCTGTCTTCAGGGGGTGGTCTTATGTGTTAGGAGTCCTGTGGGACCCAGTGGTACAGTCTGCTTGCTCTCCTGATCTGGATGCTCTAGGAATGACCTTTGTGAGGGTTATGTGGGCTCTCCTATTGTTTTGAGGTCTTGATTATTGTTGGCCTGTTCATTGGTAGGATCTTCCCTCTGGCTAGCTGACTGAGAGGCTCAACCCCAAGTACATCTTCTATACTGTTGCACAAGTGCTCACAGAACAAAACAACACACACATACAAAAACACAAAACAAGCAAATACACTCCAATGACAGCAAAATCAACAACAAAAAAGCAAAGAATAATAAAAGCAGAAAGAGAAATGGAATAGAAAAAAATACAAGAAGACTAAAGGAAAGATAAATGATTATGAGAGGACAAAAAGAATAGAAACAGTAAGAGTAAGGAATAGAAATAGGAAAACAGGAAAAAAAGAACATAGACACAAAAAAATAAAAGGAAAAGCGGTATAAAAAATGAAAGAGTAAAGTAAGTGATATGAAAGAAAAAATAGAGGGAAAAAACAAGGAAAAAATAATACTGAATACAAAGGCTATGAAAAAGAAATAATGAAAATAATGAAACAACAAAGTGGAATTCATCTCTGCAGTGTTTTCCTGCTGGGTTCTCCCTTTGGATATGGCTCTGAAGTTTTCTGAAGCTGATTTAAGTCAATATCAGATGCTGTCCATGTCTAGTCCTTGGCAGCCTGTTCAAAGCTACAAGTGATTCACAATTTGTGAATTGTCTTCTCCAGGAGAAAGGCTGTCTCCTCAAGGCTTGTCTGTGCATGGGATCATCTATGTTGTGCTGCAGGACCTGCCTCTACCTGCCAGCCTATTGTCAGTCTTAGTCTAATTTTTTATCAGAATGTTTCTGGCAGGGCTTCTGGCACAATCAGCAAGATGGTACCCCTGGATCTTCCATGGTGGGGAGGTGCCTTTCAGACTTCAGGGAAGATGGTGGGTGTGTTCTACCTTGAGCCACACATCTGAGTCTGCCCCAGATTATTCCCCTGAACTTTGCAGGTTGGAGCCCCTAGTAGGAAAGGGGGCGGTGCCCCCAGGGCCCAGAGTTTGAGTCTGAATGAAACTGGCAGGATGTTTCTATGGGTATCCCATGGAGGAGAAGTACCAGTGGCTCCTGGGAAAGTGCTGGGAACGGCCATACCCTAAAGTCAGTCTCTGATACCCCAAGTCTGCCTATGTTGCTGTCTCCTCCACAGAGGTTAAGATGCAGGTTGGGGTGAGCAGGGTTCCAGAGAGTGTGGCAAAAGGTATCTCAGAGGATGGAGTAATTGTTTTTCTCCTGGAGGAGCTTGCTCTTCTCAAAAACAATGGCTTCTGCAGTATTGTGGGATTAGCCAGCACATGGATCCCAGCAGCAGCTCCCCCATCTCTTTCCCCAGTACCTTCCACTCCAGACTCTCCTCAGGTAATTGTAGCCCATGTTGCCCTCCCTTCACTGGAGCCCAAGGTGAGTGGCCATGAAAAAAAACAACTGTGGTTTGGCCCCTTAAAAAAATAGTGACTTTGTCTCCAGTAGATTGTCTTTTCCTCGCAGACAAAACCCCATGGCCTTTAGCCACTGAATGCTGCGTGGGTGGCTGATCCCAGCACTGACTCTGTGCTTGGGATCCCAGCCTGGGATCCAGGCTTCACTCCTCTGAGGGTGAAGCTCCCACAGCCATGCTATAACCTCAGCCTACTGCCCATGAGAGCATCCTCCCCCTCCCTTCCAGTCGAGTTGGTTTCTGCCCATCCTTGGTTAAAAGTCTCCTCTTCAGGTTTTCTTCAGTTGGTTATTTTGGGTGGCTGTTTCCATTTTTATTTCCAGTTTGGTTCTAGGAGGAGGAACTATCCTCCTATTCCATCATCATCTTGTGACCCTCCTTCCAATATTGTGGTTGTTTTAAAAACATTTATGGGTAAAATTATATGATAGTTGATATTTTCTTTAAGATACTCTAACAAATAAAGGGGGGAGACTGACATCTATCAGAGGGGGGAGGGTTGGGGGCTGGGTGAGAAGGTGAAGGGATTAAGCAAATTAAAAAAGATTCATGGACACAGTCAACAGTATGGTGAATGCCAGAGGAAAGGGTTAGTACAGAGAGGAAGAAGAGGGTAAAGGGAGGATAAATGGTGATAGGAGATTTGGGGTGGTAAACACACAATATACAGATATATTCTAGAACTGTGTACCTGAAACCTGTATAATTTTATTAACCAATGTTATCTCAATAAATTCAATTAAGGAAAAAAGAGAAAAAGGATAGGGTACAGAAAGTTGACGGATGTTTAATTGAATAATACAATGAAACTCATTGTACTATTATTGCCTCTACTTCTTTAAGACTTCATAATTAAAATTTTTTTAAAGTTAAAATTGTATTAAATAGTAAATCATGTTTCCTCCATTCATTACCACTTATCATTTGGTAAATATTCCAATTCCAGGGTATTTTGCAGGGGAGGCGATTTACCCATCTGATTCAGAAACCTAGTTAATGATTTTGAAAAAAGTATCTACTTGGCAGATATGGTAATTGTGATACAATTGTGAATATTAACATATCACTAGAGTGAATAGGCTCTCTTGCACCCACAACAGAGCAGAAAGGGTTTCAAAGTCAGTGCCAAGTCCTTGCTTCTGCTCTCAGATGTACTGTTTAAAAATTAGAAAAAGCACTGGAATGTCATCCATATATGCCAAAGTGGGGGACTCAATCTCTGGTCAGGGCACATACAAGAAATGAATGCATAAATAAGTGGTACAACAAATCGATGTTTCTTTTTCTCTCTCCTCCCTACCCTTCTCCTTAACACCCTTCTCAAGTTCAGTAACTAAAAATAAAACGGAAAAACAAAAATCTTCCCTCTGAACTCTGTCCTCTTCAGAAAAAAGGGTCTGCAAGCTCTCACCTCTGCCTTATCTGTTTAGGTTTATTGTGTGAAAACTGTCACCCAAAATATTGGTGGACAAATGGTCACAGCTTATAGTGTCATCTATCTGTGTGAGACAGACCATAATATTTAACACAAATATAGGTTAACTTTTCCAAATTAAAATGCCCTGGATGAAATGCCCATCTCTCTAATAGGGTTTATGTCTACATCAGTCAGAAATCTTTTCCTGACCTCAAACCATTCATCCATGCCTAATCAATTTTCTTTAGAGAGAAACATTGATCTGTTGTTCCACTTATTCATCGGTTGATTCTGGGTAAATTCTTTTAAAAAAAGATTTTATTTTTAGAGAGAGGGAAAGGGAGGAAGAGGGGGAGATAAACATCAGTGTTAGAAGACATCGATGAGTTATCTCTTGTATGTCCCATCTGGGGACCAAACCTGCAACCCAGGCACATGCCCTCACCAGGAATCAAATCAGTGACCTTTCACTTTGTGAAATTAACGCCCAACTGAGCCACACTGGTCGGGGAGATTCTGGGTCAATTCTTGATTAAAAGTTCCTAAGGGCTCCAATGATCATTTAATGCTTCCTCTTAAATGGTAGGTACATCAGCCAAGCATTAAGTCTAAGAAACATCCTTAGTTAATGTACCTAACACATGAATCTCTGGCTTGATCTAGGAAGTAAAAATTTAGTAGGCAGAACAACTGGAGTCTTGGGGAACTGCCCCTGTTTCACCCACATGCATCTACTTTAAAGGAAGGCCTCATTATGATAACCTTGGTCCAATGACCATCATTATTGGGGGAATAAGAGGGCAAGCTAACAGCAAATATTTAAATCAAACCTAAGAGGATGGTTATTCTGTTAAACCAAGCCATGAGATGAAATTATTAGCAGTGCAGGTAGTATTGCTTATGAAGGAAGTCCATCTCAAGGGAGTGGAAAAATTCTTACCAACAAGTTACTGAATTACCTCTACACCTGCCACCAAATTATTTTTGCCTAAGCTTGGTCACTTAGCAATATTCTGTGGAGGAGACAAAAGTAGTCAGGTTCTAGCCTCTGGCTTGTGGGTCATACTGCAAAGTATATTCAATGAAAGATGCAATGCTGAAAACAGAACTACAATAGCACGTAGTAAAAATCCCTAGGGAGTATCAGGAGTACTCAGTGGAACTGCCCTGTCTCCTCAGACCCATTTAGGAAAGTACAGGGGTTGACAAAAGTAGGTTTACAGTTGTTCATATGGAAAAAGACGTTCAGGTTATAAAAACAATATAAGAAAAAACTGTTGTGTACTCACACTGTAAACCTACTTTTCTCCACCCCTGTATATTTGTACAAAGGGAGAAACAGAAGTGTGAGAAAGACCAAGTTTGCTACTTTTGAGAATCCACTCCCATCATCCTTACCATCAGATATGCATCAGCTATCTTAGGAGACAGGTTTAATACCACAGCTTGCTATCAAAATACTTATTAAAAGATTAACAATAGCAGTTAAATTTCTTGTTAAAGTTTGTAGTGGGGCTGAAAATGGACACATGTGAAAGTTATGTTTAATGAATGTTCTTTCAATTCTTAGGCAAGCAAGAAGGAATAATTACACGTAAACAATTTGCAATTAAGAGCATAAGCATAGGAGAGTGAGCTGTTCTCAAATTCCAACTGTACCACAAAGGTTTTGACCTTGGTTACTTATCCCAATAGTTTTCAATCCCATGGCTCCCTAGAATCATCTAGAAACATAAAATACTGATGCTCAGGACCCACCCTGACAAATTCAAGCCAAATGTATGCATCTCTAATTCTAGCAAAGAAGTTATTAACATCTACTCCATGAGACTGTTACAGGATTTATGTTGACCCCACCAAATACAAGCAAAAGTTTATTTAGAAAGTCAGAGGTAGAAAAAGTGACCCAGCTGGGCTGTATGGGCTCAGGAAACAAGCTACAAAGGCAAAAGATGGGTTCTTGGAGCTTAGGAGTGCATAGGATAGGTTCATGCCTTGAAGGAAGAAGAGAAAAAAGCTGTGAAAAAGAGGAGGAAGAGAAGAAAAGCTGTGAGCCAGCTGGCTCACTTCTGCCTCTGTGACTTTCTAAACACACTTCTTACATTAGAAAAATATTAAACAGATGGTAAAAGACACAGGTGTTCTAAAAACTCCTTTTGACATCCCCTAAATCCCAAGGTTTTATTACTGGCACTTTAAGCAGACAAGGTTACAAATACTTTAGTGCCAGAGAGCGTAATTTAAATGTTTTCTGGAAGAATCAACCACCCCAAAAGGGCCATGCTGTTGATCAAAGGTAAATGTGGAATTTTTTTGTACGCTGCAGTATAATGCTACACTGGATTCCTGAAAATTCCCAACAATGTGCACAGGTCCCTTGGATGTAACTGATGCACCCGCATGTTAAGTCCATCATTGTAACTGTGTTGCAATAGACCATATTGATTCCTTGGGAAGGAATGAAGTTAAGAGTAAAGAGGATTTTTCAACTGTGTTTTAAAAGTGTCTCTTGGAGTTCTGGGCCTAAGTATCAGGGTTACGACTTTCTGAGAGGTTCTTTAAAAATCAAGGTGGATATGGGTTGAAACAACCCAGGGAAAGGGAAACAAATGGGTTACTGTTTTCAATTTTGGCTTTTTAACATGGATTCCTTACTGAGAGTCTGAACAAAATCTTTCCTGGTTAAATGAAAGATGGAACTCATTCGCTCTAAAAGGGAAAGGACACCTGCTCCCCCAATTTGAATAGCCAACGAGATGATACTTTTTCAGATCTCTGAACCCACAGTGGCAGAGACGGATGCTTAGAGTTGGCTGCTGAGGCAGCACAGCTGATCCTAATCCCAAAGCCAGTGGGAGCCCTGAGGAAAAACTCAGGGCACCCTGAGAGAGGGACCAGTGCCTTGGAAAGTGTTGTGATTCCAGCAGCATCTAGTAAGCTCTTACTGGCCTTTGCTTGGGTAATCTTAGGTGACTAAGAATCTGTGGGATAGGATGTAAACAACTTCTGGCCAAGATGGAGGTGTAGGTAGATACACTTTGCCTTGTCCCACAATCAAAAGAAGGACAGCAACAAATTTAGAAACAAAAAATAACCAGAACTGACAGAAAAATCTAAATATATGGTAGTCCAACAGCCAAGGAGTTAAAGAAATGTTCATTCACACTGGTAGGAGGAGTGGAGATAGGCAGCTGGGGAGGAGAGGACAAACAGCAGAGTTGGCTGAAGGACAGGGCACTCCCACATTTGTGTGCGGATAAACTGGGAGGAACAAGGGGGCAAGACAGACCACGCAGCCCATGGTTCCAGTGCAGGAAAATAGCCTCAAAACCTCTGGCTGTAAAAATCTGTGGTGATTGTGAAACTCCTGGTCTCACAGGAGAGCATGGGAGAAACGAACAGGATCCTAGAACATACACAAACCCACCCACCCACCCAGGAATCAGCACCAGAAGGGCCCAATTCACTTGTGGGTAGTAGGGTAAATGATTGAAAGCCTGCAGAGAGCAAACCAAGTGGCACTGTTCCTTCTCTGAATCCTCTCCCACATAAAGGACCCCAAAGCAGCCAAGTGGGTTGCCCTGCCCTGGCTAAAACCTAAGGCTCTGCCCCTTAACATGAAACTAGCATGCCGAGACAAAGAAATATAGCCCAAATGAAATAACAGATCAAAATTAAAAAAATAAATAAATAAATACAACTTAGTGATAAAGAAAAGCCAACCTATCAGATGCACAGTTCAAAACACTGGTAATCAGCCCTGGCTGGTGTAGCTCAGTGGATTGAGCGCGGGCCTGCGAACCAAAGGATTGCGGTTCGATTCCCAGTCAGGGCACATGCCTGGGTTGCCAGGCCAGTTCCCGGCAGGGGACATACAAGAGGCAACCGCACATTGATGTTTCTCTCCCTCTCTCCTTCCCTTCCCCTCTAAAGATAGATAAATAAATAAATAAATAAAATATTAAAAAAAAAAAAAAACAAACACTGGTAATCAGGATGCTCACGGAAATGGTTGAATATGGGCAAAAAATGGAGGAAAAAGTGAAGGATATACAAAGTGAAATAAAAATATACAGGGAACCAACAGCCAAGGGAAGGAAACGGGAACTCAGATCAATGGTTTGGACCAGAAGGAAGAAATAAACATTCAACCAGAACAGAATGAAGAAACAAGAATTCAAAAAAATGAGGAGAGGCTTAGGAACCTCCAGGACAATTTTAAACGTTCCAACATCAGAAACACAGGGGTGCCAGAATGAGAAAGGGAAAAGCAAGAAATGAAAAACTTATTTGAAAAAATAAAGGAGAACTTCCTCAGTCTGGCAAATAGAGTTCCAGGAAGCCTAGGAAGCTCAGAGTCCCAGGGAAGTTGGACCCAAGGAAGCACACACCAAGGCACATCATCATTACATTACCCCAGATGAAAGATAAGGAGAGAATCTTATAAGCTGAAAGAGAAAAGGAGGCAGTTGCCTACAAAGTTGTTCCCATAAAACTATCAGCTGATTTCTCAAAAGAAACCTTGCAGGCAAGAAGGGGCTGGAAAGAAGTATTCAAAGTTATGAAAGGCGAGGACCTACATCCAAGATTACTCCATCCAGCAAAGCTATCATTTAGAATGGAAGAGCAGATAAAGTGCTTCCCAGATAAAGTCAAGTTATAGGAGTTCCATCATCAAGCCCTTATTATATGAAATGTTAAAGGGTCTTATCTAAGAAAAAGATCAAAGTTATGAATAGTAAAATGACAATAAATCCACATCAACAACTGAACCTAAAAACCAAAAACAAACCAAACAATTAGAACAGTAACAGAATCACAGAAATGGAGAGCACATGGAGGGTTATCAGCGGGAAGGGGGAGAATGGGGCAAAAGATACAGGGAATAAGGAGCATAAATGGTAGGTACAAAATAGACAGGGGGAGGTTAAGAATAGTATAGGAAATGGAGAATCCAAAGAATTTATATGTACAACCCATAGATATGAACTAATCAGAGGGAATGCTGGTGGATGGGGGTTGCAAGCAGAAAGGAATAAAGTTAGGGACAAAAAAATTGGGACAACTGTAATAGCATTATCAATAAAGTATTTTTTTAAAAAAGGATCTGTGGGATACCCTAAGGAAATATTTCCTCTAGGGAATAAAACAGTCGTATAGGAATATCCACTATATTTAGTTCATATGGAGACATGCATATAAGAGCTGACTTTTCCTAGAATTATGTTCACACTCTACAAATCTCAAAAATTAACATGGGAAATCATACCTCTGAGGCCAACAAGCCCTGTAACTGTCAGCCTCTCATTAACACTAAGACGGCTGAAATAAGGATCCTTGATACTTCTAAATTAATTTTTGTACAATCCGAAAAAATCTATAAAATGGGCAAGATGAATGGAAAACATTTAATTCATGTCTCAAAGCTCTGAAGAGTATTTAAGTAATAATCAACCTATGATGTCATTTAGGAATCAACCCAATTCTTTGAGGTATTAAAAATGGCTGGTCTTATTTTAAGAGGGAAAGTCATTTGTTACCTGACTGGTAAGGACAGATATAAATTGTAAATGCCTCCAGGGCAAAATCTGTATTCAATTGTTCTTTTAGTTTCTCATAGCCAAAAGGTCTGTGTGCAGGTGGCTATACATGTATGTTTTAAATGCAAAATAATTTTCTACCTCAAGATGGTATTGTTAAATTTTTTAAAGGCAAGCATTTGCAAGAACTGACTATTCTAAAATTCTCAGAAGCACAGAAAATAACTCAAAGGCTTTTTCATGTTCACGTGATTAATCCTTAGTAAATAAAAGCTAGCTTATTAAGTTTTTGGTTTAAGTAACAGACATTTGCTTGGGTATTACAAAAGCAAGTTTATATTAATAACAACTTTTTATGTCTATGATAAGTATTTCTAGAGGTTGTATAATGTCCAAGAAAAAGAATGCTAATTGATTACTTACTAGTTTTCATTACACATTAAGGGTTTAAGGTTAAAATCTCAAAATACATAGAAATAACTCTGAGGTGTTTCAGAAGATCCCCGTTAGGTAGCAGCTAGGAATGAGTGGCCAGATGCAAAATGAAGGCAGGGCCCTTGATATTACAATCTAACAAATAAATTAATAGGAGGGTAAAAGCAAAAGAAAGACATGCCTCACCAATTAACTAAGCAGTGCTGAGCTTGGTTTTATAAAATTGCCAGGTGTCCCAAGCATCACAAGCAAAAGGAGCACAGGAGAAGGGGAGTCCTTGAAGACTGTGTTGAGAAAGGGGGGCTTCTGTAACAATCTTACTAAGATTGCAGGGTGTTCTGAACATCACAAGTGGGAACTGAGCAGGAAGGAGAGAGGAGCTTATGCTGGGAAAGGGAGCCTCTGTAACAATTTCACTAAGACAAAGAGCCTTTACTAACTGAAAAAGAAGGCCTTTATAGCTGTGTATTATTCTCAAAGGACAAAAGAGGGGAAACCTAGAAACTCACTATAGTATATATCCCCTGAACCCCAATAGCTGGCATACTTAGATTAGCTAAGGACCCACTTGCAGGCTCAGCTCAAGTGTATAAATAAACTTATCTTCTTTCCATAGCACCTGGAGCATTTCAGCTAGCTGGGTACCTGCTTACTTACAGCTTTGTGCTCATGTAAGTTTATTAAACTTCCTACCTCATTTCCACTGTATGTGTTGTCTCTTGCTTGAATTTGTCTCTTGCAGTTGAGACAAGAATTGAGGCTGCGGTGGTGGTGGTGGTGGGGGGTGTCGTCTCCTGACTTGGATCTGTCTCTCCCCTCCAGAACACCTTAAACACCTGAAGATTTGAAATCCCATGGGAAGAATTGTAAAATAAGTGATGAAAACCTCTACAGTGTATTTTATGGGTAAACAATGGTTGTGAATAGGTCTATGGGAAACTAGGATGGCTACCTGGATTCCCACTTTTTTCATCACAGTGAACTTACACTAGACTCAGATAAGGGAACTTATGAGTTGACACTACTGAAAGGAGACATCTTACACTATTGCCAAAATTTTGCCAAGTCACTTAAAGAGGATGATAACAGCTTCCTTTTGTAGCAAGATACCAGGAGACAAAAACTTTAAATATTATTGACTGATAGCTGGAGATTTTAATTTTTGAAAAGAACATCGTTAAGACAGCCTCCAGCCTCACTGGAAGGGACTTTTATCAGGCACCTAACTACGAATGGACATCTCACTGTCTGTGGAAATAAAAGACTCCCTGAGGATGTGAAGCCACCAATACAAGAGACAGACAGCAATCCCAAGACATCAACAAGGCCTGTATACCTATGGATTAATACTGAACTCAGAATCCACTGTTTATCTGTGTGCTAAATATGTAACATTATATAGTTATATATATATAATGATAATTATATAATACTATGTATTACATAGTGTCAGCCACGATAGTTACACTTGTTCTTTGGGTTTTTCTATATAGTCCAACTATTTGATTACTGAACATATATAACTGGTAGTACTTATCATGGCTTATATAAATGCAATGCTATCTGCCAAATATAGAAAAAAAATGAGACAGAAGGGAATACAGGTCATAGGACAGAAACAAATCAGAGTCCTTTTTATTGCAATGAAGGCCATTAAGACCTGATTGCCTTGGTTCATTTACCTACTTTTCCTATTTTGGAAAAATTCAGCCTCAACTCATATCCCATGGTACTGACATCAATACCGAGACTTCCTAGGAATGAACCATCCTACCACTGTCAGATGACACTATCCAACGTAAAGTTTGGCCATGATGACTCCTTTTAAACTGATCTGACCAAAAGAGGGAACTGTTGATGAAAAATAAAGGATTCTATGGAAAGTAATTTATAGGGTGATCTGATCATGAATTCCTAACTGGGAAGGTCATAGTAAGCCTCAGGCACACAATTTTTTTAAACTTATAAAAATTCTTTAAGGCAAGACGGCAGAGGAGTGAATGAATTACAATAAATTGTGAGGAAATCACCCAAACAACTGAACAACAGTGAGAGAAGCCTTATAACCTCGGCCAGCAGAAGAATCAACTTCCCTGCAACCTGACTGCACCTGCACAGCATCAAATTAAGATGGTGGGCACAGTGAGCCTCAGTCAACCAGATGCAGGGAGGACCTACCAAAGAATGACCCAACAACAATCAAACCCAACAACACCGAGAGAGCCGACACAAATGGCATAAAGGGAATTGCAAGAGCATCAAGTTCAGGAGATCGAGACAGCACCACTGAATCTCACAGGTTTCCTACCATATAAGTTCAAACCACAAAATCAGGGAGTGAAAACAGATCAATTTAAGAAACAGAAGCAAACAAGAGACTCAAAAAAAACAGGAAGACAAAGAAACAAACCCCCATTCAAAAAGAAAGGAAGAATCCTAAGAAAGAGTACTAAATGAAATAGAGGCAAGGCAACTATCAGATACTAAGTTCAAAACAAGTTATAAGGAAGCTCAATGAGCTCAGTGAGAATTACCTAAAACTACAGGGAAGTTACAAGGAACCTACTGCAAATTATATCAGAATGAAAACAAACATAGAAACAATCAACAAGCCAAGAGGAAATGAAGAACATATTTCAAAAGTGAAGAACACAGTAGAAGGAATCAAAAGCCGGCTATTAAGTAGAAGACTGAATCAGTGAGCTGGAGGACAAGGTGGAAAAAGACTCCCAAAAAGAGCAAGAAAAGGAAAAAAGACTCAATAAGAATGAAGAGGGGTTAAGGAACTGCAGGACGACATAAAATACAACAATATCCACATAATGGGGATTCCAGAAGGAGAAGAGGAGGATCAATGTGTAGAAAACCTGCTTGAAAAAGTAATGATGGAAAATGTTGCCAATTTGATGAGAAGAAAAGTCACACAAATTTAGGAAGCCCAGAGCCCCAATCAAGAGGAACCTGAGGCCTACCTTCAAGACCTATCATAACTAAAATTGCAAAATTCCAAGACAAAGAGAAAGTCTCTTAAAGGCAGCAAGGGAGGAACAGGAAGTAACATACAAGCGAGTTCTCAACAGAAACACTGTAAGCCAGAAAGGAATGGCAAGAAATATTCCAAGTAATGAAAAAGCAAAGGCCTGCAATCAAGACTACTCTACTCAGCAAGTCTATCAATTAAAGTGCAAGATGAGATAAGAAGTTTTCCAGACAAAAGCAGGCTGAAAGAATACACCTCTACTAAACCAGTACTACAAGATACAATAAAGAGACTACTATAAGAGAAGGAAGAAAAAGAGTAAAAGAGAGGAACACAGGTACAGTGGGCAGGGGGCTGGGGGAAACTATTAAGTACCTATCAGTAATAACCTTAAATGTAAATGAACTAAATGCTCCAATCTAAAGACAGAGAGTAGCTGAATGGATAAGAAAACATGGCCCATACATATGCTGCCTACAAGTGACCCACCTCAGAACGAAAGACCTATACAGACTGAAAGTAATATTCCAAGGAAATGGACAGGAAAATCAAGCCAGGGTAACTTACTTATATCAGACAAAACAGACCTCAAAACAATGACCATGAAAAGAGATTCAGAAGGACATTTCATAATACTCAAGGGAAGATTCTATCAAGAAGACATAAACACTGTAAATGTATATGCACTGAACATAGTAGAACCCAAATATATAAGAAAAATCTTGGAGGACTTTAAGATATTGACAGCAATACAACTATAGTATGGGATTTTAACACCCCTCTGTCAACAATGGATAGATCTTCCAACAAATATCAAGGAGGATATTGTAGAACTGAACAACACATTAGATCAAATGTACTTAACTGATGTATACAGAACCTTTCATCCCAAAGAAGCAAAATACACATTCCTTTCAAACACACATGGAACATTTTCAAAGATACACCACATTATAGGACACAAAACAAGCCTCAACAAATTCAAGAAAGTTGAAACTATATAAAGCAATTTCTTGGACAGGGCCTGAAACTAGAAACCAACCTCATGGAAAAAACTCTAAAGCATTCAAACTCATGCAGACTGAATAGCATGCTATTAAACAATTAATGGGTTAATAATGAGATGAAAGAAGAGAAAAAGTTTCTGGAAAAAAATTAAAATGAACACACAACAATCCAAAACTTATAGAACACAGCAAAGGCAGTGCTGAGAAGGAAGTACATGGCGATACAGGTTTACCTAAAAAAGACAAACATTTCAAATACACAACCTAACCCTACACCTACAAGAACTGGAAGAACAATAAAAACAAAGGCCAGAGCGAGTAGAAGGAAGGAAATAATCAAGAGCAGAATTAAACGACATAGAGACTAAAAGAACAAAGGATCAATAAATCCAGAAGCTGGTTGTATGAAAAGATAAACAGAATGAACACGCCTTTAGGCAGACTCATCAAGAAAAAAAGGGAGAAGTCCCCCCAAAATAAAATCAGAAATGAAAAAGGGGAAATTGCAACTGATACCACATAAATACAAAGGACTGTAAGAAATTAATATGAACAAGCATATGCCAAGAAATTTGAAAACTGGGTGAAGTAGACAATTTCTAGAAAAAATCTTTCAGAACTGAATGAAGCACAAAGCCTGAACAGATCAGTAACAGCTGGTGAAATTGAAGCAGTAATCAAAAAACTCCCAGCACACAGAAGCCCTGAACTGACAGTTTCACAGAATAATTTTACAAAAACATTTAAGGAAGAACTACCCCTCTCCCTCTCAGACTATTCCGGGGGGAAAAAAAAAAGAGGAGACTCCCAAACTATTTTTATGAAGTAAGCATCATCTTAACCCAAAACCAGATAAACACACAACAAAGAAAGAAAACTACAGGGCAATATTGCTGATGAACACAGACACTAAATTCCTGAACAAAACATTGGCAAACTGCATCGAATAATACATTAGAAACATCATACACCATGATCAAGTGGAATTCATCTCAGGTATGCAAGGATGGCACAATATCAATAAATGTAATACATCAAATAAAAGACAAAAATCACATGATTATATCAATATATATGGAAAAAGCATTCAATAATGTACAACAGCCATCTATAATAAAAACACGCAGCCACATGGGAGTAGAGGGAGCATTTCTCAACCTGATAAAGTCCATATATGAGGAACCTACAGCCAACATCATATTCAATGGGCAAAAACTAAAAGCTTTCCCAGTAAGATCAGGAAAAGACAAGGATGTCCACACTTTCACCACTTCTATTCAACACAGTAGTGGAAGTCCTAGCCACAGTAATCAGAGAAGAAAAAGAAATAAAAGGCATCCAAATTGGAAAGAAGGAAATAAATCCATTACTGCTTGCAGATGACATGATAGTGTACATAGAAAATTCTATAGACTCCACCAAAAAAGTACTTGATACAGTAAGTGAATTTGACAGAACGGCGGGATACAAAGTCATTGTTAAGAAATCAAAGGCATTGTTGTACATCAACAATGAAATATCAGAAATAAAAATCAGGAAAAAAAATTCCAACTGATACAGCAACAAGAAAAATAAACTACCTGGGAATAAACTTAACCAAAGAGGTAAAAGACCTACACTCAGAATACTACACAACACTGAATAAAGAAATTAAAGGAAGACACAAACAAATGGAAGCATATAATGTGTTCATAAATGTTCATATTACCCAAAGCAATTTACAGATTCAATGCAATACCTATTGAAATACTAATGTCACATTTCACAGATCTAGAACATTCCAAAAATTTATATGGAACCATAAATGACCCCAAATAGGCGCAGCAATTTTGAGAAAGAAGAATAAAGTAGGAGAGAATACAATACCTGATATCAAATTATACTGCAAGGCTACTGTAATTAAAACAGTATGGTACTGGCATAAGAACAGACACATAGAACACAGGAACAGAATAGAGCACAGAAATAAACCCACATCTCTATGGTCACTTAAGATCTGACAAAAGGGGCAGAAGCATATATTGGAGTAAAAGTAGCCTCTTCAACAAATTGTGTTGGGAGATCTGGACAGCTACATGCAAAAAAAAAAAAAAAAAGGAAAACTCAATCACCAACTTACACCATACGCAAAAGTAAATTCAAGATGGATAAAAGACTTAAATATAAGTTGCAACAGCATAAAATTGCTAAAGAAGAACACAAGCAGGAAAATATCTGATATTCCATGCAGCAATATTTTCAGTGATATGCCCCCTAGAGCATGGGACATAAAGGATAGAATAAACAAATGGGACTTCATAAAATTAAAAAGCTCTTGCACAGGTAAAGGAATATCAAGAAAATTAACATGGAACCAACCATATGGCAAAATATATTTGCCAATGATACCTCTGACAAGGGTTTGATCTCCAAAATATATAAAGAACTCACATGACCTCACACCAGGAAGACAAACAATCCAATTAAAAAATCAGCAAAGGCGGGCCTGCGAACCAATGGATCGCGGTTCGATTCCCAGTCAGGGCACATACCTGGGTTGCCAGGCCAGTTCCCGGCAGGGGACATACAAGAGGCAACCGCACATTGATGTTTCTCTCCCTCTCTCCTTCCCTTCCCCTCTAAAGATAAATAAATAATAAAAATAAATAAATAAAATATTAAAAAAAAAAACCAAAAAAACTTAAGATCTGGTTTAAAAAAAAAAAAAAAAATCAGCAAAGGACCTGAACAGACACTTCAACAAAGAGGACACACAAAGGGCTCAGAGACATATGAAAGGATGCTCAACATCACTAGCCATTAGAGAGACACAAATCAAAACCATAATGGGATACTACTTCACACTGGTCATAATGTCTATCAGAAACAAATCAAGAAACAGTAAGTGCTGGCAAGGTTGTGAAGAAAAGGGAACACTAGTATACTGTTGGTGGGAAATGCAGAGTGTAGAAGGTAGAATGTAGCCATTGTGGAAAACAGTATGGAATTTCCTTAAAAAACTAAGACTGGACTGCCTTTTTACCTGGCATACCCATTGCTGGGTTTATACCCTAAGAATCCCAAAACACCAATTCAAAAGAACCTATGCTCCCCAATGTTCATAGCAGCACAATTTACAATAGCCAAGTGCTGGAAGCAACCTAAGTGCCCATCAGTAAATGAGCAGATCAAAAAGCTATGGTACTTTTACACGATGGAATACTAAGGAGCAGAAAGAAAGAAAGAGCTCCTACCCTTTGCTACAGCATGGATGGAACTAGAGAATATTATGCTAAATGCAATAAACCAGGCAGTGAAAGACAGAAACCATATGATCTTACCTACATGTGCAACCTAATCAACAAAACAAGCAAACAAAATATAAAGAGAGTCATGGAAATAAAGAACAAAGTGATGGTAACCACAGAAGATGGGGGAGGGTGATAATGGGCGAAAGAAGGGGAAAATTAGCCAAGGAACACATATAAAGGACCCATGGAGAAAGCCACGGCGGGAGGATAGAGAGTGAGGCAGGGGAAGGTGGTGGCAGGAAAATGGAGACAACTGTAGTTGAGCAACAATTAAAAAAAAAGAAAAAAAAAACTCTTTAGAAAGTTTAGATGGAGTTCTCAATTAGAATATTGATACTAAATAAGCTTTCTGCTGACTTCCCAGGAAAAAATATCTCATGGTTTGCAATGATCACAAAACCAAGTATCTGGCCTCCTGACCCTAGAATTGCTACATGCTAAGAACAGCATGTACCAGGAATAATCTAACTATTTAAAAAATAAAAAAATAACTTAAGTGCAACAGCTACAATCTTCACAGGCAAAATCTTTGAAGATACTACATATAAATGTTCATTTTCTAAGATTCTCTGCAACAATTTCAACAGAAATGTAACTTCCTACTAAGAAAACAAACTTTTTCTTACAAGTTTTTTCCAAGTGATATTCAATATTTATAAATAACTTTAAAACCATGTAAGTGCACTACATAACTCTCAGTGTAACATGGTTTTGCTAAACCAGAATTTAACATTAGACTTTCCTTTCGTGTAAATTTATGAACACAAATGGATAAATGCTAAAAGTATTAAGTGAAGGATACTACGAGACAATTACTAAATTTTCAAGAGAAATGCCTATCACTATAATGAAAAAATGAGATTACCGTAAGTGATCAAGTTCTGTATCAACAGTGTAACTAATATAATGCAACATTACACACTTTTGAAATATTCTTGTCAGAGCAAATGCAACCTGAACACAATAATCAAGCCTCTAGACTAGGAAACAATAAATGACACCTGAAGAGAAAAAATATCAGTAAATATAGGACACTGAAGAAAACTGCTGATTTCTTAAAAAACTCAAGGTTACAAAGAAAAAAAGTGGGCAAGTGTGGAGAGATTAAAGAATTTAACCAAATGCAATTTATAAAGCCTGCCTAGACCTAGTTTGGAAAAAGTGGCTATGTAAGACATTGATCCATTTAAGTCAGTGATGAATCTTCAAGATGCTAAAGAGAAACGGCTTATAATAGTAGGCAAAAAGGCAGCAAAACTTAACAGGGATGCAAGATTATATCTCATCCTTTAGACAATGCAAAATTCATCGTATTACCTATTTATTGTCTTTCATCTACCCTCTGCAACCAATGTTACAAGAAAAATCCTTGATACAAGGATGGGAATCTCAGCAAAAATTAAAGAAACACATGGCAGTGGTTTCCTTGTAGTCCATACCTCCTGGAAGAATTCACTTTGAGTTCAGAATTGAGTTTCTTACCCATTGGTTCCTAGTAATTAGCTTGACTTCCCTGCAAAACACATTTTCATGTTGTGCTCAGTAACTGACATCAATACAAATAAATGCTCTTATCAAAGAACACTTTGTAGTCTGTTGTCAATAAATAGATCCTTAATTATGTATATCAAAGGGTGCCACAAAGGTACTACAAATGCAGCCCAAAGAATGGTGTGAAGCAAAGCAGCTCTAAATATCTCGTTTCCTGTATTGTTTCTCTACTTGAGGACAGAAATATTGGGAGAAAATAACCCCATTTGCATGTACCACCACCCCACCCCTGAATATTACATTTAACAGTGATGCCTTTGAAAATAGGTCTTCTGTTACACTATCTCACGTTGGTTGTAGAAACCAAGATTATCAAAATATTTAACATGCTTAGTTAACATGTGAAACAGTCTGCTGAGTAAAAATATAAAATGAAAAAGGAACATGTAAGCCTGTATTTATAAAGTAATAAACCTGCTATGACTTCTTTCTTGCCTGCTTTGAACTATTAATTTGACAAAGTTGGAATATGGACAGAACAGCTGATACACCAATATCTTAACACTGCAGTGATATACCATCAAAAATTGACCAGACTCTATTTGAAGGATGAAAAATTTACAATACACCCAAGTGATCACATAGCATTGTGAAGAGAAAAAAACGAAGTCAGGGAAACATGCCACTAACTGTATTTAGTTTAGTGGGGAGACAAAAAAAGAATAGAAGGCATAGGGTGGGAAGGATACTTGAGGTTCTAAGCTTTATGTAGCTGTACCTTCTTTGAGCAAATTAAACTTCTAGTAACTCATCTAATAAAGTGAATTCATTAAACTAAATGATTTCTAAGGTCCATTTCAAATCTAGATCTCATTGTAGGGGGAATAAAAAAAAGGAATACAGTATTTCAGATCCTTGTGAAGCCCAGGAAAAATACAAAATGTTGAAACATAGTAATGATATTTAACTGTTCGATATGAACAAAGAACTAAAGGACATTGTTAAAATGGAACAGAAAGAAAATTAAATCTTCTATATCCCTGCAAAACTGACACCGAAGTAGCTAACCTTATGCTTCCTTAAAATAGGCATTTTTCATTACTGAAGACATAAGTGAGTTAATACAAAAAGAAGAGTCCAAACTGTCAACTTTCAGTACTCCACATTCCCCTCTTTAATATGGCATTTTGCACTTATATACATCAATGAAAATTTGAAACAAAAAGAACTTTACTCAAACTCCCCTTCCTCCTCCAGCTTTATTGGATAGTTTAAAATTACATTTCTATTATCTAGGACTTCAGTTGCTTTTTCCACGACTTTTAAAACTGATTACATCAAATGAAACACAGTTGTCTAAGTGATATAGTATACAAAAATAACATCTTGATTTCTGTGAAAATGCATTTCTCTGCAATTCCTGAATAGCTCCAAATTACGCTTACTCTGAACATAGATGTTTACTCATAAAACCCATAAATGGGTTTTAGATTTCGTCTTTGCCAGAGAATGTGTTCTAAACCTTTATCATTTGCATATCAAGTAGCAACACTTAAGTTGTTCCTGTTTAGGCTTTTATCTCAATTTTCCTTGCAAATGTTAAATGCACATTTATCTTTTTATTTTGTTTACTCCCACTCAACTGTATGATCTATGTAGGGCCTGATACAGATGTTAATTGATGTTATTTAACAGCTACTGAGGTCAGACAATCCAAGGCCATCATTATGCTAAAATTAAAGTTATTTATGGAAGCTCACAAACACTTCCAGAATTGGTTTTTACCTTCTACATGGGAACATATTCAAGAAACCCAGAACGGGCTTACTGGTCTGATTCAACTCTTCCCATTCATCAATCCCTATTCACCAGTGGCAAGGAAAGGGGGTTCTTTAACAAAGCATTATACATAACACCTCTACCAAACTAAACATAAACTTTTTTTTGTAGTTAAATGCAGAAAGTCGATTTTTTTCCACCCCTTTCCTCCTTTTACATGGCAAGTAAAGCTCACTGGCCTGGGAGTAGCCTCTATCTGCCAACCTTTGGCCAGTGAAGAGGATCCAGAAAAAATAATACAACCATCAATCAGAAAAAGGAGGGGCGACAAAGGAAAATAATTAAGCTGTGGCCTCAATTGTGCATTCCCGTGCAAGGTGCCCTGATTCACCACAGCGGTAGCAGTTGACTTCACTTGTCTTGCTGCAGTTGATGGCTACGTGACCAGTTTCACCACACCTAAAAAAAAATTACAGTTTTCACAATGGAGCTCAGAAAACATAAAACTGTATTAAAGTAATAGTCATTGCATAACAAAAAGCAATGACAAGTGAATTAACATATTTATTTTCAAGACAGTAAGTCTTATTATTAAACCCTAACCTAAAAGCAAAAAGGAACAAAGATTCAGTTGTATGGCAAAACCACAAAATAAAAATTTCCCCCAAATGTATAAACCAACATCAAAACCCAAATACAGGCCAAGATATCTTTTTTTAAAAAAGGTTTAATTTGCTTTTAGAGAGATGAGAAGGGAGGGAAAGAGAGAGAGAAATATCAATCAGTTGCCTCTCACGTGCCCCCTAATTGGGGACCTAGCCTGGAACCCAGGCATGTGCCCTGACTGGGAATCAAACTGGCAACCTTTTGGTTTCCAGAACAATGCCCATCCCACTGAGCTATGTAACATTCAGGACCAAGATGTTATGTCTTTACACAGAATAATCTCTAAGATCTGAGAGGTGTGTACCTATCAAAACTTATAACGCTCTTATTTTTAAAACATTAAAAATTCCAGTTGCATAAGCTGTCCAGTTGCCATAAGATATCGTGGCAGAATACTGACTAATGTACAGACAGGTTGCTGGTTATGTATGCCAAAAATCTATCTCATCTGGTCACAGCCAACTTTTACTGAATGTACTGATCTGTAAGTTCTTTCCATTTATAGCTAATTCATCTCTAAAACAATCTCTACAATGAGCAATCAAGCAGCAACATTCTAACTTACCTATAGCACTTCACTTTGGTACAGTCTTTTTGAATATGTCCAAATTCTCCACAAGAATAGCACTTCTGCTCATCTGCATGGTCACAGTCACGAGCCAGATGGCCTGGTTTGCCACAGTTGTAGCAGCATTGCTCTCGCTCTCTCTTAGGCTCCTTGCAGTCCTTGGCAATGTGGCCACCTCGACCGCAGTTATAGCAGGCTTCAACAGTTAAAAAAAAAAAGAAGCAGACCAAGACTATAAAATCTTTACAAAATGTTGCTGTTTTAAACCATACAATATAAAATCTCAAGGGTGGAAAATCTTTTCCAATGTATGTGCACACTCATCTCTCTACTTTCTAGAAAGACATGATAAGCGTTAAATACTTACCATCCTCCTGAAGATCACAATCCTTGGCAAGATGACCAGACTCACCACAGCGATAACAGATGTCTGAAAGAGACGAGGAAACAAACTGGAAACCTATTTGGGGCAGAAACAAAAATGATTTAGCTAATTAGATGAGTCTTGATACTAATGAATATTCAAGTACTTAGAAATTTTTTATTTGACAAAAATACCTCTATCCGAGGTAAAACCACCTCTGCCACGGCTTCTCATTCCACGACCACGGCCTCCACCAGTAGGGCATTCCCGGGCCCAGTGGCCAGATCGTCCACACTTGAAGCACTCATTGCTGCTCATGGCTGCAGTTAGATCTTTGAAATATTAAAAATGACAACATTTAACCACTTGAAATTATTTTTACCTTTTATTTGCCTTCATTGTGTTTTCGGATATTATTCTGGGGGAGTGGTGGTAGAAAGCCAGCAAATATACTGGTTAAAAAAATAATCCCATAACTATATGCTTAGGCATTATATGCATAAAACATATAAAAAATGAAAAACAAATTGTAAAACATATATTTTCATACAATTTTTGATTGTTAAAAATATCAAGATTATGCATACAGAGATCAATGCACAAATGTTAATTTGGTTATTGATTGATGGAACTTTCAGGGTATTGATGAACACCCATTATTAAACATAATTAGTAATACCTCATTCCAGGTCCAACTTACTGGACACTTTTCATAGTTATAAGGCAGTAAACTTTATTTTGGGCAACTGAAGTAATTTACTGGCCAGAAAATTGGAGTAATGCAAAGCAATGGAGCTGTAGTTTGGATTCTGTGAGGGGTTGGTGCAAAATAATTTGTCTGTGTAACCATAGCACCTAACATAGTGCCTAATTATACTATAGCTCTTGCTTGCTAATTTGAGTCTTCAGAGCAGATATATTAATAAAAATGCAAGATATAAATTTTACCTCTAGAGCAGTGGTGTCAAACTCATTTTTACCAGAGGCCACATCAGCCTCGTGGTTGCTTTCAAAGGGCCGAAATAATTTTAGTACTGTATAAATGTAACTACTCCTTAACTGTTAAGGAGCTGAAATTACATTCAGGCCTTGGTAACTGTGAGGCTGATTCCCCCCCCCGCCCCCCCCCCCCCCGTGAAAATGAGTTCGACACCCCTCTAGAGGGTAAAGTCAAAAATATCAGAAAAACAACAAAGAGGTACACCAATGTGCTAATACCATCTAAAGCACAGGGACCATTTATATTTCTCTATTCTTCTATTTTCAAATTGTTCTGTAATTTTACATTTAAAATAAAGCTACTTGGAATTTCATAAGACTCCTTTATTTTATATTGTTTCTAAATGAAAGCAAACTCCTACCAAAGCAAATGGATTTTACACTTTCATGTAATGATCTAAAAATAAACAGACTATTCCTGGAATGGAAATGGAATGTTGCAGGACAAACTGCTAGTAAAGTGGCTTTTAAAAAAGGAAATAGCTAAAAATAACATAACTTTTACATTGCTAAACTTCCAACATTTTTTACCCTTAATTCCAGTTTCAAGCAAGAGCACACAAAAGTTTTAATTTAATTTTATTATTTTTTAAAATCCTCACCCAAGGACAATTTTTCATTGGTTTGAGACAGAGGAAGGGAGAGAGAGAAACATCAGTCTGCTGTTTCCTAGCTGTGCCTGGAACAGGAATCAAACACACAATCCTTTGGTTACAGGACAATGCCCCAACCAAATGGACCACACTGGCCAGGACAGTACACTTTTTTTTTTTTTTTTTTTAAAGATTTTACATCAATTGGCCCTGGCTGGTGTAGTACAGTGGATTGAGTGTGGGCCTGTGAACCAAAGGGTCACCGGTTCAATTCCCAGTCAAGGCACATGCCTGGGTCCCCCAGGCCAAGTCCCCAGTTGGGGGCACATGATTGGCAACCACACATTGATATTTCTCACCCTCTCTTTCTCCTTCCCTTCCCCTCTCTCTAAAAAATAAATAAAATTTATTAAAAAAAAAAAAGATTTTACATCAATTGGTTGCCTCCCAAATGTGCTCCAACCAGGGACCAAACCTGCAACCCAGGCATATGCCTTGACTGGGTATTAAATCAGTGACCTTTCACTTCACAGTAACATGCCCAACCAACTGAGCCATACCAGTCAGGACATTTCTAAAATACCCTCTCAAAGCTGAGCATGAACACTATGATCTAGTAAAACACAGTTTCATACAGACTGACTGGAATATGGAATCACCAAACAATCCACAGCACCTTTTAGTCAGCACATGGTGCATAATGGTTTATTAAGTTGTACAGGAATCTAGTGACCAAAAATTAAGCTGAAATTGAGTTTCAAAAGTTTCCATTGTGAAATATATTTTTAAAATTCAATATTTACTTATCCTAACTCTCTGCACCAGATTCAGAATAAACTTCAGACAACTCTTTCAACCAACTCTTGCCACTTGTCATATAAACTTATTACCATCACCCCCAAAAAACACACATGGGACAACACCTGTATGGGATACTTATACTTAGTGGTTTCACATATATATGCACATTTCTAGACAGAAGAGATCAGTCAGGGAAGATTAAAAATGTATTTTTGCAAAATTTGAGATTACATTTGCTTTTTTATAATGGTGTTTTTCTAAATCAGGTTAAATGCTTGTTACCACCTAAGAGAACAGCCAGGATTAAAAAAAAAAAAAATGAATGGCATATAAAATAATTATAGATAAAAGCTGATCACAGCACCTCATCCTTCCTCATTTCCATTTTCTTCATTTTGCATCTTCTCTGGTTTATAGTCAGACCTATTTGAGCACATTTAACTATTGCTTTCACTGAGTTCTTTACACAGAAACAATCACTTCCTTAATATAAGATAATCCAGGCAATGTGAAAAGTCCTAAGTATTTTAAGATTTAATATTTAAACAAGACACTCTTCTAGAAAATATGATAATCCAATAGTCAACATGCATTTCTTAAGCCAAAAAAAATGACAGTTTGGGCAATCTCCCCTTTAGACTACACTGCTTTAAAAGAACCTCTTATTTCAAAATAGTGCAGTACAAAGAGAATATGTTGTAACAAATCATCAGATGTTTATCAGTGAAATAAAGTCACCAGTTAAAATTTCAGGTTTACTTACAGCACAAAAATACTAGTTTAAAAATATTCAACTACTCAAGAAAAATCTATGTGTAGGTTCTTCATGAATTGTTTTTTCCTCCACCCTTGGGACCCAGACCCAAAGTGAACAGAGTCAAGAGAAATGACCAGAGTAGTATTTTAGAAAGAACATAATTAACTAAAATAACAGTTTCACATTAAACATAAAACTCAACTTCTTCCTACCCTAATTCCTAATCGAAAGTTGGTTAAAATGTGATTTCTACATAAACTACAAGTTTATGGAAAGCAGTATGTTTCCACTTAGATTGTAATTAAACGATTCTGTGAAAGACATGCAGAATTCAGTGGGAAAGGTAGAATTTATACATTGAAACTAGTTTGGGTTGTTTGTTTGGCATCAACAAATTCCAATCTTACATAAACTTGTTTACTGGAGTAAATCACCGTATATTTCTGGACCATAAGATGTACTTGAGTTTTAGAGGAAAATAGGAAAAAATTTTGAAGCAAAAAATGTGGTAAAATACTTAATAAAATAACATAATATTTCACTGGTGTAAATGTAAACAGAATTCAACAGCAGCGTTAACAACCATTATTCCTCCCAAATGGAGGAATAAATGGGGGGAGTCCGAAAAACCTAACATTTTAAAAGCCCCACTAAGTCTTAAAGGGAAAGGAAACATTAACTTCATTAATATTCCAAAATCCATTATCAGTAGAGCATATTCCAGTGGGCTTAGATAATGTGTATGCAATCTGCCTTCTCCCCTCTTAGGCCCAATCACTGCCAATCAGCTGGTCTACATTTTCACTGAGTCTCTTGTCATAGATTCATCTCTGTAGTAACATTAAACCAATTGATTCCCTCTGTGTTTCAGAGGCATGCTACTTACCCTAGGGAAGGTGCCCATCCCAACAGTTATATACAAATGTACTTAGCCAAAAGGTCTTGAGAGAATTGCATTCTACTCCTTAGGAAGATTAAAGGCAGGAAGGTAAGATGGAGTTGAGACTTAAAGCTTCATGATTCTCAAGACCTATGACTGCTCTTGGCTAGAGTTTTGCTGTCCTGCCTCTGCCCCCTCCATCTGTCACAACCTTTTCCAACCTTCAGGGGCCAACTCAAATGCCAACTCTATAAAAGAATCTGACATCTCCCAGCCTGGAACTCTCCTTCCTATTATTAAGACTCAGGACACTGTTAATATCTGCCTGATGGCACTACTATCCTTGCCTTTTGTCACATTCCTTCAGGGCAGAGACCGCATGATTCATCTTTGAATTATCACAACACCCCATGATTATCCTTTTAGTAGTTAAATAGTTCTATTTTAACTGCTTTTGAGGGAACCAGAGGCCTACTAGTCATTTACTGGATGAAAACAAATTGTTTCTTTTACGGACAAATCCAATCTAATCAAGTACTGACAATAAAAATACCTAAATACCTAATACCTATCATGAGTCACTGCATCATTAGTTTAAAGTGGTGATTTTTCAACCCTTTTCATCTCAAGGCACAAATAAACTATTTACTAAAATTCTGCAGCATGCCAAAAAAGTGTTTTCACCAATCTGACCAAAAAATAGGTTTAATTCTGTCTGATTCATTCACTTAGGATGGCTATTGTTATGTTAGCTGCTGTCATTTTTTAAAAATTTGACAATCTAAGGGGAGAGATCAGTGCCCCTGACTAAATAGTCAGATATTGCATATTTTAAAAATTCCTGACTTCCATCCAAGATGGAGGCGTAGGTGGACACACTCTGCCTCCTTGCACAACCAAAATTAAGGACAACAAAGATTTAGAAACAAGAAAACAACCGGAACTGATAGAAAACTGAACTGTAAAGAACTCCGCCAACCATTCATCCAGAGCAGTAAGAGGGGCTGAGTAGCAGCAAGAAAAAGTGGAGGTTGCCAGACCAGGTGTGCAGGCAGCGGCTGGCAGATTCCAGACGTACAGGCTGTGGCTAGTGGACCCCAGGCACCAGGTGGCAACAGGCAGACCCAGTGAGGCCATGCAAGGCGGCTGGCTGACCAGGCAGTCCCACATTCTCGCACAGAAAATCCAAGCGAAAACAGAGAGCGAGACAGACCGAGCAACCCAAGGCCCAAGCATGGGGAAATAAAGCCTCAAGCAACAATTGAAAACACCTGTGGGGGTTGAGGCACTGGGTGAGACTCCCAGCCTCAAACGAGTTGGTTGGAGAGACCCACATGCAAATCAGCACCAGAAGGGCCCAATTTGCTTGGAGGAAGCAGCAGACAGGACTGGAATCCAGGAGCGGGGGAGGGAGGGAGGGGCAAGCGCCACTGTTCCCTCCCCCATGAACAGCATCGCTACCCAGCCACTGGGTTGCCCCACCCTGGGGAACAACTAAGGCTCCGCCCCTCACTACATAACACCCATCAGACAAAAACAAAACAAAACAAAAAACAACAACAAACAAAAAAACCCCCCACACAACCCCAAAATGGCTCCAACAGCAGAACAGATCAAAGCTCCAGAAAAAATACAACTAAGTGACAAAGAGATAGCCAACCTATCAGATGCACAGTTCAAAGCACTGGTGATCAGGATGCTCACAGAATTTATTGAATTTGGTTGCAAATTAGATGAACAAACGAAGGCTACAATAAGTGAAACGAAGGAAAACGCACAGGGAACCAATAGGGATGGGAGGAAAACTGGCACTCAAATCAATGGAGTGGACCAGAAGGAAGAAAGAAACAGAAAAGAATGAAGAAACAAGAATTCAAAAAAAACGAGGAGAGGCTTAGGAACCTCCAGAACATCTTTAAAGGTCCCAACATCCAAATTACAGGGGTACCAGAAGGGGAAGAAGAGCAACAAGTGGAAAACTTATTGGAACAAATAATAAAGGAGAACTTCTCCAATCTGGCAAAGGAAATAGACTACCAGGAAGTCCAGGAAGCTCAGAGAGTCCCAAAGAAATCGGACCCAAGGAGGAACACACCAAGGCACATCGTAATTACATTAGCCAAGATTCAAATGAAGGAGAGAATTCTAGAAGCAGCAAGGGATAAGGGGACAGTCACCTCCAAAGGAGTTCCCATCAGACTGTCAGCTGATTTCTCAAAAGAGACCTTCCAGGCAAGAAGGGGCTGGAAAGAAGTATTGGAAGTCTTCAAAGGCAAGGACCTACATCCAAAATTGCTCTATCCAGCAAAGCTGTCATTTAGAATGTAAGGAAGATAAAGTGCTTCTCAGATAAGGTCAAGTTCAAGGAGTTCATCATCACCAAGCCCTTTTTATATGAAATGTTAAAGGGACTTATCTAAGAAAAAGAAGATAAAAATATGACAGTGAAAAGACAGCAAACTCACAGCTATTAACAACCACACCTAAAACAAAAGCAAACGAAGCAAACAACTAGAACAGGAACAGAACCACAGAAATGGAGATCACATGGAGGGTTAGCAACAGGGGAGTGGGAGGAGGAGAGAGGGGGAAAAGGTACAGAGAATTAGTAGGACAGATGGTGGGTAGAAAATAGACACGGGGAGGGCAAGAATAGTGTGGGAAATGTAGAAGGTAAAGAACATATGACACATGGACATAAACTAAAGGGGGGAATGTGGGTGGGAGGTGGTGTGCAGGGTGGAGGTGAATGATGGGGGAGAAATGAGACAACTGTAATAGCATAATCAATAAAATTTTTTTAAAAATTTCTTGCAGCACACCAATGTACAAAGCAACAGTGTATTTTCTTTCTTTCTTTTTTTTTTTTGGTGAGCTCTACATTTTTTTTTTTGCTTTCCATCATTTTATTTAATTTTTATTTTAATTGTTGTTCTTAATACAGTTTTCTTTTACTCCCACCCCAGCTCACCACCCCAGCCCTCCCCACCTCCCTCCCATTTCCACCCCTCATTGTTTTTGTCCATGGGTCCTTTATATTTGTTGCTCTAAACCCTTCCCCTTTTCCCCTGAAATTCCCTCCGCTCTCCCCTCTGGTGACTGTCAGCCTGTTCTCAATTTCAGTGTCTTTGGTTATATTATGCTTGTTATATTTGGTTATGTATGTTTGTTTTGTAGCTTAGGTTCCTGTTAAAGGTGAGATCATATGGTATTTGTCTTTCACTGCCTGGCTTATTTCGCTTAGCATGATGCTCTCCAGTTGCATCCATGCTGTTGCAAAGGGTAGGAGCTCCTTCTTTCTTTCTGCTGCGTAGAATTCCATTGTGTAGATGTACCACAGTTTTTGGATCCATTCATTTACTGATGGGCACCTAGGTTGCTTCCAACACTTGGCTATTGTAAATTGTGCTGCTATGAACATAGGGGTGCATAGGTTCTTTTGGATTGGTGTTTCAGGGTTCTTAGGATATAATCCAAGGAGTGGAATTGCTGGGTCAAAACATAGATCCACTTTTAGTTTTCTTAGAAAATTCCACACTTTTCCATAGCGGTTGTACCAGTCTGCACTCCCACCGACAATTAGGTACTCATTAAGGATAAACTACAATCACTCTAAACTCAAGAATATTTAAGATTATCTAATAAAATCCCACTATAAAACAGAAATTTTCATTCCAGTTTACTAAAAAAGTCAGCAGTCAAGCCAGGACCTATAATCTGTCCCCTAGGCCCTTGCTATTACTCCAAGAATTCACAACCAACCTCAGTAACATTTTACAGAATGCTACAAAATACACATATATACTAACTTAAAAGACAAAATACTGTATTTTCACTGTTGTCAGCAAGAGAGCATGTATTTTCGCCCCTTTGCTGCTAAAAATCAATTGTGGTATCTTTAAAAAAATCATTGCAGTATCTACACCAATGTATCCTTACACAGTAAGATTTGGGACCATTAGGTTACTCTGGGTTAACCATTTGACCCAGCTTAAGGATTTACTGGCCTTGTTACCTCAGGCACTTAACCCCCCACCTGTCCTTTAATTTGGAAAAGGAAGATGATAAAACTATCTTTGCTGAGAATTGTTGCCAGGTGTCTGGTGCTTAAGGGATCCTCGATTTAAAAAACTGCAAGGATTTATGTCCTCTGTTTACATAGTTTCTTTTCCATTCCCTCCTCAGTTAAGTCAAACTGCTTAAAAGTAGAACTGGGACTAATGTCTACATAATAGGCTTAAATGGGCTAACTCTTATACTCAAGTTTCCCATTTCATAAAGTCTACTTCCTGAAGATAAACAGTTGAATTCTAAATGACTTCACATTTTCAACAGAAATCAAATTATCTGTTTCCATTTAGATTATTTTTGTATCAGATTTTAACGACATAAACTACACCTAAAGACAGGGTCAGAGCACAGGGCAACTGGGCAGCAGCTGTAAACTCAGTCAAGCTATTGCTTGAAAAGATTGAAGATTCACTGTGCAGGGCGGCCATAAACTGTATTGTAAACTAAAAGGTCTATTTTACAGATTTTGCTCTCCTCTAGGCTTGTAAGGTTTAAATCCTGGAATTGGTACCAAAACACAACTGCTTACACTAATTTATCTTCATTAATGTCAAGTAATTATACCATATTTTGGATACTAAGAACAAAGCCAGTAAACTACTTAAATCTTAACAGTACATGGCCAAGACTAACAATGAGATACAGTGAATAAAAGAACGTAAGTCACCCCACAAATACATTTAAAATAAGTAGCAAAAGTTGTGTGTGTGAGGGATCTAGCTAGCTCTAATTTTTTTATACGATTTTCCTAACACTGCTATATATATTCACGTTTGCTCTATGTCTAGTTATTTTCACCAAGTTTAGGGTTATCCCTGACTCATCCGCTCTGTTGACCTACATGAAGCTTTTGCTCCCATGAAAGCACTCACTAATTTTTATGCTTGCTCTAATAAATCAGTTTAGTGTTCCAACAGGGTACTGAAACACTTCAGACAGTTAAACTACAGAAAAACTAGAAGGAAATTACATTGTGTATTACTTGCACTCTGGCCAGAATAATGGAGAACAGAGTACAATAATGGGAGAAATTATATGTTTTTATACTGGTTCCTGCATTTACTACATGACCTTGGTTATTATTTACATACATTTCTGCCTGCTCTGGTTACTCCTGAAGGGTTTCAATCAATAGCTCATCTATGATGAGTCAAGAGTTAATCAACATACTATCTATAGTCCTTAAAAGCCTCCAAGTTATGTATTTTTGCTCCCATTTTACTCATAAAGTGGGGATCTGAGACCAAATGACTTACCTAAAGTCATATAACTAGAAGGTTCTTAAAGTCAGGATTTCAACAGTAGAGGCTTTTGTTAGGGCTAAGGGATGATAAACTACACGAAAATGCTATTATTAGAAGAGTATACCAATTCACCCCCTACTTCAAAAATATTATACAGGATGTTACTGCCATAAAGCAAATAATTGTACGAAGCACATGCTAATCTGAATTTTAATGCAAAAAGTTATCTGTTTTCAAATATATTTTTCAAAAATAACTTTTTTCAAAAAGTTGTATTTCAAATATATTTTAAAATTCTATATTTAAAAATCCACAGCCATGAATGAATTTATTCACAGCATGCTATTCCACAGCTTTCTTGAATTTTAAGCCAAGGCAGATATTCTTAACCTTTCTCAAGGCATAAGTTAAGAGTGCCACCACAGAGGGAAAAGACTGGCATCTGATTTCACTAGTTAATACTCTTATTTGTAATTCTGGAGCCACTCCAGGTAATAATTACTGTACTATACTCTCATACTACTGATTAACAACCAATTGAGTTACAACTTGAATTTTGGTGGCCACAGCTCTCATTTCATTATTCCAGAAGCTTTTTACATACAACACGAAAACGGTGTAGTTTTACTGGAATCTCTCAGTGGCACACCCTTAACTGCAGCAGCATCTGCCACTATCAGAATAGGAGTTCTATTAAGTGAGACAGTACTGAAAGAGCGTTCTCCACACAGTAGGCCAGAACACCTTGGCATCAGTCTCCTGGCTCTCCACTTACTGTCTGGAGGCTAGGAAGAGGAAAGCCAAAATTCTTAAAAACAAACATGCACACAACAACAAACACAACACAAAAACAACTCTTCTGGGGTGGTGGGCTGGGGCGGGGTAAAAGACAGAAAACTGTACAATATCAACAATTAAAAAATACTGATTAAAAAAAAAAAACAAAAACAAACTCTTATTCCTGCAAGGGGAAAAATAAAAGAGCAAAAATCTCTCTTGTGGTCAAGTGTTTAGTTAACAGACCAATCTTTCCAATTAAAGGTACACGTTAGAGATATTGTGGGTTTGGTTCGCAGTAAAGTTTTAATCATTTTGCTGGTAGAGGATCCAGCCTTCAATTTGTAAAAAAAAAAGCAACATGTGCTGCGATAAAGTGAAGTGCAATAAAATGAGGTATGCCTGAAGTTGAATTGTGGCTCTACTACTTGTGAGCACTGATTTGGCACGTTCCCATGCACATACCATGTATTTTTATTTTTATTAGATTTTATTAGATTTTAAAAGATAAAAAGAATCCAAACAGTCATAAAACCATACTACAAAACTCATTTATAACACCTTTAAAAAGACCATTCTGCCTGCTCCAGATGTTCAAAGGCTTGACCCTTGGTCTTCCATTGATGTGCCTCAAAATATTTGACCCTTGGTCTTCCACTGATTTGGCTCAAATATTTGAGGCCACATGTCTGAAACATCACCCTCAAAAAATAACAAACGAAGAAACATCACCCCTCTTATTATGAATATGAAAAGAAACATGGACCTTTGGTTGCCAAAAAAAACTTATCTAAGTTTTCTAATGTGACATAAGTACACGTATACTGTTAGCCTGTTAGCTTTCTTTCTTTTTTTTTTTTTTTTAATTCTCTGTTGCCAAGAGTTGCAATTTGGAAAAATATTTCTTTGTTCAGTTCTTGGGAATCTAATAAATTATTCTTGTTATATTCCAGCACACAGAGAGCTTTTTGTAGACAAGAATAAGGCTCAACAAGGTAAAAATAACAGGCACCTCCATATGTGACACTTGGAGGTGTTTGATTAAGCCATGATCAGTGTGATTTGTTAAAAGCATTTGAAAATAATTGCTTTGCAGGGGAAGGGAAAAAAGCCTAAGAGGTAGGAACTTCATTTCATACATCTTATTAAAGACCTCAAATTCTAACTTGCAATTTATGGTGCTTAAGCAAGAGAGAAACAAAGTTGTTAATTTCATTAAGATTCTCAGTGATGCAGAAATCAATTGGTTACGGTGATTTTCTAAAACTGGGTCATACAACAGAAAACAAAGAGAACCTATTTTTAAAAACTTTGATTTTGGGGGCAAGACGACATAAATGAATCCTCCTTCACCTTACAAGAAACAAAAACCTAAATCAGCCTTTTACACACTATCTGAAGTCACAATGAGCAATGTTTTCTTTTTTATAAGGTCCCCGAAGACCAGATGTCACTTCCTTGGATGGGTCTGACACCATGTGGTTAACATGTGGCAACAAGCAAAATCCTTACCCATAATAAAATTAACACGCAAACCCAAATGTGAGCGATGATGCCTTTCTAAAGCAGGCTTTCACATTTGGAAAATCTAGGAGGAGGCTGGCCAATTAACCATGGTGTCTCACTTTTACAATCAACAGTATTCATTTAATTATTCTAATGAACGATGTGATATGATTATGGAGGCTTGACAAATTCATGGTTTGTTGTTTGTTTTCCCTGATAATGGGTTTTTTTTT